>OY284488.1:6544753-7964435 GCA_958336395.1 Ctenicera cuprea
ATATATATATATATATATATATATATATATATATATATATATATATATATATATATATATATATATATATTGCTGTGTATCTGGGTATTTGAAAATATCCAGACATTTTCATAATTTTAAGATAATTAATTAATTTAAAGTTTTTAATAGAAAAATAAATATAAATAGCCCCACGTTGATGAGCCATAAATTATGCTGTGAAATAAGAATTTTGAAAAATTCTTTTTTTAATTTTTTTTTAAAAATTCCAAACATTTGAAAAATCATAAATTTTGTAAACTTTGAATTATTATTTATTTTTGACCCACATTTGCTAGCTCAGTAATAAAATTAATATAATTAAATGCTGTGTGTTTTAATTTAGTTTTAAGCATTTTCATAAAAAAATAAATTTCAAATAAATTTATAAGCATGGGAATTTTATTTTAAAACAAGAGACTCTTATTAAAATTTTGACATGTAAATAATTGATTGACATAAATTCATCTTGTACTTAATCTCAGGGATAATTTTAAATTCTTGAACATCATGTAGCTTCACTATTGTCGATGGGTTATTTAAAAAAAATGAATTGCAGATTTCCAGAATACCACCTACTACATTTACACGCAAATACATCACCATAAAATAATATTTAAAACATCTCTGTACATTTATAATAAATAAAACAAATTTTTTTATTGAAACACCACGAAAATTATTACTTATCTTTTTACAATGTTCATCTTTGAAGTTCGGAATCTTTGATGCGTGCGCTTCCACGTATTTGAATGGTAGCTAACTCATACAACCAATTTTTCTTTCCTGTCTGTGATGTGCTTGTGCACGGTATGATGTGTGCTGTCCTAACGCTGCCTGTCCGATAATACTAAACCATGAGTTCTCCAGCAAAATCTTCAATAACAGTTTTTCTCAGGTATGTAATTCCCTTTTTTTATTAGAAATTATATTTTTCAATTTATAATTACTTTAATTTTTCATTTATTTTTAGCATTTTTATTTTTAATTATAACTGTTCAACTTTTATTATTACAGATTTATTATTATATCACACGAAGAAGATTAATTCCATATTATCTGTCAAATACAAATCTGCACGATTGACAACAAGATGTATTTCTCCACCTCAAAAACCGGAAATTCGCAGAACTATTTTTTATCATAAGATGGTGCTCAGGTACGCCATTTTTTATCAATTTATAATTTATTGAATTTATTTGTCGAAGAAACTTTCAAATTGTTCTTTAATTACTTGGATCACTGGTTATTATAGTTAGATTTTAATTTAGTTTCCCATTGGAATATTTAATACTTGCACAAATTAATATTTTTACAATAAAGAAAGGACGCTTCACAATTTTACTTTTTAATCTTCCAATAACTTTTATATTCTTCAACGGATTTTTCTCAACTTTCTTTAAATAATAAAACACCTTATTACTGTCACTTATAACAACAATTTATTTTGTTCACATTAAAATTTCTAGTTACATTATCAAAAATTTGGGAGCTAAACATTAACGCACCCACGCTATGCAAATTCTTACCGGAAGCTCTCTTGAAAAATTTAATCTCGAACCCCCAGACTAAATTTCCAAATATATCAAATTATACAAATATCACCCTTAAGTATCCTTTACATAACGATAACACCGGAAACAATTAAAATTCTATTGTTTTTACAAGATAGCTACGAAACCTTACAATCTAATCTAAATTTCACCCTTATTCAACTTATTACATAAATGTCATTATCCCAGATTAACTGGAATACAACTATTTTAAATACGCGATTCAAACATAAATCAACGTATGACAGGTACATTCAATGAAGAAAATTTTTCTTAAAATTTTAAAATTAACATATTTTTTTCATATTTATAAAAGCACATAAATTAAACAATACCAGCTTATTAGCATTAATAATTATCAATTAATTATTCATTAATTTAAAACCATAGTTACATTCCTTAATTAACATAAACCCTAGGTTTACAAGTAATTTATATGAGGTCATTGACTTCTTATCACTTTTATCTGTGACTATAGTTTATACAAAAACCGTCTGGCAAATTCTTACAACCTTGACCTAAAATACAGAAAACTATTTACATTACAATATTTTATATACCGACATACTCAAAAGTAATGTATACGGTTTGTTTTAAATATAAATAAACAATTAGGTTATCTAATAAAACTAAATTAAATTAACTCAATAAACACCTTAATTAAATTAATTCTAAATTAAAATTATACACGGTGCGTCAAAATAATTTTCTAAAAATAAAATTTTTTTTTTTATTTTAATTCACTTATTCATTTTAAAAACACACTTTTCAACCAATAACATCTCAAATAAGGATTACCCTTTAATATTATACACAGTTCGACTCATATTTTTACACAAACGATTTTATTATTGATAAATAAATTAATTCAAGTTAAATTATTTATAGTTTGCGTCAATATTAAATTGCCTTAGCATGTTTTATATATGCTATAATTTTTTTTAGTCAAGTTTTACTAATATAAATAATTCTATTCTAGGAATAGTATCCTGGAAAATCTCAATGCTACTTCAAATGCATTTAACCAAAAAGAAATACAAGAAATCAAGATTACCACTGCATTACCGTCGATATAAATAAACTTCAATGAATTACAAGACCACGAAGAATATCTCATACTTTAACAAAATCTCATACTTTTTTAAGTAATAAAAAAAATTAGTAATAATTTTTAATTTTAAGTTAATAAATAAATTTTTGAATTAGAACACACAGCATAAATCCCCCTTTAATTTTTCAAAATTTGAAAACCCCTAATAATAATGATGGCAAATTTTGCAAAAATTAACAAAAAAAATTTTTACTCTCCCCCTTCTAACAATTTCTTGCGTAAGGATACAATAGATTTACATGAAATTTACCCCTTATTTTATTATTATTGACATGTTTTAGTTCATAACTGTCCCCAAATCTTCTGTTGACCTCATAAGGACCTTCAAATGGTAATAATAATTTTGCATTAATATTTCTTTTCTTGTCGGCTTTTCTTAAAAATCTTATAATGACTTTGTCTCCTATATTGAATATTACATGATTCTTTATTTTCTCATTTTCTCTTCTTTCATAATTTTCTTGTTTTCTTCTTACTTTAACTCTAACTGTTTCTAATAATCTTTCAAATTGATCGTCCTCCATGGGTTCTATGGACCATGGTCTTATTGGTCTTTCTTTTCTCATTAAAAAAAATGGGCTCTCCTCTGTTACTGTGGATGGCACCTCATTAATAAATTTTTCCAATCTCTCCACATAACTAAACCAATTTACGTGCCTATCATAATGCACCAGAATTCTTAGATATTTGATTACTTCTTGGATATATCTTTCGCTTGGATTTCCTTGTGCATGCCGAATACTACAGAAAGATACTCTAATATCTTTTTCCCGATTAAAATTTTTAAATCTTTCGTTTACAAAATATGTAGCATTATCTGCTAAAATTCTTTTGGGTTTCCCTACCTCTTCAATAAATTTATTAATACACACAAATGTTGTTTCTGTATCGGTTTTCCTACAAGGATATACTTTTGTAAATTTAGTGAAAACATCAACCATCACCAGGATATGCTTAAATCCCCCACTTCGTACTAGATTAGAAAGGAAATCAATGGCTACCAAATCTAAAGGATTTTCAACTTTAATACTTTTAACTTCATTCTTATTGATGTGATTCTTATACTTAGCCAGACAACATAAATGGCACTCATTAATCATATTTTTAACAATATATAAATCATTTTTATTATAAAAATTCTCCCTCATAATCATCCATATTTTTCTTATTCCTGCGTGCCCATACTCTTCATGAAAATAATTAGCAATTCGATCGATGTGTTGTCTACTGGTTACATATAACTCTTTTCCATTTAAATTTTTAATTAGTATTCCTTCCTTTATTTCATATCCTCTAAATTCTCCTCCCTCTCTAATCTTTTCTTTAATTAAAGTAACTTCTTCATCCCTACTCTGAACATTTCTCACATATTCTTCAGAAAATATCCCCCTCTCTTCATTTAATAAATTGACAGCAATAACAATTTCATTTAACTTGTCCATATTTTGGATGTCTTTCCGACTTAAACTATCCGCTACCACATTTTTCTTAGCTGGAATGTATTTCACTGTAAAATTGAACTCTTGTAACAATAGAGTCCATCGATAAATGCGACTGTTAGTAAAACGAGTCTTCATTAAATGTGCTAAAGCACCATGATCAGTTTCAACTATAAAATGATTTCCAGTTAAATAGAATTTTAACTTCAACACAGCAAATACGATAGCAGCCATTTCTTTTTCTGTAATGGTGTATCTTCGTTCATAATTTCTTAATGTCCTTGAAATAAAACAAATGGGTCTCTCTTCTCCATTCTGAATTTGTACCAACTCCGCAGCAATTGCCCCATCCGATGCATCCGTTCGAATTAAGAATGGTAAATTATAATCTGGATGATAAATTGTAATGTTGTCATAAAAACTGTCTTTTAAACAATTAAAAGCTTCTTCTTCTTTTTCTTTCCACTTCCATCTATGTCCTTTCTTAAGTAATTCAGTTAAAATTAATATTTTATCTGCTAGTCCTGGAGTAAATTTCCTATAATAATTTAAAATCCCCAAAAATCCTCGTAACATTCTTAAATTTTTAGGTTTAGGATAATTTTTTATTTCTTCCAATCTTTCTTTATCAATTGTAATTCCGTTAATATTTACTTTATACCCCAAAAATTTAATTTCTTGTTTATAAAATTCACACTTTGAAATATTTAACTTTAAACCATTTTCTTCTAACTCTTTCAAAATTATATTAATATGTTTCAAATGTTCTTCCTTAGAATTACTAAAAATCAAAATGTCATCAATATAATGACTACAAAAATTTTCATATTTGTCCAATATTTTCTGCATGGCTCTAACCAATGCTGCACATGACGTTGACAATCCGAAAGGAACCACTTTAAATTGAAAAACATGTCCATCCATGCTAAATCCAGTGTATTTTCTTGAACTTTTCTCAAGAGGAATAAGCCAAAATGAATTTTTTAAATCCAATTTTGAAAATACTGTTTTATTTCCCAATTTTCCCATAATACTTTCTATGGTTTGGGGCGCCTCAAATTGTTGAATAGTTCTAGCATTAATTTGGCGAGCATCTAGGCATAACCTGATGGTATTATCAGATTTTTTAACTACTACAATCGGATTAATGAAATTTGTATTCGCTCTTTCTATGATACCTTGTTCTAGCATGGAGTCGATTTCCTCTCTCACTCTATCTTTATATGCATAAGGAACCGGATAACTTTTGCAATTCAAAGATTCTTCATTAATTACTTCTAATTTGTGCACATAATTTTTGGCTAATCCTGGTTTCTTATTAAATAATTTCTTATGACTTTTAAACATTTCTATTACCTGTTCCTTATATTCTTGTTCACAATTAATTTCTTCATAAAAATTTTTTTTTTCAAAATTTTTAACAACATTTATATTAATTTCATTATTTAAATTTAATTTATTTTCATTTTCTTTTTGTTTTATAGGAATAATAATATTTTTATATTTAATTACATTTTTTTCTAAATCAATGAGCATATCATAATACTGTAAAATATTCATTCCAATAATCATGTCGACATTAATATCTGGAATAATTAACATTTCTGCTGGGATTTCTTCCTTTTGAATTTTTAAATTATAATTTAATTGTTTTTTAACACATCCAATTTTTTTTTTATTTGTACTTATTAAATTTACTTCTTTTATATTTGTTATGTAATTTAAAAATAAATCTTTATTTTCATTTATAATTTTTTCATTTATTAACGAAAATTCGGCACCCGTGTCCACTAAAGCATTTAATTTGAGTTTATTTAAATTTATTTCGATAAAAGGCAAATTTCCAATTAGTTCACTATTTATTTTTATTTCATTTTTTTTATCTGTACCATTGTTAGGGGAGTCAATAAATTCTCTAGGATGTTCGTAATTATGATTATTAACAATGGTACAACTATTTAAAAATCCCTCGGTTCTTCTACTTCTGCCACCACCTCAATCCTTTCCACATCCTCACTGCTTCCTTGGATGACATTAATATTCCTCACTCTTTCTTCCTCTTGTCGTCCTCTTTCCCCCTCTAACCTTCTTTCTATTCTAGGATTGTTAGTATTATTAGCGTTATTATTGTTAGATCTCGTGAACGTCTGATTGTTGTAACCCCTATTATTATTGTAATTATTATTCCGTTGGTTATTATTTATATTATTATTGTAATTGTTATTTCGTTGATTATTAAAATTTCTGTTATTATTATTTTGATTATTAAAACTTCTGTTGTTATAATGTTGATTATTACTATTATAATTTTGATAATTACTTGGCCTATTATTGCTATTATTATTCTGTTGATTATTTTGTGGCATATTTCCATTCCCATAATAATTATTAAGATATCCTGTTCTGTTGTTATTTCTATTTACTGTTGTTCTATTAAAATTTTCTTGATCTCTCAAGTCGTATCCCCTGAGTATCTCAATAAACTGCTCAAATTCTTTAATATTGTCAATTAACACTTTACTAATGATTGCTTGATTAAAATGTCTTGCTAACTGTCTTATGATTAACCCAATGTTAATTTTTTCATCTAATTGTTGGAACAAGTATAATTTATTTATCGCATATTCTTCCCTTGTACCATCTGTTGCCTCATATCTTCCGTTATAAAGTTTATCCTGCATGTGCATTTGCTGGCTTGCACCCCAGTAATGTTTAATAAATTTACTCTCAAACTCCTCTAAATTCTCACACTGTTCCCTGACCGTATAAAACCATCTTTCCGCATTTCCCAATAAAGTTCCCCTAATTAGGTTCATTTCAAATAAGGAGCTGTTTTTTAAACCCCTTTGGAATTCAATATTTTCTAAATATTCTTTTAAATCTTTCATATATACTTTCGGGTGATAATTTTTACTAGGATCAAATTTTGGCATACTTTTTTCGTTATATCCGGTGTAAATAAATGTGCTCCCTCCAGCCTCTCCTGATCCTGGACCTTTCCTTTTAAACTCTCCCTCCAATTTTCCTACCCGATCTCCTAATGCCGAGATATCCTGCACATGTTCCCCTTTGTATTCATTTACTTTGTCACTTATTCTATTAATTTTCTTTTCCCTCTCTATATGCTTACTATCTATCTCTTTTCTTATTTGTTTATTATCATCTTCATTTCTTCTTTGAAGCATATTAATTTTTTCATCCAAATCATTAACTTTTGTTTCTATTTTTTCTTCTATTCTAACAATTTCCTTTCCCAGATTCTTATTGGTATCCTTCAATCCCTTATTTATCTCCTCAATTTTTTCATTTATTTCTTCCCTACTCTCTTTTATTTCCCTCTTCATTTCTTCCCTACTCTCCTCAATTTTTTTATTAGTTTTTTCACTATTCTCTCTCATCTCCTTCATCATATTCATTATCATGTATTCTAATTTTGAACTTTCTCCCTCCTTACTACTCTTACTTGTGCTTGCAGCACCTTCTTCTTCTTCCTTCTCAACATCTTGTTCTTCTTCTATTTTCTTTTCTGGTTCCATTTTAGATTTCTTACTCCTACTCCTCTTTTTCTTTTTAACTACTTGGAACTCTTCTCCTTTTTTATTACTTAAATCGCTGTTGTCCCAGAATGTTTTCATTTACCCCACATAAATTATTTTATAACCCCAAATATCATTCAAATAATCCTCAACTTTATTTATAAAAAAATATTACCCTTTAATTGTACATAAATAACCCAATCGAGCCCCACGTTGCCTGGCGACATAAATTATGCTGTGGAATTAGATATATAAAATCTAATTCCTTTTATAAGATTTAAAAAAATTATTTTTTTAGAATTTTGGAATACATAAAAGCCCCACGTTGGTAAGCTCATAAATTATGCTGTGTATCTGGGTATTTGAAAATATCCAGACATTTTCATAATTTTAAGATAATTAATTAATTTAAAGTTTTTAATAGAAAAATAAATATAAATAGCCCCACGTTGATGAGCCATAAATTATGCTGTGAAATAAGAATTTTGAAAAATTCTTTTTTTAATTTTTTTTTAAAAATTCCAAACATTTGAAAAATCATAAATTTTGTAAACTTTGAATTATTATTTATTTTTGACCCACATTTGCTAGCTCAGTAATAAAATTAATATAATTAAATGCTGTGTGTTTTAATTTAGTTTTAAGCATTTTCATAAAAAAATAAATTTCAAATAAATTTATAAGCATGGGAATTTTATTTTAAAACAAGAGACTCTTATTAAAATTTTGACATGTAAATAATTGATTGACATAAATTCATCTTGTACTTAATCTCAGGGATAATTTTAAATTCTTGAACATCATGTAGCTTCACTATTGTCGATGGGTTATTTAAAAAAAATGAATTGCAGATTTCCAGAATACCACCTACTACATTTACACGCAAATACATCACCATAAAATAATATTTAAAACATCTCTGTACATTTATAATAAATAAAACAAATTTTTTTATTGAAACACCACGAAAATTTCATCTTTGAAGTTCGGAATCTTTGATGCGTGCGCTTCCACGTATTTGAATGGTAGCTAACTCATACAACCAATTTTTCTTTCCTGTCTGTGATGTGCTTGTGCACGGTATGATGTGTGCTGTCCTAACGCTGCCTGTCCGATAATACTAAACCATGAGTTCTCCAGCAAAATCTTCAATAACAGTTTTTCTCAGGTATGTAATTCCCTTTTTTTATTAGAAATTATATTTTTCAATTTATAATTACTTTAATTTTTCATTTATTTTTAGCATTTTTATTTTTAATTATAACTGTTCAACTTTTATTATTACAGATTTATTATTATATCACACGAAGAAGATTAATTCCATATTATCTGTCAAATACAAATCTGCACGATTGACAACAAGATGTATTTCTCCACCTCAAAAACCGGAAATTCGCAGAACTATTTTTTATCATAAGATGGTGCTCAGGTACGCCATTTTTTATCAATTTATAATTTATTGAATTTATTTGTCGAAGAAACTTTCAAATTGTTCTTTAATTACTTGGATCACTGGTTATTATAGTTAGATTTTAATTTAGTTTCCCATTGGAATATTTAATACTTGCACAAATTAATATTTTTACAATAAAGAAAGGACGCTTCACAATTTTACTTTTTAATCTTCCAATAACTTTTATATTCTTCAACGGATTTTTCTCAACTTTCTTTAAATAATAAAACACCTTATTACTGTCACTTATAACAACAATTTATTTTGTTCACATTAAAATTTCTAGTTACATTATCAAAAATTTGGGAGCTAAACATTAACGCACCCACGCTATGCAAATTCTTACCGGAAGCTGTCTTGAAAAATTTAATCTCGAACCCCCAGACTAAATTTCCAAATATATCAAATTATACAAATATCACCCTTAAGTATCCTTTACATAACGATAACACCGGAAACAATTAAAATTCTATTGTTTTTACAAGATAGCTACGAAACCTTACAATCTAATCTAAATTTCACCCTTATTCAACTTATTACATAAATGTCATTATCCCAGATTAACTGGAATACAACTATTTTAAATACGCGATTCAAACATAAATCAACGTATGACAGGTACATTCAATGAAGAAAATTTTTCTTAAAATTTTAAAATTAACATATTTTTTTCATATTTATAAAAGCACATAAATTAAACAATACCAGCTTATTAGCATTAATAATTATCAATTAATTATTCATTAATTTAAAACCATAGTTACATTCCTTAATTAACATAAACCCTAGGTTTACAAGTAATTTATATGAGGTCATTGACTTCTTATCACTTTTATCTGTGACTATAGTTTATACAAAAACCGTCTGGCAAATTCTTACAACCTTGACCTAAAATACAGAAAACTATTTACATTACAATATTTTATATACCGACATACTCAAAAGTAATGTATACGGTTTGTTTTAAATATAAATAAACAATTAGGTTATCTAATAAAACTAAATTAAATTAACTCAATAAACACCTTAATTAAATTAATTCTAAATTAAAATTATACACGGTGCGTCAAAATAATTTTCTAAAAATAAAATTTTTTTTTTTATTTTAATTCACTTATTCATTTTAAAAACACACTTTTCAACCAATAACATCTCAAATAAGGATTACCCTTTAATATTATACACAGTTCGACTCATATTTTTACACAAACGATTTTATTATTGATAAATAAATTAATTCAAGTTAAATTATTTATAGTTTGCGTCAATATTAAATTGCCTTAGCATGTTTTATATATGCTATAATTTTTTTTAGTCAAGTTTTACTAATATAAATAATTCTATTCTAGGAATAGTATCCTGGAAAATCTCAATGCTACTTCAAATGCATTTAACCAAAAAGAAATACAAGAAATCAAGATTACCACTGCATTACCGTCGATATAAATAAACTTCAATGAATTACAAGACCACGAAGAATATCTCATACTTTAACAAAATCTCATACTTTTTTAAGTAATAAAAAAAATTAGTAATAATTTTTAATTTTAAGTTAATAAATAAATTTTTGAATTAGAACACACAGCAATATATATATATATATATATATATATATATATATATATATATATATATATATATATATATATATATATATATATATATATATATATATATATATATATATATATATATATATATATATATATATATATATATATATATATATATATATATATATATATATATATATATATATATATATATATATATATATATATATATATATATATATATATATATATATATATATATATATATATATATATATATATATATATATGCAAAACGACAAACTCGCCTCTGAAACTCTACGTTGAAATGTAGAAGTGGCCTCCGATCCGGAGGCGAGTACGTAAAATCGGAGGCGAGTAGGTATCCCCGTGTATAAGTGTATCAATCAATAATTGACGTCACACACGTGTGTTTTACAGATTTTTGGGTGGAGGCCAGTTTGACCATACACATATGCAGTTATACACTTCAGTTGGTGGAAATGATTCTAGATGGCGCGACCATTTTATACACATATACACTTAACGAAGTATGCCAGTAGTACTCGCCTCCACATATACACCGTAGTTTTACGCCTCCGAGACTTGGCAACCGCGCTCGAAGGCCTGTAGCTAGTAATGTATTTAAGTAAATCCAATAAAACCGCATCTAACTGGACATTACACAAATGATATAACAGCCCATTCTTCGATTAGAAAAATTCAGTGTTCTTAATTTTAAGCGCGTAGTATTTAATTAATTAAACTAACTAATTGTAAACAAATTAATTTTTATATACAAAACCGTTAAATGAAAATTACTCAACTATAGAGTGAAAAATTGATTACAAAATTCCATAAGACTAACAAGGATAAAATAAATTAAAATTGTTTTTTGTAAAGACGCTTTTATTTAAATGGACTAAAAAGTAAAAAGTGATTTCATTTTCAGCTCTTATTAGAAACATTAGTTGCATATACGTACTAACTATATTGAAAATCACCCATTTGGTTGCAACCAAATGTCAAAAAATTGTCACATTTTTTTCTAATGAACGAGGCTGTGGTGGTTGTAATATTTTTTACATATACCAACAAATAGAAGTGAGTGCAACTAAATAATACCAATGGTTAAAGAAACAAGACCATTCATAAACGTAAACATACAATTTTTGTATGTAACCTAATATGGGAAATAAACAGTCTATAAATAAATGATTCATTGTTCCTGACATTTATTATTTATCCGATACGATAAACATATTTTATAACGCGAATCCAATTCTTGTTTCTCAATAATGAAAAGAAATGTTCTAGTACAGTTGCTCTTTCTGTAAGATATGTGTGTACTGAATTTCAGATCAATATCTTACAAGTTGTCCAAGAAATAGAAAAATAAATAAAATATTTTAATCTTGAAAGCTCTAAGCTCTAAAGCTCTGAGCACATGTTCATAGGAACTTTTCTTCAGAAAATTGCTTTAGAAATCACCCCCTTAATTATTTTAGCTTACTTAGGAAACACCCCCTGTACGCCAAGTCAATTAATGCATCTTTAGCTCTTATTTCTCATTCACCCCGTATAGATACAACTTTGTGCCAGTAGTAAAAATTGCTTGTCTTGACGCAACTATAACAACATACTAAAATTTCACAAAATTCTCAATGGTACCAATTTTTCGTAAGAAAAGTGCGATGTCCTTTAGCGGAAGCAGGTATCTATAAAAAAAATACGACTCAAGCTCAAAAATTATTTTGAAAGAAACATAATGTTCCCCGGAAAAGTTTGACAGTGAAACAACCAGGTTAGTTTACTAATATAACCGACCGATGAGTTTGAGTAATTTAGCTATAACTGAGCAGTGCATAAATAACAGTAAATTATTAATTTAAAAAAAAATTCTGAAGTACCTGTAATGACTTAAAATACACGCATAAAGTACAGGTGAGATTTTGAAAACAAAAATAGCTTATGTACTATACAGGGTGGGGCAATAGTGCGTGGGAGTTCGATAGCTCGTACACTGTAACAGATAAAAAAATATTTCTAATGCAGATGTAAACTGTGGGTAAATGTGTATACATATAAATTATTTTCAAATATACAGGGTGTTACAAAAAAATGTGGCACGCTTAAGGCAATTTTTTTTAAATGGAATGCCCTGAATATTTTTACATATTTAACACTTCTCTTGGGATGTTTATTTATATCTAAAATATTAGCGCCATCTAATGTCCGGTTTAGAAGTAATAATATTTTTTTCAAAAAAATTGATTTTTACATTACTCCACTTAACAATTCACTACTTCCGCGGCCGCAGCTTTGAAGACGAAATTAAGTAAGGACCTTATTGTAGGAGGTTGTAGGGTGCTCTTGTTTAAATATCGTAGAGCCACCATATACAGGGTGTCAAAATTAATTTTCAAATTTTGAGAACTTCAAAGTTATTCTTCTCAACTTTTTCAAGTGGAACACCCTATATATTTTTAACGATGTTATGTAGAATTAAATAGCGAACATTTTTTGTATGTAAATCCTTATGGGTATTTGTAACCACTTTTGATTTATTGCAGAAAGTACAAAATTCAACAATGTGTATTAAAAAAAATTAAGGTTTTTTCAAATAAAACAAAGGAAAAAAATTATATTAAGTGCTCCACATGTTGCCCATTTTGATTGACACACATTTATATGCGCCTTTGAAATCAGGTTTCTAGTTTTCTTAAAATTGCCGGTGTGATACTTCTAAAAGCATGTATTATCCTTTTCTTCATATTTTGGATTGTTGTTGGTGTATCTGTATAAACAATTTCTTTCACGTATCCCCATAATAATAAATCCATTTTTGTAAGATCGGGAGATCTAGCAGGCCATTTAGTGGGTCCATTCCTTCCAATCCATTGATGTGGGTAGATATTATTTAACTGGTCTCTTACTGCATTTAAATAATGTGATGGAGCACCATCTTGCTGAAGCCACATCTTATTTCGGATCCTTTGAGGAAGATTCACCAATAATTGTGGCAGATAGTTCTCCAAAAAATGAAGATAAATAGCTCCAGTTAACGTACCATCAAAAAATGTGGCCCTATTACATGTTCTCCAATAATTCCCACCCAAACGTTTATAGACCATCTGTGCTGGTTATCAAGTTGCCTGAAAAAGCGAGGATTTTCCGTAGCATAATAATGGAAATTGTGCCTGTTAACAAATTCAATTTTATGAAAAGTTGCCTCATCAGTGAAGAAACATTGTTGAAGAAAGTAGCATCTTCTTGCATTTTACCGTTGTCCCAATTACGAAACTGTAAACGCTTTAGAAAATCGTCATCAGTTAATTCCTGGTGCATTTAAATGTGAAATGCATGAAACTTATTTTTTTTCTAAGATTCGATCAACAGAACGTGTACTTATTCCTACTAATGAGCTCACTTCTCTCTGACTAATATGGGGATCCTCAATCGTTGCCAGCACGACAGATAACTCGTTTTCTTCGTTCACAACATTTTTAATTCGTCCACGTTTTTCATATTGTACATTGCCGGTTTCCACAAATCTATCAAGCAGGTTTTGGAAGCTATCAACTTTAGGGAGCCTTCGTTCAGAATACCGTTGGTGGTAAATTTTATTGGCAAGCAAACAATTTTTTTCCGACTCGTCCAAAACAAAAATCATGTCTACAAGTTCTTCTTTATTAAAATTCATTTTGGAAAACTCAAATACTACAAATAAAAACTGATGGTCGATAACTGCGAGAAATGTAGGCTTCACGTTTGTGCAAAACAATTGCTAGCGAACAGATGCTTTATTGTTTTGTCGAACACAAATTTTTTTCTTTTGTTTTATTTGAAAAAAACCTTAATTTTTTAAATAAATATTGTTGAATTTTTTGCTTTTTGCTCAAAAAATCAAAAGTGGTTACAAATAGGGATGCAACGGATATTCGGTTTTTATCCGTTATCCGGTCTATCCGGCCATTTCACCGAATATTCGGTGTGGCCGGATAATATGAATTATCCGGCCGGAGATTTTTCTTTAAGTAAAAAAGATTATGCATACAATTTGATTTGAAAGTATAGACTAAAATAATTGAAAGGTAGAGAGCAAAAAACCCCATAAGCCCAGTATTTTGCAGACCTGCATAAAATTACTAAATTTATATTATTGAGATCAGCATTTATGCGAGTTAAAAATTTGAAATGATTTCAAACAACATAAATAAGTATTATTTATTAAAATCGCGAAAGTAATATACACTGTGTCCATAAAGTAACCCCCCCCCCCCAAATAAATTTTGAACGACTCGATATTTTTCTACAAAATTTGGTGTGCTGTAATGGGAAATGTAAATACTATTTTTCAGACCATATTAAAATTTTGTATCATCGAAAATGGCGACTGGGCGCCATTTAAAATTTTCTTTTTAAATAGAAAGGGGGGTCGAGTGACACCTCATTGGGAAGGTCTTTTAGTTCTGCGTCTGATCCTAAAGTTTAAAAGTAAAATATTCAGCCATAACAAAATGACAATGTTTGAAGATAAAGAAGTCTATTTAAAAAAAACTAAGAATTAAAGCTTAAATTAATTAAATTAAGTATTCGAAATGTTTACCATTCACTTCTTGGCACATAAAAAGTCGGTTATGAAATTCCTGCCCTACATTTTCATAAGTTTCTGGAGTGATAATTCTGCAAACTTCTGCAATGCGTTGCTCCAGTTCTTCAATTGTTTCTGGACGGGTTCTGTACACTTTCGATTTCAGATATTCCCATAGAAAAAAATCTAAGAAAGTTAAATCTGGGGAGTGAGCCGGCTATTCTACAGGCCCCCGCCTAACAATCGATCTGCTAAAAAAATGTCCGTTGAGAAAGTCAGAAACAGGCCTATCATAATGAGGCTGCGCACCGTCTTGTTGGAACATAACGTTTTCAATATTATTTCAAGCCACCTGAGATATTTCTGGAAAAATTTAGTCCTGCAAATGAAAAAGTGGACTACTGGATAAGAAAATCAAAATAATTTTGAACTGAGTGAGTCCATTGGTTTACAATCCGCCATTTTGTTATGGCTCAAAATTTTTCTTTTAATTCTAGGATCAAACGCAAAACTAAAAGGCCTTTCAAATGAGGTGTCACTCGACCCTGGATAAAAAAATCAAAACAATTTTGAATTGAGTGAGTCCATTCGTTTAAAATCCGCCATTTTGTTATGGCTGAATATTTATCTTTGAAACTCTAGGATCGGACGCAATTAAAAGACCTTTCAAATGAGGTGTCACTCGACCCCCCTTTCTATTTAAAAAAAAAATTCAAAATGGCGCCCAGTCGCCATTTTGGATGATACAAAATTTTAATATGGTCTGAAAAATAGTATTTAATTTCCCATTACAGCACACCAAATTTTGTAGAAACATATCAAGTCGTTCAAAAGTTAGTTGGGGGGGAGGAGCTACTTTATGGACACAGTGTATAACATAAGGAAGATGCATGAACCACTTGTTGCTATGATGTGCAGGTCTCAATTTTGCAGTACATGTGACAGAGAGATCCGAGACAAGGAACCTATAAAAAGTACTCAATCGTCAATATTTTATTTTAAATGTCGACAAAGACCGTATATGTTAGGTTTAGTCAGTTGATTTCTCGTACGGTGTCGGATCTATCAAAACAGAACATATTGTAAACCATTATTAAAAATTATTAATTTTTGGGATTACAGTCAAATTCGTTGACAGATTTCAAATCTTAATTGTGAAAAAAATAACAATATGAGCGCGAATTAGCACAGCCTTGAAATAGTACATTTAGTAGTTTCCTTGTCTCTGTGCTCCCTCTCTCTAAAACACTACAGAATAAGACCATAGGGTTCGTGCATTGCATACTCTTTAAGTATATATTATGCCCTGTGATTAAAACCTAAATTTTACTGCGTTTAAGCTGAAACTACTTCGATAGTAAAAACTATGCCGGATAATCCGGTATCCGGCTATCCAGCTGAGCAACCGGATACCGAATATTCGTTATCCGGCATTTTGAAAAAGTACTGCTCGCTGCATCCCTAGTAACAAATAGCCATAAGGAGGTACATACAAAAAATGTTCGCTATTTAATTCTGCATAACATCGTTAACAAATATACATTTGAAAAAGTTGAGAAGAATAACTTTGAAGTTCTCAAAATTTGAAAATTAATTTTGAACACCCTGTACATGGTGGCTCTACGATATTTAAGCAAGAGCACCCGACAAGCTCCTACAATAAGGTCCTTACTTAATTTCGTCTTCAAAGCTGCGGCCGCGGAAGTGGTGAATTGTTAAGTGGAGTAATGTAAAAATCAATTTTTTTGAAAAAAATATTATTACTTCTAAACCGGACATTAGATGGCGCTAATATTTTAGATATGAATAAACATCCCAAGAGAAGTGTTAAATATGCAAAAATATTCAGAACATTCCACCTAGAAAAAATTACCTTGAGCGTGCCACACTTTTTTGTAACACCCTGTATATTTGAAAATAATTTCTATGTATGCGCATTTACCCCCAGTTTACATCTGCATTAGAAAGATTTTTTATCTGTAACGGTGTACTAGCTATCGAACTCCCACGCACTATTGCCCCACCCTGTATATAAGCTAAGTACTGCAGTTTTAAGTGATTTTCTGGATTACTTTTTTAGTCTTATTAAATCCGAGTCGGCGTTTCATATATCGAACGTTTCGATAGGCGCGATCCCGCTTAAAGCCGCATAAAAAATCAACCAAATAACGAATTCATTTGAATTTCACAGAGTCGTTTTTTTCTGAAATGGCTCGGAAAAAAATGACACCAATAATTTATGATTTTCATTGCCTTATTCGTATTAAATATGGTTAAACTTCGTGTTAACGACTGTAATGTCGATTCAAAGTTGAATTTTAAAAATTTAATTAAAAAATCGATCGCTGTCATTTAGCATTTTGGAGACTTAGACTCTCTTGGTCTCCTTTTACCTAGCAGGTCATTGTTCAGGACCGTATTACGTAACTTTATGGCACAAAAAATAATGGGTCAACATTTGAAAATTGTCAAACCAACTCTGAAATTAATGGAAAAACAACCGTTTCTCTGGCTAGTATAAACTTACCTAATACGGTGAATGAACATTTTGATTTTTTCTTGAAAATTCAAAAACACTTTTTAGAACAGTGGGACAACCGGAAAGTGCGTAGTGAAATGGTATCGCGAGCGAACGTTTCGATACGCGCGATCCCGCTAACGAATTGATTTTTTTGATTGGAATAAGTAGTTGTTGTTTTAAGTTTTGGTTTTGGGCCCCATAGGTGTTGAATCATCCGTCAGCTCGCCGAATTTATTGCTTGTTGATATATTTGGTGTGTTAGTTTCTTCTGGATATTGGTTATTATTTTGTAATGCCAGTTTTGTTAAGGTCGGTGTTTTCTTGAAGTTATGAGGATCGTATTTGTATTTGGAAATAGCCCCGTGGGTACTGTCTTGGCCTTTTCTACGCCCTATTTTGATAGGATTTGGTTTTACTATAAGCATACTGCAGAAAATTCTAAAGCAACCACTCTAGAAAATTTTGTTCTCTCAAGCACGTTCGTTCAGAGCGACGTTTTAAACTGACTACATATGACAATTCAAAAAATTACTGTGGCAATTCTGTTTGTTGTTCAGAAAGAAGGACTAGGTGCTAGAAACAAAAATTTACGCGGATTTTCCCAGAGTTTAACACATTAATCATTAACTCCAATATTACCTCGAAAATTTCATTAACTACAAGGCAGCTGATTTAATTAGGTTATTTGCATTACTGTATGTAAGGTACAAGAATTTGTTAACACACCCACAACGCTATCCGCGCGATGCTAAGTACCTCATCACGTTCGCCGTGCCGAAATGCGAAAGCAGAATGTCGCGCTACTTCTAATCCTTCCGCAAATAATACAAGAGAACGGCAACATTGCTGGAGGCGAGTACGTCGACTGTCTTTGCACAACCATATACACCTGGAGGCCACATTGTAGTAGTGTAGTCGGAGTCGAGTTGCTATTTCTTGCGCATAATTTTTTTGTATATCTCAAATATCGAAATTCCTTACCCCTCTCTTGATGCCCTTGTTAAGAAAGCCTTATTTAATATATTAACGAAGAATACACATGGAAAAACCTATTCCTTGAGATGGAGGCGTGGGCGTCTGTTACATGTTCGGAGGCGAGTAAGATAGCCGTGCACATATATATATATATATATATATATATATATATATATATATATATATATATATATATATATATATATATATATATATATATATATATATATATATATATATATATATATATATATATATATATATATATATATATATATATATATATATATATATATATATATATATATATATATATATATATATATATATATATATATATATATATATATATATATATATATATATATATATATATATATATATATATATATATATATATATATATATATATATATATATATATATATATATATATATATATATATATATATATATATATATATATATATATATATATATATATATATATATATATATATATATATATATATATATATATATATATATATATATATATATATATATATATATATATATATATATATCTGGGACAACGAATATCACTCTCAGGCGTATGTCAAATGAAAGAGGTAGAAAGACGGATCCAGCTAGGGTGGGCTGCATATGGGAAGCTAAGACAGGTCTTCAGATCTAGCCTGCCACAACACCTAAAGACCAGAATTTTCAATCAATGCATACTCCCGATACTTACTTATGCATCGGAGACATGGCCGCTCACTGAAACAACAAGACATAAACTGCAAGTCACCCAGAGGAAGATGGAGAGATCTATGCTGGGAATACGCCTACAAGATATGAAACGAAATGAATGGATCAGAAACAAGACAAGGGTCGACGACGTCAATTGCGAAGTTTAAGTGGCAATGGGCGGGGCACGTCATGAGATTACCGGATGAAAGATGGACAAGGAAGGTCACGGAATGGAGGCCGAGAACAGGGAAACGTAACCCAGGCAGGCCACGATCCAGGTGGAGAGATGACATACAAAAACATGCTGGAAAACAATGGACGCGGAAAACCCAAAACCGCCAAGAATGGCATGAAGCGGGAGAGGCGTATATCCAGAAATGGAGTAATGAACGCTGAAAGTGATGATGATGATGACCTGTAGAACTAAGACAAGCGAGACGTTGCACGTGCCTTAGTTTAGTCACTGCCGTAGCTTGTCTAACTCTGGGCCACCAGACAAGTGCTCCATAGCATAGCATGAACCACCAGTATACCGGCACAAGGTAATTCTGGGAGAGAGTCCCCAGGATTTCCCTAGAGTGCGGCGACACTGCCTGAAACCCATGCATGCTTTTTTAGTTTTGGCTTTCAAGTGTTTTTCCCAGTTCAAATATTTGTCAAAATAACTCCCAGATATTAGACATGATTTGAGAAACTGAGAGAAATGTTAAATAGAAGAAGTGTCTAATCTTTGTTCTCTTTGTGAAGGAAAATAAGGTTGGACCCTTACGTACACCTCTTCAGTACTATCAAACTCTTCATATTCGAAACTTTTAGTAGCAAATGCTACTCATACGTTATATAAAGTGTTTCTAAGTCGCGTGCTAAACTGAAAGTAATGGTAGTAAATCCATTTTAAACGTTTTCTGATATGAACATGCGCGCAAGTAATGTAGTTTACTTATTTAGGAACGACAATGTCATGTTCCGGAAATTGCATGGCAAAAGATAAAATAAAAAAATTATTTTGTTTAATTGCATGTGCTCACTAACAAGTCTGCTACGTTTAGAAATCTGGCTCCGGCTTATTAAGGTGGTTATAATACCACACAAAACTCCGCTGTGTTCGTTGCCTGTCCCAAACCAGTATAAAAAACGAGGTACGAGAAGAATAACAACCTCGTTGCCAAACCTGGGTTTAGCTAGCACAGCTGATGTACTCAGTAAGGACCCCTATCTAAGGCTACAGGTGAAGGAAAAAACTAGACGACTCCAATGGCAGACTTGAATAAAAAATCTCGGTACTGTGTTTAAATTTTATAGCTGTTGTTCTGTTGTTCGTCTGGATATCTTGGGTTCGACCACCTATTCACATATATTTTTTTTTAAATTGATTGTTAGTCCCCATATTTGGAGTAGTCGTCGTCTAACGTTCTGACCATGTATTCCATGTCTTCAAAATACTGCGCAATTACTACTTGGTCATCAGCGTAGTGTAGCGTGGATAATATAGTGTCTCTCATTGGGATCCCCATTACTTCACATTTCCTCCTTTATTGTTTTAGTACCATATCAAGATAGATGTTAAATAGAAACGCGCATTAGCCTTATCGCAGTTCTTTCGTTACTCGGAATGCAGGTGTCGGTCGGTGATTTTCCAATTTTTACTCTACTATAGATACCTTTATATAGTTCATAAATTTCTTTTATTACAGTTACATTAATAAGGAATTTTTGTAGTACTTTAATAAAAAACTTTTGGATGGATTTGCTGTCGTATGCTTTAGTGAGATTTAAGGTGTGTTTCTCTTGCCTTTTTCTGTTAATTGCGTCAGACAAAATATGTTGTCTATGGTTGACCAGTGTGCTTGAAATCCTGACTGTTCTTCAGTTTGGTACATCTGGTAGTTGTTGGTGATAACTACGGTTAGAATTCCTCCATATAATCTACTAAATTTGCTAATGATTAAAAGTTCTCTATAGTTGTCGCACTGATCTCTTGGTCTCTTTTTATATATAGGTGTAATACAACTTCTTTCCAATCAGAGGCATTCCTTCGCCATTTGGGCATTTATCGTAAAATTGTTTAATTACCTTACGAAGCTTGATTGATCCATATTTAATTAATTCTGAAAATATTTCTTCAAGTTTAGGCGCCCGTTACTTTTTCAGTCTGTTTGTAGGTGTTTTTAGTACCTCATCATTAATATCTGTTCTTTCTTCTTCTATGTGCTTGGTTTGTATCTGTTGCTTCTTGAAATTCTTGCCGTTGTTTTATGACCATATCTTTAAAGTAGCTTCCCATTTTCTTTTTGTTATTATTTCTAAAATTGTTCCGCTTTTTGTTTGACTTTTTAAATTATTTATAAACTTCCATGACTTTGTAGTTTTCTTTCCTCCTATGTAATTGTCTAATTCCTGAAATTTCCTTTCTCACTGTTAGTTTTTTCTTCTAATTTTTTTTTTAACTTTGCTTAGCGTGTAGTCCGTCATGTGTTGACTCTGTAACCATTTGTGGTAAAATCCTTGCCATTCTTCATTTAGGTTTTCTAATTTTTCATTCCACCAAGAAGTGTCTTCTTCGTAATTTTGTCTCTTATTCTGATGCTTCTGTGGCAGTTTGATGCATAGTTTCTTTTATATTTTCATACAACTTTTGGGAAGGTAAGTGTTCGTATTGTTTACATAATTTTTGGTCAAGTCGCGACTGATTGAGGAATCTTGTAGCGCCATCAAGTAGTCCAATCTCTTTTATATTTCTTGTATTTTAATTCTATTGTTTTTTCGTTTTGTGTTGTCTGGGTGGCTAGTTGATGAATAGTAGACAAATTCTAGGTTTCACTAAATAATGGTCACTTCTGCAGTCGGGCCCTGGGTGTGCCTTAAGATCTCAAATCTTCATTTTTGTTTGTTGTTTAATAGTTAGATAGTCAACTATCGATTTTCTATTGCGTGCTATTTCTCTTTATGTGTATGTGTGTGTGTGTGTCTTTATGCTTATAGTATCCATGTAGTGATTCTTAGTTCATGTTGCTCACACATATTAATTAATCGTTGGCCGTTGTTCTTTATTGCTTCCTACGATGTGATCTTTTATTCTTCTTCTTGTGCTAGCGTTCATATCCCCAATTAAAGTAATATGTCTCTTCTCCTGTTCCGGATTGCTTTAAATAAAACTAGGCTGCATTAATTTTCGTTCAACGTAGATATTCCAAATTATATTAAGGTTAATCTGATAGTTCCAGAAATTTTGAGCGATAAACATACAAACATCTCTTAAAAAACCGAAATCCCAAAACCTGTATTTCCGTGAAAATCTTAGAATCGAAAATTTTTACAGTACGCTGCTTTCGTACATGTGGGAAACTCAAACAACCACATAAATAGATAAAGTATAATACCTACCAGAGATACTTTGTAAATCATAAGAGCCAATGTACCGAGCATTCCCAAAAACATTACCAAAAATAGGCTACTGAACGATTCGTTCATAATATCGGCTATGTTTATTATTGCCAAATGATGTTCTACTGCTTGTTTCAGAGATTTCTGTAAAAATTTCCATTCCACAATAGCAAGTTCATCATCCAATCTAATTTTTTCATATAATATTGGCGTAATAGCATTATCACTTTGTTCCTAAAACAAATAAAGACCGTTTACAAATAAGCAAATATTAAAATTACTTTCTACGAATTTACCTTTAGCATTCTTTTGTGGCAATTATCTACGATGCATCTAAGATAATTTTGCAGAATGTTTAACTGAAAACAAATGTGAACCAAAACTGCAGCCATAGTTGCATCGATAGTAAGGTAGATGACCCCGATCCAACCAGTACAGAAGCTTTGATAGAGCCAAGCAATCTCGAAGTTGGGACTGCGATTTACGTTAAAAAGCGTGAGATTTCCAAATGGAAACCTCCAATTATGATAATCGCTGCTGTTGATTCGTGTTGACAAGGTATACAAAACAGCCAAGAAATAGATTGTTAGGCCAAATACCCAGTACGCAATAGTCTAAAAGGTAAAATAAATTACTATTTTGCGTATTTCAATAAAAATAAAATAAAAACATTTTGATTTTATGCTATTGTATGCTATCACGAAGCCACAAGAACTTTAACCACAATATTTCTAATGTTTTTGAAGCACTGGGATAAAACCCGGAAAAGCAGCTGGCATGGACGGAATAAACCCAGAATTCTTTAAACACGCTGGCCCCAACACAACCACATGGTTAACAAAATTTTACTCCAATATTATGAAAACTGGAAGACTCCCCAAGATGTTTAAAAAAAATAAAATAGTAGCAATACTTAAACCCGGGAAAGTTGGCAACCACCCAGAAGACTACCGACCAATTGCACTTCTGAGCATCTGCCACAAACTGCTCGAACTACTCGTGTACAACAGAATATCGACAAGAGCTCTACAGCATGCTCCCGTCGAACAGGCAGGCTTTCGGCCCAATCGGAACTGCTGCGACCAGGTGATGGCGCTGACAACCCATATAGAAAAAGGCCTTCAAGACCGCAAAAAAATAATAGCAGCACTTGTCGATTTAACCTCTGCATACGACACAATATGGCGCCAAGGCATGATTCTTAAATTTATTAAAGCCGTTGCCTGTAAAACTCTGGCTACACTACTTAACAATATGCTTAGCAATAGACTGTTCGAAGTGCACTTAAACGGGCAAGTAAGCAAGTGCCGTAGACTGAACGATGGTCTCCCATAAGGCTCCGTCCTTGCACCTCTACTTTTTAACATTTACACAGCAGACCTACCAAACACCAAGGCAAAAAAGTTTATATACGCTGACGACATAGCGCTGGCTTCCCAATCCAGAGATTTCGAATCATCAGAGACCATCCTAACAGAGGATCTGGGAAAACTGGACAAATATATCAAAACATGGCGCCTCAGACCAAATATACGAAAAACAGAGATATCCTGTTTTCATCTGATTAACAAACAGGCAAACTATACCCCCAGAGTACAGTTCAGAGGTCAGCAGCTAAAGTATAATGCGTACCCGAAATATTTGGGAGTAACATTGGACCGCTCTCTGGCGTACAAGGAACACCTTACCCGAACAGCAGCAAAGATTGTGACACGCAACAACATATTGCATAAACTCTCAGGAACAGGCTGGGGAGCTAACGCAACGGTCCTCAGAACTTCTGCCCTAGCACTAGTTTACTCAGTAGCGAAATACTGTAGCCCGATCTGGATTAACAGTGCACATACCGGCAGGATCGACGTTCAACTGAACGATACGATGAGGACAGTTTCCGGCACGATCAAATCCACACCTCTCCAGTGGTTACCAGTACTGTCCAACATCCCTCCCCCCCAGCTACGCAGGCAGGCTTCCCTGAAAAATGAATATTTCAAATGCTGTAACAACCCACAGTTGCCCATCCATCAAGACTGTACGAGACAGCACACACAGAGACTAAAATCTAGGAAGCCCACATGGAGATTATCAGAAACACTTGTACAAGAACACTTCCAGTTGAAGACATCCTGGATGAACGAATGGACTGCTTCAAACCCTGACACTTTGAACCTAATAACAGATCCCACAATTCAGCCAGCCGGATTCAACCTACCAAGGAAGACATGGTCCGCTCTAAACCAGGTGCGCACTGGCCATGGCCGATGCGAGTATCTGAAACACAAATGGGGCATCTACGAAGAACCTGACTGCGACTGCGGCCACTTAGCACAGACGATCCAACACATTGCATTAGAGTGCCCAATATATATACTGGGATTACTTATAATAATTACAAATAATTTTTAACAAATTCACCTTTTTTAAAATATATTATTTTATATTAATTAGCACTACAAGTCTTGTAGGCTCATAGCTTTTTTTTACTATCTTTTATCATTCTTTTCTGTCTGTTGTTTTTCTTTTCCATCTTTTTGCGTTGAGTTGTTTCAAATCTTTCTGTGCTTCCTTTCTCCACTCTGCTCTTGGTCTCCCTTTCCTCCTTACTTCTCACAATTGATTTTCTAACACTTTTTTGGCACCCGCTCTTTTTCCATTCCTGTCACGTATCCCATCCATCTCATTCGTTGGGCTTTGACTGTTCCAATTTTATTTTCGTGGCCGTATAATGTTTTCACTTCTTGATTAGTTCGCCTGTACTACACACCATTTATTTTTTTCCTCCTACAATTTTTCTTAGCATCATAATTTCTTACGCACCCAACGTTTTATCTTATACTTAACCGAACGTCTACACCCACTTGCTTATGTAACGACTGGTTTTGTGACTGTTTTGTACAAAAACAATTTTAACACACGCGACACTACTTTGCTTGTTAGAACCTCACTGAGCGCCTGTTTCAGGACTCCATTCTTGCTTTTATTTCTTCTTTTATTCCTGGTTTCTTTGTAAACACTGTGCCCAGATATATAAACTTTTCTACTTTCTTTATTTTATAGATTTTGTTTCCTTCCACTTCTATTTCCAATAATCTTGTTCGGTTGGTGTTGGTCATCCCCCATGTCATGTACTTAGATTTCTAGTCATTTATTTCTAAACCCATTACTTTAGCGGCTTGATCCAATCTATCCATCACTTTTTGCACTTCCCTCTTGCTTCTTGTCAACACTGCTATATCATCAGCGAATGCCAAACTTTAGTGTTTCTTATGATAATATAGTAGTCCTGTCTTGTTTATTTAGATTTTTCTAACGCCTTTCTCTAAGACAATGTTGAAGAAGATTGCAGAAAGGGAGTCTCCCTGGCGTAATTCTTCTTTTACTTCAAATTTCCTAGATAACTGACCCTCTAAATTAACTCTATTTTCGGAGTGTTTGGGAGTCATTCTTGTTAGGCTGATTAGCTTTTTAGGGATATTTAGTTCTGCCATCGCTCGATAAAGTTGATTTTTCCGTATTCTGTCGCATTCTTGTTTGAAGTCAATTAACAAGACATGTGTTTTCTGTTTATACTCATAACTTTCAACTTGTATTTTTCTTAGTACAAAAATTTCGTCTATGACCGATCTTCCTTTTCTTTGGTATTCCCCGACAACATTTTCCATACTTTGTGCTAATCTACTTTTTTTACAGTTTGCGAAAATCTTGTGAGCTATGTTTGAAAGTGCTGTTTTAGTTCCTTTTTTATAACTTGAGGAAATAATTGATTCCGACCACTCTTCTGGCATGGTTTGTTCCTTCCAAATTTGCTTTATTAATTGGTGCATCTTACTGATTATCTCTTGGCTTCCATATTCAAACCATTCCGCTGTATTTTATATATTCCTGGGCACCTGTTGTTTTTCTAGATTATTGATGATGTCTCCCACTTCATTAAGTCCAGGTGGTTCTTTTATTATTAAGTTTTCCATATTTTCGTTCTGAATCTCGTCATAACTTTCTCTTTTTTGACTCCTTATGTCCTCTCCTTGGTTTAGTAATTCACCAAGATATTCCCATATATACCCATCTTTCTAGCATAATTTATTATTTTCCATTAAAATATCTTTTTTATTTTTGTAATGTAGAGCTCCACCTTGCCAACCTTTCTTTATTTTGTATATGGTTTGACATAGATTTCTAATTTCCTTATTTTTGTAATGCTGTTTCAGTTTAGCTCTATCATTTTTGCTTTGTCTTTTCTCCTCTTTCCTTTACATATTTTTTACATTTCCTTCTCTATTTTTGGTGCTTTTCTATATTGTCTATTGTTCCGTCGTTTATTATATTTATCCTTATTCTTGCCTTTTTACTTAATTCGTTTTTGCATTCCTGGTCAAACCATTCATTTTTTCCTTCTTTGGTGCTTTTTTATCGCCAAGTTTGCATCTAGAATGGCGTTTTTATTCCCTTCGACATTTGGTTTATATTTTTACTTTATTGTACGCGTCTTCTCTATTTCCTCTAAATACTTTTCCTTTTCATCTTGATCTTGTTGTAGTCGCTGCATTATGTTTAGTCTTATTTTTTTTGTTCATTTACTGGTGCTACTTGTTTTAACTTTACTCCCACGATTAAATGATCAGAGTCCAGATCAGGTCCGCTATAACTTCGCACAATGGTTATACAACGTACTTTTTTGATTTCTATCAGCACATGGTCAATCTGATTGCCTGTTTACTTATCTGGAGAAATCCATGTAACTTTATGGATGTCTTTATGAGTACAATACGGACTCTCAATCTTGAAGTTTCTTCTACTTGCGAAATCTATCAAGAGTCTTCCATTTTCATTAGTTTCCAAATGTTTACTATGAATGCCGATTGTTGGTCTGTATATTTCTTTCTTGCCAAATTTCGCATTGAAGTCGCCTACAACTGTTTTCAAATCATACCTGAGTATGTTTTCTATTTCTTTTTCTAAATTCCCATAGAACTGTTCTTTATCTTCTAGATCGCCGTCTTCAATTGGAGCATGTGCGTTGACTAACTTTATTTTCTGGAATTTACTTCTAAGACATATCACACATAGTCTGTCTGTCTGATACAGGTTTGAAATGTTTTACTGCCTCTTTCAGTCTATTGGTGATTATATAAATCTTGTTATTTCCTCCACTACTAAAAAACACATAGTTATCAATTTGTGTTATGTCAGATTCTCCTTGCCTTGCTTCTTGGATCGCTGATCGATAATATTTTGATGTTAAATTTATTCATTTTTCCTGTCAGGTGCTTTAGTTCGCTTTCTTCAAACGGTCCTCTGACATTCCATGTTGCCATGAACTATTTCTCATATTAAATTTGTCCATATTCTTCATTCCGTGTCTTGCATTGGTCGTCTGTTGTACTTTTCCGGTCTCCTTTTCTGTGACTACTCGTTTTATGATGAATATTCTAACTTTTTCATTTTTCCGTTCCATTGCCGTTTGACCATCTACTACTACTTTTCTGTACTGTTCTAATATTTTTTACCCTTCTCGTCTTTTTTTTTCTATTGCGTACTTAACTAAGGTTTTTTGTACCTTCCTTTCTTCTTCTGTTGAATCGCTGTTAATATAAACTTCTTAATTTGTTTTTATTTTTTATTACTAATTGCTTGTCTTTCCATTTTTCGAATTTTACAATGGTCATACCTTTTCCTTTCCCTTGATTTATTCTAAGTGCATGGTTTTAGATTCACCCTATTTTTTCTTGTAAAAAATGTTCTACTTCTTCTTTGTCTCTCCTTGACTGAATTCTTTTCCCATTATTATGATATTCTTCTTACTCTCGTTTCTTTCCATTCTTTGAATTCTGTTTGCTAATGTTTCTATTTCATCCTTGAGTTGTTTATTTTCATTCTGTATCGCGGTTATTTGTTTAAGATTTTTAGAGGTTTCTTATCTCTTCCATCATTTCCTGTGTTTGTACTTGTTGTTTCTTTTGGTCAATGCGCAATTCTTTTATTTCATTCCTCATTTCTCTCAACTGTTCTAACATTTTTCGCTTTTCTACTTGCTCCTATTTTTTTTTGTTTTTTCCTGTTGTTCTAGTCTTTTCCGGTGATTTGTTTCAGTTTTTCTTTTTATTCTCTTTCTTTTATCCTCGGATGAGTCTCCTTTGTTTTCATACTCTTGTTCCTCTTCACTACTTTTGATTTCTTTGTACATTCTTGGGAATCTTTCTGATTTTTTGCTCCTATGAAAAAATTTCTTTCTTCTTGCCATTTCTTTTTCTGTCCCTAATTGTATCTGTATCGTGTATTGCCTAACTTCTTCAAGGGATAAATTCTTCCAATATATTGTCTTTTTTATCAGTCTTAACAGTTCTACAATGTTTAGGTTATAAAAAACATTTGAAAATATTGTCTTAACCTGTTTGTCTTGCTTGTTGATTTTCCTGTTTTCCTTACTCCTTAACTATCTCCAAAATATGAGTAATACTAAAACCACTTCTGCTTTGCACAAAACTCAAAGACACAATTCAAATATATTATTCCTTTATATATTTACTTTTTAAATTATTATTTACCTGAATTTTTGCAATTAAATTACAGTGTTTGATTAATTGTTTTTCTTTTTCGCCTCCACGTTCGAAATCCTGTACGAACGGTTCCTTTTCTAGTTTGTCCAACAATCTTCCAACGTTTGCACAATTTAGTCGAGTAGATATCGTCTTGGCAACTGCTGAAAGTAAAATGTATAACATATAAATGTCGGTTATTCGTAAATAATGCACCAGCATTGTTATAAAGAGATGTCGATACGTTAAAAAGTCCTGTGAAAAATGTGTGCGTCCGTAACGCTTTTTCCAGAAAGTTACACTTTTCAGAAGTTGTAATTTTGTAATTTTCGTTTAATTTTACCGGTAGATATACAGAATATACCTAGGCTTGTCATTTGCGTTTTTGATCGGACCCTTTAGTTTTGTTTGTGTAAATAAAATGAGTTATGTAATGAACCCATTATCTCACTAGTGAGATAATAAATTTCATTGCCAACAAATTTTGAGCAGTCGTAGATAATTTTTTTCTATTTCCATTTTTAAAATGCCATTTATCGCATATGTTTCCATGACGCTAAGTGATCTTTTAAATATACCTCGACAAGCTGTGACTTTGTGCGCTTTAGTCACGGGCTGAAGTTAGCTGTAGGTTTCTTAATCGCAAAAATCAATTGAAACTAAAAATCAAGTTAGTTGTCACTTGTCATCAATCTGTCAAAATAATTAATATGGCTTAAGATAATAAAATAATTTCCAAATTTTAGTATTTTTGTGATGGTCGTAGAGAAAGAGTATAGCATGCAATTCATTTTATAAACTTTTCTAGATACTCGTATTAATAAACACTCGCTCCGCTCGTGCCTAATGAAAACAGTGACTAAAATGCCGTTTCTAAAACTTGTTGCATAATATACTATTATGTCACACGTGGGATAATACATTATCATGGCACTCGTTTGTTTACACTACTCGGTTTACGACCTCGTCGTGCAACTTTTAAACTCGTATTATAATAAAACCTTTATCCCACTAGTAATATAAATAACAGTTATAATCCACTACCACTCCTAAAAGATAAGAAAGCTGTCTGGCAACCGACACCGGGATCTTGAATGATTGGACGAGAGAATGGCTGTCTCTGTAAAATTTACTTTAACGTCAACAAGATAAAAATGAGCGAAACACTTCGCCTGGACTTTCCTATACTTATAAATTAACATTGTTTTGTATTTTCCAACACTTTTGATGTATACCTGTCTAGACCCGGCTAGTAAAAGTAAACAGCGTTTATAAAAACTTCAAGCCTGAAGAGCGTAACTTAAACCTACCACTACCACGCTGGCTCCGCCTGCAACTGAGTACATGTGAAACAACCGAACTGAAATGAACCGGAGGCACGAGTAAGGAAGCATGTTGAAGTTTGAAAATGTATTAATAACTCGAGAAGTATTATTTTTAGCAAGAAATTACTCTTATTAATTTGTATTTCGAATTTCAAAACCTTTCTGATTTTAAAGCCAAAATGCCACGTTTCCATTAAAAAAAGTTATTTTTCTATTTCGGTTTTTTAAGGTTATTCTTAAGCACTGTTTTAGCTAAAAAACAGTGTTTTAAGAGAGTCTTTTAAAGCATTGCTTTTAGTAAAATTTTACCAACAAAGATTGGTATTAATGATATATTCATGATCAAATTTGGTAAATTTAGTATGTGTGCCAACATGTACATACTAAATTTACCAAATTTGATCGCAGCAATTTGAAACTTGCTGCCAACATATACATACTAAATTTGATCGCAGCAATTTTTTATAACGTTTTTTCATTAATTCTCCTCAATAGAAAAAATAGTAAAAACACTACAAAACTTTGTACAAAATATCACATTTAATAAACACTACAAGTGACCCCGGTTTCGTTCTTCACAGAGACATTGTCAAACTAAATACTAAAAACTAATGCAGGTACAACATTAAATAAAATTTCTGAAGAGTAGGGTGTACATAAGGTCAAGTTGGTCGTTTAAAACTATTTTATCAGGTATGTTTTTGTGCTTGTAAATTTCTAATGATTCCAGAATTGTAAGTCTAAGGCCTTTATTAGCGAGGTGCATCACTGACAAGCTATTATCCCCAAAACAATGGCCACTATCTAACGCGTGATTGGCAAAAGTGGATGTTCTTTTTTTATTTTTAAAGGCACTTAAATGTTCTTTAAAATTCCTTCCCGTTTGTCCTATGTACACCTCCTCGCAATCATTACAGGATAATTTGTAGACGCCTGGTTTTTGCAGTTTGTTTGTCTTACTTTTCGCATTATATAATAAATTAGACATTTTAATATGAGGTTTGAAAGTTACCTTATTGTTACATTTTTTGACTATGTTATAGATTTTGTTGGATATTGGACCAAAAAATGAGAGTGTATTATAAAAACTTTGTTGGTTCTTAAATACCGGAAAAATTAAACCTTCGCAATGTTTTCTTAATTTTGTGTTCAAGAGTTGGTCAATGACATTTGCTTTAAAACTTTAGCTTGTCAGTGATGCACCTCGCTAATAAAGGCCTTAGACTTACCCTTCTGGAATCATTGGAAATTTACAAGCACAAAAACATACCTGATAAAATAGTTTTAAACGACCAACTTGACCTTATGTACACCCCACTCTTCAGAAATTTTATTTAATGTTGTACCTGCATTAGTTTTTAGTATTTAGTTTGACAATGTCTCTGTGAAGAACGAAACCGCGGTCACTTGTAGTGTTTATTAAATGTGATATTTTGTACAAAGTTTTGTAGTGTTTTTACTATTGTTAAAATGCAGTATCACCAAGTTAAGGCTGAAACTATTAATTGTTTAGAAAAAATAGTATAAAAAACTCGTTTCATAAGGCGTCTTGACGCACTTGTCCATTGAAAAACTCGGTCGCTACGCTCCCTCGTTTTTCAATCTTGGACTCGTACGTTAAGACAATGCCTTATGCAACTTGTGTTTTAATATACTATTTTTACCGTGGCCGCCATATTAAAATTGGAAACTCAAGTTTTTTTCTTAAATACAATCGAGAAGAATTTGCCCTACAACTTTGATCTTGGGTTTGCGAGTCTATCTATTAAAATAAAAAAGTTAGCTTACACTGAACATTAAACAACTAGTACAAGAATACAACTGCTGTAGAAAGTCGATTTTTTGATTTTTTGTAAAAAGATTCTCCTAGAGCAAACAAAACAAAAAATCAAATTTTTAATTTTTTATTGAAAAAATTTGGGGGGAGGGGGAACAGTAGCCCCCCTAAATATAAAATTATCGAACGATGAGCTATATTGCTTTAACAGAAATATTTTATTGCCCCCCGTTAAATAAATAAAAGGTTACCAATTTTCAAATTTCAAAAATTCACAGAGGGCGTCACAGTGAAATTATAGAATGAGCAAAAAACAAAATTGTAGCAAATACCTTTTTTTATCAGCTTAAAATGTTTAAACAAAAACGTGTAGGCAGTTTTTGAGAAAAATTTTTTTGAAAAATTTCAAAATTTTGGAGTGCTGTCATTACGATCGTTTTTATATTTTCAAAATTAATTATATTTCATGGTATAGTACCGTTGAAGGGCTACCAAACAAGATGTAATTGATTCCAATCAGATAACTGGTTTTTGAGTAAATGGGCGTTAAAGTCGAAATGTTCAAAAATTCGTAGCGGCCGCCATTTTAAAGCTAGAGAGTTCGGTAAAAAATCGTTTGGTTTGTTCTAAGGCTTTCTTTAATCTCCACTATTAAAATTTCCAAAATTCAGTTTCTGAAAAAAATGCTACCAAAAAACATGTCTAACTTCCGCTTCAGGTTTCGGTTTTTTTTTAAAGCTTATTTTGTCGGTGAATTTTTGATATACCTCCTCATTCCGGAGATATGAGCGTTACCCACCCACCCTCACACCCACCCACCCACACACCCACAGACAGACATTTTTTTAAAACCACTTTTTTAGGATCCTAGAAGCCCTAAACATGTATTTCCGTCAAAATCTCGATTTTGAAAATTTGCATGAAATCAATACTTCCCTATACTGAAAGTATAGGAAAGTAATAAAATAGATGATTTTTATAAAATTATGTAAATTTTTTTAAGTTTAAGTTTTTAACATTTGTAAAAAAACATTTTTTGTTAATTATCTATCTCTCTTCACTCTGGGAGCGATGAGAGGTCCTTGGCCAAGGTGTTAAGGTGATATTTTACACGGTACTGGTATTTTGCACTTATAGTGGCGATTTCTTCTTTGAGAGTTGTGATTTGTAGATACCGTAATGTTTTGGACCAAAAACGTTTAGTTTGAAGATGTTTGTGTCACTTAAAAAAAAAATTCATTATAATACACTTCGAAACTAATAATGGATGAACTGACTTATTGATATGTATGTCAAACTTTTTTTTGTTTCGTCTCGGCATTCTTGGGATTTATTCAAAACTGTGTTTTGGTGAAAATATGCTTTTTACCACAATAAGTTTCTTTCTAGCACTCTCTTGAATACCATGTAACACATTGTCAATGCTCATTGCTTTGTTTTCTTTGCAAAGAATACTACTTTGATGAATCCGAAAGAAGAAATGCCTAATTTTTGGCCAAATTTATGAATATTTGGAAAAAAGTCAAATTCTATCGAAAAGGGTAACATTTAGGTATAGGACATACTTTACAAAAATGAAAGGTAATTAAGATCTGCAACTGATAATGTAAAAAAATACAGGGTGTTCTATTTGAAAAAAACAAGTTTTAACGCCCTCACTTTCGTCAAGTTCACCCGTCTGTCACAAACAGCGTATTGGGTATTTTGAGCTAGTTTTGTAACAAGAGGTTGGGCATACTTTGACAACTACTCACATGAATTTGTTTTGCTCCATTTCCTAACCGCAGCTCACAATGATTTTTTGATGGGAACTCTGCAAAATCAGTAAATCTCAAGAAAAGTTAAATATCTTGGCAACCGTGCAGCCAAATTCCAAAAACAAAATATGGCCTTGTAGTAATTTTGATGGTGCATTCGAATATGCAGTTGAATATAGGGTGTCCCATTTAAAAAATTGATCAATAATCTGTGACGCAAAAATGAAACACCCTATAGAAGTGAAAATAATTTTGAATGATAGATACTATGACACCCTAAAAATTTTGTATTTGAAAATTATCGTATCTCTAACGGTTCGCCCAATATCGAAGGAGAACTCACTATTGACTCACCCAGTATATGTATGGATATGGATGATAGAAAGAAAATTTTAAGAATGCACAGATTTATGCCTTTGTTAAAAGTTAATAAATTGGTAAATAATAACGGCAAACCAAACTGCAAAAAAATTAAAAACGTTTGGTACGAACAATATGAGTGGTTATATCGTAGTTATTATTTAAATAAACAATTTTCTTGGTCGTGTACTCTTGTTAGTGTTAAGGGTTACTTGTGGAAGTAATATAACTTTTGATAATTTTTAAATATTGTGCATGCTCTGTACCACACACTTATAGAAAAGTTTCGCATGCGCTTCGCTCCCGGTGTACTAACAAGTTTTTAAAATCGCTTCACCGAGTTCTGAACCCACGAGCCGCCACTGCATAACCTATGACCTGACTTGCCCTGAGGAACCATCAGACTTTATTTTCATTTTAACGCTACGCGCTTCTGGGCCCGCCACTGACGTTTACAAACTTGTAAGAGGGACAGACGAAAGTTTTAATGCAGTTAAATATATTACTTTCTGTGCTTTTAGTACAAAACCGATTTTATTTTCATTTAATGTTTTGGTAATTAAGCACGTACACGTGCTCCTTTCATAGTTGTGTCTGTAAAAGTAGTTTTGCATAACCTTGATCTTGCTAATATTTTAGTACATTTCAGCGAATTCTATACTATGACATAAATATGTTAACATTGTATGTATACTGTATTTTATTGTACCGATTATGTTTCGTTCTTGTTCTTCACACTGTTAAAACGTATATTCATACATATGTGTATTAAATAAACGACAATGGTCATGAGCAGCGGAGTAACATTACCACAAAATTCTGCTGACAAATTAAAATAAAATTTCCCCTGTTAAATAAATTTGGTTTTTTATGTACCAAATTCAAGTACCGCTAAACTAATGCCATCGTTTTTTGGAATTATGATTATTTGGAAGTTTTTTTTTTGTTCTTGAGTCAGGTGCTACAAGTATTTTGGCAACTGACGTCACATCTTTCCCACGTCTAGCTATATATAAGCAACGTGGTTTTTCAGAGGGGGATCGCTCTTAAAGCAGTCATTCATGAAACATCAGTCAAGACACGCTCTTGATGCAACAACCTTATGTTCATACTACGAACTTACAAACACCTACCTGTTCCCATTCCGCCCAGCGCTTGAGGTTTTACCTTTGGCTGTTCGTGGGCATCCCAATCCGCCCAGCGCATGAGGCTTTACCTTTGGCTGTTCGTAGGCATCCCAATCTGCCCAGCGCTTAAGGATTTTTCTTTGGCTGCTCGTGGGCTTCCCATTCCGCTCAGCGCTTGAGGTTGTACTCTTCGCCCCAATCCGCCCAACGCTCGAGGTTTGTTTTTTGGCTGCTCGTAGGCATCCCATTTCGCCCAGCGCTTGAAGTTTTACCTTTAACTGCTTGTGGGCATTCCATTCCACCCAGCGTTTAAGGTTTTACCTTTGGCTGCTCGTGGGCATCCCAATCCGCCCAGCGAATAAGGCTTTACCTTTGGCTGCTCGTTGGCATCCCGTTTCGGTCAGCGCTTGAGGTTGTACTCTTCGCCCCAATCCGCCCAACGCTCGAGGTTTGTTTTTTGGCTGCTCGTAGGCATCCCATTTCGCCCAGCGCTTGAAGTTTTACCTTTGGCTGTTCGTGGGCATCCCGTTTCGGCCAGCGCTTGAGGTTGTATCTTTGGCTGTTCGTGGGCATCCCAATCCGCTCAGCGCTTAAGAATTTTTCTTTGGCTGCTCGTAGGCTTCCCATGCCGCTCTTAGCTTGAGGTTGTACTCTGCGTCCCAATCCGCCCAGCGCTCAATGTTTGTTTTTTAGTTGCTCGTAGGCATCCCATTTCGCCCAGCACTTGAGGTTTTACCTTTAACTGCTTGTGGGCATTCCATTCCACCCAGCGTTTAAGGTTTTACCTTTGGCTGCTCGTGGGCATCCCAATCCGCCCAGCGAATAAGGCTTTACCTTTGGCTGCTCGTTGGCATCTCGTTTCGGTCAGCGCTTGAGGTTGTACATTTGGCTGTTCGTGGGCATCCCAATCCGCCCAGCGGTTAAGGATTTTTCTTTGGCTGCTCGTGGGCTTCCCATTCCGCTCAGCGCTTGAGGTTGTACTCTGCGTCCCAATCCGACCAGCGCTCAATGTTGGTTTTTGGCTGCTCGTAGGCATCCCATTTCGCCCAGCGCTTGAGGTTTTACCTTTGGCTGCTTGTGGGCATCCCATTCCACCCAGCGTCTAAGGTTTTACCTTTGGCTGCTCGTGGGCTTCCTATTTCGCTCAGCGCATCAGGTTTTACCTTTGGCTGCTTGTGGACATCCCATTCCACCTAGCGCTTGAGGTTTTAGCTTTGGCTGCTCGTGGGCATCCTATTCCGCCCAGCGCTTGAGGTTTGGCTGCTCGTAGGCCCCCCACTACTCATAGCCTTCTATGAAAGTTGTAACTAACTATCTATGTGAACGTGGTTATAGGACACATAAACACGCGACACATAATCATAGGATATTTAATCACGGACAGTTAAACACGCCGACAATTAATCACACGGACATTTAAACACATAGACATTTAAACACCGAGGCACATAATCACATGGACATATAAACACACTGGCGTATAAACACATTGTGTTTGAATTCTTATATGACTGCAGTAAAACTAAAATATAAAACAATATGGCAAATGAAGCTTTATTGCAATCTAGTTTCTAGAAACATTTTAAACATTTCTTTTAATGCAAAATCAAAAACAGACGACTTGCTAAAATCGGGCATTTACAAATTTAATTGTTCGCATTGTAATTCGGTTTATATAGGCCAGACAATTAGAAATTTTGATATTAGTTATAAAGAATACGTACGTTGTTACAAATACAAACACCCACATAAATCCAATTACGCTAAACACTTACTAGAACGAAATCATTCAATGACATCTAATAACACCATAAAATGTTTACACTTTTGTGATGATAAACTTAAATTAGATATACTACAAGCTTTTGAAATTCACAAACATTTAAAAACAGTACCGTTAATGAATAAGCAAATTGATCTCTTAAATTTTCCTCTATAGGACACTTTGGAATAAGAAATCAAGTCATCTGCAGACGATTACCGAGATCAAGTCACCAAGTTCTATTGCTATAACAACACTAACTACTTACTTCCTAATATAACCTTTGACAATGGAACATAAACAAACGGAAATAAAATAAATAAAGATTGTTAAAGTTATTAAGTATATACAGATAATCATTAAATATGGACTTTAACAAAGTAAAAATGGAATTTATTAATTAAGTTAAGATTCTTAACGTTAAAGATCATATTTAGTGAAAGTACAGATTACGTGCAGAATGTGTGTATATATGTCCATGTGATGTGTTGCATTAATACAAGAGCCTTGGGTTGTAAAATCTAAGATCTGTGGATTAAATAATAATAATAATGGCGCTGTCTTTGCAGCTAACGCCCAAAAGAAACCAAGGACGTGCATCTACTGCCCCAAGCACTTACAAGCCTTCGCTTTGCCACACCTCTGTACGCGTGATATTACGGCGGTACAGGTGAGTTGCAGCATTAACGAAGGAAAAGAAGATGTTATATTAGCATCGGTATATCTTCCCGGTGACTCAATCGACCCTCCGCCCAGCGCGGAGTTGATCGAACTGGTGGATTACTGTGAGAGGGAAAATAAACACCTAATTATTGGTTGTGATGCGAACGCTCACCACGTTTCGTGGAGCAGGAGTACCATCAACACCAGAGGTAAATCTTTACTTGAGTACCTAGTAAGGACAAACCTAGAAATACTGAACCGTGGATGTGAACCTACCTTTGTCACAACGCGCAGCCAGACGGTGATTAATGTCACCCTGGCATCGTTAGGTATTTCCAATAATATTGTGGGCTGGCATGTATCACCTATTGTATCCATGTCAGACCACAGATGGCTCTGTTTCAGATTATCTGGAACTACGGCCATACCAAAACAATATCGGAACCCTAGGCAAACCGACAGACTATCTTATAAAGTAGATCTGGAAGCCCCCCTGGCGGAGTCGATTTTCCCGGATACGATTGCTCGGCTAGAGGACCTGCAGACCAGCGTGGACATTCTGCAAAACTCGCTCTTACAATCCTATGAATCATCATGCCCCCTGAAGACACCCAAGGCGAGTCGCACAACCTCTTGGTGGTGCAAGAAACTAGACAGGATGAGATCAGTGCTGGACAAACTCTTCAATAAAGCAAAGAGAACTAGAACTACTAGTCGCTGGGAGGCCTACAAAGACCAAAAACGAATATATAAAAAAAAAATCCGCCGAAAGCAGAGGGACTCTTGGAAAACTTTTTGCGGTTCTATAGAGACTACTACCTCAGCGGCAAGACTAAAAAGGATCCTTTCCAAAGACCCCAATCAACAACCTGGCTGTCTCAGGCAAGGGGATGGTTCTCTGACAACCAAGTCCGAAGAGACAGCACAAGTGCTAATTCAAACACATTTCCCAGGCTGCATTGTTACCCCGACACCCCACCTCCCATCGAGGAGGATTGGGAAGTGGTGGACCGGGTCGTAAGGGGCGACAAAGTAACCTGGGCTATAAACTCCTTTCTCCCCTTCAAGTCGCCAGGAGTGGACGGTATCTTCCCAGCTTTATTACAATGGGGTCTGTACCTGATACTTTTCCCCACCTGGTGCGCATCTACCGGGCATGTATCGTTTTTCGATATATACCGGAGAGCTGGAGAGAAGTGAAGGTAGTTTTTATACCCAAACCAGGGCGTGTTGACTACGCCCTGGCCAAATCTTACCGTCCCATTAGTCTTACATCTTTCTTATTAAAGACTCTTGAGAGACTTTGTGACAGGGAAATAAGGGAAAAGGTGCTTGTTTCACACCCACTGCACCTGTCGCTTACATCCCAGGGAGATCTACCAAATCGGCGCTACATGCCGTAGCGAATCGGATCGAAAGATCATTAGACAACAAAATGTCTACCCTGGGAGTTTTCATTGATATTAAAGGAGCCTTTGACAAGGCCACCTTTGAAAGTATAAACTCTGCCTTACGAAGACTTGGTGTTGCACCTACTATTTGTGAGTGGATAAAGCACATGCTTGCAATGAGAGCAGTGCAATTTAACTTAGGAGACAGCTCAACTAGAGGTGTCGTGATGAAAGGCTGCCCACAGGGCGGAGTTCTGTTATGGAATACAGTGGTGGACAGCCTTCTAAGCGCACTCAATGATGCTGGATTCTATACCATTGGATATGCGGATGATATCACCATCCTCATCACGGGGAAGTTTGAGGGCATGCTCTGCACCTTAATGCAAACGGCTCTTCGAATAACAGACAAATGGTGTAATGAACAGTCCTTATCTGTCAACTCCTTGAAGATAGAGATGGTACTCTTCACAAAGAAAATGAAGGTTGGACCCTTACGTACACCTCTCCTATTCAATACTTCTCTCAGATTCTCAGATAATGTCAAATACCTGGGAGTTATTTTTGACAAAGAGCTGAACTGGGAGAAACACCTGAAAGCTAAAACGAACAAAGCATGCATGGCTTTCTGGCAGTGTCGCCGCGCTCTAGGTAAATCTTGGGGACTTTCCCCTAGAATTACCTTGTGGCTGTATACTGCCGTGATTAGGCCCATGCTATGCTACGGAGCACTTGTCTGGTGGCTAGGGTCTCTTTGTGGAGGAAGTAGCTGTGAGGACTGCTTTAAGGCTGCGCCACAAGGGGCTGTGGCAAACAGCAGGCAAGGGAGGCAGACACACCCGCATCCTGGATGAGGCAATCGTCAAGATTCATCTTCTGGATGCTATGGTGGACTACCTTCTTTCACAATATGCCTTTAATAGACACTTTAGTGTCTACGCGAATGCTGGACCAACCCAGCATATGGACATATCCATCTTCACCGATGGATCTAAAACAAAGCATGGAACGGGTGCAGGAATTTTCTCCGATGAGTATACTACTAGGCAAAATTGCCACTGTCTTCCAAGCGGAGGTAGTGGGAATAATGCATGGTGCAAATGCAATTCTTGAACGACAAATCAAGAACCAACGTATTGGTATCTGCAGCGATAGCAGAGCCGCTTTACTAGCCCTAGGCAGTTGCAAAATCACCTCAGGTACTGCGGTGTTGTGAAGCTCTCGATGATATCTAAAAAGATAATGCCGTCTCCCTTGTATGGGTGAAAGGACATGACGGAACGTACGGCAACGAAAAGGCTGATGAGATTGCGAGACTGGCCTCCAGACAACCTCTCTGGGGGCCAGAACCCGTAATTCCCATATCCCTGAAGACATTAAGCTTTATGCTATACCACGAAACCTTAAAAAGGGCTGCTATTACGACACCCTCGCCAAAAACAGCCAAATACTGTGTGCAACTGTCCCGAAAGAACTTACGACTAGTTGTGGGTATCTTATCTGGACACTGCACCCTGAAGAAACACATGCACAGGATGGGACTGGCGGACAGCCCAAACTGTCGTGCATGAAACGAGGACGACGAGTCGGCAGAACATGTCCTATGTCACTGCCCAGCTCTCGCAACAACCAGAGGATCCATGCTGGGGACTTCTGGCCTAACATGGCCGAAATCAGCAACACTCCAATTGCGGATGTCCTCAAGTACATCCAAAAGGTTGGATGGCTTGGGTGACGTTCAATGTGGAGAGCTGCTGGGGAGGTAGTACAATGGGCCCACCTATTGTGGCCTAGGTGCGTGTGAGGTAACTCACACTCCCAAATTCCAAATCCAGAATCCATGTCCATGTGATTAATTGTCGGCGTGTTTAACTGTCCGTGATTAAATGTCCTATGATTATGTGTAGAGTTGGGCAAATGCATATTTGCATCTTTTTTCCTATTGATCATAAAATGTTAATTTTTCGTATACAGGGTCGCTATTATGTATGGAACCAAAACTCCTCTGGTCAAACGGTTTGAGATATACGTTTCATATTTGGTATATGTTAATTTGAGGTTATTTTTTATATTCTAAAGTAAAAAATTTTTTTTTTGCATATAGTTTTTAAGCGCGGCCGCCATCTTGAATTTTTTTAAATAGCAAGCTAGGCTGGGTGATACATCAATAGAAAGCTTATTTTTTCCTCTTTTCAGAAATATTAAACATGTATAGGGTTACATAAGAAAATAACGCAGAAAAATTAAAAAAACATTTGAGGCATGCTTAATTCGTCGCTGCACATTAAGTGAAATCTAGTAACCATATTGCATTAACAAAACGTCATAAATAAACAAAACACAAGCAAAAAAAAGTAGTAAGAGTTTAATAGGTGACAAAATAAACATCACACATTGTTAATTCTTCCTGTAGTTGTGTTGTCTGGCAAATAATCTTTAGAATTCTGCAATATGAATTGTTTATCAGAAGGAGAACGGATAGAAATTCTCATGATAATTGGTTATGGTGACAGAAGACGAACACACGACGAGGTACGTCATTTATTTAATACGGCACATCGGAATCCAATTAGTAGATCTACAGTAAGTAGGACTTTAGAATGATTTACTGAAAGTAGAAGCGTAAAAGATCGTCCAAAATCTGGTAGACCAAGATCTGCCACAAATGAAGAGAATTCCCTTGAGGTAGTACTGTATGTGGTTGAGCAACCTCAAACGTCTGTGCAGCAACTTGCCTTAAACCACAATATGAGTAGACGTTCCATTCATACAATTTTAAAAAGAAATAAGTTTTACACTTACAAAGTACATTTAGTACAGGAATTGGCAGAAGACGATTTCGACAGAAGGCTTGAGTTTTGTGAGTGGGCAATGGAAGTTATTTCTGAAAATGATAATTCTGACAATTCAGTTGTATTCTCGGATGCAGCTACTTTTCGTTTGAATGGATCTGTAAACAGGCACAACTGTAGATACTGGTCTGACACCAACCCCCATTGGATGGAAGAAGTTCACACCCAGCGACCCTAGAAAGTTAACGTATGAGCTGGTATCGTTGGTCACAATATTATTGGACCATTTTTCATTGAAGACAACTTTACGTCAGAGAGATATCTTCAAATGTTGCGGGAAAATATTATTTCTCAAATTATAGAACTCTTTCCAAATCATGATAACCCAAATGCAGTCAACGAAAACATTTGTTTTCAGCAAGATGTTGCGCCTCCCCACTATGGACTTGCAGTGCGCAATTATTTATGCGACATTTTTCATCTGCGTTGGATCGGGAGTGACCCGCTCGGTCACCAGATTTGTCTCCTTCAGATTTTTTTTGTGGGGATATTTAAAAAGTCGCGTTTATTTAAATAGACCTGACAATTTAGAAGAATCGAAGAATCGTATTCGTACTGAAATGGTTGCTATTTCTCGCAATTCTTTGCGCGACTCTTTAGACAATTTTAAAAAGCGCATTCATTATTTCCAAGAAGTAAATCGGCAGCAATTTGAACATCTCCTCTCTTAACTACTGTTAATTAATAATGCTGTTGTTTTCATTTTTATTTAAGGAATGTTGTTTGTTATCCTCTTAATTTTAATTACTTTTTGTGTTTTGTTTATTTATGACGTTTTGTTAATGCAAGGGTTACTAGATTTGAGTAAATGTGCACTGACGAATTAACCAAGTACACCAGCTCGAAGTTGATAGCTCCATCTCCTTCTGCGGAACTGCTGTGCGATGCAAGCTAAAGGTTCTTTTCAGAACCGCGTTGTTGTTTAAAAAATTAATTTTCCTGAAAAAAGTTAGTTCTAAACGATGTAAGCATGCCTCAAACGTTTTTTAATTTTTCTGCGTTATTTTCTTATGTAACCCTATACATGTTTAATATTTCTGAAAAGAGAAAAAAATAAGCTTTCTATTGATGTATCACCCAGCCTAGCTTGCTATTTAAAAAATTCAAGATGGCGGCCGTGCTTAAAAACTATATGCAAAAAGGAAGTTTTTTTAACTTCAGAATATGCAAAATAACCTCAAATTAACATATACCAAATATGAAATGCATATCTCAAACCGTTTGATCAGGGGAGCTTTGGTCCCATACATAATAGCGACTCTGTATACACGTTTCGTGATGGTTAGAGTCATAAACAGTAAATTTTATTTTGCATATTTGGCATATATTACAACTTTACGGCATACGGCATATATTAGTGCATATTTTAGCTTTTAACGGCATGAAAATGCATATTCTAGCGAAAAAAAATTAAATTTCAAATAAATTATCAAATAAAATATTCGTAGTTCTTAGAAGAAATTGCACAATTTCTTCTAGTGAAACCACATGAACCCTAGACTTGCACTTTCTATATTTCCAAGTAGGAATAGAGGAAATGAAGGATTAACTGACAAAGGTTGTATTATTTGGGTAGGTCTTATTCCTTAGGTACAAATTTCTTTGAAAATAATATTTGGAAATTTTTCTTATACTTATTCTTAGAAATAGTTATTTATAATTTTAGTGCTTGACTAGTTCATTTGTTGCCTTGACAGAAAGCTGTAAAGTGTAATTGTCCAGTCTATACCCTGAAAATGCCTAAAGTTGCTAGTTCAAAAAACGATTTAATTAAGAAGTGTGTTGTGCGTCATCTGTGAAAAAGAGGTATTTATCCGTTTATTTTAATTTTGAATTAAAAAAAAACTGTTTACTCTGTTTAAAGTTAAAAAACCTCAAACAAGCCAAAACAACGTGTTAAAAATTTAATACTAATTTGTTATTTTATTTTGTAATTAAGCAAACAATTTAAAGAATAAAATTAGAAAGTTTTTTTGTGATATTGCAAAGGATATGGGCACAGGCCACACGGCACATTCAATTATTTTCCTTTGTGTAAGCTGTAGTAAATTGTACTTAAATATTGTTTTTACAGATAAACGTTAATAAAAAGTTTCAGCTTGATCAGCACGTAGCCACTGGTCCGCATCAAAAAAGAAAAAATAATACAAACGAGCCAAAACAACAATTACTGCTGAACTGCTTAAATAAGAATGTCAACAATTTCAACGACGATTTGTGTAGAATGATGGTTTCATGCAACATTCCATTAAATAACATGGACGTTCCCGAATTTAGAAATTTCTTAGAAAAATATACAAAACAAAACGTCGTTTTCCGGAGAACTTTAGGCACTAAATAAACAAACTAATTTTTTTTAGTGCATATCGCAAAAGGTTACTGCATATTCTTGCATATATTGAAGCCCAACTCTAAATATGTGTCGCGTTTATGTGTCCGGACACCGTGAACGTACATGCACAGAAGAAAGTTTTAGTTAATAAATGTATTAAAGCTCTACAGAGTTCTTCTTGAATTCAAACGTAACCACTATAGATCACGAAGATGGTCCTGTCGGAAGACACAACTTACAACGAAAGGCCATATTATATCACACACCTAGGGTCCGCAACGTTACAGTAGAAACTCGAAAGACAGATGGAAGGTAATTAATTCAAGATATTGAAGTTTTTAACTTTTCTCATCACATGTTATTTTCAATAGAAATATAAAAGACAAATAATTATTTCCAATTTTATTTTAGAATAGTTAATTCTGAAAAAGTGTATGCAACTATTGAGAGTAATTGAAATTTAACGCTTAAATTGTAGGACTGTAAACAAGATTTTTAAAAATTTTGGTTTCCCTGGGGTTTACTTTAATTTTAATATACTGCTATGATATCTTGAAGCTAGTTTGTTTCGACTGAAGTATTGTAATTCTTTAATGGCTGTTTTTGGAATGCTTGTTGCATTTTATTCTACATTCACAAATTTGTAAAGACAGTAAGTTATTGGTATTCAAAGTTTTTAACTCAAGAATGCTTGTTCTTGATATTTTCTTGTTTAAAATTCAAATAACGTGGTTATTTTATATCATTCATATTTTTCAACGTCTGTGGAGTTTGTCTTTACTGAAAGGTTGAAGAACACAATCAGATTCGTGCAATTATTATTTATGTTAATTTTAGTTATAATTGGTTTAGAAATGTTTAAAAGTTTTTAGATAAGAAATTTTAAACTTACTTGTTTTGTTCATCGTTCGTTAAATGTCATTTTTGAGGATTATAGATGTGAATGTCATTTTGATATTGTGACTAGTGCAAAATACAACACTCCTTGATCGTTAAGATTATTAATTTAAAAAAATGGCAGATCAAGGGAAGAACAAAAAAGTGAAATTTTAATTAGTTACGACTGGTCTTGTAAACAGGGACAGAGAATTTTGGGACTTCTGAAAAAAAAAGAAAGAATAAATCTTATTTAATGAAAAAAGTGTTTTCGAGTTAGTTAAAATCTATAAGAAAACGGATACAAGTATTTTAAATCATATTGAAAGTATTAAAAAGTGTGATAAGTAAAAGCAATCCAATGCGTGTTTAAAGCTACAGTGGAGGAAGCTGCGAAATTACATAGACGATCTTGAATGAATAAGTGGTAATAACTTTATTCATAAATTCTAGCTTTACTTAGGTAAAGTCCATATTTATTGATTATCTGCAGACGATTACCGAGATCAAGTCACCAAGTTCTATTGCTATTACAACACTAACTGTTTACTTTAATATAACCTTTGACAATGGCATGTAAACATGCCGAAATACGTATACGGTTAAAATAAATAAATATTGTTAAAGTAATTAAGTATTTTATATACAGATAATTATTAAATAAGTGGTAATAAGATTATAAGTTGGAGCCGAGCGGTGTGTATTTTTTGGAAGTAATCTAACCAGAGAAGAATGAGTATATAATACAACAGTTATCAAGTCACGGACAACAGCAGTAATTGTAAAGAGACTAAAATAAGTGTTTGTTTTAAGAAAAGTAGAATTTTAATATTTCTATATAAATTAGTATAACGTCAAATTGACATTTAATAAAGACCTTTTTAACGTGATATTTGGTTGTGCTTTTCTGTTTCGTTCATATTATCCTATTTTTTTCCTAAAGCTTAATAACAGAGCTGAGATTTTTAAAAATTCATTAAAAAGAATTAATAGTTGCGAGATACTAGCATTCAAAAATTGTCTTCAAGTAAGTGCTTTGGAGCTATATTGTTATAGGCTCATATCATTGCAATACATTGACTACAGATTAAAAAAATGTCTTTAATAACACTAAATGTAACTAAAATGTGTCACAACATATAGATGCATATATTACCAGGCTACTATACTGAACAAAAATGTATCATAAATTCTAACTGTAGTTCTTACCTACGAACAAATTCAATTCGTACGTTAACAAATCAGCCACAGCATCAAAATCGCGCGTAAATACGCCATAAAGTCCAAGAAAAGGATATGCAGAAGCGAAGAGCAGAAGAGCCAACGAAAATATTTTATAGGCATTGCTTTCGTTTTCGCTTACGGATACACCTAATATTCGTAAAGCGCTTCTTTGCAAATTAAAATAATTTTCTTTTCTCCTCATTGCTACGTTGCCAAAGGCGTTTGAAATAGAACTGAAGGAGGTCGATTGTTATTACCATAATGCTTTTTCTACACTTGCGCCACGTAAATTACGTTAATTATTAATGCTTCTTTTTTATTGCGGCGTAATCCAAACCTTTGGAATTTAAATTAACCATAAAGTGGAACGTAATGTTAAAGTGTTTAAATAATTTAGAAAAGCATTAACATATACTGAATTAAATTGCAGGATTTTTCTTTTTTTACAGAAATGGACCGCGTTTCTATACGTTTCAGACGCTCTTGTGTAGAAATATTTTTTTGTTGTAATTTTTAAAATAAAATTGTTATTTTATTTTTTTCAAATTTAAAAAAATACAAGCTTTTTTCCATTTGTCAAGTGTATATACAAACTACACTATGGGCCAACAGAAGGTAGACCCTTTTTCTAAAACTTATATAATTAGTGTTTTTGTAGATACGCTTATAAATATTGTATTCTTGTAAATACCCCAGTGTATACTTTACATAACACTCTGCTTTAAAATCCATCGAAAATTTCCTAATTGCAAATGTAAATTAAATTATCAGTATACATTTATTTTGTGAAAGTTCAGAAAACGATCTACCTTTTTTGACCCATAGTGTATATACGTGTAGTTCTTAATGATATTTTATTTGGTACAATTTTTCACCAACAAAATTTTATTCTACCCTGCTAATAAATTAATTCTTTAATTGTTAATTTACATGCTGTCTTCGCGTAAATTAATAACACTAATTGTGTAGGAAAACCCAACTGCATTTTTAAAATTTGTATTTGTAGACCGAGAACTAAACACGAGTATATCATTAAAAATATTTTAAAGATGTATGTGGCCCGCCTACTTGTGTTTAAAAATGACTCTCTGTGATATTTTGAAGCGTTTCTGCTTCATGGGTATAATATTATTCAGTCGATACTTAAAGAATTGATTGTGTTGAGTTGAAAATATTTCTAATCTACGTATGTGAAGACGTATGTTCCAAAACTAATATGTTTCACAGTTTTACTATTACTAGCAAAACAAGTGGGCGTTTATTTTAAAAATTATAAATGAGCTGCATCAAGATGTACGACATGTACTTAATGGATTCAGCAGTATTGTACTCAAATATATCAAATAATCATTAACGTAAATTCCGCCTGCAGTTTTAAAATTCCTAGTTTGATCAATGTCTGTGCTTGACCTCCATTAATGGTGATTGCGTTTGCTAGGTCTCGTTGGATTATGTTAATCTTATCTAAAATCGTTTTCTTGTAATTTTAAACAGTAATAATTGTAAGTGATAAAATCACATTTCTAGATATCTTCCCTGTTAATATCTCGGCTGTTATGAAATTTGCAGATCTTCTAATATGCAATTTAAAAAAGTTGCGTCAAGTGGGATTTGAATACCATTTTTTTGTCAATCCTGCCCAGTACAGCATATATAAACATACCGGGAGCAATGACAGCAGCAAATTATATTCTAATAATACTTACAAACAGTATAAGAAATTTGTATGTCTGTATTGAAAATTGTAGCGGTTTGCTGTAACAACAAATATTTGTCTTATATAATTGACGTGTAAATATGTGCGTTCTAGTAGCCCACGATTAACCCCAAGAAAACTACTTGCTATCTAATACATATTTTCGCCTTGCTTAGACATAATCTTTATAGGAACTTGATGGTGATATGTTTATTCGATTAGGAGCGTTTATATTACCAGTTTACGTCAGCCATTGATAGGTACCTGAACAATGCGATAGCAATGCGATGATAATACCGTAGCAGATACAATACGGTAGCAAACAAGATACGGTAGCAATTAGGATGCAGTAGCGTACGGTATCAAACGGTAGAAGATAAGATAGAGTAGTTTACGGTAGCATTTAAGATACAGTAGTCTACGGTAGTATGGTAATTTGGTGATTCCATTTTTTTAGTGATAACTTAATTAATCTGTTCTTGTAAACGACCAAAAGAAAACTTACTAGTGATGTTTTCCCAATGGAGAGTTGTTTCTATTGTCATTTAACATGGTTATATCGATTTTGAAGCTGAAATTTGTGCATTTTTAAAATATCGAAAAATCGTTGCTGGGGAGATCAGGCTTGCTCAGATCGGCTATTCTAGGGATCCTAGAAGCCACTGGTAATGACAGATTTGTTATATGAGAGAGTTAGGACAACATCCATTTCCTATCTTCTTTTTGTTCATAGTGATTTTATTTTACATAGTTACTGTAAAGATCTGATAATTTCAAACAATTTTAAAATTGAAAAATCAGTGGCGTGTCATGAATTTAATAATTTATAAATACCAGTACTAAAATTTTCGTTATACCTCTTGATTTAAAATTTCATTAAAATCGGTCCAGTGCTTTCGCTTTTAGAGCCGTCACATTACATGTGCAAAGTTCAAATCCATACTTTAATATAAGACAATCAATCCCCTTCCTAAAATGCACGCACATGACTAATACCATAACCTACAAACATGGCATTAAAAAATATCTAGTAATAAACAATAAATTAGTAAAAGAGGGAACGATACACCCATCCCATAAAGCACATTTTGGAAGTTAGAGTGAACAGAAACGACGACGTGTCCTAACCCTCTCATATAACAAATCTGTCATTATCAATGTCATCTAGGATCCCTAGGCTATTCGACATGTGTAGAATACGAATCTTTTCCGACCGAGCGCATCTATTTTGAAATAAGTAGTAGTTTTTACAATGGACAGTTGTTCGACAATATTCATTTATTTTAACCTTATAGATTATACAGGGTCGCTATTAAAGATGGAACCAAAGCTCTCCTGCTAAAACGGTTTGAGATATAGATATGAAAATTGGAAGGCTTCCATTTGAAATTATTTCGCATATTTTGAGGTTAAAAAAAATTTTTTTTGACACATGATTTTTGAGCGCGGCCGCCATCTTGAATTTTTTTAAATGGCAACATGGGCTTTGTGATACATCATTAGAAAGCTTATTTTTCTCTTTTTCTTACTGCCTTAATCATGTATGGTGAAAATATATTTTATGTTCAAATTAAACAATGAGACTCATTTGACATCGGTACTTAGCCCCAACAAAAGTACAAGCATATATTGTAAACTCCATCTAGGTGGGAAGCCCAAAGTAAGTCAACTCCAAGAAAGCTCTCTACAAGGGAGGTTCCTGTTTCTTCCCCCCCTTGTTCATCGGCCTATCTTCCCGCTTCAACAACCCTTATTAAGACATCAAAAACAGGTGGCGCCCTCTTTAATGAACCTAAATATTCAACCCCAAGTTTAATTGGGAAGAGCCCCTTTCGTTTTATCGATCGAACCACCCCTCCTGCGATTTGAGCTAAGCCGCGTGCACCCCTTTTGTTACGGGGGCTCTAACAAATCTATCGTCCAATTTCTTTGGACCCCTTTTTACCGTTTGGCCCGTAACAGTTTGACAAAGTTTAGAAAAAATCGTGTATGCAGTTTCTTTTTAATTTTCTAAATTGCGAAAATTTCCAGATTTTTGAATTTAATTTTGTTTGCATACACACACTGTATTTTTTATAATTTACGTTAACGACTTAGATTCAAAAATTAATCAAGACTGTACAACGACGAAATATGCAGACGACACATCGCTAATAATATCCGCTGCTAGCAGTATCCGACTTCAGAATAAATGCAATGAAATTCTACAAAACCTAGCGTTCTGGTTTAGTGATAACTCGCTTTATCTTAACAACACTAAAACAAATTACATTAGATTTCATAATTATCAGAATACGAATAACCCAGATATTGAGATAAGTATTAATAATGACATCTTAAAAAGAACGGACAGTACAACATTTTTAGGGGTCATAATAGACGAAAATCTAAACTGGAGGTAACACTGCGACAGTTTAATTGCAAAACTCAACTCCATTTGTTATTTATTTAGAAATTTAAAACCCGTTTTAACTAACGGACAAATATTAACATTGTACCACGCTCAAGTGGGGAGTAGACTGAACTATGGAGTATGTTTTTGGGGATCTTCTGCTTCGGCACCTGATGTTTTTGTTACTCAGAAGAGAGTGGTCAGATGCTTGACTGGCGTGCCAAAAACACACTCTTGTCGTAATATCTTTAAAATCTTTAAAATCATGCCATTAGCATGTATACTAATTTACGAACTTTGTAAATATGTTCATATAAACACCGACAAATTTCAACGCAACAAACATATTCATAGGTATGGCACCCGTCAAAAGGAAAGTTTTAGAATACCTTACAGAAGACTTAATATTGGAACAAAATCGCCACATACGTTAGGATTAAAAATTTTTAATAAGATTCCAGGATGTATTAAAGACTGCAAATCTTACACAACTTTCAAAAACAAACTTCGCTTGTTTCTGTTAGACAACTGTTACTACACCTTGGATGAATTTCTTCTTCCTTAACTCAAATGAGTTATTCCTATCTTTGTATGATCATTTTTTTTAAGCCCATCGTACAAATTTAGCATTAGGTATGTTTATTGTTTTTACTAAAAAAACTAACTAAATTATTCTTATTTTTTTTGAAATGTATTGTTTATGTTTATTTTGTCATTATGCTGACATTTACCACACACTATTTTGTGTCAAAGGGTAATAAAGATATTATTATTATTATTATTATTATTATTACACTTTTTAGTACTGTATCAAGCTATTTCTCAGCCGCAAAAAAAATCTGTAAATAGTCACTTTCCTGCCGGTTACAGAAATATAACTAGTTCTAGACTATACAGAAATAATTATTGTAGACCTTTTAAAAAATCATTTTTTAATTATTTAAAAATAATTTGTTCAGAATTCTCACATTCTAAACACTTTTTTTGTGCGTCGGAAGAAAATATCTGTCTTTTAATATTTTACTTATTTTCTTTAAAAAAATAAAGTTATCAGCAAAATAAAAATAATAATGCTTGATTTGAGAAAAATAAAATTTTATTAAAATAAATTTTTGTTTTAAAATAGTAATTTAATTTGTAATCGATTAACTAGCCCAAGCCCCAAACAGCGCTTTATAGTTTTGAGATGTATATATATACTTTCAGTATAGGAAAGTATTGATTTCATGCAAAATTTCAAAGTTGAGATTTTAACGGAAATAGTCGGGGTCCATGGACCCCAAAAAAGTAATTTAAAAAAAATGTCTGTCTGTGGGTGGGTCCGTACGCTCCATATCTCCGGAACGGCTTTGGAATGAGGGGGTATATCAAAAATTCACCGACAAAATAAGCTTTTAAATAAAACCGAAACCGGAAGCGGAAGTTAGACATGTTTTTTTGGTAGCATTTTTTTCATAAACTGAATTTTGGAAATTTTAATAGTGGAGATTAAAGAAGGCCTTAGGACAAATCAAACGATTTTTTACCGAACTCTCTAGCTTTAAAATGGTGGCCGCTACGATTTTTTGAACATTTCGACTTTAACGCCCATTTACTCAAAAACCAGTTATCTGATTGGAATCAACTACATCTTGTTTGGTAGCCCTTCAAGGGTACTATACCATGAAATAAAATTAATTTTAAAAATATAAAAACGATCGCAATGACATCGTTCCAAAATTTTGGAATTTTTCAAAAAAATATTTCTCAAAAACTGCCCACACGTTCTTGTTTAAACTTTTTAAGCTGATAGAGGTGGGAATCTTCTACAATTTTTTTTTGCAATGCTATAATTTCACTGTGACGCCTTCTATGAATTTTTGAAAATTGAAAATTGGTACCCTTTTATTTATTTAACGGGGTGCAATAAAATATTTCTTTTAAAGCAATATAGCTCATCATTGATAGCAAAATCCGAATATCATAATATTTTTTTGATACTTTAATATTTAGGGGGGCTACTGTTTCCCCCCCCCCCCCCCCCCCCCCAATTTTCGCTATAAAATTAAAAAATTGATTTCTTCTTTTGTTAGCCGCTTTTTTTGCCGCTTAATAATCTTTTTGTCCTTGGAAGAATTTCACATACTTTTTACAGCAGTTGTATTCTTGTACTAGTCGTTTAATGTTCAGTGTAGGCTAACTTTTTTATTTTAATAGATGGACTCGCAAACCCAAGAGCAAAGTTGTAGGGCAAATTCTTCTCGATTGTATTTAAGAAAAAAACTTCAGTTTCCAATTTTAAATTTTAAATCTATATGAAAGTCCAGGCGAAGTGTTTCGCTCATTTTTACCCTAGTTGAGGTGCACGGTTCCCTCATATGAATTTAAATTTTGTTTTACCCGGCTATTATCTTTAACAACAATAAAAATAAAAGTCATACGAACCTTACCAATAAATCCTGGAGGAACGATTTTTAACAAACAATGCCAGTTACTAGCATGATGATATAGGCTTGATCAGTAGAATGAAGATGGAGCCAGAACAAATTCACAAATATTTCAAAGAAGCAGCATCAAGACAAGTCCTAGGAGTGAATATAGCCAAAACTAAATGTATGATAACAACAAGAAATAAACAGGAACATGGAGACGTCAAGGAAGTACACTACTCAAAATGAATATAGAGACACCTTCTTATTAGTGTGTATTTTTTGTAAATCTCAACGAAACAATCTATAACTTGGCAGATAATATGAATATACCTTTACATTTTACCTGTAAAAAGTAGGCACTTGTTTCCTTGGAGATTTTACAAAACAAAGTAAACAACAAAAAAGACGCTTAAGTTTAAATTCAACAAAAAAAATTTTTCAGTTGATTTTACCGTTTCGCAGTGTAATTTGTTGGTGGAAACATGAATGCGGATGTGTTAGGGAGAAGGAGACAACCAAGAGTATAACCGAATGAAAATCAGATAGTTAGAGCGGTGACATTAATTGAAGAGGGATACTCAAGACGATGCGTTGCTCAAATGTTAAATGTGAGTCATCCTGCTATAGCTAGGGAATGGAACAGATATGTAAATAATGGTGTCGTAAGAAGACGTCCTTACCTTCATAGACAAAAAGCCACTACTCCTCGCGAAGACCGCCTATTGAGGTTTTGGGCCGTTAGAGAACGTAGAATTACCGCCCGATCTCTACAAAATCGACTGGTTGCCACTAGTGGAACCAGAATTTCGGACCAAACCGTTCGGAATAGACTTCACGAGATTCAGTTACGTGCAAGGGGATCAGTTAAAGTCCCTCGGTTAACACCAGCACACAGGATAGCCCGGCTAAACTTTGCACAAGAACATCGTAACTGAACTAGAGAACAATGGAGCAATGTAATGTTCACGGACGAGTCCAGGTTTTGCGTAGACCATAACGATGGACGAATGCGTGTGTGGAGACGCCAAGGTGAACGCTATTTAGACTCCACTGTTCAAGAAACTGTCCGTTTTGGTGGAGGCTCCATTATGGTATGGGGCGGCATAACTTTGAATGAGCGCACCGAGCTAGTGGTTCTTCGGGAAGGTTCTCTCACGGCGGCTCGTTACGTCAGGGACATTTTAGAACCACATGTGATTCTGTTTGCTGAAGAAATGGGACCTAGCTTTATCTATCAGCAAGACAGTGCCAGGCCACATGTGGCTAGGATAGTTACAAATTTTTTTCATGACCACAATATCACAGTAATGGACTGGCCGGCTAATAGTGCAGACCTTAACCCCATCGAACACCTATGGGACGTATTGGGAAGAAGATTACTGGATCGTCAGCCTATTGAAAATTTAGATGAGGTTGAGGAAATTCTTACTCAAGAATGGGAGCAACATCCTCAACAAATAATTTCAAATTTAATTGAGAGTGTGCCCCGTCGTTGCGCCGAAGTCATCCGGGCCAGAGGAGGCCACACCCATTGTTAGTTTTTTAAATTTGTTGTTTTTTTATTGTTGATTGTTTAAAAGTTTGTTGATTAAATGATTCCCAATTTCAATTTTTAACATTTTTTTTTCTTAGAAGCTCATTCAACAAGACTGAAATCTTCGCATCTTAAAGAATAATCCTTTTCAAAAAGTCGAAGACACTTTTTACCAAATCCAGTGTTACTTAAGCAAAAATATTCAATTTTTTATAAGTGTCTCTATATTCATTTTGAGTAGTGTAATTATTAATGCCTAGTGTTTCGAGAAGGTGCATGGGTTAAAATATCTAGGCACAGTAATTACCGATACAAATGATAACTGTGAAGATGTAAGCTCGCAACTAACACTAGGAAATAAATGTGCGTACGCGCTACACGGTGTATTAAAATCGCAGTCGCTGTCGGCGAATTCTAAAATAAAAGTGTATAAACCAGTAATTAGAGCAGTGGTGATGTATTCAGCAGAAACGTGGTGTCTTACAAGAAAAGAAGAACAAATGCTAGAAACGCGGAAACGAAAAATACTGCGAAAAATCTATGGGCCGCTACAAGACAATGGGAGCTGGAGAGCAAGACTGAACCACAAACTTAGAGGGATGTTTAAAAGTTCAAGTACCACAAGTAAAATTAGGAGCAGAAGAATAAGCAGGTTAGGACATAGTCAACGCATGGAGGAGGACCGAGCAGCAATAAAGGCTTTGGACAGAAAACTAGAGGGCAAGAGGGCAAAAGACAGACCAAGATCAAGGTGGCTACAAGAAGTAGAAAGAGATCACCCCTCTTGAAGTTAGTTAAGAGGGTTGGGGAAGCGGGTAGACGCTGCTTCGTGTAAAACCCAAGCCTTCGTAACCCCAAAGGAGGCTAAGGCCCTTTATGGGCTGTTAAGCCACGGAGTAAGTAAGTACGTAGGTATGTAAATATTCTAAAATTTCAATGTAATTTTATATTTTATTTAAACTGAACAAATTTAAATCATATTTTAACTTTAATTTAGCAATTTTTAATATAATAATTGTGAAATGCTAGCTTTATTGTCAAATAATTGGTTAAATATAATTAAATAATTAATAATAATTAATAATTAATTTAATAAACTAACTGCCAACGATGAACACTATAAACAAAATGCAAGTTTATCTTATATTTAGAAAAACTTATTTTATTTTTAACACGTTTCTGTGCTTTTATGAGCTTTGCTTTTTCTTTTAAGGTTTTTTCCGTAGAGACTTTTATTCCGGTTTTTTATTCTGTGACTTTAGCTTTTGTTTACAGCAGCAGTACATCAACCACCAATTAGTTATAAAAGCATTATTGTTTAGCTGACAATAAGAACGAAATACTATACTATTAAAACTTTATAACGTACAGTATACTAATAAAAAATGTTTTCCTGTAAGATATTTCCATATTCATCTTTACAATTACATAATTGAATCCTGGTACAGTTCCTGTAGACACGCTGCCGGCGTTTTTAAGCGGCCTAGTTGTGTAGCATAATATGCAGTATAAGAACGCATTCAAAATTATGCAGTTACCGTTTCTCGCCGGTTTCTATAAAACCAATTTTGAATATGAAAACGTTCCACTTTTTGAGGTTTCTCTTAAAAGAAAAGATGATTGTAAAAGACTCCAAGCAGCATTATTAATAAATCAAGTGGACGTCGAATATGCAGTAATAATTGAATTAGCATGTAAAAATCACAGATTCAGACATAGATTAATTACTTTAAAGATATTTGCCTCTAGTTCTTGATAAAAACCAAACGGTAATAAATAATATACAAAGCGTTAGAATTTAATTATGCTACGCACAGACGACCGCGACGATGACATACTGTTTATAGAAACCATGAGTTTTAGCATACCTGCTTAGCGTAAAGTTGCCGGTCAAGACAGTTTTTTCTTAATTTCTCGGACATGTGTTGGTTTGCTGGTTTATTATTCAAAGCACTAAAGAACACTAACAAAGCACTAATGATTGGCAACATTTTTTTGTTAGTGCTTAATGTGTGCCTGCTGATCGTGAAGTTGGCAGGCAACTAATTTTTTTAATTACTCACGTATGCGTTTGTTTGCGGATATTTTAATTAGAGCACTAAAGAGTACTAACGAAGCACTAACGATTGGTTACATTTTTTTCGTTAGTGCTTAATGTGTGCCTGCTGAGCGTGAAGTTGGCAGGCAACTAATTTTTTTAATTACTCACGTATGCGTTTGTTTGCTGATATTTTAATTAGAGCACTAAAGAGTACTAACAAAGCACTAACGATTGGCTACATTTTTTCTGTTAGTGCTCAAAGTGTGCCAGCTAACCGTGAAGCTGGCAGGCGATTTTGTTTTTTTAATTACTCGAAAATGTGATGGTTTGCTGGTTTTCTTGGTAGGGCACTAAAGAGCACTAACGAAGCACTAACGATTGGTGCAATTGCTGTCATTGACCTGCCAACATCACGGACCCCTCAAACATCCCTAGTCTGTACAACACAGTTTCGGCAATATTTTCAGATGTAGTTGTGTAACATCTGATGTCGTCTCTGCCTTAACAGCAGAAATGGTTCAATGAAAAGTGAATATAAAAACTCAACCAACAAACAAACTAGCAGCCTCTCACATTTTCCTAATTTGAATTACTATCTGTTTTGAAACTTTGAGACAGGTTTATTTACAACATGATTATTTGATCAGTTGCTATGGATTTTTTCATTTGGCCTACTAGCACATGTATAAATCGGTTTTTTCACCCACCAAAGCCAACAGACCAGATGACGTAAAAATTATATCTAAAGATACGTTAGCTAATGATAATTACAGTTATAATAGTTCTACTATACAGCGAAATTGTGTGAGTGTTTTCTATGTAAATATCCAATGTTTGGCTAATAAACTGGAGCAGATTTCCATTTTTCTTGATAAATATAATTATGATGTTGTATGTCTCTCTAAACATTGGCAGACCGAAAATAATGTGAGTTCACTAAATTTACCGTGTTATAAACTTGCTAGGTTTGCTAATTTACATGGAAGAGTTTGCATTTTTTATAAAAAACGCTTTAAGATTTAATATTTTGAGTTTTGAAGATTTTAATTGTGAATTCATTTCTGAATTCTGCGGAATTGAATTAATCCGACAAAAAATTATTATAATTACTGTGTACAGATGGTGTATTGGCGTCTCTACCTATTTTTTAGGCGCTTTTGAGAATATTTTAATAGAATTATTAGCAGCGGGTAAAAACATTATAATTTTGAGTGACTTTAACGTGAATTTCAAGGTTTATTCTACGAACTTAGATGAATTTGTGTGTCTGATCAACTCTTTCAGTTTTCAAATAACGATAAAAGATTATACCAGAATAACTTCTAAATTCCTTATTTGTATAGATAATATACTGACGAATATAAGTGATAAAGGTTTTAGTTCAATGGTTGTTGATCCATGCCTGTCAAATCATCTGGGGCAATATATTTTCGTGGAGCATCAGTTTGAAGTACCTATCCTAGTGAAACGTAGGCGAATTACCAGTTATGGTATTGATAAATTAAATCTTTATTGGATTGATTAAAGGTATATAAATTACTTTATTACTCTAATAAAAAAAAGAGTAAAGTTGGTGGCACTACATTCCAATGAGAAGTTTGGCCTGCAATGCGGTGGGTCAGGGCCACCGGACCATCGCTTCCGATACCCAGCCGTCTCGCACTCTTATATGAAGTAAGGGGTGGTATGGTAAGCACCACGCCTTAGACGGCTGCCTTACTTCCCTCACCCCGCGAGGGGTTTGTTTCCCAATTTTTAAAAAGCGACTGGGTAGGCCGCCCGCCAGGCATCCAGTCTCGGATTTGAACCCAAGACCTTCCGCGTAGCAGCCAAGTGCCCTAACTACTCGACCACTCTGGCTCCATTACTTCAATAATATTTATTTATTTTAACCTTATACGTATTTCGGCATGTTTACATGCCATTCTTTATTGGAGATTGACTGGAGTATCGTTGAATATCGCTCGAATAATTCCAGACCTCCAATAATATGGTACACTGAATCTTTAAATAATAGGAGGGACAGGTTACAAAGTATGAAACAGGTTGCAAACGCTACTAAGGACGTTAATGATATTTCAGTTTTCAATAAATTGCGCAATGTCTATAAGAGGCAAATAACTATAGCTAAAAAAAGTGCGTACAATACTTATACTACTAACTCTAGTCATAGTACACGTGATAGCTGGATGATAATTAATTTTGAAAAGAATAAGATAAAAGAAATTCCGAAATCACGATACATTTAATAAATTTTTTATAAATTTAAATTTATTGATAATATTGAAAAGTCTCTTCACGTTATGAACTGTCATGCAACTGAGTTCCTTAAAAACACATTGGTATGTGCTCTTTCTTGCTAACGTCAGTGGATATTAACGAAGTTAAAAAGGCTATAATTTCATTAAAAAATGTAAGTTTCTTAGATTTCTTAGACATAATTGTTTGTCCGTACGTCTTTCTATAAATGTCTATGTTTTGAAGAAGGGACTTTCCCAGATGTCTTCAAAATTACTAAAGTTTTACCCCTTTATAAGAAATAAGATGACGCTGTAAAAAAACTATCGTCATATTTCTATTATACCAATATTACCAAAAGGTTATCGAAATTATTGTAAAAAGTAGGTTAGTGCAATATTATGAAGAGAATTCTCTTTTAAATTCCAACCCATTGGGGTTTCGCGCAAATCGTTCAACTCCTCAAGCCGTTTTCCGGATTATGCAAGATATTAAAGTCTTGAGGAAGCAAAGCACACTGCTTTAACACTGTGCGGCCTATCTAGGGCTTTCGATTATGTCTCACACGAAATACTTACAAAGAAACTGAGAATATATGGTATCAATGAGTTCGTTCCCGATTTTTTTTATCATCTATACAAAAAATTGTCCGCTTACAAAAGCAAGCTACTAGAATATTAGCCAATGCCAATACAAGAGCACACTGCCAACATTTATTTACTAAATTTAGAATTATGCCAGTCCTCTTCTTATATCTTTTTAATTCTTTATTAGAAATTCATAAAAATATAACCAATTTTCCTACGCAGTCCGATATCCATCAGCATAAGACACGCTCTGCAGCTTTACTAAGGACTTTATGTTTTAGAGTAACAAAGTCCTTTAAAACTCCCTTGATTTAAATTTACATATTAAACTGCTACCACATATCAAATTTTTAAGTATCGGAGATTGTAAATCAATTATGAATAAGATATTTTTAAAATACTGTTTTTACAGTGCCGATAAATTCTGCGAGACCATCAGTTTGTGTTTTTGGCTGAATTTTTGTACTATTAATAATAACATTTTATTGCCAGTTAATTAATACAGGTATCAAGCGTTACAGTAAGTAAATTCTTAATGTTTTCTTAAAATTATGGACAAACCTTAAGATTATCAACGTCGTGCATTATTATGCAAAATTTAATACAGTAAATAGCAAAGCAACAATGTTAAACTACCTCTATGTATCATATTTTTGCTGTTTAATTTTCCCATTTTGTAATAAATGTTTCAACACTGGCATAGCCATCGACATCTATAAGGAAACCATTCTTATGGTAAGCTTTAGCGGATACCTTATAACCTCCGCTTGGTATGAACAGTGGAGAATGTGCAAAAGCAATTATTGCGTTATGCACATAATATAGACCCTTAAAAAACAGTTTAGGATTTGGAAATTTTTATACAAAACTTGAATGCTACTACATTAGAGTACTTTATTAGAACATCTCGTGAACCAAATTCGTTTGTGGCGACTGATACGCAAACATTTCTACTCACGGTTATAGGAAAATATCTGTACTCGTTCCTTAAAAATTTATAAACTTGTATACCTAAAAATCGTTATTTCGTCCTTAAAATGTAAAAACTACTTTGTATTATAATACCTTCAGGTCTGTACTAATGTCAACAAGAAAATCAGCTAGTGGCGTACCATTCCGGAAGAAACATTTTGGCTAATTGTTATTTAATTTTTGTAAAAAATATAATACAATTTAATTACACAAAATACAGATACATGTTTTAGAACTATATAAATAGGGGTAATAAAATTTGTATATAATTCTTATTCATAGTTTTCTGGTTATCTCCAAAGAATTTTGGCTTCTGAGTTATCCAGGATAGTTCAACTTCTCCGGAACCTTAAGTTTAGCAAAGGGTTGTTACAATGTTGCTATTTAATTAGTTTTAGTATAAGTAAGAGTTATAATAAGTACATTCTTAATACTTTATTAAGGATATTGGCAGAGCCTACAGTTGTCAAAATCGTGCAATACATAAAATTAAACACAGTAAATAGCAAAACAACAAAGTTGAAGTACCTAAACATTATATTGTTTTAATTAATTTTCCCATTTTGTAATAAATGTTTCAACACTGGCATAGGCAGCGACCTCCACAAGAAAATCATTTTTATGGTAAGCTTTAGCTGATATTTTATAACCTCCGCCTGGTATGAACGGTGGAAATTGTGAGAAATCAATTATTGCGTTACGCACATAATAGAATCCCTTAAAAAATATTTTAGAATTGGAAAATTTCTATACTTAAACTTGATACTACCTACCGGTTTCACTGGGCATGAATGCACATTAGAGTACTTTATTAGAGTATCTCGTGCACCAAATGCGTTTCTGGCGACTGCTTCACAAACATTATCACTCAAGGATATAGGAAAATATCTGTACTCGTTACTTAAAAATTTATAAACTTGTATATCTACCTGAAAATGGTAAAAATCTTCCTTAAAATTTAAAAACGTATTTGTATTATAATACCTTCACATCTGTACTAATGTCGAGAAGAAATGTAGCAGATGCGTTAACAACTCGCTGTGTTCTATTGTACCAAACGAAAGCGGCTTTTAGATTTTTAAAGTAATTATGGTTGTAACTGATAACTTCTAATCTATCCAGTTTTACTCCGTAATCGGTTTGATGATATTGCTAAATTAACATAATTTCAATAATACCTATATTAAAGTACACGTTTTTGTCCTTTGGCAAAGTCGAGCTAATTTTCTTTATTTGCACATAATTGGACATTAATAAAAAAAATTTCATGACTCAGAAATATGTACTCTAATAGTATATTAAAACACAAGTTGCATAAGGCATTGTCTTAACGTAGGAGTCCAAGATTGAAAAACGAGCGAGCGTAGCGACCAAGTTGCTCAATGGACGAGTGCGTCAAGACGCCTTATGAAACGAGTTGTTTATACTATTTTTTCTATTGAGGAGAATTAATGAAAAAACGTTATAAAAAATTGCTGCGATCAAATTTGGTAAATTTAGTATGTATATGTAGGCATACATACTAAATTTACCAAATTTGATCATGATCCATGAATCATGAATACCAATCTTTGTTGGTGAAATTTTACTAAAAACAATGCTGTTTTGTAGCTGAAACAGTGCTTTAAGAATAACCTAAAAAAATCGAAATAGAAAAAATTATTTTATATTTACTTACACCTTTAACACCAACAATAAATGTACCAAAAACTACAAACCACATAAAAATCATTATCTAATGTTGTTAGTTTTTTGTAGAATCTTATTTGAGGTTAAGATTTTAGTTATCAGACGCTCTTTGTTTATAAAGCAAACAATAATGAGCAATTTTTCGTGTATGTAGTTTATATACCTATCAGGTTCGTGCGTAATTTTTGATGAGATCCGATCACGTAGTACTGTTGATAATAATTACTCTCAACATTACCTGAATGTATTAAGGTAAACCTTTACTAATGTTTTTTTAATGGCTTGTTTGTCGTTATTTTAAACATTAATATGTCAATTTTTGGAAAAAATATGGACTTTCATCTCAACAAATTTCCAATGTAATTTAGTAACAGATTATTGTTTACTAAAATGTAGAGCAACATATTTTACTATATTGTAAATGAATAAATTGTTACCTTTAACAGGTTTTATTTAGAATATATTAATATGAACTGCAACAAAGTAAAGCTAGAACTTATTAATACATACTCCTTGCTTACATAAAATTTAGAAAACAGATTCAGTCTCAAAACCTGTTAGTTCTGCACGGTTGCCACATTAGTACTATTATAACATTAAGATATTTATTGAAATATTAAGATATATGAGAAGCTTATTTTCAAAACTGAACAGGTCTAACGTCTGCAAACAAAAGTGAACATGTTCAAAGAATTTTCACAAGTACTGATGAATACGAAATTTTGGTATTATGATTCACAGGTTAAGTACATTTATTTTCGATTAATAAAGAAAAAGTGCTTAGGCCACCAACTTCTTCTTATGGTGCCATACCCATTCAGGGCGTTGGCTACCTCTCTCCTATGTCTGTGATTGGTGCGCGGCGATAGATAATTTGCACAGATAAGACATAGGGGACCTACAGTTTAACGTGGGCTCCGAACCACAGGAAGTGCATGCACTTCTTCTCCAGAGAGGTTTTCCTGGGGAAAAATCCACCTCGCTGGTTTCCCGTTGCCTTGTGAGGGAGAACGACCGGGCCGGGGATCGAACCCGGATCCGCTGCATTGGTAGCCCGCGCGCTTACCACTGAGCTCCGGCTACCAACATAAATTGTTTTTTTTTTTAACTTTCTAAAATTAATATACATGGACATGGTTCAACTTTGAAAATGAGCTTCTCATATGTGGAGTCATACTTGGGTAATACACGATACAGGAGGAAAAATTTTTTGACCTTGACCTTGAACTCAAGACCAGGAGTGGGGGGTGGAAGTGGAGATGGCCTTGACCTTGAACTCAAGGCCAGGAGTGGGGGTGGATCTAGAACTGTCCATAATAATCTACTAAGAAACTACTTCATCAGATAAAATGAAACACGCCTCAAATCCATATTTTGGCAATCAATCAGAAAAACATGCCAAAATTATAAACAAAACAAATAAATGTCAAAACAACAAAAAACATTTTAAACACTTATTTTAATGCTAAAGAAAAAACAGACAATTTACTAAAATCAGGCATCTACAAATTAAATTGCTCGCACTGTAATTCGGTTTATACAGGACAAACAATTAGAAATTTTAAAATTAGGTAGGAGGAACACGTACGCTTTTACAAATACAAACACCCACATAAATCCAATTACGCTAAACACTTATTAGAACACAATCATTCAATGACATCTAATAACACTATAAAATTTTTATACTTTTGTGATGACAAACGTAAGTTGGGTATACTAGAAACGTTTGAAATTCATAAACATGTAAAATCTGTATCTTTAATAAAGGAACAAATTGATCTCTTAAATTCACCGTTATTAGACGTTTTGGAATGAGAAATCAAGCCATCTGCAGGCAGATATAGAAAACCAAGATCAAGTTATGAAAATTTATTGTTTCTATGGCAACACCAACTGTTTACATTTAATCTTGCTTTTGATAATCACGTGTAAACACGTTGAAATACGTATAAAGCTAAAATAAAGAACCTGTTAAAGTAAAGAATTGTTCTATTTATAATAAAATAAAGAAAACAATTTGAAACTAACTACCAATTACAATGTTTATTACATTTACCTCATTCCTTTCATCGAAAGTGATTCAGATAAAAACAATTACGTAATGCGTTTTGGTTTAGTAACAAAACCATCTGATCTTTTGAACTGTTGTTACAGTAAAATATGAAAAAAAGGGGAAAAAATACAATAAACTGTTATCAACTTTAAAATAAAATTGCACCTTCGTTTGTCGATCTTGATACAAAGAGAAGCGCTAATGTCTACAAAAGTTTAAATTGGAAGTTTGGGAAACACTCAACTGTAAGAAAAAAACAAAAACACAGCGACTAAAAACCTAATAAAAATTAAAAGCACTATTGGTTATAACGAAGCTGCAGGTTTAAGTCTGTCCAATGACACTACAACACATTTCAGAAAATCTAGAAATACCCCAATACCCCTCATACTATTCTTGAACTTGCCCCAACTTCCCTTGGACTTTCTTCGATTTCCCTTAGACTTCCCCGAACTTCCCTTGGTCTTCTTCAAATTCTCTTGGACTTTCCCGACTTCTTTTGGACTTCCTCGAGAGTTTCTCTAACGTGTACTCCAAACTACTAATCAGGTCGAGTTAAATTTGCTGTGGCTATGTTTTATAGGTATAGAAACACTACGAAGTTACTTATTTTTTACTGTTTGTAGAGGACGCCAGTTACGGCACTTGGGCTTTTGGCGCATCACTTTTTTGCTGTTAACTTTTCGGAGCTTGTCACTATAAATTCGAACGTATAATTAAATTTTACGAAAATAAACTGTATTTGGGAAATATTATTTAAACGTTATCAGAAGATACAATTACTCACTGCATTTTAATCAAGTAGGTTTGTGACATTTTAAGTAAACATAATAACACCGAAATTATACTAATCAGTAGCGTTCCACGTTCAAAATTTGCGTAAGCAATAGCAAATGCACAAATAATTAAGAATAACAGCTTGGTTGATTGTTACGTAGCTGGGAATCACTGGGAGCGAAAAAGCTCGTCTTCGCGTATGCAAACCAGTGTTTAAAGTCAACGGTCTGTTTATTTGGCGCCTAGTTTTTTATGTTACGCGGTGTTGTTCAATAGTAAAATCTGTAGGTAGAAGAGTTCTTTTTAATTAAAGCTCTAAATTTTAATTTTTTTATTTGTTGTCTTCCTACAATTTTTCAGAAACTATTTAGTTTCTATTGAACAAAAATATGTACTCCATTAGTTGACTTTTAGCATAGGTCAGTGGTAATTCTCGTCAGTGGCCACAACAGCAGTTGTATCTGAGTATCGTTAATGCAACTGTAACACATAGTATTAATTCTTACATGTAGAACATATTTCGGTATACCTGTGCCATAGTATTGTGGAGAAAGTAAATAATTGTGCTGGGTTTTCCAGTTGTGCAACATGCGTGGGAAATTGTATTTTTCCAGATTTCAAGTCACCAGGATACTTCGGGTAAAAATTTAAATTGTAATATTGTTATAAGCTGTTATTAGTGCCGGTTGCTCAGAAAATACCGAAAATTGGACCGAACTGAATGAAATTTCAGTCAAACCAGAAACCCGTCGTAATAAGCTGGTAGGATTTGCTGCAAACTGTCATAAAACTTTAATGTACGCTCTTTCGTTTGACGCGCTAGGTTTTGCACTTTCTTATTTCCAACAAATCCGCTTTCCACAACATTCTCAAGCTTCAAAACGTATGTGTGCGAGACATTTCTATCTGGTCGCTTTTGGTTGAAAGCAGCCGCTGTTCTTCCGACACATTGATTATCAGCCCCATAAATGACAATTATTTTCACTGTTCCATCTAAAGTGTAAGCCATCTTTAAAATAATGAAGAACATCAGTGCAACTACATAGCCGACAGGTAATTACAAAATTTTGTTGTCAAAATGAAACAAAATTAATTGAAATCTCTTATAACGGGGTGCGCTTGTTTAAATACTTGGCTACCATATTTTACACAATAAAAATAATTTTTAATAAATAATTTAAAAACGCATCAACCGATTTTAATTTCTTTGGACCAAAATACTACATTTTTCTAGGACGTTACTCTGATGTTACATACAGGCTAAGGTGCTGTTTAAGATTTTAAGTTGAGGAGGCTGTGGCTAAAGAGGTGATTTAGCTGAGGGTGAGGGGGTGAATTGCTATCCATCATCGATACCCGAAATGTGTCTCCTTTGACAACTAAAAATCTCCCACAAACCGCATCTGAATATTTCTTCCGATCCTCTTAATAATACGGGTTGAAACGTTTTAAATAAAACAGCGTGTATAATAAAATGGGAAAAAAATTACAAATCACAATTAATATTTATTGTTCTAAAACAATTTCTACCCTAATTGGTTTCAAACAAAATTAATTTTAGTTTTTTTATCGCAATAATTACTGATATAATCATGATAATTACTAATCACACGTCATCCGCTATTAAGATCCCATGGTTCACAGTACTCTAACATCCCTACTCTGTAGAATACAGCAAAAAATTTCCGATGCCTAACATCATCACCACGGTTAAAACGACTAGTTTCGTTATTTTAATAAAACTCACGTGTCATTGTGGCATATATACCTTTTTATATTGTAACGAGACAATTGGGAATGATTTTCTAAGCCACTGCAAGACCCAGCACCTACCTTCAAGATTTTACTTTTGGCCGAAAAAATAAATCCGCAATAAAACGGAGGGCTAAAAGGAAACAGCAGCCGACTACGTAGCAACCATCCAAACTCTAATGCGCAGGCATGGGAAACTCCGGCTGGGCCAACGGCTAGAGAGACTCTATAAGAGACTGAAAGTAGAGTATAAATTACACATGAAAAGGAACGGTTTTGGTACTTTACCAGAAATGTTACAGTTGACCATTGACTATGAAACGCTTCGGAATGAAGCACCTTCATTCCGTTCTCCACCGTCACCGTCTTAATTTTACATTCATGAAACCGCATACAATACTAGAAGGTTAAGATTCCGAGAACCAGTTCCAGTTTATCCAAATCCAAGTACACCTGCACAACCGAGTAACCAGCCCATTAGTTGAATCAACTGTGTAAAACGTATCCCACAACCGACGGCAAAGGCCTCCAAAGTTGAAGATCCACGAAGATAAAATAACTGGTTACAAACCATCCAAACAGCATTCTAGAAGACGCGACCCAAACCTTCTGCAGTAGTCACCATGGATTTGTAGTTATTTGCAGTGATGATAGTTTTAGGCCAGCTATTTTATGTGTTCGTCGATTTTGTGCCGCAGAATCCTACGTGGGGAAGAGACTAAGCGAACATCTATAAAACATTGCATTGCACCGACACCACCAACATCAGCATGGGGTGCAGTTAGCTGACGGAAACATAACCAATATCGAAGGTTTGCATGACTTTCCTGCTAGATTAGGACGTCAAAAATTCACAAATTTTCTACGTACCAACCGAGAAGTCGTTGTAATAGGAGAACCCAAACTTTTCCTAAACGAAGAAGTTATCATGCTCCAACGGTAACCGCATCATCTAAAGTTATCAGAAAAATCTAAATACTGACCGAGGTGGCCGATGCTCTGCCAAATGCAAAAAAATCCAGAACCATTCGTACCAGAACTTGCCGTAGTACCGACTCAGGATTCAGTTAGAGATACACTAGTGACGTCCGAAGTGGGAATTATTCCGATGACCGTAACCGAAACCACTCTAGTCACCATCCCCAGGGAGGTTCCCGATCCAGCTATATTTCAAAACAACAAAAACAGCAACCAGAAAATTGTTTTTTTAACAACAACAAAATTATAAAGTTTCGATACTTACCGAGAAGGACACATGAAGAAGAGGGTTGCCATCGCCATGGAATTGGGGCTCATCCCCAAAGCTTTCCAACTAGACAGCTTTCATGTAGGCGGTGTACGCGCCAATACTCGTAGTGTATCCTACACAACAGCTTTAGGTAGCAATAATAATCTAGTTTTTCCAGGTTTTTCTACAACTCGGAGGAAGATGTAGAAGAGAACCTAGCCGCAACAGTTTTAAAATTTATAAACATTTGTTTTGCTGCTTTAGTTTTCCAAAAACGCGCTGGTGTCGTTTTAAGTAGCTTTCAACACACAGAGTGATTGCACCGGAGCGCCGTTCTTAGGAGAAACTCGCCTTCCATCCTACCTCCCTCCAAATTTCATCGGGTGTAAAATCAAACGACCAGAATTTACAACTTCTTCAATTTTTTCAATTGAATCCAGACGTCATCCACCAGCTAGTAAATTCGTGTTTAAAGGACGCGACTAAAACTTAGTAACTGACAGTATTTTATGTTTGATTTTAACTTGTAGAAGCAATTATCCTGTTTGAATTAAACATATTATTTTACCGAAGTTTATGTTATTTATTATATTACATACTGAGGCGGTCACTCTTCTCAGTATTTCTTAAGCATAAAAGTACCAGAATTATTATTTACTTAATTTCTTATTGACTTGTGAGACGTAAACTATCCCATTCATATTAACAAATTATTGATCCAAATCTATTTGAATTTTAATTCCTGTATCAGTTTAACAACGATTTTCCAGAAGTTTTATTTATTTTTGTAGACGCGCGAGTTTATAGAATTTTCCACTATAAACTTTAATTTTTATTTCCACGGCACCATAAAAAAAACTACTCGGTATTTTTATATCATCTAAATCTCTATGTTAATTGAAAACAGTAACTAATTTAATTTATTACTCACCTGTTCAGAACTTCATTAGAAAACACATAACTAATTTTATTCCGTAGATAACAAACTCACACCTAAAAAGACGAGTCCGATAGTGTCACCGCAGCATCCAGCAAGCAGTACAGTTTATATGTATACACACTAATGTATGGTAGAAGATTGAATATAAGAAGGGTGGCATAATCTGTGAAAACGTAGTGGTTTAAAGGTCAATGGGCTCTACTACTTCTTACTATACAGTGCAGAGCCAACCCAGAACCAAAGAATTCTACACCGAAAAGTAGAAAAGGACCGATTATGATAATGATTTATGGCACATTAGTTTATCACAGAAAGTAGTAGACTTATTGTTCGAGTGAATTATCGGTTTTGTGTGACATTTTACTTTATTTGCAGAAATTGCATAAGTAAGCTAGCAACCAATTTGTCGATAAAACGCATATCGATTTGACATCCAACCAAGGTTCTCGGCCGACATCGGAAAATCAATATCCAGTCTAATTAATCAACAACTAAAGAAAAAGTCATGCCGTTTCGGAGGGTTTAATCAGCTAGTAGCGTACCGTTCCGGAAGAACATTTTGCCTAATTGTTATTTAATTTTTGTAAACAATATAATACAATTTAATTACATAAAATACAGATAAATGTGTTAGAATTATATAAATAGGGGTAATAAAAATTGTATATAATTCTTACTCACAGCCTTCTGGTTTTCTCCAAAGAATTTTGGCTTCTGAGTTATCCAGGAGAGTTTAACTTCTCCCGAACCTTAAGTTTAGCGAAGTTAAAATACCTCCAATATTTATTCACGGTGCTATGAACTTTCAGGAAATTGTGAAAGACATTAAGTCCCACATCAAAGGAAAATTTACCTTGTTAAATAAGGGAACGCAACGTTGGTTTGAAAAGTATAGAAGATTATCGAAGCCTAACAGCTTTTTAAGACCAAGAAAAAAACGTGAACTATCATACATTTCAAACTCCGAACTCAAATATCTTATCTGTGATAATTAGAATTATACCAGTTTCTATAACCACAAACGAAATTAACCAAGAACTTCTGGAAAACGGATTTCCAGTGATAAACTATCTATAGATGCAAAACTAGAGATATTCCGCAGTGCACACGCTGCCAGCGTTTCTCACATACAAAGAATTATTGTCGCTTAAATCCACGATGCGTCAAATGCCTAGGTGATCACTATTCTAATCAATGTCCAATGAAACAAACAGATTAGCCATAGTGTGTTAACTGCGGCGGTCAACACACAGCAAACTACAGAGGTTGCGAATAGTATAAAAAATTAACAAAGTCGAGGAGCACCACGACACAACTGAACTCCAATTACAGTGCAATAAAAGATACCAATGCTTATAACTACCCGCCAAGTAGTACTAACAAAAATTTCCTTAAACTTCCTGACTCTCAGGCGTCCCAAAACAAGTGGAACACACAGCGACCTCATAGCAATAACGACAACGCAGCGACGAGTACATCTACTGGTATGGTAGACAATGTAATACAATTAATTATACAAGCGATCACACCTTATTTAGGTAAAATTAAAGATTTTCTTTTGTCATTAATCCCTGCTTTATTTGATTATGGCTGTAAATAGTTATAAAGCATACACTACTTTAAAACTCTGCAATTGGAATGCCGACGGAATTACTCGTCAGCGATCAGTTGTCAATGCATTTTTAGCAAGGCATAACATTGATGTGTTATGTGTTTCCGAAACACATCTATTATTAAATCAAAAATTCAGTATTCCAGGATACACCATTTTTCGACGCGACCGACAAGACAACGAAGGATATGGAGGTGTATCCATAATTATAAAAAAGTCACTTAAAGCACATCCTATCGAAATCCCTATACTGAACAACTTAGAAGTTACTGCCATACACTTAATACTTCGTAACAACCAAAATTTAAACATCGCTGCGGCATATAAGCAACCAATCAAAACAATATCTGCAACAGATCTTCAGAAAGTGTTTGACAACAACGACGCCACCTTACTAATGGGCGATCTGAATTGCAAAAATACGGCGTGGGGCTGCAGGGTCAAGAATCCCGATGGTCCCCGATTATTTACAATAACCTCTGAGCAGGGTATTTGAATCTCTTCTCCATCAGAACCCACATACGTTCCATATCAATCTAACCGTAAACCTGACATTCTTGATATTGCCCTTCATAATAATCTAAGTTACCCAATATTTCAAACAGTACTTAATGAACTCGACTCTGATCATCTACCGGTAGTCATTAATCTGGAAGCACCGCCTCAATTCATCAAAAAAATTCCTAATTTGATTAACGGAAAATCGACTGGGAAACCTTCCGATTAGCACTGCAGCACAACACTAAATGTCCCTCATTACTACAAAATAAAAACGACATAGATAGCGCAGTGCAAACTTTAATCGATGCCATAAATCATGCAGTAAACATTTCTACAACCGTCCAGAAACCCAAATACGTAAGAACTATTGTTATACCATTACGAATTCAACACCTAATCAAAGAGAAGCACCAAGCTAGAAGACTGTGGCAAACAACAAGAAACCCCCTAATTAAGATACAGTTAAACAAACTAATGCGCCAAGTCAAAAATGAATTAGACGAACACCGAATAAACAGCTACAGGCAGTATATACAGGAATTACAACCACAATATCCAACAATTTGGCGTGCTACGAAATGCATTCTAAAACAACAACCAATTATTCCCACCATAAAAGTGAACAACGTGCCTTGTGCATCAAATGAAGAAAAATGCGAAACTTTTGCTCAACACCTAGCCAACGTCTTCACAACACAAAATATTTCTACAACTAACTCGATTAATAAAATTGAAAATGATGTTGAACATAATTTTCCCCTTTATCCGGGACAGATAGTTCCAGTGGAACCAAAGGGAATCCAAACAATAATAGATCAGCTTCCCAATAAAAAAGCACCAGGCCATGATAGAATCCCAAACGTTCTACTTAAAAATTTACTAAAGAAAACAATAGTACACATAACGACAATATTTAATGCATGTTTGAGAACCGTTTATTTTCCAAAAACTTGGAAATACGCCCACATCCTGATGTTCCACAAACTTGGGAAAAAAGCTACTGACGTTAATGGATATCGGCCCATCAGTTTGCTACCAACCCTCTCGAAGGTATTCGAAAAAACCATATTTGCCCGCCTACTTGAACACGTCACGGAAAATGATGTTTTACCTAGATTTCAGTTTGGGTTTCGTAAAGGATATTCAACGGTCCATCAATTAAGCCGCATCACGGAATTTATAGAGCAGGGGTTTGAACAGAAAAAATATACTGTTGCAGTCTTCTTGGATATATAGCAGGCATTTGACCGGGATTGGACAGAAGGATTACTTCATAAATTAATGAAGATAAGTACTCCGTCTTATCTGCTTCACACAATAAGATCCTTTTTAACAAACCGCACTTTTTCTACGGTGATCAACTCAGAAGTGTCACAAGTTAAAACAATCAGAGCTGGAGTGCCCCAAGGCTCAATACTGGGGCCGATTTTATTTAATATCTTTTTCCATGATATTCCGGAAACTGATAATATGGTACTCGCGATGTTTGCCGACGACACTGTTATAGCCTCCCAAGATGGCAATTTAGTTACAGCAATTAACCACCTTCAAAGAAATATTGATGGTATTAGTAAATTACAGCTGAACCCTTCCAAAACCGAAGCAAAAATTTTCACGCTGCGCTCCACCGAATATTATATTAAATAATCAGACATTGCAGTGGAACACTGCAGACAAAGCAGTAAAACACCTAGGTATATAGCTTGATAAGTCGTTAAACTGGGGATATCATATAAATAGAAAATTCAATGAGGCTCACACTCGGTTAATGCAGTTATATCCAGTCATAAACAAAAAATCACCATTGAAAATTGAATGCGGTACTTTAATCTACCAGACAATTATCCGTCCAGCTTTTACATATGGCTGTCCAATATGGGGCAATGCCAGTGCAACCCAACTTACCAAGCTACAAACCTTCCAGAATAAAGTTCTTAGAATAGTTTTAAGAGCTCCTTGATATGTGAGAAATACACAAATTCATCGTGAAACTGGTGTTCCTTATATTAACGAACTTATCAAAGGATTCTGTAAGCAGTATTTCGCCAAACTTCACATAAATCCTGTATCTGAGCAATATAATTTAGGAGTGAGGAAGATTCACACCCGTCTAAAACGTTGATTACCACAAGATATTTACCTTTCATCTGACAGTGACTGAAGAGTGACGGAAGTGCTTCAAAAATTAGTGCTTATAAGTGCTTTAATAATTAGTGTTTAATTTTAACTAACAGTGATACTAGTACTTGAAATAGGTGAAAACATTATGTGTGAACCAAGCCATTTAATAAACAATTCAAAACAAAATTCTTTAAACAGCATGAAGTAAGTTTTAAATATTATTAAAAATAATTTGCTTTTATTAAATTTTGTGTGATATTTTTAATTACGCCTTAAAAACGAAAACTTGAACTTGATGTTTTCAGTATTATTAATTTTCCAACAACATTAATATTCTGTTTCCAAGTAACTTAAGTGCCAATTAACGTATGCGGAAATATTAAACTGCTGAAGATACTTGCTCACTAACGTACATAAAATTTAAATAAAAAAAAACATTGCTTGTTTGGCTAGAACTGTCATAATATAAATCGTTGAAAATTGCTTAATTAATCAATTTTAAAGGTTTGTCCATGACCGTGCCATAACCGTGACCTTCCCCCAAATAGTCGGTTTTGTGATACAATTTTCCGACAGCTTTGTATTGTCCGCGAGGAATTAAAGGGGGAAACTTCGAAAAATCAATTACAGCATTATAGACATAGTAGAAACCCTAAAAGAGATACATAATAAACATTGGGACTGCTATACCATGATCTCAATTTACGCACATAACTGCTTACCTTTTTAGCAGGACATCAATGTACATTAGAAATTCCCTTTAATATTTCCCGTGCGTTAAAATTGTTCAAATCATACATTTCGCACAAATTTGAGCAGACAGTCATAGGAAAAAATCGATATTCATTAGAATTTTGTGATGTAGATGCCATTTTTTTCCTCCAAATGGGGTGAGAAGGTTAAAAGTAGTAAAATAAAGAACACAAAGTCGTCCCCATAATTTTTTTAATTTTAATCTAAGTTGACGATAAAGCGCTACATGTTTCGGGTGAACCCCATCATCAGGCTGACTTACAATTGTTTTAAATCTGAAGAGAACAAATAACATAGTGACATATAATATAATAAAGCCATGGAAACTTACCACATAGGGAAAAAAATTTTTTTTTAGGTTAACACAGATAGATTCTAACAAATTATTATAAGTAGCAACTTATCGTTAAAACACGCAGAATGGGTGGAACAACATGTTCTCACACTTACACCTTGATACGGGAGACATAGTCTCCAAAAAAACTAAAAATAACTCCAAAGTTTAGAAAGTGAAACGATGTAGATCACATACAAATCAACGTAAAGAATAAAACCTAAACTAGAAAACATGAAAAAGTAAAAAGAACTAAATCGAGAGGCGGGAAATTCGAAAAGCGAAAGCAAAACCCTGAAGGGGTTACACAAACACAAATTTAAATTAACTTTGAAGAAGTTTAATAAAAATAAGGTTAATTTTAAAATCTGTGACCTCATTAAGACAAAATTCGTTATTACGAGTAACAATCTCATAAATTTCCAGAAAGTTAAGAAAATGACCCTTTTTTGAAAAATGAGGAATCCCAAAATCAGAGTTCGGATTAAAGGAATGTTTATGGGAGGTTATATGGTTGGCGAAGGAGGATTTATTATTATGGGAGGAAAGGGAGATATTATTGGATTTAATTAAGGAAAAATGTTCAGAAAACCGCTTTTTGAAATTTCTACCAGTCTGGCCTATGTAAAAACAAGGACAGGAGGAACAATTAAGTTTATATATACCAGATCTATCTATAGGAAAGATAGGAAAGATTTTGAAAGTATTTTTATCATAGGAAGGAGGGAGGAGTTGTAAAAAGGAATGGAGCGATAAATGGCAGGAGTATTGGGAAGAGGTGAAGAGGCAGTGGGGGGCAAGGGTAGTGATGGTGAGACTATTTTTGAGTTTATGATAAAGGGAAAGGATTAAGGGTAAGGGGTAACCATTGTTGACAGCAATTTGTTTAATAATATTAAGTTCTTAAGATCTGGTATATATAAACCCGGTGGATGATGGTCTTATTTGGTTTACCATATCTTACATCGTCTGAAGTCAGCGACTGATTTGCTATGGACTTCATGGAATTTCTACCCCAAGACGCAAAAAGTGGTTAAAATTGCAGATTATTTAGTAGACAATTACATACGAAAAGATTCGCATTTTCCTCCAAACATGTGGGCCGAAGCTTCTTCAAGTATGGCACGTACTACCAATGCATGCGAGTCTTTTCACCCGCATTTTAACAATATTTTTTATTCCGCCCATCCACATATTTTCCAATTTGTTGATACTCTAATTAATTTCAAAAACCAATACTTACCTTAAAATTAATAGTGCTAGTATTTCTAATAAAAAAGTTAGAAATGACGTTAAAAAGCGACAAACGTTTTTAGAAAGTAAAATAAATGACTATCAATGTGGAAAAACATCTCGGTTGACTTTTGTAAAATTAATGTCTTATCAAGAAAAAGATTTTGGTTTCAACTATAGCTAGGATAGACCACGACATGTTTCGTTCTATTGGAACTCGTCAGGTGGACGCAAACCTAACTACAGTTGAAACCAAAACAGACAGGCAGAGGGCATTACTTTGTAATTCCCCTGTCATGATTTTGTATTCTGGGTATATTTCTGCCTGTCTGTTTTGGTTTGGGTAGAAATTCCATGAAGTCCATAGCAAATCAGTCGCTGACTTCAGACGATGTAAGATATGGTAAACCAAATAAGACCATCATCCACCGGGTTTATATATACCAGATCTTAAGAACTTAATATTATTAAACAAATTGCTGTCAACAATGGTTACCCCTTACCCTTAATCCTTTCCCTTTATCATAAACTCAAAAATAGTCTCACCATCACTACCCTTGCCCCCCACTGCCTCTTCACCTCTTCCCAATACTCCTGCCATTTATCGCTCCATTCCTTTTTACAACTCCTCCCTCCTTCCTATGATAAAAATACTTTCAAAATCTTTCCTATCTTTCCTATAGATAGATCTGGTATATATAAACTTAATTGTTCCTCCTGTCCTTGTTTTTACATAGGCCAGACTGGTAGAAATTTCAAAAAGCGGTTTTCTGAACATTTTTCCTTAAGTAAATCCAATAATATCTCCCTTTCCTCCCATAATAATAAATCCTCCTTCGCCAACCATATAACCTCCCATAAACATTCCTTTAATCCGAACTCTGATTTTGAGATTCTTCATTTTTCAAAAAAGGGTCATTTTCTTAACTTTCTGGAAATTTATGAGATTGTTACTCGTAATAACGAATTTTGTCTTAATGAGGTCACAGATTTTAACAATAACCTTATTTTTATTAAACTTCTTCAAAGTTAATTTAAATTTGTGTTTGTGTAACCCCTTCAGGGTTTTGCTTTCGCTTTTCGAATTTCCCGCCTCTCGATTTAGTTCTTTTTACTTTTTCATGTTTTCTAGTTTAGGTTTTATTCTTTACGTTGATTTGTATGTGATCTACATCGTTTCACTTTCTAAACTTTGGAGTTATTTTTAGTTTTTTTGGAGACTATGTCTCCCGTATCAAGGTGTAAGTGTGAGAACATGTTGTTCCACCCATTCTGCGTGTTTTAACGATAAGTTGCTACTTATAATAATTTGTTAGAATCTATCTGTGTTAACCTAAAAAAAAAATTTTTTCCCTATGTGGTAAGTTTCCATGGCTTTATTATATTATATGTCACTATGTTATTTGTTCTCTTCAGATTTAAAACAATTGTAAGTCAGCCTGATGATGGGGTTCACCCGAAACATGTAGCTCTTTATCGTCAACTTAGATTAAAATTAAAAAATAAAAAATTTATGGGGACGACTTTGTGTTCTTTATTTTACTACTTTTAACCTTCTCACCCCATTTGGAGGAAAAAAATGGCATCTACATCACAAAATTCTAATGAATATCGATTTTTTCCTATGACTGTCTGCTCAAATTTGTGCGAAATGTATGATTTGAACAATTTTAACGCACGGGAAATATTAAAGGGAATTTCTAATGTACATTGATGTCCTGCTAAAAAGGTAAGCAGTTATGTGCGTAAATTGAGATCATGGTATAGCAGTCCCAATGTTTATTATGTATCTCTTTTAGGGTTTCTACTATGTCTATAATGCTGTAATTGATTTTTCGAAGTTTCCCCCTTTAATTCCTCGCGGACAATACAAAGCTGTCGGAAAATTGTATCACAAAACCGACTATTTGGAGGAAGGTCACGGTTATGGCACGGTCATGGACAAACCTTTAAAATTGATTAATTAAGCAATTTTCAACGATTTATATTATGACAGTTCTAGCCAAACAAGCAATGTTTTTTTTTATTTAAATTTTATGTACGTTAGTGAGCAAGTATCTTCAGCAGTTTAATATTTCCGCATACGTTAATTGGCACTTAAGTTACTTGGAAACAGAATATTAATGTTGTTGGAAAATTAATAATACTGAAAACATCAAGTTCAAGTTTTCGTTTTTAAGGCGTAATTAAAAATATCACACAAAATTTAATAAAAGCAAATTATTTTTAATAATATTTAAAAACTTACTTCATGCTGTTTAAAGAATTTTGTTTTTAATTGTCTATTAAATGGCTTGGTTCACACATAATGTTTTCACCTATTTCAAGTACTAGTAGCACTGTTAGTTGAAATTAAACACTAATTATTAAAGCACTCATAAGCACTAATTTTTGAAGCACTTCCGTCACTCTTCAGTCACTGTCAGATGAAAGGTAAATATCTTTTGGTAATCAACGTTTTAGACGGGTGTGAATCTTCCTCACTCCTAAATTATATTGCTCAGATACAGGACTTATGTGAATTTTAGCGAAATACTGCTTACAGAATCCTTTGATAAGTTCGTTAATATAAGGAACACCAGTTTCACGATGAATTTGTGTATTTCTCACATATCAAGGAGCTCTTAAAACTATTCTAAGAACTTTATTCTGGAAGGTTTGTAGCTTGGTAAGTTGGGTTGCACTGGCATTGCCCCATATTGGACAGCCATATGTAAAAGCTGGACGGATAATTGTCTTGTAGATTAAAGTACCGCATTCAATTTTCAATGGTGGTTTTTTGTTTATGACTAGATATAACTGCATTAACCGAGTGTGAGCCTCATTCAATTTTCTATTTATATGATATCCCCATTTTAACGACTTATTAAGGTATATACCTAGGTATTTTACTGCTTTGTCTGCAGTGTTCCACTGCAATGTCTGATTATTTAATATAATATTCGGTGGATTGGTTATTCGGCGCAGCGTGAAAATTTTTGCTTCCGTTTTGGAAGGGTTTAGCTGTAATTTACTAATACCATCAATATTCCTTTAAAGGTGGTTAATTGCTGTAACTAAATTGCCATCTTGGGAGCCTATAACAGTGTCGTCGGCAAACATCGCTAGTACCATATTATCAGTTTCCGGAATATCATGGAAAAAGATATTAAACAAAATCGGCCCCAGTATTGAGCCTTGGGGCACTCTAGCTCTGATTGTTTTAACTTGTGACACTTCTGAGTTGATCACCGTAGAGAAAGTGCGGTTTGTTAAAAAGGATCTTATTGTGTGAAGCAGATAAGACGGAGTAATGTCTGCTGTATATCCAAGAAGACTGCAACAGTATATTTTTTCTGTTCAAACCCCTGCTCTATAAATTCCGTGATGCGGCTTAATTGATGGACCGTTGAATATCCTTTCCGAAATCCAAACTGAAATCTAGGTAAAACATCATTTTCCGTGACGTGTTCAAGTAGGCGGGCAAATATGGTTTTTTTTTCGAATACCTTCGAGAGGGTTGGTAGCAAACTGATGGGCCGATATCCATTAACGTTAGTAGCTTTTTTCCCAGGTTAATGGAACATCAGGATGTGGGCGTATTTCCAAGTTTTTGGAAAATAACCGGTTCTCAAACATGTATTAAATATTGTCGTTATGTGTACTATTGTTTTCTTTTTTAAAATTTCCTATAGTTTTTAAGATTTTCAAAAGTTCTTTGAACTCAATTTTTAAATTTATTTCTAAGTTCTAGCTTTACTTCCTTGAAGTTCATTTCAATTCATTGTAAATAAGACAATTCTTAACTTCAACAGGTTTTTTATTTATTAGCTTTATAGGTATTTCAACGTGTTTACACGTCAATATCAAAAGCAAAATTAAAAGTAAACAGTTGGTGTTCCTAGAGAAACAATAAATCTTCATAACTTGATCTTGGTTTTTTATATCTGCATCTAGATGACTTGCTTTCTCATTCCAAAACGTTCAACTTTACCTCTTTTAGCTAACATATTTATGGAAAATCTAGAAGATCAAATATTTGAATCAAACCATTCTGAAAAAGTTATATTTTGGTTTCGTTATGTTATTGACATTTTAGCATGTTTTGATAGTTCATTTGAGTTAATAATGAATTTTTGATTTTTATTAACAGCTTCCACGCAAAAATAACATTTACGCTAAAAACTGCACAAAATAGGTCTATTAACTCTTTAGATTGAAATGTAAAAATCAATCCAAATAATAAACTTGAATATCCTGTTTATGGAAAACCTACACGAGCAGACATTACAGTACCACAAGATTTTTGCCATCATAAAACACATAACCCGTATAACCACACAATACAGAACCTTTATCGAACCTGTATTTAAATCTTTAGTCGATACAGGTTTTCTGTACCCTATGGATAGTGCGACGATAGAGATTACATATCGATTGGGTATAGTTGTCTTTACTAACTCTGTATATAAAATGTAAAGCTCCTGTACAGACAACATATAGTTAAAGTACAGATGCAGTTAAGATTGCGTATAGAGCACATGAAGGTACTGTAAAGATACGATATAGGTTTTTAAAGATACTGTATAGGTTTCCCACAGATACTATTCCGATGCTGTATCGTCCAAATTAAGGTGCGGTATAGATAATTCAAGCAATTAATTTTAGATAAAAACAAAAAAATATTTTTTTACGCTATATATTTTCTTTTATAATATTTTATAAACCTCTGTATTTTTTTAGCTAATTTCACTTACACTAATGTATTTATTGATAAATTTTTAATATTAAAAATGCGCTACATAGTTTACCTTAGCGGGGAATCGAACTGGTTATCTTTGGTTTGTGAGTCGGTCTCCTTGCACCCTGAGCTAATCTCGCCTCTTATAAGATTCGACCGCTAAATGTTTTAAGAGTATTACATTAAGTTATGATGGACAATATGATACAAATGTACTACCAAGAATTACAGGTTAGGGTTAAACCGTTTTTTTTGCAGTAAAATTTATAGTGACGTTGCATAATATCTCGTTAATAGTGTAGAGTAAAATCATTTTATAAATAGTTGGTAAAGTGTATCGTTTGTAGCTTTGCTAAGTTTTTAATAAACTGATGCCGAAACAAAAAAAAGACAACTACGTAGTGTGCATACAAGCGGAAAGTGGAAAAAAGCAGATATAAACGACGTTAGATTATATATAGTATTAAAATTTCAAGAAACACGTGAAAACAGATTATTTTGATAGAGTAAAGTATTAAGAAAAATAAACAGTGAAGAATTATAGGGGATAAAATATAAAACAGTTTTAGTAGGTTCAGACATTTCGAGAATCTTACTTCGAAATAATTGATGTCTTTGTATTATTTTACCACCAACTATTTTAAAGTACATTATTTCTGAATTTCCCGCCATTGCTGAGGTCAGAATTGTAATTTCAAGAAAAAAATATCACGTAATATGTTCATGTTGATGTCGGTTCTTACTTTGTACTGCTGGCGCTGGGATAAGCTTTAAATATCTTTATCTTCTTGGTGAGTGGACTTTCCAAACAGGTCTGTTTATAAACCCCCATAAAGGTTTAGAGCTAATCTTCAGCCATGCATTGTTTAACGTCCGGCTTGGTTTTAGGTTTTACCGTTAAGAAAGTTTCTTTGCAATTGAGTCATTCTTATTGTGTTTCGCTGGAACTTTTAGCCGATGAAATATATTTATTTACAAAGTTTTTCCAATTACATGTTCAAAAACACTTTACTTCTAGTGCTTTAGGTGATTTTTTTGTCCTTCTGGGGGGGGGTAATTACCCCTACTACCACCACCACCCCCGTAAATCCGCGGTTGGACGTTATAAGTACAGCAAAACTGAGAAAATGCTCTCTGCTGTAGGCACATCAAAAGGTATAGTATTGGTTATAGGTGTAATAACAGTTTATGATGAAGGTTATCATTTTATTTACTTGTGGTTTATAGATATTGTGGTAAATGATCCCCCTATCGAAAATAACTCCACATTGGAGACAGCAGCCTTGATTAATGATTATGTCATAAATTATTATTATAATTGTAGGAAGCACACAAATCTCCAAGGTTCCATCAAATTCATAAACTTTAAATTCTTGATCTTGTTGATGCGCCATTTTTGACGTTTTTATACACAAGGCCAACAAATAAAGATAGTGTTTAGATTGACGCTATACACAGCGGTTTTAGGCTTAAGATAAAACTGTAAAGACAGGCAGTATATATTTAGCACAGATTCGATAAAGACAAAATCGGTAATTGCGCTACAGGTGCGATATAGCCTGCATGAAGATATTGTAGAGATTTGTTAAAGGTACAACTGTAAAGACAATCAGTATATATTTTCTACAGATCCGATAAAGATAAAATCCCTGCTTGAAGTACCGGTGCGGTATAGCATAGAATAAGATGTGATACAGATGTGATAAAGATAAAACTGTACTGGAAACAAGTATAGGTATCATATAGATGCGGTAAATATTTAATCTATACAGTTAAGGTATAGGCTAAAGTACAGCTCCAATACATATTACACCTGTATCACGTAATCTTTACCGCATCTTTAAATATCTCTATCGCCTAGGACATCTTTATAGATTTGGTTATACGGGAACTTAGCAGCATTTAGCTTCATATATAACATAGGGCTTTAACGGTTCTTTTAGGTGAAATTAGTAATAATCGAGAAATTTCGATTGCTAAACAAATAGCTACAATAATGGTTATAATACTCAACTTATTGATACACTAATAAAAGAGAAAAATTAAATTTAGGTACTCAGAAAATTTATCGAACTACTTCATTAGATAAAATGTAACACGCCTCTATTCCATATAGTGATGCACAAAGCAAGATTTCTTGTCTTGTTCGGCAACTTCTTGTCTTGTCTTGCTAAGCAAGACAAGAAGTGAAACAACTTCTTGTATTGCAAATTTCTTGCTAGCTTAATTCTTGTCTTGCTAGCAAGACTCTTGCTTATTTCTTGTTCTTGCTAGTAGGGGGATTCCCCGAGTTATCGAGTCTCGATAAAGCGGCGCCGGCTTCCTGTCGCGTGCGCCTACTCATTAAACGCTTTTGTACCGTGCGGTACTGACTAAGAAACTTTTATATTTTGTTAGCGCGTTGGTGGTTAGTAGACTAACATAAATACTATACTTGCATATATTTTATATGGTTTCTTTGGATTAACAATTTAATTTTTGTTTTTTTTCAGTGCGTTTCAAATGAAGCACATCTTAAAGAAATAGCAAAAAAACGTTACTTATTTATTTTTTGAACTGTCAGTTTTGAACTTTTACATCTGCTTCGATTTCCCCATGGTTTTATTGTACAGAAATGACAGCTAAAATAGCAGTTTTGCGAAAAAACTTGGTTTTGATATTACTGATTTTTGCATTATGTTTGAAACGCACTGCTTATTAAGAGTTATCTATATTAAATATAGAACAGTTTACTGGCTTTGAATTTATTGATCAGATTAGAACCTACCTACAAAATGTGCTCGTTCATTTTTTAATTGGCAGGGGCTATCCTATTGCCTAATCATGGGTCTATTATGAAAATAGCTCATTTATCGCTCATTACATTGCCACAAAACTTAAACTTAAATTAATATTTTGCACTACAGTATCATTTTGTTTTCACACACCCCACTTCCAGAAGCGTTAAAATCCACGTCTTGAAACTTTTGTTTTATGTATCTACATAAAACAAGAAATCTTGTTTCTTGCAAACGTCTTGACAAGAAATCTTGTTCTTGCTCCAGCTAGTCTTTCCTTGCACAGCTACTTCTTGTTCTTGTTCTTGCAGCAAGAACAAGACAAGAACAACAAAAAGCAAGACAAGAACAAGAAGTTCGTGAAACACTAATTCCATATTTTGGCCATAAATCAGAAAAAATTGGCAAAATTATAAACAAAGCAAATAAATGTAAAATAATATTTCAACGCTAAAGATAAATCAGACAGTTTACTAAAATCAGGCATCTACAAATTAAATTGCTCGCACTGTAATTCGGCTTATCTAGGACAAACAATTAGAAATTGTGATATTAGGTACAAGGAACACGTAAGTTGTTACAAGTATAAACACCCCGATAAATCGCTAGATTATTTTTTAATTACGCTAGAGACTTATTAGAACACATTCATTCAATGACATCTAAAATGTTTACACTTTTGTGATGATAAACGTAAGTTGGATATGCAAAAAGCATTTGAAATTCACAAACATTTCAAAACTATATCTTTCATGAATAAACAAATTTACCTCTAAAATTCGCCGTTATTGGATGTTTTGGAATGAGAGTTCAAGTCATCTGGACGCAGATATAAAAAACGAAGACCAAGTTATGAAGATTTATTGTTTCTATAGTAATACCAACTGTTTACTTTTAATCTTACCATTGATAATGACGTGTAAACACGTTAAAATACGTATAAAGCTAACATGAAAAAACCTGTTGAAGTTAAGAATTGTTTTATTTACAATAAATTCAATTTGTTAAGTTTTCAAAAATTCTAACTTTTTCAGAAATTTTAATAATTCTTAAAATTTCTTAAATTTATCAATATTTTGTAAATTTTCAAGTTACAAATCTTTTTAAAATTTTCCAACTATTCAAAAGTTGTTAGTTATTTCAAAAACGTATAAAATTTAAAACAAATTTATAGCAGTCAAAATTTTTGTCTTTTGCTTAATGTTGGGTTGGGTTGTTTTTTTTATATCTATGGCTGGCATTTTATAATTTCTAAGTGTTATTCTGATGTTCTTTTAACTAAATCATTTGCTTTATCCACTATATGTTTCATTATTATATTGTTATAAATATGCATGACGGTAATTTCTCGCTCCTAAATACCCCAGCGCCTAAATATTCGCGCATATACAATATTTCAAAGAATTTCAAATTGAATAATATTATATTAGAATTCCAATGTATTTTCAGAAATGCTATAAAAAATTAAAAATATTGAAGCTTCTTAATACAATCAATTATATGAAATATTTCCAATAAGGTTATTAACATTTTCAAGTGGGCATCGAAAATACACAAGTTAAGAAATCTGACAATCGAATTACTTACTCCTGTAACATTAAGCACAAATAATATTGAAGATATCGCCACAAACCACATAAAAATCATTTGGCTCAAAATTATAGGTCGATACAAAAATAGAACTTCGTTGTGTTAGCCTGAAATTTGATGAAAAATAACAGGAAACATGTAGCGAAAAAAGATAAGCTATTTTCCAAAAGTTTTTGACCATACCTAGTTAACAATGCGGAACAAATTCTTTTCTAATTATGTGAGCGTATACAAAACAGCTGTGACATTGAACTCAAATATTTCTTGCAAACATGATATTGAAGAGCGAATCATTGAAGCTAGTTAAATAAATGTTTTCGGAAATTACTACTAAATTAATAGGACTGGATGAGAAACTAGAGAAATAAAGGAACTTTAAAAAAAATAATTAACCGAAGGAGCAGGGTGCAAAACAGAGGGGAAAAATGAAGTACTCAGAAAAAAAATCAAGAGAAAAAGTGTAATAATAAAAAGAATATCTCAGATAAAGAGGTCGAAACAGCAGAGGAAACAAAAAATAAAATGACAGCTGATTGAAAAAAATAGGAACTGAAACTAACTTCGATAAAGAGGTGGATGAAGTAAAGAGAATTGAGGGGGTTAAGCAAGAAAGGAAAAGACCAATTTTAGTGAAGTTTGTAACAGGAATAAAAAAATGAAAATTTTGTGACAGGCCTACTCCTTAAGAGGTACAGATGTTTGGATTGAAAAAGATTAGGCAGAAAGAACCCGAAAAAACGAGCCGAACTACTCCCACATTTGAAACAGGCCAAGTCGAAAGGGCATACAGCTTAGTTACGAAACTACAAGTTGATAATCAATGATAAAAGAAATGGATTTAAAACTCTACGGAAATGGGGCAAATAGCATAGCATAGCATAGCAGTTTATTCATCTTAATATGCATACATTGCATTTACATACGTAAAAAAAAATAGATGTATAAAACAAACAAATAATTAATATCTATCAACAACATAAATTGCCATAAAAATAAAATATAAACAACATCAAAATTTACTTTTAGAAAGATTCACACTTTAAAAATTCATCAACAGTATAGTAAGCAGTATTTACAAGATGTTTCTTTATTGCAGCTTTGTAATTTTTTGCTGGCATTTGTCTAATTAGTAATGGAAGTTTATTATACATTTTCGTTGCTAAATCGGATAAGGGTTGCCACTGAGTTTTGGCCAATCTGTGAATTGGCAGGACTAGATCGTCGTTCTGTCTGGTACTGTAAAAGTGGTGGCAAGATTGCTTAGGGAGATTATGCTCATTACGTTTTATGAACAACAAGCACTCCAATATTAAGATACACGGCACAGTTAAAATTTGTAATTTTATAAATAACGGTCTGCAATGTTCTCTATAATTTGAGCAAGCCATCGATCGCACTGCCGATTTTTGCAATATAAACACACGATCAGCACACGCACTAGCACCCCATAGAATTATTCCGTATTGCAATACACTATGGAAGTTTGAAAAATAGAAATTCCTCACCGCTGCTGGAGTTGTTAATTGAATTAATTTTCTCAACTGATAAGTTGCTGTGGATAGTTTGCTTGTTATCTGTTGCACATGAACATGCCACCGTAGATTGTTATCTATATAGAAACCAAGACATTTTACTGCTTTTGTCTCATCTCTACCGTTTTTTACATCAAAAACAACACTTTGCGTTTTTTCAGCATTAAGCTTCAGCTGATTTGCCGTAAACCATTCTTCTACAACTCGAAGATTTTTCTTCGTGGCTAAACTTAGGGCAGTATCATCAACTGCTGTATCGATTATGGTGGTATCATCAGCAAAAAGTATTAACTTTCCTATGGTGCAGTTTGCAGGTAAATCGTTGATGTATATCAGAAATAGCAATGGCCCCAGCACGGAACCTTGCGGAACTCCCGAACTTAACACTTTTTCTTCCGACAATTCTTGATTTACGGAGACAATTTGCCTTCTATTAAATAAATAATTTTGCATTAATGTAAGAGGCACGCCCCTTTACTCCTATATGGTGTAGTTTGTCTAACAGGCACTCATGAACAACAGTGTTGAATGCTTTACTTAGATCAATTTGAGTTACTCCTATTTTATATTTGTTATTAAAAGCTTTTATGACTTCATTTATAATATCTATCACAGCTAGAGTAGTCGACTTTCCTTTTCTGTAACCAAACTGTTGTTCACTCAAGATGTTGTGTTGAGTAACAAAGGTAAGTAACTGGTCTTTTATAATACTTTCAACGACTTTTGAAATGATGGGTGGAATGGAAATGGGTCGGTAATTGTTTGGATTTTTGTGGTCTCCATTTTTGTATCTGACGGAAACTTTTGCTAACTTCAGTTCCTCTGGAAAAATTGCTTCTTCGATACATTTATTTATGGAGCATAAAAGAGGTATTAATACTGCATCACTAATATGCTTAAGTACTTTTGCATTAAGGCCGTTTATATCTTTAGCATTCTTGTTTTTTAGGTTAGAAATATATTTTTTCAACTCTGTCTCGGTTATTGTATGTAAATAAAAGGAGTTTGTAGGTGAACTTACACCCTTTCCTAAAAATACGTGAAAATCTGTAGTACTGGTTGGTAGACTGTTAATTACTGCACTTCCAACATTAACAAAATGCGAGTTAAATTCGTCAGCCTTAATTTCTATTTTGTGACGCTTATGATGTTTGGTTTGTTTGAATTCTTCTTCTATTATCTTCCAAACAGCTTTATTTTTGTTATCTGATTCTAATATGAATCGACTATTTACCTCTTTTTTTGTCGCTCTAATTTTGTTAATGTAGATTTTTTTATAGCTGTTATACAAATTTTGCGAGTCCTCGCTTCGTCTAACATTGTTTATGGTGGAAAGTGATTCTAATATGTTCCGCATATCCCTTATTTCATCTGTAAACCAACGAATTTTACTTTTTCTTGATACTGCTTGTTTTTTGGGACAGCAGTCATCGAAATGTTTTAATAAAATTTTATAAAACTCGGTGAAACAATTTTGGGCATTTCTTTGTTCGTAAATTGTAGTCCAGTTTGTATTTTCCAAAGCCATGTTTAGGTTATTTAAGTTTCTTATAGTTAATTTTCGGCTATTAACTTTCTCCTCCTGTTTTTGTGGAATACTTTTTACTGAAAAGTGTATACCAAAGTGATCTGATAAGCATGGATTTTTAAGTTCGACTCTGTAAGTTTCTTTTGATATGCTTGTAAATACATTATCAATTATTGAACCTCCGTTTTTGTTCGGCCTTGTCGGTTCTTGAACTGTTTGGTGTAAACCATATGACGTTAAGATATTTATTAGTCGAACGGCATGTTTATCTGTATTATTCTGCATCTGTATATTAAAGTCTCCCGTAATTACTTTATTTTCTAAATTTTTGATTAATTCTAGAAAAGTGATTAAGTTGTTGAAAAAAATATCCATGTTTCCATCAGGCGCACGATATATTGTAGCCACAGTAATTTTTTGGTTTATTAATTCAATGGTTACTATTTCAAAATGTTTTTCCTTGTTCAAGAATTCAAATTTCTTTATAAGTTTATATAAAATATTGTTTTTAACAAAAATAGCCACACCGCCATGTATAGATAAGTGTTACGGCAAAAAATACTTGCTGTAGTAAATTCACTTAATTTGTTTGCAGCGACTTGCACATCAAATAACCAATGCTCCGTCAAACAAAGAACGTTTATTTCGGGATTTAATTTCAAGAAAATTTCCAGTTCCAATAGCGTATCTCTAATACATTGTATATTTATTAAGAATACATTTACCGTATATTTGGAAGTATTTGTTTTGGGCGTTAGGTATTCTATATTTTCTATTAGTTTACGATCGTCTGTTTTGTTCAGTGCTGAATTATGCAGTTTTTTTCGGTTGACGAAAGGGCCGTATGATTGTAAAACGAGGCCAAATATCAGGATTGTTGACATATTTTTCCCTAGACGATGGTATTGTAATTTTAAATGCTGCGATATTGGTTGACTGAATTTGTAATTTTTCAATGTCAAGAAAAGTTATGTTGAATTGTTGAAGGTGTTTCTTTAACTGATCATTTGTAGTATCAGCCGTGAGCCTTGAGATAAACACAGAGCGTCTGCTTTCTACAGCTGTTATTTCACATTTTTCGATGTTGGTTCCTAATGTTGTTTTTCTTCTACCTTTTATGCTCACTACCTGTTGAAATCCGTTGTCTAAATTAATATCATTATTGATATTTACTAACTCAGATAATTTTTGCTTCTGTGTGCTGTCTAAAATTATTGTATTTATGTTTTCTCGGTTATTGTGGTTTGTAAAAGGTTTGTTTTGTTTATGTTAGTCGAATTTTCTTTAGAACCGATATCTCTTAAAGTCACATTGTTTTGGTGATTTGTTGTAGTTCCATATAATTTTTCACGAGTTACGGTCTTACTCGTCGACGGCACTTCAGTTTTGTTGTTATTTTTAACAGCCGTGCTCCATGGTCGTGAACTTATTACAGATAATATAAAATGGTTAGCAAGCGCTGCCCAGATGAAAATAACTTCTCAGAGCAGCTACGAAAAATATCAAGAGGGAATAGACAAAAATAACTAGAAATGTGAAAAACCCACAGCAACAAAGACGACGACATTGGCAATAGAAATGGAAATGAAACAGCAACTAATAATAAAAGTATAAAAAGGACAAACGCGACATGATACTGGAAACTTGAAATGTTTGCAGTCTAGAAGTAGTAGGTAAACTACAAAATTTAATACAAGAAACCAGAAGATACAAAGTTGGTATCCTAGCAATTCAAGAAACAGGATGGAAAGATAATGGTATTAGAGACATAGAGGAGTTTACAATTTTGTATAGTGGAGGAAAAGGGGGGGAACTAATAGTAGATTTTATGGTACACCAAAAATACAGGCCAAGTGTAATTAGGTTCACACCAGTTGACAAAAGAATGGCAATGATGAAAATAAAGACAATATTTAATAATATAGTCATAATAAATGTACAAAGCCCAACAGAAGATAGTGATGCAGAGATCAAAGAATCTTTTTACGCAAAATTAAAAGAACAAATTGGTAAGATAGGAAGTTATGACATGAAAATCATCATAGGGCACTGGAACGCGAAAGTCGGCAAAGAGGATCTATATTGGCCGGTTATTGGGAAGCATAGCTTACAGAATAATAGTAATGATAATGGAACAAGGTTAACAGATTTAGCGAGTGGAAGTAATATGGTGGTGGCGAGTGCAGAATTCTCACACAAAGAAACATGGATATCGTCAGACCAAAGAACAAGAAATCAAATAATTCATATCTTAATAGATAAAAAATACGAAATCAGCGTTTTTGACGTAAGAAGTTACAGGAGAGCAGAAGGTAACCCAGATCCCTTTCTAGTGAAAACCAGGCTACGGCAAAGAATCAAAAACGAAACAGAGGAGAAGGGAGCCCACAACAAACACTTCGATGCAGAGAAGTTAAGGGAGAATGCCCATACTAGCATTACGTATTTCAACAGAATAGAAGAGAACTTCAAGCAACAAAGACATGAAAACCGTAAATAATATTAGAACACACAAAAAGTAGAGAGAATTTGGAAAACCATAAAAAATACAATTTTGAAGGCGACAAAAGAAATAGAAGGACACAGTGGGACGGAGAGAATGAAGCAACGATGGAAATGCTGAGAGTCACAACAAAAGAAATAATTGCAAAATTCAAAGAGAAAAAAAGGACAGCGAACGCAAAATGTAGAAAACAAAAAGAAAAACCATGAACGGCAACTCTAGAAGACATGCAAATAGAAACGAGACAAGGAAATTTTACAAGGACATAAAACGTCAGAAAACAGGTTTTCAACCTAGGACCCTGTTGTGTAGAGATAAAGAAGTGATATTCATTGGTAGAAAGGCCGAAATAGTCCGAACATGGCAAGAATATTTTAAGAAACTGCTAAACCCAGATAATATAAAAAGCAGCAGCTACGCAAGGCTCACAAAAGTGATACCAATTTTTAAGAAAGGCGACGTAAATATCACTGACAATTACCGCCCCATTTCTATTATTCCAATTTTTGCCAAGATATTTGAAATAATTTTAAAAGCTAAACTGGTGCAGTATTTTGAGGATAACTCTCTCTTCAATCCATGCCAATTCGGTTTTCGAGCAGCAGATCTACAACCCAAGCTGTTCACAACGTGGTTAACTACACACGGCTGTTACATTATGCGACCTCTCCAAGGCTTTTGATTGTGTCTCGCATGAAGTCATTCTGCAGAAACTATGTTTTTATGGTGTAAGAAATTCATCACTCTCACTTTTCAGATCTTATCTTAAAAACAGAGAACAGTGTGTTACTATGAACAACCAAAATTCTGTTCTCAAACAAGTAGTGCATGGTGTTCCTCAGGGCTCTGTCATAGGTCCTTTTCTATTCATTATTTTTATAAATGACCTTTATCACTACATGCTTCCCAAAAATTGTGTGTTATCTGCTGACGACACCACTTTATTGTCTTCTGTTAAAAACATCGATAACTTGGCTGAATTGTCTGTCCAAAGCGAGAAACAAGCTGAAAATTGGTTTTGTACCAACAAACTCAAACTTAATCAAGACAAAACTCAGAAAATTACCTTTTCTTCTGTCAATAATTTAGCATTTGGAGTCAACGTCAAGATGCTAGGTGTAGTGCTTGACAGTTCTTTAAACTGGTCATCTCACGTTGATTATCTAAGTAAAAAACTATCGAGCGTCATATTCTTGCTTCGAAATTTAAATCGACTTTTAACCACTGACATTCTAAGACTGTCCTATTTCTCCTTATTTCATTCTCTCATCAGTTATGCCATAATTTTATGGGGAAACTCAACACATGCGTTACGAATTTTCCGTCTTCAAAAACGAGCAATCCGGATTCTTGAAAATGTAGACAGCAGGGAACATTGCCGTCCTTTATTTATAAAGTTTGGTATAATGTCCTTACCATCTATATTTATGTATGTTACCTTGCTCGAAATTCATAAAAACATAGATTCTTTTCCTGTTAATAGCGAATTCCATAACCATGACACATGTTCTAGTAACGCACTAAGGAATTCCCGTTTTAGACTTTATAAGTCAGAGAAAAATTCACTGAACCTAAATTTTTACAATCATTTACCTGCTGTTATTAAAACTTTGAATTACAACTGTTTTAAATCTAAGATGAAAAATTACTTTACCATCGATTTTGCACTAACAAAAGGAATTAACATTAAACAATGCAAAATCCAATCATCATTAGATCTCTCCTCAGACCATTCAGCTGTCCTAATAACTATATACTCAAGAATCCAACAGAAACAAAGACAAGTAACACTGTACTGGAGGCATACTGATTGAGAAGCGTTTAAAGCGAGTCTGGATGACTTAGTCAACCTGAACATACGGCTCAAAACTCAAGAAGACGTTGATACAGCAGTCCATGAAATAACAAATACCATCCAAGAAGCAGCCTGGAACGCAACTCCCGATGCGCATGAAGTGCAAATTCAAGAAGTCTGTCCAATCGACAACACGATCGGCGGAAGATAAAAGAAGGTTTAACATGGCTGCGAAAAAACTCAAACACCTACTTTTGGACATTAAAAATCAAAGTATTCAGGAATATCTCCACACCCTCACAGCGACAGAAACCACAGACTATTCACTGTGGAAAGCCACCAGAAAAATGAAAAGAATACAGCAGGCATCACCACCTGTGAAAGACGAAAATGGAAGATGGACGCGAACTGACAAGGAAAAAGCTACTGCCTTCGCCAAACATCTAGAAACAGTATTTACACCTTTCCCTTCACAGCTCAGTCCAGACGAAGAACGAGAAATCCACAGCTCACTAGACACACCTTTCCAAATGGAATTACCTATTAAATCATTCACAATCTTGGAAGTAGAAAGAACTATACTAAAAGAAATAAATCCAAAAAGGGCACCAGGCTGGGACCTAATTACTGGAAAAGTACTGTAAAAAATATCACCAAAATGCCTAAAAGCATTGACATTTTTATTCAATGCCATCCTCCGACTGAAATACTTCCCCAAACAGTGGAAAATAGCCGAATTAATACTAATCCCAAAACCAGGAAAAGTTTTAACTAACGTTGATTCGTATCGGCCTATAAGCTTATTGCCAGTGTTGTCGAAAATTTTTGAAAAATTGCTATTGAAAAGACTCAACCCGGTATTGGAGGAAAGAGAAATCATGCCCACCCATCAATTTGGGTTTAGACGCCAACATGGCACAACGGAACAAGTACATCGAATCGTTCATACAATCAACAACGCCTTCGAATCTAAAGAATATTGCTCCGCTGTGTTCCTAGACATCAAGCAAGCCTTCGATAAGGTTTGGCATCAAGGCCTAAACCATAAATTGAAGATGACATTACCATATCACTACTACGAAATCCTCAACTCCTATCTGGAAGGTAGATGGTTCATGATCAAACTAAACGATGATCTAACGGAACTCTACCCCGTTGCTTCTGGAGTGCCCCAGGGCAGCGTACTTGGCCCAGTTCTTTACACAATATACACAGCCGATCTACCAACAACAAACGCAACAACCATAGCCACCTACGCTGATGACACAGCAATATTAACTTCAGATAGTAACCCGAATGGCGCAACTGAAAACCTTCAAAACACACTACGCCTAATAGAGGATTGGATGAGAAAGTGGAAAATTCAAGTTAATACCTCAAAATCATCGCATATCACGTTTACAACGAGAAGAGGTACATGTCCACCGGTAACGCTTAACAATACCCCGATTCCCCAGTCTGAAGAAGTTAAATACCTGGGCATGCATCTAGACCGACGGCTCACATGGCGAGAACACATATTTACGAAGCAAAAACAACTTGGCATCAAATTCAGTCAGATGTACTGGCTACTTGGCAAACAATCTCAACTGAAACTAGAAAATGAACTCTTACTGTATAAATCTATTCTCCGACCCATCTGGACGTACGGTGTATAATTATGGGGTACTGCCAGTACCTCTAACATTGAAATCCTGCAACGATTTCAGAACAAAGTGCTCAGGTGTATCGTTAAGGCTCTCTGGTATGTGCCAAATCATATAATACAAAAGGATCTCAACATTGGGCCAGTGCGCGAGGTAATTAAGAATTACAGTGTTAAATAATGAGCTAGCCACCCAACTAGCACACCACAACGACACTCGACGGTTGAAGCGGTTTAAACCCTCGGACCTGCCCACCAGGTTTGTTTAACTATGCAGTGACTACAGTTACATAGGACTGACGTGCTCATTTACTAAATTACACAATTAATTAGATAATTTATACGATAAGAACTATCAATGGTTTGTTCTAAGCAAGTCTATATGTAGTTAGTTAATTAGGTTAATCAAATTTCACAACATTTACTTATTGTAAATAAGCAACAGATTGTAAATATGCTAAGTAATTTAATAAAAAAAAAAAAAACACCGGAAAAACAAATTATATGTCAACAAAAGAAAAGAACCAATATCACAATATCACACACATCACCGTAAACCAGAAAAGATACGAAAAAGCTAAGAAATTTAAGAACTTGGGCTCCATAATAAATGAGAATAACGAAATAGGAGAAGAAGTTAATAGGAGAATAATAGCGGGTAATAAATGCTATTTCGGGCTAATAGAAATACTAAAATCAAAGGTGCTATCGATAAAACATAAAGTGCAGGTGTATAAAACAGTTATTAAACCAGTGGCAACATTCGCGTCAGAAACTTGGTGCTTAACAAAGAAAGAGATGAAGAGATAATCCAGGTGGAAGAGAAAAATCCTGAGAAAAATACACGGACCGGTAAAGGAGAACAGAGTTTGGCGCTCGCCAAAAAGTTAAGATTTAGGTAATTCTCTTTTTTTTATTTTTTTATTAATTACCTTCTTAACTAGCACTCGTGAACGTATACCACAGTTTTATCGAAAAATCGCAATTACACTATACGTTTGATATAACACAGTTTCGTTTTTATAATAAAACGCCATAGATTTCAATCATTGATGACTCGTAGAAAATGATGGCTTTTTCAATTGTTTTAAAAACAGACGCCCTGGAAAACCAACCGACACGTGGAGGGCCGTGGCAAGTTCCCCCGGTGGTCTAAATATTTTATTATCCGACGTGTAAGTTCCCCCGGCAACTTACGGGCTGAGGATTACTAAGCAATGGTCGTTAAGCTTCTTATCTTAGCTTTCTTTCTAATAACGAATGTTTATTTCCGTGTTAAAGTTATCGACCAATAAGGAGCAATAATTATTGTAACACAATGCAAAGAGAGTCTTCTTAGCTAATTATTCAAACTTATTTCGTCAGGCTATTTGTGTACTTACAACAGCAACGTGTCAGTATGGAAGTTTCAAAGATGCTGAGTGAGAAGGGAAAAGCCATGCTTGTTGTAAACGGCGCTAAGTTTTATAAAGCAAGTGATTTAAAATCGGGCACAATTAAAAGGCGGTGTTATAAAAAAGGTTGTAAAGCGAAAGTTTATAGTGATCATAAAGAAAACATAATAAACAACGATGAAAATCATAGCCACCCGGTGGATGATGGTCTTATTTGGTTTCTTTCATCGTCTAAAGTCAGCGACTGCTTTGCTATGGACTCATGGAATTTCTACCCCAAGACGCAAAAAGTGGTTAAATTTGCAGATTATTTAGTAGACAATTACATACGCAAAGATTCGCATTTTCCTCCAAACATGTGGGCCGAAGCTTCTTCAAGTATAGCACGTACTACCAATGCATGCGAGTCTTTTCACTCGCATTTTAACAATAGTTTTTATTCCGCCCATCCACATATTTACCAAACGAATACTTACCTTAACGTAGTTCTGTAGTTTTGTTCAAATCTTAAGAATTGCCTGAAATTAAAGTATGGTGTAAACATAACCTTCATAAACCGACTGGCAAATTTTTAAATCGATCCACCGTTTAGTTTGTGAGATAATTGCAATTGAAAATGGGTCATTTTTTAACACGTGAACGGATAGCACTTTGTTCGCATTTTTTGTTATAGACGCTAAAGGGATCTTAAGATTTATAAATAAAACCACTCATGTATGCAGTAGTATTGTGAGATTAATGTGAAAAAAAAATGGCAATTTTTGACCGTTCAGTTTCGGAGATATCGACTGATGAAATATATTAATTATTATTCGACACGGAACGGGGACACAGTCAGCTGTGACGAAATGGCAACAGTGTACGCTGCCCCGAACTGATGGGCGCGTGGTTTAGTCCGGGAATGTTATTATTTTTTCTTTATCAGTTTCCAGAGTATAGTGTTTCCGCTTTTTACAAAGATCCATTCTCAATATAACTATGAATAAATTAACTTTTATATAATATAAATATTATCCTGGACAATATTCATAACGCTCATACTTATAAAATAAAAATCACGAATAAACTATATATGCATTGAATGCATAAATAATTTTTGAACAAATATTAAAAATAATAACAATAAACTTTTTTTTAATCAACAAGTTGCAAGTTTGATCCAAAACGAAATTACAGCTTCCTGCCGATCCTGAATTGCGCAATATCATGTAATATTGTTTTTGAATTTGACATTTGTAACAGGATTTGAATAGAAGGAAGATGGCAGTTAAAACGCCACGCTTGCCGAACGTGTTGGCAAGTTTTTCTTCAGCCGCCCATTTTGGGAACAGACGCTGTTTGTAGCCGCTCATTCTGAGGCAGACGCTACCCGCTAACCAACAACATGGCGAAACGCTGAAGTTATTCTTTTATTCAAAAAAGGCGACATCACAAATATTGAAAACTATCGTCCTATAAGCCTGCTATCCCACTTGTATAAACTTTTAACTAAAATCATAACCAACCGTCTTACTAGAAAATTCGACTTCTATCAACCAGTAGAGCAGGCAGGATTTCGGAGGAATTTCAGTACCACAGACCACATCCAAACGATCAGAACCTTGATTGAGAAGGCCACAGAATATAATATCCCCATACATCTGGCTTTCATAGATTATCAGAAAGCCTTCGACTCAATTGAAATATGGGCTGCCCTGGCGGCGATGAACAACGCAAGAATCAATTCCAGATATTCACTCATGCTAAAAAACATTTATGAGCATGCCACGTTTCATGTAAAAATAGACGAAGATCTGGAAACAGACAAAATACAGATAAGAAGAGGAGTTCGCCAGGGCGACACGATATCACCCAAGTTATTCACGCTTGCCTTAGAAGATGTTTTTAAACAACTCAACTGGGAAAACGTGGGTATAAATATTGATGGAACATTCCTCAACAATCTGCGCTTCGCAGATGATATTGTCCTAATCAACAGCGACATAAATGAACTGCGAAGTATGATACAACAATTAAACAATGCCTCAAAAAAAGTGGGATTAGCAATGAACATAAATAAAACTAAGATAATGAGTAGCAACAACGATCCAATTACGATAGACAATGAGAGATTGGAAACGGTAGAAGAGTATGTATATCTGGGACACGCGGTAAAGCTGGGGAAAGAAAACCAAACCCGAGAAATAAGAAGAAGAATTGGGGCAGCATGGGCAGCTTTCGGGAAACTGAAACACATACTCAAAAACACTGATATACCCATAAATCTAAAAAGGAAGGTTTACGAAACCTGCATACTACCTGTTAAAACATATGGGCTATCACCCAGAAAAGCGCAGAAACACTTAGAGTGGCACAGAGAGCGATGGAACGTGCAATGCTAGGCATTAGCCTGAGGAACAGAGTAAAAAATGAAGAAATTAGACAAAGAACAAAAATACTCGATATCATGCAACGAGTAGCTCACCTCAAATGGCAATGGGCTGGACACGTTGCTAGAGAAGATGCGGGACGCTGGACATCAAGAATAGTCAGATGGAGACCACGGCAAACAAAGAGAAGCGTAGGAAGGCCACCCACAAGATGGACAGATGATGTTAGGAAAATAGCAGGTAGAAACTGGATGCAAAGGGCGCAAAACAGAGTGACATGGAAGAAAATGGAAGAGGCTTACGTTCAGGAGTGGACGGAGAAAAGCTGAGAAGAGAGAAGAGAAGAGAGATGTAATATTGGCACGCATATGTGCGAGTGTGATATTTACATCGAGATTTGCATTGTTAAGGCCGATTTTTCATTGCTAATAAATTGCATTCAATAGAAAACAACAAATCCTTTTTTTTTTTAATTTATTACCAGATTTGCGTGGTTTGTATGCCGTCAATCAGTGAGTGAATGCTAATTTGTCTTCGTATTTTTTCTTTAAAAATATAACTGCTCTTAACAAATAACCTCGCGTTAGCAGCAAAACGCAACAACAGTGTTTTAAAAAAAAACTATAAAATAAAAAAAAATTTTGGTTCCAAACGTGATTCGACCCCGCAACTACTTATGCAGTAAAAAAGCAGTACACCCGAACACACCCGCATATTTATCTGTGCCATTACGGAATTGTGGTTTACGCACATTTCAGCTGTATGCTATGAGTATGCTAGGGGTTAGATTCGGAGATGATCCAATGAGTGCGGAGGCGTTGATGCTGTTTTGTGTAGCGTTTTATTATTGCGCCAAGTTACAATAATAAGGGTTGGTTTGACTTATTCTAAGAGCCCTTGTGCCAGACTCAGCACAGGTTACGACAAGGTAGTCTTACTGTCACTCTTAAAAACAGTATTTTATTGAACATATCACAGCCTATATATACATGTCTAAAATGATTGTCTAGCACTAAAAATTAAAGTCCACAACTAAGTTATTTGAAATATTGCAAATTTAGCTTACGTAAAAGTTTAAATGTCCAACTTATTATTACACATACTTGCTACGTTAATAAAAGAATACAATATGTATTAAAACTGCAAGCTAAATATTATGAAATCTGACCTGTATTCAAGTAATACAAGTCGTTTATCTAATGATTAATAATTGTACTTAATATTAAACTAGTAACTTATTAAAATATGTTTAAGAAACTTAAACAATGCAGATTACTAATACTCGAGAATTGCGGTGTTGCCACGATTACAGCGCCGCTCTCTATACGTGTAGGGGACCTATCCATGCATGAGGTGTGAGTGTGTAGGACATACAGAGTGTACAAGCTCTGTCAAAAGTTTGTAAGCGTCAGCACCGTACAAGCATAGGATTTTACTGTACGCTGCGGCGAAACTTTTACCTCGTACGTGTACATACGGAACTATCTTAAAATTAATAGTGCTAGTATTTCTAATAAAAAAGTTAGAAATGACATTAAAAAGCGACAAACGTTTTTAGAAAGTAAAATAAATGACTATCAATGTGGAAAAACATCTCGGTTGACTTTTGTAAAATTAATGTCTTATCATAATAAAAAAGATTATTTGGTAATTTATGTTTCTAAATATAACACTCAATTTTTTTTTTAATTCGTTTGTAGAAAACGCTAACGTGCAATTATAACTAATTTTCACAAAGTAAAGATAAGAAGATAAGATAAGGAGGGACCGTCGGGGAAACTTACCTGTGTCGATAATACCATCATTAAAGCGCTGGGGGATTAAAATCTGACCATTGGGGGAACTTACAACGGCCCGACATGGAAACTAATCGCTGACGATTCATAATTATTTTAAAATTAGGATTTGGAGAATGGCGGAGATTTGAAAAACTGATAAAGTGGTTTACGAACCCTAACCAATGTTAAGGTCAACCCCAGAACTAATATATGTTCCTAATCTCGTTTAATTTACCCATGTTTGTTTTGTTCATTGTATATTGATGGTTTGCTAAAGCTTAATACAGTAGGTAACATATCTTCTTTTGCTGATAATACTTTAATTCTGTACACTGCTAATAATTGTAATGAATTGAAAAATATCGTCGAGCTTGGTTCCACCAAAAATGTTTATCAATCAAAACAAAATACATGCCCTTGAGTTGTTACACACGTAAATCAAAACAGTTTCAAAAATTAGTAATTACCGCTGAAAATAAGGAATATATTAAGGAAAAAAGCATACATTTTTTAGGGATACAAACTGATGAACACCTCAAATGGGACATACACGACAACACCGTTATACAAATATAATATCTGTTTTATTGTTATTCAAACACATTAAACGTATTTTAGAAATAAATAATTTGAAAATTCTATATCATTCACTAGTAGTAGAATCGCATTTGCAGCATGGTATGGTTGGCTGGGGTAGCATTCTACAACCACATTTAACAAATTTAGAGGTGCCTGCATGCGTGCGTGCGTGCATTTTATGTTTTTACAGAAATTTACTCTTTTCGACATGAAAATCGGTACGTACACGTTATATGATCATAGGAAAACCCTTATAGAGTATTTTCTTTCGGTTGTTTACCTGAACAGTTCAAAAATAAAAGATGTTCATAAAAGAAGTTGAAAATCGATTTATGGTTTTTAGCAGAGAAACATTGTTTGCAACTGTAAAATTCCAGATTTCTTAAAACTAGATAACTCCAGCAAAAAATAAGGGGGTGGGAAAGGATGTTATAGTACAATATAGACTGCTCGGAAAAGAGAAAAGCTAAACTACCCTGGATAATTTAGAAGTCAGAATTCGTCGGAAATAACCAGAATACTGTGAATAAAAAATATATATATAATTTCTTTATACCTTTATTTATACAATTTTAAAATTTTTATGAGTAATTTATGTAATTAAATTGTATAATACTGCTTACAGTATTTAAAAAAAGAAGTAAGTAACATCTCCCTTCCGGAACGGTACGCCACTAGCCGATTTTTTGATTGGTTGAAAATAATTAGTATTGATTTTCTGATGTCGGCGGCCCAGCTTGGTCGGATATCAGATCGAACTATTTATCAATATGAGGTTTAACGGCGAAATGGTTGCTGGTTCAGTTCTACGATTTCTGCAAAAAATAAAGTTTCTCACACAAAATTCGTTTATTTATTCGAACAAGAAGTCCACTGCTGTCTGTAATAAAATAATGGACATTTAAAAAGTATTATTTGCTGGCTACTGCGGTGGCACTATCGGGCTCTCGTCTTTTTGGAAGTGATTTTGTTATCTACAGAAGTAAATTAGTTGTGTGTTTTCTTATAAAGTTTCGATTAGGTGAGTACTGAATTTAATCAGTTACCGGCTTTAATTAGCTAAGAGATTGATAATTCAATATATCTGAGAAGCTTGTGCAAAATGCACGAAGTAAAGCATGAAAATTTGACATCGAAATGTTAAAATTAAACTTCGGTTCGCTGCAAATAAATTTAACCAATTTTAACTGTTTTGTGGTATTTTTAGGGTGAAAATAACAAGTTTTATACCACCTTTTTAAACGGTTCTAGATGGTATACAAATATCGAGTAGTTTAAAGCTTTTACGGTGTCACGTATATAAAAATGAAAGTTTATGCTTGGAAAAATTCTATTAACTCGTGAGTTCACAAAAATAAAGAAAACTCGGTCGCTAAACTGATCTGGGAGAATTACTTTCCTCAAGAAATAAAAATCAAATGAATTCTAGCAAATAATTTGTTAATTCAAAGGGGATAGCTTACGTTTTCCTAGTCGAAATAAGAAATTAAACAAATAATAATTCTGATACGGTTATTCTTTGGAAACACTGAGAAGGGTGACCGCCCCAGTATGCCAAATAACATAAATCTCGGTAAAATAATATGTTTAATTCGAACAGGATATCTCCTCCAAGTTAAAATCATACCTAAAATTCTAGCAATTTTTAAGTTTTAGTCGCGTTGATTAAATGAGAATTAACTAGCTGGTAAAATAGGTCTGGGTTCAATTGAATAAATTGATGAAGTTCATAATTCTGGGCAGGTCGGGGGTTTTTATACCCGATGAAATTTGAAGGAACTTTGGAGGGAAAACGAGCTTCTCCAAAAAACGGTGCTTTGGTTATTCTAATAATCTGTAAATGTTGTCGCCAGGTTCTCTTGTTACGGAATTCCACGTTTCTCAAACAACTGATCTGCGCAAGCGCGATCTTTCTGCCACTGTCCGTCACTCCCACCATCGATTTTATGTTTTTTTTTAGAAATTTACTCCGTTTGACTTGAAAATCGGTATACATATGTGCATGTTAAATAATCATAGAAACAATATCCTGCCATTGAGAAAAATTTTTTTTGAACAATATTGTAAATAGGCCGCTGGCAATCCTTGTTTTAATAAACATATTTTTTTCGATTTTGACTAATAACACCACAAAGTGGACTAAAGTTAATATCGTGATGAAGTCATCTACGTGTTTAGTTGACGAAACACAATTTTGATTTGTAGACTGTTGATAATATAGGTGATATATTGCTGCGTCCGTCGTCGCATGTATATATATTTCTTCCAATTTACGATAATCGTTAATAATAATTATGCGAATAATGTTACTAAGATTATTTTTGTTTAACGCATGCAGTAATTGCTCATCGACCCTTTTATACAGCCCTAATTTCTAATCTTGAATAATATCTATAAACAATTGAAAATATTCAGCTTTTAACATTTTCAATATTTTCAATATTTTCGTAATTAACAAAGCATCAAAAGTTTCAAGATTAAAAATAAAAATTATACGAAATTTTGAAACTTTTTTATAATTTTGATTCTAATGTAATAGTTGAAAAAAGAGTAAAGCAACGAACTCAATAGGCAGGCAGGACACGAGGAAGGTCTCGTAGCGGCTGTCCGACAGCTTTCTTGTCTATTTGTAGTAATATACAGGATGTATCAAATTGCGTGTTATTTATGGGATTCTCGTTTATTTCAATAGATACGACGATGGTTAAATTAGAGAAAAGTTGTGGAATTGCATGCCCAATAATAATCTGAAAAGATATTAGACCTATTTGCTCAGTTTCTGAAAAAAAAAACTGCAACTTTGGATTTTTTGTTTACGGCTATAACCAAAGACTATAAGGGGTTATAGTCTTTGCTATAACTCATTTGTCATTAATATGGCGTATTTTTAGTTCACGCATTGTTAGGATACTTTTTTATGCTGAATCTAAATTTTTGATTAGATTTGGTATAACTGTTACCGTTGCTCATTTTCGACTGTCAACTTTTTTTTTCTTATGGTCGGCATTTTACATTCTTTTATATTTGAATAGAGTTTTTAATTCCGATTTCAACGATGTGTCACACTTTGCATTTTGTTTAAGTTTTGAGCATTTTATTATAAAATATAAAAATTTCATAAGAGTGCCATGGAAAGACCACGTCATTTAATTTATTATGAAAAATTTCTAGTAAGCCATGAACTGATAGAAGTAAAGCAAAACACTACTTTTATTTACTTTTACCTTTAGATACGTTAGGTACGCGAAAATTTCAGCTAACTTTGTTTTGGGCGCAGGCAGCAGGTTATGTTATTTTTTATAAAAACAAATAAATGACAAATTTTCTAACATACACAATTTACTAAAAATTCCACTTGCAGTTTTTATGTTTGCAACTGACAACAAAACTGCTAAACATTTTTGACTGAAGCTCGCTAAATTCTTTAGCGTGTCTTGATAATCGACTTGATCCAGTGGCGTAGCTGAAATTTATGAGCCCCCCCCCCCCCGCAAGATTACTTTTTTGGGGCCCTTTATTAACTAAAGGTAATTAATTACGCTTACCTTTACTATTGAAAACGACGACTTCGACGAACATTTTCCTTAGCGAAGTCGTCAATTATTTTATCCAGATCCAGTTCCCTTGCTGCCTGTTGCTCAATGCTTAATATGGCTAAGGCAGACAAGCGCTCCTGTGCCATTGAATTTCTCACATAAGTTTTAATAATTTTTAATTTAGAAAATGTTCGTTCCGCGGTTGCAACAGTCACAGGTATAGTTATAAATAATTTTAAAGCAATCAATACATCCGGAATGCTTGATAATAATGATTTGTGTTTTTTTATTAAAAATTGTGCGAATTCGATGACCGAAAACTTTTCTATTTCTGCGATTTCTTTTCTTAAGATATGTTTTAGTGATATTAGCTGTCGAGGAAAATCTGATGAGATGTCTTCAGGATATTGAGTAAAAAGATTGTTTGCGACTACATAGAGCTCATCCTCGTCCATTTATAATAGTATCATTGGAAACAAACAATTAAACCGCTGCACAACTTCCTTTATACCACAGAATCTGTCAATCATTTGCCTTATGAGTATATCCAGGTTTGAATAAAATACGTTGACTTTAAAAAATAGTTCGGGATCTGTCAACCGTTCATCTTTAGAATGTTCATCAAAAAATTTTTTCGCTAGTTTTGGTCTTTCCTTTTTAAATTCGGCTTTGATACCCCACTTTTCTACCAATGTTGATGCCTCCTTTTTAATTTCAGCAAAGTTCTGCCTCATTTGTGTAAATATTTCTCCTGCATCTTTCAGCATTTTTGCAGCATACGATAGATCGACTTTAGGGGATTGTAGTGTTTTTGAAATCAAATCGGTAGTTTCCAAAATTTTAGATTGTACGACCGTTAAAAGTGCGAATTCATAAGTTTCCATATATTTCCGCAATGAACCCGCTTCTCCCCGCTCTTCAGCTTTTGACGATGTTAAAATTATTTTTGCCAAAGTTTTTAGTACTGAAGAGAAGTTATATCGAACGGCAAAAAGTGTAGTGTGTCTAGAAGACCACCTAGTGTCCTAGTCGGGCACAGTCTCTTCAATGTTGGTGCCAATCTACAGTCGTTTTGTAAAACTTGCATTAGTAGATCCCATCGCTTAATTCTTCCGCTGAAAAATACACACAGTTTCTCTATGTAGTCGTAAAACTTTCTAACGGCTGGCACATTTTTTACGGAATCGTTAAGCACTAAATTGAGATTATGTGTGGCGCAATGTACGTAAATTGCATTATTTTCAATATCCCGAATACGTTTATATGCACTCCCGAATAAACACCGCTCATTACACTTGCCCCGTCATATCCTTGTCCTCTGCAATGTTTTAATGAAAGTGAATGTCCTTCAATTGTTTTAACTATTTCCTCTTCTAAACCACTAGCACTCTGATCCGATACCCGAATAAAACCTAAAAAACTCTCGGTAACTGTTAATTCCACTGGCAACTCATTCGAATCATACAGTATAGAAACATATCGTATAATGAAACTTAACTGGTCGTGTTTACGAATATCTTGAGTAGTGTCTAATATTATTGAGTAGAAGGTAGCTTGTTTAATATTCGAAATAATTTTATTCAATAGATTTTTAGACAGAAGAGTAAGAAGTTCATTTTGAATTTGCGGGCTCAAATAGTTGACTTTAAGTTTATTATTTTTATCAATAAGTTTCGATAAAACACTGTCAAATTTTGCTAAAAGTTCAATAATAGCGAAAAAATTACCGCTTTGTAGTTCTCCTAGTTTTTCACGATGTCCACGAAAAGCTAAATTACACGAAGTTAATGTAATCGTCACATCAATTATTCTTTTCAAAACTTCCTTCCAAAAATTAACTTTTTGTTTCCATTGATTAGTCAGAAGCACATCAACTGTGGAATCGTTTTCCCAAGAGTCGTAGACAATACAAGCCTACAAATGGCTCTGCGAAAGTTCATGAACTTTTATTTTGCTTGTAAGCCCTTGCCAATCGTTCACTCCGTCGATACAAGCTTGGGAACAATGTTTTCGGTCGGCAAATAGCCAACACGGTTGACAATATGCACAGTTTAATTTCATTGAGTAACAAAGCCAAATCCGCGGAATTATCTGTCCAGCTGCACTTTTTTGTATGTAATAAGTGGCAGAAAAACTTCTGTTTTTCTCATCTTTTAGAAAAGAACCTTTAGGTTTGCATGGTCCAATTTTTACAATACTTCGCTTTTAAGTCGAAATTCAAAATATTCTTAGGATAATAACCACGATCTGTTGGATACGGATCGTTCAGATCAGGTAGTTTATCTGCAATAGTCTTCTCCAAAACATCTTCACATTGAGTATCTTTCGCTACGTTAAAGGTATCAATATTTGAATCTTTAGTTTCATCTACATTAGTTAAACTAACGTCAGATTGAGTTTTCTCGAAAGATGTCGATGCATCGCTGTCCTTGGACGTGCCTGGTTTTTCAGAATCGTGTACTGACGCAAACATCGATGTTATTTTAAGGTTCGTTTTAGCAGATTCCTCGTTTGCTTTTTGAAGCTTCCGTTTTTGAGCACCACTTGCATAAAGCCTCTTTCCCGGACTGGACATATTGCAGATTCACGAAAAACAATTAAATATTAAAAACTACCCGCAATATTTACTAAATTCTTTTTCTTTTCATAAAACTATTAACAATCACACATCTACACGATTTCTTACAGACTGAGGGCCCTACATCTAGTTAACATGCAGTGAGACTAAACAAGTTAAATGTTAAATAAAGACCCTTCAAATTTCTGATTTCTGAAGTTATGTTTAATAACATAGATGCGATTTATTGCTGTGACCTATAACTGAAACAAAACAAATATATGGGCGGTTGAGAACACTATAGCTTTGTTTTTATTTTGTTTTCGATAACACAACCTGATGATTTCTTAGAATGTGTAACAGTCAAATTTCAAGTTGTCGTATATCGGTATTCTTTGCATTTCTACTTTAAAGGCACTGATAATTTTAAAGAGGTCCCAATTTTACAATTACCTTATCTCGGCCGCTGCGTAAATTAGGGGCCCCCTTGGCTCGGGGGCCTCCCCGCAATGCGGGGTCTGCGGGGCCTTCCGCTACGCCACTGACTTGATCAACTGTTTCCTTATTTCATTGGAAGGAATCATTAAAGTTTTGTTACAATAAGTTTTTTTCTAAATTTAAGTAGCTGTAATTATACTTAGTATGGTCCAGTAATAACATGTGCGGCTTTTACAATGTTGGGGGTCCCGGTAAGCAGCTTATTGCTACCGTCGTCGGCTAGTTTCATCTCGGCCAAGTACCCACCCGATTGACATAATCAGCTTAGGACTGCAAGACTTGTGTTGTGCTAATCTGTTTATCCTCTTTTTAAATGGAATCTTCAGAGAATTTAACTCGCAAACGATTTAGAGATCACATACCATTACACATTTTATTTTTGCCACAGTTTGGTTTCCTATTTTGTAAATAAACAGCGATAGAATAGCTAGCTTTGGTCGTTAAGAAGATTGTTGAACTCTTCTATAGTTTGCCGCTGATTGTTTTGAAACGAAATTAAAAAAACTATTTGAGACGGAATAAAAATCCCATGTTTATTCAATTTATTTAAAAATAAATATATATTAAAAAATATATTAAAACAAAATTTTTAATGATATTTATCAAGAATAAATTTTTTATTTTCTAAGTCTCCTCCTAGCAGAGTTTTCGGTTTTTCTTTGTTATGCTTTCCCTATATATGTGATATTTTTTGTTTAAGATGTTATTTTTTGTTTTTAATGATATTTATACAGTGTGTGTAAAAAGTCAGATATAAATTCCATAAAACTGCTAGTAAATTTGGGAGACGGAAAAAATGTCTCTGGAAAAAAGTTTCCAGAAAAAAAGTTTCTTGAAAAAGTCTCCAAAAGAAAGTCTCAAAAAAAGTGTTGATATTCAAGCCCTGTATTAGAGTCGGATATAATAAACGACTTCACCTGATTACAAGCTTTTTAATAAAGTCACTGCCAACGATGAACACTATAAAAATCCAAGTTTATCTTATATTTAGATAAACTTATTTTATATTAAAAGCAGTTCTATATGTTTTTATGAGTTTTGCTTGTCTTTTTGAAGTTTTTCACGTTTTTCCCTAGAGACTTTTATTGCGGGGACTTCTTTTCTTTTTCAGAAGACTTTTTTTTTCTAAGAAACTGTTTTTCCTAATACTTTTTCTAGAAGAATTTTGTTCCAGGATCCTTTCCATTTATTTCTTTCCAGGACACTTTTCTTTCATAGACTTTTCTAACGTGACCTTTTTTTCAGGAGATTTTTTTTTCTATATTTGGAAAATTTGTTACGCAAAATCGCTCAGACATGACAAGCGATATAGAAAAATATGCACTTTTTAATGCAATTTGCTCAATTTTTTAGCTATATTAAAAGAAGTTATAACGTCATCGATATTTTTTTTTTCAATAGAAACCTTTAATTTTTATAGCGTCAACTGAAATAGCAAATTGAACTAAATTAAGTGTTCGAAATGTGATCGATTTACAGCTTCGCAGTATCCAAGGCGAATACTTATTATTGTAAGGATTTAATTAAAATCAATATAATAATTGGAAGATAGATAATAGGAGTGGCCGGCTAGATCGCGTGATCTAATGCCACTAAACTTTTATATGTACTTTTTTCTGTCTAAGATTTATACACAACTAAACCAAATACATATTTTGGAAGCTCTAAAAAAAATACGTGAAGAAATGAGAGGTATTACACCGGACGTTATTGCAAATGTACAGCAAGAAATTTCATTTTGTCTTGGGCACTGCCAGGCAGTCAACGAGCAGCAATTTAAACATTTAACTTAAATTTTAATATAATTAGTATTCGCCTTGGATATTGCGAAGCTGTAAACCGACCACATTGCGAACACTTAATTTATTTTATTATGATTTTATGTAGTGTATTTTTGCTTCCCTAGAAATTAATTTTTTTACTTAAAAATAATTATTTTAAATTTCTTTACACATTGCCGAAAAATTGAACAAATGTATTAAAAAGTGCATATTTTTCTAAATGGCTTGACTTAACCGAGCAATTTTGCGAAACAAATTTATCGGCAGTTTTTGCACAACCCTGTACTACTGCAAAGTTTCTTTACGTATAGAACCTACAATTTACAGAAACCAACTTGAAACTTTATTTCGTACACGGCAGCTACTGCCACCTAGTGTGTGCTGGTTATAAACTGTAAGCATATTGATTCCTTCTAAACTGTGATATGAAACTAGATAGCGGGTTGTCTACCATTTTTACTATAATTGTTTTCTTTACAGATATCATTGCTAAAATTAAAAATATGATAAGTAAAACGTTTGTGATCAAATGCGTAGACCGACAAAAAATAAAAGTATCTTTGTAGAGAAAATCAATAAATTAACATTAAATTAATATTCCTAAACCGTTTACGTATCCTATAGCTAGCCCCCTCTAACAACTACAAACGACACTAGACTCTTCGTCTGATTCCGTGGTCCTACTTCCCGAACGCAAATAGACAAAAGCAATTAATTATTGACTTACTGACCTCGCAGGAAATGAGAATACTAAATTACTTAACATATTATTTCATTAAACTTCAAAGTTTTATCTCTTATACAACATTTTGATTTATGTTGCCAAAAACATTTTTTGGTATTATGCGCAGGACCGTGCCAAGGCATAAACGAACAGATTTTTTTTAATATTTCGACGACTGCGCCTGTTTACTTACTAAAAACCGAGTTGGCAGATAGGAATCCAATTTAACCCAATATTACCACAGAAAATTTTTAACTCCCGTAAGTAAGTAAAAGAAAAGAAAATGTTACGGACAATTTCTAAAAAATATTGCGCCGGTAATTAGCCGAACTATTATTTTTAATACTTTGGACACTGATAATGCTAGGGATAAGCGACAAGTGGTTTTTGTCACAATTTGTCCGTCAATCTGTCACACCTTCTATGAATTTTTTAATTTGCAATTTCAGGATATACCTACCTACTTAGAGAGCTAATCTCCCCCACCCTTCACTTTTTTGATACAAACATTTTTTTCTGGTTTTTAATGTTCTTCAATCGCTAGCAACATATAGGTTAAAAACAGATGCTTTTTGCCTCAATTTTCGTGTGAAAAACGGGCATACATTTTCTGCCGCTAAAACGAAAATTGTTATGAGCCACGTAATATTATTTTCGAAATATTTTAGATTTTTGCAACTTTTGAAGTTTTGATTGAAACATCTTCACAAGTCGCTGAATTGAACACTTTTTGGTATAATCAAAGTTTTGTAAAAAATCAAGTTTCCATGAAGATCTGATTGTTTTCTGAACATGCAAAAATAGTTCGTTCAAACTTCAGTGATAAATTCGACCCCTCAAAACAATGAAATGAGTTACAATAAACACAGGTTCACAAAAGTTTCCTTACGGAGTTACAGCCTCCGGAAGAGGCAACCATCTGAATTATTGAAATTTTTCTCACTTCAGGAGGCTGTAACTCCATAACGAAGCGTCTTTCGGACCCGTCTTTCGAACAACATTAATAGATATAGGTTCTACTCAGTTTATTGACTAAGCCTCAGATACAAAATTTCAAAATTTTAGTATAACTACAAAAGTTCTGAAAGTGTGATTGATCCACATGTTATAAATCACCTTGTATAATCAATCCATTGAAGCGGATCTGATAATTATGCTAATATAATTAAGTGTGATTTCCATGTATATGTATACCAGGTGTCAACGAATCTATTAGACAAGTCATAACTTCTAGAATATTAGGTGTATCCAAATATGATTTGGTATAGGTAAATGGTATGTGAAGAGGAGAGTTTTCGCATATTTTCACTTTCCGGTCACTTCCGGTTTCACCGGAAATGGCTCCGGTTTTGAATTTTTAAATGGAACACCCTGTATATTGTAACATTTTTGGATTTCTGAGACAATTCTGGATCAGAATGTGACATTTTAAAAAGTTTTTACGCCTACTTCATTTTTTTAGAGTCACTTTTAATATTGCATCTACGTGGCCGTGATCGGACGTAAACTAATCTGAGGACCCCAGGTGATGTCAGAAAATTACAATCGCAAAGTTTTAGTGACTAGTATGATAGATAGGAATAAGACAAGTTGGCAAAATTACATTTTCGTGTCTAACTATTATTTTTCAAATGGCGACCATTTTTTGACAAGCACTTTCCGAAAAAAGGATTTTTTGACGAATCTAACGATACTAATTTATTTGCGATTGGATTAAAAATAAGAACATAAATTAAATATTACTAAGGAAAATACTGGATAATAATTTATTTACTTTTGTCAAGTGTGCCATGGATAATAATTTATTAACTTTCACTGTAGTAAATTTTCAAAGTGCATTCCTCCTTGTTCAAGACACATTTCAGCTCGTTCAATTGTTTCTCTCAACACGTTTCGTAGCATTTGAGGCATTATACTTCTAAATGCCCGTAGAATTCTTTCTTCTAAGATTTCAAGAGTGACTGGGGCTGTTGCATAGTAGACCCTTTCTTTAACATATCCCCAAATAAAGAAATCGAGCACAGTGAGATCCGGTGAGCGGACAGGCCACCGTACTGGACCATTGGTTGCAATAACTTGATTATTAAAATGCTCTATTAAGTAATTAAGAACTTCTCTGGTATTATGAGGGGTGGGATCCTAAGTGAGTGTTTTGTTTTCCAAAGAAGACTTGATAAAAATAACTGCAAAATATTATGCATCATGGCTATCCATGGCACACTTGACAAAAGTAAATAAATTATTATCCAGTATTTTCCTTAGTAATATTTAATTTATGTTCTTATTTTTAATCCAATCGCAAATAAATTAGTATCGTTAGATTCGTCAAAAAATCCTTTTTTCGGAAAGTGCTTGTCAAAAAATGGTCGCAATTTGAAAAATAATAGTTAGACACGAAAATGTAATTTTGCCAACTTGTCTTATTCCTATCTATCATACTAGTCACTAAAACTTTGCGATTGTAATTTTCTGACATCACGTGAGGTCCTCAGATTAGTTTACGTCCGATCACGGCCACCTAGATGCAATATTAAAAGTGACTCTAAAAAACTGAAGTAGGCGTAAAAACTTTTTAAAATGTCACATTCTGATCCAGAATTGTCTCAGAAATCCAAAAATGTTACAATATACAGGGTGTTCCATTTAAAAATTCACAACCGGGGCCATTTCCGGTGAAACCGGAAGTGACCGGAAAGTGAAAAATATGCGAAAACTCTCCTCTTCACATACCATTTACCTATACCAAATCTCATTTTGATACACCTAATATTCTAGAAGTTATGACTTGTCTAATAGATTCGTTGACACCTGGTATACGGAATGTTTTGTTATAAAATCAGCGTTTGAAGATGTTGCGCGATTTTTATAATTATGTTCATTTCCTAATAATTGTCTTATTTTTCTAGTGAACAGAAAATAAGTTGTAAGCGCAATCTATATTAAATCCGTAGCTGTCTCAACATAACAATACGATTAAATCTAACATCCTGTAAATATTTTCACTATAACATTCCGGAAGTCATTTGCATATCGGCTCAGTTTATTGATTATTTTCGGCACTAATATTTATATGATTTGATTATTTATAGCTTATTCTAATGCTGGTGGGTTGAAAAAGTCGTCAGACTGATGAAACGCCATCGTGCGACAAGTTAAGATCATAGCTGCGCTACAACACGTGAGAAATGACGATTATTTCCGATTAAACTTGCTGTAATTAATTGTGGTTAATCAAGTTATTGCAAATATAGCACGTAATCACGATTTTTCTGTGTAAGCTGGCTTTATACAGTGATTGATTCCCGCTAGTAAATTTATGACAATTTATTTGCTAATTAACTATAATTAAAATACATGTAATTTATCCTGTTTGATAATTACAAACACAGGGCGATGCAGGACCTTCTGGACAAACTAAAGTAGCACATTTCCTGAGATCATTTTAAGCGTATAAAAGTGCGATAAACATGGGTTCTTACGTAGTTACAGTTTCCCGAAGATGGAGCTTTTTAATTTATATCTTGCGACAATTGAAATATTTGGTTTAATTTTATATTATATTTCACTATTGATGATTTATTTACATGTCCACTTCTTTTCGTATAAATCACTTAACCAAGCGTGTATATCTGTCTGGGGTATTCAAAATACGTTAAGAAGTATGTTGCGTTCCCTCCTATATCTACGCCCATGGTTAATGGATTTGAACGAAAACAACCGAAAATGTAAATTTTTACTAGTAAAACTTGAATACAGTTTCTCAATTTTTGGCAAAGCGTAATTGTATTATTCCACATTCGGGAGACTGTAACTGCGTAAGGAAGAATTTCCGGGTTTATGTTTATTAGGCATTTTCTGCTTAAAAACCCTCAAAAATACGCTCCTCAAATTTGCTCGAGAAGTTATGCAGCATCCTGTATAACACGTGACCACGATTTTCCTTGGATAAACCTGTATGGGTAATTCTATGGTGCTAATTAATTTATGATAATTGTATTCCATTATCGAATCTACTTAAATTTCTAAAAAACCAGATCACTTGCTATATTACTTGTAAAAAAGTTATTTAAACAATGCTTTAATAGAATTCATTTGGCATGCTATTTTCCGCAACCTTTTATGGTAAAATAATATGTTTTGCCTTTTAGAAGTAACGACGTAGCATTAAATATTTTAATAGCACTTTTAAGTCTGAAGCAATTTAATAGAGAATATTTGTCTCTTTTTAACATTGTTAATTGGAATTTCCTTGTATCAAATATATTTTAAGAGAATCACAAAAACTCTCTAATACTAGGTGCAATCTGAAATGTATTTACAATATTAATAGAACTGCTAGAAATATAATCTAGGATAAAAAGCCGAGGAATAAAAACTGCAGAAAAAAAAAACTGAAGAAAAAAGCCGCGGAAAGAAAGCCTGAAAAAGAAGCCAAGTAAAAGAAGACTAAAAAACCTAGGAAAAAAACGGAAACAAAAAGCCGCAGAAGAAATCCTGGATAAAAGTTCAGAACAAAAGAAAAACCTGAAAAAATCCGTGGAATAAAAGCCTGGAAAAGAAGCTACGAAGTAGAAGCCGGAAAAAAGCCAAGGAAAAAAAGTCGGCGATAGGAAAGTTTGGAAAGAAACGAGGAAAAATGCAGGCGAGGAAAAAGGCCCAAGAAAAAAGCTGTCGGAAAAAAGCTGGTGGAAAAACGCAGCGGGAAAAATGCCGGGATAAAAGCCGGCGGAAAGAGCCGAGGCAAAAAAGTCGTGGAAAAAAAGACGACTTTACAGAAATAATATCCGTTGTAAGTAAGTACTGTACTCAAAGTGCAGTTGAAAGGCGCCTAATGGTTATTTATATTTTAAATTAAAAGTACTATACCAGTCTATACCATGGCATTTTAATTGTTAGTACTGTTAATTTAAAATATAAATAGTTTTTGTACGACTTTAAACTGCACTTTGAACACAGTACTTACAATGCTCTTAGTTTAAAAGTCGGCTTTTTTTCTTCGGCCTTTTTTCTTCAGCTTTTTTCCGCCGGCTTTTTTTCCGTCTGCATTTTCCCCGGCTTTTCTTCAGGCCATTTTTTGCTGCATTTTTTCCTGGCCTTATTTTCGCTTACAATGGAAATTTCATTAAGTTAAAAATGACTTAGATACAATTCGATCAGTCATCTACCTGTTTGGCTTTGGAAGGTTGTAGGAAATATAGTCCAAAAGTACTTTAATTTAAAATGTTTTAAAATACGTTTTTGCTTTATTTTAAAAAGTAACAAGGTATCATTATAGGTGTTACCTAACCCTGTTTATTCCGTTGCAATTATGTTTGTACATTTTAATGTTTTGTAGTTAACACCAAAGGTATTTAAATGTAAATAAGCATGAGAAATTAAAATTATTTTTATGCGTTTTTAATTCATATTATAAAAGAGACAGTTTCTTAATTTTATTATATTTGGAATTTAATTTTTTTTAAACACATTTAGATATTTCAACGATATGGTGTTTATAGAAACAAACGATAAGGTAGACCATGATGTTCTCCTAGAAAAAACTACTGTGCTTTGGAATTCAAGGACTTGTTTTCTAATTATCTTAAATATAGATCTTTCTTTGTAAATCAGAATAATATATTTTCGAAAATATATACTGCCAACTCGGGTGTACCGCAGGGTTCTAATTTAGGACCACTACTATTTCTGCTATTTATTAATGATCTACCAACTGTGATAAAGTATTCAACGTGTCTCCTGTTCGCTGATGATATGAAAATCTATTCTACTATAAACAGTATTAAAAACTCACGCGAATTGCAAGCAGATATATATTATATTCATAAATGAAGCGTTACCAATAAATTACAGTTTAATATATCTAAATGTTAACATAGTCACTTTTAGCAGAAAATCATCACTATATTATAGCGATTATTTTATAGGAACTACACAACTTACCCGTGTGTCTAGTGTAAAAAATTTAGGAGTTATACGCTAAATACGAACGTAAATTTTAATAACCACAAAGTTGTAGCTGATTCAAGGCGGACTGGACTGTAGGATTTGTCATAAGAAATTCTCATGGTTGCAGATAGATTGAAACATTGAAACGACTTTTCAATACGTTAGTATGACCCAAATTAAAATACTGCTGCGTTGTTTGGAACCCCAAGTCGATAAAACAAAGCTATGCAATGGAAAACGTTCAGAACAATTTCTTAAGATTTTTACATTGTGAACAATATAGTGACCAACGAAGTGTCCTACACTATTTTACTACTTTAAGAAATGTAGCTCCTCTTACTCCAATTACCACAATGTTAAAAAACACGTACCTTATTATCTCTTTTTTTTTGGAAATAGATTGATCCTTTATTATTATTAAATATAACTCATTTAGGAAAATTTTATTACATTATTTATATGAACAAATATAAAACTCACAGACAGTCAACCAATCCAAATCGGATCTAACATTCTTCCTGAAATTCTGATAGTATGCAACCACATTTTAATTTTAAGTTAATTTTTAATTTTTGCCAAATTGCCATTCACGTCACTTTATTTATATTTATGAGTTTTTCTCCATGTAATTAGGCGTACTTCTGTTTGAAAAATAACTACTATTAAACTCAGAAACTGATCTAACGAAAATAGGCTCTTCTAAATATTTAATTCTATAAGAAAACCCAGGTGTTTGCCGCTTCGTGTTGATACCTGCCATGCTCTGTATAGAGAGATGCCTTATATAATTCTTTTTTGGGATCTGTCGGCGGCGGCTGCCAAAGTAGTTTTGAAAGGATTAAAGAACGCGTAGACGTTTACAAAATAAAGAATTATTTATGAAAAGGCGGAAATGGAGCACAAAGGACACGGCAACGTGTAAATAGAAATCTTAATTAAAGGAGGACGAGAGCGACAGTTTCTGAGGAAGACGTGTATCATCGTCTTAATACCTTTTAGATGTCGGCGTTTTTTGCAGGCAATTTTAAGTTCTATATTAGTACAAACGGAAATCGATACATAATTAATTTGTGCAAAATATTCAGAATTACCCCCCGAAAGTCGTAGATTATATGATTTCAAATCTAGTTCTACAACACCTATGATAATGATGTTAAATTTTTAATCGACGTAAATTATAGTTAGTAGTCCTGCTGCTCCAGCAGCAAGTTTATGTAACCAAATTATTATTTAATATTGAAACAAATATTAAACTATGGAACTCAAAATTGTAGAACTCTGCTACGTAAAATAGTTAAAAAACAGTTTGCTAAAGTTGGAAATAGTTATCATAGAAAACCATCACTACGCCCACTATAAATAAGAAATATGTTTAAAGTACCTACAGTATTATCAACAGGATAATATACAGTGAGTTTTCTGTTTTGTATACATATCAGCTATGTATACTTTTATAAAAAAACATGTCAATGCATTGTTTTACTGCTATCTATAGGCAACCAACTGTACAGAAAATAATAGAGAGAGAAAGGTTATTCCTCATAGTGTGAGGTTATGTTCAATGAGTATGTTTGTGAATAAAACGCAAAATTATTTGAATATCAAAATTTTTTTAATAAAACCGTTATTTTAAAAACATAAAATATCAACAATACACAAATTTTACGCTGAATTCAAATAATCAAAACTAATTGCTATTAATTTGACATTAAACAATTTGATTACTATTTCCACAGCAGACTATTTTTTTCAAAAATTGAAGCTTTGAAATTTAGTGTATAGTTGGTTGCCTACAGATTGCAGTAAAACAATGCATTGACATGTTTTTTATAAAAGTATACATACCTGGTATGTATACAAAAAAGAAACACTCACTGTATGTAATATAATATACCGTCTGTTTATAAAGTAACGTCTCCCCCCCCCCCCGAATAACTTTTGAACCACTTAATATTTCGACACAAAATTTGGTGTTAAATACCATTTCTAGAATTATATTGGAATTTTGTATCTTTTAAAGTAGCGGCTGGGCGCCATTTTGAATAAAAATTTTGGTTGCGAGGTAGATCGAATGATACCTCATTTAAAAAAGTCTTTTAATTCTTCTTCTGCTCTTACAGTTTCAAAAAGATGAATTCAATAGAACAAAATTGCGCATCTTAAACTAACAGAATATCTTAATTCAAAATCATTTTAGTTTTTAATCTAGTAGGCTATTTTTCATTTGTTTGATTGCTGCTTGCTGTCATAGAGAAGGTAGAATTAATTCAGGTAGCTGGAAACACTCTTGAAAACGTTATGTTTCAAAATAAAGCGTTTGTCCGCTTATGTTTAAAAGAAACTTTCTGCTTATTTTTGGATGTTGTACTGAGTACCAGCTGGTGAATTTTAGAACAGTTATTCTGGGACACCCTGTATATGTATTTAGTATTTGTGTTACAACTGTGCCTCCCACCAACAATAAAAAGGTCCAGCGTTCACGATTAGGAAATATGGCAACCCTGTTGTTGAATGACTGCAAAAAATAATTATGGAGATATTTAAAAAATGATGATCGCGTCACAGTGATTACAGCTGCATTGGTCAAAAATGTTTTCGAAGTATGTAATAAATAAAGACCGGACTTTTAGTCGCAGAAGAGCAATAAATTTCGTTAAAATTCAATAAGTAAACAAAAATTATGGGCGTACTCAAATGTGAAACGTATTGGACAAGAGAACTAATTTTTCGGGTGAGAATTTAGAAAAAGTAGGTGTTGTGCGCTGCAATTATTAAGTTATTTATTCAACGGTGGTTTTCCGTCGTTTATGAATGTTGCTAGTCCAAACTTTTCTTTCGTAAAAACTTTATCGTTGTATTGTTGAATTTACACGTTCTATTTTAATCAATTCGTGATACCTATTTTACATTTCAATTAAAAAACATGTTTTTGCAATTTCATACAATTGTTTTGTAAAGTACTTTTAAAACTCATGACCATTCCTATTCTACGCTTATGAACCCTGTTTTATTTTATTAAAGTATTACATAAGCTTCAATTCCAGTTGACCAAATAAATAATAACAACCTGCACAATGTAGATTAAAGTCAAACATATGGATGTGTTACCATTTTAAGCTAGTAGATAATTCGTTTAAAAGTTTAGGTCTGCGCCAACTATACATTTAAAGAAATTATGGCAGAAATTATTATTAATTAATTGTCCCATAATTTAAATACTAACAAAATACTGGACTAGAAATCCAGAATCTTAAAGCCCCTAAAACTTTTTCGGTACTTAAATCAACTTTGGAGGACTACATTAAACAAAACCTAACCCCAGAGCAACAAACTGCCATTAAAATAGGCAGAAAACCGGCATTGGCTAAGGCAATGGAGCAAGATTTAGTTTCTTATTGCCTGGAGATGGATAGGCGATATTATGGTCTGGCTAGAGCTGATGTTACGAGGCTTGCTTACCAGATAGCACTAAAAAATGGACATCAACTTTTCCTGAAAAAACAGGACGGGCCGGTAAAAAACGGCTAAAGAACTTTCTACAACGCCATCCGGAATTATCTCTCAGAAAGCCCCAGGAGGTTTCGAAAGGCAAATTAAATGGTTTTACACGCGAAAAAGTAGCCCTGTTTTTCAACCATCTGGAGCCAGTAATGGACAAAATAAATCACAACCCGGCAAGAGTCTACAATGTCGACGAAACGGGAATCACTTCAGTCCAAAGAGAGTTTACGCGTGTTTTAAATTTGAAGGAGAAAAGGCAAGTTGGTGCTTTAACATTAGTCGAACGGAGAGCACTAACAACAGTAGTCATGTGCATGAACGCTGCTGGCGGCTTTGTGCCTCCGTTATTTGTTTTTCTCCGCAAAAACATGAAGCCCTAATTAATGGACGGAGCACCACCTGGTTCGGTTGCTGCGTGCCACCCATCAGGATAGATTTAATCGCATATTTTTACAAAGTGGTTATAGTATTTTATTACAAATGTGAAGCCAACAAAAGATGACCCTGTTCTCCTAATTCTGGATGGTCACTATAGTCATACCAGAAATTTAGATGTTATTGATATGGCCCGGAATATTGGCGTATAACTATAGTGTGCCTGCCACCGCACATACTTCGCATTAAATGCAACCTTTAGACTTGGCCTTTATGTCGCCATTCAATACATACTATTCACAGCAAATTCAAATGTGGTTAAGAACAAATCTAGAACGGAACCTAAACTCTTTCCAAATATGCAAATTAATGTGTCCGGCATATATAAAAACCGCAACCGCTGAGATTTCTGTGAATGGTTTTCGAAAATCTGGCATATTTCCCATGAAGAGGAACATTTTCACAGAAGCAGATTTTATAATCGAGCGGCAAAGAGAAAAGACCTCAGAAAATGAGACCGAAACACAAACTGCAAGAAGGGAAATAACACCACCACCACTAGTACAGAAGATACCAATTCAGCAAATACCTCCAGGGCAGAGTCTACAAAACCGACCGTCTGAAGATGAAATGGTCAAAATAACGGACTTTAGTCGTCTACCATCTTGCTCTACAACCACCACAAATACTAGAGGTAGGAAACCTCGCCAAGGCTCCAGCTGGGTCATAACAAGCACTCCATACAAAGATGAACTTGAAGAAAGTTTCCTTAAACAAGAAGCAATCATTGAAAAATAAGAAAATTCTAGTGTTAGTTGACTTTAAAAATCAAAAAAAAACAAAAGGACAAATAGAAAAAACCCAGACGAACCAATTTTGGGCGATGATTCAGATATGGATGTTGAGGACGAGGGGGCAGATGCTGATTGTGTGTTCTGCGGAGGGCTATTTTCAGAAGACACTCAAGGCAATGGCTTAGATGTGCTAAATGTTTCAAATGGGCCCATAAGGTTTGTACCAACAGCGTCAAGAAGAAACACTTCATATGTGATCTATGTGTGAACCTTTGAGTTTTTATACCATACGTTTTTATGCTTTATTTTGTATTCACCCATTATATATATTTTTTTATTGAAACTGCACCAAAGTTTGATTCTTTCGATTCAGTAGATGGTAAGTTTGGAATGTTCGCCTAACTTCGGATGTCCGAAATTAGGAAACCAACCTATCCGAAATTAGGCGACCATTTTTCAAATCTACGAAAATGTGCAAGTTTATGTAACTGTCTTCTATTAAAACAATTGATTTGAATAAAGGCTGTTTCCATAATATTGGTGGGTCATGGAGCAAAAATAAATTGTTGGGACTTATTTTCAATTAAAAATTTGGAACATTTTCAAAAGCTATCCGAAAATAGGCGACCTTTCTCTACATATTAGATCACGAAATGCAAAATACAACAGTTGCAATACCTGTCAGACCGCCTATGACTCTGGGCTGCAAAATGCATCGAAACACACACACACACAGACACCATGGCGAAAACTGATTTTTCAGTAGTCCCCCACCATAAAACGTGCGTTTGCGTTTGCAAATCGTTTTGAAAAACGTATTTGCTGTAGAAATTTCCATTTTACGTGATTATTTCAAATTTTGTTAAAATAAGTGTATAGTAATTGAGACTTCGACGGTCACGATTACGACACACTCCCACACCGAAAATATGGGAGAGGAAAAATATCTAAAATAACGAATATTTAAACTGCTATCCATCAATTAGAAATTCTTTTTAGTAATACTGCATTTCACTATACCTACATACTTTGTTGCCAAACTGTTATTATCTTTAAAGCCAGCTTCTAACAACCATCAAATTTAAGTAGCAATAAAGAAATAAACCGTGTACAGCAACTGCTTATTACCCATTATTTGATTTGACGAAAATCATACATGAGTTGCGGCAATGTCTTAATTAACCAACAAAGCTCACCACATCTCTGTATCACCCGATATAATGATTGTTCCAAAACAGACGATAACTAGAGAGAATTCGGCACCTCTAATAACAAACCGCACCGTTCGGTGTTATATTCTAGGGCTTTGATCGCGGTGTGCTGTGTAATAACAATGTCAGTTATGCTAATTTTCAGAGACCGCCATTGTTGCTTATTGCCGCGTCATGGGCAACAATGCAGAGCTCGCAATTGTCAGGAAACACCGCACCTATAACCTATCATTACGGCGTTGATTTCACATTTAATAGCAGAGAGACTGTGATTTTTTCAATTCCAAGTAAGCTTGAGGTTGGTCACCGTCTAAGCTCACAAAAGGTGTTAGAAACCGAGTAAACTTGTAATTATGTACGCAAGCCGACCATGTTGTTTTTGATACCAAGTTCTCTTTAATTTGTTCGTCGCTCCTGGATGCAGATATCCGTATCATGACATGCCGTTTTTTCCTTAAAAAACAATGTAGGTGCATTTAAAATGTACAAAATTATGGTTGTGGTTGCGAAAATGTAGAAAATTAAACTAAATTTCGAAGTAAAATTATTTTTGATCTTTGAACTAAAAATAGTATAGTTGACAGCAATCGAGAAAAATTCGTAATTGTGTAATTTAAGTTTTTCTGGCACGTCAGATCGAATGCAATTATAGTAGTGGTCAGAGTCGCAGGTTTTGATAGGTGGAACCGTGCGCCGTAAAAAAAAACCATAAACAAAACTAAGGTAATAGTTATTTGTTTAATAAGGCAATAAAGCATATGATTTAAAGCCGTGGTTGGCAGTTTCAAAGCCGAGACGAAGTCGAGGCTTTGAGCCAGCTAAGGCTTACATTCTTAAGATCATTTTTCCTGTACTCAAATGAAAATACGATTGCACTGAGGTGGCTTATACAGCGTCGTTGCTATTGAATTTTTTGTTTGTTTATTTCTCAATTGTCTATGTTTGTGAAGCTAGTGTCAAACGTGATAAGAAAAAGCTGATATCAAATACAACTTATAAAAGTGTATTGAAGAAAACGAATATTGAAGAACAAAGCCCAGTAGTACTCAAAGATTGTACTAATGTAACTGTTAATATTTACAATAAATAATATTGTTCTTTTCCACATTTATTGTGTCATAATAATTTAGGTTATTAATTCATTTACTGCCTAGTCATTAAATGTGTTACTTTACCGACCGTCAGGTGTCCGTAATATCATGCATTTACTGACCATCGGTGAAAAAAGTTTTTTTAGAGTATTACGGAGGCATCAACTATTGTGATTCTGGTTGTAACCTCCATCTAGCATCAACAGACAAACAGAAACACCCAAGACAAGACCGGGACTCTGTCACGAGACCTGTTGGTTGATAAGCGGACACTTACTCCACCGATAGGAAAATTTCAAACTTTCAGCATTTATGAGAACTTACATAATCGCTAAACCATTTTCACCGATTTTTAAAACCTTTTAGTTGCAGTTACACGTAGTAACGTACAGACAAGCCGAAAATAAAAATCAAACATTAAATAATAATAGTAACAGTAAAACCCGTGGTCCTTCACTAAGTCGGTCCAGGGAACGAGAGTAGCAGTGTTGGGTAAGATACTTTTTATTTGTATCTAGTTACAGATACAAGAAACATTTTACTAAGTGTATCTAGATACAGATACAAGATACTTTTAAATGTATCTAGATCCTTCTCAGATACAAATTAGATACCTACTTTAAAAAATTACACTTCCAGAAATGGAACCGCGCATAAACCATGATAATATTATTTTTAAAGAAAATCTGACGGAATTTGGGGTTGTTAACAAATCGATAATAATCATAAGACAGAAAATCATTACTAGAGAACATTTTAATGGGATTATCTTGTTACATTTGTATAATGAATTAACCTTAAATTAATATAAAACTAATACCATTGACTATTGACCCTTAAGGTATATAATCAAAGCTAATACTAATATATCATATATTTAAGAACAGTTATGCAACGTATATTTATTACATCTTATTGCCCTTTAAAATTAACATTGTTTCAAAAAGTTGATCACTTAATTTATTTCTGCGGGGAGTCAGAATTTGTCCCCCCATGGTAAAAAGTCTTTCCACGGGCACTGAAGAAGGGGTAATACAGTTAAATTTTAGAAAAATGTCTTTTATCAAAGGGTATCTAGTTAAACTTGAATAATCTGTGTCTTGGTCTTGTAAATATTTAGTGCATTCAGAATTCACTGAACTTTTTTCTGGTTCAACTGATAGGAAATCAAACAAATCTTCTGAAGATCTTTTAAGTTTGGGAGTTTCTGGTTCTATTTCTTGAATTTTATTTATACTACTTTGTATTGCTTCTGCATACTTTCTAAGTTTTTCGCTGCAAAAATCATCTTTAAATGGAGTGATTCCTAGCCAACGTAACTTAAATTTAGGGTTAGAAATTGTAGCTAACAAATAGGGTTGACTTGTATCACTTTTTATGTCCATTATTTCTACTGTACTTATTGGTCTCATTTCTTCAATAATGTAGTTCATTACTAAATCATCGATCTACAATTAAAACACATAAAAGTTCAATACTATACTTATTCCCACATGTACATAGGTACGTAAGGTTTGATTTTAAACCGTATAAAATACGTTTAAATTAATAATTACTGGGCTTAAAATGATTATGCACTAAAAACTGCAACATAGGAATGCAAATATGTATAAAAAACGCTAACAACACGAACTAAAAAAATGCCTTTGTTATCAATTATATGCAAAAAAAGTATTTTATTGTGAAATTATCCTAGTCCAGTGGTCCTTTACAAACCTATTTAAAACTGCTCTTAAACAAGCCTTTTTGGGCATCTTAAAATTTTATAGCTGATTGTTCAATTTTACAGTTGCTCTTGCTACCCACTGGTCAGAGCTTTCCAGTTTGCTAGTAAGGTTTAATGATGTAATAATTTAAATCTTTTGTAATCCTCTTTGTCATTTCTAGGTAGTTCTAAGTAAAAGAAAGGTGAAGCATTTAAGTGTTGCAGAATGGGTTATTGTAGAAAGTATTTAAAAAAATTTCAATTCCAGAAATTTCAAACTATTTCTTCACTAACTTTTACAACAAAAAATTGTACATACATGCAACTTAAAACAAAATACACTGTAAAATAGACATTAATACTCAAAATAGTTATAATACGTATTTGCATAATTATGCAGGTATGGAAATGCATAACTATTATAGGCCTGATAAATTAATAATTACTAATAAGTAATTAACTTGAAAATTGAACTTTGGGTCAATGAGAAACTACTAATAATTGTGATTATTTAGTTTTCACGCTACCGGCAATGTAAGTAGGCCTTACATTCATAGCTACAGGGATCGTAAATGGCTGATAACATTCGTATACTAGTTACCCTTGACGACGGAACTTAATAGTGTCACTTACATTCCTAGGAAAATAATATTGATTTTAACTGTTCGTTGATATGGTAACAAGCACAGACAACTTAGAATAATGGGGCTTTTAAAAAATAATTCCGATGACAGCTGTCAAAACGAACTTTTAAAAATATGATTAAATTTCTAACTGTAGGCCTACTTACATTGCCGGTAGCGTGAAAAATTTAATAAGTAACACGGAACGTATCGACTAATAACATCCTCGGCAGGCGACATGCTTCGACTCCGCCTCAGCTCGTATTCGCCTACTTCGGATGTTATTACGTCCTTACATTCCTTGATACTTAAATAACTATTAATCTACACTAGATTAAAATCAACATTCGCTATTATTAGTAGTTTTTAATTACTTATTACTTATTTTGAGGGTATAAAGTAATAATTTAACCAAACTAATAGTTACTTACAGAGCGTTTTGAAGCAACTTGGGTTTTTTGAAAAAGTGTCACCTGGGTTGTTTTTTCACTATATGCTGATGCTGAACTCGACGCACCCTCACGAGATAGAGGTTCAGCTAGTTTCATTTTCTTTGTTTTCTTTTTCTCATCAAACTTTGTAAACGTTGATGGGTGTTTTCTCTGAGGAGAAGCAAAAATAGATAAAATTTATTTCTTTACAGAAATGTCAAAAATTATAAAAAAAATTTGATCGTTGTCCAACTTGTACTCACTATTCACATGCACATGCATTTCAAGCTTTACAAAAATAAACTTGTTTTCTAATAATAATTAATAGTTTAAATGAAAAAATTTATTACACACCTTAAGATGTTTGATAAAGTTTCCACTTGAAGTTACATCACCCTGAATCTTTGAGGGGCAGTTTCGACACTGTGTGACAACCTTACTATCACAGCGCGACACTATCTTAAAAAACTCGCCATCCAGTATCGCTGGCACTTCCAAAAAAAACTTTCGTTATCATTCATTCTTCTAATTGCAATCACAAGGTATAACTAGCAGACTAGCACAAGAATTGATTCTGGACTTGCCCACTACTTCTATTTATACTGAGGACAAGCCTACCCCTCTGATTATGAGATTTCCTTGGAAATTCACAATACCCAAAACAGCAAAGGCGGTTATTGTATTGCCACAATGGGCAAATGTATACATAAAACCTTACGCTTCTTACAGTTCTTATCCCCTGAAAATGGGGATGTTTGAATATTTATTACCATTGCCTGTCTTAAGACGTATTTGTTTTTTTCTGCAAAAGTAATTAATGCTAAAATTTAAATGTCCAAAAATGTCCTAAATTTTAAATTGAAGAAATGTTTTAATAAACTTCGAAAACTACATAAAATAAATTATAATTCTTGAATGTATCTAGGATCTTTTATTGTTTAATAAAAAAAGATACCGCCCACTACAAAGAAAATCTCATGAAACACCCGGAAAAAAATTGAAAAATAGCTCAGTTAAGACAATGCCGGAAAAGCGTTTAAGAAAGAAAACCCGTCGTGAAAATTTACAGTAAAATCATCCATCGAAAAAATTTCTATAGTAGCCCCAGAAATAATTCCTTGATAAAAAAATGGGCGAAACAGGTCGCTGGTACATTTCCAAACTTTTTACGTTTTAAATATTCTCATGTCAAGAAGTGATGGAAATTTACATTCACCTAGTCATCTCTAGCCGGCACAAGCCCGCTGCTGACTCAAGGCGTTGGTTACGTATAAGCGAAATTTTTAGTTCGGCATAAGAGCTGTTATGCAAGTTATACCAGTAAAAAGAACATAGAAGTATTTTGTGAAAAACATCAAAAGGATGCATCAGATTCAACAGTGGTGTAATTTTAAAAAGCAGACGAAGGATCTGCATTGCGAAGAAATATTTTTGATATTAACAAATGCGTCTATTGTCACAAGAATTTAAATCAGAAGAAGCTTTTACAGGTGTTAACAAAAAGTACAGAGAAAACAATTGAGAAAAACCTTTCAACGCTGCTACAATTCCATGCTCGAAATAACAAATACCGATAACGCTTTAACCACAAATCTTGTTTTATGACCTTTGAAGTATAACTACCTTCCCTGGATGAAAAGGTAGAGTTGCTAACACCAACAATATTAAAAATTTGACTAGTACCCTACTAAAGTGAGGGTAGCGAATTAGCGCAGCAATGGGAAAGCAGCGAGAACTCGTGACTCATATTTATTTGCAACTCTCTTTATTTATATGATTTGTTAGAGTACTAAACCTTGCAAAATAATGTAATTTGCATCATCAGAATGAGCACGAATCAAGGTACAATTTATAACCAATACTTTTTTTGTAGCCCCAATACTTTAGCAGGTATGACCGAGTTAATGGCAGAAAGCTTGAAAATAATTAGGTCCGTATATTTTCAGAAATGTAACATTTTTTAGAAACAGAAAGGCCACAAAACACAGTTTAGCACAGGTATACCGAAATTTCTCGTTAACTCGAAAATTTTGTCTAACGCTTTTTTACACAGGACGATTTCTTCACAACTTATATATTTTGAATCCTTAAGGGATATAAGGAACGTTTTTTGCAAAGTCGTAGCTATTTACTTCAGAGTGCCCGCAGGCTCACTTTTCAAGCGACTTTTTCAGCCGCGAGCACTCGTTATTAAAGAATACCAGGATTCTTTTTTGGTCATAAATTTTAGCTCCGTAAGGAGCCGTGTATTTTCAAAAATGTAATATTTTATTAAAAATAGAAAGGCCATAGCAAACCCTTTGAAATTTTTACCACAGTTATTTATAACATTGAAATTTCTCGCTGTATCTCTAATTCGAAAATTTTTTCTGGCGCTCTTTTGCATAAAACGATATTTTGCCAACTTGCAGATTTTGAAACTTTAAAGCATAAAGAACATTTTTACATCAAAGTGCTCGCAAGATTACTTTTTAAGCGACTTTTTCAGCCGCGAGCACTATACTATTATGTTCTTATGATTTTCAAAAGGTTTTTATGTTTTCTCTATGAAGCACTAAAAAAGTACATATAAACACACTCGTCTGAAAAATTTTCAATTTATAATCGAAGTTAATTAAGTCTTTATTGTCAAATATAATTTATCTACAAAAAAAATTTTAAATTTTGTTTATCACTTATCGTTATGGTATAATTTCCGTACTTTTTTCTCTGTGGTACATTAAATCAAATTTAGATTTACAATTTTTTTTTATTTTCAATTTCTGTTAGTTTTAACTTGATTTAAAATTAGCTTCCGGCTCAATTTGCAAAAGTTCAGAAATTTCAATTTTTTAAAATTTATCTTAATCTGATTTATTACTCTCACTTCTAAAAACTTTCGAAATTAAACTGTACATCGTGGACTGAGCAAAAAACATATCTAAAGTATTTCAGCAACAAAAACAAGAACAGAAACATTTGTAAAGCAGCCAAGCGAACATAATCTGGAAGAGTTGTTGACGTCTCGAACGCTAATACATCTTCTTTTGCATTCCCAACGAGTTTAACTAAGGCTGAGTCTTTCCCCGTACCTTGATCACTTGTCTTTGTTGTGAATGTCTTAGTACAATAATTAATATAAATAGCTTTAAGCTGATCACGTATTATATTTTTAATTACCCACACATGAGTGTGTGTATGTTTTTGCGAATTCAATTTAAATACAGGCGCCTTCCGGCTTATTATTCATTCTTCTTGAGTGACACCTTTTGCAATTACGGCTTGAGTGCTCTTATTAGTGCCTTTTATACCACCACCGTGTTTATTTTAAATTCTTTGTTTTGGTGTTATTGTCGTTGTTTGGCCCATTATATTTGGATGTTTACATCCTTTAATTATTTCAAGGCGTCCAGGGGGTGTATTTGAAAAGGAATTGCGATTTCAAGGGAAAGCCTTATGTTGGCCGACCACTTTCCACATAATTTTGAACTAACCTGTATAATTTCAAGGAGCTTATTCACTTCGAAAAGCATTCAACTGAACCGGGTTATTATTCAGTGCTCTGCCTTTCACGCAACAAATACTTCTGGAATTCAAACCTTAATCAGATTTAAAGGTGACAATTCTGGCTGAAGGGTTGGATGATGGAACGGTTAAGATCTTGTTGGCTGTCACTCGTGATGGATCTACTATACGGTTTGTCGAGATTTAGATGACATAAAAGGAAATATTTTGTAGCTAAGAGTTTTTAAAGTTTTTTTTTGTTGGTGCTTAGTGATGTATGTGGCCACATTCCCTTTTGTACCATTGTAGGTGTTCTTAGAGAGCATCTGCGATGTATTTATTGGTTGTAATCTCTACACAGATGGATTGGAAGTGTAAAAGGTCATTATAGTGAATTTTTTGAAAATTATTTTGAATTGTAGTTTAATTCTGCCACCCTTATCAAAACTATTCATTACGCTTGGTGGTTTTACACGTCAATAAAATATAAACGTATTAATTTGTTAAAAATCCCTCTTTCATATTACTTCCAGAATAATCCATCCGACAACAAATAATTTCTACTGTCACAAGTTGAAAGGTCTATAATTCAGCATATCCAAGCCCAAACAATAAATGCATTTAGTTGATTACATGAAAGTGCTTGTTCTGTACAATATTTACAAGGGGTGTGCCTAAAATGGCGTGCTGAAATTCTGATGTAGCTGTATAAAGGTTGTTTAAACGGACACGTTCGTAATTTGTATAATTACACGTGTACATTGAGAATTAGCAGGTGTGATAGATCGTTTTAAATGTAGTTATCAACAAGATGTATCTACTCAGCAGGACTGTAATTTAAGTTGGTGTTTTTAGGGTAACTTTCAGCTTATTTGCATGTATTAAAATCTACTTGCTTTTAAATACGTAGCGTTCCTTTGTTGCAACTTTTTCTCAATTACAATATACATTCTAGAAGTTTGAAGATATACAATTTTTTTATTATGCTCCATTTATAGAAAAACAATCTTCACATTAAAAAAAATCATGAAAGGCAGCACATAGTTATCAGCAGAGGAGGGCTGGGAAGGGAAACGCCCGGGGGGACTTAGCCGGCAGGGGACCGCATCTCTCCATAGATTTTTATGTCACAAAAATAAATGAAGAGTAAATACATAAAACAAATTTTAATTAATTGAACAACATATTTAAAAATAAATTTGATGATTTTTTCAACTTATCTAAAATGCAATCAAAATCGATTAATTCTAACAGCTCTATCTCAACACCCATAAACATCCAGCCTCCAATCGCTGCTAAAAAATTGCCGACCTTAATCTGTTTTTGATCATTTTTTAATTTACTGAAAACTCTCTCACAGGAAACTTTGGTGCTACTAAGAGTTAATATTTATTCATAAGTTATAAAGAAATTTGTAAATGCTGCTCACTGTATATTGTAGAAATCAGCGAAGCATTTCGCCTGAACTTTCCTGTATTTATACAAAATAATAACTTTTATATGTACATATATCTAATCAGAACAATTACAGCACATCTAACTAAGAACTGTTTAGAGTTGTAAAGCATTTAAACATAAACCTTTACTAATCCGTCATTGCAAGAACGACAAGTAACAATAGCCATAACCTGAGTAGCAATTTCAGGGTGGTGCTATCGCAGCAGTCAGTTTCTGCCTATTATGATGTGATTACACTACTTACTCTCATGCACTACGTGGCTCGCTATCTACCTTGTGCACTCTTAAGTTGTCATCGATGTTCCTGTGCTGATTAAGTTGTGGCGGGATTTTTTTTTTTATTTTATTACCTTTTTTTAGATACAGATGTCACGTGATTTAGAAAATACCAAAAACGCATGGTCAAACATTTTCGCCAAAAGTAGAGAGGAGGTTAGAAAATTACTCCCCCCCCCCCAATAAAACTGCACCTAAAAATAAAGTTCTTAATCTTAATCTACTATCACTCATGAGCAATTTAGCTTGAACAGAAATTCTTTATCGTTCCCAATTTATTAATGAGAGGAACATGAATTTTCGATTTTCAAAAATGTAGAAAGCGTCAGAAAAAAGTTTACGAGCTGGGACACAAACCAAATTGTAGCTCATTTTCAACTCTGTGGACTTACAAAATTAAAAAAGGTCATGTGGCCAGTTTTTGAATTATATGTTTTGGAACACTTTTGAAATTTTTTCACTTCATAGCTTCTAACTTTTCAAAAATATTTGTGCATAGTAACATTATGTCCTTATAGGGCTATTACGACAAAATTTTTAAACGCAATTTGTAAACCTGTTTTTAATAAGGCGCTAAAGTAAAAAAATTTCAAAAAATTGTAGCGGCCGCCATTTTCAAGCTAGAAAATTCGGTAAAAAAGCGTTGGATTTTCCTAAGGTCTTATATCAGGTTTCTGTTTCATATTTAAAAAATTTGGTGCTACCAAGCAAACTTATCGAACTTCTATGTCTGGTTACAGATTTTTTTTAAAGCTTATTTTCTTCTTGAATTTTTGACCATCCGTTCGCGAGTTATGATGCACCACACACATACCCGCCTACCCATCCATAGACAGACATTATTTAAAACCACTTTTTTGGGTTCCTGATGGATGTTCAAAACATGTAATTTTGTCAACATCTCGGTTTCGAAAATTTTCAAGATTTTACCTATGCGAAGCTGAAAGTATGGGAAAGTTAAAATACAAAATTATGTTTATTCTCAAGGTCAATACGCTGGTTCAGTAAATGAGATCTTAAGCTCAGTTTGCCTCCAAAATAAATAAATAGATAGAAAGTTGCCGCATTCACGTTTGCCTTTTTGTGCGTAATTTTAGAATACTATAAAAAATTTAAATTTAATTATTTAGAAAACTACAACATTTTAACAACAATAATAGTTTTTTTAATAAACTTATGCGACCTGTAGAAGGCATCTGGTGGCTGGTATGAACATGAAAACTCGTTTTGTACTGCAAAATAAACGATACGTAAAATGCTTCTTTGGGCCTCCATATTTTCTGTATATTGTTTTTCCATTTTGGGGGCCCGGTCAGACTTTGACGAAAAACGAAACGATGACCTATCTCTAGCTTTATATAGTATGAGCTTCGGTTATTTAAACAAACTCGTGCGAACGTTTTCATTTTTCTAGCTATACGGGGTATAGCTATAGGAAGGTGTTATCGTCAAAATTTCTGAATTTGAGATTTTGACGGATATGCATGTTTACGGTCTAGGGAATACCGGAAAATTAGATTTCGCCGTGGTGTCTCTGTGTACGTGGGGAGGGGGGCGTTTGCGTGTGCGTATTTGAGTGTGTATGTAACTATATACACTTTACTGCCCAGACGCTTTAACCCAAAGAACTCAATTTAGGTTTAAAACATTGGTAATCACAGTGGCATGAAACCGCAAACTAGCCAGATAAGTCCGTTCAACAAAAAAAGCGATGTCGCATGTCGCATGTCGAATAACTGATCCTGATAAGCGCAATCTTTTTACCCCCCAAACCCCCTCTTTCCCAGTCACCCCACCACCAATATTTGGTTTTTACAAAAATTTAGGAGTTTCTACTTCAAAATCGGTATGGACTTGTTAAATGACCATAGAAACGACCTCTCTTTGAGAAAAAAAACGTGTAAATTGTTTCTTTTTTGTTGTTTAGCTGAACAGTTTAATTGAATAATAGTCAAAAAAACGTCTAGGTATCATTTAATGCATAATAGATTTTCGGCTTTCAGCGGATTAACACTGTTTTGCAATTACAAAATATACTTTTCACGCTACCGGCAGTGTAAGTAGGCCTTACATCCATAGCTACAGGGATCGTAAGTGGCTGATAACATTCGTGTACTAGTTACCCTTGACGACGGAACTTAATAGTGTCACTTACGTTCCTAGGAAAATAATGTTGATTTTAACTGTTCGTTGATATGGTAACAAACACAGACAACTTAGAATAATGGAGCTTTTAAAAAATAATTCCGATGACAGCTGTCAAAACGAACTTTTAAAAATATGATTAAATTTCTACCTGTAGGCCTACTTACATTGCCGGTAGCGTGAAAAATTTAATAAGTAACACGGAATGTATCGACTAATAACATCCTCGGCAGGCGACAAGCTTCGGCTCCGCCTCAGCTCGTATTCGCCTACCTCGGATGTTATTACGTCCTTACATTCCTTGATACTTAAATAACTATTACTCAAAAATATTCACATTTTCATAATTTGCAAAAATATTCCAAAATTTAAAATTTTTTTAAGTATTAAATTTTCCAAACATAAATTTTGAAATTTACACAATGTTTTACTTTGAAAACTTTTCCAAGCAAACCCTTAGGCTAAATGTTTCAAAAAATATTCGGTAAAAATACGAAATTTGAAAATTATTGAAGAAATTTAAAACATTTTTTATATTTTCATGCAATTGCAAAAAAAACAAAAAATTCAAAAAATGCGAGAAAGTTTCCGTAGCGGTTGCGTAGCAGCTTTCTATACGGCCTGCTTTATATGGAACGGTTTTTATTTTTATAATTTCTAATGATATAACCATTTTATTTCGTCATTTACATAGAATGCTATAAAAAAATTAAATTCCCTACAAAATCGTTTAGATTATTGTCAAATAACTTTTATTAAGAATTAAAATAGATTTTAAACGGTAATGTATCTTTGCATAAATTAAAAAATCTTAGAACAACGAACTTTTTAGCTTCCTTTGGACACTTACTAATATTATTTGACTGAAGTTGCAAAAAAATTTAATGTAATAAGCACAATAATTTAAAAAAATAACATCAAAAGTGTGCCACCAGTAATATTACAAAAAAAACTGAACTACGACTAATAGCTAAATTTTTTGCTGAACTGGAAGTAAATTGATAATATACAAGATGCGGCAACTAAAAGTGTTACGAGGTATGTATACATCCAAAACTGTAAAAGATTGAGCAATATTTTTTTTTTACATTTTATATTAGGCTAACACTAAGTTGTAACAAGTCCCTAGTATAAAGAATAACTTAAAAATTGTAAATGAGGTGATCTGCAATTTTTTTATATATTTTTAATATCCGCATCAAATAGGTGTAGCCTGTATTTTGCTTGAAAACATTTAGTGTCCTTAATAAATGGAGGCAAGAAATTTTGTAAATATTAAAAAACATTATGTTTATAAATTTACCTACAAACAATACACAAGCCTAATTTGATCAAGCACATTTTAGTAATATTTACAGAATTTCACTCCCCTCCATTTATTAAGGGTTATAAACATACATTTGAACTCTTATTAAATTTTACTTAGTAGTACTAGTAAACAGATCGCCCCATTTAAAATGCTTAAGTTACCCACCTTAAAATAGGCTAGAATTTCAAAACTCACTATTTAACATAATATAGCGCCCCTTCCGTTTCATACATTTAAAAACAACTTGTTGCTCGCTTTTTCGTAGTTTTGGAGATATCACTTGTAACACTTTAGCCGCACCCTGTACTATCTTCATTAACATACAACTAATTAAATAAATTTAAATTTATCAAATAAATTTAAGTTTTGTTTATTGCTACACACCAAATAATTAGACATACTATTTCACATGAACCTTAAAATAAATCTCAATTTTGTAATTTAGTTTTAGATATAAATGATTGCGTAAGCCAAAACGCCTCATGTTGCACCCAGCTCATGACGTCAAATAAAGATGTTTTTTTCTTATTTTAGTGTTAAATTGCTTTATTAAACTGTTATCTTAGGTCGTAAAGGCGGCATGAAGAGTTCATTACTTCATTCATTACTCATTAGCATTATCATTGAAAATCGTTGCGAAAACTGATACCGATAATTTACTTATCTATAAGTTATCGTATATTGTTACGCTTTATTATTTTTACTACATACCACAATCATTAATTGAATACTTCTAACGAAAACCAACAACTGGTTTAGTAATTAACAAATATCCTATAACACATTGTTTCCTAAATTATAACATAACCTACTCTAAATAATTAAAGTTAATGGGATATTCACAATTACATACTAATTATTTAATCAAACCAAAATCCAGATTTGAAAGGTCAATTATACGACATTCCATTCCATTCCATTGTGGTAAAAAGTAAATTAATTTGTTGCTATGAAATCGGCTACCGACATAAACGCTTACGTTAGCAGCCAGCAACCAGTCGTAAATGGTGCTTTCACATTACCACTCAATTACTTCAATTTCAATCACCTTCGATAGCTCAGTTGGTAGAGCGGTGGACTGTAGAGGTTTAAACAAGCACCGATATCCATAGGTCGCTGGTTCAAATCCGGCTCGAAGGAAACTTTTTTTAAATTCGAAATTAATTAGTAACAGTGAGGACACACTGAACAACTTTGAATGTGTACCAATCAACACCTTCGATAGCTCAGTTGGTAGAGCGGTGGACTGTAGAGGTTTAAATAAGCACTGATATCCATAGGTCGCTGGTTCAAATCCGGCTCGAAGGAAACTTTTTTTAAATTCGAAATTAATTAGTAACAGTGAGAACACACTGAACAACTTTGAATGTGTACCAATCAACACCTTCGATAGCTCAGTTGGTAGAGCGGTGGACTGTAGAGGTTTAAACAAGCACTGATATCCATAGGTCGCTGGTTCAAATCCGGCTCGAAGGAAACTTTTTTTAAATTCGAAATTAATTAGTAACAGTGAGGACACACTGAACAACTTTGAATGTGTACCAATCAACACCTTCGATAGCTCAGTTGGTAGAGCGGTGGACTGTAGAGGTTTAAATAAGCACTGATATCCATAGGTCGCTGGTTCAAATCCGGCTCGAAGGAAACTTTTTTTAAATTCGAAATTAATTAGTAACAGTGAGAACACACTGAACAACTTTGAATGTGTACCAATCAACACCTTCGATAGCTCAGTTGGTAGAGCGGTGGACTGTAGAGGTTTAAACAAGCACTGATATCCATAGGTCGCTGGTTCAAATCCGGCTCGAAGGAAACTTTTTTAAAATTCGAAATTAATTAGTAACAGTGAGAACACACTGAACAACTTTGAATGTGTACCAATCAACACCTTCGATAGCTCAGTTGGTAGAGCGGTGGACTGTAGAGGTTTAAACAAGCACTGATATCCATAGGTCGCTGGTTCAAATCCGGCTCGAAGGAAACTTTTTTTAAATTCGAAATTAATTAGTAACAGTGAGAACACACTGAACAACTTTGAATGTGTACCAATCAACACCTTCGATAGCTCAGTTGGTAGAGCGGTGGACTGTAGAGGTTTAAACAAGCACTGATATCCATAGGTCGCTGGTTCAAATCCGGCTCGAAGGAAACTTTTTTTAAATTCGAAATTAATTAGTAACAGTGAGAACACACTGAACAACTTTGAATGTGTACCAATCAACACCTTCGATAGCTCAGTTGGTAGAGCGGTGGACTGTAGAGGTTTAAATAAGCACTGATATCCATAGGTCGCTGGTTCAAATCCGGCTCGAAGGAAACTTTTTTTAAATTCGAAATTAATTAGTAACAGTGAGAACACACTGAACAACTTTGAATGTGTACCAATCAACACCTTCGATAGCTCAGTTGGTAGAGCGGTGGACTGTAGAGGTTTAAATAAGCACTGATATCCATAGGTCGCTGGTTCAAATCCGGCTCGAAGGAAACTTTTTTTAAATTCGAAATTAATTAGTAACAGTGAGAACACACTGAACAACTTTGAATGTGTACCAATCAACACCTTCGATAGCTCAGTTGGTAGAGCGGTGGACTGTAGAGGTTTAAATAAGCACTGATATCCATAGGTCGCTGGTTCAAATCCGGCTCGAAGGAAACTTTTTTTAAATTCGAAATTAATTAGTAACAGTGAGAACACACTGAACAACTTTGAATGTGTACCAATCAACACCTTCGATAGCTCAGTTGGTAGAGCGGTGGACTGTAGAGGTTTAAACAAGCACTGATATCCATAGGTCGCTGGTTCAAATCCGGCTCGAAGGAAACTTTTTTTAAATTCGAAATTAATTAGTAACAGTGAGAACACACTGAACAACTTTGAATGTGTACCAATCAACACCTTCGATAGCTCAGTTGGTAGAGCGGTGGACTGTAGAGGTTTAAATAAGCACTGATATCCATAGGTCGCTGGTTCAAATCCGGCTCGAAGGAAACTTTTTTTAAATTCGAAATTAATTAGTAACAGTGAGAACACACTGAACAACTTTGAATGTGTACCAATCAACACCTTCGATAGCTCAGTTGGTAGAGCGGTGGACTGTAGAGGTTTAAATAAGCACTGATATCCATAGGTCGCTGGTTCAAATCCGGCTCGAAGGAAACTTTTTTTAAATTCGAAATTAATTAGTAACAGTGAGAACACACTGAACAACTTTGAATGTGTACCAATCAACACCTTCGATAGCTCAGTTGGTAGAGCGGTGGACTGTAGAGGTTTAAACAAGCACTGATATCCATAGGTCGCTGGTTCAAATCCGGCTCGAAGGAAACTTTTTTTAAATTCGAAATTAATTAGTAACAGTGAGGACACACTGAACAACTTTGAATGTGTACCAATCAACACCTTCGATAGCTCAGTTGGTAGAGCGGTGGACTGTAGAGGTTTAAATAAGCACTGATATCCATAGGTCGCTGGTTCAAATCCGGCTCGAAGGAAACTTTTTTTAAATTCGAAATTAATTAGTAACAGTGAGAACACACTGAACAACTTTGAATGTGTACCAATCAACACCTTCGATAGCTCAGTTGGTAGAGCGGTGGACTGTAGAGGTTTAAACAAGCACTGATATCCATAGGTCGCTGGTTCAAATCCGGCTCGAAGGAAACTTTTTTAAAATTCGAAATTAATTAGTAACAGTGAGAACACACTGAACAACTTTGAATGTGTACCAATCAACACCTTCGATAGCTCAGTTGGTAGAGCGGTGGACTGTAGAGGTTTAAACAAGCACTGATATCCATAGGTCGCTGGTTCAAATCCGGCTCGAAGGAAACTTTTTTTAAATTCGAAATTAATTAGTAACAGTGAGAACACACTGAACAACTTTGAATGTGTACCAATCAACACCTTCGATAGCTCAGTTGGTAGAGCGGTGGACTGTAGAGGTTTAAACAAGCACTGATATCCATAGGTCGCTGGTTCAAATCCGGCTCGAAGGAAACTTTTTTTAAATTCGAAATTAATTAGTAACAGTGAGAACACACTGAACAACTTTGAATGTGTACCAATCAACACCTTCGATAGCTCAGTTGGTAGAGCGGTGGACTGTAGAGGTTTAAATAAGCACTGATATCCATAGGTCGCTGGTTCAAATCCGGCTCGAAGGAAACTTTTTTTAAATTCGAAATTAATTAGTAACAGTGAGAACACACTGAACAACTTTGAATGTGTACCAATCAACACCTTCGATAGCTCAGTTGGTAGAGCGGTGGACTGTAGAGGTTTAAATAAGCACTGATATCCATAGGTCGCTGGTTCAAATCCGGCTCGAAGGAAACTTTTTTTAAATTCGAAATTAATTAGTAACAGTGAGAACACACTGAACAACTTTGAATGTGTACCAATCAACACCTTCGATAGCTCAGTTGGTAGAGCGGTGGACTGTAGAGGTTTAAATAAGCACTGATATCCATAGGTCGCTGGTTCAAATCCGGCTCGAAGGAAACTTTTTTTAAATTCGAAATTAATTAGTAACAGTGAGAACACACTGAACAACTTTGAATGTGTACCAATCAACACCTTCGATAGCTCAGTTGGTAGAGCGGTGGACTGTAGAGGTTTAAACAAGCACTGATATCCATAGGTCGCTGGTTCAAATCCGGCTCGAAGGAAACTTTTTTTAAATTCGAAATTAATTAGTAACAGTGAGAACACACTGAACAACTTTGAATGTGTACCAATCAACACCTTCGATAGCTCAGTTGGTAGAGCGGTGGACTGTAGAGGTTTAAATAAGCACTGATATCCATAGGTCGCTGGTTCAAATCCGGCTCGAAGGAAACTTTTTTTAAATTCGAAATTAATTAGTAACAGTGAGAACACACTGAACAACTTTGAATGTGTACCAATCAACACCTTCGATAGCTCAGTTGGTAGAGCGGTGGACTGTAGAGGTTTAAATAAGCACTGATATCCATAGGTCGCTGGTTCAAATCCGGCTCGAAGGAAACTTTTTTTAAATTCGAAATTAATTAGTAACAGTGAGAACACACTGAACAACTTTGAATGTGTACCAATCAACACCTTCGATAGCTCAGTTGGTAGAGCGGTGGACTGTAGAGGTTTAAATAAGCACTGATATCCATAGGTCGCTGGTTCAAATCCGGCTCGAAGGAAACTTTTTTTAAATTCGAAATTAATTAGTAACAGTGAGAACACACTGAACAACTTTGAATGTGTACCAATCAACACCTTCGATAGCTCAGTTGGTAGAGCGGTGGACTGTAGAGGTTTAAACAAGCACTGATATCCATAGGTCGCTGGTTCAAATCCGGCTCGAAGGAAACTTTTTTTAAATTCGAAATTAATTAGTAACAGTGAGAACACACTGAACAACTTTGAATGTGTACCAATCAACACCTTCGATAGCTCAGTTGGTAGAGCGGTGGACTGTAGAGGTTTAAATAAGCACTGATATCCATAGGTCGCTGGTTCAAATCCGGCTCGAAGGAAACTTTTTTTAAATTCGAAATTAATTAGTAACAGTGAGAACACACTGAACAACTTTGAATGTGTACCAATCAACACCTTCGATAGCTCAGTTGGTAGAGCGGTGGACTGTAGAGGTTTAAATAAGCACTGATATCCATAGGTCGCTGGTTCAAATCCGGCTCGAAGGAAACTTTTTTTAAATTCGAAATTAATTGGTAACAGTGAGAACACACTGAACAACTTTGAATGTGTACCAATCAACACCTTCGATAGCTCAGTTGGTAGAGCGGTGGACTGTAGAGGTTTAAATAAGCACTGATATCCATAGGTCGCTGGTTCAAATCCGGCTCGAAGGAAACTTTTTTTAAATTCGAAATTAATTAGTAACAGTGAGAACACACTGAACAACTTTGAATGTGTACCAATCAACACCTTCGATAGCTCAGTTGGTAGAGCGGTGGACTGTAGAGGTTTAAACAAGCACTGATATCCATAGGTCGCTGGTTCAAATCCGGCTCGAAGGAAACTTTTTTTAAATTCGAAATTAATTAGTAACAGTGAGAACACACTGAACAACTTTGAATGTGTACCAATCAACACCTTCGATAGCTCAGTTGGTAGAGCGGTGGACTGTAGAGGTTTAAACAAGCACTGATATCCATAGGTCGCTGGTTCAAATCCGGCTCGAAGGAAACTTTTTTTAAATTCGAAATTAATTAGTAACAGTGAGAACACACTGAACAACTTTGAATGTGTACCAATCAACACCTTCGATAGCTCAGTTGGTAGAGCGGTGGACTGTAGAGGTTTAAACAAGCACTGATATCCATAGGTCGCTGGTTCAAATCCGGCTCGAAGGAAACTTTTTTTAAATTCGAAATTAATTAGTAACAGTGAGAACACACTGAACAACTTTGAATGTGTACCAATCAACACCTTCGATAGCTCAGTTGGTAGAGCGGTGGACTGTAGAGGTTTAAACAAGCACTGATATCCATAGGTCGCTGGTTCAAATCCGGCTCGAAGGAAACTTTTTTTAAATTCGAAATTAATTAGTAACAGTGAGAACACACTGAACAACTTTGAATGTGTACCAATCAACACCTTCGATAGCTCAGTTGGTAGAGCGGTGGACTGTAGAGGTTTAAACAAGCACTGATATCCATAGGTCGCTGGTTCAAATCCGGCTCGAAGGAAACTTTTTTTAAATTCGAAATTAATTAGTAACAGTGAGAACACACTGAACAACTTTGAATGTGTACCAATCAACACCTTCGATAGCTCAGTTGGTAGAGCGGTGGACTGTAGAGGTTTAAACAAGCACTGATATCCATAGGTCGCTGGTTCAAATCCGGCTCGAAGGAAACTTTTTTTAAATTCGAAATTAATTAGTAACAGTGAGAACACACTGAACAACTTTGAATGTGTACCAATCAACACCTTCGATAGCTCAGTTGGTAGAGCGGTGGACTGTAGAGGTTTAAACAAGCACTGATATCCATAGGTCGCTGGTTTAAATCCGGCTCGAAGGAAACTTTTTTTAAATTCGAAATTAATTAGTAACAGTGAGAACACACTGAACAACTTTGAATGTGTACCAATCAACACCTTCGATAGCTCAGTTGGTAGAGCGGTGGACTGTAGAGGTTTAAACAAGCACTGATATCCATAGGTCGCTGGTTCAAATCCGGCTCGAAGGAAACTTTTTTATAATTTGAAAATTGTGTGGAACAAGGACGATCAATTTTTTTTCGTACTTAAATAATAGGATTAATTGATGAAAATCTAAATTTAAGTTGTTTCTTAAAATTTTAAATAGTTTAGTTGATGTTTTCAATAAATTGTAGGAAGTGTTTATAGAAGAACTAGCAACCAATAATCTGTAACCGTTGTTGTCAGTTTTTTAACATATACATCTAGTTATTTACCAAATGTGAAATGAAAAAATATAAACACAGTCTGCGATTACAGTTTTTTTTAAACTGTATTTATCAGGCAAATCAGGCTAGCCCGTTATCAATATAAACATGCAGGGGCGGACTGGCCTACCGGGATACCGGGAAAAATCCCGGTGGGCCGATGCATTTTGGGCCGGTTTATTAAAGAAAGAAATGAATAAATTGAATATAATAATGTAACCATTATAGAAATTATTTTTATAGTAAGTCGGGCCGGACACACACTGGGCCGGCCATTACGTTTAATTTTTTGCCGTTGCAAAAGAAAAATAGTAAAACGTTAAAATAACAGTTCTGGCCCAACAACTCTGCTTGCGGCTTAATAAAATAGAACACTCGTAAATAATATCCACAACCATTCCACCTACTTAAGTTGGGACAGTTGTTTCCAATACAAAATACTATTGTGGCACTGTGCCTTGGACATAATATAATGTTACGTATTCTACGAATTTCATGTAATTCGGAGCTTAATTTATGAGGCCGACCGATCGCAGTGTTTGGTTTGTTTATACTACAAGCACAAATATAATCATACCACTGTTCTGTCTAACGTTTTAGGTATTTTAAAATTGTTTTACTTCAGTTTCAGTCCCTTTTATGAATGCGTTTGAATCACATCGGCCGGCACCAACAAATAAATACTCGTATAACTTAAAATTATTAGGTTAAAAAGACAAAGTTGTTAGTTTTTAATTTAGTGCTAGTTTTGTGCATTTTAAGTGCGTTTATTAAACAATAGTTTTTAGTGTCTTTAGTTTATATAATTAAATAATTAATAATAAGATGAAAAAAGCTAAAGGGGGCGCAGAAAAACTTCGCGAAAAGAAAAGAAAATTATTAGCAAAAGATGCTAAAAAATCTGTGAAAATTTCCAAATATTTTCAGCAAACTGATGAACAGACAACTACTACAGAAACAAAGACACTGACTTTCTCACAATCACCACAACCATCTACCTCCTTTCAGTTTGTTGAAGAGGAAATAGAAGAAATTGTAGACACAGTAACAGATCCAACCTCAATTTCAACAATTATAGTGCCAGAAAATGAACCGATTGATGAGGAAGAAGAAGTGAAGGAATCGTTAAACATTTTTGTTAGGCCTGCTATTACAGATATAGCCCTATTTTTCAAATTGCATCCCAAGCAACCGTCTTCATTCACTAATCTTCCTTTTACAAAAAAAGTATTCCACAAAGAAAAAGGTCAAGACCGATGTTGGCTCAGTTATAATGAATTAAATTATAAATTATATTGCTCTGTTTGCCTAGCGTTTGCAAAAACAAACGAAAGTAATTCATTTATTGAGGGAATGAGTGATTGGAAACATGTGCATCAAAGAATCAAGGAACATGAAGGTAGTAAAATGCATGCCCACTGCACTGAAGCTTATTTTCTATACTTGCACGAGCAAGATATTAATACCATGTTATTTTCAAAACAAAAGACCATCAGAAAAGACCAATTCAAAAAGAAACGTCAAATTTTAGAAAGAGTGGTAGACATAGTAAAACTTATTGGAAAACGCGGCTTAAGTTTTCGGGGAACACAATTTGAGGCTGCATATACATTAGATGATTCCAAACTTGACCATGGTAATTTTTTAGAACTTATTATATTAATAAGTAAATATGATGTAGTATTAAAAGAACATTTAGATATTATAATTAATAAAAGCAAAATTGCTCATGAAGCGGGTAAAAGAGGACGAGGAAATCTATTATCCTTGTTATCAAAAAAAAACGGTAGTCGTAGTAATACAATCAATTGGTTCGTTGATTAAAAAAGAAATTTGTAGCCAAATTCAAAATGCAGGTATGTATTCAGTAGAACTTGATACAACCCAAGATGTTTCGGTGAAAGATCAATGCAGTGTTGTTATAAGATATGTTTTTGACGGTAAAATTAATGAAAAAGTAATTGCCGTCGTAAACTGCGAAAGTTCAACTGGCCAAAGTTTTTTAGAACTTTTAAAAAATGTTTTATTTCTTAATAATTTAGATATACAGCAATGCATAGCAAATGCAACTGACGGTGCAGCAAATATGTCAGGTCAGTTTAATGGTTTTACTGCTTGGTTAAGTAATATTTTGCCGCAACAAATGCACGTATGGTGTTACAGCCATGTTCCATGTTCTTAATTTAGTACTTTGTGATGCCACAAAAGATCCAATTGCAGCAGCTTCGTTTTATTCTTTACTTAATTCGTTAGCTGTATTTTTCAAAGAATCTTGCAAACGAATGAATATTTGGCTAGATGTCGAAAAAAGGAAAAAATTGCAAATTATTGGCGAAACAAGGTGGTGGGCGAAAGAAGTGGCTTTAAGAAGAATTTTTGGTTCGTTTGGAGAATACAGTGATTCCCTATTTGTTGACATAATTATTGTACTTAGCACAATTATAGATAAACAAGAACTGAACTCTGAAATTCGATCAAAAGCTCAAAATTTTAGAGATTCTCATTTAAAATATGAAACAATATTAGTGGCACATATTTACTTACGAATTTTTAGCCACACTACACCTTTATCCAATTACTTACAAACAAGTCGATTAGATCTACTCAAATGTCATCAATTAGTATCAGAGACTTTAAAACAATTAAGAGATATTCAAAGAGATGTCAACGCAATAATAACCGTGGCAAAGTCATTTATAACACGAGCTTCTAATGAATTGCAACAAAGAAATATAGACGATATAGAAATTCAAAATGCGTTTCCAACTAAAAGAATTCGTTTTAAAACAAGAATGGCGTCAGAAACAACACGTGATACTCCTATAACTGATGCAAACCAACATTTTACAGTAACTGTCCACAACGTGATTTTGGATAAAATAATTGAAAGTATGACAACTAGATTCGAAAAAAATGGTGAATTATATATGGACCTAAGTTTCCTGTCGCCTAATAATTTTAAAGAAATCGCTGAAAATGGAATTCCTGAAAACGCTCTTCAATGTTTAAGCGAAAAATTGATTAAATTTGATGACCGAGTCACTAAAAGTAATTTATCTCAAGAGTTAATAGATTTTGCGAGTAAATGGGACATATTAAAAAATTCGATAACTGAAGAATATTCTTTACTTGAACGGAACTTGGATTTTGATGAATTCGAAGAAGAGAAAGAACAAAAAGAAGAAAGTGCGGATAAACTGACAACTTGCAAAAACTGTAAAAACTGTGCAATTTGCTGCTACTAATTACTGTACAAATTTAATTTATTTAGTGAATCGTACAGCATGCTATCATTGGCATATAAATATTTATTGACAATTCCAATTACCCAAGTGTCTTGCGAAAGGTCCTTCTCTAAATTAAAATTTATTAAAAATCGACTGAGAAGTACATTATCAAATGACAATTTGGAATCATTTATGTTAATGGCATGTGAAAAAGATGTTTTAAACAATATTGACTGTGATTCCATTATAGACAAAGTTGCCGAAAAGAGTGATTTATTACGAAAGGAACTTTTGGTTTGATTTGCCGTGTTCACCATTTCTTTACTTTATTTATGTAAGTACCTTAGAACTCAAAATTATAATATTATGTTCAAGCATGTGTCCTTCATAATTTTTCGTATTTTTTTTAAACTTGTGCCATGATCCATATCAAGTTAAATTATCTGTAAGCGAGATTTGCTTTAAATGCATTCTTCGTAGCCACGCTACTTTCTTCAAAAAAATTTTCGGCTGGGCCGGCCGGTTCGCCAATTTCCCGGTCGCAAATAAGCCCCCAGTCCGCCCCTGTAAACATGCCATCTCTTTCTTAGAAAAATTATATTATGTGTATTTGCATTAGTTCCCAATGTTGCTGCCGTAATTTAGCTGATTAAATATGCAAAAATTTTATTTAAATTATTAATGCTGCATGTTTATTTTGGATAACAAATTGATTTTATTGTGCATTTTCAAAATTAGCTACTAATTTACAATAGCTTATATTAAACTTCTTTGGTTTCTTCTAATTAGCACTAAATTAACTATTTTTTTAGCAGGTACCTAAACGACTGCGAAATGTCCATGCAGTAAACTAGAAATTATAAAATATTAGTAAAAGAAAATAATCCTATATTAAATAGGACTTTATAACGGCTTCATCTATAAATTGGTGTAGCTATATTTTATAAAACAGTTTTTTATTTATTTTAATTAATCTATAAACAAGTGTAATTTAATTTGCATCATAAAGTCGTTCTGATTGTAACGTTAAATACAAAGGGTACCTATCATATTTTCCAAGAAGCACATCCATCCATTATTCCAGGTGTGTGTAACCATATTTAATATTAATAACGCCAAAGGGAAGGAAGCCTTGTCTTGTAAGAGAAATGCAAATGACAGCATGATGGCCGCGATACATGTAAATTAGATTAATAGGAAGCCAGAAACGCGAAGGCGAAACTAACAAGTATGGAAGCCCTTCCGGTACATGAAATACACTCATCACCTGACAAATACTACATCGTCGGCTGACAACTAAATTATAGAGTACGACACACGATTTTCTCTTAAAAGGTGTTTTAATAAACATATTGTTAGCACAAATTTTTGGTTATAACGCAATGTGTTTAAATGTCGACATCAGAATGACACACTTTTTCCGATGATTATCCTTGATGCGTCACAATCTAATTGGTAGCTTATACTAGAGAAAGACTTCCCACTTTGGGAAGAAACCTGAAAAATTGAAATGTGGTATTTACCTAAATTATTATTAAACATGTATGAGTAGTAGTAGCAGCGACTTTTTGAAATAATTTCAAAGGATTAAGTCGATTAAATGCTTCGTTAGGATTGGATATTTCATGGCGCCTCCTTAGTCTTTCAGTGCAAGATTGTTGTCGCCGCCACTGAACGGTGGCTGAACTGGCTTCTTAATGATATACAACCTGAATGCCGAAACATAATATATTGTAAAGGTAATCAATCTCTAGGTCTCACCGTTATTGGCGACCAAGAAGGGTGGGACTGAAGTCAACCACGCCTAAAACAGGACAAGAATATATCCTTTGTTAGAAGAGAAAGTTTATCTTTACTCCTTATTTGTAGAAAATGTATAAAGTGTTGCGTAAAATTAGACGGCTCGTTGGAAGATTAAATGGATTATGGATTGGGAATGCCAATGTGATTATGATTTATTTATTTCCGTATTTAGCAGTAAAATTCACAGTATAAACGTGTAGCGATGGTAACATGTACTTAAGAAAAATAATAAATTATTGTAAAACTTTTAGTTTCTAACTTAAAAAACTATGATCAAAATGTAAAACTGAAATATTTATTTTGCTATACGAAAATAGTGTTGGTTTCATATAAAAACTTGAACGAATTTTTAACGAAAAAGCAAATCTTGGGGTCTAGGAAACCAAAAACATATCGTGCGAATTTTGATTATATTTTTTCCTTATGATTTCGGAAAGTTTATAAGCCGATATTAGTGAAACTTAAAATGGTATGAATATATCAAAAGTTCAAAAATAAATCAGGACAATGAACTTTTAAGAAAATCTAAAACCGTATTACGGATATAAAACGAAATAGTAAAATGCAGACGTAAGATTTAGTTACTAGACAAAGGTAATACAAATCCAACGCTTTCCTCCCTAGCTTTGTACCTAAAAAAGGCAAATGTTAATTTTTGTAGATGTGTAATAGTCGAGCAGCGAAATATTCATGGCGGTAGGCACTAGGCAAGCTGCGTTGCAAGACTGAAAAGTTTCAAAAGAACAAAATGGATTCTACGTGGAGATGAATATTTAAAGACAGAAGAAGAGGGTGGTGATAAAACTTGCTGCTAAAGACCGTTAATGACGAAATACGAGGATCGTTCGAAATGTACGTGGCCTAACAAAGAAAACGCAAGTTTTTTGGGCAAAAATTATTTTACTTTTCAATATAGTCTTCTGCTCCCTTAGCGCACTTATTCCAACGATGCTCTAAAGCAGCAATGCCGTCTTTGTGGATCGATGAACCGAAGTTCTCAAAATATCTATTTATAGCAGCGATTACCTCAGAATTGGATGAAAATCTTTTACCACCAAACCATTTTTTCAGGTTTGGAAATAGATAAAAATCGATGGGAGCCAAATCCAGCAAATAGGGCGAATGAGGCTTTAATTCGAATCCCAATTCATGAATTTTGGCCATGGCGATTGCAGTCTACAGGTGCGTTATCTTGACGGAAAAACACTTTCTTTTTCGCCAAATGAGGCCGTTTCTCTTTGATTTTGTCGCTCAATTGCTGTAATAAATCGCCAGTTATTGTTTTTCCCTTTACCAAGTAGTCGACGACGATAATTCCAGGAGAACCCCAAAATACAGTTGCCATAACCTTTTTTGCTGTAAAACCGTTTTTGCTTTTTTTGGTGGCGGAGAACCTTTGTGTGACCATTGTTTGGACTGTTCCTTGGTTTCGGGAGTATAATGGTGGACCCAGGTTTTATCGACGGTTATTCCTTCGGATTGCGGCGAAAACGTGCCAAAAGGTCGCGAGAATTCCAATTCTTCAGTTAAAATTTTGTGCACACTGTCATTTGAGATACCCACTATGTCTGCTATCTCGCGCACTTTTACTCGACGGTCATCCAACACGATACGGAGGACTTTTTCAATCATATCCGGGGTAGTAGCCGTTTTTGGGGGTCCACTGCGGGGTTCGTCCTTTGTGCTCACACGACCATGCTTAAACTCGGCAATCCAGTTTTTAACCATTGAAAAAGAAGGAGCGGACTTCAAAAATGTCGACTCCGACTCTGCTTTGATTTCGGTTGGTTTGGTGTTAAGCCTTTCAAATGAAAGTACTTTATCACTGCTCGAAACTCAGTTTTTTCCATTATTTACGAAATCACTCGAGACGGTCACTTTGGCACACTGTCAAACATAAACTAATTGACAGATCGTTCTATTCTGTCATATTTAACCTAAGAAGGGATGGTAATTGTAACGCAAAATTCCGCCGAATTAGCGCCATCTCTGTGTTAGACCACGTACATTTCGAACGATTCTCGTCACGAGAAAATAATACGTGTAGCCGAGCTGAAACTGAAGAAGAAGAAGAAGAACAAGTTTTTTTTAAGATTTTGACTTTTAAGTTAAGTTTCCTCAATAATCAAGGGCAGTATTGGTATGGTACACTGAGAAAAAGGGGTAGTTAAAACATGATTATAGGTATATAAAATACTTTTACAATATTAATTAATTAATATTAATATTGTTGAAGTAATTAAGTGTTTTATACACCTATAATCAATAAATATGGACTCCAACGAAGTAAAGCTAGAATTTATAAATAAAGTAGTTAAAACAGTATATTTAAATTTGTATACCTGCCAGTATCAGAAATATATTTATATCTGCTATACTATAGGAAATTGTTACAGTATCATCTTAGATTTATGCATACAATTCGAGTTTTGTTAAAGGTGTTCTTGTAAGCAGTACAATCTAAATAGTAACAATTAGGTTTTCTAGCGTGTTAACTATTATCAGTACCTAGTTTCGCTAATTATACGTATTGTAACGAACTTTATATACAGCTGTTAATAAACAAACTCAACAATACTGCATTGTTCAGTATTGAATGCTGTATTATTGTTATGTCTTTAAAAATATCAGTAAGCGATAGAAAACCGCTGACAACGGCTTTTTTCGTATAGCAATCCTGTCCATTCGTGACAAGCAAAAACCGAACTTTTAGTCTCACAGTAAGAAATTTCTGAAAAATTCAATAACGCTGAGCTCGTAAAGTTTGGAATAAATTCGACAAAACATTTTAAAACGGTTTTTTTGCACAGAAAATTATCGGACACGTCAGCCTCATTTATAAAAAGTCACTTTTTTCCGCTATTGACATTTTTTGATCGTGTTTTTCATTACGAATTATATCCTTCAGTTCGCCAGTGGTAGATGGTCTATTAAAATAGACTTTGTTCTTTAAATATCCCCATAGAAAGGAGGAGTGAGATTCGGAGATCTAGGAGGCCATTCGATAGTTCCCCTGCGACCAATTCATTATTTGGTTTAAATATTCGCGAACGATCACTGCAAAATAGGGTCTTGCTGTTACCATATCGTGTTATTGAGCAGATCTGGATTTCCGTCATTTGGGTAAAGCACCGCAAGTGCAGGGACTAATTTGTCGCTTAAAAATTTAAGATATTTTTCATCTGTTAACGCGTCTTCAAAGAAAAATTGGCCCAATATACGGTTTCCTACAATGCCAGACCAAACGTTAAGTTACTGTGGAAACTGGCTATGACTCAGTAGTTTCCAGTGTGGATTTTTAGGAGACCAATATCTACAGTTTTGTCTTATAACTGTGCCGGCCGTTGAGATAAAAATAACTTTATCAAAAAAAACAATTATACGTAAAAATCCGTCGTCAGCATCCAGGCGTTGCAATATGGTTTCGCAAAACTGTTTAGTTTAGTTTAGTTTAGTTTTTAAACCAAAATTACTCTACGAGGTATAGCAAATTAAATAACGAGACTGACACTATACAACTTTATTGTAATAACAAAATATACATTTTAACTCTTTTCACCTTCAATGTACTTCCCTTCCGCATCCAAACATCGCTGCATTCTTATTTTCCACTAGTCAAAACGGTGCTGCAGCTCATTTTGTGTCAGCTTTTTCGGAAGCTTCGTAGTTTTCTTCTTGACCTCATTAACTGACTTACAACGAGTTTCCTTGAGTACAGATTTGACCTTAGGAAAAAGAAAAAAATTGCAAGGGACCAGATCTGGCAAACAGGCAAGATGTTCAAGCACCGTGATTTTTTTCTGTGCCAAAAACTGCTTCGCTGAGAGCGCTGATAGGCTGGCGCGTTGTCCTAATGAAGGATGAAGCCATTTTCCACAACTCTCTCCTCTTTCTTCTGACTCTCTCTTTCAAGGTCAACAGAACCTGTTTGTAATAATTCTGGTTCACCGTTTGTTCATTTGGAACCCACTCTTACAAAATTACACCCTTAATATTAAAGAAAGCAATCAACATAGCTTTGAACTTGGACTTGCTTTGTCGTGCTTTTTTAATCCTTGGTGGCATCTCTGTATTCCAATGCATCGACTGTCTTTTCATTTCCGGGTCGTATTGGAACATCCAAGTTTTACTACGAGTGATAGCACTTTTTAAAAAGTTCGGGTTCACCTCAATTTGTCCCAGAATGTCAGCTCAAATTCGCTTACGATTTTCTTTTTGGTCAGGGGTGAGAAGCTTCGGAACAAGCTTGGCACAAACTTTTGTCATGTTTAGATTTTCATGTGGAATTTGCCTGTCTCTTTAGTTTACCATTTCTGCTAGCATTCGCATACTTAGTCTCCGATCATTTCAAACACTTTCGTTAATTCTGTTCACAGTTTTGTCTGTTTTTGATGTGAAAGGGCGTCCAGTACGTTCTGCGTCTAAAACGAGCACGTGACATGCAATCTTTCCCTCAGTTAACATACGAAAAGATTCGTACGGGTGCTATTTGTGTTAATACTATTTGTATAAAATGTTTACACTTTTGTGATGATAAACGTAAGTTGGATATACTAAAAGCATTTGAAGTTCACAAACATTTAAAATCTGTACCTTTCATGAATGAACAAATTCAACGCTTAAATTCACCGTTATTGGCCGTTTTGGAATGAGAAATCATTCATCAGGATGCAGATATAGAAAACCAAGATCAATTATAAAGATTTATTGTTCCTATAGCAACACCACCTGTTTACTTTTAATCTTGCTTTTGATAATGACGTGTAAACACGTTGAAATACGTATAAGGCTATAATGAAAAAACTTGTTGATGTTAGGAATTGTTTTATTTACAATAAATTAAAATGAACTTCAAAGAAGTAAAGCTCGAAGTTCTAGTTAGTAGATTTAATAGTTTTTGGGTAAGTAATTGCGTTTATACTGTACATATTCATTACCCTATCTTAACCATGTTGCAAATTAGGTTCGAAGTATTTAGCAAGTAATAATGGGAATCTTAAACTAATTTTGGTTACATTTTGGAGTTAGGCTACAAGTCGATTTTATTGTTTAGCTTCATCATCAAATTTCGTTGTTCGTCGTACGATCAACGATTATACAGGTAAGTGCTCGCAAATTGTAGAACAAATATTAATAATCCCTTTTCGAGTATTCCTTTGTTCGTGAATACCTTAAATATAACTATTTTCTACAAATTGTAAGATATAAAACTGTAGACCTACCGTTTAGGTTTAATTGAAATCGCTCTAGTGCTTTCTACTTTACACCAAATATTTAAGAAATATCAGAGCTGACTATTACTGAATAATGAATTACTCCATTACTATTAGCAATCTCTTTACAAACAAATGTATTTGCTTATGGAATTGTAAAATAAGTATATACTGATTGCATAGATTAATAACTCCTTAGATATCTGACTAATGGTTATGCTTATTTGGTTAGTACCGGAACAGCCCGCATCGCGTCGCTGTCATCGTTTGGAACAGACATGTACTATCGCTACTATCTGCGCGGTATGTTGCCGTTCGACGCTAAGTTGAGTGAAATGGCTATAGCCAAGTTACGTGTTTTCAACTTCGTACAATAAACTAATTCCTAATCTCAGAAATGGTAAATTTTGTTTACCTGAGCATACTTATACGTAATTATTTACTGTGGTACCTATTTGGCTTATGACTTGGAGTATTTAAGAACTACTCTATTAACAATAGATTTTGCTATTTTAGAAGTGCAATTACGAATACTACAGGTAATAACGATGTGTGGTATTACTAACTATGAAAATTTTGTTATTTCTATGCAAAATTATTTTATATAAATTTAAAGTAGGTACTTATGTAGTATATTTTTACTTTTCTGTACTTTCAGTATAGGGAAGTATTGATTTCATGCAGATTTTCGTTTTTGAGATTTTAACGGAAATACATGTTTTGAACCTCCGAGAACCCTAAAAAGTGGTTTAGTAAAAATGTCCGCTTGTTTGTTGCTACATAAAAATTTAAAAAAAGCATACAATGTTGAGTATTTATTAACACGACGACTTACACAAGATGCGTTAGAAAATACATTTTCTCTATTTCGCCAGAAAGGGGGATTTAATGATAATCCAACTGCAAGAAGCTTTAGATTATTGTTCCGACATTTTTTTTGTGCAAATTAAAAAAAACCGGTGGTAAATTCAAACTGTGAAGAGGATCAAGTAGAATGTGTATTTAACATCAAGGATTTATCAATGCCTCTCCCACCATCTTCTTCAAATGCCCTGATATCTGCGAATGCATATAATAAGGATGAAGAGGACACCGAGATCAGCAAGATAAGTATACAGAGTGTTGCAACACGCGAAATCACGTTAGAAGACTGCTCTATACGGTACACTGCAGGATTCGTATTGCGAAAATGTATACAGAAATTTAAATGCAGCACATGCGAAAAAGAACTTAAAGGTATGTCAGAACCTCGCTGTCTGCGATCAAAACCTAAAATTAGAAAGAGTAAAACTGACACCGAACTTATAAAACAAAAGGCTTATCCCTGCAATGTATCTGTTTTCGGAAGACTGTGCGCGCCCAACGATCTAACTAATGCGGTTGTAAAAATTACTTTACAGGTGTTTGCTGCATTGTATCCAGCTATAAAGGGCAAGACAAAAATAATGAATATTTTGTACCAGAGATCGCTAATGCAAGTAACAAACATACTTCCTGGTTTTCTTACTGCTACTGAGTCTTGCATAAAACATAGAGAATTCATAATTCGCTATTGCTTACTAGTACGTTTGCAAAAACAAACTACCTGGGAGTCAAAATATATTCGAAAACCTAAAAGTGGAGTAAAAGTGAATTCTAAAATTCGCAAATTGTCACATATTTAAGATTACGAAAGCTTACTTCTACCTATGTTTGTTCAGGATTCCGTCCACATTTCAATGAGAAGTTTATAATATCATTATAATAGTATATTTAAGCTATATTTAAGCAACATCATACTAGCAATAAGATTAGTTAATCAATCAATTATTTCTAATATTTCTATCCTAAAATTTAGATTACTGGACTTTTGTGCAATGTTAAACAACAATCGGCTGCTAGTTCAGAAATGTATTCTCTATTTTTAATTAAAAGTATATAAAAAGTACATTCCTAAATAAAGCTACTGTTTTCATAAATTGAGATGTTTTTTTTTAATAAACAAGATATGAATTTCTTGAGAAATGCCTCATCAAAATTTATATCACGTTAAACATAATAAATGTATATATAAATAATAACGTATACTATTTTTGCTGTAATTTTAATATTCGTATTTATAAAAATATTACTTAAGCTTAATAGTTCAAAAATGTATTAATATAATACTTGAACAGGTAGAAAGGAAACCCTGCTCAGTGCTTTTACCTGCTTCAAGATTTAATTCTCAACAAAGTTGACCAGTTAAGTGGTTCATTGCTTTTATTTTACCACGATTCACTTGAGTAAGTTTTCAGTACCTGCGGGTACTGCCACCTAGGATAGTTTAATGTCACTATTTCGAGCAGAACTACTACACCATTTAAATCAGTGATCTAAGGAGTTATTAATCTATGCTGATTGCAAATAGTAGCAAACGATTGAAATAAAAGTTTTATTTCTTATTATTGTTATACATTTAATCTAGAACTAATTCTTTTAGAAATCTGATTGGGTGATTATAACCTTAATCCCTAAAAGATCACTTTTGGGGCCAATGGCTGTCCGGATTAGGTTAGGTAAAAACTTTGCTAACAACACTTTTTTAACTACAGTTGTTTTTCAAGCGGCACTTCATTCTGCGGCATTCTTTATGGCGGCGCTTTTTTCCAACAGCACTTTTTTCTGCAGCACGTTTTCCGCGAAACTGTTTTCCGGCAGCGCTTCTGCTGATCTTATTCCGCTAGTACTGTTTTCCCAGCACTTTTTTTGCGGCACCTTTTCCGCTGCATTTCGTTCTGTGCCAATTTTATTCCCCAGAACTTTTTTTGTGGCTCTTGTTACTTGGAATTTTTTACCGCGTCTTTTTTCCGCCTGCACATTTTCCGACAATTTTACCGAGACATTTTTTTCCGGCGGCACTTTCTTCCGCTGCATTTGTTCCAAGGCACTATTTCCCGCCGCCACTTTCTCTTTTCATTTTTTTCCAGGAATCGTCTTGTGCAATCGGATGTTAATGCTAGAATATTGTTTAATGCCGATATATATTTAAAAACATTAACAGCGGCACTTTTCTTGCGGCACTTTTTTCCGCGGCGCTTTTGTCCAGCGGTACTTTCTTCCGCTGCATTTTATCCGCCGGCACTTTTTCCCGGCACTTTTATTCGCGGATTTTTTTCCGCTGCAACTTTTTTCGCCGGCACTTTTTTCCTGGAATTTTTTTCGTGTCATGTTTTTCCGGCATTTTTTCGAGGTACTTTGTTCCGGCGGCACATTTTTTTCGGCACTTTTTTCCGCGGCATTTTTTCCCGGCAGCACTTTCTTTTGCTGCATTTTTCCGCGGCACTTATTTCCGTCGGCACGTTTTTCTCGTTTTTTTTTCAGCAGCACTTTTTTCCGGGATTCGTCTTGTGCAATAAGATGCTAATGTTAAAATATCGTTTAAGGCCGGTGTATATTAAAAAAAAATTAACAATTCTTGAACTGTGCAAAAACTTCTGCTGGTCCGAAAGTTAAAAAAAGTTTTTGAGTTTTACTTCACAAAGCGTTTGCAGCCCTCTTTATAAGTTTATCATGACGTAATATGCGGCTATAATTGTATAGAAATCAAACCTCGAAAAATTCTAAAGCAGCCAAATGATAACTTTCAATGGACGTTAACCGATCAACCCTTAATTCGTTGTAAATCATCACATCTTGATTAGTATAATCGTGTAATTTTTTATTAGTTAAGAGGATCATTCAGTATTTTTGCCGTGGCATCATGTACGATTTGTAAAATTTACTTTATTTCAATTTTTACACCTAATACAGCACTATTTTCCGCTGAATTAAAATATGTTATAATCTGTTTATATATTGCATAATAAGAAAAAGTAAATACAACAGGCGAGACTGTAACATTATAATGCCAAAATACATAAAGGCAGCAAATTTCTTAGTATGCCGCTATTGCAGCGCCACGGAAGTTAAGAAATTATTAGTTTAATGGCCCGCATGCATAAAGTAAAGTAAATGCTTGTACTACAATTGGAGAAAGGTTGAGAAATGACATCACTTTTGGTGGAAGAGAGTTAAGGCATTTACTAAACTTTATGCAGTTCGCGCATGACTAAATAATTTTATTACCACTGCCAATACTATTAATTGCAAGTTTGTTTCATTTTCGTGTTTTTAACTGAATTTGGTGCAAAAGTTTCTTTTCTGCTTTAAATCAAACAGAACTTCATTACACTTTTATGCTTACCTATTCTATTTACAGTTTTTCGTTTTCGCCACATATCGATGTGCTCGTTTAGTTTTTGTATGTAAATTAAAGCTAAAAACAATAGTTTCTATAAGACAATACAATAAATTATGCGTACCTGAATATTTTAGCAAAAGCTTAATGGAAAATACAACATTATTCATAAATAAATAACCATCTGTCGATTCTCCCAATATTTTAAATAAACGATGTTGGTTTCAAAAGTTACCTACTATACCAAATGTGTGTTTTCCCACACGTAAACTTCAAAAGTAACCGCCTTAAGGAAAGTCTAACGTTAAAACTGAATTTTTTAAACAAAGTTTTACTTTTCACCGACAATTCTGAAAGTTCAATGTATAATTTGCCTTGCCGTGGTTTCGTGTGATTAAAATATTTAGACTGGGAGTTTATTCCAAGTTGCGATCATGTTGTAATACTTGTTAAGTTGGTTGTTTCTAGCTGTCCGGCATGTTTCCGCGGTCAGAGGGCAGTAATCAGCTTCTGAAATATTAAAACTATGAGTCTACGGTAAATGAGGGAGTCCGCATTGCACCTGTTATGATCTCACGATCTTTGAACGTGGCCAAACAAGTACCCAATAGTTATGAAAACAACCAGGTATATTTACCTCGTGCGCATACAAATACTAAGTTACACCGCTGGATAGTTCCCAAGCACAGTTTATAGTTTTACATATTTCAGGTTGTATCAACTGTATTCAACGATCAAAGGCCAGGGCTTATTACTTGCACGATAAGAAGAACAAGGAAATTGGTTTTATATTTAAAAATTTAAGAATGGTATTGTGTGTGTATATGTGTGTCTGTATTGTATAATTTCAAATAATAAAATACTCTTGGAAAATATATGTATGTTAATAAAGCACCATTATTCAAAAATTCTTATATATAGAATAAATTGTTTTCGATTAGATATAATGGTCAAACATTACAGGTAAAAGAATGTGGGTTAGGTATACAACAAGAATCAATACTATGACCGCCTTTGTTTATTTTGTAATACAACAAAGTTAATCTTGTGCTGCAAAATATCACTATGAGTATGCATACGTACTTTTATTGTTAGCAATACAATGGGTGTGAATAATAGTACTGTAACGTACCGCCCTTGGACATCCCAGTTTTATTAATTATTTTACTATTTCTATAAAACGTATTCTAAAATGCTAAGCTGTGATTCTAACAGCAGCGGTGATACATTGTTTGTATTTTAATATATTGCTATGATATGAGGCTATGTACTTACCAGAAAAACAATTCTTTAAATGCCTGCAATTTACGCAATAACTAATTATATTTTATATGAGACTCTTTTGTAAAATTTTTCAGGGTCGTTATTAAGCTTGGGAAGAAATGTTATTAATAAATAAGACTCAAACAAAAAAATACACAAATCAATATCAACGTTACAACAGTTTTTTTATTTAGAAGTCAATTTGAGGGTGAAAAATCGAGAAATTTCATTTATTTCTACTAATCTTAAACTGAACACTTATCTTTGTTTCTTCTTTATAACGATATCCTTAACTCGACAATCGTTGAATGATAAACTCCCTCTTCTCTGGTTTGCAGTTTCCACAAAAACCACAGCACTCGCCTTTAGTAAGAATCTTCCTCCGCTGTTGTACCAATATGTACTGGAATGCTTTTATGTTTATTAATACTTGGCTTTTTCTACCATGATAACTGTATTAGTATTCTTTTGGATGATTCCAAAATTAGTTGAGAAACACTTGTACCCGTTTTATTATAGCTTCTATTCAATTCAAAATCACTATTTATTTCTTATGACTCGTTTTCGTTCTCTTTTTCTATCAGAGAATAAAAAAATCCTGTCTTTGTTTTCAGGACGAGCCGTAACTAACCAATAAGTTTTTACTCGCTTTTGTCTTGCCTCTTGATCTCCCATTTTTTTTAAAACAAATAAATCTGGTGAAACAATGAGTGTTCTTTTTATACATTTGTCAAATTGACATTCACATCCATAACCCCCACAAATGACATTTAATGATGCGCAAACAAGTAAGTCTAAAACTTCTTATATATTAAACCTTTTAAACAATTCTGAACTAATTTATAATTAAAATTAACATAAACAATAATCGTATCAATTTGATTGTGTTCTTCTTTCTTTCAGAGTAAACAAAACTTCACAAATATGAAAATATAAATGATATAAAGATAACCACATTATTTGAATTTTTAAACAAGAAATTCTAGCAAAAATACGCAACCCTGAGTTTATAAGTTTGAATACAAAAACCTTACAGTCTTCACAAACCTCCAATCGTAAATTAAATTATAACAAGCATCCCAAAAACTGGCTTCCAGTCCAAATATCATAGCAATATTTACTTTATGCGAACTCGTATTTGTGGGTCAAGGTTACTTCCTGACTGCTACATATTTTTAATTAGTATTTTAGCACTTATTGTGTCTGCATGATTTGAGTCTGTAATTCAATTATTCAATACTGTTTAGTTCGTTTATTATGTAGGCTTGGACATATCTTAAGGAGGCCCTTATTTTTAAGTCATATTGTAAAATATTTAACACCACATGTTCGTAAGCCCGTATTGAATTTCGCACGTTTTCACGGCTCGGTAATCTACGAATTCTACAGAAAAATTTAAAGGAAAATTCCTCTGTTAAATAAACTTAATTCTTTAGGTACTAAATCAAAGTTACCGCCAATCTGGCGCCACTATTTTTTGGAATTATGATTATTTGAACGATTTTCTTTGTTCTTGGGCCATGTGTTATAGGAATTATAAAACGTCACATCTTTTCCACGTTTTGCCTTATAAAAGCAACGTGGTGTTTCAGAGAGGAATCATTTTTAAAGTTATTTATGAAACAGCAATCAAGACACTCTCTTGATGTAACAGCTTTTAGCCGTTCTAAGAAATCAGACATTCCTCGTACCTACCTGTTCCCATTCCGCTCAGCGCTTGAGGTTTTACCTTTGGCTGCTCGTGGGTTTTCCCATTCCCCCCAGCGCTTGGGGTTCTACCTTTGGCTGCTCGTAGGCTCCCCATTCCACCCAGCGGTTGAGGTTTTACCTGTGACCGTCCGTGAGCTTTGCAACTCTTCCCAGCGCTTGAGGATTTACCTTTAGCCACTCGTGAGCCATCCTTTCTCTATTTTCACGACTATTGTATTACTAACGAGAGTTTTTCCTTATTTTGACTATCTCGAGGACACACCAAGCAGCCTACCTTGGCCTGGTTTTTTGCAATTTCCTTAGTCTGAACAGGTGAATACAGGGGGTAGATATCTGTAAGTGGTTGCAGCTGCAATTATTGTGAGGAAATATTAACTTCAGTAAATGTATTAAACCTCCCCTGTATTTTACTTCTCAAATTTAGCTACTTTAGATTCCGAGATCTTAAACTTGCTCTACCACATAAAATACACAATGTACGATAAAAGGCCACATCGTATCACACATCCAGGGCCCGCAACGCTACAGTACCTAAAAATTTAAGTGGATATGTGTTAATTAAAACAGAGCAGGACTTTTGGGTCTCGCTTTTTAGGCGCTGGACGTTTGGCTGCTGGTAATAAAAAATCATATGTATTATGAAAAAGTCACTTTAAAATACGATTACATACTATATTTTACAATTAAATTAAGTAACTTTGGCAATTACTGTAGTAATATTGTAAGATGCAAGGTGATTCGTTTTCGAAGCACACTATGTGGACCCCATTTGCTATAATAGTTGTAATGTAGTTTTAAATTAGAAAAAATTGTTGATGCTTGTCGATACTATAAAAAGAAATTCGAAACTGGCGGGCAAACGTCCGGCGGACAATAGTCCGGTGCCCAATGGAAGCGATCAAAAAGCGGCGCCCAAACAGAGTTGCCCAAATGTCGTGTACTGTATTAAAATACTAAAAATTAGTGTAAATGTAGACAAACCATTAAGATAGTACGAGACTGAAATGCAATACAAGCTATAAAATTGTTATTATTGTGTCGGTCAAGAGGACGGTCATGTAGTGGCGCGTTCGAGTAAGAAACGTCGTGTGAAGGTCGCGATCCTCTCTGTTCTCTCCTTCAGTAGGCAATAGGCAACCATTAATTTGAATATAAAACAAAAGTTTCAGAAAAAAATCAATGAAAAGACCTAGAAAGAAAGTCTCCGGAAAAAAGTCCTCAGAAAAAAAGTTTCCTGAAAAAACGTCTCATGGAAAAAAGTTCCCGAAAAAAGTCACAAAAAAAAGTCCGCGGAATAAAAGTCTCCAGGGAAAATACCTAAAAAACTTCAAAAAGAATAGCAAAACTCATAACAACACAGAAATGTTTTAAATATTAAATAAGTGTAACTAAATATAAGATAAACTAGCATTTTTTTATAATGTTCATCTTTGGCAGTGAGTTTAGTAAAAAGCTTATATTTTGATTATACCAGTAAATTCAGGGCTAGTTATTCTAACCTAACCTAACTGTATATGAAAAACAAATAGGTGAAGTCGTTTATTTTAACCAACTCTTATACGGGGCTTGAATATCCAACACTTTTTTGGGGATTTTTTTCTAAGGGACTTTTTCTTGGAGACTTTTTTTTCGAAGATTTTTTTCTGGAGACTTTTTGTGAGAATTTTTTCGCTGGACTTTTTCATGACTTTTTTCCCAGAGATTTCTTTTTCGTCTCCCCTATAAACCCTAATAAATCTTCTCACTTCCGTGGTTCTAACCCTGTAGGTACTCTATGTATATTTTACTTAGGGTGCATAGGCGAGACCACAACATCTCTCTAATACAACTGTAGAATGGGTAAGAATTAATCTACTTAACACAGTTGTATACAGTGTAGTGCATAAATTAACATTCACACACCGAGATGTTTAACAGGTATGCCGATGCAGCCAAGTCGCATTCTCGAAAAACGCCGTATAGGCATAATTAAGTTGCATTATAACTTATCTTACTTAATTTTAAATTAAAATATTGTTATTTTTTTTGTTCATTGTAGACAAATAAGTATGTGTTGTAATATGCGCGCAGGGATAAATATATAGAAATAATTGAGTCTCCAGTTTTGCTTAATTTATTACTATTCTTATAATACAACGAAAAATATAAAAAAACTGTAACATTTTTAAAAATAAGCTAAACACTTCGCTTGGACTTTCTTATACTTTAAAAATAATTACTTATCATATTTTTAAGAGTATTTCAGTATTAACGTGTTACAACGCAACAAAGGCAAAATAAAATCTGTTTGTACAATTTTGAATAAGATATACGGCCTAATACAAGCGAACGGAGCTAGGTATACATTCTTCCTGTATACGGGAGCGTGACAGTACCCGGCGCGATTAACGAGCGGACCAATACTTTGACTAAGCATACTAAACGTACACCACACTAAACATACAGCGTTAACTCACTTCAACTTATGCTTTGCCTGAGGGAATTTTTTTACAGTTTACAATTTACTTAAACAGAAATTTTTTACAATCCTCAGTTTACTAAACAAAAATGGTGAATTTTCGATTTTAAAACATTCATAGCAGGTATCAAACTGAGCAAATTTTTTTGTACAAGTCAAAATTTTAAAATTACTTCAACTTCGAAGCTTTAGTAGTTCCAAATGTTTACGTAACTTGTAACATTCTGTACCCCTAGGACATTCCCAATATCGAATTTCATCCCGATCTGTTTACTCGATTTTGAACAAATAGGCGTTAAAACATAAATTTTCAAAAATTCATAGACGGCGTCACATACAATTTAGCGGGTTGGGGTACAAACCAAATCGTAATTAATCATTTATACAAGCTCTATAAGCTTACAAATTTAAAATAAAACTGCGTGTCCAGTTTTTTAGCAATATTTATCTAAAAATTTTCTAAATTTTGAAAATATTTTTCACCTCATTAAGCAAATTCCTGGTAATTTTAGAAATTTGTTTTGACGTTAACCCCCAGTGGCGGATAACTAACGCGTTGGTGTGTGGTTTTTTGTCACACAAGTGCTTACTATAATCATTGACTATACCCTTATAGACCCGCAACGTTTACGAATTATTACATATTTTGAAATAGTAATAGACGAGAGCGACAGTTGGCGCTGTTTGTACTGAAAGATCTAGAAAGCAGTCAACCAAGCAAGTTATAAACAACACTCTTAAATACGAATATGCTGGTCGATTGGATTCTGTTAAAAGGTCGGTCTGGTCAACATGAAAATTAAAGGTGTTTACTACCTACTGGCTAAGGTTAAAGCCTAAGGGATGAATACTTTTAGAGGTGTTTTTACCTATAAAGTTTTTGCCGAGATATTCCACAGATTTTCATTATGAATTTACAATTTTGGCACCAGTTTTTTTAATTGAAAGAATTCTCACCTGGATGCTGGAATTTAGAAAAATAATTTTATAAATAAAACACAGAAGAGGTTTAATACATTTATTAAAACAGTTCAATATCATTTTCTCAAAATAATTGCAGCTGCAGCTGACTTACAGTTATCTACCCTCAGTATTCACCTGTACAGACTAGGGAAACTGCAGAAAACCTAGCCAGGGTAGCTGATGCTCTAAATATATTCAAAACAAGGGAAACTCTTGTTAGACGTAAACTTATAATAGTGAAAGTTGATAATTTAATAAACTGGTATCACCCTGCAAGAAGCAATAAGCATAGGTAAGACAGAGGCGTCCTAATATCTCTATTTGGGAACTTAACAAAAATATGCAAAGAATAAAAAATAGATTTTTTAACTAAAGCTAATTGATAGGAGGAGTTAAACTCACGTAAATGCCGGAAAAGTTTTCGATTTGCCCTAAGTTGTTGTATCAGATTCCGTGCTCAAATTTTCAAATCTTAGTTTTGAAAAAACGTTACTAAAAAAAAAGGTCTACCTTCCGTTTCCGGTTTTTCTCTTTCTGTATGGACATTATTAATGTCCGAAGCGATCAAAAGCGACATACATTTTTTGCACTTATACATTTTTCGTAATTTTTGAATTGCATAGTCTGCAGTGTAGGTAATAGCACAAAGTTGTAAGTGACGCACGTCATCATTGTTTACGTTTACAGTAAAAGGACATTCCGGTTCATCGCCGCCCTGATTTTAAGTGTTAACACATGTGTTTCTATTCTTTGTTGACTTAGGTCGAATTTACAGTACCTACCCAAAGAATGCTAAATGACGTACGTTTCCAACAGTAGCAGGTATGCGACGTAGAACTTAAGATAAACTAGACGCATGGCGCACAGCGCCCCTTAGCGTAGTCGTCTTCAACTTAAGCGTAAACGAATTACATTGGTTGCGTATCTATAAAGGTATATAATCAAAGCTATAATGCAGCACTGAGATTCGATGGAGTTTCGCTTGTGCTACAGCATCATAGCCCGGCTTATGGCTTGAATAATGAAACTCTTTGACAGTAAAAGTTAAACGCAAAAAATACTTTTTAATAAAATTTTGTCTAAGAATATCAGTTGAGTAATGTGCACCCTCACATCCCAAGTAACTATAAAACGCTTGAAACTGATTTTCTTTACCAATTTGGTCTCTATTTACATAAAATTAACGAACAGCAAGCATTATTTTCTAGACTAATTCTACATTATTTTAATTCAGCAGTTCGAATTTTTTTTTAATTTTGCTGACACTATATTTATAACACTAAGCATTTATTTAAATGATTGTTATGAAATTTAATACTAGGCGCCAAAGAAGAATGTCGTAGAACTTGCGTAATTAAAACTATTATATTTTAATTTGTAGTTTAAAAATTAAAAACATAAAATTACGTTTATTTGGAGAATAAACATTATAGCTTTTAGCTTTGCAAAAGTTTTGGCCACAATAACATTGTGTCTCATAACAGCTATTACGATAAAAAATGTTTACTTGTTTTTGAGTAAAAAGGCGCTAAAGTGCCAACTTTTAAAAACTGCAGCTGCCTCTATTTTAAAGGTAAATGGTTTGGAAAAAAGCGTTGGATTTGCCCTAAAGTCTTCTATAAGATTTCAGTTTTAGATTCAGAAAATTTGTGCTTTGAAAAAATGCTGCCAAAATAACATGTCTAACGTGCAGTACCGCTTTCGAATTTTTTAAAAACTCAATTCTCAGATGAATTTTTGATACGCCCCCACATTCCAAATCTCATTAAAATCGAATCGTCCATTTGGGTGTTATAGAGCGCACACACCCACGGACTTGAGTTTTTGGAGATCCAAAACATGTATCTCCGTCAAAATCACAAATTCGAAAATTTGCATTTAATCAATACTTCTTTCTCTACACTGAAAGTACAGAAAAGTAAAAATGGAATATTTTGACCCTTAATTCGTTTACGATACCTAAGTTACGACGCAATTCTTATCGCAATTTTGGTATTGTAATCGACTTGCTACGCTCGCTCGGCCAAACCGTGTTAAACATTTTAAGTTTCGTTTCAGTAAGATAAATTTTGCAATTTGATTGCGTTTTGCTACAATTGCATTTGTATAGGTATAAAATTGAAAAAATATATTTGCATATTTTGTTTAGCTGAATTTTTGACAACCAAAAATTGTTTTTTAGATTAGACTTGCATCAATTTTAAATTAATTGCCGCCCCTTGAAAGTGTTTCTATGGGGAAACTGACCCACCTGCCCTGCCCTGCTAGAGCCGGCCCTGAGTAGTTAGTAATATAGAGTGCTTATACAACAAAAGTATATGTGCAGAGAAGATTTTAATATTTTCGCTAAATTATTAAAGCAAGACATGGCCTCCTGGCGCCCCATCCCGCTGCAACTACCCCAACGCACATGGAAGGTAAGTTACTTTTGCAGACAGGGCTTCATACTTATTTATAGCCTAGGACTTCATAAAATCAAAATTCGGCACTGAGTGCAATCCACGATAAATAGGTATAATGGTATGAATAGGTATTGTACTCAATAAAATTATAGGAAAGAAATGTGGGATTTAAATTAATTGAGAAAGTAAATGATCTATTAACTGGCAAATGCAGATTAATGGACGAGCTCAGAAACTAATTTTGTAGTAAAATTAGGTAAATTTGTACCCCTACACTTTGTGGTGTTAAGAAGAGCTTCTTTGAAGACAATTTTAATGCATATTTCACTCGCATTGTAACACCCAATGACTAGCTGCGATAACTTTTTTAGGAAGCTCCGGTTTTATCGCTGTTGTAACCAAATCCCGGAAAAAATGCCTCGGAAAAAAGTGCCGCGGAAAAAAGTGCCGCAGAAAAATGTGCCTGGAAAAAAGTGCCGACGGAAAAAAGTGCTGCGGAAAAAAGTGCCGCGAAAAAAAGTGCCGTGTAGGTACCTAACCTAACTCTATTATCTGTTATTCCAGTCTTCCGTCTGGTTATTCGTGCAATCTTCCTCATTTATTGTTGCTTCTTGCACGTTCCACAGACTTGATGAAAACAGGAGGGATATTACGTAACGTACCCGAGAACACCATTTCTGCCATTTGCTGCAATCCTTTTGTATTATATTATTATTAAGTATAACGGTATCTATATTGTGTATATTATTTTATTTTCCAAGTGTATATGTCAAATACACACCTACACGGCACTTTTCTCCGCGGCATTTTTTTCCCGCTGTACTTCTTTCCACGGCACTTTTTTCCACGGCACTTTTTTCCGCCGCACTTTTTTCTGTCACCTAAACCACAACAATCAGATCAACAATTTTTTTTATTTTTGAATTTAATTATTAAATAACGCGTTGATTGATACCTCATTGTCATGATATGGCTACACCAAATTTCCATGGGAAATTTAAATTTTTTTGCCATAATAAAGTCAATTTTTACAAGGAAAAACAACGTACATTAATAATTTTCAATAATTAAAGTGCAGTAATAAGAAAATTAATTTTTCGCAAATTATAAAAAATTGTTTCTAAGTCTGCAAAAAGTTATTTTTTTACCACTTTAACTTTTTACGATGTTTTTTGCCAAAATAAATTAGAATTGTAAATTTTGCGGTGCAATATCTTACGTGGGTGCACAAATTAGAGCTATAAAGTGTTGAAGATATTGCATATATGTGGTCCAGCTGTGGAATCCTGTATCGTGTTCGAGCGAATTAATGTGGTGTTAACACGTCTTTATATCACACCCGCCTGCGGTTTCAGACTTGCCCCCCTTAGAGTATATCAGCGCGCCTAAAATACTTCCCTCTTAAGGTGTAATTGAGATTTAGAACAATTTTTAAATGCGTAAGAGTTTGGAAATTTATTTAAATCAAACCAATCGGTATGGACGTAAAGTACTACCCAATATTTAACATTGAATGGTTAAATTAAGCATGATTAGGAAAATCTAGAAGCGTTCTGTTTGGTACTGCTGATTATAAATGATTAACATGTCAAATTCACGCGGAGTTTTATACGTATGTTCAAAATAAAACACGCGGCTTGGAAATCTTCGAATATTTGCCTGTTGTTTTGAGAATAACCACATATTGAGGTTCGGATGCACAATCAACGCGATCACATACGTTTCTAGCGTCTCGTGGTGCACGTTATTAATGTTATTGCTATTTTCGATGATAAATCCAAGAGAAAAAGGCACAAATGTAATTGGAAGCGATTCAGAACTTGTTGTTTTGAATTATGGCCTCTGCTGCTACGAGTCGGTACGTTTGATACAAACATATATTTTATATTCCTTTTATAGCAAAGAATAGGCCCCTTTCGTGAAACATTTTTTATAACTTTTTGTTTGTGTACATGTACTAAGTGGAGGTTCTTGTAAGAAGTTCTCGTAATAATGCATACAATTATAAGGTCGCGTTCTCATGACCCAAAGTATTTATATCGAAGCCAATTTAATAATACATTGTAATACCTTGTAAATTTCCAATCAATTATAATTTGTATACCAACACAGTTTTTTGTATTTTTAAACATACAATTCGTAACAATTAGGACGTTTAATTTTAATATTCCAAATAAATTATTAAGCGAAATGCCACAAACAGGTTTTGCATTTCTTTTCATTTTACCCATCTTTGTATGTAACTTATATTTTATTTAAATCAGTATGTGCTGACTTTACACCATATTTTATTTTGTACGAGACACTTTCAACATCTTTTCCATTTTTATGAAAAAGACTAACAACGTTATACTAGGTGTCTATAAATAATTGTCCAAAATGAAACTTCGTAAAATTTAGCGATGCTCACTCTGTATAAATTGACATTTAAATAATTGAATATGATATTTGACAGTTTGTTCATCACCGACAGTGCTACATACAAATAAAAGTTGTATAGAGCGGGAAAAAACTTCTAACTTTTAATAATAAAATTAATTTCCAAAAAGATGAATTACTCATGGGAAGTCCAATTTCACCTCTTTTAGCTAACATATTTATGGAAAATCTAGAAGATCAAATATTCGAATCAAATCAATCTGAGAAAGTTATATTTTGGTTTCGTTATGTTGATGATATTTTAGCACGTTTTGATAGCTCATTTGAATTAATTAATGCATTTTTAATTTTTATTAACAGCTTGTACCCAAAACTAACATTTACACAAAAAACTGATCAAAATGGGTCTATTAACTTTTTAGATTTAAACAAACATTAATTCAAATAATAAACTTGACTATCCTGTTTACAGAAAACCTACATAGACATTACAATACCACACGATTCTTGTCATCATAAAACATAAATTAGCAGCATACAAGTCCCTGATACATACAGCTTTGACGGTCCCTTTAGATAAAATTAGTTATAATAGAGAAATTTCGATTATTAAACAAATTGCGTACAATAATGGTTATAATACTCAACTTATTGATACACTAATTAAAGAACAAAATTATAAATTAGCTATTTAGAAAATTGATTCAACTACTTCATTAGATAAAATGAAATATGCGTCAATCCTCAATCTTATATTTTGGCAATAAATCAGAAAAAATGCCAAAATTATAAACAAAACAAATAAAGTTATATTAATTTATAAACCAACAAAGAAATTTTAAACGCTTTATTTAACGTCAAAGAAAAAACAGACAATTTACTAAAATCGGTCATTTACAAATTAAATTGCTCGCACTGTAATTCGGTTTATAAAGAACAAACAATTATAAACTTTGATATTAGGTACAAGAAACACGTACGTTGTTACAAATATAAACATACACATAAATCCAATTACGCTAAACACTTACTAGAACACAATCATTTAATGACATCTAATAACACTATAAAATGTTTACATTTTTGTGATGATGAACATGGATGGATATACTAGAAGCATTTGAAATTCAAAAACATTAAAAATCTGTAACTTTTATAAATGAGCAAATTGATTTCTTAAATTCGCCATTATTGGACGTTTTGGCACAAGAAATCAAGTCAGCTGGACGCAGGTATGAAAATCCAAGATCCAGTTATAAAGATTTATTGTTCCTATAGCAACAACACCAACTTTTAATCTTGCCTCTGAAACTAACATTTTAACATGTCGAAATATGTATAAAGCTAAAATAAAAAACCTGTTGAAGTTATGAATTTTTTTATTTAGAATAAATTAAAAGAAACTTCAAGGAAATAAAGCTCCAACCTATAAATAAATAAAAAAAGCTTCTTGTTTCTATAGCATTCGTGTTCTTACAATGGTTGATAAACACCCGGTATTTAGTTTATCTTCAGAACTATCTTTCTGTCCAAATTTATCTATTAAATTGTAAACAGTTATGAACATTTATTAATGTAATCTTGGTACATACAAAACTTCAAATAACTTTTGTTAGGGCACTAATATGTTATAATTTGGAAAAAAAACAAGCACCTATTTTATTTTTTTGCTCTTGTCAAAAAAGAAGGTCATAAATGCAGTTATATTTTTACAGGTGGATAGCTTTTACAGTTAGCTACAAATTATGTTTCTTCTGTTCTTTCCGACTCCGATAAAGTGGGTAGCCTGTAATTATTTATTAATTTATTTATAGGCAAACGGGCATAGGACCAACTACAATGTCTAATAACTAGAGTTGGGCAAATGCATATTTGCATCTTTTTTCCTATTGATCATAAAATGTTAGTTTTTCGTATATACACGTTTCGTGATGTTTAGAGTCATAAAAAGTAAATTTTATTTTGCATATTTGGCATATATTACAACTTTACGGCATACGGCATATATTAGTGCATATTTTAGCTTTTAATGGCATGAAAATGCATATTCTAGCAAAAATAAAATAAAATTTCAAATAAATTATCAAATAAAATATTCGTAGTTCTTAGAAGAAATTGCACAATTTCTTCTAGTGAAACCACATGAACCCTAGACTTGCACTTTCTAAATTTCCAAGTAGGGGTAGAGGAAATAAAGGATTAACTGACAAAGGTTGTATTATTTGGGTAGGTTTATTCCTTAGGTACAAATTTCTTTGAAAATAATATTTGGAAATTTTTCTTATACTTATTCTTAGAAATAGTTATTTATAATTTTAGTGCTAGACTAGTTCATTTGTTGCCTTGACAGAGAGCTGTAAAGTGTAATTGTCCAGTCTATACCTTGAAAATGCCTAAAGTTGCTAGTTCAAAAAACGATTTATTTAAGAAGTGGTTGAAGCCGTATACATGTTTTAAATACGATGGAAGTGTTGTGTTGTGCGTCATCTGTGAAAAAGAGGTATTTATCCGTTTATTTTAATTTTGAATTAAAAAAAAACTGTTTACTCTGTTTCAAGTTAAAAAACTTCAAACAAGTCAAAACAGCGAGTTAAAAATTTAATACTAATTTGTTATTTTATTTTGTAATTAAGCAAACAATTTAAGAATAAAATTAAAAAGTTTTTTTGTGATATTGCAAAGGATATGGCACAGGCCACAGGGCACATTCAATTATTTTCCTTTGTGTAAGCTGTAGTAAATTGTACTTAAATATTGTTTTTACAGATAAACATTAATAAAAAGTTTCAACTTGATCAGCACGTAGCCACCGGTCCGCATCAAAAAAGAAAAAATAATACAAACGAGCCAAAACAACAATTATTGCTGAACTGCTTAAATAAGAATGTCAACAATTTCAACGACGACGATTTGTGTAGAATGATGGTTTCATGCAACATTCCATTAAATAACATGGACGTTCCCGAATTTAGAAATTTCTTAGAAAAATATACAAAACAAAACGTCGTTTCCCGGAGAACAGCTTCCAGAACGTGCATTCCAAAATTATACGAAGAAAATCTTCAAAAAATAAGAAACGTTGTTTCGAATAATTGTATTTGGTTTAGTGTTGACAAAACCACCGATGCTAAAGGAAGATATAGGTATAGCGAATTTTATTGTATAGGTGTTTTAAACAGCAGTCCTTCTTCCAGTTATTTAATTGCTGCTAAACAACTAGAAAAAACCAACAATTTGACAATTTCAGGTTTTGTCAATGAAACCCTTTCGTTACTTTATTTGCCAAATCAAATACCACCAGAAAGGATTTTATACATGGTGACTGATGGTGCCGCATACATGGTAAAAGCAGGTCAAAATTTAAAAATCTTTTTCCCAAATTTAATTCATGTAACTTGTTTGGCGCATGCGATGAATAGGGTGGCCGAAGTGGTTAGAACTGAGTTTCCTTTAGTCAATAAAATTAATTAATAACGGAAAAAAGGTATTTTTAAAATCACCACTTCGCGTCGAAGTTTACAAAGACTTGCTTAAAGATGTGCCCTTACCTCCACAACCAATTCTCACCAGGTAGGGAACGTGGATAGAAGCCGCTCTATTTTATTTTGAAAATTACAGTGAATTTAAAAATGTTGTTAACACCTTTGATTCAACTTCTGCTCAGTCTATAGCAGATTGTCAAGATATTTTAAAGTGTCCGGAATTGCAACCTCAGTTGTCCTACATAAAGGCTCATTTTTCGGAAATTCCTAGCATTATTAATAAATTAGAAACACAAAACCTGCTTCTCACTGAATCTTTAGAATTAATCGAAAAATTTCATTCAATTTTGAATAAAAATAAAAATAAAATATGCAAAAAAGTTAGCAGCAAAATGGACGATTTAATTCAGAAAAACAGCGGACTTTCAACTCTGAATTCCATGAAAAATATTTTAAATGGAGATTTCTTAAGCAATGGCCACAATGACGAATGTTTTGCAGTTAAAAATTCACAGTTATTTAAATATTGTCCAGTAACTTCTTGTGATGTAGAAAGAAGTTTTTCCAGCTACAAAAATATATTGGAAGATAAGCGGCAAAATTTTCTCGTTGACACCATTGAAAAGCACATGATTGTTTATTGTAATAAATAGGTTGTGTTATTTATTGATTTTACTTCTACCTGTATTTTTGTATATGCAAATAAAAAATGCAGTTTTAACTGAAAATAATAATGCGTTTCTATATTATGTAAGCCCTTTTGATTTTTTGAATGATGAGTGTTTGTAACTAAAAATAATGACAATCATTAATTGTATTTATCTTTTTCTTTCAACGAAAAATTACATTTGATGCAAAACGTGCTTTAACTCATATAACAATTACTAGTATTAAACTGCAGATTCAAATAAACATCAGATTTTCATATTAGGCACTAAATAAACAAACTAATTTTTTTTAGTGCATATCGCAAAAGGTTACTGCATATTCTTGCATATATTCAAGGTTTTATGCGACATCTTTACAGCATATTTGCCCAACTCTACTAATAACAGATAAATTTACTTATATTAAACTAAATTTTAGCGCCTTAAACTAAAAAGTAGTATCTTATACTCTAACGTAAGGGTGGTATTTTCATTTTTTAGAAAATTAAAAATACAATTTTGCCAATTGAACTACCTATACCAAAAAGCAAGACCTGCAATTTTTGAATTTTTAATACTCCCCTTGGTAAATCTGTTCAACTGCATTTTTAAATGCCTTGCTAGAAATATTAAAACTATTTGCATTTGACTGATAGAGTTTACCTTATCCTTACCGGATGAATGAATTCATAAGATGGCGAAAGGAAGCACCATTAGTACTTGTAGAAGATAAAATAGCACATTATTGCACTGAATTAGTTTAAAATTTCACGTGTTTTCTTAAATTTCTGGTGCTCGGTTGATTAGTTGATGCTAGAAAATATTATAAACATCACTAGAAATTTATAGATTACTATAATTTTCCCACTTACTCCAACACACTTAAATTGTTTCGAGTTATTTTTTACATAGAAGATTTCTAATATCGTTATTTGCGTAACTAGTGCGCGAAATGATGCTTTAGCACATAAGAATGAAAGTCATCGAAAGCGCTAAAAGCATTTCTCGCACAAGTTGCACACAACATTTTTCCTACTTTATTCTAATGAAAGAAATCGAGGTAAAATCGTTTTAATTTAATTGCAGAAAATGGAATTTTTGACGTTGCCGATGGCAGCGTGCGCTATACTGTACTGTTTTGCCCGGTCGGGCTTTTTTGTTTACTTACTACCGTTGCTGTCAACGCTCGAAGGCTGTTTATCCATTACGTACCTATGAAGGTAGATTCCCTTACAACCGTAGCATGGAAGTTTAAAAAATGTAAATACTGTGGAACTTCCCTAACACGAATCTCAAGGGACAAGAAAAAAAATTCGAGTAAGGGAGACTTCGAGTTACAGAAAATACACCAAAAAACATACGAAAAAAATTATTTGTTTATTTAAAAGTAGTATTCGGTAATTTTTTTTCATTTTTTCCAAAACATTTTTGCATCACTTGATTATGCTTATCAAGAGCTATCAAATAATATCATAATTTGTATTGATTGGATGTTTTGTTTTTGAGTAATCGGGCGTTAAATTTAAAATTTTCAAAAATTCGTAGCGGGCTTCATTTTAAAGATAGGTACAGCATTTGGAAAAAAGTATTTGATTTATCTTTAGATGCACTACAACGCTATGTGGTCAAAATTTAAAAACAGTGTTTTAAAACAATCTGTACCAAAGAAACAGGTCTAATTGCCAACTCCTACACACCAAATCTTATAAAAATCGCTAAAGGGTTGCGGAGATATAGGGAAGCTAACGGACCCATGCACTTACCCACAGACAGACATTTTTTTAAAACCACTTTTATTTGGGTTCCTTGGAATCCAAAACGTGTATTTCTGTTAAAATCTGATTTTGAAAATTTGCATAAAATCGTAACTTCCCCTACTTCAGTAAAAATATGGTACAATAAAAAGATGGAGGGACCGCAAGAGGCTGCTCAGCCTATCGAGTGAATGAAAGAAAAAGAACAAATAAAATATCAGCTGATTACCAAATAGGTGGGGACTTTCAATATTTATTTATCTCATTCTCTACTAACAATAAATTTCTGGCGATGTCAAAATTTTTGCGGTTTTCTTAAAATGAGCCTCTATAAGAGGGTTAATTGTGTTTAACGTAATTTATTAATCTAACAATTTATTAATCTACATAAAAACCGTTTTTACTTCCTTTCAAAAACTTTCCAATTTCCTTCCTCCGACTAAATACAAATTACCTACCCTCCAAACCTGCGGTGTGTATAGTGTACCTTGCTCCTGTGGGAAAGCCTACATCGGTGAGACGAAGAGGCCGATCAGCGTTCGAGTTTCTGAACACGAGCGCTGCACTCGACTGAAACGTCCCGCAGAGTCGGCTATCGCAGAACATAAACTCGATACAGGCCATAACATTCAATTTGACGATACCAAAATCCTAGCCCGTTTCTCCACCTACCTCAACCGTGTGATCCATGAAGCCATAGAAATACACAAAACTCCCAACAATATTAACCGAGACCACAGCTATCCCCTGCACAATGCCTACAAACTACTATTTCCGACTAAATCCAAGGCCCGCCCTGCACCGGTCTCGCCAGTTGTGTTCCAGATCCCAAAGTGACCACAGCCCTGAAGATGTCCCGTGGAACCGAGGACGAAACGTCGGCAGTTCATGCACCGATGACGCGGCTCCAACCCGGAAGCCTAGCTGTTATTAACGTAATTTATTGTATATTCTTTCCTTGTTTGAGAACTAATCGTCTTGTGTATCTCCAATCCATGGTTCTTGTTTGAATTATCGATAAATGCAGGTAAATTATAATATTGTCGATTCATGAAAAGTGATGGAATGGAACAGCTCCTCTCTTCTCAAAATTCCATAAACAGATCAATATTCCCGTTATATACCCTTCTATACCTCTTAAGGATTTCGGAAACATTACATTTTTAACTGAATACTACGAGAAATCTAAAATTTGTATTAGGGGGTTTCTATGTTTATTCCGGTCAATTTGTGGCATATCAACTTCCAGAACTAGCTCCTAGGTTCCTTAGAATTCGCCCTAAAAGCATATTTTACCAATTAGTAATTTTGTTCGAAGTTAGATTAGTAAACAATATCATATTATTGTGTTCTCTGAATATTATTACAAACGAACTTTGGTTTCTCCAATATTCAAGTTTGCAATAAGGCCGAATCAGGAGCACTAGTTAGGTCTAAAGTTCAAATTTTACTCTTTCTTAACGGAAAATGGACCGGGAAAGAACTTACTCCAATTTCGGAATTAGTACTCAGACTACTTTGGGTGGAAAAGGGTTAACAAGCTAATTTTGTGCTAAATTTGACAGGTTAGTGTATAATTGAAAAATATTTTAACAGCCCAAAATAAGTTCGTTACAAACTTATTAAATGACTAAAAACAAATTTATTAATCCTTTATTAAAGTTAACAAATTTAAGGCATCTTGGCTTCCAGGTTAAAGCCGCGTTACCAGTGCTGCTACTCCAGGCGTTTCGTGTACGGTTGCACCGGACATCTTCAGGGCTGTCGATTCCGCTGCTGCTGGAACATAGCAGCAGTACCAATGACGTTGTATTTAATACAGATTTTACAAAGCTAACCAAGAATCGACCTATAATATATCATACTATTAAAATTTTTGTAATTATTTAAGAAACATAAGTTTGCTACATTCTGTTATTGAAAAAACCTGAACTTATAAAATTTTGATCAAAACAGTTTGAAGGTGATAAAATTTTAATGACGACACGTGGGCGACATCTCATAGTAAAGGTAAACGACACATCATAAACAAAGTGAGAGGTATAACAGTTGGAGTCCCACAGGACTCCATATTAGGCTCTCTCTTATTTTACTCTTAATTCAAATGGAGGTGGTAAATTCGGATGTTACAAAATACTACCGGAAAGAGCTGTAAAAATAATGTTTTCTAATATTGTCCTAAGCTTTTCTTTTTATTCGTTTAAAAATATATTTTAGATTTGATTTTTAAATGTAATCAAATTCAACAAATTCTAATTAGTTTTCACGATTTGTTTATCTTCAGCGAAAACCGTTAGCGTGACAGAGAATAATAACAATAAAGAATTTTTAAAATGAGAAACATTATATCAGAAATTAAATACGCCTAACTAAGATCGTTTAGAAGTGCTTTGCATATGCTTTGGAAGCATTTCATTAGCATATTTATAGAAAGAAGTCGGATTTCCTTTTTTCTCTACTGCGTATTTTCGCAATTTATTTTCTAAGCGGAAAGAAAACCTATAAGTGGCGACATTGTTTATAATTTGTTTTTATTTGTGTGTCTCAGCTGTCTGTTGTTTTAAATCTAATTTATGTAGCAGATGTTTTGATTGAACGAAGAGAAGTAATTAAAGGGGCAGCACTTGTATGGTAGAAGATGGGGACATTAGCGGCTAAGTTATGCCTCTAAATAACGCCGAGCTTGAAGTTTATAGGCGGCCGCGATGCCCGCTACTTATTTATATATGCAAACTACTAATTAGTTTGTCTGTGGAGCGTTTATATTTGGAAATATTTAAGAATATTGTTAATGAATTAACGGCATAAATACGAATAAATTTGAGCTCCAAGTTATTAAGTTGTACATGTGAAATTGTTACTCAATTAAATAACAGGCTTAACGGTAAATTTTTTATCTGATCACATCAACGATTAGGAACAAATTCCTATCATTATCATTAAATACCTTAATAATTCTGTACAGCCATGATGGTTGTATGACTTACACTGAAGGCTTTGAATAAAAATTCGTAGATATATTTATTACATTTTTTTAGAAACAGATTTAGTATCAATGATTCTGTAGTATAAATAAATTGAAAAATACGCGAAGCACTTAGCCTGGACTTTCCTATACTTGAGAGTTTATACTTTTCCTCTGTTTAAATGTTTACGCACAAAGTCGTAGTCTTGCAATAGTGGCGGTTTAAAACAAACCGTTATTGATATTTAGTCCGTAAAGAGCAATTGCAAAACGTACAGACACCGGTCGTGCAACGTAAAAAGCGAACTAACGTATAACCACCACCTCACTAATAACCACGGCAGCCGGCTGCTTCAGCATAATGTCGTTGGCCGGTTCGCTTTAAATACAGTCGCACATTCTGTTAGAGCAAGCTGCGTATGAGGGTGTTTTATTGTATTTAGAAATCGACAATTTTTTAGAGGGAAAACAATGAATTTGTTTTATGTTTTGGAAAAAAATTCCTTGAGATTAAAGAAAACTAGAAACGGAAAAAAGAAGCTATCACTCATGAGTCATGACCAATTTAAATTAAACAAAAATATTTTATCGTACTCCGCTTTTAAATGAAGTGGTTTATATTTTTGATTTTCAAAAATTCATACAAGGCGTCACAAGAAGATAGAGACTGGGACACAAACCAAACTGAAGCTCATCTTTAGCTCTACGAGCCTATAAATTTGAAAAAACATAGTATGACCAGTTTTTGAGCAATATTTTGTTAAAAATGTCAAACTTTTGTAATATTTTACACGTCGCAGTTTTAGTAGCAAAAAAAATAGCTGGAGCATTAAGAACGCCAAATTTCATCCTGAGCTGATAGTTCATTTCTGAGCAAATATGCTTTAAAGTGAACATTTTCAAAAATTTATAGAAGGCGTCACAGAGAAATTAGTGAACTGAGACACAAACTAAATTGTAGCTCATCCCAGCTCTTTGAACTTACAAACTATTACCATTCATCCTGATCTGATAGCTCATTTCTGAGTAAATATGCTTTAAATTTTCTACATTTTCAAAAATTTATAGAAGGCGTAACAGAGAAATTAGCAAACCGAAACACAAACTTAATTGTAGCTCATCCTCAGCTCTTTGCACTTACAAACTATTTCAAAAATCGTGTTTTTAGTTTTTGAACAAATTTTTAAAACAATTTGTGTCCTCAATACCAAATTTGATCCCGACCTGCTAATTCGTTTTTGAGTAATTACTCTATTCTATATATACATATTCCGGAAGAAATGCCACCCCTTTTTTTAATTTAAGTTGGCCAACTTGTGGATAGAGATAGAAAGCTGCAATGTTAATTAAAGGTATAGCTAATACTAGATGAGATAGAGTGTTTAATGTAAAATAAGGGTTAAGATTTTTTCCAAAAATATTCCACTTACATTTCTGCGGATACTGCATGTGGCGTCTCTCCCAGGATCTGATCGGTGTGCTGCTAAAAGCTGCTGAGACAGATGCCAATAGGTAGTTGTTATTATGAACCTTTACCCGTAACTGCTACCGACAGGGTCCCTGTGACCCAGCGCTACCAAGAATTTTAAATATCAGGGCGAGTAGAGGAGTGGGGGATCTGTGTTGCTAGTTATTCTCTAATGAGTCAGTGACAAGTTAAGACCTGTAGTGGCCGGCCACGTAAATTTTACCAAAAGCGGTATAAATACGTGCACGGGTCACCGTGGCCCATCTATAGCACTTACTTAATTAAGTGATTTTGCAATACGCAGGTATTTATGAAATTAATTTATATTGCTTATATTATTATGCAGTAATTACTTGTTGCAACCACTTGTTTACTAAAAATAGAATAATGTAACGAAGATTTTATCGATTTTATAGATAATCATGGCTTCCTCAAGCAAATATCTTACCGATGCCAAAGAATTTTGGAAATAAATTGAAGGTGATACAGAAGACAATATTGCTGAAGCAGACAACGAGGTGCAAGCTGCCGAAACTGTATTCAATAATGCAGACGAAAGTGATTAAGACGAATAGGACAACGAAATATTTAGTGATCATGACACTGATAGTGAAAATGAGTGGTTGCCTACCGACGAAAATATTTCTACTGATGAATCGGAAATTGCTTCAGATGACAACGGGGATACTGCAACAATTGGACAAAAACCTGCTTGGTATGGAAAAGACGGAACAAAATGGTCTAAAAATGCACCTGCTAGGGGTAAAGTGAAAGCTTATAATTTGGTAAGGGTTGTGACAAGATTGAAAGGACCTGCACGTAAAAATCCTCCTTCGAGTCCTTTAGAGGCATTGAAATTGTTTATTACAGATGACATATTGGAAATAATAGCCGAATACACCAACGATAAAATCGACAAAATAAAAATCAACTACTCAGCATTCAAAAGACGAAAAAACTCCCGCTCGAAGTTTGCACCAACATTCATCAACAAAACAGACAAATGCGAAAGTGAAGCTTTTATTGGTTTGTTGTTCAAGCAAGGAATATTCAAGTCTGGCCACGAGGACTTAAAAATCTTATGGGCAACAGATGGTACAGGACGAGATCTTTTTCGGTGTACTATGCCACTTGCACGTTTTCTATTTTTGTTAACCTGTCTGAGATTCGATTACGACCTAACGAGACGAGAAAGAGTTAAAACTAACAAGCTAGCTCCAATTTCCGACACATTTCAAATCTTTGTGAAAAATTCTCAAGAAAATTATATTCCTGGTCCTCACATGACAGTAGACGAAATGCTAGTTCCATTCAGGGGTAGATATTCATTCAGGATGTACATCCCAAACAAACCCGCCAAATATGGGTTAAAGATTCAGATACTAGCAGGTAGTCAAACACATTACATGCTAAATGCGGAAGTGTACACTGGAAAAAGTTAAGTGAGTACTGAAAAAACAACTCTTTCGCATCCTACTGAAGTTGTGCTTCGTATGGTAAAACCAGTAGAAAAAACTAACAGAAACATAACGGGGGACAATTGGTACACATCCACCGAGTTGGTTGATCAACTTAAAAAAGGGACTGACCTATGTAGGCACAGTAAAAAGAAATAAGAAGATGATTCCTCAAGAGTTTCTGCTCAACAGAAAACGTCCCATCCATTCATCACATTTTGGGTTCATGTCAGACCATTGTGTCGTACGTACCAAAGAAAGCAAAGTCGGTTATATTACTCTCCAGCATGCACCATGATAATGATGTTGATGAAAATAGTAGAAAACCGGAGATCATTTTATTTTACAATAGCACCACGGCAGGTGTAGATGCTTTGGACCAAAAATGTGCAACGTGTTCAACATCTCATCGAACTAGACGCTGGCCTATGGCCATTTTTCATTGTGTTTTGAATATTTCCGGAGTAAATAGCCATGTTATTTACCAGTTTTTGCAGGGCGTAGAAATATCTCGTTACGACTATTTGAAACAGCTTGGAATGGCACTGTACGCTCCATATGTGACGCAATGAATTTATAACAAAAAGGTGCCTCAAAAACTACGCTGTCTTGCAGCCGACATCCTTGGTATTGTAGTGGATAATGGTCCTCAACCAGGCCAAGCTGTACAAACAGCTAAACGAAAGAGATGCGCAATTTGTCCTTCAGAGAAAGATCGAAAAAACAATACTTACTGTTTAGTGTGCAATTTACCTATTTGTTTGCAATGTTGCTATAAAGGTGTGCCCAAATAGTAAATAAAATTTGTTTGGGACTAAATTTGTTCCTATATATGTTAAATAAACATTTTATTATGATAAATAAAAATTAGAATGAAAATACTATTGTTTAAATAGAAAAACGTTATAGGGTCACAGTGACCCATCAGTAGCAGTTGCGGAAAACTTATTGGTCGGTAGCAGTTAAGGGTTAAAAATGATATAAAAACATGTTTTATTATATAAGTTAACATTAAAATACAATTTATATGTTTTATTTTTAACAAGATTTTAGCAAACATTGCACATAAATTTTCAAATTTAGTTCTTGGAGGAATATTAAACTATTGTGCAGCAGTTCTTACGGCCATACTACCACAACGTACATGCTGAATAGCAGCCAGCAATGGTTCTTGCCTCCATTTTCCACGCAAATCAATATTTGCAAAATTATTTTTGTACGCGCTAACACTAACTATAAAATCTCAGCTCTATTACCAGTCTACCGGGAGCGTAGTTACATAGTAGTCATATTATAAGAACATAATATATAATACTAAAATAGCGATAATGTAAAAATATCTATAGGTAACGGTTACTTTTACTTTCATAACAAATAGGTCCTCAACCGCAAAAAAAGTTTCAAATTTAAAATACTGACACAGATGCACTTCACTCCTTAGCAAATAAAAATTATTCCTCTTTTATAATTTTCCTCTATCGGAACCATGAGTAGTATGGGAGAGGTATAACGTGCAAGTACTATTATATCAAAGTTTTTTAATAACAGTGCTAGATTAAATTCAAACTTGGTCATGTTTACTTATAACTTTTGAAATGAATAACAAGTCGAATGAAATTTAGCTACTTTGTATGAAACCTAGAATATGAACAATAAACCATTTAATTGCTTTGTATAGCAAATCTCCCATGGTGACAATTTGTTATTTCAGTAATTCACAGAGTATTTACTTTTCTAGTGGATGGTAAATAAAATTATCATCTATGCACCAAGAGGGGTTAAATAGCAAATCCGACAAAGAATACAAAAAGTTTTCACACAAAAATTAGACCACGACGTGGTCATCTTCAGGCCTAAAATAAAATAAGAAAATGAAATAAATAAACACACAATAGCTGCACATAACTGCCGCTGACCGGCGCAAGTAAATTACAAACTACAGAGGCCGTGTCTTTGCAGTTCTTATTGCGTTCTGACATCCCTACTATTTTTTGCATCTGTTTAGCTGATCATTGCATTATTTGCATCATTGTGCATGCAAACGTATTAAGAATAATACATTGATTGATTGTGTCGTAGCTGAAATCATTTGGCTCGATAAACTCGGTTTTCGCGTAGGCGAAATTGTGTAAATGTTAGTTTTGTTATTGCAAGTTAGAATTTTATTTAATTTTGAAAACTTGTGGGTAGGCACTGCCTACTCTGCCTAATAGGACGGACCGCCACTGACTAGCAGATCCGTATATTAATTTATGCAATTTTATACAGCAAATTACGGTATACATCATACCTAACATAATTTTCAGTCTGAGTTCACTTGTATATTCCAAGTTCGATCCATATCTATGTAAAAACTTCGAAGCGTGTCTTGCAAGCGTATTAATATTTGAGTGTTTCGTGTAAAAAGGACGTTCGTCGGTTAATTTCTGTTTTCTCACACCTATGCATACATAAATAGGCGGGCTAGAAGAAATATGCATAATGTTGCCAGCATCTGTGTATATGTATATTAGTGTGTACTAATAAAGTCGTTGTTTAGCGGGGCGGCTGTCGGCTGCAGGACAGTCAGTAAGGCAGATAATTGTAATTTATCGGCCGGGTTGGCTGGATGGCTTCATCGCTACGCCTTAATGAACGGTGTCACTGTTAATGGTGTCACCCTTAATAACATTCCGATTTTGTTTCACCAAAAAAGGTGCCAGGTTCTAAATTGTCATGGTTTTCTGAAGAAAATTTTAAGAAGAAATTATAAAAACACTTACCTGACTCGCCATGACTAACCCGTTTCCTCTTCCGGAGGCTGTAAGTAAGCTTTTACAGGATGCTGCTCGTAGAAACTTTTATTATTGCTTTAATGTGTAGAACATAGCGTAAAAGTTTTTACAAATTACTTGCGCATCTTGAGGAAACACTCAAACCTTCATGGCAATTCGATTATTCACAATAATGGAGTTACCTCGAAAACTGAAAGATTTAAGTGCTTTCAATAAGAATAACGGAGAATAAGATTTTCAAAGCAAATGTTCAAAAAATGTAAAGATATAGAATGGTTAGTACCTACATATACAATTTTAAGGCAACTACTGTAGTGATAAAAATAAGAATAATTAGACTGTTTCATATTCGGAAGGCTGTAACTCCGTAAAAAAGCGTTTTCTAATTTATGTTTATGGGAACTTTTTGCATTGTTTGTATTTTTTTTAAACTCGTCTCGTATACGCTCAATAAATCTTGAAGTTCTAGTACGACGGGAAAACTGTAAATTGAAAAAAATATTGCAGTGCAACAACTGAATTTCAGTGTTTTTTTGTAGTCCAATTAAACCCTGAAATATTCATTTTAAAACTATTTAGTTCTGCTGTAAATTCCTTTTAAAATGATACCGTTCTAATTTGATTTAGCGTATAAAAATACGTGGCTACATTTAAGCGTACATGTTTCTTTTTGTCGTAAATAAACTGGTAGTTGCCGCTTTTAACCGATCACTGATCTCTTTATATATTATATCTGCCTTTGCCGTCCTGTCATCATATCACCTTATGTTTCCATTTAAAAATAAGCGGACAAGTTTCGTTTAAAGCTTATGCGCCGCATAATGATGATATATCGTACTTTAGTTATCTAATTTACCCAAACAGCGGCATTTATGATGTTAAGTGCTAGAGTTTTAAAAAATTTACAGAAAAAAAATTGTGTTTTACTCTTAACGAGTTTCATGGTTTGTCGCTACTTAAACGCGAGGCTTGGATACGGACGAGCAAGCAAGAAATCGTTAATACATTTTACAAAACGTAGCTACTGATACTGAAAGTATGTAGAGACTCAGATAAATTCCAAGATGTTGTAACAAATAATATATTTGCAACAACAAAACCAAAATTACGTACATAATTTTCAGGGTAAGATTCTTTGTAGCTACGTATATACAGGGGCGCGCATAGCAGGGCGTGCGTCTGCGTACACCGCACTCGGGCGCCATCGTAAAAGGGGGTCCAAATTTTCAGAAATTTTCAAAATACATAAAATAATCCGAACCATAGCAATGCCTACATCAGCAAATCACCGAATGAAGTCCCCATGAAACGGGGACTTAGGGGAAACAAGGAAAGTGCGTCAAAGTTACGCTGTAATAGTTTTAAAAATGTGTTTTTTAGTTGTTCTTAGTGTTGTTAGCGTTAATATTACAAGCGTAGTCGTCTCCCAATCCGTTAGTTGCAGGTTCGATTACTGATGGCTCCTGATTGTTTGTGGCTGTTGCATAGTTGAAATTTAAATAAAAATCTAGATGGGCTAATGGTCTTAGCACTCGACGCTTGTAGGTCTACAGAAAAAAAATGGTAGTACTCTCATTATAACTAAATATGACATGTTCTTATTTAATATTGCCCGAAATCTTGTCCCATCTTGTGTCTTAAGTAAAATATTTGCGTCTTTGTGGGTTAGCTACGAAAACAAATAACACACCAAAGGATACCAGTGCGCCCTCATTAGTACAGCCTTATAATTTTTTTTTTCAATCGAATGCTTATGTGAAACATCTTTGATAAATTTTATCTCAACAAAATTTATTTATTTTATACAGGCTGGTTTTCTCAAAACTGACAAATAAAGTAGTTTTAGGCGTTTCTCATTGGTCAATATCGTCTTATTTTTAAGTCAAAAATACACCTATAATTTGTGGCAGACTATTCTGTGGTAGCACAAAATAAACCAATTTCCACAACAGAGTGTATTTAGTCGGGCGATAGTAAACTCGGCCGCTCAGCATGTACTAATCCCACAGGTAAACTCGGCCTGCTAGAAATTTTCTGCCTTAATCTTCATAGGTAAACTCGACCCTGCTATTTTGACCCTAATTAGAGATTAAAGTTACTTAACTTATCGGCCCAACTTATCTGCGTCATACTATGTGGCCCATTAAAAATTTCCTAGAAATATCAACAACCCCCTTTCTAAAATGATAACACTTTCATTGGTTATTTTGCATTATGAAGGCGTGGCTTATAACTTTCTTTCTTCGTTCTCTTCAAAAAAATTATTATTTATAAAACTGCAGTTGACGTTTCATTACGTACAATTTTCGCGTTTTTAATCTCGGCTCCGCCTCGATTAGAAAGATAGCGATTCGTAAAGAAAAACAATACTTTTTTTTACTTATAATACAAATAACTATTCATTTTCTCGAACAGGAAGTCCACGGCTGTCTGTAATAAAGTCTTTGTAATTAAACGTATTAGTTTGCTTGATTCGCTGTTTTCACATCTCAGGTCTGGCTCGATTTTTCAGGTATTTTGGTTATCTGGTAAAGAACCATTAATTGATTAGTTTGTGGTATTTCTTTTGGTGAATTCCTCAGGTGAATACATAAAGTATACTATTATTGGCTTTAATTACGTTAGAAACTGCCAATTAAAGTAATTTTGAAACTTGTACCGATTGCACGTAATATGACATGAAAATTGAAGTGTCAAATTGTGGTTCAATGCGTTGCAAATGAATTTAACCAATTTAAATTATTTTCTGGAATTTTACAGATTGAAAATTAACTATAGCCTCTGGGGATATCAAAATTATCTGGCAATTAAGACTTCATAGGTAGTTGAAAATAAAATGCGTTTAGCGTAAAAAAAATCCTCATAACCTGTTCGGTAAGTAAAGAATATTATGATAAAAATCGGTGAAAGTAAAACTGAAGAATTCCGCTTTCAGATTTACTAAAAATAAATAAAATTTCTGGTAACCTGGCGATCAAAATAAAATAATGAATATTTTTGGAGCTCGGCGGTTAAAATAAAATTAAATAATATTCCTGGAAGTTTAACGATTCAAGTAAAACCGAAATATCACTCTTTTGGTTTACTCAATTTAACTAAGCTAGCAGTTTAACAATGCAAATAAAAACGAATTATTACTGTTTCAATTTAATTCAAATATATTACACTTTCTGGTTAATTACGATTTTAATTCAAATCTGTTTTTTTGAAGAAGACGATTTGTTCTGGTTCGCGGTTTTAGACAGGAATAATTTAAAAGAATTCTGTAAGAATAATTCCGAAAGATTCATTAAACATTTTAGGCCGGTCGTCGGGTTGGGCAGGCGTAATTTGCGCCGAACTATACCTGCGTAAGCTTCTCATTAGTTCGCGAGCCCTAAGTATACCCGTAATTTGCGCCGATGTAACTTTCGAATGCGTAAATCCTACCTGTAAAATGCGCTGGATTGTTTGTTGTTAGCTTATAGATTATTTACCACCACATAATTAATATATTGATAATTTCAAATAAAACAAAGATTCAAAAAATAAAATATGGGTATATTAAAAAACAAAAGTGAAAAGTAAGTTATAATTACAATTAACAATAGAGAATATTATAATATTACACGTTATACAAAAAAGACATGCATTTGACATAATAAAATGTTTTTTGATACAATTAATTTCAAAAGTAAGTTATAATTACAATTAAGAATAAAAAATATTACAATCTATACTTTGTACAAAAAAGAAATGCATTTGACAAAGTGCATTCTGCTTATATCACCATTCTTATACAATTTTTGAATGTAATAAACTTTTACGGTTTCTTACATCTCTATTTTGCAATGATGCGGGTTCACCTAATTTCACACTTTGAATTTTAATGTACCTATGTATCTGTTTGAAAATTATTTCAATGTTAACAAATACATAAACAGAGGGGTGAGTAGCATAGAAGTTAGAGTTAAATCTCGAATGAAACGATTCACAGGCGTTCGTTGTTCTTTCCATGCTATCGCTTGCTTCAGCCCAGATAGTTGGTGGAAATGTAGCGCCTTCGGTTATATAATTATCAATTAAATAATCGGCCAACTTAACTATTCTTGGATCATCTGGTTGGATGCTTGCAAAATAAAAAGCAAAGCAATCGCCCACTTCGTCTGGATTTAAAAATGGTATACCAAATAAGTATCGAATCCATTTACCCATGTCGCTTTCTTTATCTTTATATTGTACCACAAGCCCAAGTTCTTGAACTTTTCTAAACCAGGCCTGGGCCAAGTGAAACCTGCAGCCAATAATTTTTGCTTCCGACCAAACAGCTGTTACTGCATTATGAATTCCCTTCTCAAAATCGGATACTATAATTTTTGGATTTTAAATTGAATCCTAGTTCCAACGATTTGGTACACAAAAGCACAAATAATTTTTCGTAAGTTTTTTGTTTTTTATCAGGTAGTAGACAAAATGCCAACAAAATATAGTGTCCACCTTGTAAAACATGCAGTGTAAACAACCGTAAAAAAAATTTTGTACAGTAAGAGAAAGTTCCGTCCAAGTAGATATATTTTCGAAGAACCACACAAAAATTCCATATTACTTTTACATGAAAGCACCACAATTTCACTGGGTTTGTCAACTATAAGCACAAATTTCTCACATTTAACAGTTGTTAAATTAATAGATTCTAAAATATCTATGGTAGCATTTCTTGTAGTAGGTAAAACATTGCCGTTCACTTTTCTTCTGGCGTTATATAAATTACGCTTAATATTATTAACGTCTTTGATCGTTAATGAATCCAATGTGTTGGAATTATTTTTTAAAGTGGTATGGAGTATTTTAGACGGCCTTTCGGATATGTCATTAACAGCTTTCCTCTTTGCACTACTGTTGGCCACCTGTTAATACATATAGAGATGCGTTTTTAGATGTAATAACAAAATTGTGGCTCAATATTGTCATACAATTAAAGTAATTGCATACAATATTTGGTTAATTTTTAGCTTATATTTTAAACAGTTGACAAAATACATCTGACGATGAATTTAATTATTTTTTTGTAAATGACCGTGACAACCAAACTGTATAAACGGCAAAATTGTAGCTGTATAAAAATATAATAAATTGACTGATTTCGTATTATTAAATAATAATTACCTGTTTGTGTAGCGCCTTTATATCAGCAGCATGATTGTGTTCTTGCATGCGTCTAGAAATTATGTTTTCCATTCCTAATGTATACAGGGATGCTGGGCAGGATTTCTTCGTACAGCGCCAAACAGTCTCACCACTTTTTAAAACATTCACTTTTCTAAACTTAAAAGAATCTATAACGAGCAATTGTACTCCACGGTTACTTGTGATAGCTTCTATTTTTGTGCTAATGGGGCTGCTTACAAACACCTACTAAGTTCTGTTTTATAATAAACATGATTTGTTATCAGTTTTAACCCCCCTTTTAGACAGTTTCTAAAATTTTAGAAATGTGAATTGGTCTATGTCATTAAGGGTTGATAACGATGCTTATCGCTAATCTTCAGCAGTCGGCGCAAACTACGTTAGGGATTACTAAAGTTACAAAAGTTTTCGGCGCTACTTACGTATCAGATTAAAAAGCAAGTAAAATTTCTGCGCAAATTACCATCGCCGGTCGGGTTTTATACTGGTTGAAAGTAGTAGGGAGGTCAGATAGGAGGCGAGCTTCTGCGAAGAACGGCATTGCGGTGCGGTCACTTTGCCGGCTAGAATATACTTAAAGCGTGACCAGCGCGTTTTCTTGAAATCAAAGCAACGAAACAAAAATTTACAAATTTTAAAACCGTTGCAGCCAGTATGTCTCGTTACAACTTGAGTTGTTTAGATGAAATACGCACTTGTTCTTGCAAGAGATTATTCTTCGAATGTCGAAACAACACTCATATGGCAACGCGGATAAACTTTCTACGCAGAAAACGAAAAAGAACGATTATTTTCCAAAAAAAAGTCTTCGGTCTTTAATCGCAGTTGTGACATGGCTCTGTAGATACCCGCTTTAAAACCTACTTAAACCTTAGAACAACTACCGATAACAGGTGAGGACAGCAGTATAATCAGTTAAAACAAAATTTATTAGAAATTGGAGATAAGTACATTTAACATAAAAACAATTATTCTGATAGAGATATTGATGTAGTTTGGAATGAGTTTCTTTTTCTGGCATTGTTGATTAAACCAAACGTTCTGTGTTGCTACACCATGCAAACTACATCAATATCTCTACAAAAACCAATTATTCTGGTATTTGAATAGGGCGAAATATAGTTCCATAACCACGTAAAACGTATAATTCTACAGAACGATAGAGCAATTGAAATTCTAGCATATATTGGCCACTGGGAATAAATGGAGGAAACATAGCTGGATTTGGTGACCAATTGCAGGTGGTGTAGTTCCTTCCCTACAATAATAAAAATTAAATCACAACCAATGTTTAATATTTATAAAGTATCGGTACCGGGCTGTAAAACTGTGCTGCAGATTCGTACATTGTCTTTCTTTTTTATGATTTAATATTACATTACATTTACTTAATGTTGGATAAGTTACGCAATACAAGTAACTACCTAAGTTACTCAGTTTCAATGCATAAAAGTAACTGAGTAAGTTACATAGTTACAAACGTATACAAGTAACTGAGTAGTTACCAAAGTTACAAATATTTGAACAACAGATATGGAAAAGATGTGCTTAGACATTTACTTAGTTGCATTAGGTGAGAAATAAAAAGTAGCAAACATGATTGACAATGAGTAATAAACAACAAATTATTTTTTGGATTTTATGTTATAATTAATTGTAAAAAAAATCTGAATGTCAATCAATACGTTCAGGTAAGAATTTAATAAAGTTACAATTTTATTAAATTCTTAACTGCACAATACAATAACGTTGTACACCATGCAACAGACTAACAAACAATGCAATTCTCAATTACAAAACACCTGACCCTCAGATGCACTTTCAAGGCTAGGCCAATACACTACATTATTTCCCCGATTAAAAATGTACACCAAGAAATTCGACTATGACGTCTTAAAACTTTCATTTTCATAAACTTCCAAATTTCTAATATCAGTAACTCCAATTGCAGAAAAGAGTAATAATAAATCTAAATACTACCTAATTTTCTACCAATTAATAAATTTGCAAGAGCTTCTCCAGTTTTCGATAAAGGAATAAAAATCAATTGATTACCAAAGCAAAATCCGATGAATTAGTTTCCTTTCTTGCGCTTTTTACGCTGCATTTCTAATGTTTAGGCCAATTTCAACCAAACCGTTTATAGACGGATGGTAAGTCGCTCCAGTAATGTGCTTAATTCAAAAAAAAAAATTTTAATTTTCCTACGGTAATTTTGCTCCATTATCGCTTACAATTTCTTGGGGTACGCCAAATCGAGAAAATGTTTCATACAGTTTATTAATAGTAGCCGTTGTATTAATGTGTGCCATTTCAAAACACTCAATCCATTTCAACACATCGTAAAATCCTCAATTATGAAAAAAATAAATGTTCCCAAAACCCACATCCTTGGGCCAACCCTTTCTTACGTACAAAATCAAAATTTATGGGAAAATTTGAATTCCGTTTATAAGTAAGATATGAGTTTTCATTCCCAATATCGATCAATATCAAAATCAAAAGCAGGCAATATATGTGCCCACCATTGTAAACTATTTGCGGCTAACACGGGAATGCCCGTTTTCCCCCAATTAAATGATTAATATGCATTTCCTACTATAAAGATACTGAAAAAATTTCTCAACCCCAAAAATGATCGTAGCTGCTTCTTTTTCAATTTGAGCATATTTTACTTCTACCGAATTTAGTAATATACATAGATAAAAATGCATTTGGTTTTTCCGTTTTATTATTATGCACATGACTAATCACCGCTCCCACACCATACTGTGAGGCGTCTACTGTCAGTTTTACACTACGTTTCGGATCGTAATAAGCTAAGACTAATGATGGCAATAAAATATTTTTTACTTCATTAAATTCTCGTTGACAGTCGATAGACCAATTTTATTCCACGCACAGATTTTTTTAATTAAATTATACGTGAGAAGCATTTGGTATAAATTTGCAATAAGAATTTCCCACTCCTAAAAGACTTTTGAGCAAAATCAAAGATTTTGGAACTGCCACCTTTCTGATGGCTGAGGTTTTTTCTTGTGATGTACGCTAGCCTAACTTATCTATCACATGTTCCAACTGCACTTTTCCTTTCGTATCTTTAACCCGCATTCTTGGAGCTTAGCAAAAGCTTGTTTTAAGCGGAATAAATTCTCTTGGTCATTATTGCTGGTCACTAAAATGTCAAAAACAAGTAATCTATAATTTTTTGAAACAATGCCGAACCAGTCGAAATGCCGAATGGTGATCTCGTGTGCGAGAAGTGACCTTTTGGAGTAGATATACTGACTTATTTCCGGAATTCCTGATCTAAGGGCACTTGCTGAAATACCTCAGATAAAGCTAATTTAAATTTTTTTTTCTCTTTTTTGAAGCTCCGAAAATAAATATTCTATTCGAGGTAATGAGTACTTCGCAGTTTCAAGTTAAGAATTTAGTGTTGTTCTAAAATTTCCACATATACGCACCATATTATTTTCCTTCAAAATAGGGACAATCGAAGTTCCCCAATTGAAAAACTCTTTTACTTTTAAGGCAAATGGTACAGGGCGCGAATTAGAATATTTTGGTACCACATCGTTCTTTAATGTGTCTTTCGTAAAACTACCTAAACTTTCTTTGAACATTTTCGAAAATTCCTTATACAAATTTTCAATTCTATGAGCGACCTTACTTTCAGCTACATATCTAATTTTAGCAATTTCTCCTGTACTATAATCTATATTATTTTGTTGCACTTAAAAAGCCAGCAAAATTTGGCAGCAAAGGAGGGTAAGCAGTATTTAGTACTTTTATTTGAAAACCCATTTCTAAGTTCTCAAAAATTGTATCAAAACCGAACATTTTGTGTTAAATTAAATTTTCAGAAAGTAATTCAATTTTAATTATAATTTAATTACTGTTAAGTTACTCAAACGGTACTTATTTAGCAGTAAAGATTGATTTGACTTTTCATAATTGTCCACTAATCACTTGCTAGAATTATGTAAAAAAAACATGTTTTGAATTTACCTTTACCAAAGGACATCCAGTAAAAGTGCCACATTTACGAAAATCTGCAATACCCATAACATTTTTGTTTAATGCAGCACAAAAATTCATTTGAAGACGGATTGGAAACGTTCGATACTCATTACTAGCAAACTTGTAGGCTTGGGTGACAATCTAAAACACACATTTTTATAGAATTCTTAGCTAGCAGTTTCATTAAAATGGGACATTTAATACGAAAATTACCTCTACGTTGTTTCCCACATCCAGGTTATACATGTGTGTAGCATTAACAAGTGGACAACTTCTGTTATATTTAAAAGTTACAACATTCATGTACTCTATGTAACGTTTATCATAGCGAACCAATTCAAGTCGTTCAAAATTAAGTTTGTAATCATGTTGCTGAAACTATTCTTTCAGTTAATGGTCATGTTAACACAATATCTCTCTGACTTACCTTGTCAAGTATTGGAAGTTCAGTATTGTTAATCTTTTCTTTTGTACGTTCCGATAATACTCCAGAAATCATTAAATACCAGTCATAGAAGGCGACACAAACTTTTAACATTGTATTCTAACTAAATAGTTTCTTTAAGTAAAAATAATAAATATTTTTGAACACCAAACATGCGTGGTATGAATGAGCTATTGGGTTACAAACACGAATGAAAATAACAAACCATATATTTAACCTTATTTGCTCAGATTACATGCTTCAGTATTATGAACATATCATAATTTAGATAAAATCTGATTTTCTTTTTCATGTACTATATAATTTGATTTATCTACTCTACTTAAAAACATGTATTTGTATGTATTCCATAGACCTTCACGTTTTACTTATTTGGATTTTGTGACACAAACCGTTTTTTAAGGTAAAAGTACTTTTAAAAAAGTCCAAAACATTGCGGAAATTCTAACCAAATAAAAAAAATTAAGTAAAGTGAAACACTAGTAATAGCTGTGACAAAATTGTCAAACATTAAAAAAAAATATATATATATAAATATATGAAAAAAAAAATCAAACAGTAGCCGATACTGAAGTTGTTGAAAACCGTTGAGATGTTGTTAGAGCCAAAATCAACATTTTCCGGTTTGATTACGAGTGGCATTTAGGTAAAACGTACTATGGTTTTGGCACCAACACTTAAACTCTGCGTTTTCATTGGCTTGAACCAAACCTAGGTACGTTCTGCCTTTATGGCGCGGAAATCATGTACCTATTGCCATGCTTCTATCCGCATGTAGAAAGTGCCAAAAGGCAATTGAAATTGCGGCAACTAACTGATGTACATATTGCAAAGTCAATTCATTATGCTGACGCAGTAACAACATTTATGCGTTTTGCATGCATACCTCTTCATTAAAAACGGCAAAATGGTTCCAGTTTTGCGCTTTGTGATGCCCCCCCCTCTCTATCTTTCTCTCTCCAACAGCGTTTATGTACTCCATTTTTGGATATACGCCTCCCCATGCGTTTTCCATGTTCCTCTGTCCGTTGTCTGACTCATCCAATTTATACCAGTGATTTTGTCAATGTCATCTCGCCATCTTGCCCTCGGTCTTCCTCGGTTTCTCCTTCCTGTTCGTGGTCGCCATTTGGTTGTTAGTCTACACCATCGTTCGTCTTCCCGTCTCATAACGTGGCCGGCCCAATTCCATTTCAAAGTTGCAATTAGCTTTGCTACGCCATCCACTTTTGTTGTCCTTCTTATTGCTTCGTTTGGTATGCGGTCTCGTAATCTGACGCCTAGCATAGAGCGTTCCATATTTCGCTGCGCGACTCTCATTTTTTCAATTAGGGTTTCTTTTAAAGGTTATGTTTCTGCGCCGTATGTCATAACAGGCAAGATACACTGGTTATATACCTTCGTTATGAGGTGTTGAGGATATGCAGATTTAAACACCTCCTTCCTTAGTTTACTATACGCTACTCAAGCCAGTTTGATCCTTCTGTTAGTTTCGGCGGTTTGTATGTCTTCTTTTACAGACATTAGCTGCCCCAGATAGATATATTGTTCTACGACTTCGATGGTATTTTGGTTTATTACGATTGGAGTAGCATCTTCTCTGTTAGCCATGATTTTCGTTTTCGAGATGTTCATTTTCAAGCCTACTCGTGTTGTTGTTGATTCGAGTTCTTCAATCATTGTCTGTAGTTCTCCCATTGTACTAGCTGCAATTACTATGTCGCAAATCTAAGATGTGACAGGTAGTTTCCGTTAATATTTATTCCTTTGTTTCGCCAATTTAAAGTTTTAAATACGTCCTCTAGCAGGTTGGTTAATAATTTTGGGGAGATGGTATTCCCTTGTCTTATACCTCTTTTTACTGGTATAGGTTCGGTGCCGTTATAAACCTGGACGACAATTTCAGCATCTCCATATAGGTTGTTGATTAACTGTATGTACCTGTGGTCTACCCTACAGCGTTTCATGGCGTTAATTAATGCCCATTTTTCGACTGTGTCGAAAGCTTTTTCAAAATCGACAAAGGCTAGATACAGTGGTTGGTTGTATTCGTAGGTCTTCTCTACAACTTGCCTTAGGGTGTGGATGTGCTCCATGGTGCTGTATCCTGAGCGAAACGCCGCCTGCTCGGGTGGTTGGAACGCGTCCAGTTTGTGGGATATGCGTGTAGTAATAATTTTAGTTAATAGCTTGTACAAATGTGAGAGTAACGTAATTGGTCGGTAGTTTATCAGGTCGCTTTCATTCCCCTTTTTAAATATTAAAACTACTTTGGCTCTTCTCCATGTCGCAGGTATACTTCCTAGTTCGAGGCATTTATTGAAGAGATTCTGTAGATGCATTAATAGTGTTTTCCCTTCTGCTTTGATTAGTTCTATTATGATTTCGTCTTCGCCTGGTGCTTTGTTATTTTTCATAGTTTTCAAGGCTGCTTGGATTTCATACATACTTATTTCTGGCATGTCTTCGGTGTGGTGCTTAGTGAGGGGAGCTCTTCTGTCGGTCGGGGTTCTTGGTGGTTTTAATGTTTGGGACGCGTAAAGGGATTTGTAGAAGTGTTCTATATGTTTTAGTATTTCTCTGCGGTCGTGTATTATTTTGTCCGTATCGTAGATTAGAGATACAATTTCTTTTCTTTCCTCCCCGGTTTCTCTTCTAAATATTTTGGGGCCTCTGTTCTGTGTTATAATTCTTTCAATAGTTCTTTCGTTGTATTCCTTTACGTCCTTTTTAATTTTGTTTCTAATTTCTTTGTTTATTCGTTTAAGACCTTCCCTACTCATATTGTTTCTATGTTCTCTTCTTTGACCAATTAGTTTTCTCGTGTCGTCGGTGAGTTTGTTTTCTCCTTTTCTCTTGGGGTTACTGGGATGCGTGTTGGTAATATTTTTGGCTGTCTTAACTATTGCTTCGGTAATATACTTGTTTAGTTCGTTGATGCTCTCGTTATCGTTAGCAGGGATACTTTTCAGCGCTGATTCTAGTTTTACCTTGTATGATGCTTCAATTAGGCTTTGTGTAACTATTTTAATGCTTGTATTACTATGTTTAACAAGTTGCATTCTCTCTAATTTGGTGTTAATTTTGATTCTGGCCCTGACTAGTCTGTGGTCGCTTATGTGTACTTGGTCGAGGACTGTGACATCTTTGACAATACGTTGTGAGTTTGTAATGATAAAATCTATCTCGTTTCGTGTTCTTGAATTAGGGTGCTTCCACATCCATTTTCTATGTTCTTTTTTGTAAAAAAAGGTGTTCATAATTTTTAGACGATGTTTTTCAGCGAAATTGATTAGTGTTTGTCCCCTATCGTTGCGTACTCCTATCCCGAATTTTCCTACACTAGTGTCGTCCTGTTGTTTTTTGCCGGTCTTTGCATTGAGGTCTCCGATTATCATGGTATAAAAAGTTTTATTGCTATCCATCGCTATTTCAATTTCTTCGTACAGTTGTTCTACTTCGACGTCGGAATGGTAGCGTGTAGGTGCATAAACTTGGATTATTTTTATTTGGTATCGTTTAGATAATCTCAATGTTGTGTACATATTACTCTTGGGGATATTCCTACTCTTTCTTGTATGTTATTACGCTATTTGTTATTAATTAGCATGCCAACTCCGTTTAGTGTCGTGTCTTCTTCGCCTTTGTAGTAAAATACATTTCCCGATTTAAGGTTTAGTAATTCCTCACCTTTTCTTTTCACTTCACTAAGTCCGACAATGGGTTTTAGCTCTTCTTCCAGTTGTACGAGCCTATCCGGTGCGAGGAGAGATGTTGCATTGTACGTAGCTATGTTCAAGTTAACCGAGGGATCTTTTCGAGTTTTTGTCTGTGGATTTGTAGTTTTCGTTACTGCTGTCGAATTACTGCCCCCCCCCCCCCAGAATCCTTGGGGCTGACCACTTTGGTACGGGACTCTGGACGTAGTGTCCTACCCATCTGGGGTACTTTAGTTTTATATTCCGACATTTCATATGGGGGTATTAGGACATTAACTCGCCAGGCTGTCCTACTGCGGGTTGGCGAGTGGTTAGGGATATGGGAAGGATAAGTTAGGAATGGATGGGATCAGTGATACGACACGATTCCTCACAGATTATAGGATACGTGTGATGCCCACACTAAAAATTAAAACGTATCACAGGAATTTAATTTTTATCTGCACTACAACAAGTGTAATTTCTTATTTAATTTATAAAATATGGATTTGAAAAGTTGCACGTGAAGAAAATCGACATTGAATGTCAAACTGCGTTTTTTCTTTGCTTTCTTTACAGACTAAAAAGAAGCTCGACGACAGACGTCCGCTTGCTAATTTCCTGTTACCTTTTGTTACCACTATTCTTCTCCCTGTCAGAATGTAGTTACTCTTACTTATATAAAAACCTCTTTGGCGTAAGGCAGTTGCTGCGAACTTTTCAGTGGGTTAAGTTCGGGTTTCCAAAATCAGTGACAAGATTAGTTTTTGGCGTCTTTTATTTGATATCTGCACTGTAAACAGAGTGTATCGGTATTGATCATTTTGCTGTTTTTTATAAAGAGGAATTCAAAATGCACGAATGTTGCTGTTACTGTGTCAGCATAGAATTAATTGGTTGGCAATATATACGTCACTAGGGCGCCACAAGCGCAAAACGCACCTGACTGTTGGCACTTTCTACATGCGGATAGAAGCATGACAATTCGTACATGATTTCGACGCCATAAAGACGATACGTACCACAGTTTGGTGCAAGCTAATTAAATCAGAGTTTGAGTGTTGATGCCGAAACTACAGTACGTTTTGCTTAAATGCTTCTGGGTGTAAGTAAGTAAGTAAAGTTACAGTTACAGTTTCATAGGCAAGAAGAGTTACTGGTTACCGTTACAGTTGTTCTGGTTTTAAACGTTACTAGTTACAATTAAAATAAATAAATTTATAACTTTCAACCTCCCTACTAGTATTTAATAGATAAACAGCTACAATTGTTTCGATCGAAACAAAAGGCTTACAAACTACAACATAACAGGTGAAACCTACCAGAAAACATTTTCGCTTTCTCAGCATAACGGGAGGTACATTAACTGCACAAATCGTAAAATAAGGAGGTTAGGTGCAACAGCAATTTCACAAAAGTAAAGTTGAATCTTACCAAAAATTACAGTAAAACATTATGAAAACAACAATTGTTAAATAATCAGTGGGAAGAACATTAGTCCGAAACACCGATGAATACATAATGATGACACAATAAACTTAAGTAACCATGAGGTTCATAAAGTCAACGACTTACGAATAACACTAAGAATAATGCTATTTATGTAAAAAAAATTCAATAAAATTAAGACGTAAATTTCAAAGTAAATCTCAGCAATGACTACAAACTACATCGAATAAGATTAAATTTAAATCATAAGCATAAAATTCACAGCAACAAATTAAATTTCAAATTTCAAATTAATAAACAAATTTAATAGACTATTATTGTTCCAGGGAATTTTTTATTAATACAATTAATATTACTATTGGATAAAGCTAATTGAATTTGAAAACATTCGCAGAAACAAGTATTTTAAAATTGATCAGCAGAGTGTAATATACAGTACAGTCTTCGGAAGGATTGAAATTATATAAATTTTTAAAAAGATGGAGGGCAAAATCAGATTTAACAGTGCAGGAATTCTAAAGGAAGTTATAAATACGCAGAGCAAGGAGATGCGCTTTCAGCCTAACAGTGACAGAACTGCAAGGATGTGGGTACGCCCTCTATCTTCATCGGGAAAACTAACTGTTCTGTCTCGTAAATACCAGTTTTATTTAAAACGGTTTGATCTTTAATTTGCTGTAAGAGGACTGGTCATCGAAAAAGAGTTTATAAAAATTATTATTATTATTGCTACACGCGGTAAAGACAGTGTTAATTTTTAAATTATAAAAATTTATGTTTTTAGTGTTTCATCATTGTAAACAATATCTATTCAGAAAAAACGAGCGACTGTGAGAAAATTATAACAATAATGAGGAAAACCCCTTCAGTTTTCAAGAACAATTATTAATACACTACTCAAAATGAATATAGAGACACTTATAAAAAATTGAATATTTTTGCTTAAGTAACACTGGATTTGGTAAAAAGTGTCTTCGACTTTTTGAAAAGGATTACTCTTTAAGACGCAAAGATTTCAGCCTTGTTGAATAAACTTCTAAGAAAAAAAATGTTAAAAATTGAAATTGGGAATCATTTAATTAACAAACTTTTAAACAGTCAACAATAAGAAAACAACAAATTTAAAAAACTAATAATGGGTGTGGCCTCCTCTGGCCCGGATGACTTCAGCGCAACGACGGGGCATACTCTCAATTAAATTTGAAATTGTTTGTTGAGGATGTTGCTCCCATTCTTCAGTAAGAATTTCCTCAACCTCATCTAAATTTTCAATAGGCTGACGATCCAGCAATCTTCTTCCCAATACGTCCCATAGGTGTTCGATGGGGTTAAGGTCTGCACTATTAGCCGGCCAGTCCGTTACTGTGATATTATGGTCATAAAAAAAATTTGTAACTATCCTAGCCACATGTGGTCTGGCATTATCTTGCTGATAGATAAAGTCAGGTCCCATTTCTCCAGCAAACAGAATCACATGTGGTTCTAAAATGTCCCTGATGTAACGCGCCGCCGTTAGAGAACCTTCCCGAAGAACCACTAGCTCGGTGCGACCATTCAAAGTTATGCCGCCCCATACCATAATAGAGCCTCCACCAAAACGGACAGTTTCTTAAACAGTGGAGTCTAAATAGCGTTCACCTTGGCGTCTCCACACACGCATTCGTCCATCGTTATGGTCTACGCAAAACCTGGACTCGTCCGTGAATATTACATTGCTCCATTGTTCTCTAGTCCAGTTACGATGTTCTTGTGCAAAGTTTAGCCGGGCTCGCCTATGTGCTGGTGTTAACCGAGGGACTTTAACTGCTCTTCTTGCACGTAACTAAATCTCGTGAAGCCTATTCCGAACTGTTTGGTCCGAAATTCTGGTTCCACTACTGGCAACCAGTCGATTTTGTAGAGATCGGGCGGTAATTCTACGTTCTCTAACGGCCCAAAACCTCAATAGGCGGTCTTCGCCAGGAGTGGTGGCTCTTTGTCTTTGAGGGTAAGGACGTCTTTTTACGATACCATTATTTATATACTTGTTCCATGCCCTAGCTATAGCAGAATGACTCACATTTAACATTTGAGCAACGCGTCGTCTTGAGTATCCCTCTTCAATTAATGTCACCGCTCTAACTATCTGATTTTCATTCAGATATACTCTTGGTTGTCTCCTTCTCCCTAACACATCCACATTCATGTTTCCACCAACAAATTACACTGCGAAACGGTAAAATCAAGTGAAAAATTCTTTTTGTTGAATTTAAACTTAAGCGTCTTTTTTGTTGTTTACTTTGTTTTGTAAAATCTCCAAGGAAACCAGTGCCTACTTTTTTACAGGTAAAATGTAAAGGCATGTTCATATTATCTGCCAAGTTATAGATTGTTTCGTTGAGATTTACAAAAAATACACACTAATAAGAAGCTGTCTCTATATTCATTTTGAGTAGTGTACATTCAGATGTACGTTTCGGCTGCTAAGCAGCCATCTTCTAACAAAATAGAAAAAAGGTTTTAGAAACGCTGGCTTCTAACCCACAGCTTCTACTAAAAATGCTTTGAAAAATCATTTAGGCAACACCAAAGACCCCATTGAGCACGAAGCAAAAACTGGTATTTACCAATTTAATTGTTCTTCTTGTCCTAACTATTCCATAGGTCAGACTAAAAGAAACATTGCCACACAAATTAAAGAACACTTAGCCCACCTTAGATTTAACAGGCCAGACAAATCTTGCGTTGCGTTCAATACAAGCTTAAGACCTTAAACTTTTAAAATCAGTTTCAAATAATAGACAACTCGATGCATGGAAAAGCAGGTTCATTGAAAAATACAAAAGTAATATTTTAAATTACCAAATTATTAAACTTAAACTTAAACTTAAAATTTGTGACTTTGATATCACCGCAAGCGTAAAGTTACTTATCTGCTTCTTTGCGTTTTTCCACTTGGGCGTAGTGTTTATTTCTTACGTTTTAGTTCGCTGAAGATGGCTGCTTAGCAGCCGAAATAAACATCTGAACGTATTAATAATTGTTCTTGTGAGAACTAAAGGGGTTTTCTACATTATTGTTAATATTTATTCATCGAAATCTAAACTGATTTCATTTTTTAGCGACAGATTTTTTTGGCGGATATCCAATTAAACTGTTCAGGTAAACGACCAAAACAAAACTTTTCAAAAGTGTTTGCAATAGAAGATTGTTTTTATTGTCATTTAACAAGCTTATGCCGATTTTTAAAACCGAAATTCGTACATTTTTTAAAAATCGAAAAATGTTTGGTGGGGTGTAACTGAGCGATGGTAGAAATCTAATGTTTTTCCTGCTCCTTCTCTATATTACAAAGTTATCAAATAGTATTATGATATTTTGTGTTATTTCGTTGCAATTATTCTTTATTCTTTGAAATCTCAAAATCGATTTCATAATTTGATGATAACCGTTTTTGGAAATTACTTAACTAATGAGTTAAGGTAAACGACTGAAAGGCAATCTACTAGTGGTGTTTTCTCAATGGAAAGTTGTTCCTATGGCCATTTAACATGCTCGTACCGTTTCTGAAGCTGAAACCAATAAATAATAATAATAATAAAAGAAAAAAAACAGAACATTAATGGTGGGATCAGTGGGGCGTGATAGGGAGTTCGCGTTGGCGCTGATCGGCTATTCAACATGCGTAGAATACAAATGTAATGTTTTTTTAAGCCTGTTTATTGTTATTGTATTATTTATTATTTAATAAACATATGAAAAGCATAACCTTTTAAACTGTCAAAACTATTGAAACAAATTTTAAGGACAAAATTTAAATTATAAACAGATTAAGTAGCCCCGCTAAATGTACCACTCAAACGACCATAGTCCCTAAATTTACTATCGTTGTTATTGAAAACGCCATCGTAAATATAGCAAGCCAAAGAAACGTTCAAATTTTTAAAATTTTTGGTAAGCAAAAAGTTAAAATATTCGCCGGAACCAAATTGCCAAAACAATCTACAACGTCGTCCGTTGTTGGTAATATAGTGTATACATGATTAGGATTACACTCAAAACGGGAATGCTGCCACAATTTTTCCGCCGTTCAAAAGTCATGCAAGCATGGCTGAAAACTTTGCACCATTTCTAGCTGCAGCTTGAGTTGAAATTAGCCTAGACAAATTGTTAGTCTATCAATAATGAGCACCATTACTATTATCATCCGACATTAGTAATAACTTTATATGGTTAGTCTTTTTTCAGCTGTATAGTGCCAAGGTCCTACAATTTTATGCTATACATTATCTCTTTCGTGAATTCTTTCTAAACCATAAACATTTTAGAAAACCTGCTTCTAAATCAACCTACATTCGTGGCTTCGTATCTGCTGGAGATCTTCAAGGTTTTCTAGTTGAGTTTAAAAACAAACGATTGTAAGTGAAAACCACGGAAAATCATCAAGGGGCTGCTAAAGTAGGGGACCTTGCTGGCCACTTTATTGTCTTTTGTCTACCGATCCACCTATCCAAAAACTTACCGTATAACTACTGCTAAACTAATAAAACAATAAGAAGGGTTACCACCTTGCTGATACTAATGTTGTTCCTCATCTAGAAACAAATTTCCTTCTTCGTCGCCTGTATTGGAGTAAAGTAGTACTCTTCATACGATCCTCTTATATTTTAAAAAAGCGTATAGTTTTATGATGTCTATTGTTTTCTAAAAGCGTATAATGTTTGTTTGCTAAATTTTCTTGTATAGATTATTTGCTTTTGATTTTGTCGTTGTTTTTGCTACTATCCAATTAAACTGATCAGGTAAACGACCAAAACAGATATTTATTTTAAATAAAAACTTGTGCTTTTTATGATTTAACACATTCATAGCTAATTGAAAGAGATATTCTTAAAAATTTAAAGAAGCAAAAATAGAGTAAGAGATAGTGGCGGGTGAATGCTGGTTGGTAGGGATATTGCGCTTGCAGCGATTAATTATTTGGTATACGTAGAAAACAGGTCTGAAGATTTGGTTCTAGTATGACTACTTTCCACCTCGCTTATTCTTTAAGGGGACCATTGGATTATATAATACCATGTATTTTCAATTTGCCAACAATTTTTATCCGTTCCAATTTCAAAATTGTTGTTTGTTGGTCGATGTTTCAGCGAAAATTTTTAGTTTGTAACGAACTCGTTTGGGCCGTCAAGTGTAATTTTAGTAAGTTTAATAACCTGTAAATTTTAACTCAAAACTAATTCGTTAACGCCTTCCCCGCGGCCGAAAAGGCAATAATTTCTTATTTGAACTTTGAAAGGTTCACCAGTCCTCGCAAAACTGAATATAAACAAACTTGAATAATGCAACAATCAAAGTTCGATAGTAATATATTGCTGTGATATTTGGATGTGTATGTTTTTACTGGGGTATTGTAGTTCCTGGAAGGCAATTTTTGGGATGCTTGCTACAATTCAATTTGAGATTGGAGGTTTGTGAAGGCTGTAAGGTTTTGATATTTTAACTTTTAAACTCAGGGTTGCGTATTATTGCTGTAATTTCTTGTTATAAATTCTAATAATTTATATTTTTCATATTTGTGAGGTTTGTTTTTACTGAAAGAAAAGAAAAACACAATCAGATTGATACGATTTTTATTTATGTTAGTTTTAATTATAATTTAGTTTAGAATTGTTCAAAAGGTTTAATTTATAAGAAGTTTTAGACTTACTTGTTTTGTGCATCGATTAATGTTATTATGGATGTCAGTGTCAATGTCACAAACGTATAAAAGAATATTCATTGTCATGAGATTTATTTGATTGTTCAAAAAAATGGGAATCAAGAAGAAGACAAAAGAATAGAAAATTTGTTTAGTTAGTTAGAGACAGAGAATTTTATATCCTCTGGATGAATAAAGAGAAAAAACGAGTTTAAAAGTAATGTAAAAGTGATTGTGAATATAAAAGAAGAAAATACAACTAATTATCTACGAATTGTGAAAAGTCCAGAAGAATAACAAGTATAAAGCGATCCAGAAAGATTTTCCAGTTGTGATGGTGGTAGAACCAAGTTTAAAATAATATAAAACAGACCAGAGGAAGATTCAAACTAAAGGCGAGTGTTTGTGGTTACTTGAAGAACCTGCAAACTAGTGAAGTAGAAGTTGGACATTCATCGTTTGCTCGAGTGAAGGATATCCCAATAAGGAGACGTTAAGATAAGTGTTCTCTTTTTAAAGGAAGATAGTATTTAGTAAAATTTATTTGATTTTTCGCAAATTTCATTAGAAAATTGATTTATTAAATAAAACCTTTTTTTTGTAACGTTGATATTGTTTTGTGTTTACCCTGCGTGAATTGCAGGCATTTAGGGAATTGTTTCCTAGTAAGTACATGCACACGCATATCATTGCAATATCTTAGAGAACCTGTTAAGTAATTAGAATTTATTTAAGCCGAAAGAAACCCGATCGCCTGTGCTGGATTGAAAACCTATTGTTTCTCCATATAATTGTTTAGAAATTGAAAACCGACACCGTTTTAAACCAAGTAACGTATGATTCAAAAAATTTCAAATCTCGGGCGGCCATGGGATATAATTTCATGTCTTAGCTACTTTGCTCATTGCTGTCATGTTGACATTTGCTGTCATGTTGACATTTTGAATTTAAAATTTAATTTTGTATCATTTCATAACTTTAATAATAAACTACTAATCAATTAAACTAATGTTTATTATATAACTTTACATAATGTTGTAAATCGATGATGATATAATTAATTAATCGTTTTAATTGTTTTTGCATACACGTGTTATTTTTAATTTCTAGGCTATTTTAGGTTAGACGTCTTGTATACTTTAATAAATTGCGTCTGTTCTAAGCTAAGACATGACTTCTTTTTTCACCGCCGCCCGAGATCTGAAATATTTTGAATCATACGTTATAATCACTGCTGTTTGAAAACAGTACGTGGGACGAGTTCCAATGTACCCAAGAGAATTCCCAGGAAGTTGATTAGTAAATTGCCACGAAAAATATGCTTATTAAAAGTAATTTTATAACATATCTAATTTTTCCTCAGTATTCAATTAAGGTTAAAATGTTCACGTTGGAGTATTAGAAACATGCATTTGCCTCCTCGTTTCACGAGAAAAACTCCATGTTTTGGGCTTCAACCATCAGTGATTTTTGTGAACAAAAGCAGTATTTGCCGTTTCATGGGAGTTTGACGAGAGTTGAGCCTTTCGAAGTGTCGAATCCAATGCCCATAAAACGAAAATATTATTAATTAAGTAGAAAAAACTCAAACTTGTATAAATACATACGATAACAATATTGCACACCTGAGTAAGATATTTTACATGTTTGGATTGTAAAAATCTCTTTGCTTTAATTTACCTACAATGATGGCTGCAGAGTTAAAACTGTTTGGTGATTTAGTGCAAAGTAATGGAAGATTAGGCATTGGTCACGTATTTGAAGAGGTATAGTGAGATGTTACCGTGTATGTCAATCCAGTTTCAAGTAAAGGTAAGCTTTTCCACATATTAGGCCACATATAATTTTAAAAATCAGAATACTTTATTTTGATTAAAATTCACATAAATAGTTTTAACGCGATGATTTAATAAGTATTGCAAATACAGTTTTATAACAACAAAATGCGTAAAAACATCTACTGTGGAATAGGAACTGGACGAAACACTCTTACATGGTGGAAACTTGTGTTGATTTGGTTCCCAATTGCAGATGTGCTGTACCAGCACCTTTTGTAGTTTATTAAACAGACATGCAGAGGTAAATACATATGACATATATTTCAAAAAGAAATAATAATTTAAATTTTTGCATTAAACAATATTGTTGTGCATCTTAGATTTTTCTAGCACTAGTTGTGTATAAAATGTAATAATTACTAGCGTGGGGCGAAATACAGAAAAAAAAATTTTTTCGCAAATTTTTAAACGCATTGCCCAGTAAAAGTTGCATATTAATATTAGTAATTTTCCTGCCAAATTTCATCGAATTTAAAAAATGTCTTCTGCCTCCAACCCAGCCCCGAAAATTTGATTTGATTCCACAAACGATACTAATGTTACATACCAGTAAATTTGCATTTAAATGAATATAGTTGAGGTTTTCTAGTATATTTTATTATTTTTAAACAAAATCAACCAAAAAATATTAAATTATATCAAAACGCCCAGCAGTTGGCAGAACTTCTAGACCACTTGGAAGTGTGATTTGGTCTCAAAACTTGGTAGATCCTGTCGTGACTTAAGTTCTAGCTCGGATGTAGCCATCTCTTGACTCGGATCCAACGACAGACATGCTAGCCTCTGTCACCAGTTTCACACAACGTTCCACTGATTGAGTGTGACAAGGATATCTTAAAAAATTGAGCACTGGCGTTTGCTCTTGCCCAATAAGCAACTGCAACTCTTCGTCAGATTTGTCTCTTAAAATAGGAGGCTTAGTTATTTTTGTAGTCTGCCAGTTAATCATGTCAAAGTAGTCTGTGGCTTTGAAGTTCAGCAGTGGAATTTTGAATTCTCTAGTAGCATTCTTCGATTGGCTTGGATTGGCTCTAGATTTAACGATACGCCTCAGTCCTAGCTCTCGTACGTGTCGTCTATTATCAGTTACCATACTCAACAAAATATTCTCTGGATGAGCAAAATAAGTATTCCTTTGAATTACGGGCTCTACTATTTTCTTCAAATCTTTACTGAAGTATCTGGTCAAATTAATACTCATCCAGGTATGACGAGCCCCGTCTTTACAAGATGGATGGGTCTTTATTTGAAACCATAGAGGAGCGTAAACTTTTAGTATAAATACTACTAAAATTTTCAAATTGTTTGACGGCTCTTCTGTTCCAACGTACACTCTGAGAATGCGATTGGCCGTCGTTAGCCATCTTGCATGAGACAACTTGCCGGGTTCTCTTTTAGAAAAACCAACACAACAATAGCCATTTGAAATAGCATGACACATGTCCCAGAGGTACTTCTGATCTGTACTAATATCTGTGCTGTCCCTGTCAATCGCTGGTAATTCGAACTCAATGCTCTCAAACTCCACTAAAGGCAACTGCAGACAATTTTCTAGCGATTTGCCGATGCATCCAGAAAAGTTTCGTGGTCCAGTTGTACCGCCATCAAGGTATGAAAAAGGTGACGTAAAGTAAGTTCATTCCCATGCAGTTGGCGGATAAACCACTGAAGGGGACGTTTCAGTTCTAGTTCTAGGAGTCTTATAACACCTCCTTTGATACCAGTGTTCACATTGGTACCGTCACAACCAATACAAATAAGATGCTCAAGACTCACATCATTTGTTCTGAAAAAGTTTAGAATGGCCTCCTTAATATTTTCTTGCGGAACCGGAAGACGGTGTAACATGACCTAAATATTGTGATCCTGGTTCTTCTATCAACGACAAATGTTCTTCAATTATAATACGACGATGGTGCTTGCCTTCATTCACTTCCATTCCGAGCGTCTTGTTTTTTCTACCGTCAAAAAATAGCGCACAAATTAGCCTAGCCTCGACTCATCTATTTTTCTCAAGTCATTACGAAGTTTTACTCTCTCCCTTTGTATTTTACGTTAATCAATTACTTTTGATGTGTCTTCTTTGGTAATAACACCAATATCTTGTAAAACAGCAGAGGCAATAGCAGCTGCTGCTCTATTGGAAACTCCAAATCTGTCACACGTTTTGGCCAACGTAGGTAATTTGACTCTCATTTGAGGTTGATGTAGTTTAGATGTAGATGTAGATGTAGAAGTACTCTCTTTGGTAGAAGTTCTAGGCTGATTGAAGGATTCACCAATATCAATTCGCTTACGTTTTGGTGCAAGAAATCGATATTTGAATCTAATGCTATAATTTGGAACGCTAAACATTTGGAACGGAGTAATGTATAATTCAAGGTCAAGTTGGAGGCAGCAAATGATGTTCTAAAAATTTGAAAAAAATTGTAGTTAACCACCACCTGCAAAGACAAGTTTCGGCGGGTAATGCAATTTGACTTTTCGAATTTCATTTTTTCGCCCCACCCTAATAATTACTATCTTGACTAGTAATAATATTTTAATTTTTTGGCTTATTTTACACAATTAAGAATTATGTAATTTAGCAGTTATAGTGCTCAGATAAGCTATCGAAAATTAATTTGTATTACGAATTACCAAGATGTAACGTATATTCGTAAGTTATTTATATCATAATTACAAAGTAAATAGCTTTGATTCACTTCATAATTTAAATATAAATCACAGGCGATTTTACTAGAAATAACATTAAAATAAATTTGCATTAAAAATCTTGCGTCATTCTAATTCCAAGCTATTAATTTGCATTAATTGCCCTAATAATAATTTTTGGCGATAATAATATTTGTAATTTACCCTTTTCAAAGGACATCCGGTAAAGTTAACGCATTTACGAAAATTTCCAATCTTTATTGAGCGCGTCACAGAAATTTACTTCAAAACGAATTTAAAATGTTCTGTACTCGTTACTGGCAAATTTGTATGTTTGTAAGGTCACCTACAGCAGCTAATTTATTACAATTTTTTCTCGGGAAGTATAAGAATGCAAAGAATGAAAAAAATTTAAAAGAAAACATTACCTCTATTTTGTATCCAACATCTACGTTAAACATCAATGTAAAATTTGTAAGTGGGCAAGTTCGGTTATACTTGAAAGTACTCATGTTAAAGAACATAAAGTAGCCTTTGTCACAACGAATCATTTCTAATCGTTCAAAATCAACGTTATAGTCGTGTTGCTGAAACTAATTTTCATAATACTAAGTTGATAACCAAATCAGTAAATAGTCTTCGAGTTACCTTGTCGAGTTAGGAAGTCACAGTATGGTTGTTGTTCTTGATAATGTGGAGATTTAACAGTTACTATAATAGGATCGGAATGTTTCTAACATCGTTTTTTCGTCGCAGCTTTAAAGGTGTTTTCTTTTCAATTTTTTGTTTGAAAACAAAAACAACTAATCCACAGCTTTTATAACCTAACCATTAAGTATCTTAAGCTGCTGCTTTGCATGTTATCAATCTACAATTTTATTCGTCGATTATTTAATCGTGTTTATAGTAAACATTTGCACAAGTACTTTACGCCATGGCCGTATAACAATGTCTTTTCTATTTCAGAAATTCTTTCTTCAGAGATATGCAATCGGCGACATCGTATCAACTTCGCGAGTGTGTTAACGTTCATTGCAGTTTAAAAAAAAACGAAAACGTTAAATTGCTAGAACATGAATTACGAAAATTTCTCGCTTCTGCGTACATAAAATCGTAGGTGCAGTACAAATTCGGCGAGAAAACTACACTTTTGCCAAAAAATATTATTTTCAACAGTTGAAGCTTAAGTTAACAATTACCATGAAGTTTTCTTTTGCCCTATATATATATATATATATATAATAAAAAATATTTTCTGCAAAACAAATAAATGTTTCACACATGTGATTACAACACTCGCCTAGCGGCTCGTGCTGCAACTTTGACATTTTCGCAATAATAATCACTCTCATTCTTTTCCCTCTTTTTTATAAATTTTTAGGAAATTTTGACTAAAGATTAAGAAAATTTTTGACAATATTTAATTTTTTTTAAGAAAACCCATCTGCGCAAACACGATCTTACCCCCCTTGCCCTCCACCGTAGATTTTTTGTTATCTCAAAAATTTACGAATTTTTGCTTCAAAATCGGTATGGCGAACAAAAACTGGCTGTTCTTGGAGAAATTTGGAAGCAATTTCCAATTGTAATCCTGCTTTCAGCTGAAAACTAGGGAAATCTAATATAACCCAAATTATTGGCCAGTTTCGTACGATAACATTATTATGCCAATTTTGTTCTTGTGATTGTACTTATACAGTACCTATTTAGTACTTTGGTTGTGTAGGCAAAATATTTATTGTTGCAAGTCTGTTTTCCGTGGAACTCGTTTGTCGTTTGCATTATGGTGATCAAAATATTTTCATATTCATACCATCTATACATATAAAACTATTCATAAACGTTGAGACAGGGTACAAGCTTTGCCGTCTTCTTATGTAAGTTTTCCACGCACTCGGAAGCATGAAAAGAATTAAGTAACAATGCTAGTCTACCACATCATAATTACTTTCGTCACTATTACAGGAGACAGAAATTTGAACACTTTCCTAAACAGCTTAGGATTAGAAGAAGAAATATTAAGAAATTTCTAAACATACAATAAATCAATCGTAAGCACCGCTACCAGAAAACATAAGCCAGGGCGGCACCGCTTTGTTTTAAATATTTCGGTAGTGTTTGTCAGGATCAATTAGCAACGCAAGAGCAGTCAACAAGTTAACCGTGTTAAAAACATACCGTATCAGCCCACAGCACAAAAGTTGCGCCTTCTATCCGCCTGTCGATTTGGATGCGTGGGAAAGGCTTTACTCCTTAATTTTTAAATTAATTTTATTTTAATTCCTTGCTCACATTTTGATTCATGCCTGAAAAGAGTTAAACAGATAAGACGGAAATATTTAAACTTGGGGCATTCCTGAAGGTAGCACGTTGATGACGACGATTACGAAATATAAACGTGTACGAAATTTAATGGTAATTAATTGCAGAAAGGTTTTTGTCGATCTTAACTGTTCTCTCAGCACATAAGTACAAATCAAGCATGAAAAAGTTAAGCCGCATTGCGAGAAAGGAAAAGTATTTGATTATAAATATATGCTTATTTATCTCTGAATTGTCACAGAATTTGATTGATTATCTGACCATGTCGGCAACGTTTAATAATTCATAATAATATACACTTCACAGGACATCAAATTCCTTTAGATCTGACCGATCACTGTTAAGAGAAATCTACAATCTCTTCTACAAATTGTACTTTTTTTTTCGAGCAAAATGATTGATTGATCTTCTAGTTGAAAGTGTATGTATAAACATGGGAAATTTATTGAAAATTAATAGTAAATAAAACAGGCAAGTGTTAACTACAAAAAAAGAGTTCCTGCGTGGTGAAGAAACTTCACTTGACGTAACCATGGTACCAATATCTCCCAAGCGTTTCCACCAAATTTATCAAAAAATACTCAAACTGTTTTGGTCTTTACAATTTCAAATTTATATACACAGCACATAAAATACAGCCATACTGGTACAATCGAAGTAAAGTAACAGTTGATATGTACTAACTTAATCACCTTTTTAGCAGAGCGAGTGTTCCTACATATTAACACTGACTGACATTCAAAGAGACCGACGATAACGACGTAAAAAGCCTTTAATATTTTCTTACTACTCTATAGCCTATTTTTACGAGTCGGTAGTGGTATAAACAGCAAACAATTCACCATAAAAAATTAAATATGTACGTACGACTGCTCCCAGACAGGTAGTGAAGTTTTACACTTATTTTTTTTATTTATCAGATCGATAATTTGACAGCGTTGTAGTTGAACAAATATTATACAATCATAAAGTTATTTATAATAATTATTAAAAAAAAAAACCTTTCTGAATAGTCAAACATTGGTAAAGATTTATTGTTGAGCTTTGTACTTTTAGAGTTTGTAAAACGTTTAAGGTTGACCAAAATTGAACACTTTATGGATTAATTCAGGCAGCACCGGGGTTCTGCGGATTACGCGCAACCCACGGGTCAATAATCTCAAGCAACAAATATTTATGTACGTAATTACATCTATGAAAAGTTATTGAAAAAACATGTTCTGTACTGTATTTTACGCATATAAAATGTTGTAGTCTAAAAAGCAGATAAATCGTTAGATCGTTACGATATAAAACTGATATAAAAGGTAATTATTTTGAAAGTATTGGCAAGGTGAGGGGGGTGGCAAGAGAGCTGGAACCAGCTGTAGAATATCCACTTAAGATTTCAACAAATCTTGCAGATCTATTAAATATTTAACGTAGCAGAAAAATACTTATATTTCGCTCTTAAGTTTAAGTCACCACCAAAGCCCACCCACTGAAGCCTATTGGACTTATATGCAGGCAATTAAGGTAATTTATTATTTATAAGCAAGGAAAAAATATAGCAGAGCAGATAAAAAAAGAGGAGAGAAGAAATAGAACAAAAAACAATAAAAATTATGAAAATGATGTTCATAACAATCATCATTTTCATCATTTTCATCATTTTCATCATTGTTTTTTTTTTTTTCTTCTATTTTCTTTTTCCTTCTTTATTTGCTTTGCTATTTCTCATTCTACTTCTCTATAATTAGAAAATTATGTTAATTTTCTGCATATAAGTTCAAGAGGCTTCAGTGGGTGGACTTTGGTGGTCAGGGGTAGGTCTGAGCAGTGAACAACATGAGATATTAATCGCATTTTGCTTGGAGGTGTGATAAGTAGCCTTCAAATAAAAAAAATCGTCATAAATAGCTAACGGATAACACATGTTTAAATCCTGCTTGAATTCAGAACGCGGTAATTTATGTCAAATTCTAATTTATCAAAGAAAACGTGGTAAATTATTTACAATTCTGGCTTTCTTCGTTATGGTCATAACAGATAAAGTCGATAAGAGTAGAGATAGCAGCAATTAGTAATTGTTTTGTCAGCTTCCTATTGATTTTGCTTGGTTCCGGATTGTTTTATGTGTGTCCAGTGTGAGTCATTATTTACAACATAAAGATTGATTGTTTGAAATTATTTTTAATCGACCTTAAAATTGCCAAAAGACCTTTAAACACGTTTAAGTTGACCACGCTCAAATTAAAAACAAAACCTATTTCTCGTTCACATATATGAATTACAGCGCCTTTCCCCTATTATCAAATCCTGGAACCGCCACTAAGCCCATGCGTAGTGTTTTGCCCGCATATATTTAAATTTTTATACAGGTAAATATTCAAACTCATTTGAAGCTTTAAAATTTTGTATATTACTACAGCCAAATTAAATCGATGATTCCTAACTTACCAAAATTGAAAATAATGCTTTCTTATGCAATTACTTATTGATTATTAATTCTATCACCATGAGAAAGAAAGAAGTGTTAAATTGGAGTATATTCGCACATTAACAGAGTGAAATATTTTTTATACCGTTTCATTACCAAACGTATTTCTAAGTGTGTGAAATTTAAAATAAACATTTTACATGTTTGTCACATCTAACCCATTTGTTCAGGCAGAAAAAAGTACCTCATATCATGCACACAAAAATTAATTTTATTATTCTAATTTTGCAAGACAACTCTGCAGGAGTAGGTTTATAGACAGGCGTAAAGTGAATTTGATTGATAATTGCACTTGCAGGTACAAGAATTGGTATTTTGTTTAAAATAAAACATTTAGATTGTCTCACACATGGATTTTCTCATGCAACGAAAACAATGCGGGAAATGTGCTTCAATGTAAATAACTTTATTTTAAATGTTAAGAAAGTTATGTACACTGTACAGCTCCAAGTCGAAATGCGTAATTAGGGAAACTGCTCCAGAAGTAGCACTTCCACCGATGCCTGCAATAACGTGGCCTTCTAGAGTGCAGTATTATGCAAATACTTTCAAAATGATTAAGCAAATTTTATACAAATTATAACCGGCCTTACTCTTTTTTACCTATTTTATTTTGGCTCAATTAAATTGAACCTACCTCGGTCTAGCTCAGTCCAACACTTATAAGGCTCATTTCTCAGAACGATTCAGGTTCTAAAAGAGTTCCATGGGCTGCCAATCCGGTTACAAATAGGAACAATAATCATGCATAAATACAAATTAATACATACATGACGAACTGAATTTTGTTTATAGTTGAGATAAGCACTGTCTGCCTGTCTCTATCAGAGGCTGTGATTCCTTCTCCAGGTGGGAGTACCCTTGTTGTTTACCTAATACTTTCTAAAGTATAGGAAAATCCAATAGCAAAGTAATTCGCTCATTTTTTTAAGCTCTAATTACTTAGTTGCTTTCAATAAATTTTTGAACTTTGTAAATTAATGGTTCTTACTATACATACTGTGATATTTAAGAAGCGCATTGTTGCTCATTATTTCCATATTCAAACTAAGGAATTTTATTTTTGGTTTCTGGTGTTCTTCTGCAGCAAGCTTTTTTTTTACCGAGGAAATAAAAATATCATTCTTACTTCTAGGCTTCCGGGTTGGAGACGCGTCATCGGTGCATGAACTGCCGACGTTTCGTCCTCGGTCCCTTCGTCCCCAACTGACACAGTTGTGTTCCACATCCCAAAGTGACCACAGCCCTGAAGATGTCCCGTGCAACCGAGGACGAAACGTCGGCAGTTCATGCACCGATGACGCGGCTCCAACCCGGAAGCCTAAATGTTATTAACAACGGCCGCGGAAGCCTGCAACTTAGAATATCATTCTTACCTTTATATCCCGAGAGGCAATATTTTTGACTTCTAACAATAAAATTGTAATAACCAAGCGCTACGCTTGTTTTTTTCGATATCGTTCTCCAATGAATGTTTTTACAAAAAAATCCATTTTTTCTGCTAACTCAAAAACGTTTGCTCCAATAATTTTTATTTTTATTTATATTATTTAATGGAAATAGTGTTGATATAGAATGTTTTGGAAAATAGAAACATGTTGTAATCACATCACCACTACAGGTACGTATTTAAAATGTGTTCAAAAACCAGAAATATAATTTTTTAGCACACCTAATTTTATTTTAAATTTCCGATGTCGATTCTGGTTCATTTGCCAGCGTTATGAGGTAATCTGCTATAGTATACTAATATAATTCCTTGAGCCGACATAATATTTTTTTTTATTTGGATATTCTTTTCAGCTCTCTTGTGAGGAACATGATCTAAAGCTAAAGCTTTAACCCCATACTTAAATTACATAGGACATCTCTCTATTACTCGGTGTTCGATTAACTGCATCGGCAACTACAAAAAGGTTTAATGGAGTTACGATTTAATAATCGGCTCGTATGATTTTTGTTTAGCGGCGACGGTCCGCTACTTGAGAACTCTTTCATAAACCTTCTTTGATAAAAATGAGCAACGATTGAGAGCTATTACGCTTTGACTGGCCGATTTCTAAAGACGTTTCAAACATTAAACCCGTCGATATTCGATCTTTATCGAGCCCTGTCCCAAGTTCTCTCTTAATTGTTAAAGAAGTACAGGTTATCTGATCTGCCTTGTTGGTCGGACTTGCTATTAGCTGTCCGTATTGTAGACATTGTGGTGATGTAATTTCCGACAAATAGGTTTGGCTACACTGTCTGAATAATTTTATAATGTTGAAATGTAGAATATTCGTTTGTGTGGTTTTCCTATAATAAACCAAATGAAAAATTAATAGAAAAATATGGAATTCCCACAGTTGAAGTAAAAGAATAATAAAAACTGTGAACGGACAACGAACAATTTCGTAAAAAAAGGTTTGCTTTTCTGGGCTTGAGTAGTCTGGGATGTACATAAAAATAAGGCTTACTTTTGACGGCTACAAGGAAAGTAATAATTCGAATAAGTTAATGGCAGTAAAATTCAGGTAATGCAGTTGCAATGAATTTTATAGCTCTGTAATCAATAGAGTTTGGATGTGTGTGTACACTTAAAAATGGCAAAATATTCCTGCAGTTATTCACTATAATTGAATGAAATATTCACTTAAATGTAGTTTGGAACATGTAACATACGCAATGACAACCAAAGTTTTGAAGAAATATGCAGCTTGGTTTTGACTTTGACCTAATTCGCAATTTTATTTGTAAGGTATAAATTGTGGTCTTTAGTAGTACTTTGTGTCCTTATTGTAGTAACAAGTTTGCAACGTTTAATATATTTTATCTAACACTAACACCTTATACTGTTTCTATGATGCATTTGAATTCGTTTGTTAAGTTAACTATAAAATACATCGTTCCTTATAAAATACGTCGTCAATGGTAACGTATTTTATAGCTATTTAAAATACGCTGCTGCATTTAAAAAAGAACGCTTTCACACATGTTAACGAAATAATATTTTGTTTTCAATACTTTGTTGACTCGTTACCATAGCACACATAACATTCCATAGACAGACCTATCTAATAACTCAAACAAAATTGAGTTGAAAATGACTAAAACTAAAAGACTAATAAATTTATGATATTCTATTAGTGTTAGATAAAATCTTGAAGACAACACGTGTTTTATAGTTTAAAAATCTCGGTCTATTAAATCCTCGCTCCCTGCGGTCGCTCAGATTTAAACACCGACCTCGAATTTTAAACCGTCTATAAAACACTTGTTGTCTTAATAGCTATTTTCCACGACCGGGAGTAGAAGTCGGTTTCTATGGCATCAAAATTGTGACAGAAGTAAAGCATTTACTCTCTAGGGACGAAATAAGACACCAATTTCCCTAGAAGAGTTTTTATTTCATTTCATATTTATTTTTGTAAACAAATGTCTGTTGTCATGGTACGTTGCATGGAAACATTCTGAAGGCTTCTAAATATTGTAATTTCGCTCCGATTTATTAAATTGTTTATTTATGAAATTAAGTGTTTCTACTCCCGATCGGGGAAAAAATAGTATATACACCTCGGGAGAGACCGCCATTTTTCCCACGATGTATTTGTAGCCCTCGGGCTTCAATTTACACCTCAGGAAAAATAAGACGTTTCTTTCCCTTATATCTCTTTACTACTATTTTCTAAAACAATTATAGTTGCACCCAACTTACCGTTTTCTAGCCCCGGTATTCACTGTACATTGTACAAACTATAGGGAAATTACAAAAAACCTAGCGCGGGTGTGGTTTTTTTTCTCTCAAAGTGCTCATGTATTGAATGACTAAACTTTATATATGAATTAAATGAATTTGATGAACTTCCGCTTCGTTTGTGTGATGATACGCTGTTATCGCCCTTAACGGGTATTGTGCAGAGGTAAAGGCGAAATTGTCAAACTCAAACTGGGCAGAGGGGCTGCCGCGAGCATCCAAGAATAAACCTCGAGCACTGGACGAAGAAAACGCATGAGCAGATAATCATCCACATCAAAAGCTAGGTGAAGAAAATGCTTAGAAGCAGACAAGGTAGAGCTTCAAGCGATGAGCGAAGAAAATGCCCACGTGTAGCCAACATAAAGTCTCAGGCGCTGCGATGGGAAAATGTCTACGATCAGCCAAGGATAAACCGCAAGCTCTGCGTGAGAGAAATACCTTCGAGCAGCCAAGGAAAATCCTCAAGCGCTGGGCAAAGGAAATTCTCACAAGTAACCAATGTAAAGTTTCAAGCGCTTAGCGAAAAAATGCCCACAAGCAGCAAGGTTAAACCTCAAGCGATGGGCGAAAAAATGTAATAATTTCCTTTTATTAAATGCTAAATTGGGCCACAGCTAGTTACTCAGTACTGTAATAGTTATTTACAAACCAAATGCGGGAAATCAATGTTTCCGCATGAGCGCTGTGTTGAAGCATGAGCGAGCGCTAGCGAGCGAATGCCTTCATATGCGCGAATGCGCGGATTGAGCTTTCTCGCATAAGGTTTGTACAATATTTTTTGTATCAAACAGAAATACATTAATAAAGTAAAATAATTAGTAATTTAGAATTTCAAGCGAATGCTTGTATTTTCAAGCCAATAGAGGTAGCTAAAAAACAAAGTAGGTTGATAGCAATTGTTTTATGCAGTTGTCGACTGACATTTCCTATTTTTAATTTTGAAGAATTCTATTATTAATGATTAGTCTTCAATGTGTAACATTTAATAAATGACAATCGCGGAAATGGTACTTTATAAATTAAATTTTATTATTGTAAAGACGATTATTTTGTAAAATGCCTGAGAGGTCCAGTGCTTTTTGCTATTTTTCCTGGGTAAGTAGATCGGGAAATTGACGTTTCGCTTTCCCACTAGAGTGCGCGGAATGTCATTTCCTACGCAGTGAGTACAAAAATAATTTTAAATACGTTAGCGCATACATGATTAAACCTTAAATAAACGCTGCGTCTGTGTTTGCGGGGGAACTATAAAGAACTGAATGGATTCCCTAACAGTAACTGTGATAGAAAATTATTTCTGCAAAACAGTGTGGTTAATGTAAAAATGAGCGAAACACTTCGCCTGGACTTTCCTATACATTTAAATACATTGTTTTATATTTTCCAACACTTTCGATATACACCTGTCTAGACACGACTAGTTAAAGTAAATAGTTCTTATAAGTTGTAACATCTTGAAGCGGTTGAAGAAAGACCGACCGCTGCGCTGCAAGCATAAGGTTGGGTAAAATATTGGGACTGAATCAACGGAAGCGCGGAAATTGATATTTGAAAATATATTAATAACTCGAGAAGTATTATTTTTAGCAAGAAATTACTCTTATTAATTTGTATTTAGAATTTCAAAACCTTTCTGATTTTAAAGCCAAAATGCCACGTTTCCATTTAAAAAAAGTTATTTTTTACCGCGGCCGCCATATTAAAATTGGAAACTCAAGTTTTTTTCTTAATTACAATCGAGAAGAATTTGCCCTACAACTTTGCTCTTGGGTTTGCGAGTCTATCTATTAAAATAAAAAAGTTAGCCTACACTGAACATTAAACGACTAGTACAAGAATACAACTGCTGTAGAAAGTATGTGAAATGCTTCTAAGCACAAAAAGATTATTAAGGGGCAAAAAATTCCATTTTTTTGATTTTTTGTGAAAAGATTCTCCTAGAGCAAACAAAAGAAGAAATCAATTTTTTAATTTTATAGCAAAAATTTGGGAGGGGGGGGGGGGGAACAGTAGCCCCCTAAATATTAAAGTATCAAAAAAATATTATGATATTCGGATTTTGCTATCAATGATGAGCTATATTGCTTTAACAGAAATATTTTATTCAATTTTCAAAAATTCATAGAGGGCGTCAGAGTGAAATTATAGCGATGCGCAACAAACCATTTTCAAAATTAATTATATTTCATGGTATAGTACCTTTGAAGGGCTACCAAACAGGATGTAGTTGATTCTAATCAGATAACTGGTTTTTGAGTAAATGGGCGTTAAAGTCGAAATGTTCAAAAATTCGTAGCGGCCGCCATTTTAAAGCTAGAGAGTTCGGTAAAAAATCGTTTGATTTGTCCTAAGGCCTTCTTTAATCTCCACTATTAAAATTTCCAAAATTCAGTTTCTGAAAAAAATGCTACCAAAAAAACATGTCTAACTTCCGCTTCCGGTTTCGGTTTTTTTAAAAGCTTATTTTGTCGGTGAAATTTTGATATACCCCCTCATTCCAGAGCAAATCAAAATCGGTCCAGCCGTTCCGGAGATATGGAGCTTAACGGTAAATTGAGTCGTCAGCATACAGTTATTTTTACTTTCCTATACTTTCAGTATAGGGAAGTATTGATTTCATGCAAAATTTCAAAGTTGAGATTTTAATGGAAATAGTCGGGGGGGGGGGGGGGGTCCACGGACCCCAAAAAAGTAATTTTAAAAAAATGTCTGTCTGTGGGTGGGTGGGTCCGTTACGCTCCATATCTCCGGAACGGCTGGACCGATTTTGATTTGCTTTGGAATGAGGGTGTATATCAAAAATTCACCGACAAAATAAGCTTTTAAAAAAAACCGAAACCGGAAGCGGAAGTTAGACATGTTTTTTTGGTAGCATTTTTTTCAGAAACTGAATTTTGGAAATTTTAATAGTGGAGATTAAAGAAGGCCTTAGGACAAATCAAACGACTTTTTACCGAACTCTCTAGCTTTAAAATGGCGGCCGCTACGAATTCTTGAACATTTCGACTTTAACGCCCATTTACTCAAAAACCAGTTATCTGATTGGAATCAACTACATCCTGTTTGGTAGCCCTTCAAAGGTACTATACCATGAAATATAATTAATTTTGAAAATATAAAAACGATCGCAATGACATCACTCCAAAGTTTTGGAATTTTTCAACAAAATATTTGTCAAAAACTGCCCACACGATTTTGTTTAAACTTTTTAAGCTGGCAGAGCTGGAAATCTTCTACAATTTGGTTTGTTGCGCATCGCTATAATTTCACTGTGACGACCTCTATGAATTTTTGAAAATTGAAAAGTGGTACCTTTTTATTTATTTAACGGGGGGGCAATAAAATATTTCTGTTAAAGCAATATAGCTCATCACTGATAGCAAAATCCGAATATCATAATATTTTTTTGATACTTTAATATTTAGGGGGCTACTGTCCCCCCCCCCTCCCAAATTTTCGCTATAAAATTAAAAAATTGATTTCTTCTTTTGTTTGCTCTAGGAGAATCTTTTCAGAAAAAATCAAAAAATGGAATTTTTTGCCCCTTAATAATCTTTTTGTCCTTAGAAGAATTTCACATACTTTCTACAGCAGTTGTATTCTTGTACTAGTCGTTTAATGTTCAGTGTACGCTAACTTTTTTATTTTAATAGATATACTCGCAAACCCAAGAGCAAAGTTGTAGGGCAAATTCTTCTCGATTGTATTTAAGAAGAAAACTTTTGTTTCCAATTTTAATATGGCGGCCACGGTAAAAAATAACTTTTTTTTAAATGGAAACCTGGCATTTTGGCTTTAAAATCAGAAAGGTTTTGAAATTCTAAATACAAATTAATAAGAGTAATTTCTTGCTAGAAATAATACTACTCGAGTTATTAATATATTTTCAAATATCAATTTCCGCGCTTCCGTTGATTCAGTCCGAATATTTTACCCAACCTTATGCTTGCAGCGCAGTGGTCGGTCTTTCTTCAACCGCTTCAAGATGTTACAACTTTTAAGAACTATTTACTTTAACTAGTCGTGTCTAGACAGGTGTATATCGAAAGTGTTGGAAAATATAAAACAATGCATTTAAATGTATAGGAAAGTCCAGGCGAAGTGTTTCGCTCATTTTTTTAGATATTACGGACGAATTGGCGTTCCTAAATAACAAATTCTGATGACTGAAGGTTGAGGGTTTGGGTTTCCTTGTTCTTGAGCCACGTGCAAGAATTTATGTATACTTACGCCATATCTTTTTCGCAGTTTTGCCCTGTAAAGGCAGAAGTAGTTTTCGGAAAGCATTATTCTTGATCTAACAGTCTGGAGTCACTCCTGAACCATTTTCCCCTGCTGGTTTGCGGCTCGAGATATTTCGACTGCAGCAGCAGGGTTCTCTTCCCCCTACCTTTCCCAAAACCTCGAGGTAGCTGCGCTGCTCACGAGCTTTCCTTTTCTGGTTTTCGTCTCAAGATACCCGCATGCAGCAGCAGGAACCTCTCCCTCTTACCTCGCTCAGCGCCTCGAAATATCTCGGCTGCTTACAAGCTTCCCCTTGCTTGTTTGCACCCAATGTATTTCGGCTGCAGCAGCAGAATTCTCTTCTCCTTACCTTGCCCAGCGCCTGGAGGTATCTCGACTGCTCACAAACTTTCCCCTAGTGGATTGCGCCTCGAGGTATCACGGCTGCAGCAGCAGGACTTTCTCCCTTTACCTTGCCCAGCCCAGCCCCTTGCTGATTTGCACCTTAAGGCATCTCGGCTGCAGCAATAGACCCCTTTTCCTTTACCTTCTCCAGCGCCTCGAGGTATCTCGGCTGCTGAAGCGCTTTCCCTCGCTGGTTTGCCCATCGAGGTATTCCGGCTGCAACATCAGGACCCGTCTCTCTTACCTATGCTCATCTCGCCTTGCAGGATGATATCGGTTTATTTAAAGGATCAACCTTCAGTATTATAGGTTTACACCTAACGACATGTTTCATTAGGTTGAGGATCTTGAGAATATCAGTTTTCCTAGTCTGTACAGGTGACTACCGGGGTAGCCAGCTGTAGGTCAGCTGCAGCTGCAATTATTTTGATTAAATGATATTGAACAGTTTCAATAAATTTATTAAACCTCTCCTGTGTTTTATTTATTAAATTCAACTGCTTTAGATCCTGAGATCAAACCGAACTTACTAAAAATAGGACACAACGTTCTATCACATCCAGAGTCCGCAACGTTGTTACAGTATTTGTTAATTGTAAACAATATTTATTCGTAAAGTTAAAATCTATTTCATTATTTGGTGATAGCCTTTATTTCGGCGATTACCTAATTAAACTGTTGAGGTAAACAACAAAACGAAACCCCCAGAGGTGCTTTCTCACTGGAAGGTTGTTCCTATTGTCATTTAACATGTTCCTACAGATTTTGCAGCCGCAATTTGTATATTTTTGAAATACCAGAAACTCGTTGGTGAGGGGCGCACTGAGGGATGATAGGAAGATCGGGCTAGTGCAAATCGAATATTTGACATGTGTAGAATACGAACCTAAGCTTCTTTTCCGAGCACGTCTATGGTGAGTGCTTTTGAAGCAGTCGGGCGATATTACCTTAGCTGTTGAGTCGTGTTTAAATCCCAAGCGTTTCTGTTTGTATTTTTTGATTTTATCGAATTTATTTGATAGTTTCACTATTTTAAATATTTTAGAAAATTTGCTAAACATATCTCGAGTTTATATGGAAAATAAAACTACAGTTTTAATAATGGTTTTACGATAACTGCATTAGCATATTAGATTATTAATCTAATTTAAAATCGTTAATACAAACATGTCATACAACTAAAACAAGTGTCTGTCAAGTTTTTCTGGTAAAAATAACTAATCCTGTCACGTTGTCACCTTACATTTTATGTAACTGCTTATTTAACAAGTAAAATAAACAACTTTTTTTTAAATTTCAAATTGATCAATTATTGCATTGATTTGGTTAATTAAAAATAATAATTAGTTTTTATTGGTTTATTTTAATATTAGAACATATTTATGTTGTTCTGTTAAAAACTTGATTTTTTATTATTTTTTTTTATATATCAACGTCAACGTCAGTATTGATTCTGATATTTAAATTGTTTATAAGTTTACAAATGGAGCTTGCCAGCCTCATTACTTCCAATTTATTCCGAAACGAATACAAATTTATATTTGCTTCGCAATTATCTGTAATTTACATCAAGGTGAAAGTACTTTATTAAATTTCATTCCACGACGTCTGTTGCTCTAAATAACGCTAATATAATAAGAAATACATACAAACACAATAAATTAATATTATTTATTAAACACGTCAAAAGTTTATACATAGTTACAATTTACAATTTATAAATAAATCTATGTACACAATAATGACAACATAACTGACAAACCTACTTTCTTTAAATCTTGAATACATAAAATAATGTTCCTAGCATAAACAAGCGTGTGGTTTATATGCACAAAAATGTCACAGTTCCATTTAAATATCTAATTTTATTATTTAATAACTTGCGAATGCGTTAGCATTTTCAATTGCATTTATAATTGAAGTTTTAAATTAAAGCTTTCCAAGCACATTTTTTGATGGAAATGAAGGTTTCATGTTAAATTGTTCAAAATTTTCAGATGCACAGGTCTAGCCTCTAATGTCGGTGAGTAGCCTTAGCAGTTAAAATAGACCCACTCACATTAGATAAATATTTAAAAAAAATTAAACACCACACTGACCGAAATCCTTTTTAAAAACTCCTTTAGCCTATTAATCTACTACAAATCAGGCGCGTCGTTAGGGTTTTTTTCGGGGGGGGGGGGCATTTGTTTTATATTATTAGAAAAACACAGATTAATGCATAATTGTATATAAAATATACATGTAGGTACTAGATTGAAATTTAACACTTACTCTGTATGGGGTCACGTGCCCCCTCCCCCTCCCCAGTTTTCTTATTCTAACGACGCCCCTGCTACAAATTTGAATTTAGTGTACTTATATAACATGTATGCTTTGATTAATTGTGAAGTCTGTTGTCAGTGAGATCGTGATACAGTTTTTTACATGTGTAATACAACAATAAAATAATATGAAGTTGTTTAACATATGCTGAACGTGAGTAATAGCAGGACAGGATTAACATATGGGGCTACTGGGGCTATAACCCTAATAGCCCTACAGGACGCACTTTAATGCAACTGACAACTACCTCTGACAGAAACATGAAACATGAAAAGAAATATCAATAAATTAAATAACAATAAAATTAAATCATCCTTTATAATTTGAGAAACGAATTAGAAAGAAGCAAACATATCTTGTAGAGTGTAATAATTTTAATTATCTATTAAATTTAGATAAGCTGGAGGAGGAAAATACAAAAAAATGCTGACAATTAAGTTAAAAAATATCTACAGGATCTGGAGAATGAATTCTATTTAAACATTTTTTTGCTGCAAGCAACAATTGTTTCCGCTTCTACTCTAACCATACTAAATCAAATACACTGTAAAAAAATAGTAGAACCCATGGCCTTCTACATTTGGAGCTTTGGCAGCTCTACCATAGCCTTCTACAATGAGAAGTAGCTGTTAAAGCTTCCAATTTAGAAGGCCATAAATATGGAAGCCGCGTTGTGATTATTTTTATACCAATCAAAGTTTGCTTGATTTACGTCAAAATTTTAAAATTAGCAAACCCATTAACATAACTCAGAAATGTACACTCTACAGATACCCCAGACCGCTTGAATGCAAGGGATCATGGAGTAAAATGAGTAACTGACTGGGTTAGCTCATTTAAAATTTCCAATTTTACTTTAGTTTCTTACTCTATCAGTAAACATCCACATTGAAAGTTAAAAATGCAGCACTGGCATGCAATTTTTGTCAATTAGTGATTAAAAATATTTAATAGACAAACTACTTAAATGGCAGTACCGAATATTAATTAGAAAAATCATGAATTGCGGGTTAAATTTAAATAAAACCACAACATTAATTTAAGTTAAACAAAAAATTCAATTTCTTAATTTTTTTTTAAATAATGGATGATTTTATACCAAGCTACAATTTTCTGCTTTGAAAAGAGTAAAATCGTACTTAAGAAGCAATTTAGTTCCAGAAAATCTGCAAAACATTTTTTTGACATTGAAAGTGAGCTAGACGAGAAGAAATTGTTACAAATATTTATTTCTGTAATTCTGTTGTGGGCGCTAACCACACTAAATCGGACCCTGAGCAATAAATATATGAAAAAAAATTACATGTTTTTTATACTTCTGAATTTCTAATAGTAAAATTTTTTTAACAATACTTATATGTATAGTAACTAATAGAGATGCATCAATTTAGTTTCAACATTTAAACTGCAATCAAATGAGAAGAACGTTTTTTTGTTTATTAGCCTTCTACCTTTTACTATTTAATGTAATTGTGGCCTGCTTTTACCTTTTAAATTAAAAATGCAACAAACAACGTCATATACACTGTGTCCATAAAGTAACCTCCCCCCCCCCCCAACTAACTTTTGAACGACTTGATATTTTTCTACAAAATTTGGTGTGCTGTAATGAGAAATTAAATACTATTTTTCAGACCATATTAAAATTTTGTATCATCCAAAATGGCCACTGGGCGCCATTTTGAAATTTTTTTTTAAATAGAAAAAGGGGTCGAGTAATACCTCATTTGAAAGGTCTTTTAATTCTGCGTCTGATCCTAGAGTTTCAAAAAAAAATATTGAGCCATAACAAAATGGCGGATTTTAAACAAATGGACTCGCTCAATTCAAAATTGTTTTAATTTTTTTATCCAGGGTCGAGTAACACCTCATTTGAAAGGTCTTTTAGTTCTGCGTTTGATCCTAGAATTTCAAAGAAAAATATTGAGCCATAACAAAATGGCGGATTGTAAACCAATGGACTCACTCAGTTCAAAACTGTTTTAATTTTCTTATCCAGTAGTACACTTTTTCATTTGCAGGACTAAATATTCACAAAAATATCTCAGGTGGCTTGAAATAATATTGAAAACATTATGTTCCAACAAGACGGTGCGCCGCCTCATTGTTATAGGCCTGGTTCTGACTTTCTCAGAACCCGTTCAGAAACAATTGAAGAACTGGAGCAACGCATTGCAGAAGTTTGCAGAAATATCACTCCAGAAACTTATGAAAATGTAAGGCAGGAATTTATTAACCGACTTTTTATGTGCCAAGAAGTGAATGGTAAACATTTCGAACACTTAATTTAATTAATTTAAGCTTTAATTCTTAGTTTTTTTAAATAGACTACTTTAACTTCAAACATTGTCATTTTGTTATGGCTCAATATTTTTCTTTGAAACTTTAGAATCAGACGCAGAACTAAAAGACCTTTCCAATGAGGTGTCACTCGACCCCCCTTTCTATTTAAAAAAAAAATCAAAATGGCGCCCAGTCGCCATTTTGGATGATACAAACTTTTAATATGGTCTGAAAAATAGTATTTAATTTCCCATTACAGCACACCAAATTTTGTAGACAAATATCAAGTCGTTCAAAAGTTAGTTAGGGGGGGGGGCGTTACTTTATGGACGCTGTGTATACAGGGGGGAGTCTGAAAGATGTGTACAATTTTTAAACGCAAGTTATATACAAGTAAACAATAAATAAAGGTTTCTATAAACATGGTTTCAGAAGTAAGATTGTAAAGAGGATCCATAATCTCATAAGTAGTGGTAATATTAAAATTGTAAATTGAAGGGGGCTGTTTCAACAAACTTTCCACTCGTAATGTCATGAGAATCAAAAGAGATGCGTTTTTTGCGAGCTTTTTAGGTATCAAGAAGCAATTCGGCCCCTAACCCCCAGCCTACTCAACTTTAACATCTTAAATATCACCCTACCTCTTATGTGACATCGAATTAAACCAAATTTCTTAGAAAGTGTTCCTTTTCCGATGAGCGCACATTTTTGTTGAATGAACATTGTTAATTAACAAAACTGCCGCTACCAAGCGCGGATCTATTAGGGGAGAGGGCTGTAGTATTTTTGTACCAATAAAAAGTTTAAAGTGAAATTATTTTCCACATTTTGGTTATTTTACAAAAAAATATTGCTTAAAATGTGGCAACACGATTTTTTTGTACACTTCTACGCCTATAAATGAGCTACAACTTGGTTTGTCTGTTAGTCCGCTAACGTTTCTGTGGCGCTTTAAAATGAATTTTTGAAAAGAGAATATTTATGGCCTTACCAAATTTTCTCTCATGAATTTGTTCGTTCGGTTTTGGTTTTCTTAATCTTTCTCATAAAAAACTAAGTAAAACTTTCGGTTGCTAAATACAGTAAGATATGCCGGCACTCATAGTTGCGTATACGTTGGCGCGTGTCATGAAGCGAGTGTCTAGAGGATAAACTGGCAGTATGCGAGCGAGTTACAACCAAGAGGTGCGTACGCACCGCTCGCTGAGCCGGTATAGTGGCAGCAGTGGTGCGACCTTACAAGTTACTCTTCATACGCAAAATGGTGATACAAAATCACAAACGTACTTTAGAAACATGATAAGATAATTTAAAAAAGAAGAAAATCGCAAAGTGATTTGCTTATTTTGTGTTTATGTAGTGGGAATATTTAATGCAAAAATGTTCAAAAATATGATGGTGGTTCAAACATGTCAAGGAAGGTTTTAACACCTCTCCCCCAATAATTTAGAAATACTATGGGTGACGAGGTGCATTTGTTTAGAAACTTGGCTCCCATTTTTTACACATTTAAAATACTTTTTAGTTAATAACTCGAGAACGAATTAACCGATTTATATTCTTTGCGCCAAACAACTACATTTTTCTATGGCTTTAATTTGATGTCACGTAGGGGGTGGGTACTATTTAAGATTTTGAAGTTGAGTAGGCTGTGGGTGAGGCGGTAAATTGATATCCATAATCCATACCTGAAAATTGTGTCTTCCGAAAAACCAAATGCTCTCACAAACCACATCTCAATGTACAGGGTGTTTGTAAATTGATTTACAGCTTGTAACTTTGCGATTAATAAAAATACCGATATAAGCTGTAAAGCAATTTACAAACACCCTTTATATTCTGATTCTCTTAATATTTCTGGTACAGTTTTCAAATGTCAAGTCGTATAAATTTTTTAATAATGAAAAAATAAAGCTCTACATGTTTCGGTCTAAGAAAGCCATCTCAAAATTATAATGTACAAGTGACAATAGGGCCTAAATAAAAAAAATGACATACTGGTACAAACTTACAAGGTGAGAAATATTACATTTATAACTGCAAATTAAACTCATAAAATAAATATTGTTGAACGTGGGCACAAAAACTTGACACATGGTAATAATTAAATTTTTAATAATTTACAACAAAACTGCAACAAAACGCAGAGGTTAGACTAAATAAAATTAATTTGCAACCAAATTATAAAAATTTTAAAAAGGATAAAGGAAAAACATGATAATAATTATTTAAGAAGTAGGTGAGTGGCGAATCACCATAAATGTGTTAATACACTTGGAATAAATTAGATGAATAACCAAACAAATTGGTTAGAAACACATGCGGACGACATATAAATCATTTCGTCAAGTGAAAATACAATGAAATGACTATAATACCAACAGGCATAAACTTGAAGAAAATAAATACAAATAAGCAAATAGAATATAGACCGAAGCCTGTAGCGCTTCATTTTCTCATAATCTAAAAATATACTCGTATATGCAGTGATAAAACTGCCGACTTTTATTTCCAATTTCAATGGTTTTAGAAACGTTTCCTTACGGAGTTACAGCCTCCGAAAGATTTCATTTGTGTTAATAACTTGGCAGCAGTTTTATTAAATTTTTTTGTCATTTTACTTTAGTGTTTCTACACATGGAAGGGTCGCATGCAGTATTTTATTCTGAGTGTTTTCAATCTTTCCGCTTTTTTTCGATATTCAACTAGAGAATTTTGTTTTGCAAACAAAAATACCTAGTGATGCACAAAGCAAGATTTCTTGTCTTGCTCGGCAACTTCTTGTCTTGTCTTGCTAAGCAAGACAAGAAGTAAAACAACTTCTTGTCTTGCAAATTTATTGCTAGCTTAATTCTTGTCTTGCTAGCAAGACTCTTGCTTATTTCTTGTTCTTGCTAGTTGTGGGATATCCCGAGCTATCGAGGATAAAGCGGCGCCGGCTTCCTATCACGCACGCCTACTCGTTAAACGCTTTTGTACCGCGTAGTACTGACTAAGAAACTTTTATATTTTGTTAGCGCGTTTGGTCCTTTTAGTAGACTAACATACATACTATACTTGCATATATTTTATTTGGTTTCTTTGCGTTAACAATTTAATTTTTGTATTTTATCGGTGCGTTCCAAATGAAGCACATATTAAACGCATAGCGAAAAAAAAACGTTATTTATTTCTTGAACTGTCAGTTTTGGACTTTTACATCTGCTTCGGTTTCCCCATGGTTTTATTGTAGAGAAATGACAGCTAAAATAGCAGTTTTGCGAAAAAACTTGGTATTGATATTACTGATTTTTGCATTTTGTTTAAAACGCACTGCTTATTAAGAGTTATCTATATTAAATGTAGAACAATTTACTGGCTTTGAATTTATTGATCAGATAGGAACCTACCTACAAAATGTGGTTGTTTATTTTTTAATTGGCAGGGGCTATCCTATTGCCTAATCATGGGTCTATTATGAAAAACGCTCATTTATCGCTCATATTACATTGCAACAAAACTACAGTACAGCATGTGCCACCTAACCTTGCAAATTTTAGTGGGCTTTGATTCGACTACTTACGCTTTGTTTCGTCGGTAGTCGTCACTTAAACTAGCTCTAATTGGCTGTGGGACAGTGTGGTACACTCTACTAAAAAGTGAAGGTCAATTTATTTATGGTTTACGAAAAATTGTGGATTTTTTGACAAATTAAAAGGCCGTGCGCCATAAGATTATAAACAGTTTGCTTTGAGGAGGGATTAACGATAATTTAGGTTACGTATAAAAAATACAGCAAAGAAACTAGAAATGTAATAAAAAACCTTTGCTTTTGCTTGAGAGTGTAACGGCTTCTCGCCTTTTAAACTTATCGTCATTTTTTTTGCAAGGTTAAATGGCACTTGCTGTACTACAGTATGATCTTGTTTTCACACACCTCAGTTCCAGAAGCGTTAAAATCGGCGTTTTATGTATCTACATAAAACTAGAAATCTTGTTTCTTGCAAACGTCTTGACAAGAAATCTTAATCATGCTCCAGCTAGTCTTGTCTTGTTTCTTGCACACGTGCTTCATGTTTTTGTTTTCGCAGCAAGAATAAGACAAGAACAAGAAAAAGCAAGACAAGAACAAGAAGTTATAGCGAAACACAAAAAATACCCGAAAAAAGTGCCCTTGTTGAAAATCATCAAAATTCAACAGTTAACAAACAACAAAACTCTTCTAAGTAATTAGAGTTCTTGTGGAAGTCTTGAATGTTGCTTAAGATGCGTAAATAGATTGTATAAGCTGTGACAGAAAGAAAAATACCACAAATATAGCGCCGAAGACACGTCCTTTTGCAGTTACAGCCTCCTACTGTAGGTACTAACAATCCAGATTGTTCTCCCTTGGAGCAACTTCGTAAAGAAGACGTATTTCCAGGCCCATGTTCATGGCAATTTTTTTTGTTCACTATGGATAGAGATATTGCCTTGAAAGTGTGCACAAACTTTTCAGATTTCTCTTGTAAAAGCAAGGCTTAAAAATGTTTCTTTTATTCTATTGAAAAAAATGTGCAATTAACTTTCAATTTCTTGGCAGTAATCAATTATTTTAAAATTTTAGTTATACAGGGCGTCAATTTTAAAACGTACAACGTGTTATATCTCTGGAAGTAAAAGAAGCATTGAAAATTTCTAGAATTCGTTTTAGCAGCTTGGAGAGGAAATCATCATGAATCATAACCTTCTCCATTCAACCTCTTAAGCTCTAGCAACCCAACAAAAAAAAATTTAAATGGTAACACCCACCTCACATGAACTGGAAAACCCAGAATAACCTTGGGCACACCAGAATCACAAATGATATCGCAAACCCTCTTTTAAATATGGGTAGCGACACTATGATTCCAAAAATTTCATACGACAAACCATTTGAAATCCAAATGGACTGCGATCAATGGCGTCGTAGGGAAGAACAGAATCCGCCAAGAGGGCTGATCTGGTACACAGATGGGTCCAAGATGGATAACGGGTCAGGTGCTGGAATACACGGCGAAACCCCAAGGCACAACATGCATGTCTCACTGGAGCAAAACACCACGGTATTCCAAGCGGAGATATTCGCTCTGGGAACCTGTGTCTGTGAGAATTTGAGAAGGCAAACCAAAAGCAAACCTATCCACATACTCACTGACAGTCAGGCAGCCCTAAAGGCATTAGCATCAAAGCAGATAAGATCCAAGCTAGTCTGGGAATGCCTGCAAAACCTGAAAACCCTGGCAAAACACAACCAAGTAACACTGGTGTGGGTGCCAGGTCATAAGGGCATAGCAGGCAATGAAAAAGCAGACCAACTAGCGAGGAAAGGATCTGAGGCAACCTTTACTGGTCCTGAACCAGTACTAGGTATCACAAAGGCAATCATCATTTTTCAAATTTTTGATAGCGTGCAACAAACTCGATTATAACAGGTAGATACTGTAAACTGTTCTTTTGCCAGAGCCGTATCTCTCTGAACAACTAAACAAACAGCGAATTCCAATTTAGGTGGAACATAAAGAATATAAAATAGTTGTATATTACATATTTAAGAGACAAAAGTAAAAAAATGTTTTACATTACTAAGTTGAAATTTACTTGAAAATTTAATACAATGCGGCTTCAAATAGATTATTTAGCACTAGTGCATTGACAATAGTGAATTGGTTCCTATGGTGCATTGGTGGAGAATCTGCTTAGTATGCTAGAGGTTATGAGTTCAGACCGTGAAATCTGCTTGTATTACATTTTCAAATAAATTGCCATTAGATTATGTGAAAAATGTTATCTTTCCGTTTACGATGATTGCAAATAATAAAATTCTTTATTAATAGGTTCAAGCTTTACTTCGTGAAAGCTCATATTTATTTTAACCTAAAAATAAATATCTGTTCGTCTGCCTGCATGCAGGTGCATGGATACATTTCTCATATTTCTTCTAAGGCTGGTTAAATTTTGAATTTGGGAAAATATAAGCTTTTACAGATATCCAACTTTAGCGTTGGTTTAATCAAAAATGAGTTGGCACAACATTCGTGAAGTAATAACTCAAAAAACCTGAAAGTTATAACTAAATAGTTTGCAAAAATTCAAAAATGTGTATATTAAAGCGTCTCCAATTTTTATTTTCCCATGTTTCCAGTGTGGAAAACGGGAGATAGACATATTTGGTTGGTATCATTTTTTTCAACAACGCAATTTAAGAAAACAAAACAAATATAATGATAGAAAGCAGTAAGATAAATCTAAGTTTGTTTTTACGAATATTTAATATTGAAAATGGCGACCCTGCTGTTTTTTTTAAGATTCTGACTTTAACGCCTTTCTACTCTAAAACAAATTGACAGGACAGGATAAAATGTGGTCTTGCACTAACCCTAGACGAACATAATGTTGCTATTGTATAGAATTTTTGTACAAATGAAAAATGTGAAGTGGAGAAGTAGGAGCTTCAAATGGAATATTATGGGATGCAAGTAATAGTAAAAATATTAAAAAACAAATATATGCAACTATGGTCCAAAGTGTAGCATTACATGCAGTTGAAGAACAAACAACCTCGCGTTGCAGGGGGACAGTCAACTAGGAGGTTTTGACGTGTAAAAAACCTATATGCAAAAAAGCAAGAATAACTTTTCACATTTCTCAACCTGAAAAAATATTTTGTTACACTATTTAGTTTTTTATATGATTCATTAGCTAGTTAGAGACGTAAACTGACGCCGACACCAATATTATGTTTATTCTACGGTATGAAATGCTGATCGACTTCCTTATGGAAGGTCACAATACGAACAAGGCGTAATCAGTGTCTCAACAAAAAAATTCTGAATTTGTTTTAAGCTTGATAATGATATTTTGTTTATTGATCAACACTAGAGGCTCATTTACTTCATCATTTCTGATAATTTTATACGAGTTTACACTTGAGTTTCATTCGAACGCTGCAGGAACGGGTACAAAATTTGACTGTTTATTAGTATTAAAAATAAAAATGAAACAACATTCAAGTAAGCCCAAAAAAGAAACATTTTAAAAGAAAGGAAAGAAAAGCTAAAAAAAGCTTACAAAAATGGACACTTTGTTTAGACGTAAAATAGAGCCGCTGCCTTCTACTGCAAGTGAAAGTGCTAAATTTAGTTTTGCAAGTACTGCTGAAAATATTGCTTAAAGTGTAACAGAAAAATCGGAAGAACCATGACTATGAAACATCAGAGATTAACGATATGGTGGATTCTAGTTCAACAAAGGTTGATTCATTTCAAGTTGGTTAGTTTATGAATACTCACTAGACTACTAATATAAAAATACAAATGAAGTTGATAAGAGTAACTAAAAATATCTATAACACTTTTGATAAAGAAGGGTCTATAAGTTCCTTGCAGGGAGGTTTCTTGTCACTTTTTGTACCGCGACTGATTATATGAGTCCGAAATTTGGCAGCTCTTGGAACAACATAAAAACCAACTATAAATCATGGAAATGGACTATTGAAGAAGAGCGGCAGGATTATTCCGAAGGGAAAAAGCGAAATAATGCATGTAGAAAGAGACATCGTATACGACTCTTGTTGAGATACGGGCACGTTCAACTAATGGAAGAGACTGGAAAGAAGAAATACAAATTCTAAGGCAAAAATTGGATATCCAACAAGGCGATTTGATGAATAGAAAAAAGTGGAAGAAAATATTGATTTAACGAAAGATCCAGATAGAGGTTAGAGAACGGAAGAAGAAGAAAAATGCCAAGTAAAACTTTGGAACATTAAAAAAACAGGTTAAAAACCTTTTCAAACTTTTTTAGCTAAGAGCTAGGAAGGAGCTGCAATTTGGTGCGTGTCCCAATCTGGTGGCGCCTTCTATGAATTTTTTTAAATCAATAACATATGCACCTTTATTTAATAAACGCAGACGATAACATATTTCTGTTTCAGCTAAATTGCTCATAGCTGAGTAGGATAAGATTAACAATTTAATTTTTACGTGCCGTCATATTTAGGAGCGTTATTTACTATAGCGCCCGCTTTATAGTGTGATATTAAACGCCGTTGCACGAATATAATTATGGAAATACGGTAAGTAAAAATGTTTAAATAATGGGAAAGTCGATCTGAAATGCCTCGTATCATTTTAAATTTAAAACGTAGCCTATAGGGGTAGTACATATCGATTTCTGCATATAAAATCTAAATTTAAAATTGTGTTCTACTACCAATTTAGCTTAAACAAAAATCGTTTAACGTTCTTGCTTATTAAATTAAGAGGCACTAATTCCCCAACTTCAACAGTGCATTGAATAATTAACTTTAAAAAAAAAAGAAAACCGACTTCAAATAAAAACACAAAAGTGACATAAATTAACTAAAAAGCAAAAAATAAATGTTTCTTAAACAACAGTTTAATACCTATTTGTTGTTCCGTTTAATGTAATTAAGAAATTGTTGTTTATTATATAATTGTTAATTGTTTTATAATTTTTAAGTAGGTGCCAAGTAAAACATAAAAATTCGAATCTAGTTTGTTATTGCAGCAAGGTATATAATTTTTATGTTTTACTTGGCACCGACTTAAAAATTATAAAACAATTAATAATTATATAATAAACAACAATTTCTTAATTACATTAAACGGAACAACAAATAAGTATTAAATTGTTGTATAAAAAACATTTATTTTTTGCTTTTTAGTTAACTTATGTTACTTTTGTGTTTTCATTTGAAGTCGGTTTTCTTTTTTTTTTAAGTTAATTATTTTACAATTTTAAGTGATGGATAAACCTATTAAGGATGCTTCTCGAATGAGGAAACCACGGCTAGTTGAAACGGAAGATGAAATACGGAAACACTAAAAAGTCGGTTAAAAAATAGATTTTGAGGACTTGAGGAGTATCTTCGAAGTTCAAGCTCCAATACCAATGAAATTACAATGGGACCACCTTGGAACTCTATACTGAACCCAACGGAAAATCACTAAAATCGGTTCATAAACAAAAAAGTTATGCCCGAACATACATAAAAAAAACATACATACAGACGAATTGAGAACCTCCTCCTGTTTTGAAGTCGGTTAAAAATTATCGAAATAAAGCCTAACCAAATTGTAACTAATCCCTAGCTCTGTATGCCTACAAAATCAAAAAAGAAAACAATTTCCGATTTTGGAGAAATATTGTTTCTGTTGAGAAGTTATTAATTATTACTTTATTTAATTCAATAAAATTCTCCTACGAACATAATATAGAAAGAATTCAGATGCTCTACCTTAAATATGTTCTACTTAAATTAGAATTCACTATTTAATATTTCTGTTGCTAAATAGCCAACTTCAGTGGAACAAAACGAAGAAAAAGAAAATACAAAACACAGGAAAGAACGGTGCAGCGTGAATTGCCTAACAGGTGAAAGAATCACATCATTGTTCCTTAGTTCGCTCGTGTTAGATTTGCGCTACTGAAGAAAGCGTATGCTAAGCACTCTTTTGCATGTCCTATATTCTCGTGGTATACGCCAAAAACAGCGCCACCAAAAATAGCGCTGGTCAAATATGTCGATGGCAAAAATAGCACCACCAAAAATAGCGCCGGCGAAAACAGAGACGTCAAAAATACAGCCGGCGAAAATAGCGCCGTCAAAAATAGCGCCCGCAAAAATATCGACATTGAAAGTAGCGCGAGGTCCTACCAGCGCCGTCAAAAATAGCGCCGAAAAAAATAGTGCCGTCAAAAGTATCGCCGTTACAAGTAGGGCCGCAAAAATGTCGCTGTCAAAAATAGCGCCGGCAAAAATAGCGCCCGCAAAAATATCGACATTGAAAGTAGCGCGAGGTCCTAACAGCGCCGTCAAAAATAGCGCCAGAAAAAATAGCGCCGTCAAAAGTATCGCAGTTACAAGTAGCGCCGCAAAAATGTCGCTGTCAAAACTAGCGCCGGCAAAAATAGCGCCGTCAAATATAGTGTCGTTAAAAAAAGCACAGGTAAAAAATGTCGCCGCCGAAAATAGCGCCACAAATTTAACGCCTTAAGAAACGTCGCCGTACAAATACTTTGCTTTTTATATTGAATTTGTATAATTCTTAAATCAAACTTTCATCAAAATGCAAAGTATTTGTACGGCGATGTTTCTTATGGCATCCATTTCAAGTTGTCTTTTTTGCTAGCACTATTTTTGGCGGAGCTACTGTTGATGGCGCTATTTTTTTGACCGCGCCATTTTTGACGGCGACATTTTTGACCGCGGCTATTTTTTTTAACAAAATTTTTGACTGGCACGATTTTTTCGCTGGCGCTGTTTGTGCCAGCGCAATTTTTGCCGGCGCTATTTTTGCCAGCGCTATTTTTGCCGGCGCTATTCTTGCCGGTGAGATTTTTGACTGACCGACGCTATTTGTTCCTGGCACTATTTTCAGCAGCGGCGCTATTATTGAGGGGCTACTAAGACCCCCAACCATTCTCGTATTCAATTGCTCTACTGATGAAAACTGCTAAGCAGCATAAAGATACAGGGTGCGACAAGCAAAGCGTTACAAGTTGGTATCTATAAAAAATTCAAAATTACATATTATAACTTTATAATTTGTGAATTACTCCCATTCCTTAAAATAGGAGACCATCTCAAAACTAACTATTAGCCTAATATAACAGCCGCTTCCATCTCATAAAATCGTAAAACGTTTTGTTGCTTAATATTTTACAGTTTTGGAGATATCAGCTTGTAATAGTTTAGTTGCCTCACCCTGTATACATTCTTCTACGAATCTAGCGGTGTTTTCTGTATGTATTCGATGCAAAGCGATTATAATACGCGAAGCCTACCGTAGCACAGTTACTCCGAAATTAAATTTATAAATATAAATAAAATTAATATTATTGACTTCAACAGATATTTACTTTAACAAAGATATTTTAAAATTTACACGTCGTTGTCAACGGCAAGATATAAAGTAAACGTTTGGTGTTGCTGTAGGAACAATAGAACTTGATGACTTGATCTTGGTTTTCTATATCTGCAACTGATTCGATTTCTTATTCCAAGACATCCCATAATGGTGAATTTAACATATCAATTTGCTCACTTATTAACGGTACAGTTTTAAAATATTTAGAATTTCAACTGCTTCCGATAAAATTTACGTTTATCATCACAAAAATGTACAAATTTTATTATTATTGTATTTATTTTAATATGAACTTCGAGGATGTAAAGCTTAAACTTATTTAAAAAGTTTTAAAGCTTAACGAAAATTCAATACGTTAAACTGACTGCCCATATCTTTAGTTAATAAGGAATTGCGTTGTTGTTAAATTAAAATTTAGATTAAATGACAAACTAATTGTTAAACATCGAATTTTAAATTAAAATTAAAAACAAAACTTAATTATTTCTTTTTCTATTGGAGAATTTAGTGTTTTAAACAAATTTGTACTAGATTAAACTAAATTATTTCCAAGAAATCGAATTGCTTAAATTATTTTCAAGTTTAATAACATTATTTAAACCAAATATTTCTAAATTTGTAAACCTACTGTCTAAAGTACCCCCCCCCCCCCTTCTGCTAACTTTAGAACCGGTTGATAAATCGACACACAATTTCGCGTGCTTTATTGGGAGATTAAATACTACTTTTCTGCTTATATTTCAATTTTTTATCTTTTAAAATGGCGGCTGGGCGTTATTAAAAAAATTAATTAAATAGCAAAGGGGGTCAAGCGACACCTCCTTTAGAAGGTCTTTTAACTCTGCGTCTGATCCTAGAGTTTCAAAAAGAAATATTGGTCCAGAACAAAATGGCGGTTCTTAAACTATCGGAATATCTCAATTCAAAATAATTTTGGTTTTTAATCCAGTAGGCTATTTTTTCATTTACCATTGAGAAGCTAAGCTATAGTATTAATTCAGGTAGCTAGAAACACTTTTGAAAACGTTATGTTCCAACATCAGGATGGGGCACCACCTCATTTTTGTAGGCTACTGACTTCCTTTATGATAGGAGAGGTCCTATAGAATGGCCGGCACGCTCTCCGGATTTAACCCCCTTAGATTTTTCTTTTTGGGAATATCTGCAATCTCTAGTGTGCAGAATCTACCCAGAAATAAGTAGAGAACTGGAGCAGCCCATAATACAAATTGGCAGAAACTTATAGAAAAATATGGAAAACATTTCATAACAGACTTTTCATGTACTAAAAGGTCAATGGTGAACATTTCAAACACTGTCTTGCTTTAATTTTTTTGTTTTAACTCCTAGTTTTTAAATAAACTTGCTTATTTTCAATTACTTGTCATTTTGTTGTGGATGAATAATTTTTTTTCTGAAACATTAAGATCGGACGCAGAATTAAAAAACCTTTTAAATGAGGTGCCACCCGCCCTTCCCCACTTGCTACTTAATTTATTTTCCAAAACAACGCCCAAATACAAAATTTAAATATATGCTAAAAGGTAGTATTTAACCTGCAATTAAAGCACACGTAACTTTTGTGCCGAATTATAAATTCGTTCAAAAGTTAGCAGGGGGGGGGGTTACTTTATAAACACTGTATATTTGCCCCTACGATGCTGCCGCTCCGGTTACATCGGCTCTGATTTTAGTGAAATTCCATAACGCCACGCTATTTTCGCTTATTTCTTTTTTAAAGTAAAATGTTGCGACTAATTCAATTTTGTATTCACACTAAAAAAAATATTTACACTGTTTTTTAATTTCTAAAAATAAATAATAAACCACATTTAGTATAAAATCCGAAATTACAACAAGATCTCTGCAGGTATTATAAATTACTAAGATATCAAGAACATTTTCCCTAATTTTCTTTTCACGCTACCGGCAGTGTAAGTAAGCCTTACATCCATAGCTACAGGGATCGTAAGTGGCTGATAACATTCGTGTACTAGTTACCCTTGACGACGGAACTTAATAGTGTCACTTACATTCCTAGGAAAATAATGTTGATTTTAACTGTTCGTTGATATGGTAACAACTTAGAATAATGGGGCTTTTAAAAAATAATTCCGATGACAGCTGTCAAAACGAACTTTTAAAAATATGATTAAATTTCTACCTGTAGGCCTACTTACATTGCCGGTAGCGTGAAAAATTTAATAAGTAACACGGAATGTATCGACTAATAACATCCTCGGCAGGCGACAAGCTTCGGCTCCGCCTCAGCTCGTATTCGCCTACCTCGGATGTTATTACGTCCTTACATTCCTTGATACTTAAATAACTATTAATTAAATTTGTGAGTAGGTAGACTGTCGACACTATCTTCTCGGTTCAGCATAATTATGTACAGATACGTTTGCAGTCTATCACTGGAAGAATAACAAGACGTCCTAACATTTACTCAGTTTCCGAAACAATTTTTTATTTGTTTAACTTACCCAAAAAATTATTATTTTACATCAGCCAGCTGATTGAACTAATAAACCGCCCCTGCATTTAGAATCATTTTTAACGATTATTGCACAAGCTTTTCTAAGGACGTCCTCTTAATTCTAACGACCTTAAAGTCCTAAAACGAACCATCACGTCTTAGTCACATGTTGACCTGTTTACTTATCACAGTTACGGGCTTTAACAGACCTTCAGCAATCGCTTTCGGTTCGGGAGAACTCGAACAAGTCGAGTGCGCCGCTGAAGTAGATCCTAGATGAGATAAAAGCGATTGGGGATGATGAGACAGTTGTCCTGGAAACCTTAACCCCGCGTAAAAATCTAGGCCAGTAGGTGGATGCCTCAACATTTCCGAAGGCACCAAAAGCCGATCACCTACAAAAGCTTGCGCTGGTATTGGTGTTGGTTTCGGAAGTACCGACGGTAAGAAAGGATTATATCGTTGATAAACCGATGCTAGAAGAGCTGGATTCGGGCATAAGCCCATAATAGCCGGGTTGTAACCAGGAAATGCTCCAGGATACATCCCAGCAGCACCAAACATCATAGTACGTTTAAATGCTGCAAGTCGAGATCGTGAAGCGGCCGTCGATCTGCGCCGAAGCTTTCCGGTCGTACTTCCAATGAAAACATCTTCAGCTGATGGATCCAACATCCAATAATTACCTTTTCCTGGATCATCGTAATGTCTGGGCACTTTTACAAAACACTTATTTAAACTTAGGTTGTGTCTAATCGAATTTTGCCACCCCTGTTTGTTTTCCCTATAGTATGGAAAATTTTTCATGATGTATTCGTAAATTCCGTTGAGCGTTAAGCGCTTTTCCGGACTATTCCTAATCGCCATCATGATTAAGGCATTGTAGCTGTATGGTGGTTTTTCTTTCACTTTTTTTTCTTCCTTGTTTTCATCATCTTTAGTGTTTTCGGATGTTTTGGTGCAATCCAATGGTGGGGGTGTTCCGGTTACATCCAAATCCGAATCGGAATCTTCTGCTTCGGAAGCGTTTACGTTAACGGTTTCCTCCGGGCTCAAAGGGGTATCGAAAGCGGTTTCCGGCAGAATCGAGCTAATCGAAAATGAAGATTTCAGAGGGGTGCGAGCCATTATCGTTGGATTTAAGGGTGGCTGTTCCACTAGTAGCACCATATTTGCATAGCTAAAACTGTTTTTTTGTTATTTTTCCGACCGCTTAATAAAAATCGCCTTTAGGGCTGCACGATTTGACACAAAGGAACGTCTCGAACGGTCGCATGCAACTACAGGTAGGTTTCTTAGTAGGTACCTTATATGATATTTTAAGTAACGCCCATGTTTGGAAACCAATGAGAGGTATCCGTGGATGTTTGATGTTTGATTTTGTGGCGGTCGGCCGCTCCCATCGATCTGTACGGGTGTGGTTTTTAGTTGGGGTGGAGTTTGTGTCGTGGAGGGATAGGAACTAGTTGATTGTGGCGTTCATCGAATTAACTGCCAACATATGTTTGCATGTCGTTTTATATCTTGCTTTTTGCTCGGTTCGTTAATCGCTACATACATCTCGCTAATTTGAGCAACAGGAAATGTTTAATGAAACAGAAGTTTTTGTTAACGTTGCGTTTCATATATTTTTTTGTTTTCCAAAACTGTTTTTATGGCAGCATGTTTGAATTGCGCTTTTCTTAAAAATAAATCTTATTTAACATTTTCCTATTGAAAAATAATATTTAAACGCAATGTGTAGTTGATGCTATTAAAACAAATGAGTTGCAAAAATGAGTAAAACAGAGTAAAATGTATGTTACGAGATCAAGAGCTAAATTAAGCTTTTGCAGTAGGTAGCAACCTTTCTTTTCACGGGGTATTTTTATCACAAGTTTGTATATTTTTTAAGCTCGTTATTTCCAAGAAATTAGCTTTACGTTTTTTACGGTACATTTCCTGGAATTTTCTATTAGGAGTATCAGCATTTCAAGAGCAGAAAGTTCTCCGAACAGTGGCGGAACAAAACCTCCCACATTGCAAAAAGCAAAAATTATTTTTCACATTTCTCAACTTGAAAAAATATTTAAGTTACATGATTTAGTTTTTCATGTGATTTATTAGTTGGTAAGAGACGTAAACTGACGCCGGCACCAATATTTGTTTATTCTACAGTGTGAAATGCTGATAGACTTCCTTGGAAGGTCATACTACAAACAAAACCGTAATCAGTGCCTGAACAAAATTAATTCTAAATCTGATACTAGGATGCATGTTTTGAGTTTGGTAATGGTATTTTGTCTATTGACCAAAACTAGAGGCTCATTCACTTCATCACTTCTGAGTATTTTATAAGACTTTACACTTTAGTTTCATTCCAGCGCTGTACAAACACGAACAAAATTTAAATGTCTATTAGTATTGCAATGATATGCGTGTGCATGTACTTACTAGAAAACAATTCCCTAAATGCCCGCAATTCACGCAATTCTAAATTGTATTTTCTATGAGACTCTTTATTAACTTTCTCAGGGTCGTTATTTAGCTTGTAAGACAAGTTATTAATAAATAAATTTGAGATAGGATAAACACAAAACAATATCAACGTTACAAAAAAAAGGTTTTATTTAATAATGCAATTTTCTAATGAAATTTGCGAAAATCAAATAAATTTTACAAAATTCTATCGTCCTTTAAAAAGACAACACTTATCCTAATCTCTCCTTATTGGGATATCTTTCACTCGAGCAAACGATGAATGTCCAACTTCTACTTCACTAGCTTGCAGGTTCCTCAAGTAACCACAAACACTCGCCTTTAGTTTGAATCTTCCTCTGGTCTGTTTTATATTATTTTAAACTTGGTTTTACCACCATCACAACTGGAAAAACTTTCTGGATCGCTTTATACTTGTTATTCTTCTGGACTTTTCACAATTCGTTGATAATTAGTTGTATTTTCTTCCTTTATATTCACAATCACTTTTACATTACTTTTAGACTCGTTTTTCCTCTTTATTCATCCAGAGGGTATAAAATTCTCTGTCTTTGTTTACAAAGACGAGTCGTAACTACCTAAACAAATTTTCCATTCTTTTGTCTTCTTCTTGATTCTCATTTTTTTGAACAAACAAATAAATCTCATGACAATGTATTCTTTTATACGTTTGTGACATTGACACTGACATCCATAATGACATTAATCGATGCACAAAACAAGTAAGTCTAAAACTTCTTATAAATTAAATCTTTTGAACAATTCTGAACTAAATTATAATTAAAACTAAAATAAATAAAAATCGTATCAATCTGATTGTGTGTTTCTTTTCTTTCAGTAAAAACAAACCGCACAAATATGAAAAATATAAATTATTAGAATTTATTATTAGAAATTACAGCAATAATACGCAACCCTGAGTTTAAAAGTTAGAATATCAAAACCTTACAGCCTTCACAAACCTCCAATCTCAAATTGAAGTGTAGCAAGCATCCCAAAAATTGCTTTCCAGGAACTACAATACCCCAGTAAAAACATACACCTCCAAAGATCATAGCAGTATATATAAAAATGGAAATAAAACAAAAATTCAAGTGAGGCCGAAAAAAAGAAAATTTTAAAAGAAAAAGGAAAAGCTGAAAAAGCTTATAAAAATTCACACATTCTTTAGTAGTGAAATAGAGCCTGTACCTCCAACCTCAAGTGAAAATGCTAAACTTAGTGTTGAAAGTAGTGCTGAAAATATTGCTGATAGTGTGGCAGACAAATCGGAAGAACCATGTGTTTCTCATGAAATTATTGAAGAAGTTTTTGCTTCCGATCATCGGTTTATTTCGACAAAGACCTTAATTCAGAATTAAGGAACAACTTTTAAACATTGAACCATGTAAACCGTTAAGTAGCCTTTTTAAACATTAATAATAATTATAATAGTTTTGATGTAAGGGGGCCGATGAGAGTGTCTTGCGGGGGTAAGGGGAAAGGTTGTCACTTTTTGTTCCAGCCATTGTTTCACTACCTTATTTTCTAAAGTTTTACTTCTTCTTGAACATGGTTTTCCTCATCTGTGGCGAAAAAGTTTTTTTTTAATTTATTTGTTTTTCAAGATTCTTTTCTTAGAAATTTACGAAAGATATTTTTTAATTTGAGATAATTCTTATGTTTTCCTTTTTAGTCGCTAATCAAGTGCCTAGTGGGTGAGCCAATATTTTTTTGGGAGGGCCCACCTTTAGTTACGTGCCAGATGTCTGAAAAATTATAATGAAAACAAATTCCATTTAATATTAAAAAAAGCATCAAAAAATGAATGCCTCTTAAATTCCTAAATGAAAGTTTCCTTAAAGAAGACAATTCTGTCTATCATTTATTGATTACACCCTCGAGAAATAAGTGGACGCTAAATTACTTCAAGAATACAATAATCGTTATTTGTTTATCTAGACCGGAGACTGATATTTTGCTGTACGAGACTCGACTATTCCTAGCCGAGACGCTAGCTAGCACGGCGAATGCAGCAAAAACATTTTCTGGTCGAAATGCACACACTATTTTTTGTGCGATTATAATAAATTTCGTAAAAATGAAAAAAAATATATAATTTTAAAAATTTCTTAATTACGTTTTAAAATTAATGTCAGTAGTTTATAATCAGTTAGGTATAGAACCACGGTCGTGATGGATACTGCAGTACTGATCAATGAGTTTCATAAAGCTTTGTAAACATCTTGTTCTTTTCCATTTTACAAATTTATTTTGTCATTAGCAACGTACGACAAAGTATTTTGTCGTACGTTGGCCATAGCAACCAGAAACTGTCTGATATTAAGCGTCATTTTCTGTCAATCAAAAAGTTCAATAAAAACCTACTTTCTTGATAAGTTGCACAAAAACTATTAAGTTTATATTACTAGTTCGTAGTTACACGGATATATCTATAGCTGAAATATAGTACGTATGAGGAAACGGGTATTAGAGTGCGATCACAGAGGCACAGACCATCTAACCGTTTTTGGCCTATAAAAAATTAATTTTGAAATATTAGTCTAGAATCTAGAATTTAAGGTAGATTCTAGAAATGTAGTAACATACAAAATTCAAAATAACAATGTAATGTGCTGTACAGGCATCATTAAACACCCAGTGTAATTGGTAATTATTACAGGTTATGCACAATAATTTAACAAAACAATTAGTCCCTTCACATTTTTTTCTCACTGCTATAATAAAGACGTTAGCAAACAATCTCGTACTAATAACGCACCCTGTATATTAACATACAAATTAAAAAAATTATAGAAAGCGACACAGAAAAATTGTGTAGCCACTTTTTAAAACTATAAAACTTTTAAAAATAACTAATAGTTTTTATGATATATAAAAGTTAAAAAAACAATTCCGTCTCTATCGTCTATAACATCTACTCGTATTCTTGAATTTAAAACACTCCGTTTTTTAAATGTTGGCTAAAACATATTTAACTGTCGCTGCCATTTCGAATTTTTACTTTCCTATGCTTTCAGTATATATTGATTTCATGAAATTGTCGAGTTTGAAATTTTTACGAGAATACATGCTTTAGCCCAAAATGGTGATTTTAAAAAATATCTAATATATAACAGGCTGACAAAATCCTAGAAAAAAAATTTACGGAAGAAAGCCGTGGAAAAAAGTTCGTGAAAAAAGCTCGGAAAAAATCCTGGAATAAAATTCTCACAGAAATTTCCATGCAAAAAATTCAGACAAAGCATTTTAGTAATTTGTTTCCAATTGTTTTAGAGTTTTAGTTTTGATGGATTTAGAAACTATATAGTACCTATGCACTTTAAACGGGAAACGTTAATATTTTCTCTAGTAATTTATTAAATGGCCCCCAGAACTCAAATAATGGTAAAAAATTTATACAAAAACCTCGAAGAAAAACGTCAAGAAACAATACCTTGGAAAAATATTCCGGAAAGAAACCCCGGAAAAAAATTTCATGAAAAAAATCCTTGTCAAAAAGTCAGACAAAACGTTTAAGTAATATGTTTTTAGAGTTTTGGTTTTGATGGATTTAGAAACTAAAATATGCACTTAAACAGAAAACGTTAATATTTCCTTAGTCCAGAAAAGTGTTTTTTAACAAATATCTGCATGTGGGTGGGTGCAGACAGAAAAAATCCGAGGAAACAAAATTCTCGGAAAAAAATCCTCCAAAAAAATTCACGAAAAAAAGCCCGTACAAGAAATGTTCGAGAAAATAACCTCGGGAAAATCCCAAAGACATTTTTCACGAAAAATTGTTTGTGGAAAATCCAGACAAACTATTTCAGCAATTATTGTTTTCAATCGCTTTAGAGTTTTAGTTTTGATGGATTTATAAACTAAAGTTGCACTGCACTTAAACAAGAAACGTTAATATTTTCTTCAGTAAATTACCCCACATCCAGAAATCTCAGCTAACTGATTTTTCAGCACTTTAAAATTATCAATAATATACTGAAATAAAACAGAAACAAAAATCAAATCCAAAACATTGATGTTTTAAAATTTTCGAAATTGAATTGTATGTCCCATTGCTTTTAAAAATCTTGCACACAGCGAGTTTCGTTGGCATTTTGTACAAGGATTTTTTTCCAAGGATATTTTCCGTGGATTTTTTGTCATGGAACGTTTTTCCGCAGAATGTTTTTTTTTCCAAGATTATTCACCGGATATCTTGCTGGAATCCTGGACGTGTGGGTATCATAACTCCCGAACGGATGGTCCCATTTTGATGATATTCACAATAAGGAAGTATATAAAAAATTGATCAACAAAATAAGCTTCTAAAACAAATATAAAACTGGAAGCGAAAGTTAGACATATTTTTTAGCAGCGTTTTTCGCTGAACCCAATTATTAAATCTGAATGCGGAATCTGATAGAATGCTTCAGGATCAATTTAAAATAATAATTTGTTTGCGAAACTTCTAGCTTAAAAATGGTGGCCGATATGAGTTTTTGAAAAAAAAATTTTAAGCCATACTACTCAAAAACGAGAAGGCAGATCGGAATCAAATTTGGTATTGTAATAGCTCTATAAGGACACAACTTTTACTATGTACAAAAAAGTTTGAAGAAATAAACACCATAAAATAATACTTTTTAAAGTTTTGAAAATTTACAAAAAAAAATACAACTCAAAAACTAGCAACAGCATTTTTTTAAATGTTGTAGGCTAATAGAGCTAGAAATGAGCTACATTTTGGTTTGTATCTCGACCCGCTAATTTCTTTGTTACGCTTTTTATAAATTTTTGAAAATTTTGGTTTAACGCCTATTTAATCAATGTTACGAGAACTTTTTGGAACTATTAAAACCGCGAAGTGAACATAAAAATAATCAAACTTTTAAATTTTCATAGAAATATTGCCCTAAAACTGACTAAACAATTATTTTAAAATTTTGTAGGCTTATAGAGCTGAAGATAAGCTACAATATGATTTTTGAGTGCTAATTGCTTTGTGACCCCTTCTATAAAATATTGAAAATTAAAGATGCATGTCTCTCTATTTAATAAATGAGAGACTTTGAAAATTTTCTTTGAGCGGAATTGCAGCAGAATAATATATTCTCAACATAATGTTTAAGTGCGACAATATTTAGGAAACATTTCCTTCCTTCCCCCATCAAATTTTTCCGAAGGAATTTGTCTTTCCGTTTCTAGTTTCCTTTAATTCTAAGGAATCATTTTCCCAAAAATCAAAAATCAATTATTCCCCATAAAAAGACAATACGAATCCAACCGGCAAGCCAGACGGTAAGATCAGTCAGGTGGCAGTTACAGCTTAGCTCTTGTTGACTGCACGTGATATTATGTCTAGATTGATGTGCATTTATTTTCTACTGCCACTGTAGGGCAACAATGATGTCGTTAAAACTTTTGGACGAAGGATGAAGTTCTCCGCCCATTTTTAAAGCTTGTATTTTCGATGAATTTTTCTTATACTCACAGATAGTTTTTTTTTATTCATCTCAAAACGTGTCTTTTTTAATCTTTTGTTACATTAAGTTAAAATTTGTTTATATTTAAGGATAGTGTAAGCGCACTCTTTCATTAATAAAATTGTTTATGATGTCAGATGTAGTTGATAATCATATACATTTTATGGTTTGTAGTCTAAACATTACGGGAATCAGAGACGGTAACCTAATACATAGTTGAAGGTCCGGGAGGCTGAAAGCGAAATTTATATGCATTATTATTTTCGCGTGTTTGCATGTTTATATTGTTTTAATTACGTTTGTATTTTATTGAAATTATTATAAGTTCTAATGAAAAGCATTTATTTTAATTCTCTCGACATCTTACAATAGTTTGTTGCGAATTGCCATAAAAAGGAATACTTCAGCGTTTTTATTAAAAAAATAATTTGTACAATGCAAATAACGTCGGCAGGGAGTTAACGGTGGTTTTCAATCTTAATGAGAATAAAAACTTTTGAGAGAAAGAAACACTGTAAAGGCAAGTAGACTGTGTGCTTTAGCAACGTGCGTTTAATCTAAAGAACTATTAACTTTTATTTCAAACTTTACTGAACTAATGATTAAAGATTTTGCTCATGAGAAAGAAAGGCGCATAGATTTTCTTTTTAAATAAATTAATTAAGGTAAGTCGTATGTGTGATAAAATTTTAAAAATGTGTTAAAATGGTATAAATGGTTATTACCTGTCACTTTACTGGTAAAATTCTATATTTCACTCCTACAGAGATGTAAAACTTTGCAAGTTTAAAAGTACTCGAAAATTTCGTGAGCTCATAAAACACGTTCAAATAGACTACGCTCACTTTAAAGAAAAATTGCCTGCGGAACACTTTTCACTGCTATCATAAATTGCCCACTCACTATCAGTGGCGGTCCGTTGTATTAGGCAGGGTAGGCAGTGCCTACCCATAACTAATCAAAAAAAATCAAATTCGTACATTCAATAAAAAAAGTTACTTTTACACAGTTTTCACTATTTAACATCATCGCGTTACATTAAATTTAGGCGGCAAATAAATAGACAGTTGCCTTTATACATAGTGTTGCATACGAGAAAGCCAAGCTTATTAGGCCAAATGATTCCAGCTACGACACAATCAACCAATCTATTATTCTTAATACGTTTGCATGCACATTGATACAAATAATGCAATGATCAGATGGAAAGATGCAAAAAAATAGTAGGAATTTTAAAACGCAATAAGCACAGCAAAGGCACGGCCTCTGTAGTTTGTAATTTACTTGCCCCGGTTAACGCCAGTTATGTGCAGCGTGCAGCTATTGTGTTAATTTATTTTATACGTAGTTTGCAAATTTGCAGTAAATAGGGATGTTCTAGTTGACCAGTTTTTAAAAGAAAAATGCGATGGATACTCTTACGAAAAACAAATAAGTAAATAAAAATTGTGGGCGATGTACTCCAAAAATAATAGAAGTGTTACAGACAGTAGGAAGAACTCTAGATCGTTCAATACCAAATGGTATAAAGGAATGGACTGGCTACACGGAAAAAAATTTGTAGTAAAATACTCTACAATTGTAGATGATGCAACTTTAATTTGTAGTGCTATAGGCGCTAAATACAGGATATAGTAAATAATTATTAAGTTTTTAAGTAGTCATTTTATAGTATTAAGTGCTACAATTTTGCAACAAAAAAAATGCATTTTATTGTAGTGGTGTGATCGCAACTTCTGTAGCAAACTTTACTACAAACTCTTCTGTAGTGTATCATTAGGAGTAACAACTACTAAGTACTGCAAATTTTAGTAAAATCGTAAATTGTTGTAGTCGTTATTGCTACATCATCTAATAACTTTTGTCAACAAATATAGTTACAAATGATAAAATTAATAGTAAAATGTTAACGTAATATGATAGTTTTTGCTGTTTAATGTAGTTTGAATTGTTGTAGTAGCTATTGCTACATAATCTAACAGCTTTCGTTAAAAAATCTAGTAGAAATAATAAATTTACAGTACAATATTAATGTAATATGGCACTTTTCGCTATGTATTTTAGTATATTTTACTGCACATTGTAGAAATGTGGAAGATAGGTGGGGGCTGTAAAAGATAGGTAGTTAATATAAAAAATTTATTAAACAGCATTACATACTTAATACAAAAAAACATTAAAAAACTAGAACAACAAACATTTTATAAAGCAAATTTGCAAGAACTTTTTCAGCAAAACGTATTCCTGGTGTTTAAGTAAAAACTTCTTTCTCAGGCCTAACTTTGGAATGAGCTCTTTTATATCCGTTTCAGTTAGATTCAAAAAAAGCTCATCAATTTCATTTTCTAAAACAAATAACTTGATAGCATTTTATAAAACCTACGTAGGTTACTGTATCTGACTAATTTGTCTTTATAGCCGTGCGTTCCTATATACCCCTATCACGTTCTTGCCTTGCCGATACGAAATTTCACCCTCGCCATACACAATTAAGAATTCCCGCGCAAATAGGTACAACGTTTTATTTCCAGCAACAATTAAAGTTGTTTACGTTACGTACATTTACAAATTACAACTGTACTTTACTAAAACTTCTTCGCGAGGAAATTCATGTTTTCGCGGCTCAGGAATACCAGATTCCTTCACACATCAAACCACTCAAGTTGCCTCATCCAAAAGCTGAATTGTTCCTAAATATTGCAGTAAATAACACCTTAAAAACTGCTAAATATTTAGTATTAATCATGATTACAAGTGGTATTAACATCTGTAAAATCTAACGTAGTCACAATGAGTTCCAATAGAACGAAACATGTCGTGGTCTATCCTAGCTATAGTTGAAACCAAAACCTTTTTCTTGATCTAATTAAAGTAATTAAATAAACTCACACTCACGATATAATGTAACAATCCCTTAAGTCATACCCTAAAATAAAATGAAGTAACTAAAAAGCTAACCCACGGCTAATACCACCACGAAGCCTACTAATATTGATGCCAAATTTTAGTTGTGGGCCGTTATTGCTATCCGCGACTGATGCAATGTGCATAATCATCATAATTGAGTAATCTGATTTTGTTATTGTGTAATCCCGAACAAATTAAATTTGCTGAAACTACAGTAGGTACCTACGTAGCATTTATCTTACCTTGCAAAGTTTCTATGAACTAAGGTAGTCCCCAGTTCATCATCAAGTCGTGTAAGCTTGGTAAAATATTCATTTTTCTTTACCAGAACACACTGCGATTCACTTCTCTCGTCACCATCATCAACTGACTGAAATCGAGATATGACTGCGCATGCTAAATATGGGAATGCTACAAAATTGTAGTATTTCTGCTACTACAAATGTAGTAGTTTTTAATTTTGTTTTTGGTTAACGGTGCGATATTATGTAGAACGAAATATTTTGCTACACTTTGCATAAAATTTTCTAACAAATATCTTCTAGAATGCTACAACAGGCCAACTATAGAATAGTGTTCAAAAATGCTACATTTGGATTCAAAATTTTATACAAAATAAGTAACTAAGCGCACTATTGTAATAACCGTTACTACATTTTTCATGCTACAAAATTGTATTGACAATTTCTAAACATTTTTTTTCAGTGTAACTGGTAGCGATATTCAAAATAAACTATTTTTCTTAAATTGCTTACTATTTTCATCTATATCTAACTCCTCAAAAGTATAGTTTGAAACAGAATACTTCTGCAACTGTTGGATTAAAATTATTTGGAAAATCACGCAATAACTTGGCTTTAGACGAAGGTTTACGTTATCAAATTAAAGTGCATAATAACAAAGTGAATTTAGTAGATATTTTATGCCTAGATTAATTCATTTAACAGATCTTGGTAAATTAGAGTTGCCGTAATTTTTTTACTTCTTAATCTTAATGTTAAATAATTTTTGTCATTGCCTAACCAAATTTTAAACCCATGGTACGCCACTGCCCACTATGGCACACCACGAGCCGCCACTGTGCAGTGTAGTTTGTGATCAAGCCACTAAGCAATGTTCTGCAAATCCGTTTAAGTGGAACGCTAATTAAAGCTGTTAAGATTGAAGTAGTACTTATTAAATGAATGTAAAGTGTAACGGTTTGAAGTTATTTGCTTATCTGTTATTCTCGTAAATGAGCTATTAAATAGATCCCTAGGAAGATATTTCTCCTAAAATCTCAAACTGAACCCCGTATGATTCTTTAAATTGCCGCCAAATGCCAAAAACAATAGATGGTTATCTTGAAATTACCCAGAAATCTCCAACTATTTTACTAGTGCTAATTAACAAAAACCTGGAGTTGTGTCAAAACAGTCCGATACCCACATATTTCAAAGTTCCCTTGTTTAAATTCCTAACTCTAGTTTTATCTAAATTATCGGTGCCACCCAGAAGGCGACGTTTTGGCAACCTTTGCGAAGATCGCGCTGACTTAATCAGGGAAACAAAGACGTTATTGCAAAATTTATGTTATAGATAGACAAGAAAATTATTGAAATTGCAGAAATTCTGAAAATGTTTAGGTTAAAACTATAAACAACCGTCGCCTGAAATGAAAACATCAAAGCTGAGCGCTACCGTCTAAACTTTCCTGTCGGCACGAATTCTTTGTTGTTTGGGCCTTGTTCGTTTCTATGGTTCCGCCTACATTCTGAGGATGCTGAATGTTTGTCGTTATTCAGTGATTAATGATTATGTTTTTTTTGGGTATCACATTTCAACAGGTTCCAATTTTCAATTCTGTTAAACCGCTGGTTGCCAAAGAAATATAAAAAGATATGACATTTTAAGAAAATTTGATTTTAAGTATGTTTAACGTGGATTCTTAGTTTTTTATGTAAAATTCTGCAGTAACTACAGTACGGTTTTTAAACTGTTAGTAAAAATTAAAAATAAACAAATATATGAAGCACAGCGCCTTAATGGTTATTTCACATAAAATTAGTTAAAATAGAGAAACGTCAGTTATTACACAGTGATGGTTATAAATAATACTCAACTTATTGATAAATTTATATGAAAAACAAAAATTATAAATAGTTCATCTGATACAACTAAAAACGTTTAGATATTGCGTACTACTTTAACGATAATCATAGAAAATTGCTAAAATTATAAACAAAACTAACAAATGTAAAATAATTTTTAAAACAACAAAAACATTTTTAACACTTTGTCTAAAACTAAAAAAGTAACAACCGGTTTGCTAAATTCAGGCATTTACAAATTAAATTGCTCTCATTGTTATTCGGTTTATATAGGCCAGACAATAAGAAAATCTAAGAATAGGTATACAAACGTACAGAGAACACACTTTTGTGATCATAAACATAAAATACTAGAAGCATTTAAAATTCACAAACAGTGAAAAATCTTTAATCAAATAGCAAATTGACGTAGATAACCAAGACCAAGTCATTAAGTTCTATACTGTTATTTGTTCCACTTTTACTTTTGTCTTTGATAATGATGTGGTTAAACATGTTAAAATTTTATTTAAAAGAAATAAATATTGGTTAAAGTTATTAATTATTTTAATTGTTTATTAAAAAAAGTATCCTGAAGAAAAGTCAGATATAAAACCTCATATTTTTTAGACCTATTTTGGGTCTTTGGTGTCTGTCTGCGCATTATTTGAGTTCTTAGAGGCTTCTTAACTGAGTCCAAGCATAGACGATTCGACATCAACGGTTATATTCCGTCTTTTCATTATTACAAGATTTCCTTGGCTTCACTAACTCCAAATTCCTAATTTTACAAAAATTGACGATTTATGACAATTTTTAACGTGGAACTCAAAGCTACGTCAGCGGTTTTACTGCTGGTATAATAAAGCGATAGAAGAAAGACAATTAGTCACTCACTTCATACCGCGATAGTTAAAAAGGCGTAACGGGTATCCTAGCGGTATAACAACTGTAAGGAAGAACGTTATGACACTAAACTTTTTTGTGCAAGGTGAAATTTGTACATTAAATGATGATGATGAAATTCGTATCCCTTCCACCTAACTCACCTTTTATTGCCATCGGCTCTTCCTATTAGAAACCGCGTCAATTATATAAGGCGCATATTCGCAGTCGGATATGGTCGGATGATTGGAAGCGAAGCGATAGCTTTCAGTTCATTTGCAATCCAATCTTTGTGGCCAACGCAACGCATAAGCAGCTCACTTGATTTAATAATAGTGTTGAAATCTTAAATCCTAAATAATACACAAGAGCACAAACTCCATTATAGAACAATATATGGTAGTAACCAAATCTACACTCGCATTAATTCAATTTTTAAGCTCCGCTTAAACTAATTGTTTAAATATGTTCTTAGAATTAGTTTATTTAATGATTTACTTTCCATTTTACGATATCTTTTAGTACACCACATAAATACCCACATACCCATCCATTTACAGCCAGACATTTTTGGAAAACCACTTTTTTGGGTTCCGGGAGGTCCATAACGTGTATTTCGGTCAAAATCTCAAGTTCGGTCATTTTCATGAAATCAGTAGTACAGATGGAAGATATGGAATGTTAGACAAAATTTAATGCTAGGAAGCTGAGAAAATATTATATAATTCGGAGAACATAATTCATATGTCACATGCGGTAATAAAAAACAAAAAATCCTATTGCCTTATTTACGCAACTACAATAAAATGACACTTAGTAAAATAATTTTGGTTAGCCATAATGTTTTATTCCTTATATTCGCTTACTAAATATAACTCGTGTTATGATAAATTATCGATAATTTATTCTCGCTGAAAACCGAGCAGCTGAATCAACTCGTGCCTTCGCACTCGTTGAATTTGCAGCTCGGTTTCTACCCGAAAATAGTAATCATATATGAATATATTTGACAATGTACAAGAAGCTGAAATATGTAACAGTATCCAATTTTATCAGGTACATTTATTGATCAGCGATGATATTGACGTTATTAAATTTCAGTATCAATTTTAATATAAAAAATCGTTACTAAAATCCAATAATAAAATTTCCAAATTTTAATTTTTACAACGGTCCATTTAAACGAATACGTAATTTTTATATGATACTTGATATTTTAAGAAATTCCTATAACTCGCATTATTTAAATCTTTTTATTTTCTGAAAAATAAAAATGTGCATCAGGAATGCCCCCGGCCCCTAAGGTCATTTTCTTTTGAGTTTGTTGCTGATTTAACGAACATGTTTTGCTTACGTTATGTATAAATACATTTAACTGGTAATTGTCATCTATTTGCTAATCCAATCATAACGTACTTATATGTTTTGTTACTTTTAAAAGAACGGCGTTTAGCATGTATAATGTAAGCACGTGGTGCATCAACGTGCCGCATCAACCCTCACAAACGTGCAGTTCCATTGTCCAGTCACGTTCGCGAAGAACTGATGCATCTGATCGAACGCCTCAAGTGGAAAAGCAGCGAACGACGCACACGTGCCGTATTTTAAATAAACATTTAATAAGGACACTTCTCCTCGTTTAGGATGTAAGCTTAGATAAAAGATCTTCACCCTCATATTGTTGTACGGTATCAGTTAACGTGAGTTTCCATGCATTATAATGATATAAATAACTTGTAAGTCATTAAAGATCACAACAAAAGTTAATTAAAATGTTACTGCATCAAGGATAAAAGTGGACGAATTTAAGAGCTTTTTATCAAACAAAAGCAAAGGTTTAAAAGAATTAATTATTCGATTTGCATAAGTTCATACATTTTTCAAAATTACCAAAATTGAATTTTCAAAAAATTTATCAATTTTCAAAAACATTTACATTTTACAAAAATTGTAAAATTTTAAAATTTTCAGTAAGTTGTCAATAATGTAATAAAATTTTAATTACATTTTCAAAACTGCGAAATATTTGAGAAAATGAGCAAAAAACTTCGCCTGGGCTTTCCTATGCTTTGATGCAAATTATATACTTTTATATATCTAATCACAACAATTGCAACACATTTAACTAAGAATTGTTTTCAATTGTAGGGTATTTAAATATGAAAGCTTGCTAATTCATCATTGCAAGAAGGACTAAAGTAAACCACCTGCTGGGTAGAAAAGGTCAACTTGTGACTATTAGCACGGGATTATACTATGTTCATCTCTTACGCACTACGTGTTTCGCGTTTCGTGTTTCTACCTCGCCTATTCTGAAGTTATCAGTGAGCTCCTATGCTGCCTAAGTTAGGATGGTAACTTTTGTTTAGAAACATAATTGATTTTTTGATATTTTGGAAAGAAAATTTCGATTTCCAAAATTAAGAAAGAAGGGAAAACATTACCTCCCCCTCCTACAATGTTGCTGCACCTACAAATTAAGTTTGAATCTGATTTTAATATTACTCATAAGCTGAAACAAGAAGTTTTTAACGTTCTCCGTTTATTAAAGCGAGAGGCCTGAATTTTCGGTTTTCAAAAATGCATAGAAGGCGTCACAGAGAAATTAGTGGACTGGAACAGAAATTAAAATATTAGCTTATATTTAGCTCTATTAGCTCATGAAATTAAAAAAAATTTGTGGCCAGTTTTTGAGCAGTAAATTTTCTTTTCGGAAATTTTTGTGAATAGTAGCATTGTGGCTCTATACGTCTATTACGATAAAATATTTGAACGCCACCTGTCAACCTGTTTTTGAGTAATAAGGCGTTAAAATACAAATTTTCAAAACATATTTAGCGGCCATCATTTTAAACATAGAAACTTCGGAAAAAAGCGTTGGATTTGCGCTAAAGTTTTCTATCACATTCCGTTTTCAAATTTATATTTGGTTTAGGAACAAATACTACCAAAAAAAACATGTCTAACTTCCGCTTCCGGTTTCGGTATTTGTTTAATGTTATTTTGTCGGTAAATTTTTGATATACCTTCAAATTCCAAAGCTCGTCAAAATCGGACCATCCGTTCGGTAGTTTTTATTGCACCACACACATACCCACATTCCCACTTATCCACATACCCACCCTCCCAAACACAGACAGACATTTTTAAAAACCACTTTTATGAGTTCTTGCAGGTCCGTCAAAATCTCGATCTCGAAAATTTTCAAGAAATCAATACTGAAATTGGCATAGGAAAAAAATTCAATAAATGGAGGAAGGCACCGTAGCGATTGTCCAACAGCTTTTCTCCGTGCACTACACTAAATATACGAATTTTTACTGTCTCATACCTTCGAGATAGGGAAGTATTGAATTCAAAAAAAATTCGAAATCTAGATTTTAACGGGAATATACGTTTTGGGGCTCCAAGAACTCAAAAAAGTGTTGTTTAAAAAATGTTTGTCCGTCTTCCGTCTTCCGAAAACGAAAGTTAGGCATGTTGCTTCAGTAGCGTTTTTTTCCAAAACTAAATTTTTGAAATTTACGTACAGGATCTGAGAGGAGGTAAAGGCAAATTAAAAACATGTTTATCGAACATTCTAGCTTCGCTTGCGGGCGCCTACAACTTTTTGAAAATCGCGACTTTAACGCCCATTTACTCAAAAAGTAATTGTCTTATCGGGATCAGCTACAACTTATTTGAGAGCCCTTTGTGGTTGATACACGATTAAACAAAATTAATTTCGAAAATCTGAAAACGATCGCAATGGCGCTTCTTCAAAATTTGGAAAATTTTCCAAAAATATTATTCAAAAACAGCGTACACAAACTTTGCAGGCTGTTAGAACGGAAGATTGGCTACAATTAAATAATAATATCTAGTATGGGAAAGTCCACTCGAAGTTACGTCAGCTTTTTACAAAATAAATCGCATTTTTTCCCTATGTTGCAATAAATTTGTTGGCATCTTAAAATTTTTCGAGACTGCAGATTTTTTTTTATATTTATTTATCAATTATCGGGAAGCTACCTAATTACAAATCTTAAAAAAATTAATAAACTTACTTCTTTAAATTTGCTTAAATTTTAGTAACTCACTGTACGTTTCCAAAATATTTTCCCACAATTTGATACGAAATTGTTCAAAACATAATCGGATTGAACCGTGTCTAGGCAACCGCCAGGAGTCATATTTAACATAATCCTAATTCCAGACAATAAAACGAAACAAGAGCTCTTCATGTTTGATGTGAACGGGATTTCTTTTGAACGTCTATAATTAACACTTACATTTATTATGTTACAAAATGGAAATGTAGTAATTACGAGATCTCATAATTATTTAGTTGTAGATGTAATTAATTGAGGCAGTGCATACTACCAACATATTTTGAAATACCACATGGTGTTTAGTTGGCGGAAGTGGTAATTAACTAATTAAGAAATCTACTACAACATATTGATATATCTTGGTATGTTACGATACATGCGTTAAATTGTGCTGTTATTAATTAATGCACGACATTTACATGTATACTAATTGCATTTTATGCTGCCCATGAATATAAAGAGAATTAACACGTATTTGAGGAGAAATGGAAAATAAAACTCGGCGAATACGACAAAATATATATTGCTGTGATATTTGGAGTTGTTTGATTTGACTGGAGTATTGTAATTCCTGGAAGGCAGTTTTTGGGATGCTTGTTACAATTTAATTTACGATTGTAAGGTTTTGGTATTCAAAGTTATAAACTCAGGGTTGCGTATTATTGCTTTAATTTTTTGTTTTAAAATTCAAATAATGTGGTTGTCTTTATATCATTTATATTCTCATATTTGTGAAGTTTTGTTTACTCTGAACGAAAGAAGAACACAATCGGATAGATACGATTATTGTTTATGTTAATTTTAATTATAAAATTAGTTCAGAAATGTTTAAAAGGTTTAATATATAAGAAGTTTTAAACTCACTTGTTTTGTGCATCGTTAAATGTCATTTGTGGGGGTTAAGGATGTGAATGTCAATTTGAAAATGTAAAAAAAGAACACTCATTGTTTCATGAGATTTATTTGTTTTCAAAAAATGGGAGATCAAGGAAGAAGACAAAAGTTAGTGAAAATTTATTGGTTAGTACGGCTCGTCCTGAAAACAAAGATACAGGATTTTTCATTCTCTGAAAGAAAAAGAGAAAGAAAAGGAGTTATATGAAATAAATAGTGGTTTTAAATCGAATAGAAGCTATAACAAAACGTATACAAGTGTTTCTCAACTAATTTTGGAAATATTCAAAAGAAGAATAATATAAAAGCGGTCCAGTACAAGTTTTACAGTTATCATGGTAGAAAACGCCAAGTATTAGTAAACATAAAAGCAGTCCAGTACATATTGGTACAACAGCGGAGGAAGATTCTTACTAAAGGCGAGTGCTGTGGTTTTTGTGGAAACTGCAAACCAGAGAAGAGGGAGTTTATCATTCAACGATTGTCGAGTTAAGGATATCATTAGAAAGAAGAAACAAAGATAAGTGTTCATTTTAAGAATAATAGAATAAAAAGAAATTTCTTGATCTTCACAAATTTAACTTCAAATTGACTTTAAAAAAAAAGCTGTTGTAACGTTGATATTTGTTTGTGTATTTTTTTTTGAGTCTTATTTATTAATACCATTTCTTCCCAAGCTTAATAACGACTCTGAGAAATTTTATAAAAGAGTCTCATATAAAATATAATTAGTGATTGCGTAAATTGTAGGCATTTAAAGGATTGTTTTTCTGGTAAGTGCATAGCCTCATATCATAGCAATATCATCATCATCATCATCATCATCTGACATGGAGCTGACTCGAGGGTCGATCCTGGATTACGCCAGGCCCACCCCATGCCAGTAGGTGGGTAGGAATTTATGTGATAGGTGGGATCGGGTGGGGTGTTGAACCGCGTTAGCATGTCTGCAATGCATACCGCAAGACACCGCTGCTGCAACACCGGGTAGTTAGTAGGCTACGCATTAATGGGGTTTTTGAGTACGCAACCAAGACCGTTATGCGACTATGCATTTTAACTTAATAAACTTTGGTATCAAAGTTTCACATTGTTCTTATTTCACACATATCTATTGTTCTAAGATTACAAATTGAAAATATCTTAATTTCCTAATAACTAATAAACTACTTAATGTCCGTCCGGGTGGTATTACTACACTTTGTTCCTCTATTCTTTGATCTAGCATGATCATATTTAGCGTTCCATTCCTACTTCTCGTGGATTTCTTTTCTTCTTTGGCAGTGATGCTGTCGTAATGATTTCTGGAACCGTCTCCTAATGTCTTGTACGCTATTCTCATTGCCCTGAGTGGTTGAATGTTGTCTAACGGAGTGTGTGTGTGTGGATGGTGGGCCTGCTTCGTAGTGTATTTCTATTGACGCCTTTAGTATTTCTGCTGCTGCTGCTATTGATTCGGCTCCTCCCCAAAATCGTTCTTTCCCTAGGTCTTCTAAGTAGGCTTCTGTTTGTAGTGCTGGGCCGTAGGTATGTGCGGAGCTAAGTTTCTTACATTTCCCTCCAGTTGCAATTGGATAGTTTGTGGGTTTTCCCTGATGTATGACACGATTTTTTCCTTAAGATGAAAGCTTCTTTGTTGAGCTGTTCTCGCGTTGCCGTGACATTCGTGTTTTGGTCTGCTATTGAGGTGAATAAACAATTTCCATCTCCTGGGATTTTCCGCACTGTCAATTTGTGTCTGTTCGTATATACTGTTTCCTGTTCCATGGTAGGTACTGTGCTGCTTCTGATGATTTCCGTTGGTTTGCTGGTGTGTACACTTCCGTATATATTTACGCCGTTAGATTATATATACATATAACATATATACATATACCTATATACCTACATACATACACATTACACTATGCTAGTATCAATAATTAATTAACTCAATAATCAAATAAAATTTACATTGAAAAAACTACGTTAAATTGCCTGCTGCTGTTTAACAGAGTATTTAAAGTTTTTATTTAAAGTTGTTGGAGAATTAGTTTACTGTTTTTGTTCCTGTGTTAACCCTCGGTTTGAAATTCAATAGGCCCGGCTTATACAAAAAAATTGTAGTCTTTAGTTAAAATAGCTTGTTTAAATTGTAAGCGATCCTTTCTCCCCGGCTACATAAAATAGGGCCCTTTCTTAGAAGTATACTACCTGCTCTACGGCCCTTGCGTTTGGCAACTTTATTCCCGGAATTTGTTTGTGTTCGTAACTGCCGGGTTTAGACAAGAATCGGCTCTATTGCAAAACTAATGAAATAAGATAAAATAAAGCTCCTACTTTTTACAATTATTTTTGTTGTTTAATATCTATGCCCCCCTGATCTACCACTATCTTGGAGGAATTCTATATGTTTTCTACAAGGTATTTATTTTTACTTGCCTAGTCTATCTTATTGAGTATGTACTTATCTTTTGAGTGGTTGCTGGTTAACCGGTTTCCTTTCACCTGTTGTTAAATGAGCAGGTAATCCAGGTGTTCCACCTCTCCTTTCCGGTAACTCTTGCCTTTTTGTTGGATTGTTTTTGAGCACTGGCGCACTAAACACTCAAATGCACCTGCTTTGTTCTGGCCAAACAAAGGACCTTCGTGACGCGCTATTTTTTACCTGTTTTACCTGCTACGTTGAGCTACAGGTATCAATTCACGAACCCTGCTTTTGATGTTCACTATCTAGGATCGAATTGCACCAAAAAATTACCGTTTTAACCGGGAAAAATCTCGTTTTTGCTTTTAAAAGCTAGAGCTGCGTTGTTATACGTCTGCTCTCGGCCAATGTTCAAACTGAACTCATAGCCTCATATCATAGCAATATATTGTACAAAATCCAGATGACTATTTTATTTAACAATCGAAATTTAGATCTAATTTTTAATTGTTTAATTGAATAAGTAAACTACATCACTAGTTATACAGGGTGTCAATTTGAAAACGTACAATGTGTTATGTCTCTGGAAGTAAAAGAAGTATTGAAAATTTCTAGATAACATTTCTACAACATGAAAAGGATCATCATGACTCATAAAGTAACCTTCCCCATACAACCCCTTAAACTTTAGCTACCCCGACAAAAAAGTTTCAAATCCACCTTATGGTGCCTCATTATAAAGCTCTTAAAGAATGCTATTTAATAGAAATTTTTTTTAACCGATTCGTTTTGGATAAATTGAGAAATAAAATTCTAATACGTTTAGAACCAATTATTTTAATTCAAATTTAAATACATTAGATTAAATGTTTAAAATAATTTTCATTATTCTCCAGGCAATAGTAGAGTCTACTCTCAAATTCTTCCGAACATTTTGGAAGGTTTGGCGCGGGATAGCTCTGCATTCCTGAACTATTCGTTGTCGGAGTCGTGCAATGAACTGAGGCTGAGTTTTGTAGACAACAGATTTTAAGTGACTTTATAAAAATAAGTTTAATTGGGTCAAATCTGGAGATCTTGGGGGACATTTTATTTCTTAATTTTTCCGAAACGAATCAGGTAAAAAAATGTTTGCTACCATTAAATAGCTTTTTTTAAAGAGCTTTTCAATGAGGTATCACAGGATGGGTGTTACCATTTGGAATTTTGTTGTTGGGGTAGCTAGAGCCTAACGAGTTGAATGGGGAAGGTTACTTTATGAGTCATGATGATTCCCCCTCCATGATGTAGAAACTTTTTTAGAAATTTTTAATACCTCTTTTACTTCCAGAGATATAACACATTGTACGTTTTTAAATTGACACGCTGTATACGAATACAAACTGTAAATTAAGGTGGTCGGTATTTATCCTACCCTTAACCTTCTAAACCCTAAGAACCCCAACTTTTAAACTTCAAATAGGATGACACCTTTATGATACCTTATTTTAAAGCATTCTTTATGCTGAATACAGCAAAAAAATCCAAATTTAGTTGACAATTAACTGAGATACAGGGTGCCCAGAATAACTTGCACAGCATGGGAGTGTCGGCAAGCATGAAAGATACATAAACGGGTAAATTAAGCTGTAACGATTAGTACGAAGATAAAATATTTTCAACATTTCGGTTTCGAAATATAACACAAACATGCAATTAATATTTAACTATTAAAAATTAATAGATTATTAATAAAATAATATAATAATAAAACTCTTGGTTATTGTTTCACAATTTGTTGGTATTTATTTTCTCGACTTAAGTTTCAACCTTCACGGTCATCGTCAGGAGTTTAAAATCAAACTAAACTAATACTAAAACTAAAACTTAAAGATGTACAATACTACCTACCCATTTCCGGAATTTTGCGTCGCCGCCTTGACTCTAAGTGTTTTTATGCTTTGTATATTGTAGGTCAAGGAGCGGTGAATTGCCTAAATCGCTGTGGTCGTTAAATATATTTTTATTATTATTTATTGCCTTTTTAATTTCTAAATTTTCCAATTTATTTAAACGTTTGCCCTTGTTTTCTACGTGTAAAATTTTTGTATCTGTGTGTTTGAAAAAATGATTGTTTGTAATACAATGTTGGGAAATGCCGGTTGATTTATGATTGTATTTAATTGATCTAATGTGTTCTTTAATTCTTGTATTAAAACTGCGGCCAGTTTGTCCTATATATATTGCATCACAATTAGAACAGTCTATTTGATAGATACCATTTTTTGAATATTTTTCTATTGTGTCTTTATTGTTTACTAGATGTTTATGGAGTTTGCTCGGATTGTGCATAGCTACGTTAATATTTAATTTTTTGAGCCTGTTAGAAACTTTATAGCTAACTCTACCTATATAATTGATTTTTGACCATATTGTTTTTTCAATTGATGCCTTTTTTTCGTTGTACAAAAGATGTTTTACATTTTCTTTTTGTTTTTTCTTTAAAATGTTATCTACAAATTGCTCCGTGTATCCGTTTTTTAGGGCTATACATAAAACATAGACGAAGGGGCTATAAATTTAATTGTGTTATTTATTGAAATTTTCGGTAGACAGTGGGATATGAATGGCTCTGTGTATCATACTATTGAAAGCTGCTTTTTTAATTTTGATTGGTTGTTTCGAATTTGAATGTATGACCATGTCTGTACTTGTGGGTTTTCTGAAAATATTGTACTCTAAATTGTTCCCTACTCTTTTTATGCTTAGATCTAAAAAATTTAGGGTATTGTTCTTTTCTGTTTCTATTGTGAACTTAATATCTAATCCAAATTTTGACATTGTTACTAAAATTGTTGTTTGAATTAAAAAACTTTTTCTTCAAAATTAGCCATAAAAATTTCTGCTAGTAGGGGTGAAAGTGGGGATCCCATCGGTAGTCCCTCCTCTTGCTTGTAAATTTGGTTGTTAAATTGAAAATAATTTTGTTCTAAGCAGGTTGCGAGCATGGTTCTGAGTTCTAATTTTTCAATATTCGTCAAATTACTATTGTTTATTTTATTAAACGTTATTTCTTTTGCTTCTTTTATTGGAATTGATGTGAAGAGGTTGCTAACATCAAATGAGATACCCACTAATGCAAAATTAATCTCATTTGATGTTAGCAACCTCTTCACATCAATTCCAATAAAAGAAGCAAAAGAAATAACGTTCAATAAAATAAACAATAGTAATTTGACGAATATTGAAAAATTAGAACTCAGAACCATGCTCGCAACCTGTTTAGAACAAAATTATTTTCAATTTAACAACCAAATTTACAAGCAGGAGGAGGGTAGTATTGTACATCTTTAAGTTTTAGTTTTAGTATTAGTTTAGTTTGATTTTAAACTCCTGACGATGACCGTGAAGGTTGAAACTTAAGTCGAGAAAATAAATACCAACAAATTGTGAAACAATAACCAAGAGTTTTATTATTATATTATTTTATTAATAATCTATTAATTTTTAATAGTTAAATATTTATTAATAATGTTTCACCATGTGCCTACCACACAATCAATTCAAAATATAAACATGCAATTGTTTTTGTTTGTGTCTCGAAAACGAAATAAATCACAATATTGAAAATATTTTTTATTATGACACAATAAATAGATTTACAATTTTTTCCTTTATGATTTTTCATTATTTTCACTATGTATACAGTTATTTTACCTTAAAGAAGTTCCGCTTTTCAAATTTTCGCTCGTATCTGCTAACCTATGTATATTTTAGGAAAAAACAAAATCACCATTACATTGCTACCATAATTAGACAACACATCTAATTTAACCCTTCTCGTGTCTCTTATACTTGCCGAGATCCCCATGCAAGCTATTCTCGACACCCTGTATCTCCGTTATTTATGAACAAAATTTAGCAAAAATTGCTTTGTATTCAGCATTTTAAAATCTGAAAAATTTTGAAATTTTTAGAATTGAATATTTTCGTAAATTTTTAAAATTTTTAAAAATTTTTAAAATTTTGATCATTATTTTAATTTTCAAATATTTTTACGTTTTAAAAACTTTTGAAAATCCAAAAAAAATTTGAGCTTCTCTGGAAGTTTTGTAATTTTAATTAAATTTAATTTCTGCAAATTTAACAAATTTTTAAAAATTTTAAATTTTTGATAATTATTGAAAATTTTGAAAATTAAGAAAATTTAATAAATTCAAAAAAATTGTGAGCTTTTTTTAAATAGTTTGATTTTAGTGTTTGTTAATTGTAAACGATAATGATTCATTGAAATTAAAAAAATCCATTTCATTATTTGGCGATAGTCGTTATTTTTGGGCGATTAATCCGCAATCAAACTGTTCAGGTAAACGACCAAAAGGAAACCTTCCAGAGGCGTTTTCTCAATGGAAGATTGTTCCTATTGTTATTAATTGACATGTTCATATTGTAGAATACGAATCTAAAATTCTTTTCCGAGCGTATCTATTTTAAAGTAGGCACTCCTTTCCACCCCTTTTGTCTTAAAGCAGTCGAGTGGTTTTTCCTTGAAATCTCAAAATCGATTTCATTATTTCGTGGTAGCTTTGCGATTTTCCAATTAAACTGTTCAGGTAAATGATCAAAAGGAAACCTCCCAGAGGTGCTTTCTCAATGGTAGATTGTTCCTATTGTGATTTCCTTTTTCATACTGATTTTTGAAATTTGTACATTTTTCATATATCAAAAATTCATTGGGAGGGACACTAGGGATGGTAGGAAGATCGGGCTTGCGCAGATCGGCTATTCGACATGTGTAGAATACGAATCTAAGGTTCCTTTTCGAGCGTATCTATTTTAAAGTAAGCACCCCCTTCTCCCTTTTTTTGAAGCAGTGGTTTTATGAAATTTTGTGTTTTCTAGTTGCAACCAATGTTTATCCCTTGAAATCTCAAAATCGACTTCTAAATTAATCTGTTCAGGCAAACAACCAAAAGGAAACCTCCCCTCCGTACTTTTAAACCTTATTGGTAGATGTAGTGCAATCTATAGTCAGTATTGGAGCGTAAAATTTTAAAAATATGATAAGAAAAAGTTTCTCGAGCATAGGAAAGTGCAGTCGAGTAGTGCTTGGCTCATCGACGCCCCTGCGGCCAGATTCCTGACATTTCGAACGCTACACACACACCGACGCAATATTTGAAATTTAAACCAGAACATTACATGCATACCTTATTTAAAACTAAATATTTGACCTGGATATTGTCAACACTGGCACTTTATAAAAAGTCTAAATTTTTGGAATATTTCAAATATTTTAGTCTCTCCAAATAAAATGTTCCGTACACGCCACTGGTTGCTGATTCAAACTCATTACTCGTTTCTTTACCTAAACGGCAGGGGATCAGATAGATTTGGGTATAATTATTGATACAGAGTCAGCAATCAGTGGTGCGAGTTTTGCTGTAGTTGACAAACCACACGACAGAGAGTGGCGGTGCTGCGAGCGATCCATGCCGAAAGTGACGTTCAGGGATATGACACCCAGCGCGAGATGCTACAAAATAGAAATGAAGCCAATTTAAACACCGCTTCTGCTTGGAGGCAACTGTTTGAAAACGACAGAAAATGTTATTGTAGGACTGATGCGGAACAACGGTACCTCTAAATTCCCTAAATCATTATTGTTCAACAAAACCGCTGCTGCTGTGTCAGCAACTTCGGGAATGTTACAAATTTTCGAACTTCAAACCTATATTCGTCGTTTAGTTTTGGTAGTTCACAGTTTTTCAATATAGAGCGTTAAAACGAAACGTATTTCACGGTTAATTTTATTATGTTAAGAAATATAAAAGCAAATTAAAATTATAAAAATGCAAGTTATTGTATATAAAGCGATTGAATAAAAAAACTTAATAGCAATCGCCTATGAAACAAGCGAGACATGTCGATGATTAGTTTGCAAATCGTGAAGCTTTTATCATAGTTGCGCGGTTTATTATTTTACCGTAATAATAAACTAGTGAGCAATGTTAATTATTTTTAACATTTATTATTTTTTATTTACAAACGTGCATGATAAATGTCAGTTGGCAAACTTGACACAATTAACTAACGTATTAGAAAAAAATTAAACGGTGTTGGTTTAGCGGTAAAGGCGTGGGCTTGTATTCTGGCGGCCCCAGTTCACATTTCGTGTTTTAAAAAAAAATTTATTTAAAGGTTTTGAACACATAAAAATCGAGTTAGTTTATGCCTAAAAACGAATAGATAACATGTTCAACGTTCATAGTAATTTGTAATTGTTTCGTTATTTTATATCGTTTTGATTGCTTAGTGTCTTAAATTTAAATAAAAACGTATTTGTAGTTACCTCCTTTATAAATAATACAAAGATATAAATTAAAATAAATTATAGACATGGAGCAATATAACAGCAAGGGATATCAAAAAACCAATTTAAAAAAATAGGAAAAAAGAAAGTTTGCTACGAGACTACTGGAGCCGCCAAACTAGAACCCCACGCCTTTACCGCTAAACCAACATGTCCTTTAAATTTTTTTTCATTATGCAAGTTAAATGTTTGATAGCTTGCATTTATCATGTAATGTTTATTATGTTAAAAATTATAAATATTAAAACTAATTTACAATGCTTAGTAGCTAATTGTTTAAAAATATTAAAAATTATCGAAAATTTTAACAACCTTAGAAAATTTAATTGTTTTGAAAATTTTTAAAAATGTTTAAAAAAATTTGGAAAATTGTGTAACATTTTTTTCTCTAATTATTGAAAATTAAAGTTCTATGCAATTCTAAAAAGTTAAAAACGTGTTTTGTTTATTTTTGAGAATTATCGATTATGCAACATGTGTGGAATACGAACCTAAAGTTCTTTTCTGTACTCCTTCCCCTCGCCACATGTTGTGAAGCAGTCGAGTAGTTTTATGATATTTTGTGTTGTTTTATTTGCAGCTAATGTTTATTCCAAAATCGATTTCATATTTAGGTAATAGCCGTTTTTTGGCGATTACCGAAATTTAAAGAAAAACAAAAAAGTCGACGGTGGGGGGTAGTGTAATGGAACAACAACCTAACTGCAACAGTTACAATTTTTAAAAATTTGTTGTGCTGCTTTAGTTTTAAGAAAAGCCGCAGGTAGCGCTTGAAGTGGATTCTGACCTGCAGAACGACCGCACCGGAATGCCGATCTTCGGAATACGACTCCCAGTTAACCTCCCTCCAGCTTTCAGTCATTATAAAACCGTATGACTAACACAAAATAAATAATTATTATTTAGAAACCATTCATTGGAATTATTCTTTCAGAATCATTTCCGAAATATTATTTCTAGAAATCTTGACCAGAAATCAGAACCCGAATAAACCGCTTTTCTCTAAGACTTTTGAAAAACCGCATTTAACCCGAAAGCTTAATTTGTTTGAATAAAAGTCGAAATAACAATATTCCGATTTTAATTTAAATAACAATAAATTACCAGAGATCGTTGGTGGACTTGTGTAAAACTGTTGCAGCTAGTTTGGTTGTTACATTTTCCGTTTCCTCCGGGTTGTTGAAGAAATACCTGGAAAAACTGGATAATTCTTACTACCTGGATCAGTCGTGTAAGATACACCAGGAGTACTGTCTAATATACCGGCTCGCATACTGGGTCGCTCGCTGGCTTCTTTGCTGAACAGCTTCGGGGAGAAGCTTCGAAGCCATGTCGATAGCAGCCTTGTTCTTTATCTGGGTCAATCTGCCGCTCTTGGTAAGTAGCTGAATTTTTGTTTATTTTTCATTTGCTGACTGGTATAACTTTTAGGTACGGTTTCAGGGTTGTCTGGAACTGGACTAGGCACCTCTAAGACTGGAAACGAAGTTAAATTGGATTATAGCACTGAAATAATGCCCATGTCAGATTTCTAACTGGTTCTGATGTCTATAAATGTTCTGGAACGGATGCGGTAGGCATTTTAGTGCTCCTGGCAGAGCATCGGCCACTTCAAAGAGGCTTTGAGCTTTTGCTAACGTTGGTTGATGCGGTTTGCGCTGGAGCATGTGCCAGGAAAATTATAGGCATCTTCAGTATTAGTTACGTTTCCGTCAGGTAACTGTACCCTCCCTGATTTCTGTGGTGTAGATGAAGTCCATTTCTTTCGAGATGGTCAGTTACCCTCTTGCCAACGTAGGATTCTACTGCACCCGAATCGATCAAGGTCAAATGTTGACATTTCCACTTAAATTATTGCACACCACTCCGTAAATATATTTTATTAGCAATTTCTACGAACATTTACAGCCATTAAAAATATCCTTTCTTTATTTACCTGTAAAATTCACCAATAAACACATCACAAACTTATTTTCTTTCCAGCTGGTCCGGTTTCCTGGAAAAAACGAGCACGAGGTTGAAGGCACTTTATTTAAAAATACATTGTTTTCTTACAGACTTTCAATGCGAGTAAATAAAATTTACAGTTGTATGTGCAAAACTTCATTTTGATTATAGAAAGTGACGTGACCAGGTGAAGCGGCGTCCATTACAAACATTCTGCACCAGATCCAATCAATAAATTTGATTCGAGAATTCACCGAACCGTACCACCAACATCAGAAAACGAAAAGGACCAACTATCGTCAACCAGCCCACCAGTAGCGTACCATCAAAAAGGGAACATTACGCTTTATTATTACTGTAAATCATATAACATCGTTAAATTACATAAAGCACATCCGGTTATCTTAAAATTGTATATAAATAGGGGTAAAGACAATAAATTGTACACAACTTTATTCACAGTCTTCTATTTATATCCGTAGGAACCTGGCTTCTGAACTACCCAGAGTAATTCAATCTTTCCGAGATCTTCAGTTAAGGAAAAGGTTGCAGTTTTTTCCAGCAGTGGGGGGGGGGGAGAGATAGAGAGATCACATTTGCGCAGATCAACTGTTCGACACGCGTAGAATACGACTTTAAGGTTCTTTTTCGAGCGTGTCCATTTTGACATAGAGCACTCTTCACCACGCCCTCTGTTTTTGGCGGCTCAACCTCATTCTGTTGCAGTGTTTTCCTATTACAATTAGCATTCTTTCAGCCATATTTAGTTTTTACTTTCCTATACTTTCAGTAAGTATAGGGAAGTATTGATTTCATGCAAAATTTCAAAGTTGAGATTTTAACGGAAATAGTCGGGGGGGGCCCGAAAAAGTAATTTTTAAAAAATGTCTGTCTGTGGGTGGGTGGGTGTGTTACGCTACATATCTCCGGAACGGCTGGACCGATTTTGATGTGTTTTGGAATGAGGGGGTATATCAAAAATTCACCGACAAAATAAGCTTTTAAAAAAAAACCGAAACCGGAAGCGGAAGTTAGACATGTTTCTTTGGTAGCATTTTTTTCAGAAACTGAATTTTGGAAATTTTAATAGTGGAGATTAAAGAAGGACAAATCAAACGATTTGTTACCGAACTCTTTAGCTTTAAAATTGCGGCCGCTACGAATTAATGAACATTTCGACTTTAACGCCCATTTACTCAAAAACCAGTTATCTGATTGGAATCAACTACATCTAGTTTGGTAGCCCTTCAAGGGTACTATACCATGAAATATAATTAATTTTGAAAATATAAAACGATCGCAATGACATCACTCCAAAGTTTTGTAATTTTTCAAAAAAATATTTCTCAAAAACTGCCCACACGTTTTTGTTTAAACTTTTTAAGCTGATAGAGCTGGGAATCTTCTACAATTTTGTTTTCTGCTCATTGCTATAATTTTACTGTGACGCCCTCTGTGAATTTTTGAAAATTGAAAATTGGTACCCTTTTATTTATTTAACGGGGGGCAATAAAATATTTCTGTTAATGTGAAATAGCTCACCATTGATAGCAAAATCCGAATATAATAATATTTTTTAGATTTTTCATTTTTCATTTTTCATATTTAGGGGAGCTACTGTTCCCCCTCACCCCAAATTTTTTCCATAAAAAATTAAAAATCGTGTTTTTTGTTTTGTTTGGTCTAGGAGAATCTTTTTACAAAAAATCAAAAAATCGAATTTTTTGCCCCTTAATAATCTTTTTGTCCTTGGAAGAATTTCACATACTTTCTACAGCAGTTGTATTCTTGTACTAGTCGTTTAATGTTTAGTGTAGGCTAACTTTTTTATTTTAATAGATAGACTCGCAAACCCAAGAGCAAAGTTGTAGGGCAAATTCTTCTCGATTGTATTTAAGAAAAAAACTTGAGTTTCCAATTTTAATATGGCGGCCACGGTAAAAAATAACTTTTTTTTAAATGGAAACGTGGCATTTTGGCTTTAAAATCAGAAAGGTTTTGAAATTCTAAATACAAATTAATAAGAGTAATTTCTTGCTAAAAATAATACTTCTCGAGTTATTAATATATTTTCAAATATCAATTTGCGCGCTTCCGTTGATTCAGTCCGAATATTTTACCCAACCTTATGCTTGCAGCGCAGCGGTCGGTCTTTCTTCAACCGCTTCAAGATGTTACAACTTAGAAGAACTATTTACTTTAACTAGTCGTGTCTAGAGTCTAGACAGGTGTATATCGAAGGTGTTGGAAAATATAAAACAATGTATTTAAATGTATAGGAAAGTCCAGGCTAAGTGTTTTAGACACACAGACAGATAGACACACAGACACCGCTGCAGCGCCCGCTTTATCGGTCTGCTAAGGCCCTAAAACCTGCTTATTATCAAAATGTTTAGGTTGAAAATGTTCGTCATAAAAGTACCTTTATTTTAGGCATAACTCGTACATTGGCCAGTGAGCCCAAAACGAAAAAACCTTCACCAAATGAACGCATTTGCTCCAAATCCAAACTGATGATCACAATACCTTCCTCTACAGCTATACATCGTATGGCGAGGAAGTTAAAAATCTGAAACCTCACGTTCTTTTTTACCTTGATGATCATTTCGTTTTTATTTTCAAAATTTAACAAAGGGAATTTTTATTGTTTCCAATTCTAGAACAATTAAAAGCAAGAAGTGAAACTACACCTGAGTGGTCGTTTAGGTTCCATGTTTTCCATGCTTTGAGAATGTTAGAGTAATTTACGACATATCATAAACTTTCTACTTCAACAATGAACGCAATAAAACTGTGGACGTTGTCAATCATTTCGACGTGGTCAACCTAGCACTAAACTGCTGGAGATTATAAAGCTCGTTATATGAAACGTAAACATAGCCTAGAGATTTGGCTTTTACTAGAGCTTTTGGAATTTATGGTGTATCATAAATGAGGACTGAGGACTGCGAACTTCTACGGTCCTCTTTTAGGAAGCGTGTAATGCAACAATGCCACTTTGTACAAAGAGTATTAGTACAAATAGATCTTGCCGTTATTAGAAACTAAAGATTTTTTTTTCAAGTAAAAAACACTTAAACTACGAAAGTTTAGAGTTTTTAAATCTATAAAAATATCGGTCTTTTCAATACAATAAAATTGATTTTAAGGAAATAGGATAGGTTAATCCTATATACGAAACTGGGCCCACGACTAAATTGAATCCCTCTTTCATCTTTCCAAATACGAAACTGAACGCTACAAAAGTGCAGTAACCGGAACTATCTTTGGTGAAGTTCAACCAAATTTGCCTCTACTCCAACACCGGCCGCAGGAAAGCACCTTTTACGGACACATTTTAATCAAAACTCAAAAGAATGAATATTTAAGACACACACTTATTAAATTGTATTTACAAAACTCACTATAAAATATAATGTTCCTGTACAGGGGTTTTTTAATCAATTTTAGGGTAGAACTGTTTGTAAAAAAAAGCTACACAACAGTTTCACTGAATATTTAAAAAAACGTCTATCGGTTTTTGCAAAATCGATTTTCGGCCTTTGTTTGCAATTACAAAATAACGGACGTCATATAATAATCTCTTGCAAAAATATCCTACCACTTTTGGGGAGGGATGCGCTACTCCAATATAGACGCGCTCGAAATGGAAGCTCAGATTTGTATTCTACGTATGTCAAATGGGCGATCTGCGCAAGCGCAATTTTCCTACTACGCCCGGTTACTCCCACCATAGTTTTCTTGGGAATTGCGTGTTCAAAATCGATATGGACACGTTAAATGACAATAGGAACAACTGCCCATTGGGAAAAGAGCAAACGAGCGTTTCCTTTTGGTTGTTTACCTGAATAGTTTATTGAATAATTGTCCAAAAAGGTTATCATTATTTGCAAAATCGATTTTTTGAGCAGATAAACATTGTTTGTAATTACAATGTGCCAAATATTATAAAACCAAATAAATCCTGCAAAAATTGGGGGGGGGGCATTCTGCTTCAAACATCTACGCATTTTGGCTTCAAAATCGGCATAACATGTTAAATGATAATAGGAACAACTTTCCATTGGAAAAACATCACTGGGAAGTTTTCGTTTGGTCGTTTACCTGAACAGTTTAATTAGATAATCAAAAAAACAAAATACTATTGCAAAATTATGTAATCTATTTTAGATTTTAACGAATTGTTTGCAATTACAAAATACTAAAAATCAAAAGATTATGAAACTTTCAAAGAATTTTCAAAATTCACAAAAATGTTTTTAAGTTTCGAAAATTTAAATTAACTTTGATCATTTTATCAAACCTTTCAAAAATTTTCTTTATTTCCACAATTTTGAAAAATAACAATTTTCAAAATTTAGAAAATTTTCTATATTATAAAGAAATTGCAAAATTTAGACACTTCGAAATGTTAACTTTATAAATATTTTCTATATTTATAAATTTTCAATGTTAATGTTAATTATCAAAATCTCATAAATTTCCAAAAATTTTAAAAAGTTTTAAATTTTGAAATGATTTTAATTTTTTCAAAATTTTCTAAAAAATGCAAATGTTCTGCTTTTAATAACCCGGTCTCAAATAACAAATTTGAAAATTATTCAAAAATTTTAAACACCTAAATTTTCGTAAAATTGGCGGTAATAAAACTCAAAGGGTCTAGAACCAATTATTTGAATTCAAATTTAAAAATGCGAAATACGAACTAAGATTCGTTGTCGCGGTTGTGCAATGAACTGAGGCTGAGTTTTCTAGACAAACAAATTTTTTTTCATAAAAAGAAGACTATTGATGTCAAATCTGGAGATCTTGGAGGCCATTATATTTCTTAATTTTTCCAAAACGAATCAGGTAAAAATATTTTTGCTATACTATTGAATACCTTCTTTTAAGAGCTTTTCAATGAGGTATCACAAGATGGGCGTTACCATTTGAAATTTTATTGTTGGGGTAGCTAGAGGCTACGGGGTTGAATGGGGAAGGTCACCTTATGAGTCATGATGATTCCCCCTCTATGTTGAAGAAACAGTTTTTAGAAATTTCCAATACCTCTCTTACTTCGAGAAATATAACACATAGTAGGTTTTCAAATTCCATATTAGAAAAATTTAATTTCGATAGATTTTTTTTCCTCATTCTTCCAATTAACAAATTTTGATAGCCGTTAATGTCTTAATCTCGACGTTTCGATTTTGAAGGCAAACCTTTTTCGGTATCTGTGCTAATTAAATACACAATATATTATTACAAACACCAGTGGACTTCCTGTTCGAGTGAATAAACAATTTTTGTTTCCAAAACTTTATTTTACAACGCAGTTCGATCTGGCATGCGACCGAGCTTCACGGCCCACATCAGAAAATCTATAATACTAACTTATTTTAACCAATCAGCAACCGTAGAAAGGAGCGTACCGTTCTGGAGAGATAGATCGGCCAGTGGCGCACTGTTCCGGAGAAGAAATTTTGCTTAATTAATATTTAATTACGGTAAACAATACAATATCATTTAATAACATAAAGTACACATAAACATTTTAGATTTGTATAAATAAGGGTAATAAAAATTGTATATAATTATTATTCACCGTCTTCTGGTTATTTCCGACGAATCCTGGCTTCTGAGTTATCCAGGGTAGTTCAACTTTTCCCTAAACTTAAGTTCAGCAGAAGGTTGACTTGTTACACCTCAGTAGTGTAGAAATCACGTGGCTTGTTTTTTTTCGCCCCTCTGTATGTAAACTGTAGATGTATAACGAATGCAAATAGAAAGCTTTGTTTCCATGAGAAAATTTATACTTACAATGATTTTTTGTCAGATTTCTAAAATTTATGAAATATAACTCTTTCAGTTGAAAAAGATTTATTTCAAAAGGGATTTACCAAAATTACTTGACAACTAAATCTGCTTAACAATAACGTTTTGTTTAATTTCTGCAAACAAACATTTAAAGCTTCTTAAAAACTAGTCAGAAGTCATTCTGCAGATTTAGAAAAGTAATGCCAGGCAATTAGGTTTATCTATCTATCACAAGATGGGCGTTACCATTTGAAATTTTTTTATTAGAGTAGCTAGAGCCTACGGGGTTAAATGGGGAAGGCCACCTTATGAGTCATGATGATTCCCCCTCTATGTTGAAGAAACAGTTTTTAGAAATTTCCAATACCTCTTTTACTTCCAGAAATATAACACATAGTAGGTTTTCAAATTCCATATTAGAAAAATTTACTTTCGATAGATTTTTTTTCCTAATTCTTCCAATTAACAAATTTTGATAGCCGTTAATGTCTTAATCTCGACGTTTCGATTTTGAAGGCAATCCTTTTTCGGTATCTGTGAATGCTTTTTAGACTAGGTATTTTATAAAACAAAATATTTATATATTTAATTATTCTGAGAGCGTGATGGCACCTTTGCGATAAAGAGCCGCTTAAATCCTATCTTTTGAATTCTGTCAATTAAGATAATGCGGCTTGTTTATGTTTCATAACTGCCACCACGCTTCAATAAACGAGCGCTTAATGCGATGTGAAAATTAGTAATTAGTCCGATCTCTGATTATCATATTCATTATTATGCATTGCTTAAGTATTCCATGTTAATTATTAAGGTACGGATTTATAATTCAATTCGGAAAATTTGTTTTTAGCAATATTCTGATACAGGGAGGAATATTTCTAGCTTGATACGTAAACCAGCGGCGTTTTCTTTGAATCTCTTCATCTTTAATACCGTGCTTGTTTGTTTTAAGACATTAATAGTTTAGTTGGACTGTTTGTAAATTGCGTTTTATAAATTACACAAATCTTGGAACCTTTTGATCTTAGTTTTACGTTTTATTTATACACAATGTGTGAATAAAATTTAAAAGTGGCGGCAGATGCAGAGATACAAACAATGATCGTCAAATTTTACACATTTTATAGTAAGCGTCAGGGAAAACTTTGCTGAATAATATACAGAGTGCAATCAAATAGTAGTGTCTACTGTCTAGTAATACATATACAATTACTTCCTTTGTAACGAGACAACCTGGCTGCAACAGTTTTAAAATTTATAAAAAATTGTTTTGTTGCATTGGTTTCAAGCAAATGCGCCGGTGGCGCTTTAAATAAATTATAACCAGCAGAGCGACCGTTCCTAAACGCCGTTCTTGGGAGAACGATCCCCATTCAACCTCCCTTTCATCAGGTATAAAACCTGACGCAGGCCCAAAATGTTTAGTTATTCTTTTAGAACTCTTTAAAAATATTCCGAACTCAAAACTAGAACAACCCGCTTTCTTCAAAGATCCCGATTTGAATTTAAACCGTGATTAACCATAAAGTTTAATATGTTTGAATAAAATTGAAACAGTAAAATTTCGATTTTGTTTAAAACTGTTAAACTGCTAGGGTTGGTTAAATTGGGTAAAATTGAAGAAGTGATACTTAGGTTTTGCACAACCATTATTAGACAGAGAGTTAAATACATTTGCAGAAAGTTGAAAAAGTAATTTTTCGACTTTACTGGAAGTGTTAAGCTTCCAGATATTCTATTTTATTTTATTTTAGCCGCTGAGTGTCAGAAATCTTCATTATTTTATTTTGATCGCTAGGTTACCAGAAAACTTATTTATTTTTAGTAGCTCTGAAAGCAGAATACCTTTTAATTTCACTGATTTTCACCACAATTTTCTTTATTTACCGACCAACAGGTCATGGCAATTTTGCTACGCAAAACTCATTTTATTTCAACTAACGTATGAATTCTTAATTACCTGATAATTTTTATATTGCCAGGGGCTTTTGAAGATGGTTTATAACTAAACTTCGCCTTGTAAAATTCTAGAAACCAATTTAAATTGGTTAAATTTATTTACATCGAACCGAACGTCAATTTGGACATTTCGACGTGAAATTTTCATGCTTAGTCCCGTGAATTTCGCACAACCTCCGCAGATATAGTGCATCGTCAATTTCTAAGTTAATTAAAGCCAGTAACTGATTAAATTCATTATTCGCCTGGACAAAACTTCAAAAAAAAACACAACTAATTTTCTTTCTTGGATAACAAAAACCACTTCTAAAAATACGATTTCGATAGTGTCACCACAGCAGCCAGCAAATAGTGCTAATTAAATACACAATATATTATTACAAACACCAGTGGACTTCCTGTTCGAATGAATAAACGGTTTTTGTTTCCGAAACTTTATATTATTTGCAGAAACAGACAGAAGTAGTCCAGCAACCATGTTGTTGATAAAACGCGGTTCGATCTGGCATCCGACCGAGCTTCACGGCCCACATCAGAAAATCAATAATACTAACTTATTTTAACCAATCAGCAACCGTAGAAAGGAGCGTACCGTTCCGGAAAAGATTGTTTGCTTAATTATTATTTAATTATTGTAAACAATATAAATATTTTAGATTTGTATAAATAAGGGTAATAAAAATTGTATATAATTTTTATTCACAGTCTTCTGGTTATTTCCGACGAATCCTGGCTTCTGAGTTATCCAGGCTGGTTCAACTTCTCCCTAACCTTAGGTTCAGCAGAAGGTTGACCTGTTACACCTCAGTAGTGCAGAAATCACGTGGTTTGTTTTTTCCGCCCCTCTGTATGTAAACTGTAGATGTATAACGAATACAAATAGAAAGCTTTGTTTCCATGAGAAAATTTATACCTACAATGATTTTAAAAACACTTTTTTGTCAGATTTCTAAAAATTATGAAATATAACTCTTTCAGTTGAAAAAGATTTATTTTAAACGGGTTTTGCCAAAATTACTTGACAACTAAATCTGTTTAACAATAACGTTTTGTTTAATTTCTGCAAACAAACATTTAAAGCTTCTTAAAAACTAGTCAGAAGTTATTTTGCACGTTTAGAAAAGTAATGCCAGGCAATTAGGTTTATCTATCCTCACGAATCCCAAAATCTATTGGTATGTTGTGATTTTCTCTGCTTGTTTCTTGGTCGCCCACTGAGTTCACCCGAAAGCTCCCGTTGTGCACAATACAGAAGTCAACTGCTTTGATTGTCGTCGGGAAGAATGCAGCGAGGACCCATGTTGCGTGTTACGTGTCCTTTACATAATAATTGTACACTTAAGATTAAGGGACATTTACAGTTGTTTGAACTTTGGATTTGCTGCAATAACGGCGGGAAAGCAATTCAGATAAAACCTTTCCATAGAATCCAAAAGGTAAACAAGTTAAAAATTTATTCTCAAGCGTTTAGCAACGCTAAGTAAGTTTTGCAAAAAAATATGTATTTTTTTGATAATGTTTAGTAGTTTATAAAATTCAAATGTTACTAAAATTGAAAGAAAATTTTCAGTTCTGTAAATATATTTATTTATTTTGACGTTACTGAAACCATGAACATTCCTAAAATTAGGAACATTTTTATGCCATTTTGAGTAACTATTGAATTTTTAGTTTTTAGAAACGCGTACTTTCTTTTTTTTTTACAAAACTTCTAAATATCAAAGAATTTTTTGTATGTTCTAAACCGCAGAACTGTTAGAAATTTAAATAATATGTATCTAAAATGTAATGTTATTTAAAATAATGGGAAAAATTTAAAAAATTCTTGGGCAAGTGTGCATTCTTGGCAGTAACGGTTCGTCGTATTAGAATCCTAGAAAAAAGTACCGCGGAAAAAAGTGCCGCAGAGAAAAGCGCCTGGAAAAGAATGTCTCGAAAAAAGCGTCGCCGTAAAAAAGTGCCGCGGAAACAAGTAGGTGTCTAACCTAACCTAAACTAATCTAAATCCATTACCTGTTATTCCAGGTTTCCCTGTGATTATTCGTGCGATCTTCCTCTTTTATTGTTGCTTCTTGCAAGTTCCATAGACGTGGTGGAAACATAGGAGGAAAATTACATAAGCTAAAAACACCATTTCCGCCATTTGCTCCAATCCTCCTGTATTATATTATTATTAAGTATAACGGTATCTACATTGTTTATATTATTTTATTTTGCAAGTGAAATGTCAAATTTACACCTACACGGCACTTTTTTCTGCGGCACTTTTTTTAGGCGGCACTTTTTTCGCGGCATATTTGTTAGCGGCACTTTTTTCCGACACTTTCCTATTAGACCGGGTAGGCAGTGCCTACTCACAACTTTTCAAATAAAATATTAAATTTTTAATTTTAAGAAAAAGCTACTTTTAGATACAGTTTTTATTTTTTACTTCTTAACACACATAAATTAGGCCCCAAACAAAAAGAGGAAGTAAATGTATTAACCAACATTTAATCAATTTTCACTTACAGTTAAAGCAACAATAGCAGAAACAAAACAACAAAGAAACAAAGCAACCGGAAACAAACAAATAAGCGTTGCTTTTAAACACTGTTTTGCATACGCGAACTTATCTGAACTTATCGGGCTTATTGATTCCAGCTACGACACAATCAACCAATCTATTATATTTAACACGTTTGCATGCACATTGACAAAAATGATGTAATGATCAGAAACGTGGAAAAAGTAGGGATTTCAAAACGCAATAAGCACCGAAAATGCACGGCCTCTGTAGTTTTTACTTACGTCGGTCAGCAGCTGTCAGAAGTAGCGTGCAGCTATTGCGTGATTATTTATTTCATACATAGTTTGCAAATTTGCAGTATATATGGAAAATCTCGTTAACTAGCTTTTAAAAGCAAAATTTGCTGGACAAGCATACGAAAAACAAATAGAAATAAAAATAATGAGCCATGTACTCCAAAATTACGAGGGCTGTTACAGACAGACGGTAGCAAGAAATCTAGATCGTTTAATACTGAATGGTATAAAAGTATGGGCTGGCTAAGCGGTCGCAACAGCTATTTTACTGGCTGTTTTCATCTATATCTAACCCCTCAAAAGTATGGTCTGGAACAGGATACTCTGATTTAAAAAATCTTTCAGCTGCAACTAAAAACCATGCGTCGATCAAAGAACATTTATAGGCAACTGTTACATTAGATTAGATTACTTATATTATATTTTGATTCTAGTAGTAATGCTGAGCAATTCTACCCAACAAAAAATTTTTATCGGAGCCCGTTTAATAATTAAAAGGATAGCCATTTTCAATTTTCAAAAATTTATAGAAAGCGTCACCGAAAACGCAATTGTAGCCAATTTTCTGTTGTAGCAGCCTACAAAGTTTGAAAAAAATTGTGTGGGTAGTTTTTGAAAAATATATTTTTGAACATTTTAAAAAATTTTCCAGATCAGACAACTACTTTTTGAGTAAATGGGCGTTACGGTCGAGATTTTTAAGAAATCGTAGCGGCCGCTATTCTGAAGCAAGAGAGTTCCGTAAAAAGTTTTTGATTTGCCTTACGTTTTCCTCCAAGAGTCTGTGCTCAACTTAAAAAATTTAGTTTGAAAAAAAAAACGCTACCAAATAAAACATGTCTAACTTCCGCTTCCGGTTTCAGATTTTTTTTGAAAAGCTTAACTAGAGCGACAATTTTTAATACACTATTTTATTTAAAATTTCATCAAAATCGCTTTCAGAGGCGTCACAGACACACCCACATACCGAAATTTCTTAAAAAAAACATTAGTTTGAGTTTCTTGGTTTCCAAAACGTGCATTTTCGTTAAAATACAGATTTATAAAAATTTCATGAAATTAATACTTCTGTATACCGAAGGTATGGGAAAGTAAAAACGATTCTTCAAAATGGCGTAACTAAAAACGACATTACATTTAAAAAAATGCTACTGTTGATTTGGATTGTTCGTTGAAGGCTTAACGTATTTTTAAATAACTTTTAAAACCGCATCTCTTAAAATAAAGTAGTTGTAACGCTGGAGAGCTTTGGCTTGGACACTCTGTATAGAAAGTAGTTGAGGGCAGTTGTCCTAACTTGCCGTGTTCGATTCTCGGTTAAAGGTCGAGACACACATGGCCGCACCGCACCCGTACCGTGTGACGCCCGTGTGTTGGACGTCGCACGGCGAGAGAAATGCACAATGGATAAGTACCGCGTAGTCCCCACCTTACCGCACCGACACCGCACCAACACCACCGCACCGAGGGCGCAACGTGCCGGACTACTTTTGTTTATTTTTTGACGGGCACGGTGCGGTGTACAAAGTTTCAATCTATTAAACATTTTCGCTTTCAATTTTATTTTGAATATTAAATTAATATAATACTCGTATATTATTATTATAATAATAAATATTATTAATATTAAAATGGATGTAAAAAAATAATGATTTCTTCTCCAATTAACATCTTCTTCTTCTAAAGCAAGTGCTACCATCCCTAATTCACTATTTGTAAAACTTTTCAACATTTTGTCTCCACGAAATAGCTGCATAAGCTTCAAAAAGAATACTGAACTGCAATCGTGAGACAACCGCACGGCCGACACACGGATCACGTGCGGACAAGTGTGGTTTCCCGTCATCGTCACCGACAGTCGGCCGACTTGCGGTGCGGGCACGGTGCGGACGCGGTGCGGTCATGTGTGTCCCGGCGTTAAGGCAACCTTAGGTGTGTGAATGTATAATATATTTGTGCATGTTCGATGGGAGGCAATATAGGCCATCTGTAAGTGTAGGAAAAGAATTCAGTAGATATTCAAAAATTATCAAAATAATCACAAATTTTCAAACACCAAAATTTTTAGAATTTATCAAAATTTTTAAAATTTTTAAAAATTTTCTATATTTCCTAGACTTTCAGAACTTTCAACAAAATTTTCATAAGTCAAAAACTGTTTTAATTTTCAAAAATTTAAACTATTTTTAATTTTTCAACTAAAAAACAAGTTTTAAATTTTCTAAATTTCAGAATTTTATACAAATAATAAATTTTCAATAGTATAACAATTTTCCAAATTTTGTTTCGCAAACTTTCTAAGTTTTCAAACTTCATTTACATTTAATTAAGTTGTAAAAATTTTTAATATTTAAGAAATTTCCTACATTTTAAAAGTATTTAAATCATTTTTTTTTTAATTTTTAAAAACTCAATAATTCTTAAAATTTTTAAGATTTCATAATGTTTTAAATACTTTCACAACTGGTAAATTATAGTTTAAAATGCCCAAAATCTTTAAAATTTTCAATACTGTCAAAATTTTTATAATTTTTAAACAAAGTTTATAGTAATTAAAGTTTTCCGAAAATTTTCAAAAAAGCTTATTGTTAAATTTTAGAAAAATATCCCGTATAAAATTATATTTGAAATTATATCGAGAATTTAAAAAATATTCTAATTTTCCAAGTTTGTTAAAATTTTCGTAAAATAATGAAAATTAAAAAAAAATTTATTAAATGCGAGGAAAGTTCCGTAGCGGTAACCTGACCGTTTTTACTTTCCTATACTTTCAGTATTGATTTCATGCAAAATTTCAAAGTTGAGATTTTAACGGAAATAGTCAGGGGGGGTCCATGAACCCCAAAAAAGTAATTTTTAAAAAGTGTCTGTCTGTGGGTGGGTGGGTGGGTTACGCTTCATATCTCCGGAACGGAATGAGGGGGTATATCAAAAATTCACCGACAAAATAAGCTTTAAAAAACCGAAACCGGAAGCGGAAGTTGTTTTTTTGGTAGCATTTTTTTAAGAAACTGAATTTTGAAAATTTTAATAGTGGAGATTAAAGAAGGCCTCAGGACAAATCAAACAATTTTTTACCGAATCCTCTAGCTTTAAAACGGCGGCCGCTACGAATTTTTAAACATTTCGACTTTAACGCCCATTTACTCAAAAACCAGTTATCTGATTGGAATCAACTACATCTTGTTTGATAGCCCTTCAAGGGTACTATACCATGAAATATAATTAATTTTGAAAATATAAAAATGATCGCAATGACATCACTCCAAAATTTTGGAATTTTTCAAAAACATATTTCTCAAAAACTGCCCATACGTTTTTGTTTAAACTTTTTAAGCTGATAGAGCTGGGTATCTTCTACAATTTGTTTTTTGAGCATTACTATAATTTCACTGTGACGCCCTCTATGAGTTTTTGAAAATTGAAAATTGGTACCCTTTTATTTATTTAACGGGGGGCAATAAAATATTTCTCTTAATGTAAAATGGCTCACCATTGATAGCAAAATCCGAATATAATAATATTTTTTCGATAATTTCATATTTAGGGGGGCTACTGTTCCCCCTCCTCCCAAATTTTTTCGATAAAAAATTGAAAATCTGGTTTTTGTTTTTTTTGCTCTAGGAGAATCTTATTACAAAAAATCAAAAAATCTAATTTTTTGCCCCTTAATAATCTTTTTGTCCTTAGAAGAATTTCACATACTTTCTACAGCAGTTGTATTCTTGTACTAGTCGTTTAATGTTCAGTGTAGGCTAAGTTTTTTATTTTAATAGATAGACTCGCAAACCCAAGAGCAAAGTTGTAGGGCAAATTCTTCTCGATTGTATTTAAGAAAAAAACTTGAGTTTCCAATTTTAATATGGCGGCCACGGTAAAAATAACTCTTTTTAAATGGAAACGTGGCATTTTGGCTTTAAAATCAGAAAGGTTTTGAAATTCTAAATACAAATTAATAAGAGTAATTTCTTGCTAAAAATAATACTTCTCGAGTTATTAATATATTTTCAAATATCAATTTCCGCGCTTCCGTTGATTCAGTCCGAATATTTTACCCAACCTTATGCTTGCAGCGCAGCGGTCGGTCTTTCTTCAACCGCTTCAAGATGTTACAACTTCTAAGAACTATTTACTTTAACTAGTCGTGTCTAGGACAGGTGTATATCGAAAGTGTTGGAAAATATAAAACAATGTATTTAAATGTATAGGAAAGTCGAGGCGAAGTGTTTCGCTCATTTTTTTGTTATGTCGCGTTATTTGGTTGCTACCGTCAGGCCAATTTGAAATACTTCGCCGGAATTAAAAGGAAAATTAAAGTTTACAACTGACCACCCGCCGCAATTTCCAATAGTAATTTTCGGATTATACCTAAAAACTAACCACCGCCGCAATTTAACCTTAACGCCTTAAAAAGTAACATCTACAAATAATGTGTTTTTGCATATTTAAAGTAATTTTTCAAAATAGGACCATTGGGACACATTTCAAAGAATTTCAATTTGTAGTGTGTCGTTCTCTACCTGTTTTTGAGAAAAACGCCGAATAACGCACGTCAACGAGCTATATTATCAATAGAAAGCGGCACCGATAAAGTTTTTGGGCCATGAGCGTTTCTACAAAGAGGGCGGAACTGACACAACCTAACATAACAACCCCAACGAAGCGGCATCCACAAAGATTTGGTCACAAAGGGTCCGGTAGCCGTACACTTTGATGTCTTTATATTCGATTTTATAAAGAAACTATTGACTTTTGTACACTTTTGGTTTTACCCACAGAAAACGATCTGTGAGAAGCCGACACTTATGTGCAACCAACAGAGATATTAATGTCAATATTGAAAAAATATTTGACTTTGTGATTTAGGTTTTTAAGCCAAAATTGTACCATTCATGTTATAAAAGTTCGGAAAAATTCGACGAGTTCGTTCAGGTGTATGTTTTATGAAGAACGCACTTCACTGGTCTTTCCGAGGCCTCGTCTATGAAAAGCTTTTGCTGAAACAATATGCAATCAATATTTAGTAAAATACTTGTAAAATGTGCGCCTTTGTTTCTGGGCACGAAACCTCGAGGGCTATTGACTGGTGAATGGCTTGAAATGAAGACAATGACGTGGTGTTCCTCAGATGTCTTTCATTGATAAACTTTAAAATAACTCGAGCTTGAGTAATTTTTCGAGAGTTATTTAGAGGGATGCTTTGTGTCGATGCATAATGTGTTGGTGGATGTGAAATATAAAAGCTTATATTGCACATACATTACAGGCGAGGGTGGGAGGCTTCCAATACATTTTTTTGCAGTAATCTGACTTGCAGAATAATTTTTAAACGGATTTTCACGAGGAGAAAATAGTTTCGTATTAAAGAACGCCAGAAACAGAAACCAAATAACAGAATTTGTTAGTCAAAAAGTAAAATATAGTAGGCAAAGTTCCTTCCCCCTCCCCCTAAATAAGTTTAGATTCATATTTTACAGTGCCATTTAGTTTGATTGCAGGATTTTGTATTGTTTCCTGTTTAATAAATAAAATCGTAATCATTTCCAAATTTCATAAATGCATAGAGAGAAATTAGATGCTTTGGAGAAAAATTAAATCACAGCTTGCTCCTAGCTGTATCAGTCTTGATAGAAAATTTAAAACATTTACTTTCTCAGATATCAAATTGCCTCTGTTTTACTCTCACACCAGTGGCAATTCCCATGCGTGGACACCTTATCTTGGACACTTTGTATAAATTAAAATAATAATAAAGCTTTGTGTTTCGCCAAACACTTACCAAAAATGTTAATCGATTAGAAAAATTTAACAAATATAATACTCATAAACTATCTTTAATTAAATCAAATAAAAAAGCAATTGCACCGTTATCCCGAGTAGACAGGATTATTTTAACAGTTGTAAAAAATTTATTGACAGTAATGGTTATACTTTATATTTTGATCCCACCCAGAAATTTAATGTTAACTGGTAAAAAACTCCCCTGCAGTTGTAATTCCTGATATCCCCAATTACCAATCACTTCCCCCTAATCCTAAGTGTCCTAATTTGTATGCCCTTCCTAAAATACACAAAAACTCGGAATATTTGAATCTTCAAGAGATATAGATTCGTCCACCTTCAAATTTGCCCCTTGGTTTAACAAAAGCCTCCCTAACCTGTTTAATTTATATCCCACGTTCAGTATCAAAAACGTGACTGATCTTGTGACGAAACTTGAAAATTCTCAAATATCTCACCAATGCCTTACTGGTTTGTTTTGATATCTGTAATTTTTTCAGCTAAGTCCCTAATTAAGAATGTCTCGGTATCATTAATAAAATGCTTTCTGGTTCCAATTATAGTGATAATTACTGTGTACACATTTTTAAACTTTTAGAAATCGGTCTTGAGCAAAATGTTTTCAAATTTAATAACTGGTTTTACAAACAAAATGATGGATTACCTATGGGGAGTCTACGAAAAAAGTCCCCGGAAAAAAAGTCACGGAAATAAGGCCATGAACGTCCCCCGGAAAGAAAGTCTCCGGAAAAAAGTCCTCGGAAAAAAGTCTCCTGGAAAAAACCTCCGGAAAAAAGTCTCTTGAAAAAACAGTCTCCGGAAAAAAGTTTCTTGGAAAAAAGTCCCCGGAAAATAAACCATGAAAAAAAGTCCCCTGGAAAGGAAGTCTCCGGAAAAAGTCCTCGAAAAAAGTCTCCCGGAAAAAAGACTCTTGAAAAAACAGTCTCCGGAAAAAAGCTTCTTGTAAAAAAATTCCCCGGAAAAAAGTCACAGAAAAGAAGTCTCCGGAATAAAAGTCTCTAAGGGAAAAGTCTGAAAAACTTTAATAAGAAAGGCAAAACTCATGAAAACACAGAAATATTGTTATAGTAAAATAATTTAAGATTAACTTGTTTTTTTATAGTGTTTATCGTTGGCAGTGAGTTTTTAAAAAGCTGATATTTTGATTATACCGGTAAATTCGGGGCTAGTTGAATTGCTAGATTGTTATTATTCCATACAATAAAAGAAACTGATGCAGTTTCTGGGCACAAAAGCAGAATTACCGACTTCCGGTTTAACTGAGAAACGGTTCTATCTTTGGCTTTTCCAGAACACTTTGTTTTGTGACTTTTTTCCTAGAGACTTTTTTCCGGAGACTATTTTGCCAATGCATTTTTTTCGGGGACTTTTTTCCAAGAGACTTTCTTTCTTGGAGATTTTTATCCGGGAACTTTTTTTCTGTAGACTTTTTCCTGGAGATTTTTTTTCCGGTGACTTTTTTTACGTGGGATTTTTTTCTGTGACTTTTTACCAGACGCTATTTTTCCGCGTATCACCTATGGGTGGTAGGTTTAAGCCCTTCTACCGCAGACATTTTTCTTATTGACATTGGAAATAATATTATTATCAATGATAATTTGTTTAAGACTTACATTATATTTTATTCCCGTCATGTTGATGGCATTTTTAACGGTTGTATCAACACCCTTAATATTTTCTTCAATTTTCTTAATTCGATACATCCCCGTTTAACTTTTACTATGGAACATAATCCTGATAACACCTTCCATTTCCTTGACCCACATATTTTCCTTCATCGCACTAATAGATTATCCTACGACATTGATAGAAAACCTACTCACACTGACAATAATATCCCCTTTTATTCTAACCATCCCCTTACTTACAAACTAGCCCTTTTCCACAATATTTGTTAATATCAAAGATACAATCTCTTTTCTTGATAGTATATACACTGTGTCTATAAAGTAACCCCCCCCCCCTACTAACTTTTAAACGACTTGTTATTTTACGACAAAATTTGGTGTGCTTTAATGGGAAATTAGATACTATTTTTTAAGCCCATATTTAAATTTTGTATCGATTAAAATGGTGACTGGGCGCCATTTTGAATTTTTTTTTAAATCGAAAGGGGGGTTGAGTGACACCTTATTGGAAAGGTCTTTTAGTTCTGCGCCTGATCCTAGAGTTCCAAAGAAAAATATTCAGCCATAACAAAATGACATTGTTTAAAGATAAAGAAGTCTATTAAAAAAAACTAAGAAACCAAAAAGAAATTAATAATGTTAGAAATGTTCTTGGCACATAAAAAGTCGGTTATGAAATTCCTGCCTTACATTTTCATAAGTTTCTGCAGTGATATTTCTGCAAACTTCTGTAATGCGTTGCTGCAGTTCTTCAATTGTTTCTGGACGGGTTCTGAACACTTTCGATTTCAGCTATCCCCATAGAAAAAAATCTAAGGAAGTTAAATCTGGGGAGCGAGCCGGCTATTCTACAGGCCAATCTATCTTCCAAGAAAATGTCCGTTGAGAAAGTTAGAAATAGGCCTATAACAACACCGTCTTGTTGGAACATAACGTTTTCAATATTATTTCTAGCCACGTGAGATATTTCTTGGAAAATTTTGTCCTGCAAAAAAGAAGTGGACTACTGTATAAAAAATCAAAACCATTTTGAATTAAGTGAGTCCATTTGTTTAAAATCCGCTATTTTGTTATGACTGAATATTTTTCTTTGTAACTCTAGGATTAGACGCAGAACTAAAAGACCTTTCAAATGAGGTGCACTCGACCACCATTTCTATTAAAAAAAATTTTAATTTTTGGCTTAAAAATAGTATTTAATTTCCCATTAAAGCACACCAAATGTTGTGGTAAAATATTAAGTCGTTCAAAAGTTAGTTGGGGGGGGGGGTGTTACTTTATAGACAGACGGTATATATACCAGATGATGTGCACTAGTTGTAAAATTAATGTACTGTATACATAGGTAGAACTAGTAGGAAATTTTCTATACAATTAAAAAAACATCTCAAGGCACTGAGGTGCAACAATTACCCTAAAAATCCCTTTTCGGTTAAATTTGCTTTTGTTTTACATTTATTAGAAATCCTTTATGACTTTGATCCCAACACTGATTTTATTTTAAACCTCTTTGTAATATTAACAATTTTTATACATATGTTTTGTTAGAAGCTTTTGAAATTTTTAAACATGTTATTGTGTATAAGGTCTAAATTTGAACCACAACAAATTTAATTTAATTTTTCCCGGCTATTATTTACAATTAAAAAAGATAAAATTTTGTTACAATTTTTGAGACTCTTAATATACTTCTAAAATTGATTTAAATAAATGAATTTATGTTTTTTTCAAGGTTCTCATGTCCTCGAACAATATTGATTTAAATTGTGTGTAGCTTCCCCACAATATTTTTATCCTATGAAAATTTCCGAAATACAAATCTTATATAGAACTGTCACACTCGACATAAATAAATAGACAAATAATTTATAGTTGTTTATTTAAAAAGTTCTTAAAATTATCTTTTTTGGCTTTTTTTAAATAAAATTGTATCCAGCTATGCTCCTGCCACTATGTTCCCTCCTTGTTAAATACGATTCGGCTCTGTAAAATTTGACATTCCAAATCAGCTGTTTGCCGCCATAAAACACGTTGTGCAGGGAAATTTACTTGTTTTCGATGGTAAATTCAATTTATCCAAATATGTCCATTAATCACCTTACCCAATGTTTATTCCATGTTGCTGTTTGATTGATTTATTCTAACAATTGAAAATAAGAAATAACTTAACATCTTTAGGTTATCCAAACTAACCTCACTTTTTTTTAAATTTTGTTTCAAGAATCAAAAATTCTTACTAAGATAAAACTTAATTATTTAATTGACGACAACTTTTATATTATTGATGACAAATCTTCCATAGTTTCGATGACAAACTTTATCATTAATTTTTATTTGAAGACAACTGGATTTAAGAAATGACGCCACTATCTTTAATAAAACGAATGCGTTTTTTTAGGTAAGCGAACATTTCTCCACTTTTAATTATGATTAATTTAAAATAAACACGATGAATCTTCCTCTCCGCCCTTCTAATAATTAAACACAATTTTTAATAAAAGAAAACTTTTGGACATTAATACTCATATAACAATATTATTAATAACAAATTTGATTGTGGTAATTATGTTACTCCTTGGTGCTCCGAGAATGTTCTTAATAATTTGTCTGGAAAAAAATTCTGCATAAACTAAAAAATATTGTCAGAAAATTTGAAATTCTTTTAAATTTTTTACATTAATTTATGATAAAGCAGAATTACTTCCAACAGCCAACTGTTACTTTTTACAGAATTGGCGAAAATACTGAAAACAGCGATCCTATAATAAAATACTAACTTTAAAATTATCTTTACAATGCTTTACACTGTAACCCTAACAGTAGCAGAGCAAACCATTTTGTTCTGGATCGTAATGAACTGAATCATATTATTATCAAGCTGTGCAAAGAGCATTCTGTAAAGACATAATCTACAATTTCACGGCCAGATTCTTGAATTGAGTTAACTGGTGTAACAAAAATTCTTTTCAGAAAGTACAAGACAACGGACGCAGTTTCAGGACGTATTCATTTTCCAAAACGAAATCAATCAGCCACCATGTGTCTTGGTTCTGAAGTCATGAACGTTTTATTGCCGTATTGTTGGATGTAACAGGACGACAGTAGCGAAGTAAATGACACAGTGGGTACCGAGTTATACCGTAACGCCATTTATACAACTTGCAGATTTATGACTTCTTGGAGTTGGACGTTTTGGGCACTTGTTACATTGCATTGCTGCTGAATAAGTCAATAGTACAGAGGAACAACGGGTGCCAAGTTAAAATTTAGGGAAACATGTCCTCATTTCAGGAGAAACATCAAGCATCGAGTCAACGTACAAAATTTAAATACGTTAGGCTCAACAAAAAAGATGCAAACAATACATTTAGCTTCGGTAGAACGCTGAGCAGTTAAGCACCGAAGATTTGTTATTACTGCATAAACAATTGAAGAGGAAATGTCTTTGCTAGTAAATATTTTAAGTAGTGTTTCACGAACTTCTTGTTCTTGTCTTGCTTTTCCTTGTTATTGTCTTGTTCTTGCTGCAAGAACAAGAACAAGAAGTAGGTGTGCCAGGAAAGACTAGCTGGAGCAAGAACAAGATTTCTTGTCAAGACGTTTGCAAGAAACAAGATTTCTTGTTTTATGTAGATACATAAAACAAAAGTTTCAAAACGCCGATTTTAACGCTTCTGGAACAGGGGTGTGTGAAAACAAAATGATACTGTAGTGCAAAATAATAATTTATAAGTTTTGTTGCAATGTAATGGGCCATAAATGAGCTATTTTCATAATAGACCCATGATTAGGCAATACGATAGCCCCTGCCAATTAAAAAATGAACAAGCGCATTTTGTAGGTAGGTTCCAATCTAATCAATAAATTCAAAGCCAGTAAATTGTTCTACATTTAATATAGATAACTCTTAATAAGCAGTGCGTTTCAAACAAAATGCAGAAATCAGTAATATCAAAACGAAGTTTTTTCGCAAAACTGCTTGCTATTTTAGCTGTCATTTCTGTACAATAAAACCATGGGGAAACCGAAACAGATGTAAAAGTCCAAAACTGACAGTTCAAATAATAAACAAATACGCTTTTTTTTCTATTTGTTTAATATGTGCTTCATTTGGAACGCACCGATAAAATACAAAAATTAAATTGTTAATGCAAAGAAACCAAATAAAATATATGCAAGTATAGTATGTATGTTAGTCTACTAACTACCAAACAAAATATAAAAGTTTCTTAGTCAGTACTACGCGGTACAAATGCGTTTAACAAGTAGGCGCAAGCGACAGGAAGCCGGCGCCGCTTTATCGAGACTCGATAGCTCGGGGAATCCCCTCAACTAGCGAAAACAAGAAATAAGCAAGAGTCTGGCTAGCAAGATAAGAACTAGGCTAGCAATAAATTTGTAAGACAAGAAGTTGTTTTACTTCTTCTCTTGCTTAGCAAAACAAGACAAGAAGTTGCCGAGCGAGTCACGGAATCTTGCTTTGTGCATCACTAATTTTAAGCGAAAATTTTGTTTAAATGTTGGTGGGTTTTTCCAAAATTAACTTTTTAGAAGTAGTTTGTTTCTGAATACAATAACTTGAACGAAATAATAATGTAAAGAAAAGATCATTAACCGCAAAGGCTCTAAAATAAACGATTCCCAAGCCTAAACCAAAGGAAACTAAAGTAACAGTATCTTCGAAAAAAATAACCTTTTTTAAATAATAGGTACGAAAAAATTGTATAGTTTTATAACCAGGATTATTGCTTATTAATCTTCATCTAATATGCACAAGAAAACACAAACATTTATGGCAAATATGGGAATCAAACACGGGGTCGGTTGGTTACTAAGCATAAACTCACTCACTTAGCCACCGCGGTTTCTAAACAATTATCTTAAAATAGAATAGAATATTATAATAATAAAATTGTTTTTGAAATTAGCTTTCATATGATGGTTTCTTTGTATCGGTACGGCTGATCAGATTATGATGAAACGGTTTTTAAACCCAAACTTTGACATCTCCTTCAAACGATAACACATTGAAAAATGCACCTACCCACTGAGTTTTTTCATCTTCCTTGGAAATCCATTTTAATTCCCGAGGGCTTAAAGGCAAATATGCATACCTCCGGACTACCGTAGTTGGCTCTCCTCTAAGATAACAATTATCTTAGAGTGAGGCTTAGTTACTGAATTTTTCCTGAAAAGGTAATAATAATATAATAATAATAAATTTATTGGTGATTGATACACAAAAAAAAAGGTATATACACAAGTCAAAAATACATATAAGGTATATAGTACATTTACACAAAATAGGTACACGTACAGTACACGCAAAATTGTTATTAAATAATATTTAATTCAAAATATTCACAGTATGAGTATAATGGATTAGCAATTAAAACCTCATAAACTTTTCTTATAAACGTGGTATGCGGCAAATTTTTCATATCAATGGGTAGTTTATTATAAAATTTTTGACACAGGCAATCAAAATTGTTATGGGTTATTGATAAACGACCGAAAGGTAAGTAGATGTTGTTTTTTTTTCTAGTATCATGATCATGGACATCCTTGACCATTTTGCGCTTATCGATAGTTTCTTTGGCGTAGAGTAGACAACTGTATACATACAGCGACGGTAATGACATAATACGTAAGTTCTTAAAAATTGGTCTACAGGTATCATTATTTTTAGCACCGGTCATAATTCTGAGTGCCTTTTTCTGTAATTTAAATAATTTCACGCTATGGGTACAACTTCCCCACAGTAAGATACAGTAATTTATATGTGAATGAAAATACGAAAAGTACAAATGTTTTAAAATATTTAACGAAACACATTGTTTAAAAGTTCTTAACATAAATATTGATTTTGACAATTTTTTTGCTGTTTCGTGTATATGTACACTCCAGGTTAATTTGGTGTCCAAATGCACACCTAAAAATTTTTCACATTGTGAATGTTCACTGGTATTGTTAAAGTTTTTTAGTGTAAACACCATGTCCGCAGTTTTTTCATTGTTTACCACTAACCGATTTATTGTAAACCACTTTTCAACTTCAAATAAACTTGCCTCTTTTACACACTGTAGGTCGTTATAATTTTGCGATGATGCAACCAGCGTAGTGTCATCAGCATAAAGATATGGCACCATTTTCGTTACCGAAGTCACTATATCGTTCATGTAGATTATAAAGAGGGTCGGACCTAAGACGGAACCTTGCGGTACTCCTATGTTAGTTATGTTTGTCTCAGAAAATGCTTTATTAAAGTAAACAACTTGCTTTCTATTTTTTAAAAACGATTGCAGTAGATTTAGAGCGGTTCCCCGTATTCCATAGTGCTCTAGTTTATCTATTAAGATGTTGTGATTAACACAATCAAAAGCCTTGGATAGGTCTAAGAGCGCTACTGAAGTAAACCCGTTGTCCTCAAATGAATTAATAATATTTTTTATTATTGCTATAATGGCGTGCTTCGTTGATAGGCCATCTCTGTAGCCAAATTGGTTATCCGACAAAATGTCATGGCGTTCTAGAAAGTTCATAATTCGGTGCTTTATTGATATTTCCATTATTTTAGAAAATATTGACGTAATGGCAATAGGCCTAAAATTTGAGGTAATATCGGTGTCACCTTTCTTATGCACCGGTATTATTTTAGATAATTTTAGCCTCTCCGGAAACACCCCTTCTTCATAACAGGTGTTTATTATGTTCTCTAGCGGTTTGGCTATCCAGGGCGCTGTAACTTTAACTAGTTTGCTGGTGATCTGGTCCATATCTTTAGATTTAGAGTTGCTCAGGTTATTTATAATTAGCAGCAGCTCCTTTTCAGTGCAAGGTTTCAGAAAGAACGAGAAAGAATTGGACATTACATGTTTTCGAATATGGTCGGTTGCTGAAATCTTTAGATCCGGTAGGTTTGCCACGAGAAGATGTGCAATATCACGAAAGTACGAACTGAAATCATCGGGGGTAAGATGTGATTCCAATTTCAATTTCTTCTTACTTCGTTAGGTACCTTTTCAAGAAAAATTCAGTGACTAAGCGTCACCATACTCAATTCAATAAGAGTACCGCAAATGATAATAAAAAATTGGTTAACGGTGATCATGCGAGTAGTATATTTCCACCGACGCGACAGTTTTCGAACGAATTCCGGAAAAACAAGTGCCTGGAAAAAAGTGCCGACGGAAAAAAGTGTCTCGGAAAAACGTGCCTCATTTATTGTTGCTTTTTGCACCTTCCATAGACGTGATGGAAACAGGAGAGAAATTACGTAACTTGAGAACACCATTTCTGCCATTTGATCCAATCCTTCTGTACGTGCCACTTACGTATGTGGTGACAAAATACTGGTTCAAATCTTGTAGTGATGATTCTTTTCGTAGTATTTAGTATCGATTTTTTCTAATAAATAAAATATAAATAATTTTGAAAATAAATTAAAAATAACGGTATTATATTGTTTATGTTATTTTATTTTGCAAGTGCATATGTCAAACTTACACCTACACAGCACTTTTTCCGCCGCACTTTTTTCCGCGGCACTTTTTTCCGTCGTCACTTTTTTCCAGGCCCTTTTTCCGCGTCACTTTTATCCACATAACTTTCTTCTGTCACCCTTTTTGAAAGTATTAAAACCAACTAAAGCTAAACTAAATGATAAGAAAGTGTGCCTTAACGGTTACATGTACGTAGTACATAAAAAATATGCAAATTATATACGCTGCAAGTGTTGTTTTTGCATGTAAGCTTTTTTTACCTTAGTATTATTCACTATAATACGTAAAAGGTACACTCTGTAATTATAAGCCTGCATGAACTAAGAACACTCAAACTGTGAAATAACAACACTTAAAAAAACAGCACTCTGCCACACAAGTAACTAAATAACAGATACGTATTTCCACAGGAAAGCTATCGTCATCAGTGGTAAGCTGACACTAAAGAATTAACTACCTAATATACAGGGTTATTCGAAAATAAGGAATAAAATTCGTATTTCTGAAGCGGGTTGGTTTTTGAAAAAATGGGCGAAATAGGTCGCTGGTACTTTCCCATACTTTTTACGTTTTAAATATTCTCGCTTCAAGAAGTGATGGAAATTTACATCTAATCTAGCCGGTACAAGTCCGTTGTAGATTCAAGGCCTTGGTTACATAGGTACGGACGGCTCGCCCTCCTACTACATAAAATGCGCTAATGCGCTCACGAAAATTGTTATAACAACCTTAATTATAGAGTTATCAAAAATATGCAAAAAATTAAAAATATTTTTTTTATTACAGCTAATTGATAGGAGTAGTTAAAATAACGTAGCTGTTGGAAAACACGTTGTTGATATTAAAAGCATCGTTTTTTTCCTTAATTTTCAAAATAGTTGAAAATTCTCTCTGATCCCAATAAGACTTAATTTTGCCTTAAGAAACGCTCCTGCTTCCTGGTCCAGATTCGTCCAGAAGATTCTTACAGGGATGTATTACATTTATTTTTACCTCGACGATATATTAATTTTTAACCGCGTCAGAACATTGGCGTCATGTAAAAATGGTTTTTGAACGTTTGGCTAGATACAGACTTTTGTTGAACGTTGATAAATGTGTTTTTGGGGCACAAGGTTTCATGTAAAGGCATTCTGCCACAAGACTCAACTTTTTGTTTATGCACATTTTTTCCCCTTTTTGTTTTTTTTTTTTTTTTAGTGAACTGAACTTTTTCTGCGCTACTCTTGGAATCTCAAGAATTGGACACACACCTAGAAGAACTAGAAGCAACTTCAAGCTAATTAAATTCTATTTTCTATGATATTCAATTAGTTACGTTACTTGTATTGTTTTTAAAAAGATCAGAAGTTTTTGTAGCTAAGATAGCATGCGCTTCACGTTTGCTGCGTAGTTTTTTTCTTCTGCAAAGTGGGGGGGGGGGGTATTAATGTAGCAGCCTGGTTTTATCAATTGTATTTGTAACTTAGCGACTTGGTTGCTATTTATATTAATAAAACAATTCATCAAAATTATTTGTAAACGTGAAAACTTCATTAAAACTTTGTCCTCCAAAATAGCGTTTTATTTACAACTACGAACCAAACATTACAGTACTTCAAATAGTCTATCGAACTGATAAAAGTTTCAATTTTTAAATTTTCCAAAATTCCTGGAGGGCGTCAGAGTAAAACTTAGGAAATTAGCAAAGAACAAATATTGTAGTTCATTGCAATCTCTATCGGCTCAGAAAGTTTAAAGTCAATGGTGTTGGCAGTTTTGGAGGAATTTTTGTTTGAAAATGTCCAAAACTTTGTACCGCTTGTATATTTACAATTTTCATTTCTCCAAAAATATTTTAGATCACCTGAATATACTTATTAAGTGCTACCAAATAATATGATAATTTGTGTTGATTGAATATTTTGGTTTTGAGTAAGTGAGCATTAAAGTAAAATTTTCAAAAATTCGTAGCGGCCTTCGTTTTGAAGATACGGCATTTGAACAAAAAGCATTTGATTTATCTTTAGATGCACCACAAGGTTATGTATTCAAAATTATTAAAAGGTGTTTAAAAATCTATACCGAAAAAAGTCTAATTTCCGTTTCCGGTTCCGATTAGCGACCTTACAAGGAACTACCTGCAACTAAAAAACTTCCACACAGCAAATCTTATAAAAATCGGTGAAGGGGTTCCGGAGATATAGGGTAACGAACGTACCCACCCACAGACAGACAGTTTTTTAAAACCACTTTTTTGGGTTCCTTTTACCCCAAAACGCGCATTTTCGTTAAAATCTGAAATTCAAAAGTATGCAAGAAATCATAACTTTCCTTACTAGAAGTATGGGAAAGTAAAAATGCTCGGATACTTAAATTGATTTGAATATAACTGCGTCTTTATGTGATTTCTTTTGTTTTTCAACATCAACCTCCGACCTTGACTTAATTTTTTTAAATAGCGACCTATACTTAGTGTGGGCTCGTTGGAAAGCTTGCTAAAAACTGCATTCAAATCTACCATCATAGTTGAACTGGGATGGTTGGTTTTTAAGTTACAGCAATTGAAAGAAAAAAATGCACCTTTTTCATATTTTTTTATTAAAAACTCTGTTTCCCAAAAAAAATGTATTTTCTCTTTAAAAGAATCAGTTCTAATTACATTACGATGTAAAAGTGGCCTTCAGCTCTGAGCTATGTCTTACCGTAAAATGGGCGTTAGTCACTTGCTACGCTCTGAGGTTGGGAAGAGAAAAACATTATAGACGCAGTGCTGCCGCGCAAAACGTTGACACAGAAATACTTTTAACAAAATGTTAGGGTAACAATTTTAAAGAATTTGAAAGCTTAGGCTCATTTTTTACTTTTAGTATAATACTGAACTGTTTATTTCATGAAAGTTTTCAGAACCGTAATTTTGACGGAAATACATGTTTTGGACCTGTTTTTAAAAACCTTTGTCTGTGGGAGAGTGGCTAAGTAGATGGGTATGATTGTGTATGTGTGCGCCATAGCTTAGAAACTGATGGTCTGATTTCAATAAAATACGGAATGTGGAAATATATCAAAAATTCATAAGAAAAACAAGGTTTTTTCTAAATAAAAAAAGAATGCGGGCAGAGCACGCAAGTTCCAAGTGAAACTTCTTAACGTGTTCTTACTGAAAGTGTTTTTGAATTCTATGATTTAACAGTATTCGATATTTTTGTTTTCGATGTTATTCCATTTGGTAGGCGGAAAAAAAGTCCCCAGAAAAAAGTCTCCACGAAAAAAGTCTCTGGAAAAAAAGTTACCGGAAAAAAAGTCCCCAGAAAAAAGTCCCTTGAAAAACAGTCTCCGGAAAAAAGTCTCCAAAAAAGTGTTGGATATTCAAGCCCCGTATAAGAGTCGGTTAAAATAAACGACTTCACCTGATTTTCATATACGGTTAGGTTAAGTTAGGTTGTAATAAAATAGCAATTCAACTGGCCCCGAATTTACTGGTATAATCAAATTATACGTTGTTTAATAAACTCACTGCCAACCATGAACAAGAAATGCAAGTTTATCTTATATTTAGATAAACTTATTTTATATTTAAAACACTTCTGTGATTTTATTAGTTTTGCTTTTTTTTTCAAGTATTTTTCCTAGAGACTTTTATTCCGGGCTCTCTTTTTCTGTGACTTTTTTTCCGGGGCTTTTTTCTAATGAACTTTTTTACGGAGACTTTTTTTCAAAAGACTTTTTTCCGGGAGACTTTTTTTTTCGGAGACTTTCTTCCCAGGTTACTTATTTTCTATAGACTTTTTTCTATGACTTCTTTTCCGGAGACTTTTTTTCCTAGATTCATTGCATTCGGCATTAATTCAGTTTCTAAACAATTATAACAAATTTTAAGTTTCATGTGCTTAGTATATGTAGGTACATATTACTTTTTGTATATTGTATTTTGTATTTACAATATACGCCTTCAATTTTTATAAACAAATTTTTAAATATTAGGAATAAAACACCGTGCTTCGTATATATTTTTCTAGATTTTCATCCTGATTCTTTTTCTTAGATCTTTTTCTAGATTCTTCCGTGGATTTTTTCCTCTTTCCGTATTATTTGTTCTAAATTCCTAATATTTAGAAGCTTTAATCTATATAACCTAACAGAGAATGCAGTCTAAAACTTGAGAAAAAAACACAAAAACTGGTATTAAATATTGTAAGCAGCCACGTTTTAAGAAATATTTAGCGACTACAAAATCATTAAATGGAACCATGTTGTTGGTTGCTTCAGGACGTTTACGTCTTTCCTATTTACCGAAAATAACTAATTTTTAAACACCTTGTATTAGATTACAAAAAGAAGATTTGAAAAGAAATAAACCCCAGTTATTGGAAGAACCACATCATTACAAAACAAACCATTGAGCCACGAGATAATCTGTGCCGTGTTGGGGGTCCTTCCAAAGCCGTTTCAAATGTCGGCACAGTTTCATGTTGGCCAAATGTTCCCTGGATTAGTTTTAAATATGTTCTTAAGAGCTATATGCGGCCTAACCTCCTAACGAAGTTCATTCTTGCGGCCTCTATTAGTATATTCCTTTACGTCTGTCACGAGGCCTGACAGTTACAATATTGTAATCTGTTTATCCTCTTATAGAAATAGCATTTAGATAACGTAATTCCTAGTTTGGACAAGATAACTGCGGCTGTTTGGGCCTTGCGGATTCGTATTATTATTATCCCAAGCAGTGACCGTCCAAACAAACTTTGTTAGTTTGGACATTCCTTTTTAGACACCGCAAATGCAATTTGCAATATGTTCAAGAGCCAGATGCTTATTTATGCTTGATTAAATCAGAAATTACATCCTTAGTATTCCCATTTGTTGTGTATATTAAATTAATATTTTTTTAAATAAATATAAGGTAAAGTAAGTACAGAGATTTTGCGTTGTTTGTGATAATTTGTGTGCTTATCTGGCATTAAAGTCTCTTGAATTTCCGTTGCGGTTTCGAGTTTGTGCTTTAATGTAACATTGAAATCACCTCACTTTCTCTACACCCTTGACGTTTTTTCCTCAAATCAGTATTTAAGTCTAAACCTTTTTGTGAGATTTCAAACTAGGAGCCAAAATCACAAATAAAATCCTTTCACATTTCGCCGTGTTTATGTTGTTACAGCGAAGGGAGAAAACATCTATCCATCACGAGAGATTGTCCCTGCGGGACTATCGTTCATTATCTCGCTACGACAAACTACCAAGGGATTTTCACCATTAGACACATCTTCATCTATATCCACTATTGTTAGAAAATAAATTACCGTGAAATACCACCCAGCACCAAACTGTGTACTTCGCAATTTCTATAATCTCCTTTATGGCGTAGCTAAAAGCTGACAATGCAATTGTTCCTCACAAAATGAAGTTTTCTAGTAGCAACAAGGAATCTTTTAAAGAGTCCAGTGTGTCCGATCGATAATTCTGTTCAGGGATAAGTAAAAGAATGAACACTCAGATGTCTAATCATTTTTACTGATGGGTTTACTGCCGTTGCTAATAAGTTGAGAAATCTCTGCGTGACCAATGAGGAAATCATATTCAGTAGTTCAGTGTTCATTTCTTCCATTGACAAAATTTTTTTGACTTCAGCTGAAAGATGATACTGTCACGTGCTCAGACGTTGTGAGTTTTTATTCTGTTACACGTTAAAATTATTTTGTATAGATAGTTTTGCCTAATTTCACTTGATTTAAAATCTCATTCAGAAAATTAAAGGTGGTCCAGATGATTCGTTTTGTTTTCGATGAAAATTGGTATAATTTATACAATTTCATTTATTTCAGGGCTACTTCGCTTAATTGCGGTTTCTTAATGATTTTAGATTATTCTGGGGTGCAAATAAAATAACTAATTTTACTTCAATTCTAACGTCTTTCTAGCGGTATATAGTTTCAATTAATTTTTATTTAATTGTAGATAAATAACAGGTGTGAAGCCAGCAGCCAAAACATAGCCCCTCCAATTTAACCGAAAATACCCTAAGGGCCCACACAAACACTAACATTGTAGATCGCCGACGTAATAACAAGAAAACTTGCAAATTCTACATTAAATTCCAAACCGATGCTTTATTAATAAATTACCACCTAAATAGGTAATTACTGTACAGAATCTATAAAAACCGTTTACTGAGGTGCCAGCTACCCCAAATATTAAAAATGTATTCCTAAAAACCGTGCATAGTTCAACCAGCAAATGGTATCCATAGATTACGTAAACAGGGGTAATTTAATAATAGCATCAAAAAATAAAGACGTCAGCAAACACTGGCAAGCCGTTTTTAAATATATGGGGCTGGCTGCTACCATTTAGGACGTCTTGCGAGTGTTTACTGACGTCATCACGACATTACCCCCTGACTACGTTATCTATGTAGAAACTTTTGTTGTGGAACTATGTGCAGTTTTTGAGTTATTAATTTTTTGAACATTTGGGGTTGCTGCTACACCCTTAGACAGCTTGCGAGTTTTTGCTGACGTCTGTATGAGAATACACTCTGACTACGTTGTCTATGTAGAAAATTTTGTTGTGGAACTATGTACAGTTGTTGATTATTAATCTTTTGAATATTCGGGGGTGCGTGCTACCCCCTTGGACGATTTGCAATAGTTTGTCATCATGACATTACCCCCCGACTACGTTATCTATGTAGCAAATTTTGTTGTGGAACTATGTGCAGTTTTGGAGTTATTAATTTTTTGAACATTTTAGGTTGCTGCTACACCCTTAGACAGCTTGCGAGTTTTTGCTGACGTCAGTATGAGATTACACTCTGACTACGTTGTCTATGTAGAAAATTTTGTTGTGGAACTATGTACAGTTGTTGATTATTACTCTTTTGAATATTCGGGGTGCCTGCTACCCCCTAGGACGATTTGCAATAGTTTGTCATCATAACATTACCCCCCGACTACGTTATCTATGTAGAAAATTTTGTTGTGGAACTATGTGCAGTTTTTGAGTTATTAATTTTTTGAACATTTTAGGTTGCTGCTACACCCTTAGACAGCTTGCGAGTTTTTGCTGACGTCAGTATGAGATTACACTCTGACTACGTTGTCTATGTAGAAAATTTTGTTGTGGAACTATGTACAGTTGTTGATTATTAATCTTTTGAATATTCGGGGGTGCGTGCTACCCCCTTGGACGATTTGCAATAGTTTGTCATCATAACATTACCCCCCGACTACGTTATCTATGTAGCAAATTTTGTTGTGGAACTATGTGCAGTTTTGGAGTTATTAATTTTTTGAACATTTTAGGTTGCTGCTACACCCTTAGACAGCTTGCGAGTTTTTGCTGACGTCAGTATGAGATTACACTCTGACTACGTTGTCTATGTAGAAAATTTTGTTGTGGAACTATGTACAGTTGTTGATTATTACTCTTTTGAATATTCGGGGTGCCTGCTACCCCCTAGGACGATTTGCAATAGTTTGTCATCATAACATTACCCCCCGACTACGTTATCTATGTAGAAAATTTTGTTGTGGAACTATGTGCAGTTTTTGAGTTATTAATTTTTTGAACATTTTAGGTTGCTGCTACACCCTTAGACAGCTTGCGAGTTTTTGCTGACGTCAGTATGAGATTACACTCTGACTACGTTGTCTATGTAGAAAATTTTGTTGTGGAACTATGTACAGTTGTTGATTATTAATCTTTTGAATATTCGGGGGTGCGTGCTACCCCCTTGGACGATTTGCAATAGTTTGTCATCATGACATTACCCCCCGACTACGTTATCTATGTAGCAAATTTTGTTGTGGAACTATGTACAGTTTTTGAGTTATTAATTTTTTGAACATTTTAGGTTGCTGCTACACCCTTAGACAGCTTGCGAGTTTTTGCTGACGTCAGTATGAGATTACACTCTGACTACGTTGTCTATGTAGAAAATTTTGTTGTGGAACTATGTACAGTTGTTGATTATTACTCTTTTGAATATTCGGGGTGCCTGCTACCCCCTAGGACGATTTGCAATAGTTTGTCATCATAACATTACCCCCCGACTACGTTATCTATGTAGAAAATTTGGTTGTGGAACTATGTGCAGTTGTTGAGTTATTGATCTTTTGAATATTCGGGGGTGGCTGCTAGCCCCTTGGACGATTTGCTATAGTTTGTCATCATGACATTACCCCCCGACTACGTTATCTATGTATAAAATTTGGTTGTGTAACTATGTACAGTTGTTGATTATTAATCTTTTGAATATTCGGGGGTGGCTGCTACCCCCTTTGACGATTTGCAATAGTTTGTTATCATGACATTACCCCCGACTACGTTTTCTATGTAGAAAATTTGGTTGTGGAACTATGTACAGTTTTTAAGATTAATTTTTTTAATGTTCGGGGGTGGCTGCTACCCGCTTGCGAGTGTTTGCTGACGTTATAATGACATTATACCTTGACTACGTTACTTATGTATAAAATTTAGATGTAGATTTACATTGTTTACTCTGAAAAGTCACACAACTACTAACAAGTGGAATTTTGATCAATAAACAGGTTTTAGTGCCTTGGGAGACCGATAAAGCGGACGCTGCAGAGGTGTCTATATACACATTATTTATAGTTTAATTTTTAAAAACGATTGAAAGTTAAAAAAAAGAAATTTAGTTTTACTACATTTCAAAAATTCATCAAATATAAAAAAAAACCTTTTAATTTTTGAAATTATTACATTTTTCTAACTTTTCAAAATTTAATAATACTAAATTTCTTAAAAGATTTATAAAATTTAAAATTGTTCAAAAATTTTTACAATTTGCTTTTAAACGTTCCTGCAATTTTCGAACTTTCACAATTTTATAATAACTTCAAAAGTTTTCAACATTTTCAAAACATTCCTAAATTTTTAAAAAGTTATTATATATTCAATGCTTTTCAATAAGTCACAAAACCTTCAAAATTTTTACAAAATTTTAAAACCCAAAATATTTATCATTTTCAAAAATTTTTATATCCGAACATCTTCAAAATTAAAGAAAGTTCATAATAATAGAACGTTTTGAAAAAAAGCAAAGGTTTTTAAATTTTTATTCATACATCAGGTATGAAATATAATCTGAATTTTATTGAGATTAAAAAAAATATTCTGAACTTCTATAAAATTGGCCAAAATTTTGAAATGGTCAAAAATTGATGTAAATGCGAGGAAGGACTCGTGGCGGTTGCCCAGTAGCTTTTTTTTTGTTTTGTACAGTTTTCAAGATGATTATGAGGAATTACTACAACGCTGAAGTATTCCAATCATATACCACTCGTGAATTGAAAACTAACTGAGAAAAATTACTCAAACTTCTTGCGTAGCAGCTGGTGTTAGTTTTATGGGTTAAACATTCTTAGCGAGCGTTGCAACAAGTTTTCGTAATTTTTGCCTGATCATATTTCAATTTACCATGCCGGTGCAGGCTTGGGAAAAGTCATTTTCAAAACTGATACCTAATAACTAAAAATTAATTAATATTAATATTAAAAAGAAACCTTAATCCGGCACTGCTAACACCCTAAACAATACAATCCACTGATGACCCTACGAACAAATGTTCAGTGATGGTTAGTGAAGCACTGTTGCCTATAGTAAAGTACCTTCTCCTAATGTTTAATTTGTTCAAAATGGCAAACTTGAGTTGTTAACCAAGAACAAACTCGTTCATTGGCCACATCACAAATCCTCTTTCATTTACCAAATCAGAAAACCATGAACGCAGGGTCGTACATATATTTATACAAGCCGCAAAAGCGCATCGATATTATTACAAATTGTTTGCACCATTGTGTCATAACAATTGGAAAAAATCGCCCAACTAAACGTTGCAAGCGGATTGAGTTTTACAATAAAATTTGCGTTTGAACGCGCTGAATAGCTGCATAGGGGTTAGTTATAGATTAGGGCCTCGGTACTCGAGGACAGCTGCCAAAATCCGGCTATTTATTAAACATACGTGTTAATCTGAACACACAGAGCGATTCCGGGTCTTATCCCGAGGGTTTTAAGGCTATTAGGTCGGGGCTGTTGCCGGTATTTATGCGGGGTGTGCGGTTGTTATGCCTCGGTTACACTAACATGTTTATTATTATTGGAATGAGCGAGCTTTTGCGGGTTGATTGAGCGATTATTTTGGGTGAGGGTATTGTACAACTGTTTGGTGCGATTTAACGACTTTGGGAAAGTGTCCATTTTGACATTTCCTAAATTTAATTTCTCATTAACAGATGGAAACTTAAGGGCCGATCATGTAACACGCAGATGGTACTGGATTTTATAATTGTTAGTGCGTGTAAACATTACTCATTAAAACACATGATCGAATATGTGACCATCATATTTTCTTCCATACCGATATAATTTAAATATTGTTGTCAAGATACTTTTAAAAATTGGAGAATAATTCTCCTTCGTCATGACGTATTGAATTATCAAAAAAAAAAATGAGTCGCACTTTGCCTAGAGTTTCCAATAGTTTAAAATAATTAAATTTTGTAGTCTCAAGACTATTTTATATTATATGATAACTAGCAGAACCCGTGGGCCACGCCTTTTGATTTTTGTTTCTTAAATCTATACCCGGCGCGGCGCTTGCCGCTCTGCGTGTTTTCTCCGCGGAGTCAATGTGAATGAGAGTTACTCCGAGAAATAAAATACGTGAAAAAAAAAACAGAAGTAGCCCGAAAAACTAAACCCGAAAGAAAAGCCCGGAAAACAGACCCGATACAAAAAATTGAAGGAAGAAATATGACCGTAGAATCTCCAAGAAAAATATTCCTCGAAAAAAATATCTTATCATAGCCCCAGAAAAATAAACCTTAAAAAAAGCGAGAAAAAGTTAGTTAAACTTATTACTTGTCTTTGTTTAATAATAAATAGGAACTAAAAAATCTTGTTAGACATGTGCATAAAATTCCGAAATGAGAATCGCTCTTATTCATATAAATCAGAGATATAATGATATAATTAATTCACTTCGCTGGTATCGGAACTTCATGGCCCAATCACCATACTTGTCGTGATTTTAGCGTAAATATGGGAACCCGCAAACAGTATATACCTAAACAGTCTCGATATGTAAGACATGATACTGCGTCCTCACTAAAAGTATAGTTCCTACTGAAGTATCTATACTTTGTAGTAAACAGTTTCGTAGTAAACACTTTTTAATAATAAGCAGAACCTAGTCTAGCTGCAATTTGTAGGTCAATGAATTGTGGAATTTAAATTTTTATGTGGTCGTTGTAAGCGCGTTAAATACCCCCAACCGATCTGGTAGAATTAAAGTAAGCCGTGAGTAACCAAATTGCAGCAACACCCGTGACAGCAACATAAATTTTCGCTTAATACAATCAATAAATGAGTCGAGATGCGAGAGCCTAATACCCTAATAAGAGCCAGTACAAAAAAAATGCTTCTAAAATGCAGCACGTCACCGCAGCTCGCAACAAAGTTGCCGTTACACGGATAATTTTTTACTTTCATCGAAATAAAATCTATTTAATGAAATTTGACAAAAAATATTACAAGCAATTTAAAAAAAAAAGTAAGTCAGAGAGGAGGGTGGGGTTACTGCATTTAAAGATTAAATTTAGAATAAACAAAAATGGTTTACCATCTCCCGTTTATTAAATAAAATGAGCGGCATTAATTTTCAAAAATTCGTGGAAGGCGTTACAGTCGACTTAGCTAATTAGCCCACCAACCAAATATTAGCTCATTTCTAGCTATATGCGCGCACAACGCACAACAGGCAAAAGACCGTGTCTCTAGTTTTAAGCATTATTTTTCCGTAATTTTCAAAAAGTAGAAAATTCTTTACGTTGAAGTTTTTGTGGTTTCGCCCCTGACCGTTATTTAAACAACACCTGAAGTATTTACCGATTTTACTAAATAATATTTAAATAACATCAAACATAAACATACTAATGAATATATTAATAACAACAACAAAAAACAAAGAACATAAATTTAGTTATGGAAACCGCACGCCTTCTTAGCGGCGTCGTAGGTTGGCTACACAATTGCTCCGGGAGTCTTACCAATGTGGGAGCACATGATGTGCCACTGGGGCCGGCGCGGTGGAATGGTGCTGCAAAGAGTCCGGGTCCCTATCCGCGTAGAGGTCGGGCTGAGGACTTGCAGCTCTTGCTGGTTTAGAACTTTTTCTCCCAGTCAGGGTGGAAGAAGGATATGCGACTCTCTCGAGGTGCTGCTGGGTTCTAGAAGGAGTTGCATGCCTCGGGACTCTAGCAAGAGCTGGGTTGCTGGAAGCTAAGTTCTATTAGAGTAATGCGGGGCTTTAAGAACATCTTCCTGTGATGGTTTGCTCTAGATCACTACTTCCGGGTTTTTGTCACCTCATACGATGGCCGTTGTGGCCCGTTACAGTAGTAGGCGTGATTGTAACGGTTCGTCGGCCATGGTGAGAAGTGGGCGTTGTGGCCACCACACAAGAGTGAGTATTGTGTTGAAGATGGATGTTGGATGCCTTACAGTGGTGGGCGTTGTGGACACGGTGAAAGTTGAGGTTAATATGCAGAGTGGGCGTTGTGTCCCCGGTTCTGAAGCGTTGCTTTTAGGATCTTAAAGCATATGCTTTCATGCTCTGAAATCAACTGATTTTCCTGTGCAAATGCGCAGCGTCTATACATTTTTTTTATAAGTTAGCGTTGGTTAGTAAGAGAAGAAATATTTACAATTGTTGATCAACAGACAGGGCGAATTTATTGTTTAATGTAATGAAACAGAAGTAGCCGTTGAATAGCAACGTCTAGATAATACAAACAAACAGGTGTGGTTGTTTATTTACCAGATCGAGTATAGTTATTTAAGTATCAAGGAATGTATGGACGTAATAACATCCGAGGTAGGCGAATACGAGCTGAGGCGGAGCCGAAGCTTGTCGCCTGCCGAGGATGTTATTAGTTGATACATTCCGTGTTACTTATTAAATTTTTCACGCTACCGGCAATGTAAGTAGGCCTACAGGTAGAAATTTAATCATATTTTTAAAAGTTCGTTTTGACAGCTGTCATCGGAATTATTTTTTAAAAGCTCCATTATTCTAAGTTGTTTGTGTTTGTTACCATATCAACGAACAGTTAAAATCAACATTATTTTCCTAGGGATGTAAGTGACACTATTAAGTTCCGTCGTCAAGGGTAACAAGTACACGAATGTGATCAGCCATTTACGATCCCTGTAGCTATGGATGTAAGGCCTACTTACATTGCCGGTAGCGCCGGTAGCGTGAAATAGTTATTTAAGTATCAAGGAATGTAAGGACGTAATAACATCCGAGGTAGGCGAATACGAGCTGAGGCGGAGCCGAAGCTTGTCGCCTGCCGAGGATGTTATTAGTCGATACATTCCCTGTTACTTATTAAATTTTTCACGCTACCGGCAATGTAAGTAGGCCTACAGCCCCTACAGGTAGAAATTTAATCATATTTTTAAAAGTTCGTTTTGACAGCTGTCATCGGAATTATTTTTTAAAAGCTCCATTATTCTAAGTTGTCTGTGTTTGTTACCATATCAACGAACAGTTAAAATCAACATTATTTTCCTAGGGATGTAAGTGACACTATTAAGTTCCGTCGTCAAGGGTAACAAGTACACGAATGTTATCAGCCACTTACGATCCCTGTAGCTATGGATGTAAGGCCTACTTACATTGCCGGTAGCGCCGGTAGCGTGAAATAGTTATTTAAGTATCAAGGAATGTAAGGACGTAATAACATCCGAGGTAGGCGAATACGAGCTGAGGCGGAGCCGAAGCTTGTCGCCTGCCGAGGATGTTATTAGTCGATACATTCCCTGTTACTTATTAAATTTTTCACGCTACCGGCAATGTAAGTAGGCCTACAGCCCCTACAGGTAGAAATTTAATCATATTTTTAAAAGTTCGTTTTGACAGCTGTCATCGGAATTATTTTTTAAAAGCTCCATTATTCTAAGTTGTCTGTGTTTGTTACCATATCAACGAACAGTTAAAATCAACATTATTTTCCTAGGGATGTAAGTGACACTATTAAGTTCCGTCATCAAGGGTAACAAGTACACGAATGTTATCAGCCACTTACGATCCCTGTAGCTATGGATGTAAGGCCTACTTACATTGCCGGTAGCGCCGGTAGCGTGAAATAGTTATTTAAGTATCAAGGAATGTAAGGACGTAATAACATCCGAGGTAGGCGAATACGAGCTGAGGCGGAGCCGAAGCTTGTCGCCTGCCGAGGATGTTATTAGTCGATACATTCCCTGTTACTTATTAAATTTTTCACGCTACCGGCAATGTAAGTAGGCCTACAGCCCCTACAGGTAGAAATTTAATCATATTTTTAAAAGTTCGTTTTGACAGCTGTCATCGGAATTATTTTTTAAAAGCTCCATTATTCTAAGTTGTCTGTGTTTGTTACCATATCAACGAACAGTTAAAATCAACATTATTTTCCTAGGGATGTAAGTGACACTATTAAGTTCCGTCGTCAAGGGTAACAAGTACACGAATGTTATCAGCCACTTACGATCCCTGTAGCTATGGATGTAAGGCCTACTTACATTGCCGGTAGCGCCGGTAGCGTGAAATAGTTATTTAAGTATCAAGGAATGTAAGGACGTAATAACATCCGAGGTAGGCGAATACGAGCTGAGGAGGAGCCGAAGCTTGTCGCCTGCCGAGGATGTTATTAGTCGATACATTCCCTGTTACTTATTAAATTTTTCACGCTACCGGCAATGTAAGTAGGCCTACAGGTAGAAATTTAATCATATTTTTAAAAGTTCGTTTTGACGGCTGTCATCGGAATTATTTTTTAAAAGCTCCATTATTCTAAGTTGTCTGTGTTTGTTACCATAGCAACAAACAGTTAAAATCAACATTATTTTCCTAGGAATGTAAGTGACACTATTAAGTTCCGTCGTCAAGGGTAACTAGTACACGAATGTTATCAGCCACTTACGATCCCTGTAGCTATGGATGTAAGGCCTACTTACACTGTCGGTAGCGTGAAAAAGTTATTATTTTTAAATTAAATAATTTTATTTTGATAGCGTGTAATGCGAATAAAAGCGTGGTCGAGAGCATATAATTTGTTAATTATGTCACCAATACCAAAATTGTCTGCCAACTTGACAGCGTATTTTTAAGTTAACAGGCAAAATTTTTAAATAAATCGTTACGGCTACCATTTTACAGCTAGTGCTCAGAAAAAAAACTAAACTATGGAGAAATCTTAATGCTCTGTACCTTAAACTCCGTTTTTGAAATCAAAATATCAAAATACTATATAACTTTTGTTTGCGGTTTTGAATTGTTTTAAGAAACTTTTTAAACGGATGAATTTTGGTTGTCCTAGCGAAATATTACAAATATTGCTAAAATCCGTCATTTTTTAAAAACTACCAAACCTGCATTTCCGTCAAAATCTCGTAGTAAAATTCTGTTTAGAATTAAAGCTGTATTAATTTTTATTTATTTATTGTTCTTGCATTAAACTCAGAAAATAATTTGTAAAACTCACCTTCACCGAAGAAGATAATAAAAAAATTGTACAAACAAATTGCAGTCACTGAATTCCCTATTATTCCATTGTCCAAAAATATTGACTTATGGTTCTATTTCTGATTCGTTTCTATATTTTTCCCGACCCAGAAGGGTCTGTGGGTACCTACGGCGCGGCGGCACCGCGATTGTTGTAAACCGTGTCGAACCGCAAGTGACACATGACGTGTTACTTAACCAACATCTTCCACATGAGCGCTCCCTTATGAATAAAATATATAACACCAAATATTTCTATAACCCAATTTAACCGTTACACCGAGGCCGCGCACAATAGAGCTTAAATATGATTTATGAAATATTTTATTTAAGGCAACTGCTGCTTGACACCCCAAACATCGGTAAATAGTCGTATGGTTGTTGTTCCCCCCTTGTACTCTCTTGGCTCTCGGCGCGGCGTTTGTGGGAAATGATTTCCAATGTAAATCACTAACAGTTGGCAGTTTTATTAAACGCTACACACTCAGAACAAATACGCATTATTGGTAGGTGGGGTGGCAGTTCTTACTGTTTAATTTTTTGGAAAAAGCAATATAAGTTGTTTCTCATGTTTGTTTCGTACAAGTTGTTTGTGTAAAAATAAAAAAAATAATAGTATCAAAAGTTTAATGTACCGACTGTAACTCTTTTGCCGCAAACGTTGAGAATCTACAGGGTGTCTGTTTATTACATCAAAAAATGGATAAATTCTTAGGCGAAAATCATGATGATTGAAGTAAAATGTTGTTAACCAAAAATGCTTTCTTGAAGACTTACAATACATCAAAGTTGCAGCAGAAAAACAGAAGATTACTAATTACTTCAGAACCTTAATAATTTGATACAATATGAAAAACAAAAAAATGTGTGTCACGCACGAAAGTTCTAAGTGAAACTTCTTAGCGTGTTCTCACTAAAAGTGTTTTTTTTTTGCGAAAATTGCTTCAGTTACTAATCTGGTATTTAAGATATTTTGCAAATATTAATTTAGAAAGTTCAAGCAAACATGGATGGACTTTTGCATTAAAGACAGACTGAAATGCAGCAGTGAATGCCATTGTAAAGATTGTAACAACAATTTAATAAGTTTAGTCGAAGGTCTTGATTCACCAACAGAAAAAACTTATTACGAAAATTATACTCGTTTACTTACACGTCATTATTTTCATATTACGTCACGAAAATGTCGACTAACTAAAGCTATTTTTATATCTATACAGCTTCACGAACTATCAAGATTTACGCCTACGATGCGGCAGGCGGCGTTTTGATATAAAATTCATACCATCAAAATAATGACCATATGATATCTATTTGTTGTTTTAAAATATTTCCCAAAGCTTATTCCTTATTTTGTCTGCTGCTTGTATATGTTAAAATCTACAAGTAGCACGGTTTGTCGCCTAGTAAAAAGTTAGGCTTGAACATTTCGCCAAATGTTTAATACGCCGACTCTATATTTTAAAAGAATCCAAAACGCCGACCTGGTCCACAACGCCGACTACTATTCGAGGACCATTTCGCCGATTAACGTATATTGAATATTTCGTCGACTGAGCTCAAAACGCTCGTAAGTGACATTTTGCCGACATTGACCTAAACGCTGGCCGAACAGTCTTATCAAAAACCCGAAAAAGTCCACAATGCCAAACACTCGTACGGGACACTCTTCCAACCGAGTCTAAAACGCCGAAACGAGACTATGAGCAAAACGCTGACCATGTCTAGAATACCGAACGCTCGTAAGTGACATTTTGCCGACCTTGACCTAAACGCTGACTGAACGGTCTGATCAAAAAGCTGACAATGTTCAATATGCCGAATTCTCTTAAGGGGCACTTTTCTTACCGCGACCATGTTGTAATAATACCATTATAATTTATAATGATGTTACTACGCTACAAACTGGCTAACAGTTTTTTTTTAACAATTGAATTCTCGAGTAGCCTATGACAGGTTTTCCTAGACTAGCTGATAATAACAACTTTTACAATTTCTAATTTCGTTTCAATTTAACGATTTAAAAAAAATCTTTTTCTGAAAAAATACCAGTTTCAACGTTTTTTACGAGAAGAAAAATCGAATTCAAGTTGTTGGAAAAACATTGCGTCGAATTAAAGAAAACCAAAAGCGAAAGAACAAATTCCTCCACCTAAAATTTGGTGGAAGAGGAATATTACTCCCCCCCCCCTTTAAATATTGCTGCATCTAAATATTAAGTGGTGAAACCTATTCTACTATCATCAGTCAAGAACAAATTTGCTTAAACAGAAGTATTTTAACGTCACCTCTTCATTAAATAAAGATGCATAAATTTGCGATTTTCACAAAATCATGAAGGGCGTCTCAGAGTAATTAAAGGAATTGGGACACAAACTAAATTGTAACGCATACTTAGCTTTCTTAGCTTATGTTATTTTAGATATTTTTGAAAATGTCAAAAATTGGAGTGTACTTTACAGTTTCAGTAGTTCCCAAAGTTCTTTTAGCTTATAAAATTTCGTAGCCGCAGTGCATTTCTAATATCAAATTTCATCCCGATCTGTTACTAAGTTTTTGAGTAATAACGCGTTAAAACCAAATTTTTAAAAATTCGTAGTTAGCGTTACAGAGAATACAGCGGACCAAAAAATGTTGAGATCATTTCTGTACGTACTTAGGAAAAAATGATTAAATCAAGAGTGACGCTACACTTTTGAAGTTTTTTTACACAACAAACTGAATATAATGCTAATACTGCTATGTAATTGTAATATTGAAAGTAATATAAAGTCTAAATTTTAGTACGAAGTACTGCTATTGTCGGCGTAATGATTTTCATTGATGTGTGGCGTTTTGGTGTTTCGGTGTTTTGGTCGCGGTCGCCAGTGTCTCTTACGAGCCTTTGGCATTTTAGACATGGTCAACGTTTTGCCGAGACTGCTTTATCGACATTTTGGTCACTGTCGGCAGTGTCCTTTACGAGCTTTCGGTATTTTGAACACAGTCGACGTTTTGTGCATAGTCTCATTTTGGCGTTTGGTCGGGGTCGGCAAAGTGTCTTCTGCGAAATAATCAGCGTGGTGGATATTCAAGGTTCGGCCGTTATTCCGCTTCGACGCCAATTTATCGGTCTTTGTAGCGTCGCTTAACAATGGTCGGCGTTAAACACGGTCGACAAAATGTCCAATGAATGTTATTCGGCTTTTGGACATCGGCGAAATGGTTCTCGAATAGTGGTCGGCGTTATAGACCCGGTCGGCGCTTTGGACATTCAAAATATAAAACCGGCGTTTTGGACATTCGGCAAAAAATTCTAGGCTCAAAAAGTTCACTACATTGGAAGCAAAAAGTTATATTTGTAGTAATTTCTTTAGGTAAAAATATATTTTATTTTCAAAAATTTATAGATTATAGACAGCGCTCATACAACTGCTTTAAAAAAAATTAAATCAATATTTTACGTACTTCTCAAGATATTGCGTTATATGTATTAAAAAACGCTTAATTTGAATATTAGCGATCTGGGAATTTTTTTAATAATAAAAAAGTTTGGTACCGTTCAAAAAGTCGTAAATAGCCGTTCTTAATTAAATATATGTTCGTACACTGACTATACAGTGTGTATTTAAAGCAACGTGACACCTTATTCACTTCTTTATTGTTAAATATAGAAAGTTGGTGTTTCAAGACAATTTATATAGTTAGTTATAAGCTTTATTTTCTGTATTGCTCAAATTAGTTTTTGTTTCTGGTTTAAGCGGAAGTAATGCTAACTTGACAGTTTTAAAGGGAAGACCCGGTATATTATTGCATTTTTGAATTCCTTGTTTTAGAAGCTTTAGTAAGGGCATTAGGGCTATGTACCTAAAACTAATAGTTTTCGAGATATTCGAGAGAAAATGTAATAAATGTAATTTCTATTTTTTGCTTTGATTTTAATTGTACAAAATAACGGGTATCTATAACAGCAATCCGCAGTTTTTAGATAACGTTATTTTTTCGGACAAGGCCATATTCTATTTGAATGAAACGTTCATCGGTATAACTGCCTGGTCACAAGAGAATCCTTATTAGATGCAAGAGACCCATAACCACTGACCACAAAATTTGAATGTCCGGGCGGGAACAATCCGTGAGAGAATTTTGGGACACTTCTTTTTTCAAGGAACGTTAACAGCAGAGCAAAATTTAAAATTTCTGAAATTTGAATTCATTTCCACACAATGTAGACCCGGATATTCTAGACGCAATTATATGGTTTCAACAAGACGGAGCACTATCACACTTTGAAAGAAACGTCCGGGCCTACTTAGACGTAATTTATAATAATAGATGGATATGAAGTAAAGGCGCCGTTGAATGGCCACCCAGATCCCCGGAACTGACACCATTGATTTTGTTCTTATGGGGTATGTAAAAAGCAGAGAGTTTTTTAATCGACCACAAAATATTGAAAACTTGAAAATACGATTTAGAAAACAAATTTTCCTGAAGCTATTCACAGATCAGGTCAACAAATTCAACACAAAATCGGACACAGCCAGATTCAAAATGGGGCCCATTTTGAGCATTATTCATAATTGTTTACTCGCACGCGTGCGGTTTACAAATAGCCACAAAATCTTATTATATATTTCTCAGCACTTGCAGGCCATTAAGAACCATGGCTTGGTCTCATTCACTCCAGGTTTGGCTCATAAACTCTTATTAAAAAATGAAATTTTGGGAAAGCGCACGCTAGCTATTTTTACGCGTATAAATCAAAATTAATAAAAATTACAAGCTTATACTTTCTACCACGACTATCTCGAAAGCTATTGATTTTAGATACATAGTTGACTTGACTTTTTCAAAGCTTATAAAACGAGGAATCCAAAACTGCAATAACATACAAAGTGTATTGTTAAAAAAATTCAAGTTTGCATTACTTCCGGTTAAATCGGAAACAAAAACTAGTTTTAGACATACCATAATAAAAGCTTATAACTAACTATACAAATTGTTTCAAAACAACAACTTTCTTTCTTTAACAATAAAGAAGTTATTTAGGTGTCCCGTTAATTTAATTACACACTGTATAAGCAAAGCAACAAAATACACTCGTTTAGAGTTGTGTGGCTGTAATAGCACGACTAAACATTGATCGCTTCAGTTTGCATCTATTTGACCTCACTTCCGTTCTATAATTTCCGTTTCGCATTCTCGTGGTCACTCCTGCATGCAAAGAAGTTTCGCTTCAAAAAAAAGTTGAAACGTGCTTCTCAATACCGTAACTATTGTTTTAATGTTCTTAAAGCGAAACAAATTTAAGGGTGGTAAAGGGGTGCGTCTCTCGAATTGCGATTCTTCTGCTGCAACTTTGATGGACCGCAACTCTTCAGGAAAGCATTTTCAAATAACAACAGTTTTGGTTAATCATCATGATATCCAAAGAAGAATTAATGTTTTTTTTATAGACCCGCTGTATATTCTGTGAAGCTTTAAAATAATCTAATCTTTCTAGAGTTTTATTTAAAAAAAATGCTATTTACTTCAATTGTTCCTAAATTTGATTTATATTTTATTTTCTTTTATATAATTTCTACACACTTTTAAACGGAAGCCGTAATTGGCTTTCGAAAAATATTATACCCTACGCCTTGGTGTAAAATACAGCGAAACCATTCAAAATTCCACCTTAATGTGATCCCTTATGTGGCACACAAGCCGACCACTTTGCTTCAGGGTGGTATTCGAAACTGATTGTTTCAGGACTCAATACGGCGTTGAATGTTTTGACACGGCCATCTGGTTAGTGTTGTAGGTATGTTTTTGTGCTTTTGATGTTTTGCCGAAAACACTATAAATTATATTCAAAAACTTAAATCATATCTTGGGGGTGGAACTGCTTATACATTGACTAAAATTTAATTAAGGCAACAGTCACAGCTTTCCACTTTTTCGTTTATTTCTACGGTAACTATTGGAATTTTTAATGAATTACATACGAAATATGTTCTGGAGTTGATTTACTTTAATAGTAGAATAGAAACTGGGACAAGTTAATAACTGAATGGGAAGCAAAATATTGTAAATACACAAGAAGCACCAACATACAACTGTAAGCAAACGTATACAAAAGAAAAATTACAATGTTATCTACTGTATCGTAAAATTTCAAATAAGTAACATAATACTTTTTATTTACTTATTGTTCGGTTATGTTTGTATTCATATTGACACAAAACATTATCTTAAACCATCTATTAGGATATTAAGTTACCTCCCAAGTATGTTACATTAAACTGGAGGACTGGTTTATATTTATATTGAACAGTACTAACTAGGGGTGGTGTTTGTTAATTCCACTACTGTTTTTTAGTTAAGACCAACACAGTACGTAAATGTTTATAAAAAATTTCGCAATATTTGAAATAATAAAAGGTATCCAGGAAAATGTATTAATACTATAATGGGATAAATAAGTCCCAATTTTGTAAAACAATAAAATTAATTATTTGTGCTTTATTCTAACAAAAAGTTAGCAGAATTCTACAAATAAACATGCTTTGAAAATTATGCCTTTTCAGAAATATAATTATACATGGTGAATTTGAAAGTTTGCACAAACTTTAAGGCCTTCTTCATTATTAAAATGATTACTGATGCGCAATCATTTATACCTAATACATTGTTTTACGTTAAGTGAAAAATATGATTTTGGTATAAACGAAGCAAATGAACAAATTATAACGAATGATTTTAAATGCATTATGAAGCGCAATTTAAATGCACCTTTTTACTTACGACACAAAAATATGAAGAGAATTTAATGTAGATTCCTCTCCCATTAATAAATACTGGATAGAAACCTTCTTTCTATAATTTGTTCTTAAATTTCAAATATTGCAGCAGATATAAGCTGGTTTTAAAAAGTGTGAACACGTAATTTAAGAACAATTCAATCCCCCATAAGAAGTATGCAAGTCGAATGTACCGAAGCAGAAAAAAATTATATACCTGCAGGATAAATTAAATAAGTTGGAAAAATGAGGCAAACAAATAAGATAGGAGAGTTTCGGGAAGAAAGAAATAGCCAGTAATAGTGCCTTAAGAAATAGCGACAGCCAAAAACGTCGCCGCTAAAAATAGCGCCTATCAATAATGTCGCCAAGCAATAGCATCTGCGGCAAAAACAACGCCAGCAAAAATGTCGTCGGTAAAAAGACCGCCGCCAGAAAAATCTCCGATCAAATCAAAAATGTCGCCGGCAAAAATAGGCCCGTTCAAATATGTCGCCTACAAAAAGGGTGCCATTAAAAACGCCGTCAGCAAAAGTAGTTCCGTCAAAAATAGCGTGGATCTAAAATGCTGCTGCCAAAAACTGCGCCAGTCAAAAATCGCCGGCAAAATCAGCGCTGTCAAAATTGTTGCCGGCAAAGATAACGCTGGTGAAAACGTCGCCGGCAAAAATAGAACGCGTCAAATATGTCGCCGGCAAAAGTACCGCCGATCAAACATGTTGCCGGCAAAAATAGCGGCGTCAAAAATGTTGCCGACAAAAAACACGCGGGTCAAAGATGTCACCGGCAAAACTAACGCCGGGCAGATATGTTGCTGTCAAACACAGCGCCGGTAAAACGTCGCCGACAAAAATAACGCTGTGAAAAATGTTGCCGGAAAAAGCAAGGTGGGTCAAAAATGTCGCCGGCAAAAATTGACCCGGTCAAACACGGTAAAGGCAAAAAATAGGCCGTAAAAAATAGCACTGGTAGCGGGTCAAAAATTACACCGCCAAAATAACGCCGGTCAAATATGTTTACGGCAAAAAAAAACGCCGTCAAAAAACGTTGACGGCAAGAATAACGACGAGCAAATATGTTGCCGGCAAACATAGCGCCGGTAAAATGTCGCCGGCATAAATAACGCCGTCGAAAACGTTACCGGCAAAAGTAAATCTGAGTAACAAATGTCACCAGCAAAAATAACACTGGTCAAATATGTCGCCGGTAAAAATAGCGCCGCCAAAAATGTGGGCTGCAAAAATAACGCAGGTAAAAATGTTGGCGACAAATATAACGCCAGTCAAACATGTTGCCGGCAAAACTGTGGCGTGAAATAACAACGCCTACAAAAATAGCGCTTATCAATAATTTCACCGGTGAAAATAGCGCCGGCCTTGAAAATAACGCTTAAAAAATGTCGCCGGCGCTTACAAAGCGGTATTATTGTTGGCGCTATTTCTGGCGGCGCTATTATTGAGCCGCTATTTCTAAATAAGTACATAAAATTCAGTGTTGCAAGTAGATATATTTCAGAACCGTCAACTAGTGCTTGGGTTTTTTTGACGGAAACAAAGAAAAGGCCGAAAGCGTTGCCGCTACGGATTCTTTATCTCTAAAAAATGATTATAGCGTCTATTTCTGTTTCATTGATTTTAAGGAAATTTTTTTCTTTTTGTTATATGCGAATGTAGAAAATTTGAAAAATATATGTTGTACAGCTGTAATATCTTGAAGCTGGGTTGTTTGAACTGGAGTATTGTAATTCTTTAATGGCAGTCTTTGGAATACTTGTTCCGTTTTATTTTACAATCACAGATTTGTAAAAGCAGTAAGTTATTGGTGTTCAAAGTTTTAACTTTTGGTGTAGTTTCTTGTTTAAAATTTAAATAACGTGGTTATTTTATATCATTTATATTTTTCAAGATCTGTGGAGTTTGTCTTTGCTGAAAGATAGAGGAACACAATCAGATTGGTACGATTATTGTTTATTGTAATTTTAGCTACGATATAGTTTAGAAATGTTTAAAAGGTTTAAGATTCAAGAAATTTTAAACTTACTTGTTTTGTGCATTGTTGAATGTCATTTTTGGGGCTATGAATGTAAATGACGTTTTGATACTTAGACAAGTGCAATATAGAACACTCGTTAAGCATGAGAGTTATTTGTATAAAAAATAGGAAATCGGGGAAGAATACAAAAGAAAGAGAAACGTTAGTTAGTTACGGTTGGTCCTGAAAAACACAGAGAATTTTTTTCATTCTATGAAAGAAAAATAGAAAGAAAACCAGTTATATAACATAAAATAGTGGTTTTCATTGAATAAAAATTATAACAGAACAAAAAGGAGTATTTTCAATCATTTTAGAAATACTCAAAAATAATGCTTAAAAGTGGTCCAATACGCGTTTGCAGTTATAGTGGAGGGAGGTGCGAATTATAAGATAGTATAAAAGCAGTCTAGTACATGTTTGAAGCTACAGTGGAGAAAGGTGCGAATTAGATTAACGATCTGGAATTAATAAATAGTAATGAGATTTTTATTGGAGTCGAGTGGTGTGTTTTTGGAAATAATCTTACCAGAGAAGAAAGAGTATATCATTCAACAGTTATCAAGTCAAGGATATCAACAATAATTGTGAAGAAACAAAGATAAGTGTCTGTTTTAAGAAAAGTAGAATTATAAAATAACATGATCTCTTATAAATTTGAAATTGACATTTAATAAATACCCTTCTAACGTGATATTTGGTTGTGTGTTTCTGTTTTATTTATCCCATTTTTTCCTAAAACTTTATAACGTTCCTGAGTTTAAAAGAATTCATTAAAAGTAAAGTCTGACATTTTAGATTATATTATAAATAAAGCTAGTTGTGACATACAAGCGTTTTAAAATTGTCTTCACGTAAGCGCTTTAGGGCTGTTTTTTTGTAGATTCATATCATAGCAGTCAGTACGTTGTTCGTTAATTTTTTTAATTTTTTTTGTATTTCTTTGTTACTGATTTATGCGGACAGTACATGGACTTTTCTGTAAAAACTTATTCTTGCTAGGGATTACATAGGGGGCGGGCGACTTTATATAGCGTTGCCTAGGGCGGCAAAAAGTCTAGAGCCGCCACTGCTACGAACGACTCTATTTCACCTAGTACTAGATACAATGATCAGAGCTATATACCACTAAATTTAGAAGGAACAATATTTAACGAGTAAGTAATGAGTAAAAAGAAAAACAAGCCTATCGAAAACTCTTACACAGATAGATGAAGCCGAAAAATTAACATACGTGTAGGGAAATATATAATAACCACAAAAAACAGTAATGAGTTTAGGAACCATGACATTATCAATCAAAGAACGGTTAAAAAATCGATAAGGGTAAATACCTGGAAACTATTTTAACAGAAAAGAACGGAATTGTAGGAGACAGAAAAGACAAAATGATAGACAGAACAATAGACTGAGTATGCTTGCTTAAATATGAGTACCCAAGGCGGCCATCTTACGAGTCTCGTACTCCCCTCAGCACAGTTTTTCCCTTTAAAACAAGTACAATGGTTTGTATCTTAACTACACGTCAAATCCTAATATGTTAACCCAACTTTTCGCACGCATATAAAAGAACTGTAAGAAATACGTTGCATAAGAATAGTTAACTCGACAATATGTGGCTGCAAAATTGGCACTTACTTACTTACTGATTACAGGGAACTGGGTGCGTACTCAGTCTATTCATTTCCAGGGTTGTGGTACGAGCGCTAGATAGGTAATGCGCTCTAGATTCGTAGCGACCTTCGTTTTAGTGCCATACCCTATTCAGGGCGTTGGCTACCTCTCTCCTATGTCTGTTTGGTGCGCGGCGTTAGATATTTTGCACAGACAGACATAGGGGACCTACAGTTTAACGTGGGCTCCGAACCACAGGAAGTGCATGCACGTCTTCTCCAAAGAGGTTTTCCTGGGCAAAAATCCACCTTGCTGGTTTCCCGTTGATTTGCAAGAGAAAACGACCAGGCACCTACCAACCCACCTACCCACAGACAGACATTTTTTGAAAAAAACTTTTTTGGTTTCCTGAGACCCCAAAACGTCTATTTTCTTTAAAATTTAAAGTTAGTAAATTTGCATGAAATCACAACTTTTTTACTTCAGTAGAAGTATGGGAAAGTAAAAATTGTTTCTCAGAGGAACTACTACACCTAGAATTATCAGCTAGAAGTTGCTGCCAAAAAATTGTGGTGGAATAAACACGCTGTTGTGATTTGCGATATGCACGCAGAATAAGCTACTGGTAGCAGTTTTAAAATGGGAGATACCGCTAGCAAAACATAAGGCATTGTTATTCCCTTAATACAACAAAAGTAACAATGTAATGGTAACCGTAGCAGAAAGGAACATGCAGCTAGGCAACTCTATTTTTCATATAGATTGAGATAAAGCCCACCATGCAGCTACTGTGCGGCTGTAGTGAGGAAATTCGATATTTTTGTGTAATTGAAGTGAATATAAGGGGCAGATTGTTGATCTTTTATGCTAACTTGAACATGTATGGCTACTTATCACATGTGAACAAAGGCAGGGTTGCCTGAGCTTATTTCTCTGCTTAAAAAAGTCTTGTATTCAACTAATCGGATGGAAGTTCGGTTATGTTAAGGTAAAAAATAAATTGATGATTTTCCCTTAAAAGTCCCCACCAGCTGCAATTTTTAAATTTTTGTCCGAATTTATGGTTTGCAATAAAATTGAAATAATAGAGTTGCGTGTCAAGTGTTTTCCTATATTTTGGGGTCAGAGAGCAGCAATCAAGCGTTAAAATATTCATAGACAGGGGTTCGTGTATTAATCACGTAAAGTCTGGCAACTGTTGACTCCCACGATCATATTATGTCAACTCAATTATGTTCCTCATTAAGTTTTTAACAATTTATGCCAATTACATCCAGCAATTTGTTGCCGGTCGAAGTACGTATACTAAACAATATTTCTGTTCACATTCTACTTGAATTTTTATGTTACGAATTGAAAAAATTCCACATTAATCGTGAATAACTGTTTCTGATCGTAACATATTGTGCATTGAATTAAAGAATAACCGAGATATGTAAATGTTTTCTTTCACCGCGGGCATTTGCATCGGGGCCACGGGGAATTCACGTTTTCATATTAAAGATTCAGCAGTTCTTAAACGTAAATATTTATCAACAGCGAAATGTAAATTTATCACAAAGGAACTTGTATATAATGGTAATGCTGAAGCATGGTTTGCTTTTTCCCAGAGTTGAAAAATTAGAGATAATTTTAACACTATTTATGTATGTTTCATTCAAACAGGAGCTGCTGAATTTGTTTAAGATCTCATACATAAACTGCAAAAATATTTTGATAAATAATTGAAGATTGTGCTGTAGTAATATTTCTTTTTATTACCATTATATGTACCCGTAGCATCTGTATGCAGATAACATTCTTCATTTATTATTGAACCATTAATCATTTAAATTAGATTTATACAGAGTGTAGTAACAATTTGGATCGTGAATACAAAAAAGTAGAGATTTGTGGTAATTATAATTGCACTTGTATTCTTATAGGAGTCAAAGCGAAAGCCAGGACTATTGGTCACAAACCGCATATTATACTTAACTCCTAGGCTAGACTAAGAGTGTCGTCGTTTGTTTAACTGTTGGGATTAGAACGTTACAAGATACAAAATATTTTGAGAAAAAACAAATATTTTGATCTGAAAGCTCAGACCAAGGTGCTTCGCTCATTTAGTTGGCATGTGGTTCATCAACTTTGTGCGAATGAATCGGTCTTTTTAGAAACCACTCAACTCTCAAGAGATAAATAAAAAATACTGTATGGCTCATTTGTTTTGATTTTCTATGCAAAATTGTATAATAATATGCATAATATTGCATGTTTTAGTAAATTATTTCAGACTCGAAAATTTGTGTTTTTCAAGGTCAGTCAAGAAAAAAATCATGAATTTATGTTGTTATCAAAATGACTGGCATTTATTCACAACAGTTTATTGAAAAACGAATACAAATCTTTACAAATCGTTTAAAACAGTAATTAGAAAAAAGCAAAGAACTATTTCTACATAATGTTATGATATGAGCCTACAAAATACAATCCCAAAGCACTTACTGAAGACTATTTTAGAATGCATGTATCTCACAATTAGTTTATTTATAATATAATCTAAAATGTCGAACTTTACCTTTATTGAATTCTATAAAGCTTTAGGAAAAATTGGATAAGATAAATAAAACAGAAACACACAACCAAATATCATGTTACAAGGGTATTTATTAAATGTCAATTTTCAATTACAATTGTTTAAAAAGGATTAGGAAATTTTAAAATTCTATTTTTCTTAAATCAGACACGTATGTTTGTTTCTTCGCAATTACGGTTGGTACATTTGACTTGATACTGTTGAATGATATACGAGGGCGGAGTGAGAAGTTTGGTAAAATTGCAACAGAGAGCGTCACAATCGCAAATCCCAGATGACATTTGTCAATACCATCTGTCACTAGGCCACATTAAAATTTTCGAGTAGATATAAAATAGTTTTTGCGTCGTTTCATAACTGTGGACGAAACATGAATCCATCACTATACATTGAGGACTAAGAAACAGTCTAAACAGTAGACTTCTACTGGCGACGTCGAAGAAGGCTAAGGCCGTTTTATCAGCCAACAAGTTCATAGCCATAGTTTTTTTGGATGCACGCGGCATAATCTGCATCTATTATCTCGAAAACGGAAAAACAATCAACGGCGAATATTATTGCAACTTATTGGACCGTTTCAACGACGTTTAAAAAAAAAGACCGCATTTGGCGAAGAAAAAAGTTCTCTTCCAGCAAGACAATGCACGGGTGCACACGTGCGTAGTTGACATGACCAAAATCCGTGAATTACGCTTCGAATTCCTTCCACATTCACCATATTCTCCAGACCTAGCCCCCTGCGACTATTTCCTGTTTCCGAACTTGAAGAAATAGCTCGGCGGAAAGAGATTCGGCTCTAATGAAGAGATCATCGATGCAACAAACGCCTGTTTTGAAGGGTTGGAGAAATCGTATTATTCGGAAGAGATCGAAAAATTGTTTATCGACCTAAACGGCGACTAAGGTAAAAAATTAATTGTTTTTTGGCCGAAAAAATTATTCCTTGTTTCATTTTTACCAGATTTCTCACTCCGCCCTTGTATTCTCTTTTATCTAATTAGATTATTACCCAAACACACTACTCAACTCCAATACAAATCTTATTAAATATTGTCATTTGTTAATTCAAAATCGTTAATCTTACTTGCACCTTCCTCTACTGTAGCTGCAAACACGTACTGGACTGCTTTTACACTATCTTACTTTTGAATACTTCCAATTTTGTTATAGCTTTTATCGAACTCTGAAACACTATTTTCATTCAATAAAAATAGTTTCCCTTCTCTTTTCTTTCAGGAATCAAAAATTCTGCATCTCAGTTTACAGGACGCTAACTAACCAACATTCCGCTTTCTTTTATCTTTTTCCCTAGCTAAGCTTCTATTTTTGAGAAATAATTCTCATGACTAATCATTGACACCTGTCAAAGTATCAAAATGACATTTACATCAATAACCTCAAAAATGACATTTAACAATTCTCAAAACAAGTAAACTTTATTAAAATTAACATAAACCATGTTCGTACCAATCTGATTGTGCTCTTATATCTTTCAGTGGAGACAAACTTCACAGAAGTTGCAAAATATAAATGATATAAAATAACCACGTTATGCTGCTCCTAAGATTATACAACGCAAGCAGCGCACGACGCGACGGTCTTGTTTTTCAAAGTTAGCAGAAAAACGTAGAGCGTAGCCCACGAGTACAGTTAGTTCTTCTGTAAATGTGAGCTGATAGTGTAAACACAGCAGTTTGTTCCTAGCGCGCTTGTTACTGTAACTTGGGCTCCCAATATTTGGATCAAATTTAGTTTCCGTTTGTTAATTCTTAGTCTATGTGTTTTTAAACGTTAACGTAGTCTGGTTTTGCACACGATAAACAAAGTCAAATTGATTCATTGCATTTCATAGTTAAACCTGAACGGCCGTCCGTATTTATTGAACAAATGTAAGATCCAAAATCGCCTGTAATGTAATTTTGTAATTTTTCTTTTTGAGAATTTTCTATAACTAAATTGCATTTTCATTTCTCTATAAATACATTCTTTTGCCAAAGTTATATGAATGATATTTTACTATCAACAGAGGAAAAAAAATTAATTCGAAAAAATCGCTTCTCTTACAAAGGCAGAGTTGTGTATTGCACATTAGACTTTTTCATAATCATTAAAAATATAATTACTGTGGCAAAACAGTGTAATGCATATTATATTGTTTTGCTTACGAGGGATTCTCAATTATTGCATGGAAATATTATGTATATAACGAATAATACAATGTTCTGCCACGTTTTACTAGACAGTTTCTCTTTAGTTGCCAGACTGCCGGTTTTGTTGCAATATTTTTCTGTTATTCAATGTAATCGCCATCACATTCTTTTGCCTTATTTTTTTGCTATGTCGACCAAAAACCGCATACAGAGACAAAACAATTTAATATAAGTAAAATAAACATTTAAAAGAATATTATCAATAATGAAGTATTCTAAATCAAGACTGCACACAAAATTGCATGAGCTGTCCAATTTTGAAAAAACTGCATTAGAAAACAAACATTTGGCAGTAGTTTCAACTAAAAGCGCGTTTTTCTCAAAACATAGTTTTTGCATTTTTGTTTTGACTCGACACATCAGATCTGTTTATCCAATTACTGTTTTTACTTGTACGTATTTTCAGATTTAATGTATAGCTTAGTGTCTTTCACAACACAACGTAAATTCGTAGTGCAGTTGCATTGGGGCACGAGATTGAAGAGCTTGAGTGACCGCCGTTAACGGCCGCGATGTAATGTTCTCGGAGTATGTTTTTGTAATGACGCTGTCGATATTAGTCGATTATCTTACAACAATACAAACAAATACTAAAATTCCAAATTTGCTGAGGAATATGCGCCCTATATAATGGTCGCGTAAATATGTGGGTTATCGTAGCAGGGGTCCCTCACCACTAAAATTTAAGATAGGTGGGAAGAATTGCATGAGCTGTTCAATTTTGAAAAAATGCATTAGAAAACTTACATTTGGCAGTAGTTTCAACTAAAAGCGAGTTTTTCTAAAACATGGCTTTTGCATTTTTGTTTTGACTCGGCACAATAGATCTGTTTGTCAATAATTGTTTTTACTTGTACATATTTTCGGATTTAGTGTATAGCTTAGTGTCTTTCGCAACACAACGTAAATTCATAGTGCAGAACAATACAAACAAATAGTAAAATCTTAAATTTGCTTAGGAATATGCGCCCTATATAGTGGACGCGTAAATATGTGGGTTCCCGTAGCAGGGGCCCCTCACCACTAAAATTTAAGGGGAAGAATTGCCTGAGCTGTTCAATTTTGAAAAAACTGCATTAGAAAACTAACATTTGGCAGTAGTTTTAACTAAAAGCGAGTTTTTCTCAAAACATAGTTTTTGCATTTTTGTTTTGACTTGGCACAACAGATCTGTTTGTCCAATTATTGTTTCTACTTGTACATATTTTCGGATTTAAAGTATAGCTTAGTGTCTTTTGCAACACAACGTAAATTCGCAGTGCAGAACAATACAAACAAATAGTAAAATCCTAAATTTTCTTAGGAATATGCGCCCTATATAATGGACGCGTGAATATGTGGGTTCTCGTAGCAGGGGCCCCTCACCACTAAGATTTAAGGGGAAGAATTGCCTGAGCTGTTCAATTTTGAAAAAACTGCATTAGAAAACTAACATTTGGCAGTAGTTTCAACTAAAAGCGAGTTTTTCTCAAAACATAGTTTTTGCATTTTTGTTTTGACTTGGCACAACAGATGTGTTTGTCCAATTATTGTTTCTACTTGTACATATTTTAGGATTTAAAATATAGCTTAGTGTCTTTCACAACACAACGTAAATTCGTAGTGCAGAACAATACAAACAAATAGTAATAGTAATAGTAGAATATGCGCCCTATATAATGGACGCGCAAATATGTGGGTTCTCGTAGCAGGGGCCCCTCACCACTAAAATTTAAGGGGAAGAATTGTCTGAGCTGTTCAATTTTGAAAAAACTGCATTAGAAAACTAACATTTGGCAGTAGTTTTAACTAAAAGCGAGTTTTTCTCAAAACATAGTTTTTGCATTTTTGTTTTGACTTGGCACAACAGATCTGTTTGTCCAATTATTGTTTCTACTTGTACATATTTTCGGATTTAAAGTATAGCTTAGTGTCTTTTGCAACACAACGTAAATTCGCAGTGCAGAACAATACAAACAAATAGTAAAATCCTAAATTTTCTTAGGAATATGCGCCCTATATAATGGACGCGTGAATATGTGGGTTCTCGTAGCAGGGGCCCCTCACCACTAAGATTTAAGGGGAAGAATTGCCTGAGCTGTTCAATTTTGAAAAAAACTGCATTAGAAAACTAACATTTGGCAGTAGTTTCAACTAAAAGCGAGTTTTTCTCAAAACATAGTTTTTGCATTTTTGTTTTGACTTGGCACAACAGATGTGTTTGTCCAATTATTGTTTCTACTTGTACATATTTTAGGATTTAAAATATAGCTTAGTGTCTTTCACAACACAACGTAAATTCGTAGTGCAGAACAATACAAACAAATAGTAATAGTAATAGTAGAATATGCGCCCTATATAATGGACGCGCAAATATGTGGGTTCTCGTAGCAGGGGCCCCTCACCACTAAAATTTAAGGGGAAGAATTGTCTGAGCTGTTCAATTTTGAAAAAACTGCATTAGAAAACTAACATTTGGCAGTAGTTTTAACTAAAAGCGAGTTTTTCTCAAAACATAGTTTTTGCATTTTTGTTTTGACTTGGCACAACAGATCTGTTTGTCCAATTATTGTTTTTACTTGTACATATTTTCGAATTTAATGTATAGCTTAGTGTCTTTCACAACACAACGTAAATTCGTAGTGCAGAACAATACAAACAAATAGTAAAATTCTACATTTTCTTAGGAATATGCTCCCTATATAATGGACGCGTGAATATGTGGGTTCTCGTAGCAGGGGCTCCTCACCACTAAAATTTAAGACAGGTGGAAAGAATCCGGAAGTAATATGTAGATAGATAAGGCGATTGTAAGTCAATAAATCCTAGCATAGAAAAAGGTTTACCAGCTGCATCGGTTTACATTTTCGGACGCGTACATGTAATCCATTTCAGTCCGATTAACAATTTTAAACAATAAAACTAAACCACGAAACAACTTCTAAAATAAAACAATAAATTGTTCCTATTATACTAGATTAGATATTTAAATCCTTCTACAAATGGAATTCAAATCAGTTCTATTTAAAACTTGCATTTTAAATCAGTATTTCTGCTGCAGCGATTTAGATTTCCAAACTCGCATTCAAATGTAAACAATTTTAATGCGGTTTAAAATTTGAAGTTTAAGCTTTAAATTAAATTTTAAGTCAATAAATCCAAACCTCCAGAAGATTTCATCAAATGTAATTAATTTCAGTCCGATTTAAAATGTGCAGTTTGAGCTTGAAAGTAAATTTCAATAAATCCGAACAAGGCAAAAGTTTGTTACTGGTGCAATCGGTTTAGATTTTTACACTAATTCAAACAATACAAAAGATATTATCTGTTGCATCAATTTAGTTATTTAATTAAGGTAATTAATTTCAATCTAATTGCAATTTCAAACTGAAAGTTTTAAAATCAGCTTTTAAATAAATAAAACCCAATATGGCAAAGGACTTAAACTGCTGCATTAATTTACACGACTTGCGGCGCTGCGTATCTCCTCGCGACAGCGCGGCGTTGGGGTAACTGTTTGCGAGCGCAGGCGGAAGGGAATTACTAAAGCAAAGATCGGTCGCGTACACAGACACCTGAAAGCTGAGACAGCCGCAGGCCAGTGACTTTAATATATAGATTTCAGATAATGTTTTTAGCAACCTTATGCTAAGACAATAAAACACAATCACATTTGCAAATTGCTCTAATTTTACATGGCAAAACCATATAGGACAGCACACTTTTCTTCCTTCTCAACAACAGCCTAGTATCCATGTTGGTTAGCTTGTCATGTTGATAGGCAGATAGTAGTTAGTTTTTGTTAGATTTATACTACCTAATAATATTTCAGACATTTATAGCTGTCCGGAACATAAAGCCTTAAAAAATGTGTACTCAAATAAATTTGGGCATTCGGTGTAATTCAATTATCTCATAACAAGTTTATTTCAGCAATAAAAAGAATTCTGAAAAATTTGAAATCACCCGTAGTGAATATACCTGAATCGTTTAATCAATGTCATTTTGCTGAGTTTTCTTGCAACGGTTCACACGCGAATGTATCGAGCTGCAGATGAAAATAACCTTTGCAAATGAGGCATTTACGCTTCAATAAAAGTACACATTAGCTGTATGTTTATGACAAAAGTATATTTCGCCTTGTAAATTGTAGCATTTAATATCGGGCGTAGGTGTACAAATTAGAGCCATAAAACGTTGAAACATAGCAGGCAAAACAGGCCAGCTGTGGAATGCTGTAGCGTGCTCGTAACGTATTAATATGGTGTTAACACATCTTAGTATGACACCCGCCGCACTGGACCCCTCTAGAGAATGCCAGAGACCTCCAACAGCAACTTGACAGATCAATTTGAATGTAATTTGAAATATTTTTATTGAGTGGAGATCCAGAAGGGAAGGCTTTTTTTCATGCTTCACCTGTGCCGTTGGGGTCAAGATAGGTCAAGGACTTCGTTGCAGTTTTAATATAGCTTGTTTATTCCGCCGATGTCACGCATTTGTATATAAACATGAGGGTTGAGAAATAAAAAACATTTCTAAGCTAATTATAGTTTGCTGTAGATTGTTATCCTTAAGCGTTCTGGTTTGATGCAAGCTTGTTTTATATTTCAAAATGCATACTTCTCGCATATAAAGCGTTTAAAGAAAAACTATGCCTCTAAAAGGCCGTAAATGCCGCACTGCTGGCTATAACCAGGTGAACACGCGACCAGGTGCAACAATCGGCCATTTTCTCAGTTTTTAAACTCTTAATTAAATTTCTGTTGCAAAACGGTGTTAATTTGGACTTTCGGTTTAACCGGAAGTAATAACCTTTTTTAAATTTTTATTGGAACACCCTGTACATTTTTACATATTTGATAACACTATTAAATTTCTTTTACAGTCGTGTATAATACTTAACAGTTAACTTTTAATTTTGGCCGCCAGATGGCGTCTAGCTGTTTTTAATATCCGTTACTAATACAATAATTTTATTTTTTCTTGCTATTTTAAAAATAGTAAGGTATGTTATTGGTATTAAATTGAAACAAACAAAATGGCAATTTAAAAAGTGCAATGACACTCAAGTAGGGGAATATAAAAAAATAAGTTACGTTCGTTTAAAAACTGAGATTTTCTTTACATTTTTTTAATATCTTCTTGCTACAATAAAAAGTTTAAACAAATTAATAAAAAAACAAACATTTAAGGTTCATTATTTTTTTGTTTTCAAAACCAACTGTAAAAACATTTTATTATAAATATCATTATTAAGCATTTAATTTCTTAAACGCCCCCTGGCGGCCAAAATTACAAGTTAATGGGCAAGCATTATACAAAGCTGTAAAAGAAATTTAAAAATTTATTCAAATATGCAAAAATAAACAGGGTGTTCTATTAAAAGTTAAAAAATTGCTATCACTTCCGGTTAAACCGAAAGTCCAAATTAACACGGTTTTACGTCGTAATATTCATTTTTATATGACTATTACCCTAACAAAATTGAAATAAATTATTATAAAATTTAGAACATGACCGGTTGTTACATTTTCTCATGGTCACCTGGTATACGTATGTTTATCGCGGAACAGTCCAGCATCCAAAATCATTTAAAGGCATTTTTTTAAATCCCGTGCTAATACTTTAAAGACTTCTTTAGCTCTAAGCTCAATAAATGTATGAAAGCTTTTCATTAATATTAAATCAAACTTTTATATGAATTAGCTATAGCTAATTCGTACATTTCCTTTGTCAGCACTTGAAAAGAACTAAATACATATATGTTGAAGTATATATGACCAAACGATGTGAAGTGAATAGCAAATAACTTTAAGAAAAGGGTTAAAAAAGCTGTGGGGCAACCGCCACGGTACCTCCTCGCATTTATTGAAATTTTGGAGGGGTCAACCACTGCCCAAAACCATGTACAGGTATTGAAAAATTGACAAAAATTTTCGGTATTGATGGTACTGACACGTACTGCGAGTATTGACAAGTACTGTGGAATATTGACAACAATTGACATATACTGCATAGTATGGAAGAGTATTGCTTAGTATTGACGACTGCTCGAAGTATTGACAAGTACTGTAAAGTATTGACAAGCAGGGATGCAGCGAGCAGTACTTTTTGAAAATGCCGGATAACGGATATTCGGTATTCGGTTGCTCAGCCGGATAACCGGATACTGGATTATCCGGCATAGTTATTACCGTTGTTACGTTCGAAGTAGTTTCAGCTTAAATGTAGTGAAATTTAGGTTTTTAATCACAGAGCATAATCTATACTTAACAGTATGCACAAACCGTGCTTGCTATGGTCTTATTCTGTAGTGTTTTAGAAAGAGAGCACCGAGACAAGAAAACTACTAAATGTACTATTTCAAGAATATGCTGATTTGCGCTAATACTGTTTTTTGTTTACAATTAAGAATGAAAATCTGTCAACGAATTTGATTGTAATTACAAAAAATAATAATTTTCATCAATGGTTAAAACTAAAACATGTTCTGTCCTGATAGATCCGACACCATCAAAAATCAACTGACATAACCTAACATATACGGTCTCTATCGACATTATAAAATAACATATTGACGATTGACGATCGAGCACTGTTTATGGGTTCCTTGTCTCGGATCTCCCTGGCACATGCACTGCAACACTGAGACCTGTATATCATAGTAACAAGCGGTTCGTGCATTCTCCTTATGTTTTATATTACTTCGTGGTTTTAATAAATAATACTTACTTATGTTGTTTAAAATCATTTCAAACTTTTAACTCTCATAAATGCCGATGTCAATAATATAAATTTAGTAATTTTATGCAAATCTGCAAAATACTGGACTTATGGGGTTTTTGCTCTATTGCTTTCAATTGTGTTTAGTCTAGACTTCCAAACCAAATTGCATGCATAATCTCTTTTACTTGAAGAAAAAGCTCCGGCCGGATATTTAAGATTATCCGGCCAAACCGAATATTCGGTGAAATGGCGGAATAGGCCGGATAACGGATAACAACCGAATATTTGTTGCATCCCTATTGACAAGTGCTTGACCTTGAAAGTGCCCAATGAAAGAAAAAAGGAGACCGAAGGAAACTTTGTTAACTGCGAGGTTTATAGTGTTTGTTATGAAACTTTTATTATAATAAATAATTTTAAATTTTCTCAAGACAATTCTTGAACTCCTTATATTTTTTATTAACAATATTTTTTTTCGTACGTTTTAGTATAAAAGGGCCATTCCCTGTTAGACGTAATAGCCCATAAATTATAAACTGTCGACAATTTGTACGACAATATCTTCTCTAGTTGGCCAGATGTATTCATCCAAGTCGTCCTTAAGTAATTTGACTTTACAATTGGTATCACTGCAGGTCCGGACCCTCCCAATGTACCACTGCTGGTCAAAGTAGACTGCATAGTAATGTTCACACTTAACATCATTGTCGGTAAAACTCTCCTTTTCTTCTTCGCTTTCGGAAAACACTTCAGTTAACGTGTCACTATATACCTCTTCTTCTAACGTTTCTGGTCCTGAAGAAATTTCTGCAATCTCTTCTTCATTCTTCTTCTTATTTTTTTTGCAAAGATTTGCAGGGAGCTTTGTATTTTTTCGTTTTGAAGGTTTTGAAGCAGAACCCGAGGCAGAACCCATATCTCTCACTCGCAATGTTCTGTCACTCGACATGTGGTGCTTTTCCGAGAAAAGCCAGCAGAGAGACGACTTTCTAACTATGATTTGTTTGTCTTTGTTTAATTGAATTTTTAGAAGTTGACTGTTTTTGGAAACATTGGTTTTCTCATAATTTTTTTAACTTAATGATTTTATATTTGACAATGCAGAAAAGTCGTTTTTTATTGCGTCACTTTCTGGATCTGAATCAAAAGACTCCGGCTCCCCAAATTGCCGGTACAGTACAGGCGAAGTAACTTACACCTCGCTTACACCCAATACCGCGCAATGCGCATACACTATGTAGTGGCTAGTAGACTCACAGGCGTCACTCGTATCTTTCCGTATACATGCGAGTCGATCAGAGCGCCGTCTTTTTGTTGTGAGCAACGAGTTAGACTGATCGAATACAAAGTTCCAGTTTATATATGAATAATATTGTCGAAATATATGCCAAATTTACAAAATTTCACACACATTTAAGGTTATTTATAAAATTATCGAAAATTATTAACAGATATTGACGCGTATTGACCAGTATTGACAGTATTGACACGTATTGATAAGTATTGATAAGTACTGAGAGTATTGACGGAGACTGACAGATATTGTTGAGTATTGACCAGTATTGACGATCAACTTGTACAGGTATTGACACTAGTGGTTGACCCCTCGGAAATTTTCTACATTATTTCCGAACTTTTCACAATTTCATAAAAATTTAAAATTCTCGAAATATTTCAATATTGTTTAATCTATTTTTGGAAACTTCGTAACATTTTAACATTTTTAAAAAACCTAAAAAGACTGAAAATTTTTGACATTTATGAAAATATTCAAAATTTTGGAAATTAAAAAAGAATTTTGAAATTTTTTTGAAACATTTTAATAATATTTAATATTCTGAAAAAATTTTTACAAATTTAGACACTTAAATTAATTTGAAATTATTCTAAATTTTAAAATATTTGGAAATAATAATTTTTTTTAAAATTTCAAAACCAAAATTTTTAAAATTTGAGAATTTTTATTTTTTGGAAATTTTAATAATTTTCTTAATCCTAAAAAAAATAATACAAATTGTTGAAAATTTTGTTTAACGAAATTTTGATAATTGTTGAAAACTTTGTAACTGAAACCAAAACAATATTTTAAAACTTCTAAAAAAGATATTAAAGATTAGTGAAAATCTACAAAATTTTGTTAACGAAATTTGCAATTTTTTGAAAATTTGGAAAACTGAAAACGTTAAAACAAATTTACATAATATTCAGAATTAAAAAAAAAACATTAAATGTTGTCAGTTTTCAATAGTTTCCAGAAATTTTTTTCAAAATTAAGAATATCATGATTATAATCATGTTGTTTATTTTTTTTAATTTTTGGTTTATTACTCTTCTAATCTTTATTTTTATCTATCTCAATTTTCTTTCTCTTATTTTATGAAACTTCGTTGCAGTTTTCGTTCTGTTATGTCTTTTCGTTCATTCTTTTATTTTTAAAATGTTTGCTTTTATGGTTGATTTGTAATAATCGTGAATTAGATCTGCTGTTTTGTTTCCTGGTGCTCTGGTCTCCACTATTTTATCTTTTTTAGTGGGTATTGTAATTGTAACGAATGCTGAATGTCAAAGACTGATTGTTTATAGCCTGTTATTGTAAATTCAGGCTGTAAGCCATTTGATGCAAACCACAGCTTTAATTGTTTTCTTTAGCGTAGGGATCATTATATAAGTACCTTTTGTTTGATATGTGACTAGTGTCCGGTTTTCTAGTTTAATATTTAGTCAGTATTTAAATTATGAGGCAATCAATGAATAATAATTCCTGGCATAATTTTTTGTAAAGCTTTAAACGATTTATCTACGAGCTTAGAATGGCAACACATTCAAATGTTTGACCTTGCGCTAGCTTGTGTAAATAGTTATTATTTATTTGGTCAGCTGAAAATGATACTTGTGTAATAGTAAAATAAAATAAAACAGGGTTCATAAGCGTAGACTATGGATGGTCATGAGTTTTAAAAATACTTCGCCAAACCATTTTAATGAAAATAGAACGTGTAAATTCGTTAATACAGCGACAAAATTCTACGAAAGATAAGTTTGGACTATCAACATTCATATGGAACGGAAAACCACAATTGAATAGAAAACTTAAGAATTGCAGTAGACAACGACAACTTTTTCAAAATTCTCATTCAAAAGCTTAGTTTTCTTCTCTGACAAAAAACGTTGAAAAGGACCTTTCAACGTCGCAACTCGTTAATGGAGCAAAACTGTAAAAGTTAGCCGGTGAACAACTGCCTGCATTATTTGTCGACTTTAGCAAGATAAGTTTGGACTATCAACATTCATAAGGGACAGAAAACCACCGTTAAATAGAAAACTTAAGAATTGCAGCACACAACAACAAGCTTTTCTAAGGTCTCATTCAGAGAATTAGTTCTCTTCTCCGACAAAATACTTTTAAACATTGAAAACGACTTTTCAACGTCGCAACTCGTTAACGGAGCAAAACTGTAAACGTTGACCGGTGAACAACTGACTGAATTATATGTCAACTTTAGCATATTTGCAATTTCTAATAATTGCAAGTAACCAAGATTGCGAGGCAATATATTGCGACAACCTAATGCCAAATTGGCCGCCGATTTGAAAATTACCAATAATAGGATAAAAGTAGTCAATTGATTCTACTAGCGACAAATTTTTGCCTTCCGATGATTATATAACTTTAGGAATATTACCAAAACAATTTTTTATTTTTTGTCCCATTTTCTATCATAACAAGCACATGCACGTTGAAGTTTATAAAGCCCTGCTTATTCATAGCTTTTTGGAACGCTCATTTCTCGCGAAATCAGGTACTTTACAACATTAACTTTTAGTAAATATCGCAGTTGCAAAAATCTTGCAAAATCGTGCAATAAGTTTCACGTATAACCGAATGAATTTGAGTACGCCCATGGTTCGTAATCAGCCTTTACGTCCCACTGCTGGGCACCGGCACTCTTCTCTGTCACGTACTCTTTCTTCTTAGCGCTAAGGTGGAGTACGGGGGACCTACAGTTTAACGTCGAATCCGAACGACTAAATTCCAGAGAAGGTTTCAGGCATTAAGACCCCACGGCTGCCTACACCGGATTGGGGAATGTGAGTGGCGGGTTGCGGCATAGATTTTTATTACTGCATGGCTTCGGCGGGGAATCGAACCCTAGACCTTCAGCGTTAGAGACTGAGCGCCCAACCTCTGAGCTACCGCCCATGGTTATTGTTTACTTATTGAATTGTAACGCAAATTTTTGCTATTCTGCTACTAAAAGTCTGGTCTTTTGATCTAATTTGAATTATTTATAGAAATTACAATTCATTGCTTCCTGGTGCTTAAAAGACCGTCCTATTTAGCTTTTCTAAGACTGTATTGCGCATACAAGCCACATTGCTTATATTAAGGATGACATCCTTAACTAGCAAATACATTACATTATAAAGAACCCCTCGTTGTGTCACAACACGACTCATTCATACACTTGCTCTCATGAATGGGCGAGTAAACAGAATGAACTCTAACACTTTAAATGGATAATTGAGTGTATGTATCGTAATGTACAGCTGCTGTTCCTCTTCTACTACGCACCTAATTAACGGTGAAGAAGCCGCCGGATTCATTCACTAACAATGTGACATTTGCTCTTCTATTCTCTCCATCAACGATTTATTTGACCCGACCCGGATGTGAGTCAGTTCGGCACAAAATCGCTGTAATTATTACGCTTTTTCTGAGAATTTTTGTACATTGATTTAATATTTATTATTAACAGTTTTCTTAATTTTTTAATAATTTTTTTAAATATACAAAAAGCGTATTTGTATCAAAAAACTTAATTTTATAGCAAAAAATGCAATAACACTTCCACATTATTATTGCTGCAGCCAATATTATGTCACATTAGCAAAATATTTTAGAGTAAGTGTTAGAACCACCATTCTTCAAAATTGAGTTATTTTTGAATTTAAATCAATATAGACATTTAATAGGAAAGCAGTATTTTAAAATTTTCTTTAAATTAGCTTCTTTCTACCTTCTTCGTTGTACGAACTGACGTGCCCCCATTATTGTCATGATAGTATACCCTGATGAACCATTAACACTTAGGTTCTCCAACTTTTCTTCTATTATTTTAAGTTCCTCGTCATCCTTTCTACTTTCGTCTTGTATCTTAACCCCAATAATTATTATTTTACTCTTACTTTGATTCACTCCATCTTCAATTTCCAACTGCCTTCCATCTAATTCAACCTGCTCATTTTGTTCCTATACTTGATCTTCCTCGATTTGCACATGTTCAACTTCCAATGCCACGAAAACTTTTTGTATTCCTACTAGTCTCTCCGCTGTGTTAAGCTGAACCCGTTCTACATTTAACACCTCATTATTTAATTTTTCCAATTTACTGCCAGTTTCTTCAGTAACTTCTTGTATGTTTTTAACGATTCGGTCTTGCAAACTTTGAATCTGCTGTTTAACACTGTCGTCTAATTTCTTTTCCCAAACCTGCATTTTCTCTTCCAAACTTCCTACCCTTGTTTTTAAGCCTTCCACACTTTCTTCGATTTTCTTAGCATTATCATCCATTTTTTTATCCATAATCTCTTTAGTTTCTCTTGCAGTCTCTTCTATTTTCTTTTCCATACTGTCCATTTTTTTAGCATTATCATCCATTTTTTTTAGCGGTTTCCCTTGCAGTCTCTTCCGTTCTTATCATCAGTTGCATCATAGTCTTCAAATCCACTTCTTGTGGTACTTCTTTTCCTTGTTCTGGTTCATTTTGTACTTCTCCCTGTACCTCTTCTTGTCCCTGTTGTTCTATGGCCGCTATTACTTCTTCTCTTATCTGGTCTTCATTTCTACCTTCTGAATTTGATTCTTCATCATAGTTCCTCCTTGACAAGCTTCTTAACATTCTACGATTTTCCTCTGTCATTTTCTTTCAGATTATTTTTAATCTACAAGAAAATTAAATAACTAGGTACTCCCAACTTTCTCTATTCCACTAAGCTTTTTCTCTTTTAAATAAATAAATTCTTAAAGTATTCTGGGTTCTTTATTAACTAAGCTTATTGTTGAAAAACTGTAACCCGACATTTACCAAAATGCCACGGTGTACATCAACGAGCCCCACGTTGGGCGCCAATTTTAATTGCAATGATATCCGTGGTCTCGTATTACAAGAAAACAATTCCCTAAATGCCTGCAATTCACGCAATTCCAAATTATATTTTCTATGAGACTCTTTATTAACTTTCTCAGGGTCGTTATTAAGCTTGGAAGTACAGTTATTGCTGAATATGAATCAAAAAGAAAAATACACAAAATAATATCAACGTTACAAAAAGTTTTCTTCAATAAATCAATTTTTTGATCAAATTTTCGAAAAATCAAACAATTGTTACTAAATACTATTGTTCTTAAAACCGAACACTTATCTTTGTGTCTCCTTATTGAGATATCTTTCACTCGACAAACGATGAATGTCCAATTCCCTCTTCTCTGGTTTCAAGGCTCCTCAAAAACCACAGCACTCGCCTTTGGTTAGAATCCTCCTCCGCTGTAGCACCAATATGTAATGGACTGCTTTTATGTTAATTTATACTTGGCTTTTCTATTATCATAACTGGAAACTCGTTCTGGATCGCTTTGTATTTATTTATTTTTTTGGATTTTCCACAATTCGTTGACAAACACTTGTATCTGTTTTATAATAGGTTCTTTTAAATTCAAAACCACTTTTATATTACTTTAAACTCGTTTTTCTTCTTTATTTATTCAGAGAATCTAAAATCCTGTCTTTGTTTACAAAGACGAGTCGTAACTAACTAAACAAATTTTCCATTCTTTTGTCTTCTCTCTTGATTCCCTTTTTTTGAAAAAACAAATAAATCTCATGACAATGAGTACTCTTTACTTACTTTACTCATACAATTGTCAAATTGACATTCAAATCCATAACTCCCACAAATGACATTTTACGGTGCACAAACAAGTAAGTCTAAAACTTCTTATAAATTAAACCTTTTAAAACAATTCTGAACTATTTAATAATTAAAATTAACATAAACAATAATTGTATCAATTTGATTGTATTCTTCTTTCTTTCAGTGTAAACAAAACTTCACAAATATGAAAATGCAAACGATATAATGGTAACCACATTATTAGCAATAATACGCAACCCTGAGTTTGAAAGTTTGAATACCAAAATCTTACAGTCTTCATAAACCTCCAAACGTAAATTGAATTGTACCAAGCATCCCAAAAATTGCCTTCGAGGAACTACTATACCCCAGTCAAAACATACAACTCCGAATATCATAGGAATAGCTATAGAAGAAGGTATTGTGATCGTCTGGTTGGATTTGGAGTAAATTCGATCATTCAGCGAAGATTTTTTCGTCTTGAGTTTACTGGCCGACATACTTAAAAGAAAGGTATTTTTATGCACACATTTTTAACTCAAACATTTTGACTAATTATCAGGTTTTAGGGCCTTGGTATACCGATAAAGCGGACCCTGCAGCAGTATCTGTGTGTATGTCTGTCTCTCTGTCTGTATACACTTTACAGTCCATATAGGCCTTAACGCAGAAAACCCAAACTGTGTCCAAATTTGGTAATTCCACTTGGATCAAACCGCAAGTAAATGAGGTTGGTTCGCCGAAAAAGGGGCGGGGAGGGCTGCTCTATGTTAAAATCGACGAGCTCAAAAAAGAACCTTAAATTTGTATTTTATGCATGTCGAATAGCCGATCTGCGCAAACGCGATCTCCGTCACCCCCCATTATTCCCCACCATAAATACGTCTCTCAACTAAAGGTCTCTAAGACATGAAAAAACGATTTTGAGATTTTAATGGATTGGTTGCAACTAGAAAACACAAAATATCATAAAAGCGAACGACTGCATTAATAAATAGGGAAGGGGGTGCTCTACTTCAATACAGCGCTCGAAAAAGAACTTTAGATTAATATTCTACACATGTCGAATGGCCGATCTGCTCAAAAGCGACTTTCTTCTTTCCCCCCTTCTTCCTCGTTTTCAAAAATTACGAATTTCGGCTGCAAAATCGCTACGAGCATTTTAACTGACAATAAGAACAACTTTCTATTGGAAAAATAACACTGGGAAGTTGCCTTTGGTTATTTAGCTAAACAAATTAACTTAGTAATGGCCAAAAATCAGACTAAACAATGAAATCAATTTTGAGATGTTTGAGGTTTCCGGGAATTAGTTGCATTAGAAAACACAAAATATCATAAAAACCACCAGACTGCTTTAAAAAATGGAGAAGGGGGTTCTTCTTTTTAACATTTTTTAAAATTTTCAGTTTCGAATGTTTTTCAAATTTTCAAATTTTTAAAAAAAATTTGAAAGTTTTTAAATTTTTTATAGTAATTAATATTTAATAAAATTTTGAAAAAAGCTAAATATATTCCAAATTCTTTTCGAGAATTAAAAAATTTTCTAAATTTCCATTAAATTGTCAAAACTTTGGAAATACATATATTAAAAATCATTTCAAAAATTTCCTGTGGTCCTGTGGCGGTTGCCCGACAGCTTTTTTCGTTTGCTAATTCTAATAAATAAATTACAGGGTAGCGAGAGTAAATTTCCAAGCATATCTTTACGTGACAACTTGCATTAATAACGACACACATAATTACATGGGGAGCGTAGGCGAGATTATCGGCCATGTGTTATTATTTTTTTCTTTTACATTAACGTTTCACTTAAGCAATTGTTTCATTAAGCCCCAGAGAGGAAGTAGGGTCACAATATTTATTCTAACTCGTGCTCCTCGTTTCATTCAGAAGGCAAAAAGCAGCAGAAAACAAATGCCGTTTAATTTACCCGAATTAAATAATTGGCCGCTTTAGTCGTGCCTCTTTTTTTTTCAAGCTTTGTAATTTAAGTTGTTGCCTTTGTTTTTGTGGTAATAAAACGGAAGATGAACTCCACAGCTGCCTCTAGCGGCACGAGTCTCGCCTGGCCTCTGCTCCTTGCGGTTAGGATCCCGTTTTGGCTTGCAACTCATTTGTTTAAAGTATTTATTTCTTAATTAGCTGTAAAAAACACTTCGGAAGTGACTTTTGATTAACTTTAACTGTTTAATAAGATTGGACCAATGGAAAGATCACGATTTACTACTATAGGTTATAATAATTATCGGCGATAACAAGGAGTGGAATATTTTTCTAAAAATTGGAACACATGAAATATTCTGCAAATTTTCCAGACAAAGTTTTTCAATTAAATATTTAAAAAAAACTTGCCTTGGACGTGAAAGATGTGTTAGTCTGTACTGTACATGAGAAAGATTAATCTAGAATTTTTTGCAACATTTAAACTAATTGCAGATAAAGACCTTTTATTACGTCAGTTGGATTCACAAGTCCTAATTTATTTAATGATTCTCTTGTTAGTTGGTGTCACGCGCTTACAATGATTGGTGTAATTGGTGACCGCAGGGTGACAACATCCGCTGCAGGATACGGTCGAATGATTCTTACACGTGCCCGCTGCAATCTTAAAAAACAAAAATCGTTTTTGAGACCAAAAAGTTTTACTAAAAAATTTTTTTAAATTAGAGAAAAATTTATTTTAGAACTATATTTTTGAAAGCAACTGTACAAATATTTACAAAGTGTTTAAAAATAAATTTATATAATAATTGAGGGCCAATCATATTTGGTTCTCTTACTATTGCAATGATATGCTTGGTCTTGTAACTACTAGAAAACAATCCCTAAACTGTCTGCAATTCACGCAATTAAATTTAAACTTGCTATGAGACTCTTTTAACTTTCTCAGGGCGTTATTTTGCTTGTAAAATAAATTGTTTAAATTAATTTTTAAATAGAAATAAACACACAACGATATCAACTTTACAAAATAATAATTTTATTAAATAACTGAATTTCTAAATGTGGTTTCCGAAAAATCAATAAATTTTACTAACTACTATCGTCTTTTTTAACAAATAAACACTTATCTTAGCGTCTTCTTATTCCTCGCTCTAGCAAAACGCTCTGCTGACCTCTCGAGCAACAACAAATACTCTCTCTTAATCTGAATCTTCTTCTTGTGTGTTTTGTATTATTACCAATTTGGTTTTACTACCATCACAAACGTACAAACTTCCTCGATCACCTTTTATTTATAATTCTTCTGGATTTTTCTTTAATTCGTTGTTACTTCTTGTATTTTCCTCTTTTATACACGTAATTACTTTTATCTAGCTTTTTAGACTCGTTTTTCCTGTTTTCTCTTCCAGAGAATCTCAATTCCCTGTCTTTTATTTTCAAAGACGAGCCGTAACTAATTAAACAAATTTCTTTTTTTTTATATCTTTTTTCTTCCTCCTTTGATTTTCATTTTTATTACAAACAACTAAATCTCATGTCCATCAGTATCCTTTTGAATTCGTTTGTCATTTTGACACTGACATCCTAACTGACATTTATCGACGCACAAATCAAGTAACTCTAAAACTTCTTATAAACTAAACCTTTTTAACAATTCTAATTTAAATTATAATTACAAATAACATAAATAGTCTTCGTATCAATCTGTTGTGTTTTTCTTTTCTTTCAGTACCATACGAAAAATAACAATTATTAGAATTTATAACAGGAATTCTAGCAAAAATACGCGACCCTGAGTTTATAAGTCAGAACATTAAAATCTTACAAGTCTTCATAAATCTCCAAATGCAAATTGAACTGCAACAAACAACCCAAAAATTGCCTTCCAGCAACCACAATACACCAGTCAAATCAAACACCTCTAAATATCATAGCACTATATTGCATTTTGACAATTCGTCTCCTGAACTAACTGCGCCAATTGCAATTTGTTTCGTTTATACAAAAATAAATGGTTAGAGTTTGTAAAAAACTCAACAATGTTCTGCCCGGGTCGGGCGGGTCCCACAAATATGAGGACGAACTGAGAAATTTGGCAAAATTGCAACAGAGGGCGTCACAATCGCAAATCCCAGATGACATTTGTCAATACCATATGTCACTAGGCCACATTAAAATTTTCAGACAGATCTGTCATTTATTTCAGTTTTGACAGCCATTGAAAGCAGACAACCTCTTGTATTTTTGCACAGATGGAAAAAAATAAATTTCGTGTGTTAACTAAACATTATTTTTGCGTGGAAAAACCATTACGCAAACCAAAACAAAGCTTGATAAATATTATGAGGACTCTTTACCATCGTTTAAAATGATTCACTAGTGGTTTACTGATTTTCGTTGTGGTCGTACAAGCACAACTGATGCCGAACCTTCAAGACGCCCAAACGAGATCAACACACCAGAAATTATTGACAAAATCCATGATATTGCATTGCTAGACCGCAGAGTAAAAACTGCGCGAGATAGTTGAGATAGTACGCATCTCAGATGAACGTGTGCGCAATATATTACACGCAAATTTGGATATGAAAAAGCTATCTGCGCGATGGGTGCCGCGTTTGCTCAAAATCGAACAAAAACGCACACGTGTGACCACTTTAGAGACAAATTTGGCGATGTTTAAGCACAATAAATAAGAGTATTTGCGTCGTTTCAAAACTGTGGACAAAACATAGATCCATCACTATACACGGAAGACCAAGGAACAGTCTAAACAGTGGATTTCTACTGGCGAACTTGCGCCGAAGAAGGGTAAGGAGGTTTTATCGGCCAACAAGGTTATGGCCACAGTTTTTTGGGATGCAAGCGGCATAATCCACATCAATTACCGTGAAAAGAAAGAAACAATCAACGGCGAATATTATTGCAACTTATTGGACCGTTTCAGCGAGGTTTTGAAAAAAAACGACTGCATTTGGCGAAGAAAAAAGTTCTCTTCCATCAAAACAATGCACGGGTGCACATTTTTGTAGTTGCCGTGGCCAAAACTCATTACTTACGCTTGGAATTGCTTCCCACATCCACCATATTCTCCAGACTTAGCCCCCTGCGACTAACCTGTTTTCGCACTTTAAGAAATGGCTCGGCGGAAAGAGATTCGGCTCTAATGAGAAGATCGGTGATGCAACGAACGCCTATTTTGAAGGGTATGAGAAAACGTATTATTTGGAAGGGATCGAAAAATTGGAAAAATGTCGGACTAAGTGTATCGACCTAAAAGGCGACTACGTTGAAAAAGAAATTGTCTTTTTGCCAAAAAAATTATTTCTTGTTGCATTTATACCACACTCACAATTTTAGACTATTGGCAGTACTACTAAGCTGTGGACACACGGCCGACTAGGACAATTGTTGTTTCCCTAGCCTAATATCTTCTAGTGCAAAAAATGTATTAGATCGCCATAATTTTAATTGATAATTTTAACAATTTAATATGAACGCTTAAAACTTTCGACTGGGACACTCTATACATGTATAGTTCATAAAGTATTTACTTTTATTTTAATTAAATACTTCAGGAAGCTCTACAAACTGAGTAGAATTTCTTAAACATTTTTAATGAGATCGTTGGTCAAGTCTTCTTTCTTTGGGCTGTTCTGATAGATGTGAAAGAATAAACCCACTATCCTGTGCAAAATGCATTTACTTATATACAGAGCCATCATAAATGGTCGAAGACCACGTGATTAGTAACTTTTGTAGATTTAGTAAATTTTACTTTATTATGTTGCTTGTAAGCAGCGGTTTGACGTTTCTAAACATTGGCGTTCGTAGTTTATTGTTGATTAGTTTGCTTTATTCTTCGCGCTTTTGTTGACGGTTTTAACTGTGCACTCATAAAAATATTGTTTTAATTCAAAAGGAATAGGTTTGAGTCAAGAGGACTTTCCTCTTCTATAGTGCCAATGCGTACCTATATTGAAGTAAAACAATTATTTTCTTAATTCTGGTTCTTTAATCAAAACGCTATTCTTTTTCAAACACAATAACAATATACTTCAAAACAAACACAATTATAGTTCATTGAAAATGCAGTATGCATTATAACAAAATATTAGCAATATAAATTCAACAAAAATAAAGTTGAAATAAAAACAGGTTTATTTTGTTTGAAAAAGAAGTTTAGGTAAATTCAAAACATTTAACGTTTTGTCTCAAAATTCTAAAACTTCAAAAACAGCAATAACTAGTTGTGAACCAAAATGCTTTTGGTTTTTTTTCAATGCGAATATAATCTTAGCTTAAGAACTATTTATACTTGAAAGAAAAGGAAAGGTATTTGAAATAATACAGTTTTTGCAATTTAATACATATTTATTCTTACTTTTTAACACAACACAATCTAGTTACATCACTTAGAACAATAATAAAAACTATTACATTAAACAAGCTTTATTTAACTCCCACAAAATATTTTCCATTACTTATAATATGAAGAGTATAGGGAAAAATATCTGGCAAATTATTGTAGTGCAAACAACAAAAATCTTCAGATTCACATACTTCATAAGCACATAAATGTTCAGAAAAACCAACAGTATTAAATTTTTTTAAAACAAAATATACATCTTTTTGATCATTAACCATTATGTACTTAATTAATCCAAAAACATTAAAAAAATCAGATATGCCAATGCAAACTAGGGTTTCTGGTTTATATTTTATACAATATATTTCTACCCAAGAAACAAAAATACAATCTTTTACTCCATATTGTTCAAAATAATGCAACTCATTACAGTCATTATTAATACTTTGTAATACTGTAGGTCCAAATAAAATTTTTGGTGTAAATCCTTGCTCGGTTAAGACACGATAACAAAATGAAAGTTGATTTTTTAATGCAAGGGTATATAAAATATTTCGTCTAGATTTTACTACACTTGCATTTGATTTAAATTGCTTATGCCTTCCTTCAAAGCGCATTGAAGATACATTTACTAAGGGACCTAGACTTTTCATTAAATTTGGATAGTGTATCAGAAAATGATGCTTAGGTTTCAATTCACCGAAAAGTTGTATATATAGTGAATTGTGTTCAGCAATTACAGTTCTTAGTAGATCAGAATACTCGTCAGTAACAGATTTACTAAAAACTAAACTTAATATTTCTCGTAAGGATTGATATAAACTCCAAACCAAATTATCAATTGGAACGTAATCGCCAATTAGTAAACAAAAATTTTCTACCAACTGACGCATTTCTGAAGCTGACATTATGACATGTTTCTTATCGACTTGCCTTTTTAAGATCGGTGGAATTCTGTTAGAAATATTTTTATAATTAAAAAATTTAATTCTATTATTCAAAATATCTAAGGAAAAGTATGTTTCATTATATACGTAGTTGTATATTATGCTACCCATATCGTAACGGCAAACACCTTCTAAAAGGTCATGCATAATATCACATGATAAATTAGTTGTTAAATGATAACTAGGTATATCATTCCATATACATTTTTGTTTAATACCCGTTTTTAAGGTTTGTAAATCTTGATCGTAGTTCGTAACATTGCGTAATTGTACGCTATCTTCGTAAATTTGAAATGATGTTGTATTTTTCTCTGCTCTGCAAAAACGACAAAAATTATTGGCATTAAAGCTTTCATTATACCCTAATAATGAATTCATGCCCAAGTTATCACCTAGTAATAAAACCATAACAAAATAGAGACGTCTCTCTCTTGATGCAGTCATAATTTGAATTCCATCGGTTTCTAATTTAATCAAGTCTGTTATAATATTTTTAAAAATATTGGCATTTCCGAAACATTTTCTATCTGCGGAATAATGTAGTTGTAAAAGAAAAATATTTTCTAGGGCAGAAGAAAATTCAGGTGGCAAACATGCTAAAGAAAAATATACAGCTCCAATTTTGTGAACTCCACTGTGACTTCCAAGTGGATTATTAATTTCGAAATCATCAAAGTACAACACTAGAGGAAATACATCAGTTGAAGCATATTTTATTCTTATACTTTGCCATAATTCCCCTTGAATAATATTTTTCTTTATACTAATATCATTATTTAGTTCATTTACATAAGAAATAATATCTTCGTAAATATTAGGCAATTGCAGAAGCGTTTGTAAAGTTTTCGAAATTGGTATATACTGAGTACAGCAATTTATAAAATCTAATGCTACACGCGAGTCACACCGCTTATCATCTATCATTTCACCTACCACTATAGACTCTGGTTTAATTAATACAGATAAAGTTTCCAAATACTTAAATCTTTCGTGTTCCGTTTTCAATTTATGAAATGGATCTGCCAAGATTTCTAACAGTTTTGTACAGTTTTCAAAGGAATTTTCATCAACTTTATTTGTTATTAATTTTAGAGGGACATTTATCATTTCAGTGATATCATTTACCATGTCTTGTACAATATTCCTTGGCAGAGAATATTTACTATATAATTTGGAAATGAGCTGTAAGGCTGAAGATTCAACAGAATCAGAAAATGATTTTAACGACGCGGAATCGCACAAATTAGTATCATTCTTATTTAAATTAATTAAGTTTTCATTGTTTACTGCTTCTAATTCTGCTTCGGTAAACTTATTTCCGTAGTTTTTTGCAAAATTTTCTTCTGAATGAGTTACATTATTAGAAACATGTTTGGAAACTAAATGTTTCTTAAAGGAATAAATGTTCTGAAAGGACCTAGCACAAGAACTTTGTCGACAAATATAGACCTTATCAGTTAAAGAAATATGATTAAACTTCACATGTGAAAACAAATTATTGTGATCACTAAAAGTTTCTTCACAACAAGGACAAATAAAACTATTCATTATATAGTTTATAGTTATACCAGACAATAGTTACTCAATTTACAATATATGAAAGGTAGTTATCTAACGGAATCAACAAGTATTACAAAAACAATAATGTAAATAATTTTTATTTTAAGATTTCTAGGTCTGTTAAAACGGTCTCCACTTGCGGAATATAATTTTGATTGTCCCAAATAGTGGTAAATTTATAAATACCTTTCTGGACTAGTAACCAAATATGCTCACTCTCTAAGGGGTATCGAGCATTCAGTGCATGGAAACATTTGAAACAAGTATCGAACGTTTTTATGACCGAATCCTGTTTGTACTGCACATTCGCTACCACAGCGTAAAAGTCGGTTATTTCTTGCAGATTTGCACCTACTACTAATACATATGGTTGCACAGATGTACCATATTTTAATAATTTTTCCTTCCTGTTTTCCATGGCAGTGCTAATATCTGCTGGTATCTGGAAAAGTTAAAAAAAATTGTTTATACTTATTTTATGTATTTTATAAATTATATTTTGAGACGTATGATTTATAATAGTACCTTTACATGGAGTATTATACTTTCTTGGGATTCTTTTATTGACGGCTTCCAATATCCTTTGTTTACTTTCAGTCTTCTGGAGGGAGGTAACAAATATGATAGTAATATGATTTTAACGGCATATTTAGAATCTATAAAATAATAAGAAATTTGAGAAAAACAAAACAAGAATGATTTCAATTATCAATGTTGTTACCGGCGTGCAAATCTAAGTTTAACAAACTCTTCAGTTCCTCTCCAGTCTTATCTATGTTCATCTTCAACGATAGAAGTTTATTAAAAACAATATCAAAAGAAGCGAAAAGTATAGTTCTTGAAACTGAATCAAACAAGTTATAAAAATCTCGTTCAATCTACAAGATAACATTATTATAATTTTTAATTTTCTAACTAATTCGATTAGATACCAATATATGTCCAAATGACTTTTTTAGAATAGGCCATTCTTCGATAAATTCTTCCACGGTTTTTTTATTACTACGTTTTCTTAAAATCGTGGTTGCACCCCAATGAAGAAGAACTTCATCCCACGGTTCAGAATTATTCTTAAGCCACGTAACGCTTTCTAGAATGTCATCTGAAACCTCGATATCTGAATATAAAAAAATATTTTATTAATTAGTTTTGTAATGCACGAATACTACAAATCCAGAAAAATTGCGTTACCATAACATCACGATTCAATAACTACTAACCTGAGGATACTTCCAATAATGCTTGCTTCTGTATAGGGTCGGCTTTATATTTTGATTTCACATTTCGGTATTTATCAGGCAATTTTCCTTTTGCGTTAATATGTCTAACATTATTTCCTTCCTTTATAGTAGTAGGAGGTATGTAGTAGGTTCCCTTATTTTCCGTGGGGAAAATTTGTATAATCTTGTCTGATATGATGTCAAAATCTTCGTTAATCAGTTGGCTAGAATTTTGAACGTATAAATTAAGAAAATATTATTTTTTTTTCATTTTACCTTCGGGATCTTAGAAACATCGCATTAATTATTAATTGTACTAAGCAAGTTCTTGCTTTTTTATGCAATATTTTATCTGCTTCATAGACGCCAAGCACATAATTCCCTGTTGTAGATTCCCCTAAACACTCCTGTAAATTAAAATGGTATACAGGCCTACATGACTGTTTAAATTGTTTTTCTCCGTAAAATGGAAGTTGGCGCGTATACATCGATTTACGTTTTTCGGCGGTACTAGATGTAGCTGCATCATGTAAGTCACTTCGTGATTTTATGGCTACATCTTCATTATTCGCTTCAACTGTATCAGTTTCGACTGAATTAGTAGATCCTGTATTTGTTGATACTGATAAAACTGAATAATTCGATATAGTAGAATAATTTGACATGGCATCTGAACCACCATTCAGGTCTTTTTCTAATCTGCTATGAGCTTTATGCTCATTAATTTTTTTTAGTAGCAAAACTCTGGGTCCTGATTTTGGAACGAAATCCTTTAGAATGTCATTTGTCAATTCCGACAAAGCTTCCTCGCCTATTTCCTGTTCTGTAGCAAGAAGTACCTAAGTTATAAGTTTGCAAATGTCTAAGGTAACATTGAAAAACAAATAATGTCAGAAAGTCCTCGTTACATAAACTGTGTCACATTGTCAAAATAAGTATACAACATTTTTGAGTTGAGAAAGTATTAGTAATAATTTGTGTTTTTTTAGACGGGACAAATATAGTAAATCGGACACTCTTGATGTTCTGTTCTAAATGTACCTACAGTATGATTAAAGTATCTCTTTATAAAAATACATCGGTAAAACCCCACTTATCGGCGTTGAATTTCACCTTAAATATATTACATATTGATTTATTGATTATTGTTTCGTTCGTGTAAAGCACGGTTTTCAACCGGATAGTTTTAATGCAACAAATCTCTAAACAGTATTCCATTTTCTGACGACTGCATCATTATTGGCACTGCTATGTCAAAAATTTCTAGCTGCTTGCAGTATTTCCCGTAAAAAAATTGAATATTTAATTAGGTGTTTTCATCCTTCAAAATTCTTTCATAAACCTACATTATATTATAGATTATTCAAATATTTTCCTTAATCAATAATCCCACCAAAATGAGCGACAAATAAATTGAGAGGTTTATATCTCAAAACAAGAGTTAAAAACTATTGAATTTCGATGACTACTCAAATTCACTTCGTGGCAGAGTTATTTTAAGCAGATCAGATAAACAAATTACAATAAGAATGCGTATCTTTGCAAAATCAATAGTTTCGATTTCCTCGCCATAGTTATGTAGGCTATTTAAAATTGACCACCGAGATATGACACAGAAATGATTATTGCTAATCATGAACGAGTATTTAAATTTTAAATATTATTCGGTTATTCTTGTAAAACAAAAAATATTAATTGATGTTTTACACATCAATAAAATACGTTTTATAAATCATACGTCTGCTTTCGAAAACTACTTAAAATTACTTACGTATATATGTACTTACCTTCAAAAACACCAACATATTTTTCAAACCCCCAACTCTCCAGCAATTCCTTTGTTTTGGGATCAGCCATCTCAACACACATACAAAAACTATGCACCGTTACGAATCCACAATCAATTAATAATGCGGAACGAATTATGTCAAAAGTGCTGAAAGACGTTTTAGTGCAACTGCCGGTAGCGGTTCGGTTGCCATCGTGAAATCGTGATTAAATTATAAACAAAATTTGTTTATTAACTATACAATATACGTATTAAATTCAAGATAAGATTATTTTGATTTGAAATAAGTAAAGGGTTTGTTTAATTTTATTTTAGTCAAGAGACGGTAGTTTTGTTTCAACCTAAGAATATTTAAAATTATTATTGTTTTCAATAAAGAAGCAAATTTATTTTGGTTATAGATTTAATGTTGGCATTTAAAAAGAACTTGTTTTGTATTAAAAAAAACTTTCTAATAATAAAACGAAACAATTCAACATGGCATATTTTCTTGATTAAAGAAACGCATTTTTCTCAGTGTGTTATTTATCGAACTTACGACTTTTTATTTCATTTGCACCAAGAAAACAAGAGTTCTTTTGAGAGCTAGCTTATCTACTTTGTAATTGCTTCGGTAAGTCGAGATTTGAGTTCCAAGACTGATATTACATAACCTATAAATTATTTCAGATTTGTAATTATTAATTATGCCTTTTACAAGCGAGCAAGATTCCTTTATTATTATGGCGCATTTCCGAAGTGGTACTCGCAATGCAGATGGTTTATGGTCGTATTCACTGCAGTCTTGTATCGAACAGTTTACCGAAGCTTTCCCTGATCTGAATGTAAACTACGACACCTTTGCAAATCATAAGCAAATTCTTGTTCATCGCTTTGAAAACAAGCACTGTATTTGTAAAAGCAAGTCTACAGGTAGACCTACTATTCTAACAGAAGAAGTTGTGGAGGATATTCGAACTAGAATGGAGAGAAGTCCTCACAAATCCGTAGCGATTTTGGCTGCACAAACTGGGCCACAGAAAATCCACATAATTATGTTGAAACCAGTTTGCACCCGCTCAAAGTTGGAGTTTGGGTAGGTATGTCAAGAAAGCGAATTATTGGCTCAATTTTCTTCCACGATACAATAAATGCAGAAAGATATCGTAATAATATTTTACAACCGTTTATCGAACAATTACACGACGATGAGTTAAACGAGGGATATTTTCAACAGGATGGAGCTACACCTCACACAGCCAATGTAACCCTTAATTATCCAAGAGAATTTTATGATGATCGTCTTATAAGCAGTGGACGATGGCCCCCGAGAAGCCCGGATCTTACACCACTAGATTTTTATTTATGGGGACATTTGAAGAATAATGTATACAAAAACCGTTTGCATAATCTTGATGAACTGCAAGAAGCAATTCAACAGGAAATACGAAACATAACGGAAGATGACTTACGGAAAGTCTTGAATAATATGAGGAGGCGAGTTAATTTGTGTTTAGAAAATAATGGTGGTCATTTTGAGCACTTATTATAAGTTTTTACAAATATGTTTGCAGGTATATCAATCAGAATTATTTTGTATCAAATTGTGTTGTTCAGATATATTTTTGTACAATAATTATTGTAATATTATTTAAAATTCTGTCATTGTATTCAATTTTCCTCAAGATTTGTTAATTAAAGTTGTGTAATGCGCATCAAATTGGTTTTTGATCATTTTACATGAAAATAAGCTTCCTGTATCCTAAAAGTGTGCGCCACTGTCGCTGCCATATTTAGTTGTCCAAACCAGTGGTTCCAATCTGATAATGGGTTGCCTATATTACAGTGATCACGTGGTCTTCGGGCTTTTTTGATGGCTTTGTACATCCTTTCAAATGGCGTTGCGTAGCAATATAAACAAACATCTACAGTTGGGGGAGGGGATATTTATTATAAAACAGAAGTCTTCGTTGCTTAATTACGACTGCACAATACAGATATATTTACAGAAAGAGCAATTTCATGTTTACAAAATGGAAATTACCGTTGCATAGCAACGTACAATATCATAACTGGATTTTTTCTATTTTGGTTCTTTAAGAAAGCTATAAGCGCACGCAAACGCGTGCGTTTATAGCTCGGTTGCCAAGTACCGCAAAATCCCCATTTTGGAACTGGAAGTATTTATTTAAAAGGGCATAAAAAGCGCAAAATAGAAAAAATAGTATAAAATACACGTTTTATAAGACATTTCAGAGCACTTGTCCTTTAGAAAACTCGCCGCAAGCGGCTCGTTTTCCAAACTTGGACGCGTGCTCCAAAATCAGTCTTATAAAACTTGTGTTTTAATGTACTATTTTCCCGTGCAATAATAAAATGACTTTTTCCACGACCAGATGTAAAGCATTTACTCTCTAGGGACAAAATAAGACTACAATTTCCCCAGGGAAGTTTTTATTTCATTTCATATTTATTGTTGTAAACAAATGTCTGTTGTCATGGTACGTTGCATGGAAACATCCCAAAGGCTTCTAAATATTGTAATTTCGCTCTGATTTATTATAATTCCTTATTTATGAAATTAAGTGTTTCTACTACCGATCGTGGAAAAAATAGTATATGCACCTCTCTCCCGAGGTCCCGCCATTTTTCTCTCGATGTATTTGTAGCGCTCGGGCTTCGCCCTCGGGCTTCAAATTACACCTCAGGAAAAATAAGACGTTTCTCTCCCTTAGTGTATCATTTACTATTATACAATAAAAGTTGATATTTACAAAAGGAAAAAGTTAATTTGTACAATGGAAATAGATTTCTAACATAAAGTTGAAATGTCGAAATAAAGAATTTATTTCTTGCAAAAATGGTTGAATTGACCAAAACAATTGATTGCTACAATAAGGTCAAAAGCGGTTTGTTTCTTAGGAAAAAAAAGTAGTTTGTAAAAAATAATTTCTGAAAACAAATGATTTTTAGTATAAGGTTTAATCCCTACAAGAAAAGAAATTTTCCACAAAAAAACTGTTTATTCGTAAAATAACCTCGTGTAGACCGCCTAGACCAGCAAAATTGTCCAAAGAAACTCGTTTTGCGTTTTGTTTCTGAAAAAGTATAACTCTTCGCAACCTAAATTTGTACAAACAAATTGTTTTTGTAGAAAAAGTTCTTTTTGTTTGTAAGAATCAATAATTTTTTTGTATGTTTGAACTTGATTATGGAGATCAATTTTTTGCAAAAAGCACTTTTTCATTGTACAAAAGCATCTGTTTGTTGTATGAAATAAATTTAAGTTAAATATAGCTAAATTTGCATAATACCTACTAGCTATTATTGCAATAAATTATTTTTTTTGACACCATAGAATGTGGGTCAAAGATGGTCGAGGGTATAAGATTGGTGAATTATATAATAGTGAATTTCGTCTCGGAATTGCAGTAGGTAATATTGTTAACATAATCATCTTTTTTTTATTCTAGACAATTTATTCTGAATTAACAATAATTCTTAAGATTTTCATAATTATTAAAAGTTATACCACGTCACAATTACAATTTGGTATATCAATTGTTAATTTCTGATATTGATATAATTTAATTCCTTGGCCCACATTCTACGATGTCCAAAAAGAATAATTAATTACAAAACAAGTTTTCTTAACAATGTTGTTGGTCTAGGCGGTATACACAAGGGTATTTAATATATAACACTTTTTTTAGAAAAAAAATTTTTTTTTGTTGAGCAATTAATAATAATCCTTTTTTGGACGCTTTATTGTAGAAATTAATTTAATTATTTTTGTACATTTCAACTTTATGGTAGAAATCTATTTCCATTGAACAAATCAAGCTTTTTTTTGTAAAAATCTGTCTAAACTGAAATAACGGAAACTAAATTTCTAACAGATGTGAGTATTTTAGCACTTGAATAGCCCTAAATCCAACAGCTTATTTTTAAACGTTCATAAAACCCAATTTTTTGGAAAACTACCTAAAACGCAGAAGCATGATCTTAGCCATTAAAATATTTTATTATAATTTATAATAGATTTTGTTAGTCACGTGCTGTCGAGGATGCAAAGTTTATACGCCGGCAAATGACAAAAATAATTCAGAACTGTTAAACTTTTGAAGTTTACAAATTCGTTACTGTTTATAATGTGTAATTTCCGAAGGAAAGTATCTGGAAATTTTAAATTATGTCTTATAGTTGTAAATATATCGGCTTGCAGCGGGGTAGTTTTCAAAATTTTAAAAATCATTTAACTGCCATTAATATCAGTTTTAATAAACATATCATCAACCAGTGAAAGGCGTGCTTTTCAATTAAAAATTGAACAACATTAACTAAGTAATAAAACTGACGGGCCGGGGCGGGCCGGGCCAGGCGAGAAGATAAGTGAAAAAAAAAAGGGCGGCCCGAGTAAGTCAATTCAGGTCAAACAGATCAAATTTTTTTTTACGGATTTGGAGTTGAGTGGCCCAGACCGGACATGTAAAGATAATCCACGGCCTTAGGCGAGCCGCCCTGAAAAAAATTGGCACTTGCAAGGCTCTACCAGGAGATCCTTCTCGAACGAAGCAGCGCCCTGCAAGGACCACGTCCACCCCAGCCCGGTTTCAACACGATCCACAACCTTCTGAATATATTCAAGAGGCATAGTTTTTGAATGGTTCTTCGAATATACAAAATGTATCAAATTGCGTGTTAACTATGGGGATCTCGCTTATTTGAAGAGATACGACGATGGTTAAATTAGAGAAAAGTTGTGGAATTTTATGCCCATTAATAATCTGAAAAGAAATTGGAGCTGTCTTGCTTAGTTTCTGAATAAACTACAAAAAACTGAATATTGGATTTTTTATTTTCGGCTATAACTAACTCATTTGTCATTTATATTACATATTTCTAGTTTACGCGGTATTAGGACAATTGTTCATTCTGAGTATAAATTTTTGGTCACATTTGGTATAACTGTTACCATTGCTCATTTTCGACTGTCAACTTTTTTTTATGGTCGACATTTTAAATGTTTTCATATTGAATAGAGCTTTCAATTCTGATTTCAACGATGTGTCACACTTTGCATTTTGTTCTCAAGTTTTGAACATTTTATTACAGAAAATAAAAATTTCATAAGAGTGCCATGGAAAGACCACTTTATTTAATTTATTTTGAAAACATTCTAGTAGACCATGAACTGATGGAAGTAAAGCAAAACACCACTTTTATTTACTTTGGTCTTTAGATACATTAGGTACGCAAAAATTCAGGGAATTTTGTTTTGAATGCAGGCAGCAGGTTAAATTATTTTCTGAAAAAACAAAGGAATGAGACAGTTACTAACACACAGATTAGAGAGTTTATTGTAGACGAGCTTCTGAGCATGTTTTACAAAGGTGTCGAATGTTTGGAACATTTATTTAATAATTGTTTGCTTAGTGCAGCTCTAGTGTTATCTGTTGTATTTATGTAATCTGTTATTCAAATTTGCTATGTCAGTTGCAAACACAAAAACTGCAAGTGGAATTTTCAGTAACTTGTGTATGTTAGAGAATTTGTCATTTATTTGTTTTTATAAAAAATAACATGCTGCTGTCTACGCTCAAAACAAAGTTTGCTGAAATTTTCGCGTATCTAATGTATCTAAATGTCAAAGTAAATAAAAATAATGTTTTGTTTTACTTCCATCAGTTCATGGCCTACTAGAATTTTTTCAAACTAATTAAATGACGTGGTCTTTCCATGGCACTCCCATAAAATTTTTATTTTCTGTAATAAAATGTCCAAAACTTAAACAAAATGCAAAGTGTGACACATCGTTGAAATCAGAATTGAAAACTCTATTGAAACGTGAAAAAAATTAAAATGCCGACTATAAGAAAAAAAAAAGTTGACAGTCGAAAATGTGCAATGGTAGCAGTTATACTAAATCTGATAAAGAATTTAGATTCAACGTAAAAATGTGTTTTAATAGTGCGTTAACTAGAATTATGCACCACAAATGATAAATGAGCTACAGCCGAAAACAAAAAATCCAAAATTTCAGTTTTTTCCAGTTCTTTCAGAAACCAAGCAAGATAGATCTAATATCTTTTTAGATTATTAGTAGGCATAAAATTCCACAACGCAATTATATACATCCTGTATATAAACCTTAATGTGCAACACTCTTTAAATATCTTTGAATCTGTTTGTTAGGTGTTGTTTCTATTTAATTTAAAATAAATCAAATAAATACTACAAAAAATTTAAAGATATTAACTAGGTACAACACTGTCCGTTGAAACGAAATATTCTGTTCGTCTCAACGACACGTCAACACGTGACAAGGGTTGTTAATTTTATCATGTCTAATTTTGAAGGCAATACAAGATAAGACTAGTAGAAAAGATTAACAATCGAATAATTTTAAAATGATTTAATTTTTGTTCTATTAATTTTGAAAATATGTACAGAACAACTTTTAACATTTTTGAAAAGTTTTATTAACGGGATAACTAAGAAAGACTGAAAACTGTAACAATACTAAGAGATACTGTTGAGGAATTAGCAAACTTTTACATACATAAAGTATTTTTTAAATTTCAAAAACCCCATATTGTTTAGAAAATTTTTTTTAAATTTAAAATTTATTAACAATTAATCAAAATGTTTAGGCAATATGGAAAGCTTTTTTAAAAGTACTTAGAACCAGGAACAGATTTGCCCACTGGAATGTAATAAAAATCCGAAAACGAAAGATAAGTAAATTTTTGTTTGTATTCTAAAATGAAATGTGAGAGCAGTATCTACCAAAACCCAATACAAAACATTAATTTTTTTTAACTTTCTAGGTTGAAAGTGGCGATTGCTATGATTTTTGCGATTTTGTTTCTGTTTCTTCTAAAATAGATTGACATTAAAATAAAATTATTTAATAAAGGTAAAATAAATAATTAGGTAATATTGAATTTATAAAAAAAAAAGTATTTAATTATCTCTCTCCGACTGCGGGTCACTGTTAGCTAGCATAGATAACACGGTCCCCCAGTCAGGCAGATACTGTCTCAAGCATCGCCCAAGCAAGGAAACAATACGAATACGGGTTGCGCACATCATAGGAGCCACGTAGAGAAGGCAGAAGCTGATCGAAGTTCTAAAGTTTGGTCATTTTTTCAACATTTTACATTTATTTTGTTGTTAAGTTTATTATTAACAATAAAAATATAAAAATGGTAGTGCAGCAATCACAAATAGTTGGGTAACAGCTTTACAAGAGATACTTTTTGTCATTTAAGGCTTAGATGTTCAGAAAATCGTCAATAAGAGCGTGACGCATTTTTGTCTCCGTCTCCCGTCTGCACGAACGAGTTTTAGCCCTACGAAAATATGTAGGTGCTAGCAAATAAGTTTCCCTTCTTAAAGCTGTATTAACACTAAATTTCTTGTTTTTTAGGTGCAGTATTATTGACGGGGCCACTTTTGGTAGAACTTTACCTTCTGGTCCTAGGGTGTTTATTATTTGTAATTTATCTTTTGACTACCACCTGCTGCTGAGCTTTAAATTAAAAACTGTCAAATAAATATATATTTTAATACGATGGTGAAAGAATGTGATAGAGTAAATGCCAAATCTGAGCTTTATTATGTTATAAAAGGAACTCTTAAAAGCGAAGTGTTGTAATCATTTTCTGCTACGGTGGCCTGCTTTAATGATTATATACAAAGTCCTCGTTGCCAGTTCGTCCTGACTATTACTTTTGCAAATTTAAAGATTTTATTGTTCATTAAGAATGCCTAATTGAAGAAGTATGAAAAAACTTGTAAATACTAGGACAATTTTTAATTTTTCAAAACACGGCCGAAACTTAAAACTTTTGTTCTACTCAATTTCTAAAGATTCTTGAAAAATTTGATTAAAACAAACAAATATTTTAAGAATAATATACGTAACATTTGAGAAATGTTATCTGCAGCATTGCCAAGCTTTTGGAAATCTTGTAACCATTTAAAGTTTTTAGACAACCAGAACTTCAAAATTTTTAAAAATAAATTTTTTGCATTTGTTTTTCCCAAAAATCTGTACAGTTCTAAGAGATTTTTTACATATTAGGTAATTGTAAAAACATTGCCATGTTTTAACAAATTTAAATGTTCCGCACCAGCCGCTTAAATCCTTACTCTACGAGATATTCAAAATAATGAGAAACCCATTTCTCCACGTTTCTCTCACAGCCAATCATCGTTGAAGGAGGATTTTTCCTCCTTTCTTTGTCACGGGCAACAAAATCATATATAAACAACGCATTTACACAGAAAAACAAGTTTGTTTCAGGATCCATCAGCACGGTCTAAAAAATCGATCAGAACAATCCAAAGCAAAAACTGCCTTGGGATATTACTAGAACTGCCTCCTGTTTAAAGGCTCTGATCTAAGGCAAACCATCCCCACTAGCTCCCCAAGAGCCAACCAGCATTCAGCTCCTCCAAGAACGCCGACCTGCTTCCAGATGAAACGAACGAACGCTCCGGAACTAAACCACTCCACAATCTGCTTCTAAGGCGAAGTAGAAGCTATACCAGGTTTCGTGGGAATATACCAGCACCGCGAGCCCCTTCAAGAGCAAAGCAGCAGCTACACCAGGTCTGGACAAAGCTACCGTAACGTAGCACGGCGGGCTCCTTTATATTAATAAAATAGAATTTTGTCTGTCAAGTAATAAAATTATTCGCTGGCTATGGTGTCAAGTCTTTCCAGAAATACGTTAGTAATAAACCAATAAGAATAAAAAATAGACTATTACATGTTGCGTCCTATAAGTATTGTAATTGCTTATTACTTCATTAGAAGCTTTGTTTTTGTTCCCAATTCGGTTGTGAATATTAAAATAATCTTGTAATTTTTATGGCGGGTAACCTTTGAGAAGAGATATTAATTACATGGCACATTTTGTATTGTCATTGAAGCCGTTACCATAGGAAAATCGAGTTCCATATTAGCCCAACATGTGTTAATATAGATGTTTGAATGGGACATTTCAGAAAGTACACTCTAAGCACATATTATTATTAAAGGATTGTGAAGATCGTATTTAAAATAAAACGATAAGCGAGCGAATTAAACACAATACTTTAGGTCGCGATGCGAGCGATGTGTCAGAATCTGGCCGAGAATTACAAAAGCCCTAATGGAGTTAAGAACTTCGGTTCTTGTTATTTTCATTCATCTGTCGACCGCTACTTAAAAACTCCTTTGTGGACGTGTTTTTATAAAAAGCTAGCATCGAAGTGAGCATTGCATCCTTTTGTATCACCGCTTTCTAAAGACGTTTTAACCCGTCTGATATTCAGTCGAGCATGTAGATACATCAAGACCTATTAGACGAGGCCCCGGCTTGTTTATCTGATGTATTCCGTCTATTGATACGCTATTAGCTATAACATTATTATATCTTTTGAAAATATGCGGCGCGTTTTAAAAGGAACGTTGCTGCACAATGCATCAAAACAGTCGAACCGCTGAAAACACTTCGGGATTTTCATATCGCTTCGCTTTAAGCGACAAAGTCCCGTAGCTATACTAGAAAAATTATTTTTATTGTATTTTTGGCAGTATTAAAACATCCGAGGCCATTCTAGCCGTAGTTATTGCAGATATCTACCTATGTAATGCTGTGTATTTATTAATAAATTACGCTAAATATGTAAATAGATACAAGTTTGAAGTAATCTTGGACTCTTCGTCAAGAAATTTGTGTAAAAATTAAATTTTTCTAAATTTAACTAATTTACATATCAAAAAAATAAGAAAATTCAGAGATGAAATTTAGATGTTAAAATAAGAATTGATGCTAAATTATTTCAAAAATGCTATAGTTTGGATAGATTTTCTTTTGTAAATTCAGTCTTGCTTGAGAACTCAAACAAGCCATACGTTTTTTTCTTGAAATTCTGACAATTTATGAATTTTTTTATAAAATTTAATAAATTTTTTAAATGTTATAAACAAATTTGTTTAACAATTAGAAAGTGTGGAAAGACAGATTCATCGTGTTTAAAATAAATCATATACAATTAACAGTGAAAAATTTAAGTGGCGGCAAGTCCCAAAGTTGGTGTCACTTTATAAAACCTGGATTCTTCGGAAAAATAATAAAAAGTTGTCATCGATAAAATAATCAAAGTTGTCTTCGATCAAACAATTAAAGTTGTGTTAGAAAAATTTTTGATTCCTTTAAGAATAGGGTAATTCCGGGATAGATGGGCCGCCGGGTGAGATGGCTCACTGGAATATCTTTGTAACTTTTCAAACTACGCGCCAGTCAGTAATTACAGAGAACGTACATGAGTGCAGCAGCACAAGGAAAGTAATTACTTGATTTTAAAGCAATAAATAGGTACGTTATTAGTGTTATAAATATTGACATGGTGCTGAAATATTTCAACGGTTATTTCATGTGCTATTATTTCTACAAAATTGTAAATTTAGAAGCTTGTGTTGATGCATAGTCGTACGTTATACTTTAGAGGTTATGTTAACTGTTGTAGGTTATAACCATTCGCATTTCATTTGCGAAAAACAGACGGGCCATCTCTCCCTGATATTTGGATGATATGACTCGCTTTAATCCGGGATAGATGGCCTACTATATTTTGTCACACTTATAGGGTTTCTGTCTATTTTAAGCTATGCCCATCAATTATATACGAAAACTAACCTGCCAAAGAGGAGCATGGACAAATGAGCAGCTTGTGGCAGCAGCTAATGCAGTAAGAAGTGGAAATATGGGAGTGAATGAAGCTGCAAGAAATTTTAACGTACCTGCTCCCACGTTAAGAAGGAGGGTGAAAAAGAATGACTTAATAAAGAAAAGTTTAGGACCACCCTCTATGCTGGGCATACAAAATGAATCGAAAATGAAAGCCCACATCAAAAAACTCCAAAAATATGGGTTTGCTCCTACCCGCGATTCTGTACGGTCAATGGCATTTAATTTGGCAGAACAGTTAAAAATAAAAAATTCGTTCAATACAGAAAAGAGACTAGCTGGTTATGATTGGCTAAATACGTTCCTTAAACGTCAACGTGTTTCTTTAGCTAGGTGTCGAGGAATGAATGAAACCGAAGTAGAGTCGTACTTCGAACTCCTGGAAAATGGTTTAATGAATAAACCAGGTAACATCTTTAATATGGACGAGACTGGCCTCCAATTAAATAATAAACCTGGCTATGTCATCGCACAAAAAGGCTCCAAGAATGTAGCAGCAATTACATCAACTGAGAGGGGCGAGACAATAACGGTAATTTCATGTTGCAATGCCGAGGGCTATTTTATTCCACCAGCATGCATCTTTAAGGGCAAAAACAAAAAACCAGAATTTGAGGATGTATGCCCCCTGGTTCTGTTGTTTATATGAATGAGAAATCAGCGTACATTAGCACCAGCTTGTTTTTAAGGTGGTTGCAGACATATTTTTTACCCCGCAAACCTAATGGAAAAGTAATTTTGATTCTAGATTGCCATTCTACTCACTGTAATTCCGTTGAAATGTTAGAATTTGCAGAAGAACATGATATCGTGCTCCTATGCCTCCCCAGTCACACTACACAGTTCCTCCAACCTTTGGACAGGGCAATTTTTAGTCTAAAATCTCACTTTGCAAAAGCGTGTAATATGTTCATTAAGGCAAATCCAACCAGAAGAATTACGAGGTTGCAGTTTGGAAGTTTATTGGCAGGTGGCTGGTCAAAATCCGCTACAGTGCAGAATGCAGTTTCGTCTTTTCGAGCAACAGGTATTTGCCCTTTTAAGCCAGACGAAATACCAGATTATGCCTTTTTATGCGACGAACAAGATAGAAATGATACTGCTCAAACAGCTGAAATGCAGGATCAAAATGTGGAACCCGAGATAGAACCAGCAATAATTAACTTGCCTAACTGTTCACAGATCAGAAATGAAACAACTCCTGCAAAAGAAACACCTGGTACAATCTTGAATAAAATAAACCCAGTGCCTAGTACATCAACTTCTGTGAATCAAACAAGAAAGCGAGGTAAACAAGTTGCATCAGTTTTAACATCTCTCGCAAACATAGAGCTGCGAAAAAGTGTAGAAGCAATAAAGGAAAGAAGTTTCAAGCCAAAATTTTGAAAGCTTGCAAAAATAATAAAACCACACAAAAAAGCAGGTAGTTAAAGTCAAAAAAATGATTGATACTTCATCGTCAGACGAAGAGTTGTCCGATTTTCAACCACAAAAATCCAGCGACAGTGCCGAAGATAGCGGGGATGCTGAATGCTTAGGATGCGGACAGCAGTATAACAACACATCAAAACAAGATGACTGGATCCAATATGTATATACCTATGTATATGTTCTAAATAAAAAAAATCAGTTGTATATCATTGTAAATTAAATTATACTGATTTTATTTAAAAAGGTGGGCTATCTATCCCGGAATGACCCTAATTAAAAAAAGTGAGGTTAGTTTAGATAACATTAGAATATTATGAAAAGTCTTGATTCCAATTTACGGAATAAATTAATTATGTAACAACACAAAATGAACATTGTATACGGAGATTAATAATTAAGAAGTATATTAACTAGGCTTACCATCGAAAACAAATAAGATTTCACTGCACAACATTTCAACGACAACGATCAGCGGTTTTGAATTACCGGGTCAGCAGGGCAGGATTACAATTTTACAACTATATTAAGAGTTTCAATAATTATAATAACACTTTATCTTTCTTAATTGTTAGCAATAAATAGCCGGGTATAATAATATTTATATGTTGGGATTTTTCGACGCATTTCACAACAATATGTATATAAACAAACAATCAACCATTGGATTTCTTAAGGCATGATGCACATTATCTTCTCTTGAATAAAAGACGAGCAAGTATTTTGCCTTAATTTTTCGATCTAATGCACATATAACATTGTTTCCAAAAGTTTACATGGTGTTTTAAACAAATATACAGGACTTCTAATTCTTACACAAGTAACTGTCAAGTATACCTTTAACGATGGGTAGGTTAGCTTGACAAAACCAGCCCAATTAACGTTAAAAGAGGAATTAGACAAGGGGGCACTATCTCCCCAAAATTGTTCACCAACTTGTTGGAGGACGTCTTCAAAACACTAGAGTGGGGAACAAAAGGTTTAAACATAAACGGAGAGTATTTATCACATTTGAGATTTGCCGACGACATAATATTAATGTCAAACAATATGGCCGAGTTACAAGATTTAGTCACAGATTTACACCAAGCTGCGACGAAAGTAGGACTCGAAATGAATATAGACAAAACCAAGATAATGTCAAATCGGGATAATGCAGTGCCTGTAAAAGTATCAAACAAGGTAATAGAAGTAGTAACCAAATATACATATCTAGGCCAAACGCTAACTACAAACGATGCCCCTCAAATAACAGAGATAAATAGAAGAATACGACTTGCAAGGGCAGCGTACGGAAAACTAAAAGACGTATTCAAGTCGGCATACCCTCAGCATTTGAAAACAAGGGTATTTAATCAATGTGTACTCCCCATACTTACGTACGCATCCGAAACCTGGAGTTTCACTGAAACAGAAAAACTAAAAATAACACAAAGGCACATGGAAAGATCGATGCTAGGGATCTGACTGAGAGACAGAAAATCAATTGTCTGGCTGAGAAATAAAACTAAATTAGAGGACGTGATGACTCGCATCGCCAAATTAAAGTGAAAGTGGGCCGGACACCTAATGAGGAGAGAAGACAATAGGTGGAGTAGGAAAGTCACCGAATGGAGACCGAGGACTGGTAGAAGATTCCGAGGTAGACCACGTGCAAGGCGGAGGGACGATATCGAGCGAACAGCAGGGAAACAGTGGATGGGAGCTACATTTGACAGAACAAAATGGAAATAGCCAGGGAAGGCGTTTGTCCAAAAATGGAACAATCTGCGCTGATTTATGATGATGATGATGATGATGAGGTTAGCTTTGATTCGGAAATTATTTCTAATTTTAAGAAGCTCCTGAATGATATAAGTAGCAAGAAGTTTTCCGGTATACTAACATCTAAAGACCGGACTTTTAGTCCTAGAACAGCAACAAATTTCGTTAAAATTCGATAAGTAAACAAAAATAATGCGCGTACTCAAATCCCGCCTGTTATGCGAGAAACTTATTGAGCGATTTTGCAAGGTTTTACAACTACAACTGCAATATTCGAGACACATCGTTTCGCTCAGTGTTACTTTATTGTTGAGTTAAGCCAGAGGTCCTGCACTCAAAAATATTTTAGCTTAATTTCATAAATTTGTTTCGTGTATTACTTTTAAAACCCCTGACCATGCATACTCTATGCTTATCAACTCCGTTACAAATAGCTCGAGATAATGAAACAGCTGGCCAGATGAATAATACGTATCTAAACAAGCTCCCCAGGTCAAACATGTGGGAATTTTGCTATTTTAAGCTCGTAAATAATTCGTTTGAGATTGTGTATATGCGCCAACTATAATTGTGCCAGCATTTTGTTATTAATTGATTGCCCCATAATTTAAACATTGACTAAATACTTAACTAGAAATCCGGACACTGCGTGAATAACATCTAATATGACTTCTTGCCATTAACTTAGAAAAAGATTGTAATGAACTTTTATGATAATATCAGATTCACAAAAATGAGCGAAACGCTTAATTCTTTGATGTGGCTTTAGGTTTTGGCTAAGCCCCTCATACGCTTATCGAGTATATGTATGTAAAGATATTTTTGTTACGTTTCGAGCTGTTTTTTATTTTTTTAATAAATTCTATTCAAAAATGTAAATAAATATAAATAAATTATGTTGTGATGTTGCTTTGTTAAAACGTACTGACGTAAAATGTAGATGCATAGCCTTCGCCGTTGGTAAAATTTTAATAACATTGCTAATTAGATAGTTATAATTTCATTAACAAAATAGCAATTTGTTAATAGTCAAATTTAGCTTCACAAATAAGTTTTTTCGATAGATAAATATAATGTATATTTTTATATGTACACGTGCAGACTTACAGATACCGATTTCTTCTTGGAAGGGTTAATTTTACTTTTTGGGAAACTTTAAAAGTGTTTTTAGGCGACCTTAACAAAAAATTGAATTTTTAGTACTCAAAAGCGGCCAAAAAGTAACCGTTTTTTGGCCGCTTTCATTATTATCCGTTTAAGGGTGGCGCCATCTATCGATAATTTTCTACCTTACATCATGATACCGACATTACCGACAATGTCATAATATCTCTGAATAAAACAGAGTAAACAAGCTGTCAATCTTGCTGTAAACTGTAATAAATACGTATTGGTAGTCGAATTTTCTAATAATTATGTACAATTGTTCAGTTGTTATAAATAATTATATCAATAAATCATAAATAAAAATCTAACAAATTTGTAATAAAATATAAACGTTTCTGAAGGAGTCACAAATATGTACAATTGTTCAGTTGTTATAAATAATTATATCAATAAATCATAAATAAAAATCTAACAAATTTGTAATAAAATATAAACGTTTCTGAAGGAGTCACAAATATGTACAATTGTTCAGTTGTTATAAATAATTATATCAATAAATCATAAATAAAAATCTAACAAATTTGTAATAAAATATAAACGTTTCTGAAGGAGTCACAAATATGTACAATTGTTCAGTTGTTATAAATAATTATATCAATAAATCATAAATAAAAATCTAACAAATATGTAAATTTTATAATGAAGGTCGCCTAAAAACATTTGTGTGCACCACTGCCAAAAAGTGTTATTTCGTCCTCGTCTGCTTTCTGGCCTCGGCTTCGCCTCGGCCATTAAACTCAGACTAGGCCGAAAAAAATCCACTTTTTGGCCTTGGTACACAAATAACTATTCTGTGTTCACGTTTTATTTCAACGCTAACTATAAGATTGCACCACTGCACTCTTACCAATGTAGCGGGATAGTGGCTGATAATTGTCATATTATAAGCGTACTACATAATACTATTATTTGAGCTTTTCATCTTCTTTCTTCAGTTAAGGGGTTTTTGGTATTAAAACCGCTTGCCAGGCGTGTTGGCGAGTAGGTAGTAGCCATCACTTACTGTGGCTATGAACACCACCGTTAGCCCTTTCAGGGTTTTTCCGCTGCTGTTTCGAATTACATTCGGAATGGCTACAAAACTAGCTAAATATTGTTTTAATCGACTAGGACACTGTCGAGTTGAAGATGGCAAATTTAAACATTTCTTAAAGCTATTAGAGACAAATAAATCACGTAAGTAAATTATTTTAAAGGTTTTCTCAAAATTTTGTAATGTAACATCAGCGTGAATACAAACATTCTGGTAAATAATTGTTATGAAATACCTTGAAATTGGTGCATAAACTTTTGTTATACATATTTCTTCATAGAAATAATGTTCACGCCAGAATCGTGCTTTTTCCATGCTTTTGACTGCCGCTGTTTTATAATTACTATTTCACACACATTAGTTAGAATACTTGAAATCAAATGAAAATAGTGGTCAGTCCGAAAAAAAAACTTAAACCAAATAAAATCGTCTGAAATGGAAATGAAGCACAAGAATAACAGAAAATCAAGTTAACGTCCGAAATATCTTTGAAATATTACTGAAATTGACTGACATAAATTGAAACTTTTTTTAACCCGTTTGAGATAGCACAAAGTTATTTTAAAATAAATTTTAATCTAATTTATGTAACATTTGCATCTTATACTTTCTAGATTCAAGTAAAATTAAACCTGAACAAACTAAAACTAGGTACTTAAATATTTTAAAGTAGAAAATATACAAAACCCCGTGATCAAATTGAAATAGCATGACTTCATTTTAAATCACATTAAATTAAACAAAATCGCTAGAATCGAATATCAGATTGTCTGAAATTTTTATGAAATCATAAAGTTTTACCTCAAAATGACTTGAATTTATGTAAAATTAGTAATCTATCGTAATGACTTGCAATTATGGGAAGATAGTTGAAATTAAACTTAAAACCCGTAAAAATATCTATTGTTAGATGAATGATTCGTAAGTAACTTTAAAATATATACTTACCTTACATAAACTATAGTTATGTATTTATAAATTCCAGCTTTACTTCGTTAAAGTCCATATTTAATGAGTAGCTGTATATAAAATACTTAATTACTTTAACAATATTTATTTATTTTAACCTTATATGTATTTCGGCATGTTTACATGCCATTGTCAAAGGTTATATGAATAAGTAAACAGTTAGTGTTGCTATAGCAATAATAGAACTTGGTGACTTGATCTCGGTAATCGTGTGCAGATGACTTGATTTCTTATTCCAAAATGTCCAATAGAGGAGAATTTAAGAGATCAAAATGCTCATTTAATGACGATACAGTTGTTAAATGTCTAATTTAGGTTTATCATCACAAAAGTGTAAACATTTTATGGTGTTATTAGATGTCATTGAATGATTGTGTTCTAGTAAGTGTTTAGCGTAACTAGATTTATGTGGGTGTTTGTATTTGTAACAATGTACGTGTTCTTTATACCTAATATCAAAATTTCTAATTGTCTGGCCTATATAAACCGAATTACAATGCATAGTTATGTACTTTAATACACTAATTCAGTATGGAATAAGTAAAAGAATCTGCAGGAAGTTAGCGCATAATTAAATTTTGAATTAAATGCAGAAAAAAATGTTAATTAAAAGCTCCGTCCTAATTTAATTTTTACTTCAGCAACGCTTAGAGTACAAAATAGCGCAACGATAAGCATAAAAGAAAAAAAAATTAAACAAACAGCTTTTTCTAAAATCAGAGAATTTTAAATACAGTAAGAAAGAATAAAGGTAACTTATTTTCCTACGCCACTGATCTGCTTTTTTAATTCTCAGTTCAGGATCATCTAATGTCTAATAGAGATTAATGATTCTACCATTACTTGCATTAACTTCTGATGAACGAAACAAACCCTTGAAATTTACGTAACATCTTAATATACACAACCTAATGACTTTTATCCTGGTAAATATTTGTTTGACGTTTTAATAAACACTTAGACAAATTTGTTATTAATTAATAAGAACCCTGTTATACGTATACGGAAGGAGTTTGAGAAACATCGTATCATCAAATTAATGTTAAAATGCTGACTAGTAATATAAAGGGTAGTGTATATTTATTTTCAGTTTGTAAAAATAATATTTAAATGCTCTGTGACTATATCTACAGACTTTTGGATTTGAAAATTAATGCTTTCTGTTTAGCGGGGGAGGTTAAATATCCGCAAAATCGCATTTAAGCTAAATTGACCCTTTATTGAAACAGATTTGTTGTACTACTAATTGCACTTGTATTCTTATGGTCTTTCTGTAAAAAAAGCCCAGTTGAGCGATTGCAACGTTTCGAAAAACATATTCAGCTTCTGGGTAGCTCAGAGTCAAGGTTCGATCGAGAATAATTAGATATGATTAAACTTTTCTAACATTAATTTATTTTATCCTGTAATTTACAACTCTTATTATATACTGCTGTAAGTATTCGACCTAAATAAAATATTTTCCTATTTTACAATAAAAAATATAATCAATCCTGTAAGACTACAAATTTATACATTATTTTAATGAATATTCTTATCAAATCCTTTATAGCTGACACCGTCCATCCACTTTTCACCAAATCGCTCGCTGCAGGCGCTGATAACTCGCCGGAATTCATGATATCTCATACTCAGCTGCTGATTTGTCTGTCGAAATTTGTTTCTTGCTACTAAATTTTACAAACAGTATTATGATTAATTGCAAACATTTAATCCTTCATTAAAACGCGTCTATATGAAATTCATCCTAGCTGGTCTGTTTATATTGGAAATAATTACCGACGTGAATGTGTTTTACATTACTAACCACTTTGCTGTCCGAGTTGAATTTATACCGGGAACTTTCAAAGTAATACAACCTTAAATCACGGTATTTCTTCAAAATTATACCCAACTTAATGCTGCCGGGTTTGTACCTAATAACGTCGTGTGCCTCGGAAATTATTATTTCATTTATGACTTTTATACAAATTTTTCGCAATTAAATAGAAGTTTTAATGTTTTATTCTTTGTTCAATTAATTAAGGTAATTAATGTAATTACGGGAAAAGGGATCAATATGAGTTAAAATCTTTAACATCCAACTTTTTATTCATTGGTTGGGTGTGGAAGTGCGTTGAAACCTTCAACCGCGGCTTCTGCAATTTGAAGTAATTAACGAGGTTAAGAGAAGGGAGCAAAATGAGTTGAAATTTTTAACGCCTAACTTTAGCCCTTTATCTAAGAACAGAAGCGCGTGAAACCCTTCACAGAGGACTTCAGGTACTTTGTTAGGAAATATTGTTAATATTTATACCGATACCTAATTCTGAATTACATCTGACTTTACTTTGCAACTAGCTTCCCGGAAGATTCGTGGAGTACCCCTGGTTTTGGACTGCCGGTCTGGGCTGGAGTCGGCTGTTGCCAACTCAAAGAAGTCGAGCAGTGGAACTAGAGCCATAGAACTGATTTTTTTCAATGCTGGGATATTAATTTTATATCTTTAATCTTCACACTTTAGGTCATAGGAGAACCTTGTAGGAGAGACGAATTGTAAAGTAGCGATTCTCGTGCGCGGTTTGGCCTCGCTTTTTATACTACTGGTGACACCAGCGCGTTAATTTGCAAACAAATGAATAAATACTTGCCCTATTACACAAATTGTTTGAAGGTACCTGTGAGTACATGCGTAGGAAGTAGTGGTGTTGTGACCAATGTGTAGCGTATTAATTGTTGATGTGTTAATATTGTTGTTGATAAGGTAACTGAGGATACCTGTGTATAGAGTATCGATGCTGTAGCACCACTGTTTAATCACTGTTGATTGTTGTTGTCTGTTGTAGCACTGGTAGGTATACGAAATTATCTTCCGTTGCTGGAAAATCAGTTGTTTGTATCTGTAGTTTCGGGATCATTCGGAGCAAGTTTGGATTCTAGGGTTGGTGGCAAGACATCCTATCTAAAAATATCTCGTGACCTACCTTGCCAATAATAATTTAGAGAAACCCTGGAAATGGTTTTCGCAGTTACAGAAACTCCAGATTTTATGGCAAGTTGTGACATTCCTGTATTCACATTACACATTCTCCATCGATATTCGGGAAACTTCTACATATTTTGTTCTGTTCAATTCTATACGTTTGGCATTTTTCAGAATCTTGATAAATTTTCTGTACAATATTTTAATAACAAGGCCATTCTTTTTCTATATTCTAAAATTCTACTGTGGCAAGTTAGGAACCGGATAATTCTGGATTTTTTTGAGCCTTTGATGCGGCATCAGCCACCTTGGCCAGTGTTTGAAGTTCTACTAATTCTGTAGCATATTAATTTCCTCATTCGTGATAAGTTTAAGTTCCCTTGTTATAATGACCACTCTGTTAACAGTTAAAAGTGTATGCCCCAGACAGCGTTAGCAATCAGAGTGGATACGTATTCCCAACTTCCCTAGCATTTCTAGTGCCCTAACCTCGCTATAAAGTCGAACGTTTTTTCGGTATTTCTTATGCGTCTGTCAGCTAACAGTGCTTCATACTGGTGTCAATGTTGTCGGTAAAACTTATTATATAACTTTTTTCGTCAAGCTCTTAATCTCTTCCCCACGTAGGATTTGGCGACGCCGAAATCAATCAGAGCATAGAACGGCTAGTTGAAAGCTTTTATGACTGCAAATAACCGAAAGGGGGGTCCACGGTCGCTACAGCTAGAGGTTCCGGTTGCTTCTTCTGTAAAACGGTTCAGATTCAGCACAATTCGGTGACGGTGCGAACGTAATGAGGCTGTCCCGTTTTGTACAGCTTCATATTTATTGAATAATTGCAACATTTCTTGAAGAGTGTTAAATCTTTTTTCTTTATATGCAATTTGTACTTTGGTTTTAGAATTTTGTAAATTCCTTCCAGGCGCTGGTCGGTCTGAAATTTCCCAATGCCTACACATCAGCGTTTATTTGGCGGTGGATTCGGTTTAGTATTTCTTCATCCAGCCAAAACTGAAACCTTGGAGGTAGATGCTCAATCTTAAAGTTGCCTTTCAAATCATTCCAATCCTGTTAACTGGCCTGGGTGTTGCAATATTAGATAAGCACCCTGTTTTGCAAGAGTTCGGATAAGGCTAGCAACAAGGCCATCTTGGTGAAGTTGTAGTATTTGGTTAACTTTTTTACACGCTCAAGAAGGCGATGGAACTGCTGCTTCCATCCAATCTTACCCCACATTTGCTAACACCACTGCAGATTTGTGCTCTTAGAGGGATAATCGATAACAACCATATGTGGCGTTATTTCTCGATAGCTTACCTTCACCTAGTAGTTTTTATTCTTTAACATGTCTTCGACCGGTTTTCAATAAATTCACCATCCTTGCTCGCATTTATTGTACAATCTCGCCTGTTTTCAGTTTGTACTTACGTAATTCGTCGGCTAGAGCTTCTAATTTGAGTGCGCCAACCTACACGAATGTAGGATGACCTTTCATCATCGTGTTCTCGAACCATACTTATTTTAATTTTTGTTTTCTTACAGGTTTGAGACATCAAATTTTTATTTTCAGCACGGTATTCTGAAAGGGGACGCTTCGGGTATCGGTCTTCCTTTTAGTCGGATTTCGCCTGGCTTTCGGATATCTACTGATTTTCCGGTCTCTGCTCGGGTGCTATTTCTTGAATCAATTTTTCTTTAAAGAAACAGATTAAAATAGCGAACACCCAACGAAGATGTTTACACTTAAAGCTCCACCTGCGCTTTTCGGGAAATGAAAACAACAACAAAATTTTTCAAAAATTCTATCTTCTATCTTTCTAGCTTTTTGTTTTCTAAATTTTCATATAGTTTTTCTGTTACCTCAATAAAGACATGCTCTTGTATATACATATATCTTGCAAATTTTGATATCGGTATTTTTTATACAGGGGCACGCTTACGACGATTTCCCAGTTTACGCTACTTTCTTATATTTCCATGCTAATTCAAATTACTTGATGTAGCAGTTTAAATCTGTTTTCACCCATATGTTTCAGTATGGTTTTCAGATGTTCCATCGTAGCCTGCTGCTTTGCGAATTTTTATCTTTCTTTGTTCTTCCAACATTTTTTCTTTGTTTATATTTAGTTCATTTTCTGCATTACTGCTTAACGATTATCTGCTTCCGCCACTATTCTCAGCTTCAGGTTTCTGGTCTGTTCTTATTGTGCCCTGCCTCGAGTGATCTTTAAAATGTTTTTTTTTAATCTTGCCTTTGTCCCATGTCTTCTCTTAGGTGAGTACCAGTCCATTTTAAACCTTTATTTGTTTAAACGAGCATTAATTTATTTAACATTAAAGGGGAATTACACTAGTAACGCCCTCTATGATGTGCGGCGAGAAAAAGTTGCAAAGCAACAAACCGGCGAAGTTGTGATCGGAACCTGCTAAGCAGGTATCTGCGATCACACCGGCCTCTAATTCCCCTTTAATGTTATACTTTCTGGCATATATCTGCTTGTTTGCTTTTGGTTTCAATTATGGTTAGAATTATGTCCACCTGATGAGTTCAAAAAAGAACGAAACATGTAGTAAACGGTGTGATCGCAGATACCTGCTTAGCAGGTTCCGATCACAACTTTGCCGGTTTGTTGCTTTGCAACTTTTTCTCGCCGCACATCATAGAGGGCGTTACTAGTGTAATTCCCCTTTAATGTTATAGTTTCTGGCATATATCTGCTTGTTTGCTTTTGGTTTCAATTATGGTTAGAATTATGTCCACCTGATGAGTTCAAAAAAGAACGAAACATGTAGTGGTCTATTCTAGCCATAATTGAAACCAAATCTCTTCTTTCTTATTAATTTATTTTCCTATTTTCTTTTTACGTTTTGTAGAAATATGTTTAGTTTTATTTGCTATTAATTTTCATCTGTTCACCAAACTCTTTCCATGGACTATTCTTTGCAGGCTACTATTTTAACTTTTTGTTTTTAAATATTGTATTTTTGTACGTAGCTTCTGTTCTTATACTGCTGTTTCCATATAATTTTTTTTCTCTTATATTTTTGTTTTTACTTGTTCATTCTAACATGTTTATTGTTTTCTACCTTTACGCTTTATAATTGAATACTACAGGGAAACCCGTGCAAAGTATAGTTTTTTGCAAAATTAAGTACGTTATGGGCTATATTATGATATACTGTTCGCTTGCTGGAAATAAAACGGATAAAAAAAACTGGTTAGACCGTTTGGTATCAAAGCTGTGCTGAAAACTAAAACAGGCAACTTTGTTTCGCTGTGGTCTTTCGTTATTTTAGTAAATTATTCTAACAATGGCAGTTTTAACTAATGTTTTGATTTAAATCTTGTTCTACTGACAATTTTGGATTTTCCTGCACATAAAGTTAAACGTCTAATGATTTGATTTGGATTTTGACGATAGACGATTTTGTAAGATTTGTTACATGACTATTATCCCTGAATCTTTTAACGGTTTTTCAAACCTTAGCTCTTGCAAGACCTTTGCCTGTCGCGAGATAAGATGGTAGACAATTTCTTGTTAAACGTGTTTCTTTGAAAAATTAAACTTTACCTTAAAACCGTGCTTTTCCATACTTTTAAACGATTTTGTAGTAAATAAATTAATATAATCGTATCGTTGAAAAACCCACATTTTTATAACGTTGTTAAAGGAAATAAGAGGTTAAACTACATTTTTTACAGGTACGTACTTAACTGGTGTTGTTCTAAAACTAGCACTAACAAATTAAAACACCGTCAAGGATCATTAAAATAATTGGTGCTCTTAATCAATTTATTGGATAATAAATGGTCAAGGAAAGATACAAGATGAAAAACATGAATGGGAGCAAGACTACACAGCAACAAGTCATGAGTCAACAAATATTTGGCCTAATTGACCTGCAGGCCAACTACACCTACATTCATAACTACTAAAATAAGTGCTGTGAATCTTCGCATCTTTAAAACGAGAAACCTCTTAATAAAATCTTTCTTTTTCTATTTTTAACTTTTTCTGCAATGTTACGTAAAAAATTAATTAATTATTGGACAGGTATGAGAGTGTAAAAACAACTCAGACTATCAGAGATTATCTAGATTAGATAATTACTTGCATAAATTCTTACAACATTGGAGCACGGCAACGTTAATGGCTCTACAACAAAATAAAGTCTAGCTTATGAAATTTAAAATGAAATAAGTTGGGTGCGAAATTACAATTTCCTTCTTTCGTAAGCTATTCACGTACATTTTAAGAGAGAATTAAACGACGCAGTATTTCCAGCAATTGAGAGCACACAAAAATAACAAGTCCGTTTAAAGTTGAACTAATTGCGCGTAGGTAGGGAAGCAAATTATGGGAATGTATCCACGTCGAAGAGGTCAATATTTATACATATTGTGACCCTTCTATTATTTGATATTTGACCTACCGTGGGACTGAGGGCACGTCCACTTTAACTATTCTACGCTTCAATTGCTTGAATTACTTTGATCGGTGACACATAAGATATTGAAACTACAACGGAAAGGACCCGCATCAACCTAGAAATACGTATTTCCTTCCTATTGATTACCATTGTTAAATTTTAATTTATTTGACATTAACTTTAATTAGTTCAACTGTAGCAGCCGTTAAGGTAACTAATAGGTTATATTTAACCTTCTTATTTATACCTCTCTTAGTAAGAGAAAAATGTAAATGTAAAGGTGCAATGTATGAAAATCTTTATATAGTTCTGCCAAAATCTGATAAATTTTATTTATTAGTACGTATTTATCTATACGCCTACGACAAACGTATATGTAAAACGTGAACAACAAAGTCAGAGATACTAGAGATGCCAAATAGAACCAAGGACAACCAAAAATAAAACCATTATAGAAAAGCAAATTAAGATTTATAAACGATGATCAACTTTATCATCTAAAACACAGATAATGGCAAAAGAAGAGGTGCAATGGTTGAAAACTGCAGAAATGGAATTCTTCAAAAAAGTTATAAGCATCTAGAAACTAAAAAAATGATGAAATAATGGGAGCATGAAATAAATGGAAGTAAAATATAGACGGAATAGAAATAGAAGTCTTACAAAAGAAATTTTCCCTTGAGAAAAATCGGAATGGGTTAGTTTTGAACAACTTGAAAGAAATAGCCAAAACGGGGGGGAATTCCCCATATCCAAAATCAAAGATGAAGAAGAACATTCCAAAAAATCAACTTGTACCCACATTGTGTCCTTATCTACGAATCACAATATTATTTAATCAGTGAAAACATTTTTTAAGAGAAAGTTGTTTTTTCAATGAAACAAGAAAAATATTTCAGTATTAGAGAAAATTTATATTTTATCTTGAAAAGTTTTCACAGAAATTTTTCTCTCTTGAAAAAAATTTTCTTTAAAAACATTTCTCTCTTTACTTTCGTTCTCCCAATAAAATTTCTCTCTGAAAGATGTACTCTCATAATAGTTTCTCCCTTGAAAAAAGTTTTCTCGAAAAAATATTTCTCTCTTAAAGAAAGTTACCTTAAAGAAATGTTTCTCTCTTGAACTATGTTCTCCCAAGAGAATTTCGCTCTTGAAACATGTTCTCTCATAAGAGTTTCTTTCTTGAAAAAGTTTTCTCATAAAAATATTTTTGTCTTAAAAAAGTTATCTTAAAAATATATTCCTCTCTTGAACTATGTTCTCCCAATAATATTTCTCTCTTGAAAAAAGTTTTCTCATTAAAATATTTTTCTCAAAAAAAGTTATCTTAAAAAACATTTCACTTATCAATCATGTTCTTCCAATAAAATTTCTCTATTGAAAAATAAATATCTAACTATAAAAAATTAATAGTTTATTAATAAAATAAAACGCTTGGTAATTGTTTCACAATTTGTTGGTTTTTATTTACTCGACTTGGAGTTTCAACCATAACCATCACGGTTATCGTCAGGAGTTTACCAAGAAATTGTGAAACAATTACCAAGCGTTTTATTTTATTAATAAACTATTAATTTTTAATAGTTAAAGATTTATTAATAATGTTTCATCATGTGCCTACCACACAATCAATTTAAAACTATTGGAAAATGTTCGCTCATAAAAATATTTCTCTCTTAAAAAAGTTCTCTCGTAAAAACATTTCTCTCATTACTATAAATCAGAATCACAGTTTCTGTGTGGTCATTTTGGCCGGGGCTTGAAACAGCGGAACAATGAATTCCATGTTTAGCCCACCTAGGTAAAGTTAGAGAGACAGTAAAGGTAAACCACGCAGTTTTTTAGAACTTGCACCGGCGCTAAAGCATTGGCTCCCCATTAAGTGTAAGAAACGTTTAAAAAAATAGAAAATGGTGTGTACCTATTATCATGGTATTATAAAAATATGAACAAATTACAGATCATCCTATTTAAACTTTTTAGTTTAAAGTTTTGTAAATATCATTTTGTAACACTGCAGTTGCAGCACCCTGTACATGAATTTTTAAAGCCGGTACAGGTTCAGATAAACCTTGATTATTTTTTTATCATTTCAAGTAATAGGGTAGATTTAAACAGAGATTGAGCACTTTTAGCCAATAAACTTTGTTATTTTATGAATAAACTATGTTTACCTTTACTGTGTCCGCCTTGCTTTACCTAAGTGGGCGTTCCAGGTTTACATTGAATTGATTATTTCACTGTTCCAAAGTACCGACCAGCAATTGTCTGAACGTAGTAGCGCCATCTGTTTGTTTCATAAGCACACCGTAATTCTGAGAAAAATTGTTGGTAGCGAGAGAAATATTTTTGAGAGAACTTTTTTCAGAGAAATATTTTTACGAGAGAAATGTTTTCAAGACAAATTTTTTTACAGGAGAACGCTATTCAAGACAGGAGTTTTTGTTAGGGGAATAGTTTTCAGGAGATATTTTTAGAGAAATTTTTTTTTAGGAAGAAACCTTTTTAATAGAGAATTTTTTTATAAGCGAGAAATATTTTTTTATTTTTCCAAAGAATAAATAAAACTATTTGTCTAAAATCCTTTTTGTTTTGTTAAAAAAGTTGTTCTAAAAAAATTTCTCATTCAATAAAATGATATTGAGACACACAGCGCCTCGTACATATCCCCATAAGGCAGCAGTTTTTCTATCTAATCGAACTATTTTAGGAAACAGGTTATAACGTAGGTCTTGGCTAAGTATGTTAGCCATGTTGCTGCATTTACAGTTCTCAAAGTAGAAAAATTTCACTCTTATAAAGCAACACATTGACATGATGCACTTATTTTATGTCCTTGGCCAAACTTGAACTTGAATGTCTATTCACTCTAGATACGAGCTGTAAATATCAAAATTCTACTAAAAAAACACCTTTTACATGACTAATATACTAAACTAATATAAATTTCGCAATGCTATCAACAAAAGTCAGCTTTGACAGCTCATACTTAGAGTTAGTGGATATTATGCCGTTTTGATTATATTAAACGTAACTAGGCAACGGCGACTTTCCGTTTTGAAATATTAAACTCGCTAAGCAACAGCCACTATCGTTTTAAAAATATTAAATTCACCTTGTCAGTTCTGATAGTCCTGTATCCTATTTACCAGGCTTAAGATCCGTTTCCACTTCGTTGCTGTAATTTTCAGGCTCGTTGTGTTTTTTTTTTCTACTGATAATACCTGCTTGGCAGTCGGTATGTACATTTACAGTACCTAAAAGTTCTTATGAGAATTAAAGGGTTTTATTTTTGCTTTGCCGTTGGTAATATTTCGTTTCTCATAACTAAACAACAAAGACTTCAATTTGTGTAATAAATCTACCTCATCTGTAAATGTTTGTTTATACTGCTACGCAACGGCGCTTAAAAAAGGAGTATAAAATCAGCAGCATTTACAACGAAAATCAAAAACCAAAATTTGAGTTAAATTAGAACAAAAAGTCAGTTGTATCCCTACGATCGATCAGAACGGTCAAAAGAAGTTTGTTTTTCAAGATAAACAAAAGCTTCTGGATGTATATCAAAACCTAGATCGAGCACTAGCTTTCCGGTTACAGGTAAAACCATAACATCCTTCTAGGCTCTTCCAACCTTTGGATCGAGCACTAGCTCCCAGGCAAGGCAAATCATCTTCACAGGATTCTAAAATTGTTAACCCAGCACCGCTAGCTCCTCCTAGAACGAAGCAAAAGCTACGCTAGGTCTCGGCTAAGCCCCTTCAAGAGAAAAGCAGCGGCTACTTCAGCTTCCAGCAAAGCCACCCGACTTTTTTCTCAGAGCGCTCCTTTAAATGCTCCAGGCGACGTTGTCATTTTTCTTTATAAATAATTCTGATTAACTGTTTTGTTAAATATTTGATGTTGTCATTTAATTTTATAATTTTGTGTATTAATTAACTGCCGAAACGAATTAAGATGTTAACTTCTGCAAAAACTTTCAGACAACGATCCTAACGGCAGTGGCGTAGGAAGGCGGGGACCAGGGGTGGGTAGGCCCTCCCTGACACCTGAAGCAAAGCCGTTACTATTTTTTTGAAATTTTTTTATTTAACGTCTTATTACTTAGAAAACGTTTACAAATCTGGATCAAATGCTGTAGGTTTATTTTGTACAAATGAAAACTATTTTCAAAACTTGGAAATTTTTAAAAAACTATTTGCCACACGATGTCTTTAGAATTGTGAAGGTTCACACGTCTAGGAACAAGCTACAATTTGGTTCGTATCCTAGTTAGCTAATTTCTGCGTGACGCCTTCTATAAATTTTTAAAAATCTATAGTTTTTGTCCCCACAAAATGTTTTCAATTAAATTTGTTCTTCCGATTTTTGTCTTCTTTAATCTCAAGTTTTTCTAGAAATCAAAAAATCGTTTTTTTTTAAATAATAAAAGCTTTGAAACATCTTCGGTTTCTTAATACAAAAAGACATTCGCTAGCACGCATAGACGGATACGTACACTTCGGCGCTTGGTCCTGTAGATTAGTGGTATAGAATTATACCCTTTTGGATTACTTGACGCCTTCCACAGGTTACCAAAATGCGCTTCTCTTGCCGAGCCTGTATAGTGGCAGCACTGGTGCGTTGAGAAAAAATTGCAAACATACTTTTGAAATATGGTAAAACCATTTCTGAAATATGGAAAACTCAAGGCGAAGTGATTTGCTTATTTTGTCTTCTTGTTGTAGTAATATTTTGTGCAGAAAAGTCAAGAGTACGACGCTGGCTTAAAAATGGCAGGACAGTCTCGATAGCCATCTCCGGAAAAACTGTCTTTAGAAGCTCCCGTATGGAGAAATATAATTAAGCACTTGCTTCCAATTAAAACTTCCTGAATCCGCGCCTGCATAGTAAGAGAGGTTTTGTTAAGTGGCCACCTGGATCACCCGACTTGACACCAATGAATTTTTTCTATGGGGACATTTGAAAGACAAAATGTGGAGACTAAGCCAGAGTAATATGAACATTTACAAAGTACTTTCTTGTAATTTATCAAAAGTATCACGTTTCGTTGTTTTAGTAAACACAACTGTGCATAAATCCCTATGAATTACTTTACAGTATTGAAACGAAAGCTTCAGATATGCAATAGAACGGTTTTAACAAATATGAGGTACAACTTTAATTATTAACCATAACTATCTATTTATAATAAAATCATCTAAGCAGGTTTTAAATAAGTTACTATTTAGCTTAAAAACATCAAATACTAGCAAATACATTTATATGGAATGAAGAATTTTCTTACTTTTATAATTTTTAAAATAACTTTGATTAGATGTACTCACCAATTCAATATACCTTACATAAAGGTTTTAATATTTATTATTTAGAGGTACCAATGTCCTTTATTAAAGACAGGAACTTGACAATTCAAGGCAAAACTTTTCTTAGAGTCCTAACAATGTGATACGTCACAGATATTTAAACCCCTGATGAATTTATTTACATCTTGAGCTAAAGCGGATGTCGGAATCATAATGTGAAGTCAACAGTGCAATTGTGCGAATATTCGCAGACCTCTTATTATGGAAGGCACGTCTGCAGACTCATTGACTTGAATTAGTGCAAACACAATAGACAGCACTGGCGTCATTTGCTCTATTTTTGGTTAAACACTTTAAGATGTAAAAAACTACCGGACTCTTGAATTCTTTAAGTACTTTTATTAAATTATTAAAGAGCTGCATATTCAGGCGCCCTTTATCTTAGTTATAATAATACAACCAATTTAAATTTATGCATTTTATTTTTTTTTATTAGTTCAAGTAGTAATTAGCAGATTAACAATGTAAAATTCCTAATTTTAAATGCAACTTTTAATCATATTTGCACTACCTAATTTTTTCTTCAAATTATACTGATAAAGTTCGATCATATTAATAACCTTTTAGCTAAAAATAATTCGCTCAATGAAGATTTTATTACGACGAAACATCCACCGCTTTCCAGTAAAATTGAACTATACCTATACAAAATGTTATGGAAATTATGTATTTCAAAATTTGCTGGGTTATTGTTATTAGCTGTTATTAGAGCCGTTTAGTCAAAACATAATAAGTTCTAGACTTAAAATTACGCAAAAAGATAAATAAATATTAACAAAGTTAACAGGTCTCCGTTTAATACGAGGATAACAACATCATATTCTAATCTAGTCTTTGTAGAAAAGTGGTTGAGACGGCTGTCTTCTAAGCTAAAGTTCCAAGTTCCAATCCTGAGCCAAACTAAACTTTTTTTAACACTTGTTTGTTATTTATTTCAGTTTCACACCAGTTCTACATTCAAATAGCAAAAAAACTTCGATTTTTACAGTAAATTGTAAATGTCATACTTAAGGCAAAGAAATAATTTAATTGGTACATATTTTGGGCTGCAATGCGGTGGGTCGGGACCACCGGACCATCGCTTCCGATACCCAGCCGTCTCCCACTCTTATATTATGAAGTACGAGGTGGTGTGGTAAGCACCACGCCTTAGACGGCTGCCTTACTTCCCTCACCCCTCGAGGGGCTTGGTTCCCAATTTTTAAAAAGCGACTGAGTAGGCCACCCGCCAGGCATCCAGTCTTAGATTTGAACCCAAGAGCTTCCGCGTAGCAGCCAAGTGCCTTAACCACTCGACCACTCTGGCGCCTGCATTGATTAAAACAGTTTAAAAATTAAATTATTTAAAAAAGTTTGTCCTCTCCAGATTGGCACCTGGGACTTCTGCTTAGAAGACATTATTCTAAACCATTTCAGTACCAAGACATTAGGATATGTTGTGGTTTTTTGGTATTAAAAAGACACTTTTTTTGCTTAACTTAAAATGTAAAAATTATTTTTTTTTACTTAAAAGCACTAATAACAATAACACAGTAATCGAAACGAAAACTGAAATTAAAATCTTTCGTAACCGTAGGTCAATTTATTTTTAAGCTTAACGGTTCAGATTTGTTACGGCAAATTATTGTATCAAATAACAGTAAGCACGGCTTAAATTTTGTATTCGGCGTGTTAATCATTTTGTTTGTCCATTGGGTTTGTAGCCAAAACAATCATGATATTTTTTAATGTTGCCCAGCAAGGCAAATACGATTTGTCTGATAATATAAAGTAGGCCAAAATGCTTTTAATGTGTACTTGTCTCGAGTGAGTGTGTCAGAATTAGCGACCATCGGCTAATTCTAGTTAAGCCAAATGGGAAGAATAAAATTTTTTTTCCCATTTGGCAAATCTTTCTGTGTAGTAAATAACTGACATTTTGTCCAAAGATTTTTCCATGGGGCTTTTTTTCTGCAAGAGTTTTGTCCAAGGTTTTTTTCCCAGGATTGTTTTACGAGAATTTTTTCCTAGGACTTTTTGCCAATAATCCCCAATAATACACAAGATGTGTAAAAACTAACGCATAAAGGCATAAAAGTAACTTTATAAATATTAATTTAATTAAAAGGCAACCTTAATAGAAGCAGCTTTTTTAAATTTAAAAATTTTAAGTTTTTCTACCTGTACCCCGTTTATAATAGACAAACCTATTAGTTACAGACGTTTTGAATTTCCCAACAATATAATGTGGTAAATATTATTAGTGAAATTATGAACACATCTACATTTACAGATATATTATATTTTTATTTTTACTTCTGTAGTGATAAGGCCAATGCCTTACTTAAACTTAAGTTGTTTGTAAAACTTCTTAAGTTGAGTCGGAGATCCTGCTTACTAGAAGCAAACAACTGATATTAACTCGTTTATTTGGTTTATTTATTGTTTAATTCTACGGACACTTGATATTTCGTCCTGTAATGATTGTTAATTTTAATTTACCAATAATTTAAATGAGTCGCTCTTACCTGCGATATACATATGACAAATTTCTGGAATTTTAATTTAAATACAACTTCTTATTTCAAATCAATAAGTATGTGAAAGTAGAGAGTTTTTTTAATAATAATAATAAATGGTCTTACAACTTTCAGTTTACAGTTATTTTCAAGGGTTGTAATATCTTTACTTCGTTGAAGGACATATTTATTCAGTATAAATAAAATACTTTTTACGTCAACAATATTTATTTATTTTAACCTTATACGTATTTCGACATGTTTACATGCCATTGTCAAAAATTATATTAAAAAGTAATCAGTTAGTGTTGTTATAACAACAATAGAGCTTGATCACTTGATTTCGGCAATCGTGTGCAGATGGCTTGATTTCTTATTCCAAAATGTCCAATAGAGGTGAATTTAAGAGGTCAGTTTACTCGTTCATTAACGGTACAGTTTTTGAATGTTTGTGAATTTCGAAAGCTTGTAGTATATTTAATTTACGTTTATCATCACAAAAGTGTAAACATTTTATAGAGTTATTAGATGTCATTAAATGACTGTGTTCTAGTAAGTGTTAAGCGTAATTAGATTTATGTGGGTGTTTGTATTTGTAACAAGGTATATGTTTTTATACCTAATATCAAAATTTCTAACTGTCTGGCCTATATAAACCGAATTACAATGCGAACAATTTAATTTGTAAATGCCTGATTTTGCATTAAACAAAGTGATTAAAATTTCTTTAGTTGCTTTAAAACTCACTTTATAAGTATTTATTTGTCTTGTCTATAATTTAGGCATTTCTTTTTCTGATTTATCGCCAAAATATGGAATAGAAGCATGTTTAATTGTATCAAATGAAGTTAGGGTATTCGGATCTTTTGAATGGTTAATTAAAATTAATTTATAATATTTTTCTTTAATTAATGTATAAGTAAGTTTAGTATTATGTATTATAACCATTACCATATGTAATTGGTTTAATAAATGAAATTTCTTTATTATAATTAATTTCATCTAAAGGCACCGTTAATGCGCTATGTATCAGGAACCTGTATGCTGCTAATTTGTGTGTTTTTAAATGACAATAATCGTGTGGTATTGTAGTGTCTGTTTGTGTAGGTTTTCTGTAAACAAAGTAATCAAGTTTATTAGGTATTTGAATTATTTTTTGTCTAAAATTTAAAAAGTTAATGGAGTGAAATTTATTTGTTTGGGTCATAATCCCACAATTTAGCACAGTTGGAAAAACTAATTCAAAAAAATGTTCTCTGTTAGGTACCTGCTTGTAATGGTTTTGTTTCTAATAGACATTGCAATCTTTTAACATTATTTATGTGTCAGTATGCCAAAAACAGCTCAATATCTTTATCTGAGATGCAGAAGCGGTCCCAAAAATAAGATTTTAGAAAGTTGTAATAAAAATGTTCCCCATATGTTGCGAACATTTTGCCGGTCACTGTATAATGGAAGCGTAAATATGTGGCTTATAGTAGTGGAGACCTCTCACACTCAACATGTAAGGAATCTTGAATAACATAAAAAACCGTGGGCTGTGCCCTACGTTTTTTTTTTGTTAACACTAAATAATCAAAAAAGTAGGTAGCGTAGCGGGTTTATAGTAAATCCAAATCCCCCTTCTTTGTCTCAGCATTTAATGACGACGTATTCAGTAACATTCTCGACGCACCTTGTTTATTATGTTTAGGGGTGTCAATGTTTAATAAATTTGCTGTAGTTATTTGTAAAGAAAACCGTGTGTTGTTTGAAAAATAAAGACAGCCTTCAAAGCTACAAATAAACAGCCCCCATACCTACATTATTTTTCAAAAAATTTAGACTTCTCAATTCTTCCTTTAAATTCCATTTTAAAATGATCTTTATGAATATATTTGCCGACTATTGAGCAAACAGATTGCATTATATTCATATTGGAACTTATTCAGATTGGCAAATACTGCTGTTAATCCTCTTTGTTACTATAGATACAGGCTGCAATTATTATGAGCAAACTTCTAATAATCTTCGACAAATCGAATTGAAATTTTATTTCTAATACAAGCCCATTAGGCTTTGACCATTGTTAAACTTGCATGAAGATTCCCCTAAAGGGATTAAAATTATTGGAAGCTTGAGTTGTAGTAAAGTAATAATCTTTAAAGCTGATTATCTTAGTCATCAAGTTCCAAGAAATACCAACATGACTGTTTTCAATAGTTTACCACAAAATTTCCGGTAGCGACTTGAAACTATCTTGTAGCTCATTTTCAGAAATTGAACTGAATTAAGGTACATAGATTTTACAACAATGTTTCAAATAGGAATTAAATATTTTAATAAAATAAGTCGGTCATACCTATAGGCCTAAACAGTAAGGTACAAATCGTATGATTGAACTCACCAACATATAGGAACTATGCAAAAAACCTTAAAAATTCCTTAAAATTAATTGTTTAGATTATTCAAAAATTTTAATCAAATGTTTAGTTGAGTATGCGCTTTGAATTAGTCCAATAATAAAAAACTTATGTACTTACTGAACAATCCCTTTTGAAATAAAATATTAAAGAGGCTTAGTATGTATGTACACTAGGTATATAATTTAAACAAAAAAAACTCAAAATACTTTTACAATTAAACTGAAATGAAAGACAAAAATAAAATAAGATTTAGTTTTATTACACATTATACAATTTTAATGTTTAACAATAATTATATACAGGTACAAGAAAATCTGTACATATTTCAATTATTTACAAAAAAAATCTTTAGTCAAATACTTTTACAATTTTTAAAATTGTTTTACAATATTTACAATTATGAAAATAATCAAAATTTGGCTTTAAAAATAACTATTAAAATCTGATGGAACGATTTGGTTTTATATGGTGTAGGCCTGATTGTATATATTTCTATAGGAATTTTTCATTAAAAACTTTTTTTTCAGAAACGGTACCTATATTTCCACATAGGTACGTATATTCATTATAGGAATGATAAAATTCAATATACAAAAGTTATATACAAAAATATAAATTAAAGTAACCTTGTTTGACAAAATCATGCCTATTTAATATACCTACAAAATACACAAATACAAAAATTATACAATGGACGTTCACAATTCGAGATCACCAAATTATACCATCACTAATCTCAACTTTGTCTCGAAATCACGGTCACGGGTTTAAATAAACTTTCCGAACTCGTTCTGGGTTCTGGAGAGCTGGAACAACTGGACGGGGAAACCCCAACGGGCGTTATATTTTGGGGATGATGAGGTAATTGCCCGGAAAGCCTCAGCGCCCCATAAGACTCGAAAGCAGTTGGTGGTTGCCTTAAGAAAGCCCCTTCGGGCGGCCCTAACAGTCTCTCCACACTAAAACTAGGAGCTACCACGGGGGTTGGTTTGGCCAAAACAGCGGGAAAGTACGGATTATACCTTTGGTACATGCTCGCCAGAAGTGCGGGGTTGGGATAAAGACCCATGAGCGCTGGATTGTATCCTGGAAATGGACTTGGGTACATTCCAGCGGCTCCCAACATTACGGTGCGTTTAAACGCGGCCAACCGCGATCTTGTCGCTGCTGTTGAACGCCGCCGGAGTTTCCCCGTGGTACCACCAATGAAAACATCTTCAGCCGATGGGTCCAACATCCAATAATTGCCCTTTCCTGGATCATCATAATGTCTGGGCACTTTAACAAAACACTTGTTTAAACTTAAGTTGTGCCTGATCGAATTTTGCCACCCTTGTTTGTTTTCGCGGTAATACGGAAAATTCCGCATGATGTATTCGTAAATACCATTAAGAGTGAGGCGTTTTTCCGGGCTGTTCCTGATGGCCATCATAATTAAAGCGTTGTAACTGTAGGGTGGTTTTTCGCACGGTTTCTTTTCATCTTTCTTGTCGGTTTTGGAATCCTGCGCGGTTTTTGAACAGTCCAAAGGTGGCGGAGTTCCAGTAACATCCAAATCCGAATCGGAATCTGAAGCTTCAGGTTCGGAAATGTTCGTAGGGCTTGCACTGGGGCTTCTGGATTCTTGAACGGTTTGTGTTAAAATCGAACTGATTGAAAAGGATGATTTTAACGGAGTACGAGCTGCCATTGTTGGTAGAAAAATTAAAGTTTCTTCTCTTTTCACCATATTTGCATCACTCCAAATTATAAATATAACTCACACTTTTAACTGTATTGTACAAGGTTTTATAACTGAATACACCCTCACTCATTCACTTGTCGCCTGCGACTATCTGGAAATAACCTCCGCAACCTTTAAGTAAACTCAGAATGAACATAGGTTCTCTGCTCTCTCCAATCAGAAGGAGCCAATACGTTTGTGTTCTGGATGTATTCGGCCTTAAACTCCTCCTTTCTGCCCGTAAAATGGGTGTTTCGGGTGTGTTTTCTCGTAAGAGGGGGATTTACAGCGCCTGCTTGATGTATTGTACCGCTTCCCTTGCCCTGTTTGTTTTGTAAATTCGACTGCAACATTTGCTAACATTTATAATCTTGTTTCTATGCGGGTATTCTTGTACAGAGTGTTTGTTTGGTTTTGTTTTCGACTAACACCTGGTTCTTGAAAATTCTAAACGAAAGATGTTTATAATGTGAGCTGGGCCAGGTTGGCTCCCTTTGAAGCTTTGAAGCTTTAAAATTATGCAAGCTTAAATACATGATTAAGAGTGACACATCGGTAATATTTTTTAATGTCAGGAGACAAAGACAAGCATAAAAATTGCAAAGAAAGATATAAATTACGTAACTCTTAGCACAGAAATTTTGTTTGTATCAAGTTTGATTTTATATCAACACAAAAAAAATATAACAAAACTATTTTCAGGCGTTAAACATTTAAAAAATGCCGCTGTAAAATTTTAATAATCTCGCCTCGGATATCACAAAATTTAAATTCTGTTTAAAAAATACGTACCTATAGATATTGAAATTTGTACTTTATAAACTTTAAACTTCAAAATTTTAAATAATTATTGCTTTCAATGCCGTGATATAGTAATAATAATACGTAATTAGTAAATACAAATTGATGGTTTATTTTCCTTTTTATATTGATGTCTTACCGATTAAGTATAATTATTAATAAAATAAATTGGGTTGCCAAACTTTATTTGGAAAATTTTAATTCTGTGCCTTTTGATTCATACGCACTTCTCGGAAAAAACTTATAAATTGTTTACTTCAACAATAAGAGGAAATGAAAAAAAAAAACATCAACCTCCTAAAGAAATCAAATGCAGAAATAATCATTGGTACCCACAAAATTGTGCTTTAGAATCTGCAGTTTTAAAATATTACTTTTGTGTTTCTGAAACTTTGACAAAACAGAATATTCTCTAACATTTTCATTTTAAATTATGTTTTATTCTTTTGGGTTTTCAGTTAGCTAAACTTTTAACTCTATGCTGTATAGTTTCTCTAAAATGATAAACTTTATTATTTAGTTTGAGGGCCTTAGCTACGGTTTGTTTGCTCCCATCCCCGTATATAACAATAATAATCAGACTTACCAGTAGCAAGTCTTCCTACTCTCAACAACATACAGCAGTTTGTGTAAAAATATTGTCTAATTTTGTCAATTTTTTAATTTTTCATGCTCTTCAAATGTTTTCGCTTTCGCAAATCGTCCAATTTTTTGTTCATTTTATCAAGTATATTTATTTATCTATGCATAACCGTTATAGGCATTTTATTAAACATTCATATTATCTTTGCATAATATTATTTGTAGACGTCAATAAATGATTAATTATATTATTGACGTAAAAAACACAAAGTCCTCCCCATAAATTCTTTATATTTTAAAACGTTGGCGGATAAAGCGCTACATGTTTCGGGCGAACCCCATCATTAGGCTGATTTACAATTGTTTTAAAAAATCTGAAATCTTTTTACAACTCCTCCCTCCTCCCTATGATCAAAAATACTTTCAAAAAATTTAATATTATTATTTCCTTTTCTTCCTCTCATAATCTTAGTAATTTGCTTGTTAAAAACAAAGATCCTATCTTTGCTATAGATAGATCTGGTATATATAAACTTAATTGTTCCTCCTGTCCTTGTTTTTACATAGGCCAGACTGGTAGAAATTTCAAAAAGCGTTTTTCTGATCATTTTTCCTTAATTAAATCTAATAATATCTCCCTTTCCTTCCTTAATAATAAATCCTCCTTCGCCAACCATATAGCTTTCCATAAACATTCGTTTAATCCGAACTCCGATTTTGAGATTCTTCATTTTTCAAAAAAGGGTCATTTTCTTAACTTTCTGGAAATTTATGAGATTGTTACTCGTAATAACGAATTTTGTCGTAATGAGGTCACAGATTTTGACAATAACCTTATTTTTATTAAACTTCTTCTAAGTTAATTTAAATGTTTGTTTGTGTAACCCCTTCAGGGATTTGTTTTTTCGAATTTCCCGCTTCACGGTTTAGTTCTTTTTACTTTTTCATGTTTTCTAGTTTAGGTTTTATTCTTTACCTTGAGTTGTATTTGATCTACATCATTCTAATATTTGGAAACATTTTTTCGTATTTTTTGGAGACGATCTCTCCCTTATTAAGCTGTAAGGGTGAGAACATGTTGTTCCACCCATTCTGCGTTTTTTAACGTTTTTTAACGATATGTTGCTACTTATTGGTTGAATTTTCTGTGTTAACCTAAAAAAATTTTTCCCTATGTGGTAAGTTTCCATTGCTTTATTATACTATATGTCACTACGTTATTTGTTCTCTTCAGATTTTTTAAAACAATTGTAAATCAGCCTGATGATGGGGTTCACCCGAAACATGTAGCGCTTTATCCGTCAACTTTTTAAAATAGATATAAAGAATTTATGGGGAAGACTTTGTGTTCTTTCCTTTACTACTTTTAACTTTCTCACCCCATTTGGAGATAACATGGCATCCACGTCACAAAACTCTATATTCTTGACGTCAAAAAAATAATCATTGACGTCAAAATTTGATTTTGTAACGTCAGAAATTCATTTCTTGGCTTCTGAAAATCATTTTCTTTAATGCATGAATTTAAAGAAAAATTATGTAATTATTTACAAATTAAAAGAATTTTTTGATGCTAATTAATAATGTTAAAAATTGATTTATTAACGTGACGTCAAACACTTATTTTTTGCCGTCTAAAAATAATTTTTTGAAGAAGAAGATAACAATGATCAGACTTACCTATAGGTGACAAATTTCTCTACTCTTAACAACATACAGCAGTTTGTGTAAAAAACATTGTCTAATTTTGGCGGTTTTTTATGTTGTCCGTGCCCTTCATGCGTTCCTTTTGACAGTTGTCTCTTTTGCGTAGTGCCCAAGTTTCTTTCCATTTTAAAAAATATTACCTAGTAATTCACACGCGTAAAAGAGAAAGTACATACCACACAATACTCATATGCACACTGATCAGAAGTCTGCGCTAAATAAAAATTTTAGAATAAATGTAACTAAAATAAACAGAAAAAATTTGTTTAGTTTGTCAGAACTGCATTTTAACTCCCAGTTTATACACATTATTTACAATAAAATTTATAGATATGGTTATCTACAGTTAGCCGTTATGCTCCTCGTTATTAAACATTTATATTATCTATTCATAAAATGATATTCTTGGTGTCAGAACATGATTTACTATATTATTAGCGTCAAAAACTTAATTATTAACGTCAAAATTTGATTATGCGTGACATCAAAAAGTTATTTGGTGACGCCTGAAAATCATTTTCTTTAATGAGTAAGTTAAAACTTGTTTAATTATTTAAAAATAAAACGAATTTTTACGTCAATACATTATGACAAAAATTGATTTATTGATGTCACGTCAAACAATTATTTTTTGACGTATGAAAATAGTTTATTGAGTCCGTAGCTACGGTTTGCTTGCTCCCACCCCCATAGATAATAATAATAATTAGACTTACCAGGGACAAGTTTCCCTACTCTCAACAACATACAGCAGTTTGTGTAAAACAATTGTCCAATTTTGACATTTTTTTAAGCTTTATATGCTCTTCATGCATTTGTTTCAAAAGTTTTAGCTTTTACGCGTCGCCTAAGTTTCTGTTCATTTTAACAAGTATCTATATTTGGTTATCTATGGGTAACCGTTATGCTTTTTTTTATTAACCATTGATATTATCTATTGATAAATTGATTTTTTGACGTCAATAAATACTTTATTGTATTTTGACGTCAAAAAATTAATTATTGACGTTATTTATTTTGATCGCTTATTCATGAATTCTAATTGCCTGAATGGTTCTCAAACGCTAAGAAATTATTGTCTGGCGTCCTAACTAGATTTTTGAATAGGTAAATATTTGCATTCAAAATTCGATGATTTTTAGACGTCAAACAATCAGTTTCTTATACGTCTGAAATTTGTGACGTGTAAAATTCCAATTTTGAAGTTAATAGTTATTTAGCGACAAGAAACAAGAGATTTTTCCAATTTGGTGGGTTTATGAGAATCAAGCCCCAGTAAGTTGCAGTTTCTAGTGTTGTATGAAAATCCGATTTTATCTTCTACGAATTCAAATTTATCTTCACATATAAGAGCGATTTGTAAATATCGATGATGTTTGATAATTTATCACAATAAAATATGGTATAAGGTGGCACACAAAATTATTTTACAGAGTATTTCGTTAAAATAAAAATTATTCTTTTTATTGTTTTTATTGAATGGTCTTCTGGGCTCCTCTTCATACTGGGGTCCTAGGCCTAGCCTTATGAATTTCTATTTTTTATGTCAAAATTGCAGCTTTGTAGCGTGAAGCTTCCGATTGTGAGAGTCGGAATTAAAAATTTCGTATCAAAGCAAAATCTTGCAATCTTAAAAAATGTTGTCCTAAAAGTTAAGTCAACAGTATAGAAAACTGAATTTAAGGGCAAGTACAGGGGGGTATAAAGGGGATTGATAACCCTCTTGATATTGAATAAATACCGACCTTTTGTACGAAAAAAGTTTTATAGAAAAAATAATACCATTGGTAGCGTTTATAAACGGTGGTATGCAAGTTTTGTGCAAACTTTTGCCACTAAACGCCAAACGTATACTGTGTGAAACGCTGCCCTTCTTGTTCCTGGAAAAATACAAAATATGGTTGAGGTCAAGCATGTCTCGGGAACGCTTAAAAGAATTGGCATTGTTACATAACTATTATTCAAGACGACAAAAATATCCTATTTAATAATGCATTTCTAAAACCACATATTAAAAGTTTATTTGCAGAATATTTTTAATATTTATTGTTTCGTGTTTTTCTTACAATTATTTGAATGTATTTGTAGAAATGATTATTAAGTGTTTTATGATTTTTTTATATCGAGATATTTTAATTAAAATTATACACAATATTAAAAAAAACTCGTTGCTGATAACCTCCCTGATGTTAGAATTTAAAACTTATTCTGATACTAGAATAACTATCTTTTAAAAAATTATAATAGATCATGTAACATGTTGAACTTGGAGTGTCACTTTCATTAAAAAAAACACACCTGTTACATCTGCATTTAATCACACTTTTGGAAATATTCAAATCCAAGATCATTTTTAAAATTTGACAATGTTAACTTTTAGTTTTTAACTTTAAAATCTGAACACACAATACACATTGCGTACCCCAACGTTACACCGCGCAACCGTAAATAAACGAGTTGAAATTATACCTACTGAATTATTTTTACGTTAGTTATGAATGTTTTATACTTAATAAAAAAAATGAATTTTTGTATTCCAAATTAAACTTCAATACCTACTTCATTAGGGGCAACAAATTTTATTTAACTTAAATTAGTGTGAAAGAGTTCTCTCAGTTTTGATATAGTTATAGAAAAAAAAATTGTTTTCCTAAAAATTAATTGTCGTGACATTAATTTACGACCACGTGTTTCTATTTATTGCCTCCCATTTGCGCCGCCTATAAAGCGTTTTAATTTTGATTTAAAAATTTAAAAAAAATGAATATAAAACAATTTCATTTTTTTGGTATGTTTGAAAAAACAACGCAGATACGAAAGTAGCCTGGTAGTGAAACGAGGCTAAGTACTGAGTAGGCTACAGCCTAGTGCTTACTACTCAAGTGCGTATACAATAAAATAATTCATAAAAAATAATTTTTAGATTAACGAAATAATCTGAAAAATAATTTTCTGTACCATCTTATACCATCATATTTAGTTAAATTGCAGGCACTGTGACAAATATCAAAGTCGTAAAGTTCGAATTGTTTTGTTCAACAATATCTGCGAGATTCTGAGAACTATGAAACGCCGTTTTACTTCTTATTCTGAATTCTGTAAAAAAAATTACGGTTTTCTCAAGTCGCTAAATAATTTCTGACCTCAAAAATTGAACTTTACACGTGACAAATTGAATTTCAGACGTAAGAAATAGATTTCTTGACGTGTTAATATCATTGAATTTTGTATTTACGTATTTGAATGTTTTACAAATTTGAAAATTGTTGGTATACCTACTACAAATAAATTAGTTTTTATTATACCTGCATCATAATCCTTGTAAAACAAACCAAAAAGCGTGCGTAAACCCAACATTAAAACACCCCGGTGTCTTAAAGTTGCTAAGCAACAATGACGTCATCAATTTTGAAGCAACAGATTACAAACACGCGAAATTAAATAATTCGAATTCACAGAGCAACATAAACAACAAAGAATGCTAACCAATCTCCAGGTAAATGATATGACGTCACATCATAGATTACTATGTTTTTTTTTAAAGAATCATGAAGCCGTGCGTGAGCACGACCCCATGATTCCCATCCCACCCCCTTACCCGGGCTCAGCACACTAAGTGCTCTTCACCGGTCTAACATGCCCCACCCCTGAAAGACATGCAACCCAACATACGCACCTACATACACCATCCATGGACCCGTCGGATTTAACTTATTCAGAAAAATTACCGACGAGCAGTGGACTCGAACCAACTGCCATTGGGAGTCTAGTTTCAAAGCCTGGGACTTTAACCACTAGACCACCCGCCGGCCCAGACTACTATGTAAGATGAATCAAAATCAAAATGCTGCTTCCTAGCTATATTCTTCTTATTTTCTAGAAAATGATGCAGGTATAATAAAAAAATAGCGTATAATACACGTGTATAAGAGCCTTTAAAGCACTGCTCCGTTTTAAACCCGTCGCGCGTGCTTTAAAGGCTTGCTTATACACTTGTATTATAATATACTATTTTACCGCCAAAAATTAATTGCTTGACGTCAATGATTTTTGACGTCAATAAATCATATTTTGGCATTATGCATTGGTTTCAAAAAATCCATTTTATTTCTAAATCATTAAATATTTTTTCTTTATGGTCATACATTACAGAAAATAATCAAAAAATTAAAGTTTGAAGTAAATGATTGATTTTTGGACGTAAATAAATAAATTTTTGGCTTTAAAAAATCACTTTACGAATGTACAATATCAATGTTGAACAAAAAAGCCTTCCATAGATAACTAAACCAGTGGGGTTTCGTGGGTTCAAAATTTGGGTAGGCAATGGCAAAAATCATTTAACATTAAAATTAAAAGTAAAAAAATTACGCCAACTTCAATTTACCAAGATCTGTTCTTAAATGAATTAATCTACACATAAAGTGCCTATTAAATTTTACTTTGGCATTATGCACTGCAAAAGCAATGTTAATGCGTGATTTATGAAATAATTTTAATCTAACAGTTGCAGATAAAAGTTCTTTGGTGGACGCACGTTATTTAATTGCAACTGAAAATACATGAAAATAGTAAGCAGTTCCAGCAAAATGGTTTATTTTTAATATCGCTACGAGTTAGCCAGTCTATTCTTTTATACCATTCAGCATTATACGATCTAGATTTCTTCCTACTGTCTGTCTGTAACGGCCCTAGTCATTTTGAAGTACATCGGCTATGCTTTTTATTTCTATTTGTTTTTTGTGAGAGTATATATTAAATTTTTCATTTAAAAGCTGGTCAACGAGAATTTCCATATTTAGTGCAAATTTGCAAACTACGCATGAAATAAATTAACACAATAGCTGCATGCTGCAACTAACTGCCGCCGACAGGCTAAGGTAAAGTACTACAGAGGCCGTGCCTTTGCCGTGTTTATTTCGTTTTAAAATCCCTACTATTTCTTTGCATCTGTCCATATGATCATTGCAATATTTGTATCAATGTTCATGCAAACGTATTAAGAATAATAGATTGGTTGATTGTGTCGTAGCTGGAATCATTCGGCCCGATAAGCTCGGCCTTCCCGTATGCGAAACTGTGTTTAAAAGCAATGATTTATTTATTTAGCGCCATTTTTTTAAAGTTACGCGGCGGTGTTAAAGAGTAAAAACTGTGTAAAAGTAACTTTTTTTTATTGAAAGTTAGAATGTGATTTGTTTAAATATTTTGGGTGAGCACTGCCTACCCTGCCTAATAGGAAGCACCGCCACTGAACCAAACCTCTAAATTTTATAGTAAATAATCAATACAAGCCGCGAGTCAAAATCCGGCTGAGTAATCCACGTAGCTTATATGTGTTAGACTGCGGTAAGTAAATCCTGCTGGCTGCCGCTAAAGAAGTTTCACTTCCAAAAGTGTTTTGTTGGAAAATGTATGTCCATAGGTAGGTGCCGGTGCATTCGTTTGTTCGTTGTTTCATATTGCTATGATATTTAGAGGTGTTTGATTTGTCTGGAGTATTGTGATTCCTGGAAAGCAGTTTTTGAAATGCTTGCTGCAATTCTATTTGTGATTGGAGATTTATGTAAGATTTTGATTTTGTAACTTTTAAAATCAGGGTTGCGTATTTTTGATATAAATCTTGTTATAAATTCTAATAATTGTTATTTTTCATATGGTTTGTTTTTACTGAAAGAAAAGAAAAACAGATTGATACGAATTTTTATTTATGTTAGTTGGAATTATAATATAGTTCAAAATTGTTCAAAAGGTTTAATTTATAAGAAGTTTTAGAGTTACTTGATTTGTGCGTCGATAAATGTCAGTTTGGATGTCAGTGACAAATGTCACAAACGTATAAAAGGGATACTCATGGACATGAGATTTATTTGTTTGTTATAAAAATGAAAATCAAAGAAGGAAGACAAAAGATAAAAAGAAATTTGTTTCGTTAGTTACGGCTCGTCTGTGTAAATAAATACAGAGAATTGAGATCCTCTGAAAGAAAAAAAGAGGAAAAACGGGTCTAAAAGTTATATAAAAGTAGTTACGAGAATAAAAGAGAAAAATACAAAGAAGTAACAACGAATTATAAAAAAAACCAGAAGTATTACAAGTAAAAGGCGATCGAGGAAGTTTGTTCGTTTGTGATGGTGGTAAAACCAATTTGGAAATAAAATAAAACAGAGCAGAAGAAGATTCAGAGTAAAGGCGGGTATCTGTGGTTACTTGAGAAACCAGCAGAGCGAAATAGAAGTTGGACATTCAGCGTTTTGCTAGAGCGAAGAATATCCTAATAAGGAGACGCTAAGACAAGTGTTTATTTAAAAAAAAAAGACGACTGTAATTAGTAAAACTCATTTAATTTTTCGGAAACCACATTTAGAAATTCATTTATTAAATAAAACCTTATTTTGTAAAGTTGATATCGTTGTGTGTGTTTATTTCTATTTAAAATTAATTTAAATAACTTATTTATAAGCTAAATAACGACCCTGAGAAAGTTAGAAGAGTCTCATAGAAAGTTTAATTTAATTGCGTGAATTGCAGACAGTTTAGGGAATTGTTTTCTAGTAGTCACAGGACCACGCATATCATTGCAATATATTGAAATGGAACGAATGGTCCGATTTTAATGAAACTTGAAACGTGGAAGTGGAAGTATATTACCAAAATTGATTTAAATATAACTGCATCTTTATGTGACAGCTTTTGTTGAATAACCCTGTGTATATGAAATCTATTTTTTTTGTTTATTAATGTTTTCATGCGAGGAACTTTGAGTCTTCTGACTGACCACTTGTCACAGCGTTCAGAGCGGCTTAATGTAAGGAGTATTACATTTTATAGTAACTGTTGGAGTTATATCATAGTGATATAAAAACTTTTTTGTTACAAAATAAATCGTTTTGTAGTATGGAAAATTTAGAACGTTGCGCTGCGCACAGTTTTTGCTGGAAAATTGAGGAAGAAATACACCACGCAAATAAAATAACTAGTTTGTTCTGTGGTTAGAACGTGGTTAGAACCACCCAATTAAGCATCATATCTATTTCTTGTTTTCCCAGAGGACAACCAACGTATGAATGGTCGTAATCGTAAATATTCTCACCCGGCTGGCTTCTCCCCTGGTTAATAATAAAAAAATCTATAAACTGACAATAAAATCAAATCGGAGTCGAATGTCAATTAGAATGAACTTGAAACTGGTTCAGTGGCTGTAAAACATCTGCCGCTGGTCCGACTTGAACCGCTTCTATTTGTTTGGTAAATAAGGGCGGGTTTGTGTAACTGAGGGTTGATTCTACGACCCCGGTGGAGCCAATCATTCAATATATGTGTGGATAACAGCACCACTCCGGTCTATAAATATTACACAAATTGAAATAGGACCTGGACGTGCTGCATCTTGTTAGGTGGATTTATGGTGATTAAGACTTGTTTTCTGTATCAAGTCTGTAGTATTAGAGCTTTTATGTATATAGGGTCGGGTCGTATTTTTACAACTGAATATAAAAATCGTCGCTATGATGAATTTCGCGATGAAGAAATTTATAACATATATTTGTGTACAGTGACGCCAAAGAAGCGAGAAATTTACAGGAACATACATGAATATTAATCGACACGCTTTGTTATACAACGCCACTTTTTAGTGAAAATGAATTTCAACAAAATAAAATTATATATTGAAATGTTTTAACAATATTTTAGAGATATTATTAATTTATTATAAATATCTTAAAGAATCATAGAATTGTGCTGTAAATATATTTGAATTAAAAATATCCAAAATATTTATAATTATTTAAAAATATCTGTAAGATGTTTTTAATTATTTCTTTAAAACTATCTTATAGATATTTTAAAATATTTAAACGTTATTTAAATTTAAAATAAGCTAGATATTTTTAATTAAATTTCTTTTCCTAATATCTTAGAAGTTTTACATTAAAAGAAATGCCGACTATTTAAGATATTTTCACCTCTAGTTATCTATGGAAATTTAAGTCGTGGATTTGATTAATTCACAAAAACAAAATTAATTGAAATATCAAATTTATGAAGTGTCAGTAGTAAACATTAATTATCTTAATATTTTTATTAAAAATGGTTTATACTACAGCACAAAAAGCCTTATTGTTGAGGCATACTTTTGTACATGTCAAATAGTTAATGGCGAAAAGCAATTTTCAATTCCGGAGTGTATATGGCAGCATTTCACGAGAGATTTCCAGAAGTGGCAGTCGAGTACAAAGAGTTTGTAAATATTTTGAACTATTCTGTGGATACATTCAGAGAAACTGGTTGTGTAACTACGTAGAAAAGAAGGTAGTGGTCGACCTAGAATGAAAACCGCTGAAAATATTACCAATATTCAAGCAATAATTACAATTTTACCTACGACATCAATCCGTAAGTTAACACAGGAAACAGACCTCTCCAATTGTTTGTGTGAATTAATCAAAGTCATGATATAAATTTCCATAGATAACTAGAGCTGAAATTTAAATGATCACTCGGTATAAGGTCCGCGTTCAAGTCTGCAGCTGTTCACTGTTGTCAAATTTAAGATTGAAACTTAGTAGAAGTACAAAATTTATAGATGGCGATAATTTAAATATTTTAGACATTCAACAATTATTTCTCTATATTACCAATACAATACTAATATTAAAAATACCTAAGATATAATTTTTTTTTAAATAACGAAGATATTTTAAACTAAAAATTGTTTTAAAATACCTACAATATATTTAATTACAAAGCCTTTTAAAATATCTATAAGACAAATACAATTTTTTAAGAGTATCTTTGAGATAGTACTAAATATTTAAATTCAAAATATCCTAAGCACATTTCAAATTATTTATTAATATCTTATAGATATTTTTTAGATATTGAAAATTTACGAAGGGGTTTTCAAGTAAAATATTAGTATCTAATTTGTAATATAATCGACAGAAACAAATAAGTTCTAAGCGCTTAAGACATTTTTAACGACATAGAAATACTTCTTGACTAATTTTATTAACAACGAAAACGTTTCAAGAATATTTTTAATTTTTTTTTTTTTTTTTTTTTTTAGCTTCCATGTACTTTACAATCTGTTCTGAGGTGAACAATAAGTAAAATGTATAACAGTGAAAAGTGACATAGTAGGAGCTAGCCCACTGGCTTGCCCCTTTAGATGCTTAACACAAATATGTCAATATATGATACATGGGATTTAAGTACACATTTTATTCCCTATTTGGGAGGTCCAGTGGATCGAGTCTTTTTAGTCTTTTAACGCTGGGAACATTAAGCAACGCTCTAGCAAGCGCGTTAGGGTGCTCTTGTAGCCGAACTTTGTATTTAGCACTAAAGTTTTTAATTTCACTTTTCACTGTTTCAATGTGGAGGTCGCGATGTATCACTGCATTTGGAACAAACCATGGCGCATCAACAATGGAGCGTAACACTTTTGATTGGAATCTTTGAAGTATAGCAATATTGGATTCACTTGCAGAGCCCCAGAGTTGTACCCCATAGGTCCACACCGGTTTCAGAATTGCTTTGTATAATAACACTTTGTTTTCCAGTGACATCCGAGATTTCCGACCCATTAGCCAGTACATTTTAGAAAATTGGAGACCAAGTTGTTTGCGTTTGGTTAATATATGCGTTTGCCATGTAAGACGGCGGTCTAGGTGGATTCCCAGATATTTCACAGCGTCCTTTTGTGGAAGAACGCAGTTATTTAGCTGAACTGTAGGGCAATTATTCTTCTTTAAGGTGAAGGTGACATGTACTGACTTTAATTCGTTCGCTTTTATGCGCCAGCATCTGAGCCACTTTTGAATTTTATTTAAATGCTTCTGCAGATTTTGAGAGGCTATTCTGGGATCCTTATGTGATGCTAAGATTGCTGCGTCATCAGCAAAAGTGGCAATCGAAGTTAAGCTAGTTTTTGGCAGATCTGCTGTATACAGTAGGTACAGTACTGGCCCAAGTACGCTGCCTTGTGGTACTCCTGACTTGATCGGCGCTAGAGTTGTTTGCACATCTTGATATTTCACCATGAAGTACCTTCCTGTTAAATAGGATTGTAGCACTTGGTAGTAGTTATGTGGCAACTGAGTTTTGATTTTATACAGCAAACCTTCATGCCAAACCTTGTCAAAGGCTTGGGAAACATCCAAGAACGCCGCTGAACAGTATCTACCTGTTTCAAGATCGTGTCTGATTTTCTTAGCTACTCGATGCACCTGTTCAATCGTCGCGTGTTTTTGTCTGAATCCGAACTGATGTTCAGGAATCATTTCCTTAGCTTCGAGAATAGGTAGTAATCTTTGCAGGAGGAGTTTTTCAAATATTTTCGATACTATCGGTAAGAGGCTGATTGGACGATATGAACTTGTTTCTTGAGCTGGCTTCCCAGGTTTGGGTATTAATATAATTTGTGCCACCTTCCACTGTGCTGGAACATAGTCCAATCTGAGAATTGAATTGCAGATCATGGTGATAAAATAGAAGCCACGTGTAGGTAATTCTTGCAATATCTTACCGGTGATTAGGTCATATCCGGGAGCCTTTTTGGTGTGTGTATGTTTCATGATCATTTTTCTGACTTCATTCACCTTGAAGTTTTTTATAGGTAGGTCCAATTGGAGCGGCGCTTCTAGTGTTTGGTGAATCTGCGACTCTTCCTCAGCTGTGAGCTGTGATGGAAACGGCTCGAACACCTTGGCCAGATGGTCAGCAAATGCATACGCCTTTTCGTTGTTGTCCCTTGCCCACGTGTCGTCAGTTTTCCTAATGGGAGGTATGGGTTTTTGTGGCTGCTTCATTTTCTTCGTCGCTTTCCACAAGGAGTAATCATTAGCTTCTGTTGCTGAGAGTCCAGCGAGGTATTCTTGGATTTCTCGGTTTCTGTTGTTGCCTAGTAAGACTTTGACTTGTTTGATCGCTTGATTTAATTTGCGTTTATCCGCCGGGGCTCGGGTGGTTTGCCACCGTTTTCTTAGGCTGCGTTTTTCTGCAATCATATCTTTGATGTAGGTGGGGCACTGTTTTATATTTGTTATTGGATTACTGTCAGAACTTGCACTCCATGCTGCCCGTTGGATAGAGCGGTTAAAGTGTTCAATTGCACGGTCCATGTCGTTCGATGTTTTTAGCGGTAGTTTAAGTTGTAGCTTTTCATTTAGCTCGTACCTGAATATTTCCCAGTTCGTTGTTTTGTTGTGAAGGGCTGGCGGAGTGCTTTTGTTAATGACCTGCGTATTGACATTTACTAGTAGCGGTGAGTGGTCGGAAGACAGTTCAAAGCAGGACTTTATTTCCAGATAGTTACTCGATATGCCTTTGGTTACACAGAAGTCTATGGCATCAGGAACCTTCCTCCTATCTGTGGGCCAGTACGTGGGTTCTCCAGTAGCTAGATGTTGCAAGTTGTTGTTTCTAATTGCTTGGCAGAGTTGACGTCCTCTTGCTGTGGTTAATCTCGACCCCCACTGTGGATGTTTTGCGTTGTAGTCTCCGCCTGCAATGAATCGGTGCCCAAGCGTTTGGTAAAATTGCGCAAACTGGTCTGTTTTGATTGTCGGTTTGGGTTGGCAGTAGACAGCAGAAATGACTAGCTGTCCCTTCCAGTCTTCTATCGCAATGCTTGTAGCTTGCATGTGGTTTTCACTGAATTTGCCCAATTCGTGGTGTTTAATATTACTTTTAACTATAATCGCGGTTCCTCCATGGCCTGTTCCATCGGGATGTTGTGTGTTATAAATTGTGTAATTTGAGATTTTTATGTAGCTTCTGCTTGTAAGATGTGACTCGGAAATCAGCATTATGTCGATGTTTTGGGCACATAAGAAGTTTCTAATCTCTAGGCTGTGGTTAGTCAGGCCATTGGCATTCCAGACTGCAATTTTCAGATTGTTTAGGGCCATTAAGATAGTTTTGCTACGACAGTAGTGAGGAGATTTAGGAGTGCATCCATTTTCTCCATCATTTTCGTTAGCATAGTTTCTAGATTAATATTTGGCTGTTGCGGAGGGGCAACTAGAACTTGACTTTGTTGGTTTTTGGCTTGAGTTGATTGATTGCTGTTGCCTGCTATATGTGAGTAAGCGTATCCAGGCTGCCGTAATGCCGTGTTGTAGTTGTATATCGATGGCGTTGGTGGGGGTAGTTTCTTGTCTCTTAGCGCCGGAAATTTAATTTTCTGTAGTTCCTTATATACTCTACAGCCTTTGTAATTAGCGGGGTGGTTTTCCCCGCAGTTGATACATTTCACGTCATTACTGCGTACCTTTCTGGGGCACTGGGATGTTGCGTGATTTTGGGTACATTTAACACATCGTGGGTTTCTGAAGCAAAACTTTTTTGTGTGCCCATAGCGTTGGCACTTCGTGCACTGCGGCGTTTCTCGCTTGGGATGGGGTGGTTCGAATTTAACAATTGAGTGAGAGAGGGAAGTAACATCATATATTTCTTTGTTGTTAGGCTTTGATTTAATTATTTAATTTGCAAATATCTTACTGAAATTGTTTATTAAAAGTAACTAAATCATTGTTAAAAAATATTTAAAATATTGCTAATACGTTCATTTAAAAATTTCTGATTAGTAGTTGAAAAGAAAAAAATATCTTAGAGATATTTTAAATTTAACTGCCATAATATATACTAAATTATATAACGAGGGTATTTTAAAATGATTTTAAATTATGTCTAAGATATTTTTAAATTGGGATTTTTAAAAATATTTCAGTATTATTTTTCAATATTTATGAACATCGAAGACAGTTTGGAATAATTACAAATATCTGATATTTTTAACTAAAAGAAATATCTATGAGATATTTTTAAATTATGTAAATTTTAGTTTTTATTTTGCAAAAATTGCTGTCAACAAAAAGAAAAACGGCGTTCCATACTTTGCGGTTTAAGGTTTTAGAAAACAAGAACCCACATGTTCCTTTTGACATAAAAATATTGTATTTAGTGTAGTTAATAGGATGAAATAATTGTCTTTTAGACAATATCTTTTAGCAAAACACGATGTTTCAGTAATTTTTATTGTATTTTTCAGGTAACAGTATGTAATTATTCTGTGATACCTTAGCACGCATTTTTTCGTCTAGTATTTCGTGACACATTTATGCAAAATTCTAAAATTTTCGGAAAACATTGAAAGTTATAGCGAGCTTTTTTGAAGAGCAGCTCCTATTTTAGAAAATTTTTAAAGAATAGTTTGAATTCAAGTATGTGGCTTTTGTTCAAAAAATATATAATATTATGGCAATGTGGTGATAATTTTGCAAGATAGTTTTACATTTTTAGAAATTTCTACCGAAAGCTTTTTTACATTCTCTCTCTACAGCACCCTTAAGAGGTTTTTATTTGGTAACAGTATTTAATACAGAAAATAACTTTTCCTGGGTCTCGTTATGAAAATTTTTGTTGTAAAGATTATAGAGTCAAGTAGCATACGCGGGGGGGGGGGTGCAAAAGGGCAATACCCCACCCTTACCACAAGACCTTGAAAACTTTGACTGATAACCCTTTTGCTACAAATTTTACTGTGAAAATACCTACAGAGTTTATGCATATGTTGAATTTGGTCTGTAATTTGAGTTGTGCCGAAATACAGCACAATTGCACCAAAATTATTAATTTAATAAATCAAGAAAAACTAAACAGAAATTTAAGCCTACTGCAAGAATAGCAGATGCATTGTAATCCTAAGTTTTATTTTTTGTGTTCATGGCTCTCGTGAGCTGTAGTAGCTCTATGAGTGTCGTCACTACGCCATAGTTGTCTATATTGTCTATATACAGAATGTATTAAAAAATATATACACATGCTAAAACTCAGAGTAGATTACAGTATATAGAAACCAGAAAAAGCATGTGTTTGTTAAAGAGGTTAAGGTACAAGAACATCTAGTAATATAAATTTGCCTCAAAATTGTTTGAGTACTGCAGGATGATAACACAATTAAGTTCAAAGACACTTTATCCGTAGAAAAACCAAAACTGAAAGGGAGAGTAAGAAATGTTGACGTACAAAAAGTTTCTTATCACTTGCAAGGTAAGATTTTACGTATTTGCCATATTGGATTTAAATTACCATTTAGGTAATAAGAATAACCTTATAACCACTGCAGAAGTTAAACTCCATATAATTGGGTTTACCAAACGTTTAAAAAGGAAGTATTTTAAAACTTAGCAAATACAGTACAAAAATGATCAAAAGTATTGCGATGTATTTTCAGCCTTAAAAAAAACCTGGTTGCAAAAGCAGGGGCGCTACTAGAATTTTCTTTTTTAAATAAAACTTAAATTCCAGAAAAGAAAAATTACTCGGTACTACGTTTTGTTGTGTACGCCACCCGGTGTTGCGCAAAACGAATGGCATAAACAGTGTCCTGGTGTGGAGTTACATCTCCAGCAGTTAGCATTTATTCTCCAAAACAGTAACTCGCAAACACATCAAAATCAAACAATATAATGGGTTTTAACTGTTAACTGTTAACAAAATCAACTTAAGTATTTGAAAATTTGCCTTATATGTACAATTATTTTTTTTTAAGAATCATGACGCCGTGCGTGAGCACAACTCCATGATTCCCATCCCACCTCCTTACTCAGGCTCAGCGCACTTAGTGCTATTCACCGGTCTAACATGCTCCACTCCGAAAGACATGCAACCCAACATACACACCACACACACCGTCCATGGACACGCCGGGTTTAACTTATTCAGAAATATTTCCGATGGGCAGAGGATTCGAACCTACTGCCGTTGGGAGTCTAGTTCTAGAGGTTGGGACTCTAACCACAAGACCACCCGCTGGCCCTTATATGTACAACTTAATTCTTATTAAAAACCATAAACACTAAATTAATTCCGTTGTCAAAAATGGGGCGGAATAATACGTAGTTTGCCTTCCGGCCGGTCAAAATAACAGGAATGCCAGGCGACTTGAAGCTTTCCTGGGTAGTCCTTGCAACGGTCTATATTACGCTAAATTATAACAACTTAAGTGCAATAAATAAAACATAAAATCAAAATTACGAATTCCAAGGATTTGAACTAACCACAAAAGAATTCCAAGTAAGTAAAAATTTAACTTATAAATGAGTATAACAACTCTGCCACCTGGTCGCTGCAAATAACTGATAAACTAGCTTATCTGTAAACTTTATTTAAATGTAAAAGCATTAAATTTAGAATGCTTTAGAAACGCTTAAGTATTTATGTTTTAATCAAACTGATCGTCGCTTCGAAAAGTTCATTCCTGGTCTAATTAGCATAAAACAATAAATACGGATTCGATTTACCAATATTAAATTCGCAGAGCCGGAATAAAAATTATTAAATCTAGCGACGTAAACAAACCTTTACAAATTTTAATAAAAATAAAATAAAACTTCTAAATTTGCAATACGGCACTCGGGGACTGCAAAATGATATAATAGTACATTATACACTAAGGGAGAGAAACGCCTTATTTTTCCTGAGGTGTAATTTGAAGCCCGAGGGCTACAAATACATCGAGGGAAAAATGGCGCTCTCTCCCGAGGTGTATATATTATTTTTTCTCTACGATCGGGAGTAGAAACACTTAATTTCATAAATAAAGAATTATAATAAATCGGAGCAAAATTACAATATTTAGAAGCCTTTGGGATGTTTCCATGCAACATACCATGACAACAGACATTTGTTTACAAAAATAAATATGAAATAAAATAAAAACTCCCCTAGGGAAATTGCTGTCTTATTTCGTCCCTAGGGAGTAAATGCTTTACTCCTGTCACAATTTTGATGCCATAGAAACCGACTTCTACTCCCGGTCGCGGAAAAAATTACTTTATACGGGACTTGTGACTTATTTGCGGGGTTCTGGTACGTCTCTCTTAACTTGACATTGCGGGTGAATCATGTATTAGCCAGAATACAGCCAGACCTTGGCCTGTAAGATCTTGCGACTCAGCTTCATGTGATTTCTTTTTCTAGCCTTACAATGAAAACGCTATACTTACTACGCTAATAAATAAATTAGCTGAACTTAGATGGCGCATTACACCCTGAAACAGGTTGATCTTTTTCTTTTACTTTGGTTTCTGATTTGGATTTTACCTTGGTAGGGCACCTATAAATCTCCTACACGATAGCCTCTCTTCGATTACAGAGATATCAAATAAAAAGTCTTTAAATTCTGGAACCGACTCGCGGCGAAAATAAATAATATTTCAGTCTGCATATATAACTAACACAAATGTTCACACATTTTAATATTCAAAGCATCTGTGGTTGCTTAACCTATATGAAATAAGACAAGCAGCGTTGATGCTAAACTTATTTATTTCAATCTTACGTGGCGCATAAAGCAAAAAATATTAATACAAAGTCTTTTTTTTAAGAATCATGAAGCCGTGCGTGAGCACGACCTCATGATTCCCATTCCACCCCCTTACCCGGGCTCAGCACACTAAGTGCTCTTCACCGGTCTAACATGCCCCACCCCTGAAAGACATGCAACCCAACATACACACCTACATACACCATCCATGGACCCGCCGGATTTGACTTATTCCGAAAAATTACCGACAGGCAGTGGACTCGAACCTACTGCCATTGGGAGCCTAGTTTCAAAGCCTGGGACTTTAACCACTAGACCACCCGCCGGCCCTACAAAGTCTAATGCAAACTAAAAATGTCACTTAAAAAAGATTATTTGGTTACTGACTGCTGAGCCATTTCATAATTATGAGCTATGTGACTATGAAGAAAATACATTTTAACAAACTTTCATTTCTTTAAATGAGAATTGAACTATACAACAGGAATATAAGAACACATTTATGCCTTTTCTTATCATTTATAATAATCCCAGTTCAAGTTCAATTGTTTACAAAACAATTCACAATTCGGCGAGATTGCTGGTAAGCAGCGGTTACAACCAAAGAAGCGTGCTTTCATTCTAGCCATCTTTACCAAAGTGGCCTCTTTGGGTTTTGTTTATGCTATTACTTTTGGTGGCACAAACAAATTAACATTAATCTTACGAGAAGGCACAACTATGCAATGATTTACTTTAATACTCAATTGTTTTTAGCATACCATGTAGCAACAGTTTCTTCATGTTTGATGGAACGTCTTTAGTATATTAAAATGAGACAGTTTAATTTACGTAACAGTTAAATACGGTAAAGTGTTTCCAAAAATATGAACATTTACAGTATTTTTTTAAATATATCTATACGTATTTCTTTAAAATATCTCAGGTTATTCGAACAGGTTTTAAATACGTGCTAACAAAATTAAATATTGTTCGAGATTATTGTACCTATAGTTGTCGGTAGCAGTATTTTTATATTAGGCTTTTGTCACCTTAAATGCGCTCTCACAGAATTATAAATATTTTCAGTAAGTGATTGATACAAAAATCATAAAAGTGAAAAACGACGTTTTCAAAGTGAACAAATAATAACATTCACAAGTATGCTGCAACGGTTTGGTGTTCTAGTTCTAAAAACAACCATAAATCGGTATACGAAATTGATGCATTAAAGAAAACGAAAACAGGGTGCAAGTTGGATGCGATGGATAGAATCAGAGAATGGGAAAATGGTATTTAAACGATATGGGAGGAAGATCTCGTGGCGTTGGTTGCTCCGGTCTTTGGGTAATTATAAATTTGCATTTTTTAAGTGCGTTTCTGTGAAAGTATTTCTCTTAAAATAGAAAAAAAATTAAAAATGGAACTGATCAAAAAACATTTTCACTTCATCCCAAAATACTCATATAAGAAAAATATGTTTCTCAAGTTTATATTGCACAGACATTTCTAAGCAATAAACAATCTAAGCGAAATCATCTGTAAGTTATCCCTCAGTAAGTTGCATGCGCTACCATACCACCCGCTCTAGGGGTAAAATACAAAGCGTCGCTTGTATTTTCGGGCGTGGATATTAACGGTGATCTTGTGATACCCAGCGTGAAGCAACTAAAGTTTCCTGGGGGGTCCGCATATGAGTAGCGACTTTCAAACCTGATGAATTTTAGGTACCTACTCCAAATTGGTGCTCCAAACCTTGAATTTCGTGAGAACTAAAAAATTCTCTTGGTAGTTACATTTAAATTTAATTTTAATATTGATGATTTTAGAAGAGCACCTGAAGTGCGACTTCAAAATCAATTGATTGTGTAATCAAACTACTTGATTTTCTAGAAATCGTGAGAATTATTATTGGAATATTTCCCATATGGTGAATAAAATCTTGAAACTTCTAAAGTGGAATGATTATGACTATGAGTATGACTATGTTGGTTGCTGTACAAAAAGATATTTTTAACAAACAAATATTAGTTCAGAAAGCCAAAAGATTAGGAGATTTAAAGTCACAATAAGCGAGAAATGTAGCACTTTTGCTGCTCGTAAGCCGATTTTAAAAGTTAACTTATTTTCAAGATAAATCGCATACGTTTGACGAGTTGATGACACGACAGAAAATGAACCATTGTTGTAGAGTAACCGACACGCAAGTTGCTTGTCACTGGCAAGCCGGAGAACTATAATTTTCGAAACGAGTCCCATTTCTGGGTTAAAAAGCCACACATATTAGAATCTATTGTGGTACCTGCGAGTGGGGCGCAGGCCGCCATTATTACCTACACGAAAGTTTCTTTTGTGGAACAAGGACGCAGGCTGCTTAGGTGCTAATAAACAACGTTCGAGATGAATACAGACCAAAATGAAAAGGCAATAATTGACAAAATCTGCACCGATTGTCACGTGTTTTATCGTAAGCTCCGTGGCGAATGCGAAATGTCACTAAGCAGAAATAAATGGCTTTATTTGTTGGAGCGACTTTGTATTTGCCGCCAACATTTTTCAGTCTGTACCGGACTACTGTCAATTGTTCCTTAGAGGTCTTAATCTAGGTTAGCCATGCTTTTGAGCTTAGCGATCCGGAGTAAACAACAAGCGTCTTTGTATGCGATATTCGGCGAGAATTGGGGTGTTTGTCGGGCAAAATTTTAATAGGTTTCTGTTTGGAAGGCGTGGAACACGCTGGGGAGCAACTCGTGCTTTACTTTCTGCTATTTATTTTTGTAAATTAAATGTTTTTTTATAAATTTTTAAAACTAACGGCAACATTTTAAAAATGCATATAGATTTACACATTTCAATGGCAAAATGCGCACTACACTAGGCAATACACTTATTACTAAAAACAAACTAATATAAACGAGCTGGCGGTAGAGCAGTGGTCACAATCTCCGATTTTACCTAATCTGCCAAAAACTAGTGCGTTCGAATCCCGCTCATTGAACATTCCAGATGGGTTGTAAATGTTTTTCAAAATTAAGGCATATAATATGGGGTACTTAAGGTATTTCCTTAATAGTTAAAGCTCTGAGAAGCTACCACAAAAAATTACTATTAAAATATATACCTACGAAGAACGTATTATACAATCTTACACATAGGGGACATGATCAATTGTTCACATTAAAAAGATTCAAATCGTATTAAAATATAATCTAATTTGCTGGTTTCTGTATCAGATTAATTGTAGAAGGCTATTAATTAACTTTGAAGGCTTGTAGGAAGTATTTTTTTCAGATTTAACTTTACCATTACCTACTTTCAATGAGGAAAGTATTATAATATTATGTTAAAAAACTCGAAAAAGTATTATTTCATGAAAATGTTCGATTTGGAGATTTTGACGAAACTACATGTTTCAGTTCTCCAGGAACTCAAAAGAACGGGTGGGTGTGTCGATGCGTCTCATAACTGTCTAACGGATGGACCAATTTTGACTAATATAAAAAACAAAAATGATTTAAAATAAAATTTGAAATCAGAAGCAGAAGCTCATGTTGATTTATTTAATTTAAAAGCACTAAAAGCGAAACGAAAACCAACCAACAAACTCACCGAACTGCAGATGTTGGCGTAAATTTTCTGGAATAAATATGTTTGCACCTAGCAAACAGTTTTCTTGTCGTTACGTAAAACCACGGTCTTGTAAATCTTGTAAAATTCTATAAAGCACAAAACTTTTAAGAGAAAACCAGCACACAAAACTTCTGCAATAAAATTGTAAACTGAGCTATATAATGCTAAAAGTAGCGCCCGGTAAAAATAACACTAGGCAATACTGTCTCAGTGTCACCTGCAAAAATATCGCCTTCAAAGATAGCACCTATCAATAAATGCGCCGGCAAAAATAGCACCGAGCAAATATGTCGCCGGCAAAAATCATTAATTTTGCTGGCAAAAATAGCGCTGGACAAAAAATTGTCGACAGGCAAAAATGTCGCCGGGAAAATTAGCGCTGTCAATAATTTCGCAGGCAAAAATAACGCCAGTCAAAACTGTTGCCGCCTAAAATAGCGTCGGTCAAAAATGTCTCCGACAAAAATACCGCCGCGCCGGTCAAAAATGTATCCGGCAAAAATAGCGCCTATCAATACTGTCTTACTCTCAAAAATATCGCCAACAAACACAGCGTCCATCAAAAATGTCTTCGCTAAAAATAACAACGATCAAGGAAGTTGCCGTCAAAGATAGCCCTGATTAAAAATGTCACCGACCAAAACAGCGCCAAGAAAAATAGCGCCTATCAACAACGCCGCCAGCAAAAAATGCGTTAAAAATGTCGCCTGCAAAAACAGCGCTGGTCAAAAAAATCATCGACATAAATTAGCATTCTGTGAAAAATTATGCAGGTAAAAATTATACTAGTTAAAAATGTCTCCGGCAAAAATAGCGCTGTCAATAATGCTCTTGCCAAAAATTTCAACTCTAAAAATAGCATCTATCTATGTTCATGCAAAAAATAGCATCTCTAAAAATAGCGCCCATCAATAATGTCTTCGGATAAAATACCGGCGGTCAAAATATCGCCGGCAGACATAGCGCCGCCGAAAACTTCGCCGGCAAAAATAGCGCCGGACAAAAATGTCGCCGACTAAAACTGTGCCGGTGTAAATGTCGCCGCCAAACTCAGCGCCTGCTAAAAATAGCGGTAGGTGATAACGTCGCCGGTCAAAAACAAGTTTGCTAAAAATGATGCAGACAAAAACAGCGCCACCAGAAATTCCACCTATAATATTGTCGTCAACATAAATAGCGCTAGCAAAAACAGTGCCGCTAAAAAAATAGACAAAAGGACGTCCGGTAAAAAATTTTGCCTACTAAATTCGCGCCGGTCAAAAATTACGCCGATAAAAATAACGCTAGTTAAAAATGTCGCCGTCAAAACAAGTCCGGTCAAAAATGTCGCTGTCAAAGACAGCACTACCACAAATACCTTCTATTTATATTGTCGCCGGCAAAAAAACACCAGCAAAAATAGCGCCAGCAACGCGGCTAAAGAAATCACAGGCAAAAATAGACATAAAAAGCGCACCGTAAGAAATCCAAAAATAGCTCTACCAATAACGTGGCCGGCAAAAATAGCGGTAGTCAGCAATAACGCCGGCAAAACATAGCGCCGCCGAAAAATTTGCCGACAAAAATAGCACCGGTCAAAAATGTCGCTGCTAAAATCAGCGCCCGGTAAAAAAACGCCAGGCTACAAGGTCGCTGGCAAAAATAGCGTCTAAGAATAATGTCGCCGGCAAAAATAGCGCCTGTAAAAATAGCGCTGCTAAAGAAGTCGCAAGCATAAATAGGCAAAAAAGTCGCCCGGTAAAAAATTTTGCCGACAAAAATATAGTCGACCAAAAACGTCTCAGGCAAAAATAGCAGCTTAAAAAAAGCGCCAAGCAATACTGTCGCCGGCAAAACTAACGCCGCTAAAAAATGTCGCCGGCGAAAATAGAATCATCGCTGTACAAATAGTTTGCATCTGATGAAAGTCTGATTTAACAATCACATCGATGACGCGGTTCCAACCCTTAATCCAAGATGCCATTAATACCCTTTTATTTAATAAACGGAAGACGACAAAACAGTTCTGTTTAATAAACTATACTGCTCCTCATTGATAGTACAATCAAACTCTAATTTTAGTTTTTAGTCGACAATTGAGTATTTAGGGAGGCTGAGTTTCCTTCTTTAATTAATGGCAAAGTTTCCCCCAAAAAAACACAAAAGTCGGTTTTTTGCTCACATAAAGCATTAAGGCGTTTATATCAAAAGCCCTTGAATAATTGAACTTGTCTTTTATGAGTTCATATTATTTAAACCGTTTCATTTTTAAAGGAGTTTTACAAGAAATTTTTTAAGGGGTTTAATTTACATATGTTATCAAGCTAGACGTTTCCTGCAATTGTTTTAAAAACATGTATTGCAGTACGATATTTTGAGGGCTTCTTTTTCAGATAACCCCATTTATTGTTTGCAATTTTCAGAATATTTTTTAAAATATATTCGTCAAAACATTATTTGTAATTTTTTTGGTGATCTCTTCAACAACTGTCTTACAAAAACTTTTTATTTAAGTAATATATATGCGGTTTTGTGAGACTATTGCACTATATTGTATACAAAAAGGCTGAAAAGAGTTGAAAAAACATGTAGCAATTATCAACCATTAATAAGCTCGTTGGTAGCTTATAAATCTCTTCCATCTACCAATTAATATTAATTATCTATTATACTAAGTAAAATTACATTAGATACAAAATTTCATCTTATTTTAGTAATCAACTATATATAAATTAGTTTAACGTTTTTACTTTCTGTACATGTAATAAATTTACAACTAAATATTTTTCGAAATTACACTAGTTTAACTTGTTATTGGCAATACAAATTATAATTATTGTACATATTTTCCAGTAGATATGGTTGAACGTTCTGTTATAACCATTTTTATAACGAGGTCTCCCAGGATGCTGATTCCTATCTAAACGGGACGAAAGGGAGCCCCTCACACCAGGAGTCGAAGAGCATCAGATTATATCTCAATTACCTCATTATCGACGACTCTCAATGGCTCCTGGTTATAACAGCAATATTATCAGCAGATTTACAAAGCAAAATATATTTTATCAGATGCTTTTCTTTGACGCAATACATCTAAGGAGATAAAATCTGAAATACTCTTTTGTGTCTTGCTGTAGCACAAATCTAATTTTAAATTAAATATTATACATTAAATTCGACAGCTAATAATAGATAATCAAGAGCTGAAAGTTTAATTTTAGAAAACATTGTAAAAAGACTTAAAGAATACAATAAGAGAATGTATGTAATTTAATTGACACCAGCAATTAATCTAAATAAATAAATAATTTTAACAAAAGCGCCTGTTCTCTATGAAAACTGTTTTGATTGTTTTGATTTGTGTAAAACCGACCTCAAAGTATGAACATTTTAAGTAAATATGGCAACTCGATTTAACGAAAGCATTGTACTATCTGCAAAAATTTTAGATTTAGCGACATTCAAGAAGAGTACCTTTTGTGTGTATTTTTGTATGGAAATGTAGATTTTTAAACTTTCAAAATTGTAAAGATCGAAAATGTTTAAAGGAAAATATATAAGATACACCTCTGGTGCACTTATTTAAACACCACACGTTCTATCTTAAGGAAGCTGTACCTCCGTAACGAACAACAGATCTAATGTGGAGCAGCCATTATATCCTACCTCTTCAGTTTAACGTGGCGGCACCTAGCAAGAGTACCAGTCAATAAGGTCACTGATTGGACTCTTTGCAATAGCTGAAGCCGCCTCTCCTGGTTACTTGCAGTACCCAGTACTGTACAACTACGCACCGCTTAGATAGGTCGGTAGCCAATCTGATCGTAGTGATCGGTACTTTAACAACATCGGTTGTGCAGATGCACTAGCCTCCTTGGTCGACACTTTGATAGTGGGAGTGAGCAAGCAAACCGTACCAACGCGAAATGGTGTTTTTGTTCACGCCTCTCACCTAAGTGAAGGTCCTTGGTCATCCCGCCGGTTCGCGTGGGCAAAGCAAATATGAGGCGGCCATTATTGCTTATTTTCTTAGTTTAACGTGGCGGCACCTAGCGTTAGCCTTATCCGCCCGGTCTCTCCTTGGGCCGGATTGAGTTACGCTCAATCAACGCGGCTGCTCCTTTTAACAACGGTTCAACGAGAACTAGCTACTAGTCTTGACATCAGACTGCGAGCCCTAAGTCTTCACTGTTCAGAGGAAATTACCTGAATATCTACTGATTCTGCAGATCAGTGTCCGAGCTGAAACCGCACCAAGGTTTACTGCTGCCACTACGAGTCATAGAGGGTTGCTATTCCTCCACGGGCTTAGACTTGGTCCCCGTGTTGCCAGTGAAAATCACTGGTTGGACTTTTTGGAGCAAGCACCTGCCGAAAGCAGTGCTACCACTACTAGTTTACTCGCACATCATAGTACTGGTCGACTACACACCGCCCAGATTAGTCGGTAGCCGGTCTGATACGACCGGTACCTTAACAGCGTCAGGTGTGCATAAGCACGAACCCTTCGGCAGACACTTTGATACTGAACTTGAGCAAGCAAAGTTTAAGTCCCTCATGTTAGCAGCCGCGCCACTTTTCCCTGCAGATCATCTTCAGCTGCCTAAATCAGTCGGCCTCCAACCACCCAGTATATTGCCTAGCCATTTATAACTCCCAGGGGTCACTTCGACGTAGTGACTGGAACGCAAACAAATTTATAGCAACGGCCAGGTAGCAGGGATTTTGTTACAAGGACGCGCTGCCGCCTGTGTTAGGTACCTATACTAAGAGCTAGCGTGAAATCACTCAATTAAGGTAAACCTTGAACCTCTCCGAAAAGAGGTGGAGGTACCAAGTTAAAATTACCAGAGTGACCGTTACAACGCCGACCTTGCAGTGTCTTTGTTCAGGCCTCTCACCTAAGTGAGGGCCCTTGGCCGTCCCACCCGTAGCGAAGGTCAATCGGACATTTTGTACCTGTGCAATATCGACATTTTTTTGTTTGCTAGATCAATTCCCAACAATACGTGCATTACTTTTGCTACACCCTGTATAATAAAAAACGAAAACTTCACCCCAAGCGCAAAATTACATCAAAGCTTTTACTTCATTTTTAGTGGAAAATGTAACGCACTTTTTTAAACAAAATACCTACACCCTTTATATTTGCGGCTAAACGTTGGTACAATACATACCATGATGATACGATCCCTATCAAATAACATCTGAATTATTATCAAAGAGGATGCTGCAACTGTTTGCTTTTTTTACGACCCGCATCATTTAATTAATTCCCACGATATTTTGACTTGGCCTAGGTTCTGTTTGACCATGATCTTATTTATTTCACATCATGACGATGTTCAACCTTACACTTGCAATAATAGCATTTAAGTTCCAAATAAAGAAACATTGAGAAGTACAAATCCCTTCCAACTTTCAACAACAAAAAAATTAAAACTCTATTCACACTCGTCAACAATCGATCAATGGTTTTATGAAAGCTTCCGTTTACCAAATGTCATTTCTCTGAAAAATGCCAATACATCAAAATGTTGAGTTAGAATGCCCCTTTCTGGGTTTATAAACCAACCTAGACATTTGTGAAAGTTTGTATACGGTTGATTGCATTGTGCTTTAGCTTGTTTTTGGAAAATATTGACCATTTGCAGTTTGACGTAGTGTTGACACGCCCTCATTCAACATATGGTTTACTTTTATTAAATCAACAAAAATAGCATGTTTATATACTGGCCGTTTCAAAAAAAAAGCGCACGAGTTTATAGCTCTTCTATTATTTAGTTCTTTGAAAAACGCCTTTTCGGAAGTACAGTTTAGCACCATATTTTCTACCAAATCCACGTATCAAACGCCATCTCGTACTTCCAGAAATAACCGGAAGTGGCTTAGCTTTCATTTTGTAAATAGAACACCCTGTATATTGCTAAATATTTTGAAATAACTTTGCATAAAGAAAATAATGAGTTTTCATTTTGAAATAATCAAAATAACGACTTCAGAGCGTATTAAATCTGGATGTTGTGAATTGTCATGAATTCAATTACAGAAATACAGAGCGATCAAATAAAAACTTAATCGCAGTCGCCTATGGACCAAGCGCGTCATGTCGATGATTAGTTTGCAAATCGTGCAGCTATTATCATAGTTGCGAGGTTTATTATTTTACAGCAACTGCCTGATATTTAACATTTTTAAACAAATAGCACAAAGCATTGTAAATTATTTTTAATATATTATTGTTTTTATTTTACAAACATGCATGATGAATGTCAGTTGTAAACCGTGGCCCATTTAACACATAATAAAAAAAAACAGTAAAATCCCGCGACGGGCCTGTTTTTTGTTCATTTTTTTTAATTAAAATTTCACATTTCTTGCTACTATTTTATCTCGGCTCATGTCTATAATTTTATATTGTTTTTATTTAAAAAAATATTTTTTTAACGTTAATAATGTAACACAAACAAACACCTGTGGAATAATAGCTGCGTGTATAAAACAATTGCGCAACGACGTTTTCTATTTTTAAATTTATTTACTTACTTTTCTAAAAACAATATTAAATTTCGTTCGTTTGTAAAACTGGTTTTAACAAAGCAACATAAATCATTTGTAAATTTAAAAATTACAACGCATTCTTTAAATAATTGAAAAATAAAAAAAAATAGTTAACATAGCAGTACGAAATAGCAAAAAAATACATTAAAAAAATTAAGGAAAACAGATTTGTCAAGGGATTTGAACTGGGGTCACCAGATTACAAGCCCTCGCCTTTACCGCTAAACCAAATAACCGTCTAAGATTATTTTTCATTATGTGTGTTAAATGGGTCACAGTGTACAGCTGACGTTTATCATGCACGATAATGAAAAAAAAAATAGAAAATAATAAAAACAATTTGGAATGCTCACCTACTAATTGTTTACAAGTGTTAAAAAATATGAGCTATTGCTGTAAAATAATAAACCTTGCAACTATGATAATAGTTCTACGATTTGCAACTAATCATCGACATGACGTGCTTGTTTCAAAGGCGACTGCGATTAAGTTTTTATTTGGTCGCTCTGTATAAGAAAATAAACTTTGTTGTGCTTTAAAGTTATTGGTATTCAATTTGCTATTATTATATCTACAATTAGTATTTATTCAAATTGAAAATTTGTCAGTATTATACCTACCTGTTTAATAAATTTGTCTCAATTTTCATTTTTTAATTTACCACAAAATTCTAATAAAAAAGCCGCTGCCCTGTTTTTTTTTGTTTCTATAATTGAATTATATAGGAGTTCACGGACTACCGTTTTAATACGATGCAGAATCGTTATGTTTCTTGATAGACAATTTTTAGACGACTTATTATTTTCCTAATGAAAAACTTTTTCTGTTTCAAAAACATTCCGGAAACATGTTCCAAATAAGTAATTAGAAACGTCGCAAGGAATTTTCCAGCAGAAATGTTTCAGAAACATTCTTAACACTGTTATTATGAATTGAATCAGAAGCGTATTCAGACCTACAATGTAAAATTACTTCAAATTTTCAAACATTTCTTAAACAAATAAGGAATGCATTAGAAATCACAATTTGCCAAAATTTAAAAAATATCATGCCATTAAGTGTTACGATTTTATAAATTATTAAAATTTAAATAGAGGTACCTATCTTCGTCCTTATGTTCCGTCTGTTTTTGCAGCCAAACAAGCCTTGTGGATGGTCTGCGTAACCAATTTGAAACGTGCAATTTGATCTGTCTTTGTCAAGGTGGGCAGAAATTTCTTGAGCATGCCTATAAATGAAAAATGATTTAATATTATCCATTCTTTAAATTACCTGCAGTTCATTAATACAACAAACTGTATAAGCTTTTAACCATAAAATAGTTTCATTTAAATCAATTCGACAATTAGCCAATTTACATTATAATTAATTAAATAATTAGCAAAGCAATTTATTGTACCTTCGAAAACTTTTTCTTGATACATTTCGTGTTTGCCACTGTCCAGGAACACTACCGCCAATGTAGAATTATATACCGTTGTCAGACATACTGCGTCATCGTCTACTTATAATACAGTATGTTACACCCATAACACGCACCCCATACAATAATATACTACTAGCGCTACCTATACGGACCGCGCAGTACACTACGAGTGAAACAAGTCCCGCGTCGCCCGGCTAAGCAGCAGCAGTCTGACCAGACCACCGCAAGACAGCAGCAGCGGCGTATATCGTCAATGAAGTTAATGTCGAGTTGTTGGTATAGACCAAGAATTAAATATCAACGACAAGCAAACAGACCCTCTTGTATTAAGATATCTTTTCTTGAAGAAATATTTGACCTCGCTGGAGTGCTACGCTTGCATCTTATTGTTTTACTGTGCTTTGTTGTTTATGCCTATATTTTCGGTATTTTTTGTGTTCGTCAAACTCTAATAAACGTTTAATTAATTTTATTCGTTTAAAAAATTTTACATGTAAGTTTTTAAGTAACTACATTATTCCTACCTTCTAACAAGTGACTCCCTCTTTGAACCTTTAAGTCGCCGCGCCTAGGGTTTAGGTTAAACTATAGGAATTTTCTACTTTTTCTTTGGGGGCGTCCTCTTTTCCTAAAGGGCTTCACTGCTGTTGGTAGCGAGTTTTCTGTGTGTTTCCTAAATGTAGTGAGGGTTGAACTGTGGTATTTTCCCATCGGTACCTGTGGTACGTCTGGAAAAGCGACTTCGTATTAGGTTGGAAATGATGTAAAAACCGTCTCGTTGTGGAGCAAATTTGGCGGAGGTCTCTCTTACTTACGCTTAGGTTCGCGACTCGTACAAAGTCTCCAGGTTTGAAGGATGGCACTTACGGTCTTCGTTGATCGGCTTGTTGTTTTCCGCGATCTTGGGTACGCTGCTGCTTTTGCTGGGCCTAGCGGATAGTGTCTGTCATCCGGAGTAGATACGGAGGTGATAGATGATAGATGGCAGGGATAAAGGTGACTTCTTGAATGATGGTCTTTTGGTCCCTGGTTATGTCGTATGTAGTCCGGAGTTCATGGCTAAATGTTAGATAGGCGGCGGTATGTCCGGTACTTTGGCAGCGTGCTGTGTTTATGGCAAACCAGATAGAAGGCAACTTCTCTGGCTAGAGATCATAGCGTATCTGTACTATAATGGCCAATTATGGCTTGAGGTCTATGGTTTTCCTCTTTACCAAGTTTGTCTGAGGGTGATATAATAGAGTAAGGCTCTGCTTGATGTGTACGAATGCGAACAGTTTGATCCATCTGGATGCGATGTCTTCGATGATGAAGATCCATCGTTCCTCCCCTGGTGCTTCTGGGAGTGGACCGAGGAGGTGAATGGCTAGGCTCTCAAACCGTTGTGCAAAGACGGGTGTTTGGAGTAACCTTGCAGGTTTGAGGTTTGTAGCCTTAAAAAGTTGGCATTCTGGGAATTGCATGACGTACCTGTTTGCGCATTCCCACGCAGTAGCTTCAAGATACCTGCCGGTGGTACGTTTGCTCTTCCCCGTAATGACCTGCCGTAGGGCATCGTGGTGCTCCTGCAAGGTGGCCTGTCGTTCCTCAGTCGGAACTACCAGTTGGACTTCCTCACTATTTACTTCCGGCGCACAGCGGTATAGAATGTCGTTGGTCATGAGGTGTCTCCTGTGGGTTCATTGGGTGTAGTCTACGGCCGATGCTTGGGGTTTCTCGAAACAATCGACGGTTTTCTTTATCTCCGGGTCTTTTAGTTGTTCCTGCAGTATTTAGTTGGCGGAACATCATCAACCACCGAAATAATTGGTCTATTCCCAGTGTTATAGAGCTTTCTTCCAGGTATCTCAGGAACTTAGCAATGGCCCACACAATGGTCAAGGCTTCTCGTTCGGAGGTGGACTAGTTCTTCTCAGCTGGATTAAGCAGGCGGCTAGCGTACTCAATGGGGTATTCTTCCGATCTCTCTTTCTGTTAGAGGACGGCACCAAGAGCATAGTTCCTGGCATCGGTTCGAAGAATAAATGGGAGCGTCGTGTCTACCTGACGGAGCACGGGAGCTGTAGTGAGCAAATAGTTACTCGAAAACGGTGGACTGTGTAGGTCCCCATTTCCCTGTAGCCGTTTTCGTTGTCAGTGACGTTAGGAACTGTGATATCTCGGCGAAGTTTGGTATGAAGCGGCGGTAGTAGAAGCATATACCATGTGACACAAACTCATGGTACACCCCCCTTTTCTCCTTTGTTTCTCTAGCTATATTTCTGAAATTTGGAACATTGAATATGCTCACTAGACGGCACTTTCTGACATATTTGGAAAAAAAATTCAACTTCCGGTTTTTCCGGAAATGACATCAACTTTCGATTTTCAAATGGGACACCCTGTATATTCCTGTGTAATAATATACAGGGTGTCCCATTTGAAAATCGAAAGTTGATGTCATTTCCGGAAAAACCGGAAGTTGATTTTTTTTTCCTAATATGTCAGAAAGTGCCGTTTAGTGAGCATATTCAATGTTCCAAATTTCAGAAATATAGCTAGAGAAACAAAGGAGAAAAGGGGGGTGTACCATGAGTCTGTGTCACAGGTATAGATGCAGGGAAGAAGCTGCTTCATTTTTCTGGACGTAGGCAGTCGAAAGATGGCTGAGGTCTTTTCGGGTTCGACCAAGAGTCCCTCGGCCGTGATGATGTGTCGCAAGTACTTCACTCTGGAGCGGGCGAAGCTGCACTTCGCTCATTTTTAATGTAGACATTTCTAAGTCTTTATTACTTTGGTTTTAATTTTATTGGACATTTTGATTTTGATTATAAATATTACCGTTTCCAATAAACAATTTTAAACACAAAAAACCACTTGTTTAGTTTTTTTTAATTATAATTAAAAATTTATCTTCTGAACCTTAAAATTACAATATAAATTGAAATTTTTTTCTATAATTTTTTATTTCAACAATTTGCGACAATTTTTTTCACATTATTTCAATTTATTCAGAAATTGTGACCGGATTTTTAATATGAAATTTTGATTCTGATTTAGAAACAATGATCAGTTGTAAAAACCTAACAGTTTAATTTATCGCAGATTTCTCGTTGTAAGTTTCAAATATTATTCTTATTGCGCATTTCTTCAATCACAATAGAATAAATTGTTGTATTAGGGCAGTGAGAAAAGTCGCAGCATTCGTACAGCTTCTTTGTGTTGCTAGTTGAGCACTAATTGAAGTATAGTGCAGAGTATCCATTAACCAGATTAGACAATAATGGACCCGCATCCCGATGCCTTCATGGCTCTGCATACAACACAATGTTAAAGTAATCTTAATTTTCACCTCCACTTCCTCTATTTGTTACTGTTATTTCTATTGACTCAGCTGAATATTTGTCTTCCACCCTTGAATAATGAACGATTATTCTATACTTTATATTTATCTGAAGTATCCGGCTACGGATTCATGTCGAAACAGTCCGGGCTCAACATTTCCAATACATGAGGTTTTATAAAACAAAATTGTATTTTAGATTTTCAAGTTATCACCTCAGCTGTTGGTGTTGGCCAACATCCAAACAAAACAGCGGTCGGCATGTGTAAATTATTTGTTGAAGTTTTGAGCTTTTCATAAAATAGGACTGTGTACAAACTGTCACCTACGAATTTACACAAACAGCTCAAAGCGGAAGTCGGGATTAGTCGTCGAGAAATAGTGTGACTAGTTCAAATTAGTGTCAGTAACTTAGTGAGACGTATCCCTCATGTCTGTTGTCATATTCTTTTTTGTCAACAAAATTTATAATTGTGTCAAGAAACGTTTAGCTTCAAACAACTTGTTTCTAATACAGAGAAAACATCTGCTTATTTTGGGTTTATTTTATGTAATTACAGCTCATTTTTTATCAATATTTTTAGGTCATTTATGAAAAACTTTCAGTCCCTCTCTTTAACTTATAGTACTACTGCTTTACACTACTTTTGTATATTTAAGTATGCTTTAAATTTATGAAAAATTCGGTTACAACTACGCCCGAACTCGGGTCGACCGGATAGGAATGCGAGTTATTAACCTACAGACCTACCACAACCGCCAAAATATTTATTTTCTAACTTGAATAAAATAAATATTTTATAGGTTATAAATATTTTTGGTAATTTTCGTAAAAAAACAAACCGTAATATTTGCTGTTCACAAAATAGTAGATTCACTTTGAAAAAGTTTCTTTTGAAAGCTACTTCAAATAGTCTTCCCACCAGTATTTGCGGTACTCAAAATTACCCGCTTTTATTCTTAGAAAAGTTTATATGCTTGTTAAAATGCTATTATTGTAATCAGAATAGTGACTTCTCAAACCTTAGGAGTACGCTGAAGTGGAAGTCACATGCAAAATATATTGTTTTGGCATCACCATGTAAATTTTAGTCATCAAAAATGTTTTTGTCACATTAAAGAAATAGTTGTTAACGTCAAAAATGTATTTACAACTTTTGACGCCAAACACTCAATTTCACACATTGGAAATTTATTTTTGCCGTCAAAAATTGATTTTGTGACGTCATAATTATTTTTTTAAGTCTGAAACTCAATGCACGAATTAAAAAGCGATCTGGTAATTAGTAAAATAACGGATTTTTTGACTTCAATAAATAATGTTATGACAAAAAATTAATATGTCATCAAAAACTGATTTTTGACATAATAAATTGACGTAAATGCTTTTCTTTAACATCAGTCGACTATTTTTATACGTCAATAATTCATCAAATCAAATTTTGATGTCAAAATATTTTTTATTAACGTCCAAGAATCCGGTTTACTTATATGTCGTCAAAAATGTTTTTGTGGCGTTGAAAAAACATTTATTGACGTCATAAAATATTCTTTGACGTCAAAACTTGTAATCAATCTCAATATTTGATTTTTTACGACAATCAATGCAGGTAGTAAAAACTTTTTGGTTCTTCATAAAAAAACGGATTCTTTCAATAAATAATTCTTTTACATTAAAAATAGATTTTCTGACATTACAAATCGAGTTTTTGAAGCCAAAAAATATATTTTCAATATTTTAACGGCACTAAATCAATTTCACACCTTTAGAATTAATTTTTAGTGTTTAAAATTAATTTTGTGGCGTCAAAATTGATTTTTTTGCTTGAAAATCAGTGTAGTAATTCAAAAAACCTTGTAATATTTAATAAATAAAAGAATAATTTTTATGGCCAAAAACTTAATTATTGACGTCAAACTATTAGTCTTTTATTTATTAAACATTACAAGGTTTATTTAATTAAAAAGTTTTTGACGTCAATAAATAATTATTTGCCATAAAAATGGATTTCTAACATCAAGAATTGATTTTTTACCTAATAAATTGGCATAAATGCTGTTCTGGAGCATCAGTAAATTATTTTTTGACGTCAATAACTTCTCAATTCAATTGTTGACGTCAGAAAACCAATACTTGATGTCAAAACATGATTTATAGACAAATCCGTTTTATTTACAATGACATCAAAAATGTTTTTGTGAAGTCAAAAGACATTTATTGGTGTCACAAAATATTCTTTGGAGTCAAAAATTAATTTTTGATGTCAAAATAGATTTATCTGAAAATCAATGTAGGGAATTAAAAACTTATTTGGTTATTAATAAAAAACGGATTCGTTGAGGTCAGTAAATAACGTCAATAACTGATTTGTTAACGTCTAAAAAACAAGTTCTGGCGTCAGAAAATCGATTTCTTATGTAAAAAATTATTTATTGGCGCCAAAAAATCTGTTTCATGTAACAATATTTAAATATTTTTTTTAATTCCTTCTTCTTCTTGTAGTGCTATACCCTATTCAGGGCGTTGGCTACCTCTCTCTTATATCTGTGTTTGGTGCGCGGCGATAGATATTTTGCACAGACAGACATAGGGGACCTACAGTTTAACGTGGGCTCCGAACCACAGGAAGTGCATGCACTTCTTCTCTAGAGAGGTTTTCCTGGGGAAAATCCACCTCGCTGGTTTCCTGTTGCCTTGCGAGGGAGAACGAACGGGCCGGGGATCGAACCCGGATCCGCTGCATTGGTAGCCCGCGCGCTTACCACTGAGCTACGGCCGCTCTAATATAATTCCTACATTGAAGAAATAATTTACAGACGTAAAAAACTTTGACAGCGCAGAATCAAATTTTTAACCTCAAAAATTAATTTTATACATGTGAAACCGTTTTTATGGCGGCAGAAACATATTTCTTGAAGTCAAAAATATATTTTGTATGTGACTTTCACTCCAACTCCTAAAGATTCAGTTGAAAACTTTCTTCTTAAAATTTTTTAAAAATCATTGTTTATGTTTACGTCGAAAAATGCTGCTATCCAACGGCGCAACTGGCGTAGTTGCGAAGTCTTTTTTGGTAGCCCCACCAAACTAGGTGCCCGTATTTAATTTAATTTCCGTAAAAGAGCGCTTTATGCTAGGTTTAAACAAGTTTTATTTAATGCTATGATTTGACCATTCGCACCAGTGCACATGTCACATCATTATTAATTATTGTGCTTTGTAAAGCCGGTACGAATGTAAGTGCGCCTTCTTTTACTATGTGTGTGTGTGGTCCTAGTTCACACCACTAGCATAAGTATCTTGTTATGTGGCAGCATTTTCCAACTTCAAGAAAGTATTGACGACAATAAGTTATTTATTGACGTCAAAATATCATTTTTTCACGTCAAAAATTCATGTATAATCGTAAAAAATTCCCAACGCCGAAAAATTCGGATATATAGCACTTACCTTTATACCGATACTTTTTAGACTTAATTAAATTAATTTTAAACTTCAAACTTCAATTTACAAGGTCTAGAATATAATTTGTGACGTTCACAAATGACGTCTAAAATTTAATTTGTGACATCACATATTATTTAGCAACTTGAGCAAAACGTTATTTTGGTTTTTCATAATTCAGGTAAGAGAGAACAACGTCCTTCTATACACATACAGACAAACAGTCAAAATTTGACCTGTTTTGAGTGGTAAAGCTTAGTGTATAACCCGCTAATGCGGTATTTAAGTAACATCGTTTTGTTCAGTGTTACTTTATTGTTCAGGTAAGCCTGCACTCAAAATACTGTCGCAACGTTTCATAAAATTGTTTCGTGTATTACTTTTAAAACCCCCGACCATGCATATTCTACGCTTATTAACTTCGTTATACAATAGCTCGAGATAATAAATCGGCTGGCCAGACGAATAATACGCATCTAAACAAGCTCCGTAAGGTTAAACATGTGGGTGTGTTGCTATTTTAAACCCGTAAATAATTCGTTTAAAATTGCATATATGCGCTATATATTTAAAGGAATTATGCAAAAATTTACTATTAATTGATTGCCCTGTAATTTAAATACTGACTAAATATTAGACTAGAAATCCGGACTATGTATATGGCGATTAATCACAAACAAAAAGACAAAGAAGTATAAAAAATTGATGCTGTTTTCAGCTAACTCCTTACGTTTTTATTTTACCCAGAAAATGTTTAATGTCTCATCAAACGAGCGCGATTTTGTGCGACCTATATATATAATCCGCTATTTGCTAGTTCTAAGCGGCAATGACGATACACAAATGTCTCAATTTTTTAGGAAGTACAACGTTAACAAAATCAAAACATTGTTTGTATATACCGTTTGACAGACACCGCATACACACACAAGTTCTGTTTGATGAATGTAAATATCTTTCAAGTAGATCTTTGATTGCTCACAGGACAAATAAACAGGATGGTTGGCGGAAACCGGAGAAGCCATAAGTGTGTTTATTTGGCCCGGCAAATGCGTACTTCATCATTCATCGGGATTGCTTCAAAGCCATTTACATAATAAATATTATAACTTACTCAAAGGTCTATTTATGTATCATACAAAAACATGTATACGGAACACTTGGAAGTTAATGCTTTGTAGTTGCCCGTAGAATAAACCGAACGAGTTTAGATAAAACGTTCAAATTTAAACAAAATTTTATTACCAGCTACGATTGAAAAATTTCTGGAAATTATGCTATAAAATTAATAAATCTGTTCGACAGTATTTATTTGATTGATTGTCATTTATTTAACGTCAGCTGTAGTTCTGCTACCACGGCTTAACACCAATCAAACAGAATGAGCCCTCTCATACGTGAAAATTTAATTTGAAATTTTGTCCTATTGGTAGGGCTATGATAAACAAGAATTTTTATAAAATCAAGGGAGAAGTTTTTGAACAAAAATTGTGTTTTTTCAAATTATGTTCCTAATTAACTAGAACAGTCGACTAATTTATATTTGGTCTAATTTCTACGCTAATGATGACTTTTTTTTGTAAATAATAGAACTATTCTAAAGTCTGAAGTAATTAGACAATTACAATACTACAAGAGAAGATGAAAAATGAAATGAGCATAGGGAAAGGTCAAACGCAAATAAAATAAAAACGAAAATAAGTTGCCTTTAAGTTCTTGTCAAAAATATAGAAAAATTTACAATAATTTATTTGCGATGAATTACACATTTCTTTTTTTATAATTTAAGAGTTTACTTTGTAAGCACATTCAGGCTATTCACAGTATTGATACACGAGTAGGTACTTTACTCAATAATTTTCTTTAACTTATATTAGGGAGTATACATACATCACAACCCCATACTTATAACTCCCAATGATCACAAACCCCAATTTTTATAAAAAAATTACAAGTGCACACAAGCATACTCCCCAAGTTAACAGTTTGATCACAACGCCCAATTTAACCACAACCCCCAAAGTGCTAGTTTGTTCATAACGCCTAATGTGATCATAACCCCTAAAGCGATTTTTGTCTAGAACGCCCAATATAAGTAAACATATTTGCTTTAAAACAAATATTCACTTACATATTATTGTACTACTATACAAATTAATTTAAATAATGCAATTTAAATAATAGTTAAGTAGGACAAAAATCTACAGTCCACCACAAAGATATATACCTGGTGCAAACGAAACATGGCTCTTTTTGTTTACCTACTACTTTAACAAATGAAATATAGGAGTAAAAAAAGGAGAAAAGAGAAATGATTGGTATGATGATAAATGTAGGGGGGAGGGGCATGGCGCTAAAAACTGCAGCGAAAAAAACCTTCGGGGAAACGCTAGAGCAAACAACACTTTGTATGTAGCTAGACGAAGAAAAACCAGGATTTTATGTCGAAGAAAAAAAAGGTAACACATAAATAAGAGGATGGAAGAACTTGAATCAAAAATAAGAACAAAGGTTACAAAGAAATTTTATCAAGCAGTTAAAATAAAATCGGGGACTTTTATTTTTTAAACCACAGGATGTAAAGACAAAGAAGGGAAGCTCCTTTTCGAAAACCCAGCAATCTTAAACTGATGTAGAAAGTATTTCGAAGAACTTCCAAACACAGCAAAAGAAGAAGCCCTAGAGGAATTATACTTTGCAATAGCAGAAACATTAAGAGACAAACCAACTATAGAAGAAACCAGAGAAATAATCACAAATATGAAAAACAATAAAGCTCCTGGGGGCGAAAAACTCATTAGAGAATTGGTGAAGTATGGGGGGAGGGCAATTTGCGACAAGATTCATGGGCTGATTAAACAAATATGGAAAAAGAGAGAATACCAAGCCAATGGACGATAGAGCACGTAGTGCCTATACACAAGAAATGTAGTAAAGGTGAATACAATATTTTGTCCGGAATAACACTTCTCAGTGTAATATATAAAATTTTAGCATGCAAAATATGGCGAAGAAGTAATTGGGATACTAGAGTGGGTTTAGAAAGAACCAGTCGACAATAGCCCAAACAGAGCTCATAAGTTTAATATGAATATCAAATGTCTTGCGAAACGTTAGTTTTTATGGGTTCACAAACATCTAACAGGCATAATCCGATTAAGTATTATTGTCCTGGCAAACAAGATACATTAAGATCAAATCTTTGTCCGCCCCAAGGTTTAAATAATCTAATCACACCGCCTCGTTTAGGCAAGCAGGACCCACGAACAAATATTGCTCAAACTTCTAGAGCAAATGATTGTAAAGGCAGACAAGCTACAGGTCGCTCCTTACCTGATTATGGTGGCTGTAGTTCCCAAATGACGACGCGGTCTAAGCCGAAAGTAAATTGTAATATCGACAGGATAATAAGACTTGTGATATCTTATGGCTGTGAAACATGGGCTACCACCGATAAGATAAGAACGACTACGTATCTGTGAAAAATAAATTCCGTGGAAGGATATGGCTTAACTAAAAACGAAGATGGATCTTACCGAGCTAAAATGAATTATGAGTTATATCAAACCTCAAGGAATATCCTAGCTGAGGCACATTAAACCAATGAACGATAAACACACAACAAAGCTGGAAGCCAACGGGAAGAAGACTCAGCGGAAGACCCAGGAAAAGATGGTATGACTGTGTCCTAAACGACCTACGAAGAATGGGAATAAGAAATTGGGCAAAATAAGTAACTGAAAGGAATGAATGGAAGCGAATAACAAAAAAAAAGACCCATCAAGGGCTGTAACGCTGAAGAAAGAAGAAGAAGAAGCAGTACATAATATACTCATGTTTGATGAAGCACCAAGAGTAAATCTAGCAATTTCTACATTTACAGGCACAACATAATAGTTATTTATGTATTAAGGGTGTAAAGAGGCTTTTATGGTGTGACGTAATTTTGAGCCCGAGGGCTAAGACCCGTGGTACATACACAACTTTATGCACGGATGAAGATTTTTTAATTTAAAAATATTTCTAAAATAAATTGAAAATATTTATAAAATAAATTGAATTTTCCACAAACATCTCGCGTTGCTTTGATTAAATTTGAGATTTGATGCGTAACTATGGTAGCGGGTAAACAACGGTATTCATATTGCCTAAAATCTCATTTTGCAAGTGTTTAAACTGTTTCTATTAGGTATGATATCGTTGTTTGACGTTTTATTATAGCCCATGGGCAATAAAGAGTTCCATGGGCTATAAAAAGACGTTTATGACAAAGAAATTCGTGTATAATTGTCAATTTATGATACATCCGTGCATAAACGATTTTTAAATGTTAACGGTCTGAATGTTGGCTTCTGTTTCTCTAAAGATGTAGCCATCTATATTAGTATCTCATTTAATTTTTGACAATCCATTTTCACATTACATTTAAGGTATTGCAATGATATGCGTGTGCCTGTACTTACTAGAAAACAATTCCCTAAATGCCCGCAATTCACGCAATTCTAAATTATATTTTCTGTGAGACTCTTTATTAACTTTCTCAGGGTCGTTATTTAGCTTGTAAGACAAGTTATTAATAAATAAATTTGAGATAGGATAAACACAAAACAATATCAACGTTACAAAAAAAAAGGTTTTATTTAATAAATCAATTTTCTAATGAAATTTGCGAAAAATCAAATAAATTTTACTAAATACTATCGTCCTATAAAAAGAGAACACTTATCTTAACGTCTCCTTATTGGGATATCCTTCACTCGAGCAAACGATGAATGTCCAACTTCTACTTCACTAGTTTGCAGGTTCCTCAAGTAACCACAAACACTCGCCTTTAGTTTGAATCTTCCTCTGGTCTGTTTTATATTATTTTAAACTTGGTTTTACCACCATCACAACTGGAAAAACTTTCTGGATCGCTTTATACTTGTTATTCTTCTGGACTTTTCACAATTCGTTGATAATTAGTTGTATTTTCTTCTTTTATATTCACAATCACTTTTACATTACTTTTAAACTCGTGTTTCCTCTTTTCATCCAGAGGATATCAAATTCTCTGTCTTTGTTTACGAAGACGAGTCGTAACTAACTAAACAAATTTTCCATTCTTTTGTCTCTTCTTGATTCCCATTTTTTTGAACAAACAAATAAATCTCATGACAATGAGTATTCTTTTATACGTTTGTGACATTGACACTGACATCCATAATGACATTAATCGATGCACAAAACAAGTAAGTCTAAAACTTCTTATAAATTAAACCTTTTGAACAATTCTGAACTAAATTATAATTAAAACTAACATAAATAAAAATCGTATCAATCTGATTGTGTTTTTCTTTTCTTTCAGTAAAAACAAACCTCACAAATATGAAAAATATAAATTATTAGAATTTATAACAAGAAATTACAGCAATAATACGCAACCCTGAGTTTAAAAGTTAGAATATCAAAACCTTACAGCCTTCACAAACCTCCAATCTCAAATTGAATTGTAGCAAGCATCCCAAAAATTGCCTTCCAGGAACTACAATACACCAGTAAAAACATACACCTCCAAATATCATAGCAGTATGGATAAATACAAAAGCAATCATAATTTCATGATTAACTTAATAGTGCTGTTCAGTTCCATCCATTTATGATGTACTGTATCTGACAATGCTTGATTGAAAAACATATATGCCAACTTCCTAAGCAGCCAGCTAGTGGTTTTTCAAAAATTGTTAAAATGTCCATCGCCATCTTTAAGATGTAATCAATTCCCTCCAACAATGCAAGCAACCGTAACGATTTACGGTTCACCGAACCGCAACCGTTATCCGTGACCGATAACGGGGGTATAAATACTCCTGATTTTAACACCCTTAACCATTCCACATTCTACGCTCCTCCAAGATGTTTCCACTGTTCGAGTTCGTTCTGCCTGCCATGTCCATCCTTCCTGTTGAGATGTTCGCCATGATTTTGCGGTAAGTGTCTTTTATCGTTTTCTTTGCCATGGTTGTTTAAACATATTTTTATTACAAATTTTACTTGTTACAGGTACTTAGATGCCGAATCTTTGCTCAACGCAGCGCTCGCCCAGAAGTACTTCATGCGAGTTTGTCGAGGTGATCCCATACTAAGAGAAAGGATCCGTCAGCAGATGAAGAAGGAAAAAGAGCTTCAGCTCCAAGCCATGCTGAATGCTAAAAGAGGGATCGTTGTACTACGCGATGGTATACCTAAGATCTTCAACCCCAATGTGCAGAAGACCATCGCGAGGCAGAAGGTGAAACCGATCAAGCTGCAGAGTCATCCAGAATCAAGGGTACCAACAGCAAGACCGTTCACGATTGTACCAGAAGCTGAAAGGATCAAAGGGGGAGGGAAGCTGCGACAACGTCGAAAAGAGAGAATTAGACCATATAAAATTGTTAGATGTTAAGATATTTTGTAAATATAACTATGACTGATATTGTAAAAATATGCATTGTTTGTAAATAAAGTGTTAATTATATTTTATGAATTGCTTTTTGTTTAGTTGTTAACAAACAAAAATTTAAAAAATAAGAAAATAAAATATATATATCTAACGTTATAATCTACTATGCTAGTAAACTAAGATTAATAAAAATTTACTTAACTTGCAAAGGTTGCGACCCATCGTCATCGTGTTTTGGTCGTATTTGCGAAAACAGGGCATGTAGAATAAAAGTGTGCAAAAGAAGAAAAAGATATAGTTACTTGAAATATTATTGCATTTAAGAAATAACATCAGAATATTTTTCTACTGCTACTGCACTAATCAGATATTTTACCTGCTGTGTTTTGGTTGCATCTCATTTAGTGATAAAAAATTTATTAATTTCAAAACAAAAAATGGAAATTAGGTCATTGAAAAAGCCAAATTAAAGTTCAGCTGCAGCTTTATTGTCCATTAAAATGAAAAAAATAAGAGGTGTACTTTACCTCCACTTTTACATACTCAAAAATGAGCGAAACACTTCGCCTGGACTTTCCTATACTTATAAAATAACATTGTTTTATATTTTCCAACACTTTCGATATACACCTGTCTAGACACGACTAGTTAAAGTAAATAGTTCTTATAAGTTGTAACATCTTGAAGCGGTTGAAGAAAGACCGACCGCTGCGCTGCAAGCATAAGGTTGGGTAAAATATTCGGACTGAATCAACGGAAGCGCGGAAATTGATATTTGAAAATATATTAATAACTCGAGAAGTATTATTTTTAGCAAGAAATTACTCTTATTAATTTGTATTTAGAATTTCAAAACCTTTCTGATTTTAAAGCCAAAATGCCACGTTTCCATTTAAAAAAAAGTTATTTTTTACCGTGGCCGCCATATTAAAATTGGAAACTCAAGTTTTTTTCTTAAAAACAATCGAGAAGAATTTGCCCTACAACTTTGCTCTTGGGTTTGCGAGTCTATCTATTAAAATAAAAAAGTTAACCTACACTGAGCATTAAACGACCAGTACAAGAATACAACTGCTGTAGAAAGTATGTGAAACTCTTCTAAGGACAAAAAGATTATAAAGCGGGAAAAAATTTGATTTTTTGATTTTTTGTAAAAAGATTCCCCTAGAGCAAACAAAATAAGAAATAATTTTTTAATTTTGTAGCGAAAATTGGGGGGGGGGGGACAGATGCCCCCCTAAATATTAAAGTATCAAAAAATTATTATGATATTCGGATTTTGCTATTAATGGTGAGCTCTTTCACATTAACAGAAATATTTTATTGCTCCCCGTTAAATAAATAAAAGGGTACCAATTTTCAATTTTCAAAAATTCATAGAGGACGTCACAGTGAAATCATAACAATGAGCAAAAAACAAAATTGTATCAGATGCCTATCTCTATCAGTTTAAAAAGTTCAAACAAAAACGTGTGGGCAGTTTTTGAGATTTTTTTTTTTTGAAAATTTCAAAAACTTTGGTGAAGTGCCATTGAGATCGTTTTTCGATTTTCAAAATTAATGATATTTCATGGTATAGTACCCTTAAGGGGCTACCAAACAAGATGTAGTTGATCCCAATCAGATAACTGGTTTTTGAGTAAATGGGCGTTAAAGTCGAAATTTTCAAAAATTCGTAGCGGCCGCCATGTTGAAGCTAGAGAGTTCGGTAAAAAAACGTTTGATTTGTCCTAAGGCCTTGTTTAATCTCCACTATTAAAATTTCCAAATATCAGTTTCTGAAAAAAATGCTACCAAAAAAACATGTCTAACTTTCGCTTCCGGTTTCGTTTTTTTTTAAAAGCTTATTTTGTCGGTGAATTTTTGATATACCCCCTCATTCCAAAGCACATCAAAATCGGTCCAGCCGTTCCGGAGGTATGGAGCGTAACGGACCCACCCACCTACAGACCCACCCACCCACAGGCAGACATTTTTTAAAAATTACTTTTTTGGGGTCCATGGACTATTTCCCCCCCGACTATTTCCGTAAAATCTCAACTTTGAAAATTTGAATGAAATCAATACTTCCCTATACTGAAAGTATAGGAAAGTAAAAAGCAGATAAAATATTTGCAATGAATTATACATTTTTACTTTCCTATACTTTCAGTATAGGGAATATTAATTTCATGCAAAATTTCAAAGTTGAGATTTTAACGGAAATACTCGGGGGGGGGGGGGTCCATGGACCCCAAAAAAGTAATTTTTAAAAAATGTCTGTCTGTAGGTGGGTGGGTCCGTTATGCTCCATATCTCCGGAACGGCTGGACCGATTTTGATGGTATTACATAATCTAGTAAAATAATTCAGGGGAAAAGTCGACGGAAATAATCTAGAAAAAATGTCCAGAAGAATAATATCCAGTAAAGAAATAGCTCTCTATTAGCTGTCGGTTGTTTTCGAGTTCTAGTTTGCATTAATTTATTAACAATAACTGGGAGCCATCAAATAGGCTATGATGGGAAAACCTATTAATGTTTTCTTTAGTTAACTACTTTGCTTCTAGATCTAGAACCAGTTAACTTTTTTCCAACACAAAAAATATTGTAAATAATAGTACTCGTAGAATAGAAACTAAAAGTCAAATTGAAAAGTTCTTAACGTACAAGTAAACATATTTGCTTTAAAACAAATATTCACTTACGTATTATTGTACTACTATACAAATTAATTTAAATAATGCAATTTAAATAATAGTTAAGCAGAACAAAAATCTACAGTCCACCACAAAGGTATATACCTGGTGCAAACGAAACATGGCTCTTTTTGTTTACCTACTACTTTAACAAATGAAATATGATACTAAATGTAGGGGGGGGGGGCATGGCGCTAAAAACTGCAGCAAAAAAAACCCTTCGGGGAAACGCTAGAGCAAACAACACTTTGTATGTAGCTAGACGAAGAAAAACCAGGATTTTATGTCGAAGAGAAAAAGGTAACACGTAAATAAGAGGATGGAAGAACTTGAATCAAAAAGAAGAACAAACAATATAAGGAAATTTTATCAAGCAGTTAAAATAAAATCGAGAACTTTTATCTTTTGAACCACAGGATGTAAAGACAAAGAAGGGAAGCTCCTTTTCGAAAACCCAGCAATCTTAAACTGATGTAGAGAGTATCTCGAAGAACTTCCAAACACAGCAAAAGAAGAAGCCCTAGAGGAATTATACTATGCAATAGCAGAACCATTAAGAGACAAATCAACTATAGAAGAAACCAGAGAAATAATCACAAATATGAAAAACAATAAAGCTTCTGGGGGCGAAACCCTCATTAAAGAATTGGTGAAGTATGGGGGGAGGGCAATTTGCGACAAGATTCATAGGCTGATTAAACAAATATGGAAAAAGAGAGAATACCAAGCCAATGGACGATAGAGCACGTGGTGCCTATACACAAGAAATGTAGTAAAGGTGAATACAATATTTTGTCCGGAATAACACTTCTCAGTGTAATATATAAAATTTGAGCATGCCTCCTGTTTAAAAGAATTGAAAAATATAGTGAAGAAGTAATTGGGATACTAGAGTGGGTTTAGAAAGAACCAGTCGACAATAGCCCAAACAGAGCTCATAAGTTTAATATGAATATCAAATGTCTTGCAAAACGTTAGTTTGTATGGGTTCACAAACAGCTAACAAGCATAATCCAATTAAGTATTATTGTCCTGGCAAAGAAGATACATAAATATTAAATCCTTGTCCGCCCCAAGGTTTAAATAATCTAAGCACACGGCCCTGTTTAGGCAGGCAGGGCCCACGAACACATATTGCTCAAACATTTAGTGCAAATGATTGTAAAGGCAGACAAGCTACAGGTCGCTCCTTACCTGGTGGCTGTAGTTCCCAAATGACAACGCGGTCTAAGCCGAAAGTAAATTGTAATATCGACAGGATAATAAGACTTGTGATATCTTATGGCTGTGAAACATGGGCTACCACCGATAAGATAAGAACGACTACGTATCTGTGAAAAATAAATTCCGTGGAAGGATATGGCTTAACTAAAAACGAAGATGGATCTTACCGAGCTAAAATGAATTATGAGTTATATCAAACCTCAATGAATATCCTAGCTGAGGCACATTAAACGAATGAACGATAAACACACAACAAAGCTGGAAGCCAGTGGGAAAAAGACTCAGCGGAAAACCCAGAAAAAGATGGTATGACTGTGTCCTAAACGACCTACGAAGAATGGGAATAAGAAATTGGGCAAAATAAGTAACCGAAAGGAATGAATGGAAGCGGATAACAAAACAAGCAAAGACCCATCAAGGGTTGTAACGCTGAAGAAAGAAGAAGAAGAAACAGTACATAATATACTCATGTTTGATGAAGCACCTAGAGTAAAACTAGCAATTTCTACATTTACAGGCACAACATAATAGTTATTTATGTATTAAGGGAGTAAAGAGGCTTTTATGGTGTAAGACGTAATTTTGAGCCCGAGGCGGCAGCCGAGGGCTAAGAATACCTCGAAGGCCCGTGGTACATATACAACTTTATGGACGGATGAAGATTTTTTAATTTAAAAATATTTCTAAAATAAATTGAAAACATTTATAAAATAAATTGAATTTTCCACCCACATCTAGCGTTGCTTTGATTAAATTTGAGATTTGAAGCGTAACTATGGTAGCGGGTAAACAACGGTAGCCATATTTCCTAAAATCTCATTTTTGCCAGTGTTTAAACTCTTTCTATTAGGTATGATATCGTTGTTTGACGACGTTTCATTATAGTCCATGGGCAATAAAGAGGTCCATGGGCTATAAAAAGACGTTTATGACAAAGAAATTCGTGTATAATTGTCAATTTATGATACATCCGTGCATAAACGATTTTTAAATGTTAACGGTCTGAATGTTGGCTTCTGTTTCTCTAAAGATGTAGTCATCTATATTAGTATCTCATTTAATTTTTGACAATCCATTTTCACATTACATTTAAGGTATGGATAAATACAAAATCAATCATAATTTCATGATTAACTTAATAGTCCTGTTCAGTTCCATCCATTTATGATGTACTGTATCTGACAATGCTTGATTGAAAAACATATATGCCAACTTCCTAAGCAGCCAGCTAGTGGTTTTTCAAAAATTGTTAAAATGTCCATCGCCATCTTTAAGATGTAATCAATTCCCTCCAACAATGCAAGCAACCGTAACGATTTACGGTTCACCGAACCGCAACCGTTATCCGTGACCGATAACGGGGGTATAAATACTCCTGATTTTAACACCCTTAACCATTCCACATTCTACGCTCCTCCAAGATGTTTCCACTGTTCGAGTTCGTTCTACCTGCAATGTCCATCCTTCCTGTTGAGATGTTCGCCATGATTTTGCGGTAAGTATCTTTTATTGTTATCTTTGCCATGATTGTTTGAACATATTTTTATTATAAATTTTACTTGTTACAGGTACTTAGATCCCGAATCTTTGCTCAACGCCGCGCTCGCCCAGAAGTACTTTATGCGAGTTTGTCGAGGTGATCCCATACTAAGGGAAAGGATTCGTCAGCAAATGAAAAAGGAAAAAGAATTTCAGCTCCAAGCCATGCTGAATGCGAAAAGAGGGATCGTTGTACTACGCGATGGTGCACCTAAGATCTTCAACCCCAATGTGCAGAAGACCATCGCGAGGCAGAAAGTGAAACCGATCAAGCTGCAGAGTCATCCAGAATCAAGGGTACCAACAGCAAGACCGTTCACGATTGTACCAGAAGCTGAACGGACCAAAGGGGGAGGAAAGCTGCGACAACGTCGAAAAGAGAGAATTGGACCATATAAAACTGTTAGATGTTAAGATATTTTGTAAATATAACTATGACTGATATTGTAAAAATATGCATTGTTTGTAAATAAAGTATTAATTATATCTTTTTATTTAAAATTGCTTTTTATTTAGTTGTTAACAAACAAACAAAAATTAAGAAAATAAAATTTATATCTAACGTTATAATCTACTATGCTAGTAAACTAAGATTAATAAAAATTTACTTAACTTGCAAAGGTTGTGACCCATCGTCATCGTCTTTTGGTCGTATTTGCGAAAACAGGGCATGTAGAATAAAAGTGTGCAAAAGAAGAAAAAGATATAGTTACTTGAAATATTATTGCATTTTAGAAATAACATCAGAATATTTTTCTACTGCTACTGCACTAATCAGATATTTTACCTTAAATGCTGTGTTTTGGTTGCATCCCATTTACTGATAAAAAATTTATTAATTTCAAAACAAAAAATGGAAATTAGGTCATTGAAAAAGCCAAATTAAAGTTCAGCTGCAGCTTTATTGTCCATTAAAATGAAAAAAATAAGAGGTGTACTTTACCTCCACTTTTACATACTCAAAAATGAGCGAAACACTTCGCCTGGACTTTCCTATACTTATAAAATAACATTGTTTTATATTTTCCAACACTTTCGATATACACCTGTCTAGACACGACTAGTTAAAGTAAATAGTTCTTATAAGTTGTAACATCTTGAAGCGGTTGAAGAAAGACCGACCGCTGCGCTCTGCAAGCATAAGGTTGGGTAAAATATTCGGACTGAATCAACGGAAGGGCGGAAATTGATATTTGAAAATATATTAATAACTCGAGAAGTATTATTTTTAGCAAGAAATTACTCTTATTAATTTGTATTTAGAATTTCAAAACCTTTCTGATTTTAAAGCCAAAATGCCACGTTTCCATTTAAAAAAAGTTATTTTTTACCGTGGCCGCCATATTAAAATTGGAAACTCAAGTTTTTTTCTTAAATACAATCGAGAAGAATTTGCCTTACAACTTTGCTCTTAGGTTTGCAAGCCTATCTATTAAAATAAAAAAGTTAGCCTACACTGAACATTAAACGACTAGTACAAGAATACAACTGCTGTAGAGTTCCATGGGCTATAAAAAGACGTTTATAACAAAGAAATTCGTGTATAATTGTCAATTTATGATACATCCGTGCATAAACGAGTTTTAAATGTTAACGGTCTGAATGTTGGCTTCTGTTTCTCTAAAGATGTAGCCATCTATATTAGTATCTCATTTAATTTTTGACAATCCATTTTCACATTACATTTAAGGTATTGCAATGATATGCGTGTGCCTGTACTTACTAGAAAACAATTCCCTAAATGCCCGCAATTCACGCAATTCTAAATTATATTTTCTATGAGACTCTTTATTAACTTTCTCAGGGTCGTTATTTAGCTTGTAAGACAAGTTATTAATAAATAAATTTGAGATACTATAAACACAAAACAATATCAACGTTACAAAAAAAAGAAAGGTTTTATTTAACAAATCAATTTTCTAATGAAATTTGCGGAAAATCAAATAAATTTTACTAAATACTAACGTCCTCTAAAAAGAGAACACTTATCTTAACGTCTCCTTATTGGGATATCCTTCACTTGAGCAAACGATGAATGTCCAACTTCTACTTCACTAGTTTGCAGGTTCCTCAAGTAACCACAAACACTCGCCTTTAGTTTGAATCTTCCTCTGGTCTGTTTTATATTATTTTAAACTTGGTTTTACCACCATCACAACGGGAAAAACATTCTGGATCGCTTTATACTTGTTATTCTTCTGGACTTTTCACAATTCGTTGATAATTAGTTGTATTTTCTTCTTTTATATTCACAATCACTTTTACATTACTTTTAAACTCGTTTTTCCTCTTTATTCATCCAGAGGATATAAAATTCTCTGTCTTTGTTTACAAAGACGAGTCGTAACTAACTAAACAAATTTTCCATTCTTTTTTCTTCTTCTTGATTCCCATTTTTTTGAACAAACAAATAAATCTCATGACAATGAGTATTCTTTTATACGTTTGTGACATTGACACTGACATCCATAATGACATTAATCGATGCACAAAACAAGTAAGTCTAAAACTTCTTATAAATTAAACCTTTTGAACAATTCTGAACTAAATTATAATTAAAACTAACATAAATAAAAATCGTATCAATCTGATTGTGTTTTTCTTTTCTTTCAGTAAAAACAAACCTCACAAATATGAAAAATATAAATTATTAGAATTTATAACAAGAAATTACAGCAGTAATACGCAACCCTGAGTTTAAAAGTTAGAATATCAAAACCTTACAGCCTTCACAAACCTCCAATCTCAAATTGAATTGTAGCAAGCATCCCAAAAATTGCCTTCCAGGAACTACAATACCCCAGTAAAAACATACACCTCCAAATATCATAGCAGTATGGATAAATACAAAAGCAATCATAATTTCATGATTAACTTAATAGTCCTGTTCAGTTCCATCCATTTATGATGTACTGTATCTGACAATGCTTGATTGAAAAACATATACGCCAACTTCCTAAGCAGCGAGCTAGTGGTTTTTCAAAAATTGTTAAAATGTCCATCGCCATCTTTAAGATGTAATCAATTCCCTCCAACAATGCAAGCAACCGTAACGATTTACGGTTCACCGAACCGCAACCGTTATCCGTGACCGATAACGGGGGTATAAATACTCCTGATTTTAACACCCTTAACCATTCCACATTCTACGCTCCTCCAAGATGTTTCCACTGTTCGAGTTCGTTCTGCCTGCAATGTCCATCCTTCCTGCTGAGATGTTCGCCATGATTTTGCGGTAAGTGTCTTTTATTGTTTTCTTTGCCATGATTGTTTGAACATATTTTTATTATAAATTTTACTTGTTACAGGTACTTAGATCCCGAATATTTGCTCAACGCCGCGCTCGCCCAAAAGTACTTCATGCGAGTTTGTCGAGGTGATCCCATACTAAGGGAAAGGATTCGTCAGCAGATGAAGAAGGAAAAAGAGCTTCAGCTTCAAGCCATGCTGGATGCAAAAAGAGGGATCGTTGTACTACGCGATGGTGCACCGCAGATCTTCAACCCTAATGTGCAGAAGACCATCGCGAGGCAGAAGGTGAAACCGATCAAACTGCAGAGTCATCCAGAATCAAAGGTACCAACAGCAAGACCGTTCACGATTGTACCAGAAGCTGAAAGGACCAAAGGGGGAGGGAAGCTACGACAACGTCGAAAAGAGAGAATTGGACCATATAAAACTGTTAGATGTTAAGATATTTTGTGAATATAACTATGACTGATATTGTAAAAATATGCATTGTTTGTAAATAAAGTATTAATTATATCTTATGAATTGCTTTTTATTTAGTTGTTAACAAACAAACAAAAATTAGAAAAATAAGAAAATAAAATTTATATCTAACGTTATAATCTACTATGCTAGTAAACTAAGATTAATAAAAATTTACTTAACTTGCAAAGGTTGTGAGCCATCGTCATCGTGTTTTTGTAGTATTTGCGAAAACAGGGCATGTAGAACAAAAGTGTGCAAAAGAAGAAAAAGATATAGTTACTTTAAATATTACTGCATTTAAGAAATAAGATCAGAGTATTTTTCTACTGCTACTGCACTAATCAGATATTTTACCTTAAATGCTGTGTTTTGGTTGCATCCCATTTACTGATAAAAAATTTGTTAATTTAAAAAAAAATGGAAATTAGGCCATTGAAAAAGCCAAATTAAAGTTCAGCTGCAGCTTTATTGTTCATTAAAATGAAAAAAATAAGGGGTGTACTTTACCTCTACTTTTACATACTCAAAAATTGTTATTTTTTATTTACAAAAAAACTTTATGTATTATAAATTTCTAGTCCCAGAACACTAACATTTAACCGCCCACAACTTCGTGTCAAATAATGAATTATTCATCACTGACACATTCTTTAGACTAAAACTGATTGATTAAAATTAATTTTTTAATTTTTACATAAATATAGTACAATAGATTGCAATTAAAGAACACTAGAGATCAGGAAATGAAACTCGTTAGCACGAAAAACAAAAGCATTTAGTTTTAATGTATAAAACAAGAATGGAACTGTTATCATCAGCAACGTGCAGAGACCAGCTTAACAATACCCTACCAACAATATTTAGATTTATTTTTTAGCTTTTTTTGCCAAATTCTTTTTTTATACTAAAAAGTATTTTAAATCTCTTAAAAGTCTTACTAACTACGCCAGATAGACGCCGTTTCAAATTTTCGCAGAGAGACCCGGAAATTATTGTAACGTCACTGATGACAGTCTATTTTGTAAATTTCGCTTTTAAAAACAGTAATAACATAGTAACCCATCCGACTTTAGCTTCTGGCTTAGAAATTTTATAAAAGTTTAAAATTCATTAATATCGTGCCTTCCATTCCAGAGATATGAAGGGAAAGAAAGAACCAACGATCTCAGACAATCCTACGCAAGCAGCTCGCAACGCGATTTTTAAAGTCGTGGCGCAATTTTTAAAGTCTCGTCGCTACTTTTAATTTCGCGTTGCGACTTTTAACATCGCGACGCACGCGACACGACTTAAAACTTACTAATTCTAGATTTTGATGGAAATACATATTTGTGGGTTTGTATGTGCGTATCATATCTCCCTATTGGATGGGCCGATTTTGATGCAGAGGTATATAAAAAATTCATAAATATAGGCTTTTAAGATAAAGAGTTGTTTTTCTTTTACTTCAACTGCTTGCTTACAGCCTCTCATCTCGTAATTAAATACAATCGCAAACCATCCACATTATAAATAAATATCCACCTCTTGAAGGAGTTTATTTAGATAACAAATAATTTAAAACCATTTTAAAAAGTAGGGTATATAAATATGCTTTTCAATATCAGCAACGCGTTTTCCGAAAGTTAGGTGGTTTTAACTACGCCTATCAATTAGGTCTAGTTAAAAAATATTTATTTATTCTTTATCTATTTTTGATAACCCTTCAAATAAGGTACTTATAGCGATTTTTAGCCCGAAGTCTGAAGTGCATATAATCAGCCGTGGGGCAGCGGATACAGTGCTCCCATGCAATTTACTCGAAGTTATCGTAGCTTACTGTTCTTATACGGTATGCGACATCGTATTGCACAGGCTGTCGCAAGTTCAAATCACCGCTGGGGCGTTACTTTTTTTACATTTTTTAATTATTTTCTTCTTGCCTTAATTTTTGTTATAACAATGTTATTCGGTCAATTATTGGCGCAAAAATACTTAAAACGTAAAAAGTATGGAAAAGTGCAGCTACCTGTTCCGACCAGTTTTTAAAAAATTAAGCGAATGACAACTGCAAAGTAAAAATTGTTTAAAAATTTTGGGAAAGTTTCAAAAAACATATTGCTCAAAAACTGGACACAAGCTTGTTTTTAAATTTTGTAAGCTCAAAGAGCTGACGATAAGCTGTAATTTTATTTTGTCCCAGCCTGCTAATTTTTTTGTAACACTTTTTATGAATTTTTGAATATTTTTACTTTAACGCCTATTTACTCAAAAACAAGATATCAGATCGGAATAAAATTTAAAATTGTATTTTTCTAGAGGTTACACCGCTACAAAGTACAAAAACTTTCGGTACTATTAAAACTGTAAAGTAATAAAAAAAAAACTTTGCATTTTCACAAAAATACTGCTAAAGGCTGGCTAAGCGTTATGTAGATGGGAATATTGTGTTCCCCTAAAAACTACTACAATAGAAAACTTTATCTCGATTTGCTAACTCGTTTTTGAGTCATAAGGCGTTGAAGACAACATTTTTTTTAAATCGTAGCGGCCACCGTTTCGAAGGTAGAAAGTTCGAAAAACAAATTGTTGGATTAACCTTAAAATCTGCTATTAGATTCCGTTATCAGATTTAAATTAATCGTTTTTCGGCAAAATTGATACTAAAAGAACATCTCTAACTTCTGCGGTTTCGGATTTTTTTAAAAGCTTATTTCCTTGATGTTTTTTGATATACCTCGAAATCGGCCCATCCAATTGTGGAGATACGAGCCCCACATACATACCCAGTACCCACAAATACCCACCCACAGACAGCCATTTGTAAAAAACTACTTGCATTTGTTTCCTGGAAGTATATATTGCAATGATATGCGTGTGCATGTACTTACTAGAAAACAATTCCCTAAATGCCGACAATTCACGCAATCACAAATTATATTTCGTATGAGACTCTTATTAACTTTCTCAGGGTCGTTATTTAGCTTGTAAGATAAATTATTAATAAATAAATAAGAAGTAGAATAAACACAAAACAATATCAACGTTACAAAGAAAGGTTTTATTTAATAAATCAATTTCTAAATGAAGTTTTCGAAAATCAAATAAATTTTACTAAATACTATCGTCTTTCTAATAGAGATAACTTGTCTTAATGTCTCCTTACTGGAATATTCTTCACTCGAGCAAACGATGAATGTCGAAACTTTTACTTTACTAGTCTGCTGGTTCCTCAAGTAACCACAAACACTCGCCTTTAATTTGAATCCTGCTCTGGACTGCTTTTATGTTATTTTGGACTTGGTTTTAACACCACCACAACTGGAGAAACTTTCTGGATCGCTTTATACTTGTAGTTCTTCTGGACTTTTCACAATTCGTTGATAATTAGTTGTATTTTCTTCTTTTATATTCACAATCACTTTTACATTACTTTTAAACTCGTTTTTCCTCTTTATTCATCCAGAGGATATAAAATTCTCTGTCTTTGTTTACGAAGACGAGTCGTAACTAAATAAACTAATTTTCCATTCTTTTGTCTTCTTCTTGATTCCCATTTTTTTGAACAAACAAATAAATCTCATGACAATGAGTATTCTTTTATTCGTTTGTGACATTGACACTGACATCAATAATGACATTAATCGATGCACAAAACAAGTAAGTCTAAAACTTCTTATAAATTAAACCTTTTGAACAATTCTGAACTAAATTATAATTAAAACTAACATAAATAAAAATCGTATCAATCTGATTGTGTTTTTCTTTTCTTTCGGTGAAAACAAACCTCACAAATATGAAAAATATAAATTATTAGAATTTATAACAAGAAATTACAGCAATAATACGCAACCCTGAGTTTAAAAGTTAGAATATCAAAACCTTACAGCCTTCACAAACCTCCAATCTCAAATTGAATTGTAGCAAGCATCCCAAAACAAATTTCCATTTCTTTTGTCTTCTTCCTTGATTCCCATTTGTTTGAAAACAAATAAATCTCATGATCAATGAGTTTTTCAAATTGTCAAATGACACTGACATCCATAATGACATTTCACGATGCACAAACAAGTAAGTCTAATAGTTATTTAAGTATCAAGGAATGTAAGGACGTAATAACATCCGAGGTAGGCGAATACGAGCTGACGCGGAGCCGAAGCTTGTCGCCTGCCGAGGATGTTATTAGTCGATACATTCCGTGTTACTTATTAAATTTTTCACGCTACCGGCAATGTTAGTAGGCCTACAGGTAGAAATTTAATCATATTTATAAAAGTTCGTTTTGACAGCTGTCATCGGAATTATTTTTTAAAAGCCCCATTATTTTAAGTTGTCTGTGCTTGTTACCATATCAACGAACAGTTAAAATCAACATTATTTTCCTAGGAATGTAAGTGACACTATTAAGTTCCGTCGTCAAGGGTAACTAGTACACGATCCCTGTAGCTATGGATGTAAGGCCTACTTACATTGCCGGTAGCGTGAAAAACTTCTTATAAATTAAACCTTTTAAACAATTCTGAACTAAATTATAATTAAAATTAACATACATAAAAATCGTATCAATCTGATTGTGTTTTTCTTTTCTTTCAGTAAAAACAAACCTCACAAATATGAAAAATATAAATTATTAGAATTTATAACAAGAAATTACAGCAATAATACCCAACCCTGAGTTTATAAGTTAGAATATCAAATCTCACAGACCTCCAATCGCAAATTGAATTGCAGCAAACATCCCAAAAATTGCCTTCCAGGAACTACAATACCCCAGTAAAAACATACACCTCCAAATATCATAGCAATATACTACCGTCAAAATCTCCAATACTGATATTTTCGTGAAATCAATACTTCTCTACACTAAGAACATAGGAAAGTAAAAATAAAAACAGCTCTGAGACTTAAAAAGTTGCGGTTTTGGAAAGAGTTCTGTTATGGCAGTTCTGCCCTTTCATACAAATCCATATCTGGAAGGTAGTAAAACCAACGTGGAAGTAAACGCATAACGGATCCCGTATTATGAAAGAGACAAACAATGCGAATTGAATCAAAAAAAAAGCAAACAAGGATAGAAATTAGGACAATATACCTAAGACGGTGAATACAACCCTGAGAGTCTGAATACTAATCTCCCCTTTGCTAAAGCTACGCAAGTTACGTGTTTATGATCCATGCTGTAGCGTTTCTTGTCTCTAGCTCGGTGGCTTAGTTTAAAAATGTGTGTGCGGCGTCGATAGCTGCCAGATCGATCCCCGACAGAAGTCAAACAGAATTTTTTTTTTTGAAATTAGAAGTTATTTTCTTTGTAGACATAGCGGAACGCTACTGCTTATACTCCCTGGAATAATAGCAATGGTAGCGCTTTAGGTGCACACTTTCAGGCAGTTGTGGCCTTAATGAACACAAAATTTCTTAGCGAAATTATTCGTTGAAGCAAAGCGAAATTTTCTTCTCTACTTTGGCGAAATTTTCCGTAATCTTTAATAAAAATCAGACCTTCAAGCCTTCTCTCCCCCCCTCCGACTGTCGGGGTATACTATCGTAAGCCTGTACCTAATAAGTATGAAGTATGCTATTTTCAGGCATAATATAACAAGTGATATGATTAATATCGATGATATATTGGAGTTGAAGGAGCTGATTCGGTTTTTATAAGAATAAATCATCGGTAATTGATAATCATAACGCGAGTTATATTTAGTCAGAGAATATAATGAATAAAAGATTATGGCTAGCCAAAATTATTTTACTAAGTGTCATTTTATTGTAATTGGTATGATCGTAACATAGGGAAATAAGACGATACGATTTTTTGTTTTTTTATTGTCGCTGTGATGTGCATCTGACTGGTTTAAATAGCGTCATGTGACATATGAATTATATTCTCAGCAAAACCGTAAAATCATCTGTGTGTGTTGTGGTATGTTTTGGTCGTACAATAGTTTAATTAAATTTTGATCAATTCGAACATTCTATTTTGATGCATACCATAAAAGTTAATAATTTCAAATTGCCCAAAAGCGCAAAAGTATTATTCTGATTTCAATCACATTTATTAACGACGTAATACAACGCCAAGGGCAGCAATAAGTATCTCAGATTCTTAGCCTTGCAACACCACCAAATGTGTCTGAAGTGGCAGACAAATTCGTTTCATTTCTCCCCTTGTTAATCGCTGCGCCTCAACGGTATTATGATGATCTCGGTATATCCGCGTTGTCATGGAGTGATCCTAATTTACCGACAGAGTGTCACGAGACGCAGGTGGTTCTTGTCCTACTAATGAGGGGCTTTGCAACAGTTTAACACATGTCATTTGTGTACAAATAATGTTTTTAAAGGCAAATAATCGCAATTAGATGCAGATAAAAATAAACGGCAGACTCCTGAGTTCTTCTAAAAATAGCAAAACGTAAAAATTTGCAAAAAATCTTATCCCCAGAAATAAAATTAAAACTCCTATAAATAACGTTCAGTGATTTTCTGTACGCATCTTATTATAAAAAGGGGTTCGCTTGTTATAACAGAGAATATAGTTTAATATTAACCAACACATAATTTGTGAGAAACGCGATAGCAAGGATTAACACACCGCGCCGCGGGGGTTCCCCCACGTCCGCGTCCATCATTATTACGTGTTTATTTTGTTTTTGGTCTATCCTACAATAGCTGCAACAATGCAGCGACGCTCGTGCTTGTTATCGCACAACGTCCTTTTGTCCGAACGCGTGTCAACTGTTTTGGGATCGCATCTCCGTGTGTGCAGTGTTTTAATTCCACCCCTTATGTATTTCGTTTTTTCCAGCGATTTCGACATATCGAAGAGGGTGGAATAGTGAATACGTCGTTACAAATGTGATTTTACTGACTTAATACAAGAGCAGACGTGTGGCTTTCTTTTATGTCACAATATCCGCTGACGGTTGCCCTTGTCTACCATTTATTTTCAATTGTGAGGATGCGGGATTTGTTTTGTGTGATTTTTATGTTTTGTTGATTACGTAAGGTCACGTGCAGCATGACGCGTTTTGTGTTATAATACGAACTGCTTTGGTCTATAGTTTTCTTGTTTAACATTAACATTAAACAATATTTAAAAATTAATTTGCTGTTTACATAACGTTAGTATCTTGTTTCGGTCCAAACTGTATAAATATCTAGAAAATATCCGTTTAATCAATCCATGTTTCTGTACAGTATTTAATGGAATAAATGTGTGTCAATATTGTGTCAATACATTAAAAGCAGAAAAGCTCTATAAAGCAAGGAATATTATTGTTTAAAACTAAACCTGATACATAATTATCAAACTATTGTTGGTGACATTTGATGGAGGCGCCTGAGAATTAAGTAATTTTGAATTTTATTTCTATGTAAATTTTTTGGAGGATATTTCAGCATTGCCTGTGCCGGCCGGATGAATCAATTCTAAGAAAGCACTACTTGCTTGTTTTATATGAAAAAACTATTAAATCAATTCGGGAAGACATAGGTGAAGATCACATTTGGGTTTTAATTGATGAATCTACAGAGAGTGCAGGAAAGTATGTTAGAAATGTTTTTAAACAATCAAATTTAAAATTTTCTTTTAATAAAACATTAGCCAACATCTATTTATCTACAACTTTACGTGTGTGTTCAGCAACTTAGCACTTAATATTATTTTCAGATTTGTTGCCTACGTCATAATTGGAATCCTAAATTCTGAAGAAACCGCGAAATCGTATCTTTTAAACATGGACGTTTTTAAAAACACCAATCAAGCGTGTAATGTCTTCTAAATAAAACGCAAGACTATTTTATATACTTTATTTAACGACGGCCAAACATACACTAACTGGGAACAACTCAGTACCCAAAACTGAAAACTCCCCTCCATTCACACTTAACTTGTATTACCCAAAATGAATACATATACTGCTATGATATTTGGAGGTGTATGTTTTGACCGGGGTGTTGTAGTTCCTGGAAGGCAATTTTTGGGATGTCTGCTGCAATAATTCAATTTGCGATTGGAGGTTTGTGAAAACTATGAGATTTGATACTCTAACTTTTAAACTCAGGGTTGCGTATCATTGCTGTAATTTCTTGTTGTAAATTCTAATAATTTATATTTTTCATATTTGTGAGGTTTGTTTTTACTGAAAGAAAAGAAAAACACAATCAGATTGATACGACTTTTATTTATGTTAACTTTAAGTATAATTTAGTTCAGAATTGTTCAAAAGGTTTAATTTATAAGAAGTTTTAGACTTACTTGTGTGTGCATCGATAAATGTCATTATGGATGTCAGTGTCATTTGACAATTTGAAAAACTCATTGATCATGAGATTTATTTGTTTTCAAAAAAATGGGAATCAAGGAAGAAGACAAAAGAAATGAAAATTTGTTTAGTTAGTTACGACTCGTCTTTGTAAATAAAGACAGAGAATTTTATATCCTCTGGAAAATAAAGAGGAAAAAAGAGTTTAAAAAGTAATATAAAAGTGATTTCGAATATAAAGAAGAAAATACAACGAATTATCAACGAATTGTAGAAAAATCCAGAAGAATTACAAGTATAAAACTATCCAGAAAGTTTCTCAGGTTGTGGTGGTGTTAAAACCAAGTCCAAAATAACATAAAAGCAGTCCAGAGCAGGATTCAAATTAAAGGCGAGTGTTTGTGGTTACTTGAGGAACCAGCAGACTAGTGAAGTAAAAGTTTCGACATTCATCGTTTGCTCGAGTGAAGAATATCCCAGTAAGGAGACATTAAGATAAGTGATCTCTATTAGAAAGACGATAGTATTTAGTAAAATTTATTTGATTTTCGAAAACTTCATTTAGAAATTGATTTATTAAATAAATACTTTTTTTTTGTAACGTTGATATTGTTTTGTGTTTATTCTATTTCTTATTTATTTATTAATAATTTATCTTACAAGCTAAATAACGACCCCGAGAAAGTTAATAAGAGTCTCATACGAAATATAATTTGTGATTGCGTGAATTGCGGGCATTTAGGGAATTGTTTTCTAGTAAGTACATGCACACGCATATCACTGCAATACATTACAAAGCGTCTGTTGCTAAATTATTTAATAACTTAATGGCTCTGTTGCGGCGAAATGAAATACAGTATGGGAAAGTACTTCTCTCTGTCACTGACAGTGCATCATACATGTTGAGAGCCGAAAGTGGAATTTAAATTCGATATAGCTACGTACGATACGTAGCTTTCTGCAGCAGAATATTATGCAAACAATTTCTAAACAATTAAGAGCACTCTCAGTAAATTAAATAAAGATGATGCATTGAGTATAGCCAATGCTCACAACTGAAATGATTCTTAAAGAAAGACATTTCAATTATGCAAAAGATCAAATATTTCAATTAAACCATTCTGAGAAAGTAATATTTTGGTTTGGTTATGATGACATTTTAGCATGTTTTGATAGTTCATTTGAGTTAATCAATGAATTTTTGATTTTTATTAACAGCTTGCACCCAAAAATAACATTTACACTAGAAACTGAATGACATAGGTCTATTAACTTTTTAGATTTAAACATAAAAATTAATTTAAATAAAAAACTTGAATACTCTGTTTAAAGGAAACCTACACAAACAGACATTACAATACCACACGATTCTTGTCATCTTAAAACACATAAACTAGCAGCATACAGGTTCGTGATACATAGGGCTTTAGCGGTTCCTTTAGGTGAAATTAGATATAATAGAGAAATTTCGATTATTAAACAAATTGCATACAATAATGGGTTTTAAACTCAACTTACTGATACACTAATTAAAGAGACAAATTATAAATTAGCTATTCACAAACTTTATCTAACTACTTCATCAGATAAAATGAAATACGCGTCCATTCCATATGTTGGCAATAAATCAGAAAAAATTGCCAAAATTATAAATAAATTAAATAAATGTAAAATAATTTTTGAAACAACACAAAACATGTTAAACATTTTGTTTAATGCTAAAGATAATTTCAGACAATTTACTAAAATCAGGCATTTACAAATTAAAAATGCTCGCACTGTAATTCGGTTTATATACCTATGACAAACAAGGAACAGGTACGTTGTTACAAGTATAAACACCCCCATAAATCCAATTACGCTAAACACTTATTAGAACACAATCATTCAATGACATCTAATAACACTATAAAATATTTACACTTTTGTGATGATCAACGTAAGTTGGATGTACTAGAAGCATTTGAAATTCACAAACATTTAAAATCTGTACCTTTAGTGAATGAACAAATTGATCTCTTAAATTCACCGTTATTGAACGTTTTGGAGTGAGAAATAGAGTCATCTGGACGCAGATATAGAAAACCAAGATCAAGTTATGAAGATTTAATGTTCCTATAGCAACACCAACTGTTTACTTTTAATCGTGCCTTTGATAATGACGTGTAAACACGTTGAAATACGTATAAGGCTAAAATACAAAACCTGTTGAAGTTAAGAATTGTTTTATTTACAATAAATTTAACAATAAGCATTATTTTTGTAATTTTTTATAAAATGGTGACATGGAAATCGCTACATATTACAAAATTTTTAAAATTTACGAATTTTATGAAAGCAGTTCAGCAAACGCATCATTAAAAGTGTTAAAGCATTTGAGAAATGTTCTACCAAATGATCCACGTATATGAAAAATAAATATACGTTTAATTCACTAGTTTAACTCTTAAGTTTTAACTTGCTCTGTCTTATAAATATTTTGGTTTTACGAATATATATTTGAGGAAATCTTTATTGACGTCGTGACAATACAAAGGCTCAATTTGGATAACAAGTTGTGAAACAAAATAACGTCGTTACAACACAAAACTATTGGACTGGACACTGTAATTGGGGCCATTCGAGACGTGCTAACGAAGGGCAGTCTGCAAATTGGAGCTCTTCCTCATATTTCCATTTTTACCTTCCTCGCTGTACGAAGTATAGCTATAGTTTTTTCCCTTTAAGTTTACTAGCCGATATACGAGTTATGCACAAAAAAACGTAAATTCTATGCCAAACATTTTTAACCTAAGCATTTTAATAATAAGGTTTTAGGACTTGAGAGACCAATAAACTGGACGCTGCAGAGGTATGTGTGTGTGTAGATATCTGTCTCTGTTTCTGTATAAAAAAAAGGGGGAGGGGAGGAAAATAGACGCGGCAAAAAAAACCTTAAATTCGTATTCTACGCATTTAGAATAACCGATAAACGCAAACGCTATCTCCTTATCATCTCCATTGTCCCCACCATGAATTTTTTTTACAAATTCTGAATTTCGCCACAAAATCGGTATGAGCATGTTAAATGACAATAGGGACATTTTTTTATTGGGATAACATCACCGGAAGGTTTGCTTTTGGTCGTTTACCTCAACAGATTAACTGAGTAATCGCAAAAAATCTCCAAATCATAAAATCGATTTTGAGATTTCAAGGGATAAACTTTAGTTGCAACTAGAAAATATCATAAAACCACTGGGTTGATTAAAAATGGGGAGGGGAGAAGGGGTGCCTACTTCAAAATAGATGTGCTTGGAAAAGAAACTTAGATTCGTGTTCTACACATGTCAAATATCCGATCTGCGCAGCACGCCCGTTTTCAATATTAAAAAAATGTATCAATATTGGCTTCAAAATCGGCACGAACATGTTAAATTACAATAGGAACAATCTTCCTTTGAGAAAGCATCACTGGGAGGTTTCCTTTTGGTCGTTTACCTGAACAGTTTAATTGTGCCAAAGCTCTATGGGACATGAAATATAGATTTTGAGCTTTTATGGATAAACATTGGTTGAAACTAGTAAACACAAATTATTATAAAATCGGGCGACTGCATTAAGAGATGGGGGAGGGGTGTCTACTTCAATATAGACGCGCTTGGAAAATAAGTTTAAATTAGTATACTACACATGTCGAATAGCGCCCCCCCCCCCTATTGCCGCCCGTCACTATTGGTTTTTGTTTAAAAAACGTAGGGGAAAGTGCCATAAGATGACGAAGTGGGTAAGTTGACGAATTGGTTAAAATTAAGTAATTCTGATAGGTGGCGCAACATGTATTGCAAGAAGACGTGGGCCTTACCAGTACACCGCTAGAGGTCAACACCAAAATTCAATCAGAAACTGTATTGTTATTTTAAATGAAAGTTAACCTAAAACGTGCAACGTGTTGTAATATCAAGTGCTCAGAAAATAGTGTTTATCATTTTTTGGGTAAGAATTGAACTTAATTTGCTGATTGTACAAGATTAACTGTTGTTTTTTGCATAATTTTATGTAATTTACTTTCTATAATATTATTATTTAAACCAAAATAATCATCATAAAATTTGAAATTTTATTTGTAGCTAAGTTGACGAACGACAAAGGAGGATAAGATGACGAATTCGTCAACTTACCCTCCGCAATTTTTTTGGTTTCTAATTTAGATTGATTATTCTGTATTATTGTTTTAGTTTATATAAAAAGATGGGTAGGAGAATCTTTTTACAAAAAATCAAAAAATCGAATCTTTTGCCCCTTAATAATCTTTTTGTCCTTAGAAGAATTTCACATACTTTCTACAGCAGTTGTATTCTTGTACTAGTCGTTTAATGTTCAGTGTAGGCTAACTTTTTTATTTTAATAGATAGACTCGCAAACCCAACGGCTAAGTTGTAGGGAAAATTGTTCTCGATTGTATTTGAGAAAAAAACTTGAGTTTCCAATTTTAATATGGCGGCCACGGTAAATAATTACTTTTTTTTTAATGGAAACGTGGCATTTTGGCTTTCAAATCAGAAAGGTTTTGAAATTCTAAATACAAATTAATAAGAGTCATTTCTTGCTAATAATAATACTTCTCGAGTTATTAATATATTTTCAAATATCAATTTTCGCGCTTCCGTTGATTCAGTCCGAATATTTTACCCAACCTTATGCTTGCAGCGCAGCGGTCGGTCTTTCTTCTACCGCTTCAAGATGTTACAACTTATAAGAACTATTTACGTTAACTAGTCGTGTCTAGACAGGTATATATCGAAAGTGTTGGAAAATATAAAACAATGTTATTTTATAAGTATAGGAAAGTCCAGACAAAGTGTTTCGCTCATTTTTTATATATCTTGTCAACTTACCCACCTACCTTCGTCAACTTAGCGACTATTGTGTATAAGATGACGAACGTTACATTTTTTTTTAAAGTTCACCAATTTTCAAAAATATGTTAATTTTTGCAGGAAAAAATATGTAAATCAGTTAAAGTATGTACCAATGCAGTTAGTCTGCAAATATACAATTAGTCATGTATCCACAAATCACCAAAATTAGGGATACAACCTTAAGTTCGTCAACTTACCCTCCTCTCCCCTACTATTCGGCTTCAAAATCCGTATGAGCATGCTAAATGACAATAGCAACAACTTTTCATTGGGAAAACACCACTGGGAGGTTTTCTTTTGGTCGTTACCTGAACCGAATAATTGAGTAATCGTTCACCAAATTATTAAATCGATTTTGAGATTAAAGGGATAAATATTGGTTGCAACTACAAAACACAAAATACAATAAAATCACTCCACTGCTTCAAAAAATTGGGGAGGAGTGCGCGAGCTACTTCAAAATAGATGCGCTTTAAAGACTATAACCAAATAATGAAGTCGATTTTAGATTTCAACAAATGATTATTGTTTACAATTTAGAAGTACTAAAAACAAACAAATTTCAGAAAATGGTGCTAATTTTTATTTTTAAATTTTTCCAAAAATTTCGCAATATTTAAAAACTATCACACATTATCCAAATTTTCAAAAATTATGAAAATAAGAAAACTTTCAACTCTAATTTGTTTTAGTTTTAGAAATTTATACATTTTTCAAAACTTTCAAAAATCATCAGAATAAAAAAAATGAGCTCCTATTTTTTCAAAACTTATTAGAATTTTCGAAATTATGCAATTTTTCAAAAATTTTGAAAGTTTTCAAATACATATATTTCAAAACTTTCTACTCAAATTTTTAAAAATTCTTACAATTTTCTGCAATTTTTAATAATTTCAGGTTTTTAAAAATATCAATATATCCATAAATTAATAATTACCTTTAAAAAAAAGAAAACCGACTTCAAATAAAAACACAAAAGTGACATAAGTTAACTAAAAAGCAAAAAATAAATGTTTTTTTTCTATAGCAACTGTTGAAACGTGCTATTATTAACTAAAATTAGAGGGAAAAGTAGCACTTTACCATCAAGGGTAGATAAAGTAGTAGTTTAACAGCAAGGATAGAGATAATAGTATATTAAAAAACAAGTTTCATAAGACATGATTTTAGAGCACAGGTCCAAGTTAGAAAACGAGCCGCTTGCGGCGAGTTTTCTAATGGACAAGTGCGCTTAAATGTCTTATGAAACGTGTATTTTATACTATTTTTTCTATTTTGGTCCAAAAAAGTTAAAAATTACCTTATTTTATATTTTAATTTAAAAATATAATCGATTAGGAAGTTTTTTTTGTTTTTTGTTTTTGTTATGTGGCTGTTGGTAACATTTAAAGCAATTTCAAACAATTCAAATTACTGTCAAATTAAAATTTACACAAACTGTGTTTGAAAGGGATTTAATTTTTAAAATACCTAAGATTTGAAGATAAGATGGAAGAAGAATTATCTTGCACCCCACCCGTGCTATGCAAAGTAGCGGAAAATGCGCTAATTAATCTTAATTTTTGGAACTTACAATTTGAAGGTTATGTTTATAACGCGTGAAGGTTTTGTTGTCACATGGTTGTCACCAACCTAACAAAATAAAATTTTGAATTCTTTAAAGAGTTGCTTTATGAAATCCAAATGAGTTTCATAAAGTAGTCAGTAAAGAACCAAAATAGAAAAAGTATTTTATTTTTTACAAACTCTATAGCAACCAAAAAGTTATTAAAGCCACCTACTCATTTTTTCGTGAAACTGTTTTTTTCCTGACACTTTTAAATTAAATTTATCATTGATTTTGCTTCATTTTTTGGTCTTCTTTAACAATTGCTATAGAAAAAAATGTTGTATTCCACACGACGATACAATTTCATTATCTTCTCGATGCTTAATCGCTCTCGAAGATAAAGTGCAATTTTAGCATCTTGTACAATAAAAAACTATTTTTATACAACAATTTAATACTTATTTGTTGTTCCGTTTAATGTATATTCTTTGAGGCTTTCGCGGTTTCTCGAACTGTCAATATTACAATTTACTTTCGGCTTAGACCGCGTCGTCATTTGGGAACTACACCCAGCATAATCAGGTAAGGACCGACCTGTAGCTTGTCTGCCTTTACAAGTCTAGAAGTCTGAGCAATATTTGTTCGTAGGCCCTGTCTGCCTAAACAGGGCCGTGTGCTTAGTTTGTTTAAACCTTGGGGCGGACAAGGATTTGATGTATTTTGTTTGTCAAGACAATAATACTTAATCGGCTTATGCCTGTTAGCTGTTTGTGAACCCATACAAACTAACGTTTTGCAAGACATTGCAGCTTGCAGAGTGAATAGAACACTAAATTCAAATCCGGGAAGCGGAGGTATTTAAACCTCTTTGAGCCAGTCGAGCAGAACGGCGGAGTTCTGGTTGGCTGTCACCGTTGGACAAAGACGGATCCGGTGGAGCGTGATCGTGAGATCGATGATGCTTAGGAGTCCTTAGAGGATAAACTACCGGAGCCCAAGCTTTACTGAGTCTAAAACCATCCTCCCAGTTTATGTTGTCAGGTTGTTTCTCAATTTCAATTGCTTCACGTATGATACGAGGGAAGTAATGAGGTACTGCTCGACTGGCTCAAAGAGGTTTAAATACCTCCGCTTCCCGGATTTGAATTTAGTGTTCTATTCACTCTGAAGATGCAAGCTGCAATGTCTTGCGAAACGTTAGTTTGTATGGGTTCACAAACAGCTAACAGGCATAAGCCGATTAAGTATTATTGTCTTGACAAACAAAATACATCAAATCCTTGTCCGCCCCAAGGTTTAAACAAACTAAGCACACGGCCCTGTTTAGGCAGACAGGGCCTACGAACAAATATTGCTCAGACTTCTAGAGCAAATGCTTGTAAAGGCAGACAAGCTACAGGTCGGTCCTTACCTGATTATGCTGGGTGTAGTTCCCAAATGACGACGCGGTCTAAGCCGAAAGTAAATTGTAATATTGACCGTTTAATGTAATTAAGAAATTGTTATTTATTATATAATTATTAATTGTTTTATAATTTTTAAGTCGGTGCCAAGTAAAACATAAAAATTCGAATCTAATTTGTTATTGCAGCAAGGTATATAATTTTTATGTTTTACTTGGCACCGACTTAAAAATTATAAAACAATTAATAATTATATAATAAACAACAATTTCTTAATTACATTAAACGGAACAACAAATAAGTATTAAACTGTTGTATAAGAAACATTTATTTTTTACTTTTTAGTTAACTTATGTCACTTTTGTGTTTTTATTTGATGTCGGTTTTCTTTTTTTTTAAAGTTAATTATTTTACAATTTTAAGTGATGGGTAGACCTAGTAAGGATGCTTATCGAATGAGGAAACGACGGCTAGTTGAAACGGAAGATGAAATACAGAAACACTATAAAGTCAGTTAAAAAATAAATTTTGAGGAGTATCTTCGAAGTTCAAGCTCCAATACCAATAATTATAATGTGACCACCTTGGAACTATACTGAACCCAACACAAAAAAATCATTAAAATCGGTTCATAAACAAAAAAGTTATGCCCGAACATACATAAAAAAATATAAAAAAAACATATATACAGACGACTTGAAAACCTCCTCCTTTTTTTGAAGTCGGTTAAAAAAAATTCTTGGACCCAAAATATTTTACGTTTTCAAAAATTTTATTAATTTCCAAAAATCTTTCCAATATTTTCAATTTTATAATTTTCAAAAAACTTTTATAGTATTCAAAACTAACTTAATTTTAATATTTATTTTTAAATAAATTAAAATAATAGACAACAAAATACGTTATAAAATATATTTAAAATTTTTTCGAAAATTTTAAAATTTTCTATAAAAAGTTCCCATAAATTCACGAAATTTTCGAAATCTATTAAAGATTTTCAATAATTTCAATAAATGCGAGGAAGATCCCGTAGCTGTTGCCCGACAGCTTTTTCTTGCAATTGAACGAACAACAGACTTACAACAAACAAAGTAAATAAGCTTGAAGGAAAATATTTAATGTTTTTTAAGCTTTTTAGCAACTTAATAATTACAAAATTTCACTAAATAGATAGGTATACGGCAACAACAAACGCCTTGTTTTAAAAAAATATAATTCTAAACTTCCTATTGTAACTTTTCTTAATTGTAGCACAAATTCCCATTGTAGTTTGTAGTGTGTTTCAAAATATACTAAATTTAGTCTTCCAAGGGAGATTGTAGCTTTTATTATAAGGAATTTTTGGTTTATTGCAATGCCTAGTAGTTTGTCTGAAGTAAAAACTGTCATAAACTCAGTGGCCAACACTGCAGTGTTCCTTTACAATGTTTAAGGTCTACTTACTTTCTACAGCAATAAAAACAAATCATAAACAGCAATAAATCGTAACCATTTTAAAGAATATGGGTCACTAAGAAAACACAGAACGCAACATTTTTTAATTTTAGGTTTCTTGAGTTTTTTGTGGTCCTCTACCCTAACAACCCCTTTGACCACCGACACCGTACTGCTTTTGTAAGTGACAGCAGATAAGGTAAAATCATCCTCATTACATCATAATCTGAATTCTGGGAACATACGACTAGCAGCGCTAATGGCAATAAATTGATTATTTTAATTATGAAGATTAAAAGTAATTTTTTCCTTACATTGATGACACAGAGCCGCATCAATATAATTCGTAACATCACATTTTATTTAAAAGCAGCTATAAATAACCTATTATTTTTTCAATTTTTTTTTAATTGAATATGGTAAAAAACATTTAAAAATGTGGTTTCCTTAAACATTTTTAATGTCCTTCGAAAAAAGATAATCTCCAGCAGTTAAGTACGAGGTTGACCACGTCCGTGAGATTGACAGCTGCCTGCTGTCTCAAGTTTATTGCACACATTGTTAACTTACTGCTGGAGAGTTTACGATACGTCATAAATAAACTAGAAAATAGAAAACCGCTGAGAACTACACTACTTTTGAATATTTTAGGTTTTATAACGCAGAGAACCGATTCTGAAGCTTTTATTGGGGTATCTGCAAAATTAGACTTGGTGAAGACAATTTTGATGTAATACTTTCATTTTTACTTTCCTAAACTTTCAGTATAGGAAGTATTGATTTCATGAAAATGTTCGAAAGAGAGATTTTGACGGAAATACATGTTTTGGATCTTCAGGAACCAAAAAAGTGGGTTTTAAAAAATGGCTGTCTGTGGGCGGGTGCGTTACGTAATACAAAAACGGATGTATTTTTTTGTGCTTTTGTGCTTAATGCTTATGCAACTTAACGTTAGACGGCGCTGAAAAAACTGTCAGTTTACAAAACCTAACAATCGATAATTTTTAGCAACATGTGAATAATCCGTATATTCGAAAGACAAAATTTTAAAAAACAAGCATTAAAATCTGGCAACAGTGGCATCGATGTCAAAACATCGATGTATTTTTCAAAATCGAAGTTCGATGCGCATTCCTAGGGAGAGGGTTTTGATGAGCGAGGTATATCAGAATTTCATAGGGGAAATAACGTTTAAAAAAACGAACCCAAAACCGAAACCAGAAGCGAAAGCTAGACACGGTTTTCTGGTAGCATTTTTTTCCGAACTCAAATTTTTTAAATTTTAAAACAGAATCTGGCAGAAGACCTTAGGGCAAATCCAACGCTTTTCATCCAAATTTTCTATCTTCAAAATGGCAGCCGCTACGGATTTTAAAAATTTTCAATTTCGCATCTTTTTACTCTGAAGCAGGTGGTCAGATCGGGTTAAAATATTTTATGTTAGTAGCCATACAGAAACACAACGTGACTGTGCACGAACATTTTTGAAAACCATGAATGAAAAAAAAATTTCGAACTTTCTAGCTTCAAAATGGCGGCCAGATCGAGTTAAATTATTATATCGTAATAGCCCTATAGAGGCACAATGTAACTGTGCACAAACATTTTCGAAGAATTGAAAGCTATGAAGTGAAAAAATTCCAAAATTTCAATAAATTTTCAAAAAAACATTGCTCAGTAACTGACCACATAAATTTTTTTAACTTTTGTATGCTTACGTAATCAGCCTTTACGTCCCAATGCGGGGCTCTAGCACTCTTCTCTTCCACGTACTTTCCTTAGCTCTAAGGTGGAGTACTGGGGCCCACAATTTAACGTCAAATCCGAATGACTAAATACCACAGAAAGGTTCGGGCATTAAGCCCCCACGGCTGCCTACACCGGATTGGGGAATTTGAGTAGAGGGTTGCGGCATAGATTCTTATTGCTGTATGGCTTCGGCGGGGAATCGAACCCTAGACCTTTAGCGTTAGAGGCTAAGCGCTCAACATCTAAGCTACCGCCACTTATGTATGCTTAGTGAGCTAAAAATTAGCTCCAATTTGGTTCGTGTGCCAGTCAGCAAATTTTTCTCTGACGCTTTCTAAGAATTTTTGAAAATTTGAATTTTAACGCCTATTCGCTCAAAACGAGTGATCAGATCAGGATGAAATTTGATATTGTAAATTCTTTAAGGGTACACAATGTTACAAGTTAATACAACTTTTAGAACTGCTAAAACTGTGATGTAAAAAAATGTCAAATTTTTGACTTTATCAAAACCATACCGCCAGAAACTGGCTCCGAGATTATTTTTTTGCGTAAACTTATAGCTATGGATCAGCTACAATTTCCAACGTTTGTCAGTTCGCTAATTTCTTTGTGACACTTCCTACGAATATTTGCAGATCTAAAATAGCTACCCCTTTCTATAATAAACGGGGGCCGATAAAAAAATTTTGTTTAGGCTTAATTGCTCATGAGTGATAGTAGAATAAAGTTCTCAACTTTATTTTTATATACAGCAAATTTGGGGAAGGGTTAATTTTCCCTCTTCCACCCAATTTTTAGTGAAAGATTTTGTCTTTTCGTTTTTTGGTTTCTTTAATATTTTGAATTTATTTTTTAAAATTCGTTGTTCATCACAAAAAACTTCAACGTACTATCAGTTTACTTTACAATATCACTCGCTCTCTCTCCATCTGACTTCCATGCGTTGACCGAAGTATTTCGGTGCGTGCCCTAAGTACACAGCTACCTGTCGACCTTTGCTTCATTATTCTTTCTTTTTAGTCACTGTTGGAGCGTAACACGTTAATAATAAAATACTTTTGAATATATGATAAGTAACAATATCTAAAGCATAGGAAAGCCCAGGCGAAATGCTTGGCTCATTATTTCGTTCAAAAAATACATTGTAACTAGTGGTGGCTGTAAGAGGGCCTAAAAATTTCATGTCGGTCCCAAAATATGAAATATCAGCTTTGGCAGAAACATGCTTCCTTGAGAGGACTCCTAAACTAAATTACTGGGTATATTAATATTATTTACATAATTTACAGTCGTCAACAGCTTTCCCCCAAAAAATCTAATTAAAGCCAGCGCCGGTGGTCCAATGGTATGTGCATTTGAATCTTCGTAAAATATATACAACTGTAGGTTCTGTATGATAACTGTTTCTACTTCAAAGATTCCTACGCTGTAAGATGGGTCAGAAGTTAGGCTAAATTTACAGATATACTGGCATCGGTGATAAGCCTTAGCAGCAGAAATAGAACGACAAGTAGATATAATACAAAAATTTTGATCAAAATGTTTTTCCATGTTAACCAAATTCTGATAGTTGAGAAATGTCATATGTTAAAAAACGTGTTTTAGTAAACAATTTTGACAATTCATTTACAACCAACACTATAAAACGGTGTTTGTCCAACGGTAATCCAAGCTATACGGTACGTTAATAGCCAGTCATAATAACACATTGTGCTTCTAATACTAAAACCAACAAATGTTCCACGTTTTACATGAATATCCAACAGAGGAAAGGTGAAATAGCTGCCTTTACGATCGTCCGCATTGTTAGGAATTCAATAAAAATGTTAAGACGGACATAAATTCATTATTACGTTCTAACAAAATCACACGGCGTAAACCAACAAACTAAACCATTTTTATGTTTTATGGGCCATGAAATGTGGATGTAAATCAAATAGAATTTGTGCTTGTATAGATGGGGTTTTTCATGGAAAAAACATAAACAATTAGTAGTAACGTTTTAATTTTAATTTGTTGCACGTTAGATGTAAATATAAAATTTAAATCTTTATCATTTAAATTCTTATGGTTTTTGTAATAATTTTTATTTTTCTCTTAATTTTTATTTTCTAAATTAATCTCCGAAGGTTTTCCTCCAAATTTTTGTTTTGTAAGTAGAAGTTTTTTCTGAATTATAGTTGAAACTACCCATTTTTATCGTGAAAATAAACAATTATTTGTGGAGATTATTTTTAAATTTTGCAACTCCCGCGAGTTACAGTTACTGAATTATGGTTGGTACTGTTGGTGGCATGACTTATGGTTATGGTGGTTAAGAGATTATGTTATGTTCTTTGTGTATTACGTTATGATTATCACTTATGTAAAATTAACAATTATGGTTAAAATAAAGAAGTCCTGCTGAACTATGTTATGACCAAAGAGCCCTCATCCTACTTCATATTATAAAACTTTTCTGTAGGAAAATTTGGAAGTTACCATTAGTCCTGGATTTTATGAGAAAGCCAAGGATTTTAAAATTTTGTTCCGCATCCGTAAAGGTCTCAAAAGACGTCCGTTCCGTTTTTTATACGCAAGCAATTCATTATGAAATTGCCGCGGGAAATTTTCAAAACGATTTACATTTGGCAACATTGCTCGAAACACTCGTCTACTCTCTACTGTCGTCAGTTGCCGGCACTTGCTGAAATTTATCATATGTTTATGTGTTATGACTTGCTGACATCGCAGATGGTGATATAAACTTGTTAACGTAAGAAGCACCGAACGAGATAAATAACACAAATAAATAAACAAAATAAACGGGTGTCTTACGTACTATAACAGAGACGTCAGTCGTTTTACTTTTGCATGTCATGTAAAAATTGACTATTTAACTCAATTGATTTTGCACTTCTCTGTTGTTATTGAAAACGTAGCGCATTTAATTAAATATTTTGATACTTGCAAATTTGTTAGTAAGCTTCTGTTTCTGTGATGCCGGCAGTATGATTGTTAAGAATTTTAAATTAACATAGTATTTTATTCTAAACGTTAGCATAAAAAGTAAAATAAACATCTATACTTGAGTAAACTTGGATGGTAATAATTACTTAAGCGATTTTTTTGACTTCAGAAATTACTTCAAAACAGTTTTTTTTGTCCGGATTGGCGTGAGAAAGAAATGATCTTCTCATATTAAATTTGAGTATTCTCAAAAATCCGACATGAAATACAAAATTGGAAGTGGGCATAGAAATTGGACATTTTAGAATTTTGTAAATATGAGCAGATGTAGTTAAAAGGCTTCGAAACAAAACAAATCAAACGTTTTTTTTTAAGTTTTTTTTAACTTTAGGACAAAACAGCTATGATTTTTTGAAAATTCTGATTTTGAATCCTGCAACGTGTTTACTATATTTGGTATATCAATTGGTATTGTAATAGGCTTACGAGACTAAAGCATAATTCATTATTTTAGTGTAGAGACAAATCAATCTAGAGGATTGATAACCGAAAAGGAGGAGGATTGATTAGTAAATGTATACACACAACTCGTGAGATATGAATTCAACTCGTGCGATATGAGTTTCAAGAAGCGGTATCATAGCAACGCAACGAAAATTATAAAGTTTTTTTTATAAGAATGTGTTAACGCGTTTAGACCAGTTTTTAAAATATAATCTAAAGGGCAAGAAAGTCATAGTCGTAGAAGAAGTGTGTACATCTCGCATGGAATGTCCATTTCTCACTCGTCTAAATTTCTGATTCTTTTACAACTATTAATACTGGTGAAAAATGAGTACCATTCCATGCTCGTTGTACAATATACTATTCCGAATCTTAGATCGTCCCAAAAGAAAAAAATACCAATAATTTTTCTAAATCTGACTACATCATTTTGTTCAACGTTTGTCATATGACAGACAAAGCTAGGAACAAACTATAATTGTATTTTCTTTCCAAAGCCTCAATTTCCTTGTGACTTTCTTTATAATCTTTTGAAATATAAAAATTAATAACTGTTTAATCCATAGATGGGGGGCCGATGCAAAATTAGCCGAAGGAACAGTAAGTAGAAGCAGATTGTAAACTTATTTTTTACGTGCAATTGTATGTATCTAGGTGAGCTGCAGATAATATCATGCCTCCACTCCATTTGCGTTGATTATTCCACTCATAAACCGAGAGAGGTGGCTTTTCGGTTAGCGCGTCCAGCTTTCATTCCAAAAGCCTGAGTTCGATTCTTCGGCCCGGCCGACTGTCCTGGCTCAGGTTTTCTCCGCGGTTTTCTTGGACCAAAAAAGTTATAATGGGACAGCACTGTCTGCGGAAATCCTCCTTCATCCAAACTCCTTTATTTAGCCTATCCTTACCGTCTTTTCTCGGCTGAAGAGGGGCTTAGAACTTCGATGCGGAGTCCGAAAGACCCCTATAGCGGCCCACTTCTTCACGGGGAATGAACCGACAGTAAACTTTCTTTCCTCGCACTTCATAAATTCATTAAATATCGGTCAAGCAGCAGCTAATTTAAAAGAAAGAAAAGTTTAAGCTGGATATTTTAGACATATACTCAATTTAAATCTGAATTGTCAATGTTAAAAAGTAGTAAGTGATCAAATGGGTATCCTGTATAGTTGAGCGGGTTACGAGCTTTTTGCGAACGTACTGTTGGAACTCGAATGTTATAATATAACATATATTTAATAATTTAACTACCTTTCAGCATCGGTGATTAGCCGTAGGAGTATAAATGGACGACGATAAATAAATATAACAAAAAAATCATATACTATGAAAATTGCCAGGGGAAAATTGTACGACTGATAATGTAAAATAAGTACCTACTTGATTTTTCAGCGTTGTTTTGCAAAGTAGATTATATTAATAGAATTGCTTATATCGTATGAGTTTTGTTTGAACTTTTGCCAATAATGTGAAATTCTGCTTTTCTTAAAATCTATAATCTGAAATTTAATAGGAATCTTAGAACTGATCTAATACGCTAGTTTTTTACGTATATTTACACTGTACAGTTTATTTTGTAAATTTATAATTTTCATAGGTTTCCTATATTTCAACTACAAAACTAATTAACGACGTAGCCAGAAATCTTGAACAAAGTCAAACTTACTTGAAAGGTTCTTTTGAAAGCAGCACGTGCCTCCTGTTGGTTATTTGTTCGTCCAAGGGTTTATTTTCATTTTAAACTACCAAAAGTTCCTAGTATTGTAACAGATTGAACAAGCAAAAGCCAGATGTTCAAGAATCCTCGTAGGTACGTACCTGTTACGTGTTTAACAAATAAACTTAACGAACTAGTTTAAAATAAATCAATTACTGAAGGTACTGTAGCATCATGTTATAAAATTGTCACTTAAGTTCAGTTCCTACAATACAAATCAAAAAAATTACATTAATAACTACATCGCTTTTTGTGTAATAAATTTTAACAAAATAGTGTGCCTACAAATTTGTAGCTTGATTGTAATGCGTGTTTAAAAACAGCCGAAGTGTTAACTTCGAGTGGACTTTTCCATACTAGATATTAATACTTGCCGTATTTGCAAAAGAGTAAGTTTTAATATTTATAATGTTGTACAGTTCACCGAGTATTACATTTCTAAGAAAACAAGCAGCGGTAAATTGAACTTGCGATAGTCTGTGCAATTGGTTTCCGTACCGTAACTGTACGCATAGTTGCAACGACTAAACTGCACGAAAGCAAAGGTAAGCGCCGCGGCGCCCTACGGCTAATTATAAATTCCGCTTTAGATGTCAAACAGAAATTGCTATAATAGCTTTTTTTAAGAAGTTATCAAAAATTATGCAAAGAAAAATATATCTTTTAACTAGAGCTACTTGATAAGTGTGGCGTAGTTAAAATCACGTAACTGCCGGAAATCGCGTTGTTGATATTAAGAAGTATCGCTTTTTAATTTTTAAAATAACTGAAAATTTTTGCTGATCCCAATAAAGTTCTTTAAATAGTATATCGGACTGATGAAAGTTTATAACGATCGGTGTTTGCATTTTTGAATGAATAATTAATCAATTTCAAAGTTTACAAAAATTCCTGAAAGTCATAGTAAAATTTGAGAGATTAGTAAAAGCAGATTTGTAGTTTACTAGAAGCTCTATCGGCTCAAAAAGTTTAAAACAAATCTTGTACACAAATTTTTGAAAAATATTGTTTTGCAAAATTTTTAAAACTCTGAAGCAGCGCCATTGTGAGTTCGGTCAAAACGTTTTCGATTTGTCTTAAGTTCTTCTATCAGATTCCGTTCTCAAATTTCTAAAATTTCCAAAACACTTCCGTTTTCGGTTTCGGATTGTTTCGAAAAAAAAATAAAACTACAATTTTTTATATACCTCTTGATTTAAGATTTCATCAAAATCGGTTCAGTAGTTTCGCCTTTAGAGGCGTCACACAACCACTCACCCACACATACACACCCAATCACACCCACACACACACACACACACATCCTACCGCCCACAAACCGACATTTTAAATCACTTTTTTGGGTTCCTTGAACCCCAAAACGTGTATTTCCGTTAAAATCTAAATTTCGAAAATTTTCATGAAGTCAATACTTTCCTATACCGAAGGTATGGGAAACGAAAAATAGGTCAACTTGGGTTGCGTTAAATTTTGTTTGCGGGTGGGTGTGTCTGACCGCATAAAATAACGCAGGTTTGACAGTTGAGTTGTCATTTGTCAGTTGTGCTTTCGTGGTTCTTTCTGTGTTTTTAGTAGTCATTTTGCGAATTATGTTAAATGCAGTATTTTTCGAAACTAATATACTACCATTTTCACAATTCACTTGCATTAATTGTTGCAAACTGGTTTACCTACACGTTGAAGCAGAAGTAATTTCTGATTGAACCTTTTTTCGTAACAGACGTAGTGTGGACGAGGTTTGGACATATTATGTACATGACTGCCCTGTAGAATTTACAGCCACATTTCCAGAAGTGGCTTTTGACTACAAACAAGTTGGACATGCTCTGAATCGGTGTGTCAAACTTGTTTGTGAGGCAGGAAACATTGGTAGAAAAAAGGGTAGCCGCCGACTATAAAAACGTAGTGAAGAAGCCATTGTTGCTGGCTGAGAAACTATCGAAAATAAACCTAAAACATCTATTGGCCATCGTTATCGCAACAACTGGAGTTTTTTTGTAGGAACATGTTACACAATATTAAAGAAGAGGCTGCATTTAATTTCCTATCAACGGACGGTAGTTTTAAATTGCTGCCAATTCACTCACTTCAAAAAGTGCAATTTTGTGAATGGTTTTTAAGCACACTAAATAATGATGACCGTCTGTCGGGTTAGGTGGCAGTAGCTTAGAGGTTGGGCGCTTAGCCTCTAACGCTAAAGGTCTGGGGTTCAATTCTCCACTGCAGATATGCAGCAATAAATATCTATGCTGCAACCCGCCACTTACATTCCCCAATCCGGTGTAGGCAGCCATGGGGTCTTAATACCTGAAACCTTCCCTGGTATTTAGTCTTTCGGATTCGCCGTTAAGCTGTAGGTGCTTCGTACTCTACCTTAGCGCTAAGCAGACTACGTGGCAGAGAAGAGTACCGGAGCCCAGCAGTGGAACGTAAAAGCTGATTACTATCGGGTTATCAAATCGCAAAATATGAGAAGAACATCTTCTACTTCTTCTTCTTCCTCCTCTTCCTCTTCTTGATCTCCTTCTTCTTCTTCTTTTCTTCTTTTTCTTCTCCTTTTATTCTTCTTCTTCTTCTTCTTCTTTTTTTCTTCTTCTTTTCTTCTTCTTCTTTTTCTTTCTCATTTTTTTCTTCTTCTTTTTCAGTTAGCCCATTGGCGTCCAATGTTGGACATAGACCTCCCCTGTTTGTTTCCACATGTCGCTGTTCTGTGTTCTTCTAATCGTAATCCATCCGAGTCCTGCCGTTATTTTTATATCGTCTATCCATCTAGTATTTAGTCGGCCCCTACTGTTTTTGCCTAACCAAGGTCTCCAACTCTTTGTTCCATCGTCCCTTTACTTGCCTCATTGTATAACCGGCCCATCTTCACTTTAGCAAAACTACTTGTGCCTTTATAAATGTTACTGTTGTTCTCTCACGGATGTCCTTGTATCTGCTCCGATCTTTTAACTTAACATTTAACATTAATCTTTCCATTCCTCTTTGGGTATTTGCTGATTTTTCTTTCATGGTTTTTGTTAAAACCCACGTCTGTGCAACATACGATAGAACTGGGAGTACGCATTGGTTATATACACTAGTCTTCTTAGTTTTAGAGGAATTTTTTGATTTCTTAATATTTTGCTTTGTTTTCTAAATGACGACCACGCTAATCGAATACTCCTTTTTATTTCTGCCCCATGACTACTTTTCTCGCATATTACTAATTGAACCAGATAAACATATTCTAGAACACGGTTATATCCCAAATTTGGGGTACAGGAAGATAGTCGTCCTCATAGACAGGAAGACGATCTAAAAAGCAGCAGCGGAGGAACTAATAACAAAGGTCAAGGGTGGTGCCTCAAGCCATAGTCAGAATTGGTTACTCTCTACTCGTCAACACATCCGTCAAGCGTGGCGTTATTATGACAACCCCCTGCCCCCTAAACTAATCAAGAAATCTCTGAGAAATCAAAGGCTCTTAGTCCGCAGCAGCCCTGAGTCAGCTGATTACAGCAGCAATCAACTTGACGATCTATGCAGCGTGACGAAAAAACAAATAAATTAGAACTGGAATGGTGAAAAACTTCATCAGTTTCTTGAGATGTCTTTGGACCTTGAAGTGATTGGGGTTTGGGTAGTTCTTAGCGGAAGGAGAAGTTCGATAAACCCAAACTTTTAGTTTAGAAACTTGCATTTTCAAGTAACATCAACTCAGCCAGCCATTGGTAAAATTTTACGACCTTTTTTGAAAGAATTGCAAAATGATGACTACAACAGAGTTATTTGCAGCAAGGCGGGTCAACAACTCACTGTATACAGAAAACGTTGACCATGCTTTGTGAATTATTTAAAGAGCGAATAATCGAAATGCTGCCATTAGGTGGTATGCGAGATCTTGTGATTTAACTCCACGCGGATTGTCTTTATGGTGTTACTTAAGTTGTTTCCGAGAATGTGAAGGGTATTTCCTGCATCTCATGTAATGCTATAAATTCTGTTTGATTATTCAGTATTTAGCAAGAAATTAATAGTGAGTGCATTTAAAAAAATGACGGTTTATAGTGAGGTTATGTGTATGGAAAAAGTTAAGACATGCTTCCATGTAAACATAATTTAACGCCAGCCAACTTGACCCCTTTTAATTGAACACTCGTTAGTAGAATTGAGATTTAAATTAAAATAGAATACGAAACAAAGCCGAAAAGTGCATAATTTTCTTTATCATTTAAGATTTAAAATTTAAAAAAAAAATGTATGTTAAAATCTTCTTTTAAAAAAACGCGTTTCAAATTATAACTAAGTCTCATTAATTTAGCATTACGCCATTGGCAAAACGTGTTAATGATCGTAAAAATAAATCTCCGGGTTCCTTTATTTAGTAACACGAAAAAAATAGCCGTCAGCAATTGCATTTTCGGCAAAAATCACCCCAATGTCCTTCTTTAAAAGGAGTGCGATTTTTCAGCAGATTTTTGTGGTAGTTAGTATTGTATACATGTCCACGCTCAATGTTGCCAACCCTTAGAGGGCAGTAATTGATTCAATAAGAGTAAAACACGTGCGACCCGCTCAGACAACACAAATGTATACCGATATAACGAGTGTATAACAAAAGAAAAAAAATAACCACTGCTAGAGTTCGAACTTGACAAGGTATATGGAGGCGTGCTTTGTATTATATCCAGCGTTTTCTTTAAAAAAATTAAATCGAATCGTTTAATTAACATTTTAAACAAAATTATGCTGTACTGTTCTAAATTGTTATGTTTTTTGCAAAACAGATATTAAAGTCGCTTTACGCATGTTTAACATGATTAATCTATAGATGAACTGGTTAAGTATTCATTTATTAATAATTTCATAATTTTCAACTTCCTCACCAGAAGAAGGTATTGTTATCGTCAAAAATTTCGGACCTTGAGATTTTGACGTATATGCACGTTTTAGGTCTGAGAATATTCAAACCAGGTTTCACCATGGTGTCTGTGTGTGTCTATGCATGTGTCTGTATACCTATACATACATACACGTTACAGTCTAGACGCCATAACCTAGAAAATGCAGTTAAAGTTTAAAAGACTGATAATCACACTGCACTCTGGGATGAAAACGCAACCTAGGGAGATTGGGCCGCTCAAGACGGGGTGAGGGTGGGGATGGAGAGGAATGTTACACTTCAATATAAACGCGTACGCTTTAGATTTGTATTCTACGCATTTCAAATAGTCGAACTGCGCAAAAGTAATTCTTCCCCCCCCCCCCTTCCCATCACTCTTACCATCGATTTTTTCTTCCTCAAAATTTACTTATTTAGACTACACAATCGATATGGACATGCTAAATGACCATACAAACAGCCCCCCATTAAGAAGAAACTTATAAGGGTATTGGCTTTAGGTCGTTTACCTGAACAGTTTGAAAAAAAAAGTTATTAGTCCAAATTTTCGGCTTTTAGGAAAGACATTGTTTACAGTTACAAAGTAACAGATTTCATAAAACTAGATAACTCCAGCAAAAGATAAAGAAGGGGGGATTGTTCTACTGCAGTATAAACGCAGACAAAAAATAAACTCAGGTTTGTATTCTACGCATGTCTAATAGCCGATCGCACAAACGCGATATTTCTACCTTTCCCTCCGCCCCACTATCAATTTTGTTTTTTTCAGAGATTTACTTCTTTCGACTTGAAAATCGCTATGGACATGTTAAATAATCATAGAAACAACGTGCCATTATGAAACCCTCTATAAGGTATTTTCTTTTGGTCGTTTACCTTAACACTTTTAAAAAAACCGTGTCAGCCAAAGATGTACCCATAAGCAGTTGAAAATCAAATTTTGGTTTAGCAGATAAACATTGTTTGCAATTAAAAGACGCCAGCTTTTAGAAAACCAAATAATCAAATAACCAAATAAGGGGAGGGGGCTTCTGTACAGTATAGGTGCATTCAAAAAAGAAGCTTAGATTTTTATTCTACGCATGTCGAATAGCCGATTTGCGCAAGCAACCTCATTCTACCATCCCCCGGTCCCCCACCATCAATTTTTGTTTGTAAAAAAATTTTCTTTAGCCGACTTGAATAAAAATCGGCATGGACATGTTAAATGATCCTAGGAACAATCTCCCATTACGAAAAACCCTATAAAGTACATTCTTTTGATATTTTACCTGAACAGTTTAAAAAAAACGACTATCAGCCAAAAGTGCATAAGAAGTTAAAAATAAATTTTCGGTTTTCAGCACATAAACATTGATTGCAATTACAAAATACCAGATTTTATAAAACCAGATGACTCCAGCGATAAGGACCCCCCCCCCTCCCGTTTTACTACAATGAAGACACAAGCACGGAAAAGAAGCTCAGATTTATATTCTACAGATGTCTAACAGCCAATCTGCGCAAGCGCGATCTTCTTATGGCTCCCCGGTCAACCCCACAATCAAATTTATGATTTTCAAAAATGTACACATTGCGATTTCAAACTCGGTATGAACATGTTCATTGTGCTAAGAACAACCTCCCATTGAGAAAACACTTATAGGGGGTTTTCTTTTGGTCGTTTACCTGAACAGTTTATTTGAGTATTTGGCCGAAAACCCAAACCAAAGGTGTATAGGAAATACACTACCGATTTTGAGATTTCAATGGATAAACATTGGTTGCAAATATTTGAATTTTTAAAAATTTTCTAAACAAAAGAATATTAATTTTTTTTAACATTTTCAAAAACCTTTTACCTAATTTAAAACTTAAAATTATAGAAGGTTTTTATTTTTTTTATAATATTCAAAAAATGGCAGAAATATTACAAATTCTCCCATAATCGAAGTGTGGAAAGTTGTGATTTTATACAAATAAATTTTTCAATTTCAAATTTTAACGGAAATACGGGAACAGTTTATGAGGATAAATAACAATTTTAAATCATTTCAAAATTAAGAAAAGAAAACGATACTTTTTCGGAACTTACGTGGTTTTAGCTACGCCTATCAATTAGCCCTAGTTAATAAATATATTTATCATTCTTTGCATATTTTTGATAAATTCTCAAATAAACTATTTACAGCGGTATTTGGTTTGAGGTCCGCAGCGCAATATCTAACTGGCCGTACGGCGCGGCGCGGCGGTTAGCTTGTTTCCATGCATTTTAGTCGAAGTTATCGCTGTCTACTATGCTTACAGCTACGGTACAACATTCTACTGCGATTTTGTCTAACAAACATTAGTTAACGTATACCTTAGCGAGTTTAAAGTTTTTTATTCATTATTAACTAAAAAGTAATTCCAAGATCACATAATTTTTACTTTTCTATACTTTCAGCATAGGAAAATATTGATTTCATGAAATAATTTCGAGATTTTAGCAATTATATACATTTTCGCAACTCCCAAAAAAAACCAATAAACTGTTTTTTCTGTCTGTAGGTGAGTGGGTAAGTGGCTGACGCTTCACAACCCTGGAACTGAAATTTTGACTAAATGGGCTTTAGAATGTGGGGGTGTGGTGTATCAAGAATTCAACGACAAAATAAGGTTTTATTAAAATACAAAACCGTGAGAGGAACGGAAGTTAGAGTTGCCCTTTTTTCCGAACTCAAAATTTTGATCACCCAAAAACGAATTGACAGATCTAGATAAAAGTTGATATCGTAATCCTTATCGAGACACAATGTTACTATGTACGAGTTTTTCGTCAAAGAGAAATATATGAAGTAAAAACTATTTACAAAATTTAGGAAATTTTTAAAGTATATTCCTTAAAAACTGTTACCACAACGGTTCTTACCTCACAGAGGTAGGGATGAGCTACAATTTGATTTGTGTCCCAGTTTCCTAATTTCTCTGTGATGCGTTCTACGCATCTTTAAAATTAACTATAACTCATATCATCTTCAATACGGGTTTACAAATAAAATGCCCCCTATGTGTGGCGATGTAAAGTTGCGAAGCAACAAACCAGTGTAAATGAAAATAACTAAGCAGGTATCAACAATCAAACCGACCTCTGTACCCAAGCAAGAAAATGTTCATACTGCAAAATCTTTGAAGCTTTGGTGTCAACTATGGCCAAGATTACGCGCAACGCGTTTTGTTCTTATTAAAACTTTTCAAGCCGCCATTCATGGTAATGATACCGTATTTATTTTAGCATTCATCCTATTGAAAAATATTAAAATTAATTTTGACCGGGGAAGCAGTTGACTTTTACGCGTGACCTTGGATCATTCCCCGCCAAACAGTGCAAAAAACTCGCTAGTACATTTACATGCAATATAATGTTGTATTAGTTGTTCTTGGAGAAACTCTACAAATTAAGGGGGAAGTCAAATACTTGGGTGTAATTTTAGATACCAAGCTGACTTGGAACCAGCATTTACAGAGAACTACCAATAAGGCAAAAACATCCCTGATGATGGCAAGAAGAACCTTTGGAAATAAATGGGGACTAAAACCCAAAATGGTCCACTGGCTATACACAACAGTGATAAGACCAACAATAACCTACGGTTCACTAGTATGGTGGCCAAAAGTAAATCAAAGACAGACAATTAACCAGCTTCTTAGTGTTCAAAGACTGGCCTGTCTCTGTATAACTGGAGCATTCAGGAGTACTCCGACAGCAGCACTGGAAGCTCTTCTGCAACTTCCTCCCCTAGAGCTAATAATCAAGGGCGAGGCACGCATGGGAGCATACCGCTTAAACTGCACGGGCAATTGGAGAAGCAGCCAACAGATATGGGGACACTCCAAAATAACAACTGTAGTATCCGACCCAATGCTAGACATGGGTACGGACTACATGTTAACAAAATACTCCTTTCATAAACCATTTGAAGTACGGATAAATCGTGAAGAGTGGCAACAAGGAGAACCACCAGACTTGCAAAAAAGCCTAGTATGGTATACAGACGGTTCACGCACAGACAACGGAACCGGAGCTGGAATATACGGTAGCAACCCAAGATATAGTACCTCTATTCCATTGGGCCAATCTACCACAATATTCCAAGCAGAAACATATGCAATTTTAGCAGCAATAGAAGAGAACATAAGAAGGGGGTATATGAACAAAACCATCCTTATCATCTCGGACAGTCAGGCAACTTTAAAAGCACTGAACTCAAACCAGATCAAGTCAAAGCTTGTTTGGAACTGCCTTTGTAGCCTCTTGAAACTGGCAAACTCTAACAAGGTAAAACTTGTGTGGGTGCCGGGACACAGAGGCATAGAAGGAAATGAAAATGCAGATAAACTAGCAAAGCAGGGATCTGAAACACCATTCACAGGGCCTGAACCTGTGGTTGGCACAACTAAAAAGACAGCGAGAGGAGCAGTTAAAGAATGGATGTCAACAAAACACTCGGAACACTGGAGACTCTCACCTCGACAGAGACAAAGCAAAGCTATGATGGGCATCCCCATAAGCTGACTAAACCAGTCCTGCAACTTAGCAGGACTCACATCAGAATAGTGACAGGATTCCTAACGGGACACTGGCACTTCAGAAAACATCTGCATAACATAGGGCTATATAATGAAGATCCAATATGCAGACTATGTGGTGAGGAAGAAGAAACAGCCTCCCATATAATATTCGAATGCGAAGCCCTAGCTCGCAGAAGATTCCAAATCTTTGAGGGCATCAAACCCAATGAGATACAACCGCCAGCCAGTCTGATCAACAAACTCCTAGACCTGCTAAAGGGGACGGATCTACTTGACAGTGACTAGCGACCGAAGGGGATACACAATAGGCCCAAGAGGCCGCAGTGTTATAGGGCATAACAAACCCTCCCCGTTTTAAATCAATCAATCAATTAGTTGTTCTAGTATTCATGTCGCTGGAACATGTTTTGATTTTAAATGAATTTTACCGCAGCATTTAAGTTAATAACGTATTATTTGTTCTAGGATTTATTTTATTGCATTATATGATGTTTTAGCACTGAAATTGGTTTTACCGGCGTCACCAATTCAGTTTTACGCGTGACATCGAGTTGTACGTAGAGAATCGAGCGAGTCCCCCGATTATACTGATTTTAAGATCCGCATTTATTTAGAGTAGATTTCGGTCCTCACTATAGAAGTTCTTTATAAAACCAGATTTTATACCGTGGCAAGCACAGTTCCGTTCCAAGGTGCCGATTCTGGGAGGCATACTGAGTGAGTAATACTTGGGCGATTCTGGTGGTTTTCGCATTAACTTTATGATGTTAATTACCTGTTTTTCCGTTTCATCTGTCTCTTTTTATTTCAAGTATGTCGCAGTCGTTTGTAATGAAGCAGACTCTTTCTCTTTTTCTCTTCTTTCTGATCTTTAGCGATTGCTTGTCACGAGACAGATCTTCTTTCTCTCTTTTTCACGCTAGTCTGTTAGGGCCGTTTGTAACGAAGCAGATTTTTTCTCTTTGGTTTCTGACGGTAGCGGACGTTTGCCACGAAATAGTATACTTCTCTCTTTTATATCCATCACAATCCTGTTTGTTCGATATACCTGTATTAGCCGTTGATTTATAAACTCAGTTACGTTTGCACCAGAACTTCTCATTATTGCTTGTTTGGTTATCTGCTACCGTTTGTTACCGTAGACTACCGTATCTTGTTTACTACCGTATTGCTTCCGTATGTGCTACCGTTCCGATTCCGTATTCTTCTTTGCCCCGTACTGCTTCCAGATTTTACTTTTATGCATATTTTGATGTACTTGGCTTGTAATACCTTGCGTTTTTAGTGTATTAATTGGTTTTGTAAATAGTTGCCTGTAAATAACCTGTTGCTTGATTTGAAACAATATATTTTCTGCTTATTTTATGAGCAGGAATAGTTTTGGTAAGTAGAGGTACTTAGATCCCTGGAGGCCGTCATCTTCACTGCAATTACCCAGGTCTTCAACCGTCACGAACGATTGTGGAAAAGACTTCCTCAAAAGTGCAGCCACATTAGAGAAAAACGTTCTGCAAAAGTGCAATTCTACTAGAGAAAAGCGCTCGCCCAGTGAAGCCCGTTTGGAGAGTAAACTCTATTATAAAATCTGGCGCCCGAGTATCTTATCGAGGTTGTACGCACAAGCCAACATACAATCCCACCCGCAACTTCGGCCCCGTAACAAAACAGCGTCACGTCATAATCCTAACCATAGTCAAAACTAAAAGAAAGAGCAGTAATACGCCAGAGAGACAAAATCTTCAAAATGGTAACTTTGAAACTTTTCCTCGCCACAGAGAATTAATTTATTAAAAATTTTATCTCTGTGGCAGTTTTGGTTTCTACTATGGTTAGGATTCTGGCCGCCAGTGCCTGAAGAGTTCTAATGAGAACGGAACGTGTGTCGCGTTCTATTATAGTCATAGATAAAATTAAAACCCTATTTTTGTTACAGTAGAATAAGATTGACACCTTAATTTTTAAGAACTTTCCTCTCCCATCCAACTTGCCTTAGAAATTTTTGGTTTCTGGTTTTCTTTAATCCCAAAAAATCGTAATCCAAATAATCAAAAATAGATTTTTTTACAGAAAAAATTTTGGTTGTAACTTAAGTGTATTGCACCAACGGGGTAATGCCCTAAGCAATTACCTCTAGTATTCAGCATTTACTAGTGAGCTCGCGTTGCAGGTATACGAGTGGTACCACCTTAATAGTGGTTGGACAGTATAAAGTTATGCAAATATACTTTTGCTAATACGGTCAGTAACAATATCTAATGTATAGGACAAGATTACTTTATTATATTACACTATTTACACTTAATTTCATTATGGTTTTCTAATTTTGTTGAATGAATTTTGTCTAAAAATGTGTTAAAAGTTTAATTGGCCAACTGCAAAACTTCACGATTTGTTTATGACTTATGAGGATGGACCTGAACTGCTGAAATGGAGACAGGGGATATAAAAAATAGGTTAAAACGCGGTCATTGCAGTCTTAAGACGCAATTATATGGCACGGGTACATGTGTAGAGTTTCAGAGGTGTTGCTAGTATGCAAATAACACTGTTGTGTTTACTGTAATAGATGTTTTGGTGGTGAAAAATGTGATGCGGTGGGGTTGTGACTACTGCTTGATAATTAGAATTGATTATGTTCGTGGAAAAGTACTTGTGTTCTTGGGTCTAGTTAGTACGGCAAGTATAATTAAGATTTTTTGATCTGATTATTTGACAAAGCATTAATCGATGATCTCAGTTCGTACCTACTACAGGCCAGAGAGAGCCAAAGTCCCCATGAGACTCCTTGTTGAGTTATGTCTTCGGGAACACAATGACATAGATTAAAACTCTATTGATCGGTTAAGCAACAATCGGTTAACCCGTATGTGGCGTGATAAGCGTCCTGCCTTTCTCTTACAGGTTTTAATGTACGTTAAATTATTGGATTGAAGATAATTGACGTATTACACTTAGAGGGTAATCTACTAGAGGCTACTTTCATGTTAACATTGGTGATATTCTAAATGATGAATGTTTGATGTCTCTGCCAGCAAAATAATTACGTGAAATATGTAGTTCACAGATCTCTATATAGAAATCTGTGACGTAGACTATGCCGGTACGGTGTTTTATAAGAATGCGACCTGGCTGCTCAGCCGATCTATTAAAAATTAATGTAGTTTTTTTTTTGTATTTTGCGATTAAATCATTATGTTACGGTAAATAGGTTTTTACCCAAGAAAAGTTTCTTCTCAAATTTGTTTCCTACGCCACTGTATAGTTTTTAACTCTTACTTTAATTGTAATTCATATAATATTCAAGTTTATGTTGTATAGAATTTTATTTCACTGTTTCGGTTTCGTTTGAATACTTCTTTTCAAACAAATATACGATTTTGCTTCTTTGGTATGCTCCAGTAGATTTTTGCAAAATCCCGGTTAAAAATTATACACTTGAAAATAACGTCTACGAGCATTTTTGAAATGTAAGATTTCAGTTTTATTTTTTTCGCATTCCCTTAATCTTTAATAGTTGGGTCTTACATTTTCAAACTCCAAACGCATTGGAACATGAAGTGTAACTTCACAACTTCAAGTACAAGCACAAAAAATATTTAAGCAGATTAAATTTTTATGAATGTCGTTTTCGAGTGTCTGCCTCGTAAATTCTCATATTCGCGTGAGAATGAAATCAAAAGCAATTTTATTCAAGCGTGAGAATTGCCATTCTTCCCCCATCAGGGCTTATTTCCAATCGATTACGTGTTCAAAAGGCAAAGTTTCTATGAGTTTCGTTTAAACAACCGATTAAATAGAATTTTATTTGCAATCATTGAGCTAAATAACTGCATCTGCGGGGCGAAACAATGAACTGTTGTGGATGGGAAAAATGTGGGCTGCGAAATTGATTGTTTTTCCCAAATTGTTGGTCTCAACAATACGCCTAGAGGCTGGAATGGGTTTGAAGTTTAGACTTTTGCTTAATTGAAAAGCCAGACGATAATAAACGATTTTTTGTGGATCTGGGATTAATAGAATGTTAAGTTTATTCTGTTTTTAGGGTTGAGAGTTATTGTAGGCGCGTGAGTGCACGCGTTTTTAATAATAATAAATAGTTTTCGATGATATTCCTCGAGAATGAGAAAATTAAATTCTCCCACTAGGCCGGCGCTAGCTACAGTGATATAAGAAAGGAACAAAAAATTCATTTTTAGCATTAACTCGTTTTTTCTTTGTCGCACGGCAAAAATTGTTTTACGTAAGATTAAAGCTGATAAAATTATTTAGAAAAAAGATTTAATTTATATTTTTTGTCGAACCAATACTTTCGGAGCGACAGCCGCGCGAAGCTGAGCAATTTTTGAAAATTGCATTAACTGTTTCTAAATATGCAGGCAAAACATGCACTTAAAATTTTAATATACTTCTTGTCGATCAGGCAGTGTTTGTAATTGGAGAAGCATCATTCAACCTCCAGCGTCGCAAGATGTTACTACTTTATACTTTGGCAACTCTTCTACGCTTATTTTACAGTCAGTTGATGCTAACCCACATACAACTTTAACTTTTTTGCTTGTCATGGAAAATTCAAGATTTTGTCGTTAAACGGTTGTTTAATTTGTTACGGGCTTTTTTAGCAACCGCACCTGGCGCATTTTGGAGAGATTTAGTAGTAAGCTACTAAAATTTGAAACCATTTATTATTCGTGCATTTACAAGAAACTTATTAATTACGTAAGATTACTTTTTTCTTAACGAATTTTAGCTATACCGCATTCTAAAACTCATTAAAATTGGCTCATTTGTTCGGGAGATACACAGTGCCGTCTTTCTAGTTTCGGGGGCCCGGGGCACCGAAACAATTTGTGACCTTTACCATTTCAAACAATTAGGAGCTTCATTGTAAAATATTGTTAAAAAAATAAAATTTCAATAATTCATGTCTTTTTAATGAATAAACTCGAAACAAGGAACAGTAAAACATTTCCGTCTAAGCGAAATTGCAAATAAATGGTAGTAGAATAGAATTCTAAGCTTAATTTTAGGTGCGGCAAATGTGGGAAGTCTAATTTCAGCCTTTTTCAATTTCAGTCTGATGAATTTCGCTTTTGGGTCTCTGATGTTAAAGGAATCAAAAAATCCTGTTTTTTTCACAACTGGGGGGGTGAAATTAGACCTCTAAATTTGCTGCACCTAAAATTAAGTTTAGAAATCAATTCTACTACCATCTATTTGCAATTTCGCTTAGACAGAAATGTTTTCCTTTTCCTAGTTTATTAATGAAAGGGGCATGAGTTTTCGATTTTCAGCAATAGTTCACGGTGGGGTTACTAGAATTCGGGGGCCCATGCTAGAAGACGGCACTGGAGATATGAGCAAACCATACACCCACTCATTCATCTACCCATAGACATACATTTTTAATAAATTTTTGTAGTTCTTGAAGGTCACGTGATTTCCATCAAAATCTCAAAATAGAATGTTTTTAAGAAATTTTCTATACTTTAGAAAGTACGGAAAAGTGAAAACAAAGAAACGTCTTTAACTCTTCTAATTTTAGAAATAAGTGCGTAATAATCTGTGTATTACAAGTAATACATCTAGGGATCCCGTTTTCTTTTCGATAAACCCATGCTAATCAATGTTAGATAATTATCGTTTTAACTAGCGCTGGTTAACAATAAACTCAAGTTTTTCACGCCCACGCGCTGTATTCCTAATTACAATATGTATTTTACATTAACGGGTCATATCGGAAATGATCCTCGTTTTTCGCTTGCTGTAGCGTAGCTACAATCATAACTTGTCGCCCTTGTCGCTAACCAACGCAGCCGTAGCAACAAGTGATTTTATCATGTATTTTTCACTGATTGAAATCCACTAGTGACTGTTTCATCCACAAATCTGATTATTTGATGAAACGGAAATTGAGCACCCTGATTGACTAAATAAAATGTGTGTAATACAGTCAGCGAGTACAGGGAAAAACGTCATCGCCAACTAATGATTGTTATTTTTAAAAGAACAATACCCAGTCGGCTAGTCACTGTGATATATTCTAGGCAGATAGTGTATAGTATTTTCACGGTGAATTGGCCCACTTCAAGCAGAAAGACTTAGTAAGTGACGCTGGTAATAGATACTTACCTGTTATATCGCTCATGTTTCCAGGGTTTCTAGGTAAGTTATCGAAAGAAAATAATTCTAAAAACATTCTTTCATTTCATGATCTGTCTGGGCAATGCGTGAAAAAACTGATTTCACCAAAAGACTATGACATGCAGTTTGTCGTATGAGACAGCCGACGGCCTTGGCTACTTTATTTTTAATGTAACTCCTAGCAGCAGTTTTTTCTACTATTTTACAAACACGAAAATTTTTTTAGTGCCGCCAATTTTTCTTGATAACTTTTTTTCAATTGCACAGCATAATTTTTTCCACATAATCTTGTACCGAATTTTCTTTGCTTTTCATAAAAAATAACAAAAAATACCGGTAACCGTAATCAAAACCGAAATCTTTAGTAGCAGTAAACCTTAACCCAATACGTAACTGAAATTTTTAAAAATTCGAAGATTAACCGAAAACCGCAACGTTATTTTTTTTTGGTTCAGGTCCCTGCTATAATAGAATAAAAAATTCGTACATCATAATTTAAGTGGCTTTGCCGCAATAATAACCCTGTGTAAGCTGTGTAATATTTGTCAGATTTCGTGTAATTTTGTTATTGCGTTTTCTCTAAATATTTAAATAAAATATTGTAAATAAAATTTCCATTTAAATTTATTCTAAATATTTATTTGAAAATGGTATAGACCATAATGCAGACGCACTCTGTATATCAATATTTAGTAGTAAATTTTATTGTTCTAATGTTTGCTAGTGGTTGGTTATCCTGAAATGATTTCCAACCTACCATCACAGTATACTTATTCATACAGTAGCGAAAGCAAAGGTCGTTTATGGTAATTATAGCACCAAGCGGCGAACAAGTTACACTAAAGTCTGACAGCTAACGGTAGTAATGCTTCTCTGCTTTTTGAACGTTATAAGAACAATTTTCAAGTTGTTGTTGCCAGTTGTTGCCAGTGTTTTTATAAAAATTTGATAGTGATATACCAATCTATTATGAGAGTCTCGAAAGGAAGCGCATGTTCCGCCGCGCCGCGAACTGCGAAAACAAAGGAAAGAATCCTAACCTTAGTTTTTTTACATTTTCCAAACATCCAAAAAGGTAATAAATTCTTATAAATATTAATACATTAAAGTTTGACTTTCTCGTCGTTCTAGATCAAAACAGTGGGTTGTAAACTGTAGACGTGAAGATTTACGTGAAAAGGAGGTGGGATATTTGAATAAAAACTGCACTTTGTGTACGCCGCATTTTGAAGATTCGCAGTTTATAAATGTAGAGAAGAAGTTGGTTCACAACGCAGTACCTACAATATTTCAAATTAAAAACCCTCCTAAACCACTTTTGTGTAAAAGAAAACTACCAGCGCTTCGAATAATAAAGCCTGGTTAATATAGGTATTATTTACTGTTTAATGTATAAATCAAAACTTAGTTGGTTAATAAATCATGTTACTGGCATTATCTTTGTATTATTTAAAAACCATTATATAATGTAGCTCGTAATTTTTCTGTTTTGCGTATTAAAAATATGGTAACAACAACGAACTGGATTGGAATTTAAAACCCGCCATAATTTAAACGATAGTTTAACTTGTCGACCGCTTGGAGCGCCACTAGTTACAGCTTACCACGCATTATATGGGCGCTTTCGCTACTGTGTAAATAAGTATACTGTGCTACCATTCCATAACCTTAAAATTTCCTGTTTTTTACATTGAATTTAAAATTTAATACTGTCATTGACTATACCCTTATACTGTACAGAATGCCCATTGCACAGGTATTATTTAAATATAATTGTAATTAAGCATAAGTAGGAATGGTAAATAAATTATAACCTGTAATTTCTTTCAGCTTGCAGGCAGTGAAACCTCCGGAGATCAATCTAAAACTTTCGTTTTCCATGATGAAGGACACACATTAGGAAATGCTCTACGATGTGTAATTGCAAGCTAGTAAGTATCAATTATTTAATTCATTTAATTAAGAACTTTAAACACAACTGATTTTTTTAGTGACGATGTCCAATTTTGTGGATACACAGTACCCCATCCCGCAGAATCGAAAATGCATTTTCGAATTCAAATGCATAAAGGCCGTGCTGTAGACGCACTTAAAAGAGGCCTACAGGATCTAGTGAAAATGTGTGATCATACACTAGAAACTTTCGAAGACGAAGTGTTATCGTTTAAAACTGAAAATAATTTAGTTACATAGTAGCATTAGATTTTATATCAATATTGTAATAATTATCAATAGAATTTGTTATTTACAACTAATGAGTGTTGTTGAAAAACTATAAATGGCCGTTCTAAAAAATATTGGTCCTAAGAGAATTTTGGTATTTTGTAGGAATCTGATTGAACAACCTCAAACAGTCAAACCATTATAAAAAACTGAATTTCCTAAGGAAGTTCTACTAAGTAACAGCCTCCAAATAATAGAAACTACATTGCTAAGTATTGGGGTTTGGAATACATGAGACCATAGGCATAAGCAGTGATGAGTCGTGAATATTCGCTAGTGAACATTTGGAAACTTGCCCTATTGTATGTATCTTAACGCCTTTAACGTAGTAGAGCACGAGCAGCCCGTAAGTAATCAACGCCTTGAATCTGCAGCGGGCTTTTACCGGCTAGATTAGATGTAAATTTCCATCATTTCTTGACGAGAGAATATTTAAAACGTAAAAAGTATGGGAAAGTATAAGCGACCTGTTTCGTCCATTTTGATTCTACGCTTCTATGTTTATTAAAACCGCAAAACGTGCTTTTGCATTTTTTTTTAAATAATGTTTAATAGTAATACTACTTAATCTGTGAATTTATTGGTTAATTGCCGATAATCTGTTATTGATCGACGAGAAAAGTACAAATACGAATTGAGTCGATTTGCAGGAAATTTAAGTTAATTAAACGAGAAAAATTCAAAAGCTTGAGTGGTATTCGATAAAATTTTTTTATCCACAACTTACATATTATAGAGGCATAATTCTACTATTGAGAGACGTCTTATGGTATTAATAAAACACATGGGTCTTATAATTAAGCCATAAGACACGTAACAAAACTGCAAACTATATTTAAACTTCCTTGTTAACATTTACATTTATATTCACATTAAAAGAGAAAATATTGTCGGTTTTTACTCACATTCACATTGATATTGTTTGTATTTATGTGGTTTAAGCCGTTTAATTTATCATTATGACAATTTTGGCAGTTTTGATTAGTGACAACTTGTTGCTCTGATCTTTCATATAATTTAATTCGATATTTCAAAATTATCAATGTAGGTATTAGTGATTCACATAATTATGCGTCTACAATATTGTAAGTTGTGGATAAAATTTTGTATTGCGTTTGTGGATTACCTGCAAATAAAACTCGCGAAAATTTAAACACTCGGCCTTGCAGCCTATAAATACAAAATTAAACCAATGGCAGATTTTGTTTATCGTTATTTATTAGCATAACCATAAAGTAACTAGGGCATAACTAGGCGTTGTCAAGAGTAACAATTGTAAACATCCTACAAGAAAAATTATAAAATTTGCTGCACTTTGATTAGCTGTAATGTGCTTGAATAAAATAATCAGCTATAATACAGGGTGTGTATAAATTGGTGAAAGAACTACACATGGCGATGTTGGTCATAAAATTCTGAGTCGAAAATCTTAATACCAAAATGTTGGACAATGCTTCCTCTGTCCCCAGGAACCATTTTAAAGGAACTTACATTTAACAACATTGGATCCACACACCACAGGTGTTTTGCATGGTAACTAAGCATCATTGAACGTAAAATCCATTGTTAGTGAACGAAACAAGAAAACGAAAATAATCCATACATATATAAAACCTCAATGGGTTTTCTTCTCCGGTTCCTCCAGCGGCTACCGCTTCACCAATTTGGACCATTTTTTTTTCAATGAAAGGTCTCTATCCTCAGATGGAACATGAAACATTTTTATATTTTTATTCTACGTCGATTTTTTAATAATAATTATTTTAATTTATAATATATATATGAAAGTCTGCTAGACGCGCTTCACTTGAGGCGACATCTACATTAACTCCGCGTCTCATTACTGGAACTAATGCATCACGTGACTTAGCATTTCGCCGGTTCTTTCAACGCTCAGTCTGTCAGTGCATTGTGCGCTGGGGTAACACTAGTAATAATTAATACTAATAACTACGAGAAAAGCAACGATGATAGAAAAAGCAAGTCCAATTACAAATTTTGACACTTGTCAAACTTTGACGTTATTAAGACAGAAGTAATTTAGAGTCGCATCACTCTTGAATAATTATTGTTTTACAATGCCGCCATATGTATTTTTTACAATAATAAGTTAACGAAGAAATGTTTAAAACGCTTTTGGGGCTGAAAAACATCTATGAAAAGATATTTATTACAATTCTTATTTCTTCTAATTTGCAGCTCTTTCTGTCAACAGATAATGAATTAAAACACTTATTAAAAGACTTCATTTTCAAACTTTGAAGATCCCATGCATACCCAGGAAGCATGGTACAATATTTTGGTATTAAGATTTTCGACTAAGAATTTAATGACCAACATCGCCACGTGTAGTTCTTTCGCCAATTTATACACACCCTGCATAACAAGTGATATGATTATTATCGATGATATTTTCGAGTTGAACCCGAGCTGAAGATTCAACGAGTTTGAATGCACGAGTTATGTGCAGCTTCGGTTTTAGCGAAAATAAATCGTCGGTAATTAATCATAACACGAGAGTAAGAGAATATAATAAATAAAACATTATGGCTAACCAAAATTAATTTACTTAGTGTTCAAATAGCGTCACGTGACATATGAAGTGTATTTTCAGCCTAATACGTTGAACGTACTAAAAAAAAACATAGTGATCAGTTTCACTGCCCTTACATTTACATATTTACTTTTTTTAGTTTTAAAAATATTTTACTTTGTAAGGCCCCTTAAAACTTGTACTTAATCTAGGCCTGACACCGTTTTTCAGTTAAAATATATTGTTGGTATAACAAAATTTATTATAAAAGCATCACTTACGAATTGCATGGTTAAAATAAAACTTGATGCTTTTCCGCACCGATTATATATTTGTTAGTTTCGTTACACGTGTGGCAAAGGGAGACCATTTTATTACCTATTGTGTATTTAACATAATTTGTGGAAATTAGAGTTTGTGTTAAATATGGGAATTTAGATTGTTCTACTGAAATTGTTATTAGTTTATCCAAAAGAGCTAGGGCTACATATAGTTAATAAAACATTGAGATTTGTATATTTTGATTAATTTTCAAAATAAAATTGCTAAATAGCTTATTTTAAATGTGACCCTTGCATTTTTTTCTAAATTATTTAGCAAAACAAGTTTTATTATAAAATCAAAATACGGTCTTGCAGTTATGAGTGTGTTTTTAATTGTTCTTTTCAATGCATGTAAGCATGTAAAGTGTTAATAATGCTTTTTCTTTTACAAAAAATTCAAGAAATACCTTATTAAGGCTCTTTGTATGAAGGCGCTCATGGTTTTTTTTAAATCTTGAGAGAAAAACTCCTTAAATTGAGAAAAAAAAAACTCAACTTGTTGACAAAAAAAGTCTATATATTTAGATAAAACTCAATACAATTGAGAAAAAAGCCGTCGGCCAACCGCCACGAGACCTTACTCGTGTAAGCCTGCTACGTTCTTTCCCTTTCTCTGTTTTAAACATACTAACTACCATAGAATAAAAATTTTAAAAATCATTTTTTTTTCTTGATAATGTTGAAAATTTTCGTTTTTTTATAGATGTTCTTCATTATTATAAATTGAGGTTGTGTAGAAGGGTTGAGGAACATTTAGTACATGTGTGAAGATATAATTAAACTGCAAACCGGAAGAAAAATATATGCATGCCACACCGGAGGGCAACAAAATCACAGCTTGCAATTTTGTTTTCAATCAGATTTGATCTACAAATAGTAAACAAATTGAAATTTTTTAGTTGAATAAACACGAATCACTATATTTTTTATTTCTCCTAGTTCCATAGCAAATAACCTATTTGTTTATAGCTAACTGTTAAAATTTAGCTCACATTGTTGTCCTACGAGTGAAAACCGATATTTTTATTTGCAAACAACATTTATCCGCTGAAAGCTGCAAATCGGTTAAAAAAAATTGATTTTTTGGCAAGTATTGCATTCAATATTGTGAGTTATATGAAGATATTATAAATTATAAAATAAAACTTCAAGCCTTTCTTCATAAATTTATTATATAGATCATGCTATATGTACATTTCGATTACGATGTAATCATCTACAGTAGCAAATGCTAACTAACTCTAAAATCTAAGGCTAAAGCATTTGCTACTGTAGATGATTACATCGTAATCGAAATGTACATATAGCATGATCTATATAATAAATTTATGAAGAAAGGCTTGAAGTTTTATTTTATAATTTATAATATCTTCATATAACTCACAACATTGATTGTTAATATGGCTTCCTGGTCAACCGAGTTAAACAAATATGTGCAAACTAAAACTAAAATCAAGTGCATCAGTGCGGATTTATACTTTCTTAAACAGTGTAAAAAATTTACCGTGTTTCCGAAATTTATGAAAGTTAAAGTGTGTAATCATGGCAAAGACATTTCCAAGATCATCACGAAAATGAAAATTAATTGGTTAACGTTTGAAATAGGAGTTCTATACAATACAAAGGACAATTTAGAAACTTCAGCTTACAAAATGCATTTAAAGCTCTCTAACCACTTCTCAGAAATGGAATGGAATAATTTCGAAAATAATTTATACCAAGTATTACATAAAAAATTGCAGACTAAACCCGTAGAATTAATAAAAAATTAAATGCTTTAATCAAAAACACCAAAAATGTAAAATCGACCTCATCCAACAAGAAACATGCAGCTTACCAAGAATTCAATATTATAAGAGATTTAAAAAATAAAAATTATTTTCACTTGAAAGCAGATAAAGGTAATTCTATAGTTATAGTAAATAAAGAGGATTATTTTAATAAGGTTTGTTATATGCTAGATAATGGTCCATATCTTAAACTAGCAAAAAATCCCATTAATACTTATTCTAAAACACTTTTAAATACTGTTAAAAGTTGTAATAATTTAATCTCTGACGATCTTATTTTCAAACTTAGGCTAAGTAAATCCTGTCATTCCAAAAATGTATTGTTTACCTAAGATACACAAACCTGGCAATAGTTTTAGACCCATTGTTTCTAACATTAACTCCCCAACTTGCAAATTAGCAAAATGGTTAGTGAAAGAATTTAACAACCTCAAGTTTGAGAATGATCTAACAGTAAAAAATTCACTAGATTTAATAGAAAAAATTAAAAACATTCAAATTCATACTACTGATATTTTAATATCGTTTGATGTCGTTTCTCTTTTTCCAAGTGTGCCAATATCAGAAACTTTACTAATGCTCAAAAATTTATTAGAACATAACGAAATAGAAAATGACAAAATTAACGATTACTTAACATTGACCAAATTGTGCATGGATCAAAATGTTTTTAACTTCAATAAAAAGTTTTACAAACAAATACAAGGTACAGCCATGGGAAACCCCTTTCACCATTTATAGCAAATTTATTTATGAATTTTTTCGAGAATAGTATACAGAAATCGGCCCCCCAATTTCCGAAATTTTGGTTTAGGTACGTAAATGACATTTTTGCTATAATTGACAATAATTTTAATTTAGATAATTTCTTATTGCATATAAATTCTCAATACTCTTCAATCAGATTTACTCATGAAACTGAAGAAAATAATCAGTTACCTTTTTTGGACATTCTCATCATTAAAGAAAATAATACATTAGCTTTTGACATTTACTGAAAGCCCACACACACTGATAATTACATACAACAAAATTCAAACACCCCCTCCCAGCACAAAATCGCGGTATTCCATAGTTTAGAACACAGATTATTGACAGTACCACTTTCAGAAATCAGGTTCAATAAAGAATTACAGCCCATACGGGAAATTGCTGAATCAAATGGATACAACAATAATATTATTAAAAAATTTTTAACAAAACACAAAAGAAAACTGTTTCGGCAAAATTCTACTACATTTTCACCTGAACCAAAAAAGGTGTTCAAAAAACACAAATTCACTTACCACCCAAAAATAGAAAGAAAATTCAAAAATTTATTTAAAAAATTTAATATTGACTTAGCTTTTTCAAATAATAAAAACAATTTGAAAACTTTACACGGCAACCTTGGATAAAGAAAATGATAATGACAAATCAGGCATTTACCAGATTAAATGTAATAATTGCTCCAAACAATATATTGGCCAAACTAAGAGAAAAATAATTACGCGATTCAAAGAGCACACCTATCATCTCAAAAATATTAATATTGACAAATCCGCTTTGGCTGCCCATTTTGCAGATACAGGTCATAAATTCAATACCCATAACCTTTCACTTCTAAAGGCAAGTAACGGATATAATTTAAATATGTTAGAAGCAATTGAAATGAAAAAACACGAAAACGACCTTTTAAATTTTGATTTGTCACCCTTAAATAACCGTTTACTTGATTTAATTCAAACTTCAGAAAAGTGACCTGCAACTTTCACCAGTTGTCCTTTTTTGCTCTTAGAAGTGTAATTGGATACCGTTATCTCATAAATCACGAGTCCGTAAATGTTTCTTAAAAAATTTCCGTTATGTTTGCTTCAGCCTTAGATTTTAGAGTTAGTTAGCATTTGCTACTGTAGATGATTACATCGTAATCGAAATGTACATATAGCATGATCTATATAATAAATTTATGAAGAAAGGCTTGAAGTTTTATTTTATAATTAAGTATTGCATTACACTGTTCAGCTAAATCACTAAAAAGAAACCCCCTATAAATATTTTCTCAATAAGAAGTTGTTCCTATCAACCACTTACCATGTTCATAATCAATTTTTGAAAAAAAAAACAAAAAATATCGTTAGTGATGATAGCCGGGGGGTGGTAGAAGATCGCACTTGCACAGAGCGGCTATTCGACATGCGTAGAATACGAATCTAAGCTTCTTTTCTGTGACTTAGACTGTTTGTGTGCCTATACTGAAGCAGAGCACCCCTCCCCAGCCCCCTTATTTTTTGAAAGAAATATTTAGTTCTATATCTGGTATCTATTTTCTACTTGCAAGCAAAGTTTATCTGCTGCTCTGTGACACCTTCTATGCATTTTTGAAAATTCCTACCCCTTTTGTTAATATAATAAACAGGGGTTGATAAAAAAATGTCTATTTAGGTTAATGTTCTCAAGAGTGACGGTAAAATAAAGTTTACAACTTACATTTTTGGTATAGCAATAGAAGGGAAGGTAATTTTTTCCCTCCCACTCTTTTTAAAAAAATAGAAAATTATTTAGTAACAGTACAGTCATGCAGCAGACAGACCATACCCACAGCAATGATGTCTCGGATGTGCGGTAGTTCTCGCTGGAATTGTAGGTGTACTGGAATGACTAAGGGCATTGTCAGTGGTTAAAACTATGATCTTTTTGTAAATATGAGTAACAATTTCTAAACTATAGGAAAGTCCAGGGAACTGCTTCGCACATTTTTTATGACGTCATAGTTTGATGGAAATAAAATTATCATTTAGGAATACATTACCTATGTGTATATTTATTTCATTTGTACTCTCTTTAAAATTTTATATTTAACACACAGGTGGTGTATTTTAACCCGGACACTATACGTATCTCAGAAATTATAAGAGATACAAAATTAGTTAATTAAACAAAAGTTGCCTAATTAGCGAAACAATGTAATTGTAAATTTGCTTTTCTCAGAATACCCATAGCTTATTAGATACGAGCAAGAAACCTAGAAAAATTATTTCTAGAAGGTAAAATAGCACCGTTATTAGTGACAGAAAAACAATGCAGTTGGATTAAGAAAACAATTGTTTTGTTTTATTTTCGAGATGTACCACAAACATGCATTTTTGGAAATAGCAAAACAAAACACAATCAGAAAACTATTTTTTCTTAATACAGCTTCAATAAATCTACAACTTTTTGCTCTATGATTTTTTTCTATTTGCAATATGCACCGAGATATTTTACGTTAAAGAAATTCCACATTTTCAGTTTTCTATAGGTATCGAATAGGCATTTTGAGAAAAACAAGATGACCATTACATTGATTTCCTAATTAGACAACATTTATCTAATTTAACCAATTTTGTATCTCCTATAGTTTCCAAGATCGGTATAGTAACTCGGTTAAAATAGACGACCTGTATAATAGAGGGGCGGCACTACTGAAGCCAAGGCTAGAGTTTAGGGGCTTTTGACTCTTAGACTACATCATATATTATTTTTAAAGTATGGGAAAGTCCAAGTAGAGTACTTGGCCAATTTATTTTTTAAGCAAGAAAGGATTTTGGCCCTTTAAAAATTTAAAAAACTTTTATTTACTTCATTGTATCAAATCTAGACTACTTTAAGTAATTACCAAAATACAAAATAAACATTTAAAAATATTCAAAACATATATTTATTAAAAATAAAGCTTCACTGAAGTTATTCAAATTTTGTGATATTTTCTTGTGGCCCATTTCACATTTTAAAGAGATTTCTGTAATTAAAACAATGCCATTAATATACGATAAAAAAATAATATTAAGATACTCACTTTTAATTATTCGCCTGCGAAAACCATGTTGTTACATACCATTGGATATACTGTTCTAACTTTTCCATGGAAATTATTTTATATAATTTAATCATTTCATTTTTAACTGCGTTGTGCCATAAAGTAAAATTCTTTTCCTTGTCTTCAGCAGTTGAATTTAAAATGTGTAATCGTTTGATCATCAGTAATCCTACATTGCTCTTCAATTTTTCTTCAATTATAAATTTTGTATGTAACAAATCCTGATCTAAAACAGGCTGTCCAGTTTTAAACTGAGAAATATCGTTTGATGATTTATCTTTAGCATACTGTTCGTGATTTCCTTTTTCATGTATGGTATCAACTGTATGGTTTAATGTTTTGTTGAACTGTTTACGTCGACGAGGTGAAGAATGAGCCAATTTCAATAATGTATTTTTTTTCGCAGTTGAATTACTATTTTTGTTTTTCTCACAAAATAGGTGCAGAAATTTAAAAGATTTGTCATCATAATCAATGCAACTTCTACTTCGAAGATTATATTTTTTTAATTTGGGAACAGTATAGCTTCTAGACAGCCTGTTTTCAATTTTGACCAAATTCGGATAAACCTTCTCTAGTTCTTTCATAGAGAAAGCATCTACTATAATCTTTTCGTAAGCTACTGAGGACTGTTTGTATTTTAAATTCCTGTTTAAAAGCGGTGGGACCTTTGACGGAACTGATGTAAGATTGACCTTGTTTTTAATGAAATTTTTTACTGGATTATCGACACTTGTATTATGATTTGGGGTTATATTTTTATAAGGTTTTCTACCTCTCTTTCGAACTGCCATATTCTGTGTTATTATAGACGTGTTTTTTATTTCATTTTCAACAAGAGTTTTATCATCCAATTCATCAATATTTTCTGTATTTATTACTGGTTTAATGCGTGAATTTTTTTTGGCATCAGCTTCTTTTACTTTCATGGTTGTATTATTTTTTTTGAATGGTCTTCCTCGTTTTTTAGGAAAAGTTTCAGAAGCTTCTACATTTTTCTCAAGCTTTATAAAACATTCCTTTTCGTCATCAGTTTCAGTATTTTCTTTGGATTGCAATTCTGATCTACCACTTTTGCCTCTTATCTTTGAACAGGCACCTTTTTGAGTGCTAGACAGAACGGTTTCGCATCGTCTTCTTTTTGTATTGCAAATTTTGGTATCGCTCGCTTCGGTACATTTTCTGAGCCTCTTATTTTTGCCAAACTTATTAACAATATCTTCAACAATTATAGCTTCATCATCTTCATTATTGTCTACTTCTTGAATTTCATACTTATCAAATAAATTTTGCCAATGGTTTTTCCTATGTTCAGCTGCTTCCTTACAATAAGTTGTTATGTCTATAAAAAAAGTTAAGTAATGCATAATTCAATCTATTTTTTCACCAAAACTCACCGATGGTTTTTTCATCGGTGAAACTCATTTTTTAATTCTTAATTTTGTAACAGTTTTTAACGAAAAGACATGGTCATGGTTAAGTAAACAGACACAAACAACTTCAGTTTAAAAACCAAGTCGAAGTTGATGATAGGGCTATAATTGCATTACTTGTGCTTGTAAGATCCGCTTTCGCCAACAAAGTGGCTGACGTATAGCGGTGAAATTTGAAACTACAATAAGAAGAAAAACAAAGTGTTAAGCCATTAAATGCAACACACTTGTTTTAAGTGAAAATTTAAAAATACATACATTTTAAATCAAAAAGTCTTTGTTCCTCATCTCAGTGTATCGCCTACTGCAGTAAAGAAATTTCATTGCAGTTATTTTTGCATAAAAACCCAAAGTTGTACAAAGCATGGGAGCTTGCAGCGAGCCGAATTTCCGGCTTTACAGGTACACTTTAAAGTGTTAACACTCCCGCTTAGGTGCTGTTTTATTATTTAAAATTATGTTATTTTTATGAAAAGTAGAATAAAGTGCCTACGTTTTTTTATCGTAAGTCAAAAAATTCATTCAAATTTTTCAATTTATTTGTCAATCAGAATACTCACAATAAAATGTATACAAAACTATTTTCTACTAGTACTAACATTCACTAAAGTTGCAAAAGCTCCTGTGAATGAATGGTAGTTCAACGTTTAATTACTATATTTCATTGCCTGCTTTTGTTTTTACAACCACATATTATAAAGTGGGCTGTCATAAAAAGTGCTTTTCCTTCTTTAATTGGTCGCCTTTGTTTATATAAATATTCAAAAATATCCATCGGAGACACTTTTCTGTGAGTTATACTAATTTTGACTCTTTAAATTTTAAATAACAACAAATTAACACACCATACAAACTTATCGCAAAACGGTTTGTTTTTCTTCTTAAAGTCAACCATATTAAATTTAGCAGCGCCTTCTATTGCGGATGGCGATCGCGGATAGAAAGAGTACAATCACAGTATACTTATATATACAGTAGCGAAAGGTCATTTATGGTAATTATAGCACCAAGCGGCGAACACGTTACACTAAAGTCTGACAGCTAACGGTAGTAGTGTTTCTCTGCTTTTTGAACGTTATAAGAACAATTTTCAAGTTGTTTGCCAGTGTTTTGATAAAAATTTGATTAGTGATATACCAATCTATTATGAGAGTCTCGAAAGGAAGCGCATGTTTTGCCGTAAACTGCGAAAACACCACAGGAAAAAATCCTAACCTTAGTTTTTTTACATTTCCCAAAGATCCAAAAAGGTAATAAATTTTAGTAAATATTAATACATTAAAGTTTGACTTTCTCGTCGTTCTAGATCATAACAGTGGGTTGTAAACTGTAGACGTGAAGATTTACGTGAAAAAGGAGGTGCGATATTTGAATAAAAACTGCACTTTGTGTACGCTGCATTTTGAAGATTCGTAGTTTATAAATGTAGAGAACAAGAAGTTGGTTCACAACGCAGTACCAACAATATTTCAAATTAAAAACCCTCCTAAACCACTTTTGTGTAAAAGAAAACTAAGAAAACCCTTCGAATAATAAAGCCTTGTTAATATAGGTATTATTTACTGTTTAATGTATAAATGAAAACTTATTTTGTTAATAAATCATATTACTGGCATTATCTTTGTATTATTTAAAAACATTATATAATGTAGCTCGTAATTTTTGTTTTGCTTATTAAAAATATGGTAACAAAAACGAACTGGATTGGAATTTAAAACCCGCCATAATTTAAACGATAGTTTAACTTGTCGACCGCTTGGAGCGCCACTGGTTACAGCTTACCAGGCGTTATATGGGAGCTTTCGCTACTGTGTAAATAAGTATACTGTGATTACACGTCAAGTACTTTTATTCAGTAAAAACAATAAGTGCACAGTAAAATAAATACACGCTCGGTAAAAATAATAAATGCTATGTAAAATACCTAATAGATGTTCACTATAGTCGAGTCGTTACATTCTTCTGTGTCACTTTCAATATTTTTGTTTTCGTATTCATAGATCCAGCCCCTCCTTACATAATATAATAAGCAATGACCACCTGTTTACAAAAAACAGAAAGAAATTGGAAGCTTAGTTAAACATTGCATTCATTGGTCATTCGACAACCTAACTACCTACCTACTTATTGTTTTAAAGAGAAAGTTATTTAATCACTGACAATAAGATGCAGCTTGTTATCAGGGATACAAATCTAAACATACCATACAATTGTGATTTTATAAGTCTAAAGCCCTACACCTGCTAGAAAAAAATATATTTAATGCAAGAGACATCCAAATATGTTCAATTAAATGGTATTAAATACCAGTACATTGCAATAGTGTTTCAATGATAAAAATAACGGTGTCGTATATAAACCAGAATGATTGGTAAAAAATACATGGAATACCAATAAAACCATTTAAATTACCACAATGAAGTACCGTTAAAACACATTTGAAGTACCATTAAAACCCAATAAGAGGGCATTCCAATACTTCTCACTGGTGTACCATTAACTTACTATGTGTTGAAGTACCAACAAAATACTATTAAAACTTGTATCATTAAATTGCCATTACAGTATCATAAGTCCATATACAGTATGTATCAAATTGCGTGTTAACTATAGGGATCTCGCTTATTTGAAAAGATAACACGATGGTAAAATTAGAAAAAAGTTGTGGAAGTTTATGCCTATTAATAATCTACAAAGGAATTGGAGCTATCTTGCTTATTTTCCGAATAAACAAAAAAACTGAAATTTTGAATTTTCTGTTTTCGGCTATAACTGCCAACACTCAAAACAAAGTTTCCTGAAATTGTCGCATACCTAATGTATCTAAATGTCAAAGCAAATAAAAATAGTATTTTGTTTTTCTTCCAGCAGTTCATGGCCTACTAGGATTTTTTGAAAAATAAATTAAATGACGTGGTCTTTATGACACTCTTATGAAATTTCTATTTTCTGTAATAAAATGCTCAAAACTTAAACAAACTGCAAAGTGTGACACATGGTTGAAATAAGAATTAAAAACTTTATTCAAATATAGAAAAATTTAAAATGCTGACCATAAGAAAAAGAAGTTGACAGTCGAAAATGAGCAATGGTAGCAGCTATATCAAATCTGATTGAAAAATTAGGTACACCATGAAAAGGTGTCCTAATAATGCGTTAACTAAAAATATGTAATATATATGACAAATGAGTTATAGCTGAAAACAGAAAATTCAAAATTTTAGTTTTTTTAGTTTCTTCAGAAACTAAGCAAGATAGCTAGAATTTCTTTTTAGATTATTAATGGGGATAGAATTTCACAACTTTTCTCTAATTTAACCATCGTCGTATCTCTTCAAATAACCGAGAGCCCCATAGTTAACACGCAATTTGATACATCCTCTATACCATTCAGATATTTCATAAGCATAACACATCTTAAAGCACATTGAAATCCACATCATTGAAACAACATTGAAATCTTATTGTGATTTAATGGCATATTTTTGCCAGGGGGTTTATTTAATTTTAAACTACATGATACAGTAGCGCGCTACTTCCCACCTCTGATCTAGGCCGCTTCAATACGTATATAACTTCAGCTTAGTGGCCTTAAAACACAGTTTGTCGATTGTAGTCTTACCTCAAGTAATTCTACCTAAAACAATTACCTCTGCAACTTCACTATAATGTTTTCGCGGGCTATCTGGAATCCATTTTCTCCGCAGTGCAATCGTCTATAATAAAATTAAATCTGAATGTGTAGATTTCAAAAAATAGGAGTTTAAATGCGCGTTTAACTTTAAGTGTATCAGCCAGTAGAGCTTGAAGTAAATAAGTGTTTTATCGAATACGAGGTTTAGTATAACCTCAAAATGAATAGCGTACAATCTTTTCTAAACCAACAAAGTGGGACTGGTTAGTATTTTGCCATTATTTATTTATTTATTAGCGTTATATTAATATAAATTTAATATGTCTAGCGAAATGGAAGAATTACGATATGGGCATTCATCGGCTAACCTGCAGAAGGAAGGAGGAATTTAAATGGATCTTTCCGGATCTTGCATGGGAAGGTGTGATTGATACTCCAATATTTGCTTGCAAATTTGCACAAGTACAAGGTGAGATTGATTTTTATTTTTATCATCAAAGCAACTAGTGAAATTATAATTTGTTACCTATAAATCTAAAGGTGAAAGTAATACTACAAAAGATTTTATCTGACCCAATAACATGTATAAATTGTATTGTTCCTTTTTACTGTAATAACATTAAAACTGAAGATGATCATTTGTTAATCAACTTCAAGTTTTCTAAAGTTTCCTTGAATTCCAAGAATATCACTGTTGAGTGGTTTTCCAGGTCGTAAATCCTCATTAACTTTTAATGTACGAAGATGTTTGAAAAGTGAATCATACTTCACGAATACTTTACTCCATTCCTCTAAAACACACAATTTTTGTTAATTACAATAATTCTTGCCCGTTAACAATTGGGTCACCATTGAGTTCCTCTAAAGACTTTTCTTCGCCTCCATAGTCTTTAGGCAAGATATTTCTTGGTACCACTTCATATAATGTATCCATAGTTTTATGTATGAATATCTAAAAATTGAATAAGTTTTTTTGGAAGAATATTACATATTTGAAATTAACTTACACGTTCTGCTATTTTTGGTTTCATAAAACTTTTAATTAAAGCTAGAAAAGAGTCTAAGAAGCTTGGGGCGTTGATCAGATGAATACCTTCCATTTTGTTTGAAAAGACATTCTAAAGAGAATGTAATGTATGAGTCATTTACCTATCACTATATTTCCTAAACTATTGAATATATTAATTTTTTTTTCTAAAAAAAAAGTTGTTTGGTACTTAATGAGCAACTTTATGCCACACTCAAAAATTGTTCTCTACTGTAATGTGACTGAGCAGTGGCGTCATCCATAATTTTCCTAAATGTCCATAAAGTAGCTCATTATACCCCAAATATCTTTTATTAAGAAAAAAATTTGAAATTCACACAAGTTTAGGAATTTGGTAATTAGTAATATTAATTTAATGTAGAAGAAAAAGGTGATGTAAAGAAATAAGGGCGAAACAGGTTGCTGGTACTTTCCCATCCTTTTAACGTTTTAAGTAGTCTGATTGACTGAGTAACATTATTTTAACAAAAATTAAAGTAGAAAAAAAGAATTAAGGAATTAAAAATAAAAATTTGACGCCCCAGTGGTGATTTGAACTTGCAACAGCCTGTACAATACGATGTCACATACAGCATACTGTATAAGAATAGTAATCTACGATAATTTTGGTTAAATTGCATGCGAGCACGGAACCCCGCCGTACAGCTGATTAGATGCGCTTCGGATTTTGGACTAAAAATCGATATAAATAGTTTATTTTAAAAGTTATCAAAAACATGCAAAGAATGAAACATACATTTGTTAACTAGCGCTAATTGATAGCCGTAGTTCAAATTTCTTAACTGCCGGAAAACGCGTTGTTGATATTAAAAAGTATCGTTTTTCCTAATTTTTAAAATAGTTGTAAATTCTTGCTAATCCTAAAAAAGTACTTCAAATAGTCTATTAAACTGATAAAAGTTTATAACAATCGGCGTTTTCGTTTTTGAATAAATAGTTAATCAATTTCAAATTTTTCAAATAATCGTAAAAGGTGTCGCAGAAAAATTAGCGGACTAGGACACAAACCAAATTGTACTTGGTCCATAGCTCTATTAACCTACAAAATTAAAAAAAAATCGCGTTGTCAATTTTTGAGCAATATTTTTTGAAAATTTCCAAAATTTTGAGAATATTTTTCACTTCATAGCTATAAGCTTTTCGAAAATTTTTATTGATAGTAATATTGTGTAGGACTATTACGATAAATAATTTGACCCCGAAATGTCAACATGTTTTGGAGTAATAAAAGGCTCTAAAGTCAAAATTTTCAAAAAATCGTAGCGGCCTCTATTTTGAAGCTAGAAAGTTAAGAAAAAAAGCGTTTGATTTGCCCGGAGGTCTACTATGAGATTCCGTTTTCAGATTTGGAAAATTCGTTTTTTTCGGTTTTGGATTTTTATTGAAAGCTTATTTTTCCCATGAAGTTTTGATACCTCCTCCCCATTCCAATGCTCATCCAAGTTGAACTATCCGTTTGGGAGATATGGAGACCACCCATCTACCCACAGACAGACATTTTTTTTAATAACTCCTTTTTTTGCATAAAATCAATTCTTCCAAATACTAACTGAAACTTTAGGGAAGTAAAAAACGATACTTTTTAATATCAACAACGCGTTTTCCTACTACTATCAATTAGCTTTGCATATTTTTGGTAACTCTTTAAATAAAGTTGTTATAACTATTTTGTCCGGTCATGAGCACATTATCTAGCTAGTGTATTTACGTGACTAGCCATGCCATATCAATGCCTTGGATTAGAAGTGGAGATGAGTAGATGTAAATTTCAATCACTTATTGGCACGAGAATATTTAAAACGTAAAAAATATAGGAAAGTACCAGCGACCTGTTTCGCCCATTTTTCTAATAAAAATCAGTGAATTAAAGCTTTAAACAACATAAATACACTTACCTGCCCAACAAAAGCAATCTTCTTCATAAATGTTGGTGAATATTTTGCCAAATGACCTGGTTTCAAATCAGCAAGGTCATATATATAAATTATTGCCAAATGGCAGTCTTCCCTAAGCCGCATTTCTATAAGATTATAAGAATGGACTGTGTAGGTGATAGGATCAAAATTGTCTGGGTTTGGATCCTTTGCTTTACCAGCAATTACTACACGGTGCAGATTTTTGGTTAGTTTTGGTAGAGGCAATGTGTAACTGTAATTAAAATTTTCGATAATTTATATGCGATGTTTAGGAATATCTTCTTTAAATTTAGTTAGAAAGTTAATAGCTTTTGAACAAAGCTTAAATTTATGATATTACGATACTGCAATCTTACATCACATTCATAGCCTTTTGCATAAGAGGGCTGTTCGGATCTTTGCCATAAAATTCTGGAATTAGCGAACGAACATTATAGTACAAGTCCAACTTTTCCTTGCACTTTTCTATGCCGAACTTGTTCATCAACAGAAAATTTTCGATTAGTTTATCATCTAAAATAAAAAAAATATTAATAATTAATCTATGGGTACAAAACGAGACTTAAAATTTGGTATTAAACTTACCCGGAATTTCGGGAAGATGTGGTTGTTTTGCACACCATTCCTTGATGTTTTCAATATCTTGATGAACATTTTCAGGAGTTCTTCCATACACTTTTAATATTTCTCTTCGGTCTGATTCAGAATATTGTAGAAGTTCTAGAGATGACATTTTTTTTCAAACTTTAATTATGAGTATTTAGTGTGCAGTAATTTTAGAATCAATGTTCACTCCAAATAACTTCAAAGTTGAAATCGCTAGGGATAAATACGAATGCTTCGGTGGCGTTGTTTTGCAAATTATGGTTAATTTGCACAAACCACATTTCTTGTAGCTATGTAAAGACAATTATCAGTAGATGAAAACACTGTTCTTAATGCATTTTTGAAGTACAGTTTTGCGTACAACGTTATTATTATGTACTTTTTATCAAGAATTGTTAATTTTAATTGCAAATTTGTTTTTGTCATTGAAGATACCCTAGAAGTGCATGTTCTGACCTTAAGTCCTGACGTTATACGACTAGATACATAAATTGTAAAAGTCCTTTAAGTTTTTATGTTTTTACTTTTAACTGTTTGGATTTTAACGGAAATAGTCGGGGGGGGGGGTCCATGGACCCCAATAAAGTAATTTTTAAAAAATGTCTGTCTGTGGGTGGGTGGGTCTGTTACGCTCCATATCTCCGGAACGGCTGGACCGATTTTGATGTGCTTTGGAATGAGGGGGTATATCAAAAATTCACCGACAAAATAAGCTTTTAAAAAAACCAAAACCGGAAGCGGAAGTTAGACATGTTTTTTTGGTAGCATTTTTTTCAGAAACTGAATTTTGAAAATTTTAATAGTGGAGATTAAAGAAGGCCTTAGGACAAATCAAACGATTTTTTACCGAACTCTCTAGCTTTAAAATGGCGGCCGCTACGAATTTTTGAACATTTCGACTTTAGCGCCCATTTACTCAAAAACCAGTTATCTGATTGGAATCAACTACATCTTGTTTGGTAGCCCTTCAAGGGTATTATACCATGAAATATAATTAATTTTGAAAATATAAAAACGATCGCAATGACATCACTCCAAAATTTTGGAATTTTTCAAAAAAAATATTTCTCAAAAACTGCCGACACGTTTTTGTTTAAACTTTTTAAGCTGATAGAGCTGGGAATCTTCTACAATTTGTTTTTTTTGCGCATTGCTATTATTTCACTGTGACGCCCTCTATGAATTTTTGAAAATTGAAAATTGTTACCCTTTTATTTATTTAGCGGGGGGCAATAAAATGTTTCTGTTAATGTGAAATAGCTCACCATTGATAGCAAAATCCGAATATAATAATATTTTTTCGATAATTTCATATTTAGGGGGGCTACTGTTCCCCCTCTCCCCCAAAATATTCGCTACAAAATTTAAAAATTGATTTCTTCTTTTGTTTGCTCTAGGAGAATCTTTTTACAAAAAATCAAAAAATCGAATTTTTTGACCCTTAATAATCTTTTTGTCCTTTGAAGAATTTCACATACTTTCTACAGCAGTTGTATTCTTGTACTAGTCGTTTAATGTTCAGTGTAGGCTAACTTTTTTATTTTAATAGATAGACCCGCAAACCCAAGAGCAAAGTTGTAGGGCAAATTCTTCTCGGTTGTATTTAAGAAAAAAACTTGAGTTTCCAATTTTAATATGGCGGCCACGGTAAAAAATAACTTTTTTTTTAATGGAAACGAGGCATTTTGGCTTTAAATCAGAAAGGTTTTGAAATTCTAAATGCAAATTAAAAAGAGTAATTTCTTGCTAAAAATAATACTTCTCGAGTTATTAATATATTTTCAAATATCAATTTCCGCGCTTCCGTTGATTCAGTCCGAATATTTTACCCAACCTTATGCTTGCAGCGCAGCGGTCGGTCTTTCTTCAACCGCTTGAAGATGTTACAACTTATAAGAACTGTTTACTTTAACTAGTCGTATATTATTTACTCGCCATGGCCTACACATGCAAACTTGCAAGTTTTCAATAATTTTTCTTACATAATATACTAATTTGTGTTTATATTATTGCACTTATTATAGTACTTGGTGTTGAATGATTGGTAAGACTGTGGTAAGCGGTATTGTCACATTGTGAAATAGTGAAAGTGTAATTATTATAATTTTTAATATGCCTAATCTAATCGTAGACGGGAAATTAGAAAGCACAGTTTTTACACATTTGACCCATATAAGCGGCCAGGGGAGGAGAGCTAAATGAGCATGCAAATTTTGTGGGTAGAAATTTATTCTTAATGCCACAAGTTGTTTTTTTTTTTGTGAATTTTAATTATTCTTTATATTTAAGAAAACAAATAAACTATGTATTATTCTAATTTATTTGGTATTTCCGTATTTCCTAAGTTTCAAACGGAACAACATCTGAAATATTGCACAAAATTGATTTTCAATTTGAAAAATAGACATTGAAAAGTTTCTTGAAACGCTAAATTACCGCTAACTTTAAACAAAGTACGAAGTGCTTTGTTTATTTTTTTATGGTTTATCTTTATATAATAAAATCGTAACTGTCTCAAATTTACACAACGATGGACTCTTACATCTCAACACAACATATTTATTATTATGTTTGCTGGTTTTCGATGTTTATGTTACGTAGGGCGACGCAGCACTTGATTTCAAAAGCTTGCATGGTTTAAAAAAGTTATCAAAAAAATGCGTAGGGCGTAGGCCACGGCTTCTACTTTTAACTTAATTATTCATTAATTTAATTTATTTAGTTCTCTTAAATAATCATCCCACAGAGTGGTGACATCATATAATAATTTCTTCATCATTGTTCCAGGTTACGAACATATTTTAGCCCTTGCAAATGAAGATGGAAAGATAGCAATCTACAATACTGAAATAAAGGGACCTCGTCTTGGTGGTGGCGCTCACAATAATGCTATTTTTGACTTGGCATGGATGCCAAAAAGAATGAAGCTTGTGAGTGCTTCCGGTGATCATACAGCTGCACTTTTTGACGTTGAAAGTGGCGAGATTGAATTGGAGCAAGTTTTTCAAGGACACACGCGATCTCTAAAAACTGTTGCATGTCGTGTCGATGACTATTCTGTGTTTGCTACCGGCGCAAGGGATGGAAGAATTATAATATGGGATTCACGTGTAACTAAAAGTGACGTCTTATATTGTGCACCAGATATTTGTTTACCGTACACTCATCACCATCCATCGCAGATTAAAAAAGTTCGGTCCAAGAATGGTAAACTGCAACCGGTTATTTCTGGATCTAGTTCTGTTACGGGCTTGGTTTTTCAAGACTATTACACTTTAATATCGTGCGGCGCAGGGGATGGTTTGATTAAGGTATGGGATATGAGAAAGAATTATTATATTTCTGACCGGGTAGCAATTCCAAAGTGTACCTTACCGTATGCTGGATCTACTTTGAGAAATGGCTTTAGTAATTTATTATTGAATTCAAACGGCACCAAATTATACGCAAACTGTTTAGATAACACAATTTACTGTTACAATGTTGCCACATACAATCCCAAACCCATAATGAAATATGTTGGCCATAAAAACAGCACTTTCTATGTTAAATCAAGTTTGAGTAGCGATGAAAACTATCTTCTCAGCGGAAGTAGTGATAATAACGCATACATTTGGAATACAGCCCATCCGGAACCAATTGTTAAACTCGAGGGACATGAAGCCGAAGTAACATGCGTTGCTTGGTGTACCAAAAGCAGTGATACAATGCTTGTGACTTGTTCCGATGATTTACGACACAAAATTTGGAGAATTGGCCCTGAAATTATACCTACTAGTTCAGAAATGGATTATTCCAGCCAAGCTGTGGTACTACAAAAGAAACCATTTCACAACAAAACACTGAAATCTCGTAAAAGGATTTACGAAACAGACGAGAATTTACATCCTTATGAAGCTAGCCGAATCAATGCTGAAAAGTTTAGACCGGGGGGGTATAGATGTGCCCATCCAGACTGCAGGAAAACTTATCTTGATGAATATTTGATGATTTCTAGAAATCGTGGTAAGTACCATTGGTTTTTAATTTTTATTAACTAAAACGGTATAATACTGAAATGGTCCTTATAAATTGGGCTGCCAACCCTTGTTCGGTCACTTTGTTAAATTAGTGTCCTCCCTAAGGAACTACTTTTAAAAATTCGAAACGTCTTTTTAAAGTTTGTTCGCGGGGGGAGTGGGAGAACAAGGGGGGAGTAAAATGATTTTTGGTTGAAATCGAAAATTCGGGTGGGGGAATCACCGAATCAGTAGTCTTTGGCTGTGGCTTTACAATGGTGTGCGCCCTATCGGCTTTTCCGTTCGGCGGCTAGAGGGGGCCAAACTCTTTTCTCTTAATCGCTGCTCGGTCCCAAATTGTATTAGGAGAATTATAATACCTGCGTCATTCTATGACTAAAAGGACCGAGACTAATGCCTTATGGGAGAAGTTAAAGCCATAAACCTTTTGCTATGCCTACAGCCAAAAAGAACCCAACATATTTTGACCAAAGAAAAATTGGAAAAGCTGGAAATTTTTTTTTATGGATGCAGAGACTTCAATGTTGGGTAGGATTTAGCCCCACATATCGAAATCAGAACCCGATCAGTCTAGCTGTTCATAAACGGCATTGGTTTGAGTAGAGCACGGAAAATGAAACATATCTCGGCTAGAAATTAAGTTGTTGCATTCAACTTTTTTTTGCTACTTAGCCAATAACGACTTATTATAATTTATATCGGTTTTGAAATTTATTTATCGCCGCCCAAAACAAGTGTTAAAATTCACCATCTTTCGCGGTTTGTGGTGTTTTTTGGTTTTCTTGCTTAACAAAATTGATAAGAAGCAATTAGTTTGAAAAAAGTAAAAAATGTCGAAACGCAATGGTCTATAGAAAGCAGCACTATGTGATACCGGCATAAACGTCCTGGCTAAATCACGAGTGGCCTTGCACAAACTGCATCATAATATCTGGCTTAGTTTTTCGGTTATTAACGGTTCAAGTTGGGAATGCACGCGAATTTTGACCTTTTTTTAATTTCGAATTTTTGCAAACATATTTTCGGAAGAAGCAGGGTCAAATGCGGTTTTCATCAATCAAAAGAGCTTATTGACATGTAGCCAGATGAAGCGAACTGGTTTTGGCACTTTTCCAATTTTGCAACAAGGGAACACCAAACATTGTTTTATGACTTGCTGTAACTCTAAAACCAATTTGGTTAGCGAGGGCCGAGGTAAGGTTTGCGCAGCTGTATAAAGTACGCCAAGATCTACAACCATGTACAGGAGAAGTCCAAGAGTTGCAAACTTTTTAAAACACCCTGTATATGAAAAGCAGTTTTTTTGCAGGGCCGGACTTAAAAATTGCATGATTTGTTGCTATGGCAATGACGTTCTGTTTTTGCAAGTACTTTCGGGACACATCAGGCCTATCAGCATATAATATATTGGGTGTCTGGTTTGATCCTGGCACCAGGTGATAAACGCCGCTGGTAAAAACTTAAAATTTTAAAACTAAGGTGCAAAAATCAGTAAACTTGGAATTAAATTCAAGAGGCGCTAAAAATGTTTCAAAAATATCCAGAAATATCTGAAAGTGCAATCTGTGCGTTTTTAAATAAAACAGACTCCAAATCAACCTCTCAATTAGGGAATTTGTAGCCAATTTTTTGTGTGCTGAGATTGTTTGATGTGATTCAGTGCTCTGGTCACTCTAAAGATGCAAGCTACAGATTGGTCCTTACCTGATTGTGCTGGGTGTATTCTCAAATGACAACGCGGTTTAAGCCAAATAAAAAATTTTCGTATTGATAACTGAGTGATTATTAAAAATTCGAAACTTGTTCCGCAGTACTTGGTAGCGTAACCCAGTGACGGGGGTTGGGGCCAAGAAGCAAAATTGTCGAGAAAATAAGCTTTAAAAAATATAAATTTGAAACCGGAATCTGATAAAAGGCCTAAAGGGAAATACAATGATTATACAATTCATACAATTTTTTTGGAACTTTGTAACTTGTAATGCTTTATAGCTCAAAAACGAGTAGAGTAGGATTAAATTTGGTATTGAAATAGCTCTAGGGGGACACAATGTTACTGCGCAAGTGCGCACAAAAATTCTCTAAATGTTAAAAGCTTTGAGGTGAAACATGTTTTCAAAATTTCGGCGATTTTCAAAAAAAAAATCCCAAACACCATTAAACAAAAAAAATTTTGTCAGCTCATAGAGCTGAACAATAGCTACAATTTTGTTTGTGTTTCAGCCCGATAATTCCTGTGTGACGTCTTCTATAAATTTTTGAAAATTGATAATTTATGCATCTTTGTTTAATAAAGGGGGGATGATAAAAAATTTCTGTTTACGCTACATTTCTCATGAATGATAGTAGAATAACATTTACAATTTAATTTTCAGATGCAGCAATATTGGGGGGTGGGGGATACAGCCCCCCACACACCAATATTTTGGTGGACGATTTTATCCTTCCGTTCTTGGTTTTCATCAATCCCAAGGAATCTTTTCCCAAAAAATTGTTTTTTAAAATTTTACAAGCATATTTTATTTTTTCATTGTTGACTTGTAAGACGTTAATACTGAAATACTCTTGAAAGTATGATAGTAACTGTTTCTAAAGACAAGTGTAGATAAGTCCAGGCGAAGTACCTAGCTCATTTTCTTGCTAGCAGCTGGGTTCGTAATTGGATTTGGTAAAAACGACTCACGCCATTCAACGCGCGAAAGGACCGAACATAACGCCTTATAGGAGAAGTAAAAATCGTAAGCTTTTGGACTAGTTTTGGCTTAAAAAGTTTATGATCAAAAAACTATCCATACATATATAAAAGCTCAAAGGGTATTTTTCTCCGGTTCCTCAAGCGGCTACCGCTTCACCAATTTGGACCATTTGTTTTCAATGAAAGGTCTCTATCCTCAGATGGAACATATAATAATTGTTTAATTTATATATGAAAGTCTGCGAAACGCGCTTTACTTGAGGCGACATCTACACCAACGCCGCGTCTCCTCATGGAACTAATGCATCACGTGACTTAGCATTTAGCCGGCTCAGTCAGCGCTCAGTTTGTCAGTGCATTGTGCGCTGGGATAACACTAGTTTTTATGATACTGGAAATTTACACTATTGATTGCAGAGACTTCAAATATCGTGGACGATTTAGTAACCACTCCTGACATGTCGAAACCGGAACTCGATCACTCCTATTTATGAGTGGGATTGGTTTAAGTGACACATGCAGAGTGTTACTTTGGGATCAACAAAATTACCTTGACTTTAAACTGAGTTATCATGGCCAAATTTTTTTCGTTAGGTAGCCATTCCAATGGTCTCTCGAACTGTTATAATATAAATCGGCCTGGAAAACGTTTTAGCTGCAAATCGCCTCCCAAAAAAGTCTTCAAATTGGCCTTTTTTGGCGGGATTTTGAATATCTTTCCACTGTCTTGGCGATAATACTATCTAATAAAACTTTTCTTGCCTATAGTAGATCGCGAAGCGGGTTGTATTTATATTATTTAATTTTTTTTAATTATTTTTTTAAAATAATTGTCCACTATAACAAAAAAAAATACAGCGGTGCATTTTTCTAAGCACAACGCTGTTGCTTCCCGGTGGATCTGTTTGTCGCTTCCTCACTCCGCCACAAACTAGTAGAAACAAAGTATAGCTGTCACTTTGTTACTCATTACTCGAATTGACAAACGATATTTTGACAACTTTGAATTTTTACATCTTAGAGCATAAGGAACAACTTGCACTCTACTGCTAACAATTTTGGTAAAGAGACCAAGTTCGGCAAATGCTATCTTCAGGGTCAAAAATGTCGAAATGCACTGGTCTACAGAAAACAGCACTGAGAACTCATATCAACACAAACAATTATAAATTAATTCCCAACCACTTTCAGTCAGTTGAGTTCAAAGTTGAAACTGCATTTTTGCCAGTTCTTGAAAGATTTCCAATTTTTCAAAAGTTGGTATTTCGAGAAGGAGGATCCCTAGCCAAGCCATGTTGTTTATCTTCAATCAAAAAGGCTCAATCGAAATTTAACTAGATGTAGCGAACTGGTTCAGAAAACTTGCAAATTTTTGTGCTGAGCCTGTGCGTGTTGAAAATGTAAACACGCTCTAACTACACATTACTTTAAAAGAATCGACAACGGCGTGCACCTTCTCCTCGTCAAAAATTCCACTCTACAAAATCAAATCGTCTCCGACTGGGTATGATAGTGGTTAAGTCTGATGTTGAGTTGTTAAACTCGAACTCACAGATGGCTTTGGCCTTAGTGCTGCTCTCAGTTTTTAAATTTAACGTTTCAATGTTTTTATTGCCCTCAATCAAATTTTTAATTCTCGCACAATTATTTCAGATATGTTAAAAGGTGACGCTCGGAAATCTAAAAAAATGAGAATGGAAACCAAACGCAAGAGACAGTATTTAAACAGCCTAGACCAAAACGTTCCTTCAACAAGTAGAAACTCTGTCAGCGATGACGATTTAGATGTTTTGCCTAAAAGAACCAGACTTGATTCTGATCACAATTCAGATGATAGCGATTCACCGACTACTAATTTACCAAATTTTGTAACTGATGGTTCTGCTCCACACCTAAATAGTTCTCCAGTGAAGAAGAAAGAGAAAGACTGGTTGACAAAACTACGCATGGAAAGACAGTCGACTGCAACTATGCAAAAATTATCCCAACCTTCTTCTCCAAAAGTACGAAAGACTGATGGTAAGAGTCCCCTACCTAAAAACAGCAGTAAGCCTGCTGGTGCTGATGGCTCAAGTAGCTCATCTCAGAGCCCACTTTTAAAATTTTTTAAAGTAACCAATAGTACTGGTCAACAATACAGGGCTAAATCCCCAAATCTAGTGTCATCCTCTCCTAAATCCCAGTCATCGTCTCAGTCCTCAGAGGAGATTTAATTATTTATTAATTAATCATTAAATATTTATTAAGTCGGATCACCCATGGCTAGTTTTTATATTTTTTAGTGAATTGTAGTGAATGAGTGTTTAATCTGTCTATCTCGGTTTAATCTCGCAATGAGTTAAATGTTTTTATGTTCAATTAGTGACATTTTTGAATCTAAACTTTTATGTAATTTTTATTATTTTTTTCAAATTTTCATCAATTCAAATTTTTGCACGTTCGGGATTTTGCGGGACTTGATCTCTGATTTCTTATTTTAAAATAAATTTAATTATATTTTAAACATCCTGTATGTTTTGATTTTTTGGTGTTGTGATAAAATTCTATGTATGGCAATACAGTATTTTGGGTAAAAATTTATTTTGTCAAGAGTGACATGAATCACATAAAATGGTTCCTATGGAGTGAAATATTAATTTAAAAATCCACAATATGAACGTTATACAGGGTTTCTCGAAAAAGTTGCACTATATGCAAAATGCATGGGAAATTTAAGTTTTTCAGATTGTATGTCTCCAAGATACTTGGCTAAGAATTTATGCTGTCTTATTGTTATTAGCTGTTATTAGTGCCATTTAATCGAAAAGAAAATAATTTTTACCTTTAAAACTAAGCAAAAATTTAAATAAATAATTGCAAATTCAATTTGTATCGTTTTAATATTAGAATTACAACAACATATTTTAATTTCTTTGTGGCGACGTGACTAAGGCTACTATATTGAAAGCAGAAGTGGGTGGGGTAAACATTTTTTTAAAATTTTTTTAATTTTATTATTTTTTACGCCAATGCTACACTTTTATAGTAAAAATACACGATTTTGACATCTAAATATCGTTCAGGCAATTTAAAATAAAATGAAATGAACAACAATGAAGTTATTCGGACATTGTAGATAATTTTAAGTTGTCAAAAATTTGGATATTTTGACATGGGAAAATGCTACCACCTAACGTTATACTTAGACTTTCAGACGTCAACCAATGATTTTTTGACGCCAAAAAAATCGGTTGTTTTATTATAATTAATTCGTTTTATTTATTATAAATTAAATAGTTTTTTTTTAATTTCCTACATTAAATAAACATCACACACAAAATCAAATTTTGACGTCAGAAAACAAATGTTACACATTTCAAAACGATTTTTTGACGTGAAACAACCAACTACTGACTCCAGATATAATTTATTGGCGTCACAAAATGTTTATTTTTAATTTTTTGAGCCTTACGTTTTTTTTGTTTATTTAAAGATACATATTACATATACATATAAATTAAGGACAAGTAACAAAGTCATTAAACAAATTAAAACATACAATTAAACACGTGTGTGAATGAATGTGCATGAAGGGTGGCATAAGCTTCGGGAGCGTAGCGGTCTAAAGGCCAATAGGCCCCACTACCTCCTATTACACAAGCAAAGAGCCTACTCGGAGTGAAAGACCTCGACACCTTCGGGTATAAGAGGTGAAAGATTAAACAAACAATATTTTTGTGCTTAAAATTTATTAAATGGTAGCACCATACCTAGAATTTTAATCCCATTCCAAAAGTTTAAAAATTAGGGGATGTGTCATTTAAAATAAAAAATCAGGAATCATTTCCGGTAAAACCGGACGTGCAAAAAAATTTAAATCTAAATCAAATAATAAAAATTTGTGTGTTAATTACTCTCAAATTTCATTTATTTAAATTAATAATTAAATAAAAAAGGGGGGCGAGCAATGTTTTGTATTATGTTTACAGCCAGTATATTTTCATTAAATCTAAATAAGATAAAATTATTGGCGTTTAAGAATCCAAATCTTGTAGGAATATTATATTATATAAGTCAACAGCAATTCAGATCTGTTGAATATTTGCACCTAACTAAATTGCTATTAGTAATATTTTAGTATTGAAAATCCAGTATGGTTTTAAATTTGAATCTGGAGTAATCTACAGGGTGCGGCAACTAAAGTATTACAAGCTTATACCTCCAAAACTGTAAAAGATTGAGCAACAACATTTTTTATGATAACAGAAAGGGCTGTATATTAGGCTAGAAATGAGTTTTAAAAAACCTCCCCATTTTAATGAATTTAAAAATAAAAAAAAATGTGATGATAGATAATTTTTTTTATATTTTATGTAATATCCGCATCAAAATAGGTCCAGCCTATTTTTTTCAGATTTTTTGAAAAACGTTTAGTAGCCCTAAAAAATGCGGGGTGAAATTCTATAAATATTAAAAACCGGTGCGAAATTTTTGTAAATTTAAATGTGTCTACCAAAAGTAAGCCACCAAAAAAAGAGTGAAAAATGTACGTTTACAACCTCTAATAAAGGGGGGGCTGAAATGTGGTACATTTTTCACTTTAATTCAATTTTGCTCGATCTAATTTTAGTTTCCTATTTTTAGTAGGCATATTTGAATTAAAGAAAATAATCTTGTTCTGCTTTTTAATATTTATAGATTTCGTTCCCCTATTTATTAGATGTACTAAACATTTTGCAAAAAAAAATCTAAAAAAATAGGATGTACCAATTTTGATGCGGATATTGTTTAAAATATAAAAAAATATATATCATTTCTTTTAAAATTTTTGTGTTGCCCCTTAATCCTTAAAATAGAGTGTCTTTTCAAAACAAACTTAAAGCTTAATATATGACTCGTTTTGTGTAATAAAACCATAACAAATTTTGTTGCTCAATCTGTTATAGTTTTGGAGATATCAGCTTGTAATACTTTAAGTTGCCGCACTCTGTATATCATCATAAAAATAATTGTAGATAGTTTAGAATCCATATCTGCTAGTATACATATAATGAGATTAATGTCTAATACTTAAGTTACCAAAGTGTCAAGTGTGGACATGCACAATTGAATGATTGTGTTTGTTGTTTCGGCTCCACCATATTTGTTTGTAATTTAAAATAAGAGATTAAGTTGAAATAGACAGATGAATAAATTACAATTAGTTCCAGTGAAATTTGATATAACTTTTTCCGTGATAACCACTTACTAAGTAAGCAAGCAGCTCCACTACTTAAAAAAAATTGTAATCCAATAATAGTCAAGGACTTAGTCATGGGTGATAGGTTTTCTTGTAGAGAGTTTTATTTCAATACCATTTATTTTTCTTTGGTAAGAATGTTGTTAATTTGCATTGATTTTAGACAATGTACAACATATTTTTTTAAGCTTAAGTTTTGCATGTGTTACGTGTTAACTATATGCTGCAATTGTGATTATTTAGCAAACTAATGCTTGAAAGTCAAAGTTATTCTTTCAAATGAAGGATTGTCTTAGCTCTTATTTCCTACTAGACTGTCTTACGGTTGGAGCACAGAAAACCATTCAAGTGTGTGGTTTAGCCGTTACAGATTAACAGGAGTTAAGTTATTTATTAAAGCGTTTTCAATGTATACATTGAAAGTTTTATTAAAAGAGTACAAATTAATATGAAAAGTGATAGAAGCTTTCTAAAAACATAAACAAAAAATGTTCGAATTTGACGTTTAAAGTTTCATATTAGATAGAAGCGTTTGTTTCTTGATGTTCTCATATGTACTGTTCATTTCTGTTGTCTGTATTCTTTTATTTCATGTATTTGTTTCAATGCAAATTTTTTAAACACAAAAATGATAATGTTGTGTGTTTGAGGTTTTGGCACTCTCATGCTTTTTAAATTATTTACATATTTTTAAATTTAAATGGAAAGAAAAGGGAGTCATAACGTCCGAGAAAGATTGAAAAAAATTTGAAGTAGTTTACAAGCATGAATAATGAAATGTAGCCTACATTTTTGTAGTTTATGTATCTGCTAATATAAGTTTTTATATCGGACGCCTTATTCGCCTTCCTGCGCCTTGCGTTTATAAATCTTTTGTGAGAATCTAAAATTGTTTTATAGATAATAAGTTTGTTTCCAATAAACATATACATATATAGTAAGAAGAATAAGTTATTTATTTTGTATACGACAGTATAAATTATTTTCATTTTATATTTTTTATTCCAATTAAAATTGTTTGATCTCAGTATCTGTAAAAGTTGTAGTGTTAAATAAAGTTCTTTTTGCAATAATAATATTTTTTTACTTTTAATATAGGGAGGTATTGATTATCTGCAGAGATGGCAAATGACCGGTCATTTTTAAATCGGTAAGTGACCGGTCACTTTGGTCATTTTTGAAATGTAAAAGAATGCATTTCACTCAAAATATTGTGTCGTAAGTTTTAAAATGTTATATGTAGGGCTGGGCGATATTGAAAATTTAATATTGATGATGTCGATAATAGCATGTTTCTCGAGAGTGTCCACATTGCAGTAAAGCACCCCTCCCCACCTCCTTACTTTTGCTACAGGTATTTGGTTTAATGATGTCTGGTATTTTGTAATTGAAAACAATGTTTGTCTGCTGAAAGTCGAAAATCAATGTTTCAGAAAATGATAGACATCTTTCTGGCAATTATTTAGTTAAACTTTAAATGGCCAAAAATACACAGCCTATAGGTTTTTTCTGAATGAGCGGTCGTTTTTATGATCATTTACCGTGTCTTAAATTTAATAAAAAACAAAAAATCGATGGTAGTGGTGACCGAGCCTGGCAGAAAGATTGCGCTTGCGCAGATCGACTATTCGACATGCGTAGAATACAAATCTTTTTTTTTGAGCACGTTTATATTGAAATATGACGCCCCTTCCGCATCGTATTTTTGGGCGGACCAATCTCATTTTGATGCGGTTTCATACCAGTGTGACTACCAATCTATTAAGCCTACATCAGGTTTTCTGCGTTAATTCGGCTGGGCTGTAAAATGTATACAGACCCAGACACCACGGTAAAATTAGGTTTGTCGGTAATCTCGGACCCCAAAACGTGCATTTCCGTCAAAATCTCAACTTCCAAAATTTTGACCAATACATTATCTGCCTCTAGCTATACTCTGTATAGCAAGGAAGGTAAAAAGGGATAATTATTTAGTTAAAAGTAGAGTAGGTGATCTAAGTTGAGAGTCAATATGGGATGATATGTTTCAGTTGTTGCAATAATTGCGTCAATTAGAATAATCAATTTAATGTATATTGATTATCTGTATATAAAATACTTTAACAATATGTGTTTATTTTAATCTTATATGCATTTCGGCATGTTTACATGCCATTGTCAGAGGTTATATTAGAAAGTAAACAGTTCGTGTTGTTATAGCAATAGAACTTGGTGACTTGATCTCGGTAATCGTCTGCAGATGACTTGATTTCTTATTCCAAAATGTCCAATAGAGGAGAATTTAAGAGATCAATTTGCTCATTCATTAACGGTACAGTTTTTAAATGTTTGTGAATTTCAAAAGCTTTTAGTATATCTAATTTATGTTTATCATCACAAAAGTGTAAACATTTCATACTGTTATTAGATGTCATTGAAAGATTGTGTTCTTGTAAGTGTTTAGCGTAATTGGATTTATATGGGTGTTGGTATTTGTAACAACGTACATGTTCTTTATACCTAATATCAAAATTTCTAATTGTCCGGCTTATGTAAACCGAATTACAATGCGAACAATTTAATTTTTAAATGCCGGATTTTAGCGAATCATCTGTTTTTGATTTTGCATTTACCAATGTGTTTGAAATGTTTTTAGTTGTCTTAAAACTTACTTTATATTTACTTGTTTTGTTCATAATTTTACCAATTTTTTTTTGATTTTTCACCAAAATATGGGATCGAAGCATATTTAATTGTATCGAACGAAGTTAGGGTATTCGGATAAATTTTTTGAATGGCTAATTTATAATCTTTTTCTTTAATTAATGTATCAACAAGTTTAGTATTATAACCATTACTGTATGCAATTTGTTTAATAATTGAAATTTCCTCTATTATAATTAATTTCATCTAAAGGGACCGTCAAAGCTCTATGTATCAGGGAGCTATATGCTGTTAATTCATGTGTTTTATGATGAGAAAAATCGATGTTATCGATATATCGGTAAGTGTTTTCCAGCCCTGATTGTATGTAATATAATCTAGAAAAATTTTTCCATTCTGTAAATTGTGAAAAATTTAAAAAGAAGAAAATTATGCAAATTGTACAGGGTGAGTAAAAGGCGAAGCTAATGTCTGTAACTTCGTAAATATTGATCTTATGAAAAAATAGCCTTAACAAAAGATGTTTGATAAATTTCAGCGAATACTTTTTCGATGTTTAATTTAATATACCTTCAGTTATTTGGCGACTATAATTACCGGTTTTTGATTTTTTAAAAGGTTATATTTTTTCACATTTTTGATTTAGCAATTGTTTCCCTTTCTGGTAAGCTATAAAATATATAAAAAATTGAAAATCAACAAAATATGCATTAGTTAGCCAACTTTTATCAAGGTACATTTATCATAGAATCAATATTTACTATGACACTATGCATTACTTTTTACTCGCCCTAAGTAAATTTAAAATAAAAATTCAATGCCTAATCCAAATCCCAAATGAAATTTAAAAAAATGTATTATCGTTTTTAAGTTACCACTCGAACAAGAAGTCCACTGCTGTCTGTATTTATATTTATATAAATAGTATTATTTGCTGGCTGCATTGTTTTCACACTCTGGCTCGGTTTTTAGAAGTGATTTTTGTTATCTAAGGCAGAAAATTAGTTGTTTGTTTTCTTATGAAGTTTTATTCAGATGAGTAATGAATTTAATCAGTTACTGACTTTAATTGACTTCGAGATTGATAATTTAATATATCTGCGATATTTGTGCGAAATGCACGAGGTTAAGCATGAAAATTTCACGTCAAACTGTCAAATGAATTTAACTAATTTAAATTGGTTTCTGTGATTTTACAGGGTGAAAATAAGTTATAAACTACCTTTGAAAGCCTCTGGGAATATCAAAACTATCGGGTACTTAAAGGCCGGTACAGACCGAGATCAAACACAAACGAACGCCAACGAACGCAAATATGGCGTTGGCGTTCGGGGTTGGAAACAATTCGTCAGCGTATGCTTGCAGTCGTCCACACCAAAGTTTCGCATTCGAGCAGTGGCAGTTCGGAGCGGTTGGTAAACGTTCGGTGCTACTCTGTCCGAATTCGAATTAATTAGTCATAATATTAGTATGTCCAGCGATGATGGGATTCATAATAATGCATTCGTTGATAACCATAAATTTTTTTTTAACTTCCGGAATATCGCACTTAAATTCGTCTGCAATGCTTCCCCAAATATCCACCTTCTTTTTGGTTAATTTATAGTGCATATTTGTTGGGTCCCATAGCATGGGTTTGCCGCGGTAGCACTCTATTAATTTCAAACTTAACTCGTCGCTCCACTCCATCTTTATCAATTATTTAAATTTTTTTATTGAAATACGTCCCAAACAGTCCAAACGCTTACCAACGACTGAAAAGTGACAAATCCTGTCCAAACCAAAACGAATCTTTCTTTGAGGTACCGCTCTACTAGCGAACGCAATCGAACGCCAACGAACCCCTTGGCAAGCGTTGGTAAGCGTTCGTTCGCGTTCGCCAATCCCGTACACACCAAACTCAAACGGTTCCACATGTGCCTTTGTTGGCGTTTGTTTGCGTTCGGTCTCCGGTCTGTACGGGCCTTTAGACTTCATAGGTTAAGGCCGGTACAGACCGAGATCAAACACAAACGAACGCAAATGTGGCGTTGGCGTTCGGGGTTGGAAACAATTCGTCAGCGTATGCTTGCAGTCGTCCACACCAAAGTTTCGCATTCGAGCACTGGCAGTTCGGAGCGGTTGGTAAACGTTGGGTGCTACTCTGTCCGAATTCGAATTTACGTTTTATTTAATAATACAGTAATTAATTAGTCATAATATTAGTATGTCCAGCGATGATGAGGAATGTGTGGTACCTTCACGGCGCATTTCTCGGCGATAAGATGATAGCAAGCTTTCCTTTTTTTTTTAACTTCCGGACTATCGCACTTAAATTCGTCTGAAATGCTTCTCCAAATATCCACCTTCTTTTTGGTTAATTTATAGTGCATATTTGTTGGGTCCCATAGCATGGGTTTGTCGCGGTAGCACTCTATTAATTTCAAACTTAACTCGTCGCTCCACTCCATTTTTATCTATTAATTAAAATTTTTTATTGAAATACGTCCCAAACAGTCCACACGCTTACCAACGACTGAAAAGTGACAAATCCTGTCCAAACCAAAACGAATCTTTCTTTGAGGTACCGCTCTACTAGCGAACGCAATCGAACGCCAACGAACCCCTTGGCAAGCGTTGGTAAGCGTTCGTTCGCGTTCGCCAATCCCGTACACACCAAACTCAAACGGTTCCACATGTGCCTTCGTTGGCGTTTGTTTGCGTTCGGTCTCCGGTCTGTACGGGCCTTTAGATGAAATAAAATGAGTTTTGCTTAGCAAAATTTTTATAACCTGTTGGTCGTTAAATGAAGAAAAATCTGGTAAAAATCAGCGACAGTAAAACGAAAGCATTCTGCTTTCAGAGTTACTAAAAAAAATAAGTTTTTTGGTAACCTAGCGATTAAAATGAAATAAAGAAAATTTCTGGCACTCGCCGCGCCGGTTAAACAGTAGCACGCTGGTGGTTGTTGAAAACAGCACGTCATTATTTATTTGTTTCATAGTTCGTTATTTGTTTGACTGTAGTTCTAAAGTGCTACAGAATAGCCGCAAATTGGATAAAGTTGAAAAATTAATATTGCGACTTTACTGGAAGTGTTAAACTTCCAAAAATTCTATTTTATTTTATTTTAATTAAACATGCAATTTTAAGCCTTTTCAGACACTTTAAACAGCATTTGTAATTTTTCCTGTGCAGATTTTTCAAAACTTTAATAACTCCAAAAATATTGAATATCGAATCGAAAAATCGTAAGTCCGCAGTCTGTGTTCTCGAGTTTTGGAACACCCATTAGAAATCTGTGTGTTTAGTATTGTTATGTTTTCTATTTTTATTGAATTATGTTGTTTCTTTTATCAATGCTAGTTTTTAAGATTTTTATTTAATTTGGATTAAGAAAAATAAAGTGTATTTTTTCTAGTGTAACCTTATTTTATAAAAAATATATTTCGGAAAATTTTAGTAAATTTGGAAATTTTTTGGTAATAGTTGTGGAATAACATTTTAGACACATGGCAACACTGTTTGCGTCAGCTGTCATTCATAATGTAGTAATGTTTCGAATGGGATACCATGCTGCAAAGCCCTACAATTTAATAAATTTCAATAATGGCATTTGTAATAAAATTCGTAAAAGGCGTACGGAATCACTGGAAAAAATCTACGTTTGCTGCTTTAGCTATAACATATGGTTGTAATTACACCAAAGAGTATATCGAGTAAGTTTCAATAACGTAACCTATAATAACTTTCTGGTTTTTATTAATTTTCTTGCAGAATACAAAAGCTGATGCGAGAATATTGTGAAAAAGCTGCTGTTTATGGAAATGAACGTATAGCTCCAAACGAAAACCCTCGAAACGTGACCGTCATTTTAAATCCAAATGCTAATAAACGTAAAGCCGCAGCGAATTTTGAAAAATATTGTGCTCCTATTTTATACTTAGCTGGTATTTGCGTGGACGTTGTGCAAACAGAATCGGAAGGTCACGCAAAAACCTTGATGGAAAATTTGCTTAAAACAGACACTGTCGTTGTGGCTGGTGGTGACGGGACCCTTTCGGAAGTTGTCACTGGATTATTACGAAAATCTACTGTGGATAGAGTTGATTTACCTATAGGTAAAGATTTGGCTTTGGTAATTTTTGGAGTCACATTAAATTTTCTTTTAAGGAATTTTGCCATTGGGGAAAAGCAATACGATTGGTAAAAGTCTTTTTCCCGGTGGTGAACATTTACAAAATGTTCGCTCGTTAGCTGATGCCTCCTTGGCTGTTATAGAAGAATGTACTAGACCAATTGATGTAATGAAAATAGAATTGATTGACGATGAAGAATCACAAGGTTCTAATTTTAAGAATACCGTATGCAAACATATAATAAAATGGTTATGTATAATTTTAGGAAAACCTGTTTATGCTGTCTCGGGTATCGAGTGGGGAGCTTATAGAGATGCACAGGCACGAAAAGACAAATATTGGTATTTTGGCCCGTTACGCAACTATGTGACATACGTATTCAACGGGTAAATTATTTCTGAAAAATAATTCAATTTTTTACATAACTTATTTCTTCAGGTTCAAAGGCAATCTCAGTTGGAATTGTGACGCTAACATAAATTACTCATTACCATGTGAAGGGTGTGCAAATTGTTTAAGTCCCCAAATTCAAAATCAGTCTTCAGGGCGATGGTATCACAGATTTTTACCTTATAGGCAACAAAAACCTAACAACTTTCCAAAAACTGTGAATGTTCACTGTACAGAAATTCATGAAAAGAAAATATCGACGTTGGACCTAGCTTTAGCAACAACTAACACCTTAGCAATGACTGACGATCTTCCACAATTAAAACTAAATCTTGGACCTAATTCAGTAGATTATTTTGACTTTGTTAGACAAGGCTGGCAATCGGAAAACGGAAAAATTCGAAATATCATGGAAACTATAGAAGCCAGGCAAATTGAAATAAAACCAGCTGAAGCTTCTACTGAAATAAATGAAAAGTGGTTCTCAATAGACAAAGAAGATTTTGAAGTGAAACCAGTGAGGATTACATTGTTGCCTAGAGCAATACAAATGTTTTGTAAACAAGCTGGTGCAAATGTTATTATGTAGTTATTTTTGTTAAGTTTATATAAATATAAAGTTTGGTGGTAATTTTTAAGATGTTATTGAGCTAGTACCATTTTGTGTTGGAAGAAAGGACGACGAATTAATTGTTTGCAGTGTTTTCTATCAATTGCTTTGTCATCATTCTTGTTATTTTTCAGTTGAGTATAAACAGAAAGCCACTTTTAATTAACCCTTCTGTTACGAGAGCCGGTATATTCTGTAAACCTTCGACTGCCAAATAAGCGGGGGATGGATTGTTACGCAAGGTTTTATAATGCATTCGTAGCAGGAAACGCTTGCATCTGACGTTGCATATGTGCACAGCGTGTAAAGCGATGTTACAAAAATACTTTTGCAAATTCGGGTACCGAACTGGATATAGGCACTGCAATGAATCTACTATGGCGGCTATAAACGGGATCGTTTTAAGCTGAGGGGCTAGAATTGCTTGATTTAGTATGTTATGTTCCAGATATAAAATCTGTTTTAAATGTCTTCCATAAGTTTATTTGATATTTTGATTTATATTGAAATTGGTTCAAGGGAATTAATAGAAGGTGAAGCTGTATTAAATTTTGAATACATTGTCATGCGTTAATGCTGCAAGTGATAGCAAGTCTAGTAGTTTACTAGACTGTGGTGATAGTGTGGTTGGGGCATTGTGTCAACAGACTTTAAATTAAAAGGACCACTGTATGTGATCAAAATTTGTATAAACATCATTATAGTCCAGCCATAAGGTACTTTTGTAGGGAAATAACTCAGGAATGTAACTGTTTTTGCTTAAACCCTTTAATTGGGCGTCCAAAAAATACCCTTGTGAATTCTAACTCGGTTGGGAACCCAAAAATTGTTTTGACATGCAAAAAATCACAAAATTGTGGATTGTTAGTTTCCATTGCATATTACAGTAAAAGTAGTCCTAAGAAAAAAAAGGGGATACAATTCTGCGTAAAACATAAAAAAGTGAAGAATTTTCTAGTGTTAATAGGTTCTAAAATACGCCCTTCCAAAGAACCACAATTTTTACCTTCCATGCTATATGGAGATAGCTATAGGAAGGTATTGTTATTGTCAAAATTTCAGAACCAATATAGTTTATATTTTATTCGTTTCCTAATAGAGCATTACATAATTTTTCATAATGCATATTACAAAATACATATTACAATACTACTTATTTAAAATAAAAAATAACAAGTACCTACAAAACAATGCATTTAAAAAATAACGCAGAAGTAAACGTTGAAAAAAAATACAATAAAAATATGAAGAAGTAAAACATTTAAAAATATCTTTTTTGTTAATGTATGTGTCTCCACAAATTTCCCTTATTTAACATTCTGTAAATACTTTAATTTTTTAGTAGCTATAATGCGAATACAAAGTCTAGAATAATGTAAAACATTACATATTTGAAAATTCGTCCTAATTATAGAATTAGAAAATAAAAATAACACAAGCAATTTGTATGAAACAACTACAAATACCTTATTTATTCTTGGACAAAAGGTAGAGTTTCTTTTACTTCTAAGGTAAATATAATTAAACAAATAGTATTAAAGTAAAGAATATTCAAAATAATTATCTTAGGTACTACTTTTTTCTTATTACAAATTAAATACTATTTACATATCACAAAATAACTAACGCAGAAGTTCATATATCTGTATTTAGATACAAACCATTTTGCTTTGACATTATACTGTCAATGGGGTGCCCACCTCCGCAAGTTCACATAAGTCTTGCAGAGCCTTATCAAGCACGTAATGGTCTGGCAACATAACTACAATATTACTAGGTGGTAAGTAAAAAAAACAGCTTTGATACTATAATGTATGTTTCTTTTTTTTTTGGGGTACTTACGGAGCCACCCCCATTGACACGAAACCGATCTCACCAGCCAGACTTGCATTTTAGTGGATGAAATTAATTTTAGAATAGGGAGAGATTTGAAATTTCCATGTAGCCTCTGACGTTGCTAGCTCTTAGACTATTAATGACGGAGAGGAAAGTGCGGTACAAATTCATATTTAGTGTAGTGGCCGTGGTAACAAAAACAGTTAGTTTTGGTAATTCAATTGGCAGTATTTTGTAGAGTTATAAAACACGTTTTCCCTGAGTGTTGCATTCTTATAATAAGTTACTCAAAATATACTGCAACGCCTTTCTGACTTTGCAGGGCCGAAGCGCCAAAGTGAAATTATAGCTTGCAGAAAAAAATTAAATTGTAACCAATCTTCCGTTCTAACAGCCTATAAAGTTTTAAAAACAATAATATATTTTTTTTAATTTTCTAAATTTTGCGATCGTTTTCAGATTTTTGATATTAATTTTGTTCCATCGTATACCATCCACAAAGGGCTCTTAAACAAATTGTAGCTGATGCCGTTCAGACGACTCCGTTTTGGGTAAGTAGATGTTAAATTGGAGATTTTCAAAAAGTTGTAGCGGCCGCCATTTTGAAGCTAGCGAGTTCGGTAAAAAAGTTTTCGATTTGTCTTAAGCTCTTTTCTTATTTGACCCTATAGTAGATTTCTAAGAATAAAATTTATGTAGGCAACGCTACGATGTCACATAGCGTATAAAATAGTAAAAACAGAACCGCCTGCCCGATAGCTGATTAGATGCGCTTCGGATATAGAACTAAAAATCGATATAAAGGTTCATTTAAAGAGATTAAAAATACGCAAAAAATTAATAATATATTTTAACTGGAGCTAATTGATTGGCGTAGTTAAAATCACGTAACTTCCGGAAAATACATTCTTGGTATTAAAAAGCATCGTTTTTTTCTTAATTTTTAAATTAGTTGAAAATTCTTGCTAATCCTAATAAATTATTTCAAATAGTCTATCGAATTGAAGGCGCCAAAGTAAAATTTGGGAGATTAATAAAAACAAATTTGTAGTTTATTGAAAGTTCTTGTGCCTCAAAATCGCGTCGGCAGTTTTTGAAAAATATTTCTTTCTAATTTGCAAACTCTTGAAGTACCGCTATCTTTACTTCATCGTATACTACCAACGAGGGGCTATCAAATCAGCTGTAGCTGATTCAGAACAACTTTTTGAATTAAATGAGCGTTAAAGTCGAGATTTTCTAAAAGGTGTAGCGGCCGGCATCTGAAGCTAGAGAGTTCGGTAAAAAGTTTTCGATTTGCCTTAAGTTTTTCTCTCAGATTCCGTGCTTAAATTTCCAAAATTTAGTTTTGGAATAAAAAACGCTACCAAAATACATATGTTTCCGGTTTCGGATTTTTTGAAAAGCTTAACTAGAACTACAATTTTTGATATACCTCTTTATTTAAAATTTCATTTAAATCGGTCTAGTACTTCCTGTAGAAGCGCCACACACTCACCCACCCACAGACAGACATTTTAAAAACAACTTTTTGGAGTTCTGTGTGCCCGAAAACGTGTATTTCCGTTAAAATCTAGATTTCAAACATTTTCATGAAATCAATACCTATATCGAAGGTCTGGGAATGTAAAAACTTTCCTGATAAGTTAGTTCAGTTTAAATCCATACTTACTAGGTATTCTTTAAATTATTCTTATTGTTATTCTTTAAATTATCAGCGTTATCTATACTTCAAATAGAAGCAGAATTAATGCAGTCTTTGAATTATGACAAAATAATAGACGATTTCGCTGGATTAAAAGCAAGAAAAAACACTATATAATTTTTTTTATAAGTTAGTTATTGTTTATTACTTGTGATGTATTTTCGTTTTGTGACTTATTGTTGGATTGTTCCTACTAAAATAATTTTTTTTTAATAATTACAATTATGTATTTCCTTCAGCTGATATTTATCTTTATTTGTTTGTAAATTCACGTGTAAATAAACGTTTGGTGCTAGTGAAATGGGCGGCGCTATTATTTAAAATCATGCCGATATTAAACCTATATTTAGGGCCCGTGTTTGACTTTTTTGTCTAGGGCCCTCAAATTTCTAAAATAGCCCCTGTCCCTTTGATGCAGGCAAATTTACAGCGTTGGTGTCACCGTTACCTAAATGCTGCGCATTCTAATGGAGTCAGGTTTAGTAAGTTTTTCTGATTTATATCCATACCCTTAGACAACAGTAAAGATATTGTTTCCTGTGAACCTCCTCTAGCTGCCTCATGTAAGACAGTATCACCAAAAATATCAAGCATATTAATATCTGCACCGTTTTCAAGAAGTAAATTTACAGCGTCGGTGTGGTCTTTAAACGCTGCACGATGTAGTGGTGTCTGTTTTGCTAAGTTTTGCTTATTTATTTCCATACCCTGAGACAACAGTAAAGATATTGTTTCTGGTGAACCTCCCCTGGCTGCCTCATGTAAAATAGTATCTCCATTAATATCACGCACATTAATATCTGCACCGTTTGCAAGAAGCAATTTTACAGCGTCAATGTGGCCTTTAAACGCTGCAAGATGTAGTGGTGTCATGCATTTTAAGTTTTGTTGATTTATTTCTATACCCTTAGACAACAGTAAAGATATTGTTTTTGGTGAACCTCCGGAGGCTGCCTCATGTAGTATTGTATCACCAACAATGTCAAGCATATTAATATCTGCACCTTTTTCAAGAAGCAAATTTACAACCCCGTTGTGGCCTTTGAATGCTGCACGATGTAGTGGTGTCTGTTTTGCTAAGTTTTGCTTATTTATTTCCATACCCCGAGACAACAGTAAATATATTGTTTCTGGTGAACCTCCGGAGGCTGCCTCATGTAGTATTGTATCACCAACAATGTCAAGCATATTAATATCTGCACCTTTTTCAAGAAGCAAATTTACAACGCCGTTGTGGCCTTTGAATGCTGCACGATGTAGTGGTGTCTGTTTTGCTAAGTTTTGCTTATTTATTTCCATACCCTGAGACAACAGTAAAGATATTGTTTCTGGTGAACCTCCCCTGGCTGCCTCATGTAAAATAGTATCTCCATTAATATCACGCACATTAATATCTGCACCGTTTGCAAGAAGCAATTTTACAGCGTCAATGTGGCCTTTAAACGCTGCAAGATGTAGTGGTGTCATGCATTTTAAGTTTTGTTGATTTATTTCTATACCCTTAGACAACAGTAAAGATATTGTTTTTTGTGAACCTCCCCTAACTGCCTCATGTAAGATAGTATCTCCATTAATATCACGCATATTAATATCTGCACCCTTTGCAAGAAGCAATTTTACAGCGTCAATGTGGCCTTTAAACGCTGCAAGATGTAGTGGTGTCATGCATTTTAAGTTTTGTTGATTTATTTCTATACCCTTAGACAACAGTAAAGATATTGTTTTTTGTGAACCTCCCCTAACTGCCTCATGTAAGATAGTATCTCCATTAATATCACGCATATTAATATCTGCACCCTTTGCAAGAAGCAATTTTACAGCGTCAATGTGGCCTTTAAACGCTGCAAGATGTAGTGGTGTCTGTTTTGCTAAGTTTTGTTTATTTATTTCCATACCCTGAGACAACAGTAAAGATATTGTTTCTGGTGAACCTCCGGAGGCTGCCTCATGTAGTATTGTATCACCAACAATGTCAAGCATATTAATATCTGCACCTTTTTCAAGAAGCAAATTTACAACGCCGTTGTGGCCTTTGAATGCTGCACGATGTAGTGGTGTCTGTTTTGCTAAGTTTTGCTTATTTATTTCCATACCCTGAGACAACAGTAAAGATATTGTTTCTGGTGAACCTCCCCTGGCTGCCTCATGTAAAATAGTATCTCCATTAATATCACGCACATTAATATCTGCACCGTTTGCAAGAAGCAATTTTACAGCGTCAATGTGGCCTTTAAACGCTGCAAGATGTAGTGGTGTCATGCATTTTAAGTTTTGTTGATTTATTTCTATACCCTTAGACAACAGTAAAGATATTGTTTTTTGTGAACCTCCCCTAACTGCCTCATGTAAGATAGTATCTCCATTAATATCACGCATATTAATATCTGCACCCTTTGCAAGAAGCAATTTTACAGCGTCAATGTGGCCTTTAAACGCTGCAAGATGTAGTGGTGTCATGCATTTTAAGTTTTGTTGATTTATTTCTATACCCTTAGACAACAGTAAAGATATTGTTTTTTGTGAACCTCCCCTAACTGCCTCATGTAAGATAGTATCTCCATTAATATCACGCATATTAATATCTGCACCCTTTGCAAGAAGCAATTTTACAGCGTCAATGTGGCCTTTAAACGCTGCACGATCTAGTGGTGTCCGTTTTGCTAAGTTTTGCTTATTTATTTCCATACCCTGAGACAACAGTAAAGATATTGTTTCTGGTGAACCTCCGGAGGCTGCGTCATGTAGTATTGTATCACCAACAATGTCAAGCATATTAATATCTGCACCTTTGTCAAGAAGCAAATTTACAACCCCGTTGTGGCCTTTGAATGCTGCACGATGTAGTGGTGTCTGTTCTGCTAAGTTTTGCTTATTTATTTCCATACCCCGAGACAACAGTAAATATATTGTTTCTGGTAAACCTCCGGAGGCTACCTCATGTAAAATAGTATCTCCATTAATATCACGCACATTAATATCTGCACCTTTTTCAAGAAGCAAATTTACAACCCCGTTGTGGCCTTTGAATGCTGCACGATGTAGTGGTGTCTGTTTTGCTAAGTTTTGCTTATTTATTTCCATACCCCGAGACAACAGTAAATATATTGTTTCTGGTGAACCTCCGGAGGCTGCCTCATGTAGTATTGTATCACCAACAATGTCAAGCATATTAATATCTGCACCTTTTTCAAGAAGCAAATTTACAACGCCGTTGTGGCCTTTGAATGCTGCACGATGTAGTGGTGTCTGTTTTGCTAAGTTTTGCTTATTTATTTCCATACCCTGAGACAACAGTAAAGATATTGTTTCTGGTGAACCTCCCCTGGCTGCCTCATGTAAAATAGTATCTCCATTAATATCACGCACATTAATATCTGCACCGTTTGCAAGAAGCAATTTTACAGCGTCAATGTGGCCTTTAAACGCTGCAAGATGTAGTGGTGTCATGCATTTTAAGTTTTGTTGATTTATTTCTATACCCTTAGACAACAGTAAAGATATTGTTTTTGGTGAACCTCCGGAGGCTGCCTCATGTAGTATTGTATCACCAACAATGTCAAGCATATTAATATCTGCACCTTTTTCAAGAAGCAAATTTACAACGCCGTTGTGGCCTTTGAATGCTGCACGATGTAGTGGTGTCTCTTTTGCTAAGTTTTGCTTATTTATTTCCATACCCTGAGACAACAGTAAAGATATTGTTTCTGGTGAACCTCCCCTGGCTGCCTCATGTAAAATAGTATCTCCATTAATATCACGCACATTAATATCTGCACCGTTTGCAAGAAGCAATTTTACAGCGTCAATGTGGCCTTTAAACGCTGCAAGATGTAGTGGTGTCATGCATTTTAAGTTTTGTTGATTTATTTCTATACCCTTAGACAACAGTAAAGATATTGTTTTTTGTGAACCTCCCCTAACTGCCTCATGTAAGATAGTATCTCCATTAATATCACGCATATTAATATCTGCACCGTTTGCAAGAAGCAATTTTACAGCGTCAATGTGGCCTTTAAACGCTGCAAGATGTAGTGGTGTCATGCATTTTAAGTTTTGTTGATTTATTTCTATACCCTTAGACAACAGTAAAGATATTGTTTTTTGTGAACCTCCCCTAACTGCCTCATGTAAGATAGTATCTCCATTAATATCACGCATATTAATATCTGCACCCTTTGCAAGAAGCAATTTTACAGCGTCAATGTGGCCTTTAAACGCTGCAAGATGTAGTGGTGTCATGCATTTTAAGTTTTGTTGATTTATTTCTATACCCTTAGACAACAGTAAAGATATTGTTTTTTGTGAACCTCCCCTAACTGCCTCATGTAAGATAGTATCTCCATTAATATCACGCATATTAATATCTGCACCGTTTGCAAGAAGCAATTTTACAGCGTCAATGTGGCCTTTAAACGCTGCAAGATGTAGTGGTGTCATGCATTTTAAGTTTTGTTGATTTATTTCTATACCCTTAGACAACAGTAAAGATATTGTTTTTTGTGAACCTCCCCTAACTGCCTCATGTAAGATAGTATCTCCATTAATATCACGCATATTAATATCTGCACCGTTTTCAAGAAGCAAATTTACAACGCCGTTGTGGCCTTTGAATGCTGCACGCTGTAGTGGTGTCTGTTTTGCTAAGTTTTGCTTATTTATTTCCATACCCTGAGACAACAGTAAAGATATTGTTTCTGGTGAACCTCCGGAGGCTGCCTCATGTAGTATTGTATCACCAACAATGTCAAGCATATTAATATCTGCACCTTTTTCAAGAAGCAAATGTACAACGCCGTTGTGGCCTTTGAATGCTGCACGATGTAGTGGTGTCTGTTTTGCTAAGTTTTGCTTATTTATTTCCATACCCAGACACAACAGTAAAGATATTGTTTCTTGTGAACCTCCCGAGGTTGCAATATGCAGTACACTATCTCCAAATGGATCAAGTACATGAATATCTGCACCTAGCGCAAGAAGCACATTGAAAGTGGTTACGTGACCGTTGCTTGCTGCACATTGTAATGGGGTAGCGTAATTTGCATCCTGCTTATCTATTTGAGCTCCAGCCAATAACAGTAAAGATGCTATTGGCTCGAAACCGTTGCTAGCTGCTTTGTGTAATGATGTGTCTCCCTTACTACCAACAGCATCAACATCTACACCTCTAGATATCAGAAAACGGACAACATGAACATGACCTTCACCCGCTGCAATATGTAGTGGTGTATTACGGTCTGCATATTGCCGAGAAATGTCAACTTTAACTTTTAAATTACTTGAAATAGCACATATTTCGTTTGCAATTGCAAACGATCCACTAGCAATTGCATAGTCTAAGGAATTGTAGCCCAATACATCATTTTGAATATTTGTTTTTTTATCATTTAAAAGTAATTTAGCAACATTTACTGCGCCACTGCCAGACTCTTTGTTTATATTGGAATATTTATTGGACGCTCCAGAAGTGTCATAATTTCCGTAGAGTGCTGTTATGTGAAGAACAGATCTACCTAATCCATCTTCAGAAAATGCTTGGTTTGTTGAGGTATGTATTGCACTGCTTGCCTCTTCGAAACGACCATTTATGACAGCCAAGTGCGTAGGATGATTCTTCAAAACAATTCGATCAAACATATTAAACAAGAATTGGTGCTGATAATTAAACCGTTCGTTTAGTAAAATTAGTATAGTGTTTCTTACTTGGTCATTTTGGTTGTTAAAATTTTCGGCCAGCCATTTCGCACATATGTACTCAGCAAAACTGCGGTGAACAAATTCGTTTTCTGTAACCATAATTCCATCTCTAAGCAAATACTGCGCCCCTTCTTGTAAAACGCTTTTAAAGTTAATTACCTTTTCTTCGATGTTTAGGTTTTGAAGGTGATCTTTGTCAAATAATATTTGAAGTGCACAAAACAATTGAATTTCCTTATAATTTACAATCTTATTAATCAGATCTATTTCTTGCCGGCTATATTTATCATAGTGTATATTTGTTACTGCAATAATAAATTTTTCATATAAGTCTAGCAAATCAAAATTTTTGTTAAACTGTATGGTGTTTGTTGTAAGCGATTCTAAACACTCATCTCTAAATGCGTCTGCTAATAGCTTTGTCTGCAAGGGTATACCCATAAATTGATAAGTTTTGTCATATAAATTTTGTGCAGCTGCTTCAAGCAGTTCTTCAACAAATCTTTCAATTATGTGATGACTCTTTGCATCTGAAATGTGAGCACTGTGAATATTAGTAAAGTATTTTTGCAAAAATGTCCGCTGATCATTCTGACTAAATGATTTCAGAGTCATTGAAATAGAATTTAACTCTTCTTCTAAGTGAAATTTAACGAAAGGCCGTGTTGTCAACCACATTTGATAACCTTCTTGTTGAATACATTTTGCTATGTTTGTGACCTCATGTTTATGTGAAAGAGAAATCTCATCGAATCCATCCAATATAATAAGTATGTCTTTTGCATCTAAAAACTTCTGAAAAACTGCGTTTGTCAGTTCGGTGCTGCATTTATGCGGTTCAAGAATTTTAGCACTAAAATATTTTAAATGCGTTGAGGCAGGAGTGTTTGAATTCCGACATTCTTCACTTACGCAGTACATTTTGTGTTGATTTAGATTTATGTTAAGGATCCACTTATTCTGTGGCGCGCGATGAGCCAAACAATCCATTAAAGTCGACTTTCCCATACCGGGACTTGCACTTAATATATGAGTAGAACTTTGTTGTTGACAAATTTCTTCAACTGTATAGGTTTCCGTCTCGTTATCAAGCTGATATTGTTACGCTTAATACGTAACTGATGAGAATATTAATTCTCATCCTTCAGGATCGCAGTATAGTTTTAGAAACCCAAGAGTTTTATAGATTTATAAATATTTATTTAAATATCCGTATAACTATTCTACATTATTACTACTGCTAACTTATCTAAATTGATGTAATAAATTAAAACTAACTTAATAAATTAAAACAACTTACATATATAATATGAGGCGTACTGACACCATCTTTCAATTGATTGGACTTCTCCCGAGTAATGCCAGACACCGACTAACTATCTCAAAACTGGTCATGCCCCTTCAAGGGTCCCAGTGTCCTCCCACTTAATTATATTAAATTATTACATGCCAACCTTTGATTGGCTTTTTACATTTTATTGGTATCAGCACGACCTCAATATTTTGTAATAACCCTTAGCAAACTTATTTGATATTTCTTAATTTTGTATGACAAAGTCGACACTTGCAGAAATGCAGTTTTGACATCAGCACTTGCAACATAATTATATGCGCAATTATTAAAATAAGCAAGACCTAAATATTAATGGAATTCTTTGAATATTTGACTTTAAGTATTTAATTATTTAATAATTTTGAATATTTAATTTTGGTTCGTAACAATATGATTTGATGTTGCTTGTACTTCCCAGTGATCTTCTCCATTCAAGATTAAGTGCATTATCAAATTTCAGCCAATGTATTGGTTTTCCTGAAGATGCGTGTATAAATTTTTGAATATTCTCTAAACCTTCATGTCTTTCAGCAATAATTACACTAATAATATTAAAATCGGCATTGTCAATATTATCCAGGTTGCATATTCTTGAATCATCTATATGCAGGAAATTATAACTCAACTGAGATGGTTTTTCTACCAAAAACAACTCATTATTGATGTTCTTTAATACTTCGACATTAATCAATACTCGATAAAACTTTCTCTCGATAAAATATACTGATGGTCGTTCGTAGACGTTTCCAATATTGAAATCTTTTAAGAGAATACGAATTATATGGCTTGATGTTATGTATTGAAACATACTATTATCAACTAATTCGCTCAGTGCAACTAAAGACCTGCCTTGTAATTTTACACGTTGATTTAAGAGAGCATCCCTGTGAACCTCATCTAAATCTTCTAATGTTTCAAAACATTTTAGTGTGGTGTCTATCTTACCCAACGATTGTGTTGTTTTATTTAATAGTATGACTCGGAGATTACAGCCGAATAGTTCAAGTATTCGCGTAATTGTTTCGTATTCTTGCTGACTGTCTATTTTTAATAAGAGCGGAAGTTGATTATCTAACCACATGCATGTATAAACATCCAAGAAAGTTATATCTTGAGGATTACCCAGAATTTTAATCATTTGTATTTTTAATTTAGCAGAATTTTGATAGAGTAACTGTTTTGACTGTTGGGATAAGTTACTGTTGTAATTTTCAACATCTTCATTACAGTGTTTTAGAACTTCACTATTAATGTACTGCATTAAAAATTCAGACACCTTGTCATCTTCATCGAAAATTGTAATCACCTTATCAGTAACAATTTTATTAAACATACTTTTTGGGGGTGACTCATGGGAAATGAGATTTGGTCTAGACAAACTGACTTTGTAGCGATTTAAAAGTAAATATACAAGTTTGTTATGAATATCGCGTTTTGTGAGATAATATTGCTTCTTTGCGTTACTTTGCGCCCAATTCGTTATAAAGTTTACAAATTTATCACTAATCTTTAATATATCATTGTCAGTTAATGGCAAAGAACATGTTAATTGTTTTACTTCATTTCTAATTATACCATCCATGCCATCAACACCAGGTTGATTTGGCAACAAAATTAATTGCTTTAAAAATACAGGATTGTATTTTTGTAACTGAGTATAATCAAAGGCATACCTATCACTAACACTTAATGTTCGTAAATCATAATCATCACAGTACTTCAAGAACTTACACTCGCCGCTGTTTACACCCTTATTAGTGTAAAGCACAAAGAATGTTTTGTAAGCAGTACGAAGTAATTTAATGATTTTACCTTCAGTTTCTCTAGGGTTTTCGATCTTCTCTTGCAACTTATCAAAACTCGTGGAATACTTCAAAAGTTTGAAATCTTTCTTTTCTTCGAAATCTGATGATTTTATGTTCTTGGGATCACCCTGATGCTTTAATTGTACCATATACGCGATGTCTTTGCCCTCTGCTGTTTTCTTGAATAATACAACGTCGTCGAAGTCACCAATTTCATCTGCATTACTCGCCATACGCATATGCAATTCTGGGGCACAACGTAACGCCAACAGAGCTGCAACCTTCACTTCGTACAATCTACCAGGGTCGTTCGTTCCACGCCGGGTTGGATATTTCTTAGAAAAACAAAAGATATTTTAACTTACTGATATTTATATTTGATTTATATTTAATATATGTTTATTTACCTCAAACACATCGTCAGTGTGAATTCCTTCTGTTTGCTCCATCATTAGTTCGGCTAAATTTGCCTTGACTTTATTATTTACAACTATAAATCCTGAAATTAATGCAACGTGTAAAAAAGTAATAGCTATTGGTTACAAATTGGTATAAAAGCAATTGTCAGTGTTAGCATTTTTATTAATGTATGACGGAAAACATAAAAACTGTTTAAAGATTTTGGTTCCTGGTTACTATTTATTTTTTTAATAACGATGTTATTTTTTTGTTTCTTAAAAAATATGCTGATTTTTTTGTATATTACAATTTTCAGTAAAATACTATTTAATTTCTAACTGCATTTGTATTTTTATAAGCGTTCTGAGCCTAAGCGAGAAGGATATGAGTCATTACCAGACGTAACTACGTAGCCGAGAGAACGTCGCCAACTGCGTCGTCTATTTGTAATAACTTTTATATTATAACAAATAATAGCAAAGCCCATTTTGTTTGGCCTTTCTCATACTTCAAAAAATGTAAGCAACGTTATGACAAGTTGTAAGCGGTGATCGCGACTCACAACGCCCATAAGACTGGCGGGCAGGTGCCTTTCACCAAATATAAGCAAAAAAATGAAAAAATTTGTTCGAATTGGCGTTTGAAATTAAATGAAAAAAAAAAGAAAAATGAGAGAAGCACTTCGCCTCAACTTTCCTACATTATAGAAAATTTTATTGTTCGTACTGTCAAAAGTATTTATTTACAACGTTGTATACCCTTCCACACAGTGCTAGTAATAAACCGCACTTACGTTGATTAGCTGTAAAGGGTAAGCGCAACACGTCATACAAATACATTCCATCAGTTGTTGCACTACTCAAGAATCGGAAAATACCCGTCATGCAACAAACGAGACATGATCCGAGGTGGAGTCAAAAAAAGCAAAGCAAACCCCCAAACGCCTCAGCATAACGTGATTGGTTCGGTTCGCAAAAATTAGTTTTTTATGAGAGAAATTAATTTTATGTATTTTTGAAATAAAGGAAACCAGAAACGGAAGCGCAATATCCGTTCGTCAAAATTGGAGTACGAAAGAATAAATTAACTACCCTAAATACTGCTGTATCTAAAAATTTATTTGTGAATCTTATTCTACTGTCACTTAGGAGCAATTTAACTTAAACAGAAATGTATCCCGTTTATTAAATAAAGGGACATCAATTTTCCATTTTTAAAATTACATAGAAGACATCACAGAGAAATTAGAGGAGTGGGACTCAAACCAAATTGTCGCCTATCGCAGAGCCTACAAAATTGAAAACAAAAGTGTAAACAGTTTATGAGCAATTTCGTTTTTTGGAAAATTAGAAAATTTTCAAAAATTAATTATTTCTTTTGCATCGCGACATTTTGTTCTCTTAGGACTATTAAAATACCAAATTTCATCGCGATCTGCCAATCTGCCAAGTCTGTAAAATCAATATTTAAAATAAAACCGTAGTCATGGCCATTTTAAAACCAAAAACATCGAACAAAAAGCAACGGTTGTGTCCTACGGTCTTGTATCAGATCTTCAGGTTTAGCAAATTTATTTATAAAAGAACTTTTACCAAAATCCAATTTTGTTTAAATTTTAATGTACTCCCACATTTCAAAACTCTTCAAAATTGGTTTTTAAAAACCACATTTCTTGTATTCTTATATGCCTATTTCCGAAATCAGTGCTTTCCTGTCCTGAAAGTAGAGGAAAATAAAAATTAATAAGAAGGAAATATTGTTTAGAATATTACTCCATCTCACAAAAACAGACTCAAAATTTACATAGCAGACGTCACAGAGTATAATAATTAGAGAGCTTTAATATTAACTACTTACTTACTTACTTAATCTTAACCTCTTTTACCCTTACCGGGTGTCGAGGGTAGGTCTCTTTCACTCCGAGTTTGGCTTTTTCGCTATGTTTCAGGGGGTAGTGGGGCCCGATGGCCTTTCAACTACTATGCCCCTGCAGCTTATACCAACCCTTTTTTCCACATTCATTTAAGCCATTCATTCATTCCATTTATACTAAAGCGGACTTCCAACCCCTCTAACGACTGCCATGGTTTTAGTATGGCAGCCGGGACCGACTGTTTACGTGCCCATCCGATAGCACGTGCGCCTTGTTAACACAGCTTTGAGACACCTATTCATCTACTGACCGCGGAGAGCTTAATATTAACTAATAAACTTAAAATATAATAGAGGTTGGTTTGGAGCAATATTAGCAAAAATAATATTTTAAGTATCAAAATGACTTTGTATAATATATTTTCATATACTAACATTTTATATTTATAGGGCTGTTATGATATCAAATGTTATGACATCTGCCAAACCTTTTTTAAGTAAATAGCCAAATAAGTCAAAATTGTCAAAAAATTGCATCTTCGGCCTGGTTTCGGTATTTTTAATTTTGTTCTGTTGGTAAATTTTTGATATTTCGCTAAATATCCGGTTTATCAAAATCTAGAACAGCCTGTTCAAACGGAACGAGCTTACGCTCATAATCCCCTCTCTCCTAAGCATACACCCAGCCACAGGCAGACATGCTCATGAGGTCGAGCCCCAAAACGTACATTTTTAGAAACAATCTGTAAAACCAAAATTTTCATGAACACAATACTTTCCTATACTGGAACAACAAGCAAGTAAAAATCGGAAAAGTATAGTTGTAGACCTACCGTGCAAGTGTTTCTAAAATGTTTAAGTGATGATACTCTGTGATGTGCCTTCGTAGTGAGTGTCTACTCATTTCGTTCTGCTGCGCTAAATTTGTTATTCTTAAACAATATATTGTCAATATTAATACAAAATGGGTGGAAACAGTGGTATGAACACGCGTTCTAATATAACTGATAAAGATGAATCTTATCTTCAAAAAATGGTTGAGAAAATATTATCTAATGAAACACTTATGGAAAAACTTGTATCAACCATGATTGGAAAAGTGGACGAACATTACAATAAAAAGTTTCAAGAACTAGAAGAGAAGCTAGCTGCTACTGAAAGGAAGTTAGAAGCCGCCGAAGATGCGATTGAAGCAGCTGAACAGTACTCCAGAAGGAATAATTTAAGGGTTTTTGGCGTACCAGATAAAGATTCCGAAAATACTGACCAACTAATTGTAGACATCTGTCGCAATAAATTAAACATTAATATATCCACGACGGATATCGACTGCAGCCATCGTTTACCAAACAAAATAGGAGATCAAAAACCTATCATTGTAAAATTTTGCCGACGTAATGTAAAAACCGAAATATTTCATGCCAAAAGAAGATTCAAGGGGACAAAGATAATTGTAAGAGAAGACCTCACCCACAAAAAAATGTTGGTCGTGAAAGAAGCAATTTCAAAACATGGTAATAATAACGTTTTTACTAACAATGGAAACATTTTCGTGAAAACTAAAAATAAAATTAATAAAATAGCATCTTTCAACGATTTAAATTCCATTAAGTAAATTTTTAGTAATGCAGTAGAACTCGTTTTGGTCTTGTTTTTATCTGCCTTTGTGTGTGTATGTGTTTTTTTGTATTGTATTGCAGTTTTTACAATTTTTAAAGTTTAAATTACTATTACTTATTATTTTTATTATTAAATATATTTTTTGGTTGTGATGTACTGCTATCTACAAAGAAATTTTATAGCCGAGTTAAAGAACCTTGTATATTAACAATGGTTCGTACAAACATCAGAGTAGCACATGTTAATGTCAGGTCATTGTTCCCTAAAATATCAGAATTAAAAACATTCATCCTTCAAAACAAAATTGATATATTAGCTGTATCTGAAACGTGGCTTAATGCATATATTTCAAATACTGATATAAATATTAAGGATTACTTCTTTATACGAAATGATCGTTCTGGCCGAGGTGGTGGTGTTGGTATTTACATTAAAAAATGCATTCGTTACTCTCGTATCGATATTGGTCATGTTACTTTTGAACAAATTTGGTTATCTGTGAACGTTTCAAATAAAAAATTAATACTAGGTGCTCTATATAATCCTAAACAAAGAGATTATAAATTATTCCTTGATGAATTTGAAAACTCTATCACTACGTCTATGTCTTTTTCTGATAATATAATTTGCTTAGGTGATTTCAATATTGATTTTTTTAAACCAGATCACACTGCTACGATATACATGCAAAATATGCTAGAATCTCTTGATTTAAATCAAATTATTAATCAACCCACAAGAGTATCAAATAATTCTCAATCACTTATAGATCTCATTATTACTTCAGATAATTCGTTAATTGCTGATAGTGGTGTAATTGATTGTCATCTAGCTGATCATGATCTTGTCTATTGTGATGTTGTTACTGTTGCGCGTCTTGAGGTGCCGTCAAAGAGAACGCTCAGAAATTTAAAAAAAATTGATCTCGACTTATTTAGTGCCGACCTAGCAACTTTACCGTTTCATTACATATTTCGAATCACTGATGTTAATGCAAAATTACAATTCCTAAACAATTTGATTTTACAGCTGTTTGACAAACACGTTCCCATTAAAACTTATAAATTCACTAAACCGTACCTTCCCTGGTTAACTGACAATTTGAAGTATCTTATGTCGTTAAGAAATAAAGCTAAAGCCAAGTGTCGCAAAACCAAGCTACCGGAGCATTGGCAGTATTATAAATCATTGCGTAACTTAACTAATATATCCTTAAAGAACGAAAAAAGAGCATATTTCAATTTCATATCTTCCAATCGCGATAATAGCGCTTTATGGAAAAATTTAAGTATGCTTGGTCTTGGTAAAGACAAACAAGTTAATATACCAGACAATCTGCATGATCCTAATATGATTAATGATTATTTTGTAAACGGTGTTCCTAAGGTTAACAGTGATGGACATACAGTACCTCTTGATATTTATGAACAAAACACCTACCAAAATTTAAACTTTAACTTTTTCCCAGTAGATACCAACACTATTTTGGATATTATCAATAAAATCAAATCGACTGCATTTGGAAATGATGATATAAACAAGTATGATAAAACTGTGCTGTCCATCTATTGTTCCTTATGTGACACATACCATTAATTCTTGTATTGTTGAAAATACTTTTACGCAGTGCTGGAAGCATGCGATTGTCAAACCACTACCTAAAAATAAGCATCCTACTGGAATTAAAGACCTACGACCTATTAGTCTGCTTCCTGCATTGTCCAAAGTATTTGAAAAAGTTATTCGTAATCAACTCAATAATTTCATCAATGATCATAATTTTTTACCTTCATTCCAATCTGGTTTTAGATCTGGCTATAGCTGTACAACTGCTTTACTCAATGTTACTGATGATGTTTTGATTGCCACTGACCAGGGAAAGATCACTGCACTCGTTCTGTTAGATTACATTAAGGCATTTGATACAGTGAATCATAATACTCTTATTGCAATTTTAAAATACTTGGGAGTTGGCCATGCTGCTACTTCGTTACTCAGAAGTTATCTATGCAATCGGACACAATCGGTTCGATTGGATAAGCATGACTCACGTTCGCTATCGGTAACTCAGGGTGTTCCACAGGGCTCAATTTTAGGTCCCCTGTTATTTTCAATATATACATCTGTTTTCATGAAACACGTTAAATTTTCGAAAATTCATGTATACGCGGATGATACTCAGTTATACCATTCTTTTACAACTGCAAATTGGAGGAAAGCTATTGATGAGGTAAACTTGGATTTGCAATATATCTACGATGCTTCTGTTCGTCATTCGCTTAAGATTAACCTGGACAAATCTGCTGCGCTACTGTTTGGAAATAAAAACTGCTGTCGTAATCTAAGTAATGTAATTGATATCAATATTAATAACATTAAAATCCCTTTTGTTGCCAAAGCTAAAAGTCTCGGTTTAACGCTAGACAACACTTTTCGTTATAGAGACCAAATATCTAAGTATATCTGTCAGAGTTATCTACATCTCAAGAAACTATATCCTCATAGGTCCTATTTAAACCGCGAAATTAAAAAGAATTTATGTGAAGCTTTTGTGTTATCGCAATTTAATTACTGTTCTCCGATCTATCACCCAGCACTAGATGTCATTACTGCTCAAAGAATTCAAAAGATTCAAAATGCTTGTCTGAGGTTTATATACGGCATTAGAAAATATTAACGTATATCTCACAAGCTAGCTGATGCTAGTTGGTTGACAATGCAGAATCGTAGAATATTGCAATGCCAATGTCTTTTCCATCAGATCTTAATAACAAAGAAACCTCCTTATTTATACAATAACATTACTTTTAGGACCGATATACATAATATTTCTACTCGGTTTAGGGGCCAAATTTCACCTCCCTTTCATGTAACAACTCTGTTTGAGCGGTCATTTTCGTTCCAGATGTATTCTATGTACAACAGTTTATCTACGAGATACAAATCTTACAGTTCTAAATTATTTAAAATAAAACTTCATACAGAACTTTTTCAGAATCAGTAGCTTGCTTTGTTTATATCGACCTACTTTGATGGGTTCAGGTGGCAGTACAGTTTTATGTGGATGGTGCCATCACAGAATACTTTAGGTTTAAATGTAACTTTAGGTGTAGGTATTTTACTTAATTATGTTTAATTTATTAATCCAAGGTTTAGATGGTAGATCAGGAGTAGGGTTACCCGAAACTGAATCTCGCCTTGTGATTAATGTGCTTAACTAGGGTTGTAAATTAAAAATTAATTTTTTAATCAAGTTTTTGTTTTTTGTAATTTCCAACACTTTATATTATTATTTATGAGCACGTTAATAAAGATTATTATTATACTTGGAATAGAACAAGAAAAAATATGCTATTGTAAAAATTTGTTAAAAATGATTTAATCAAATATCTGCACAAATAAAATTTATTAGTTGTTTGTCATTACAGGACAAAACTTGACAAGCAATTTTAATACTACGCAGAAGGAAAATTTCAAGTATGTTGATAATAGGTACGGTTAGCAAATAAATTTTTTTATCAATTAGTAATTACTAACAATTACTGATAACATGTAAGTTACCGAATACTGGCAACATCGGACACGGCACGGATTTTATGCAAAGGCATATTTGATAGTGTTGATATGCCAATAAAATGCTTCTGTTTGTATCCATATACAGGGTGATCATTTGAAAACGATCCACCCTGAATATCTCGTGAACCACACCAAATATTAAAAAAATGTAAAAGTGCTTTTCCATAGAGGATGGGGGACACGCGATTGCGTAATCCGCGTCGCGCTAATACTCACCCTGCCACCCCCCCCTATCCAACCTTGAAAAACTTAAATGGCACTATGCCCTTTGTGACACCTCAAATTAAAGGTCTTTTAAAATGCTTTTTACGCAAAGAAAATTAAAATCGATAGATTTGTGTTTGAGAAATTAAAAAAAATATAAAAATTAGACAAAGTAGCACAGGCTGTGCAGACACAATTGAATGATGTTTTGACATTTGTGCAAATTTAATGTTACATTGATTACAGTGTTTGTGTGTGTTTTACTTTGCGGTTAGAGATTTTTGTGAAATTTAAAAAATGGTTTACACGATTCAATTAAGTGACAACAATTTTAATTTGCATGTTTTGCATATTTTGGGGCTTTGGAGCATATTTTTAGAATAAATGCATATGTAGATATATTTCTTTATATACGCAAAAAAAACGTTAAACTTTAAAATATAAAATGGGATAAAATGAGAAGTACTTTGGGATTTTCAATAAGTGCGTTCTGTTACTAGATATTCTTGAGCGGATGTCCCGGATTATACCAGTTAGATTGTTATTTCCAAGTATTGGAATTTTTATAATCATTTCTAAGAATTATGCAATAGCGGTACTTTTTGAAAGTAGCAGATATTGGTTTCATTCTGTTTTTCGTGCCTACCACTTCGTAAGAAATAGCAAAATAATGGCTCGCCTTGTATGTGTTTCTGTTTATATAAAAAAATGCCAAAAGACAGCAGCTTGCCTTTATTATGGATTTGCAAAGTCTGCAGCAAGACGGTAAGCAACCTTTAACTTTTTACAATGTTCAAATTTATTGAATATGCATGTAGGCTCGAAGTAACAAAGAATATTTATCGTTTTAGATTTCATGCGATATAAAATTTCAAGTAAATCAACATATTAAAACTGCTTTACATCAAGGAAAATGTCAAAAATCTCGGAACCTACAAATTCCGATCCGCGTGTCCAGCGTGTCCATTGCTAGAATTTTTAAATTAAACGAAAAAGAAGAATTTAATTTCGATTTATGAAATGCTTTAGTGAGTGCTAACAAACCACTGCCTATCAAAATTATACAATTAAAAATAGTTATTTGTATAAGTGTTGAAAGTTCAGCTTTGTCGAATGAAAATGAAGTTTGCAGCCTGAGACGAAGTCGAAGACTGCAATCATTTGAGTTCGACAAAAGACTTTCAGCAAGTGTTATTACACACTGTTTTTTCTACTCCTACAGAGCAAGGAAGTTTAATATACGAAAATAACTATTTGATTTTCTTAAACAGTTTGACGTTTTATATCAATTTTTCATAATTTTTCGTGGAATATGAAGTATACTTGATATTGGTGGAAAATTATACTATGAGGTATAAAACCCTTAAACTACCTCAAGGTATAATGCAAAACTTAGAAGGGTATTATTATTCCTTTCTTACCACCTTGAAGTCACTATTTCTACCTCGCAAAAACCAATAAAATTATACCGTAAGGTGGAAAATTATACCTTGACATAGAAAACCCTAAAGGTACCTCAAGGTATAATGCAAAACTTAGAAGGCTATTAGTGTACCTTTCTTACCACCTTGAAGTAAAAATTTCTACCTCGCAAAAACCAATAAAATTATACCGTAAGGTACAAAATTGTACCTTGACATAGAAAACCTTCAAAGTACCTCAAGTTATAATGCAAAACTTAGAACGCTATATTATTATACCTTTCTTACAACCTTGAAGTAGACTAAAATACCTTACTACCCAAAACAGGTTGAAACAGTAGAATAAATACCTTAAGGTATTTTATTACACCTCCGAATAAGTGTTATACCTCTGAAGGCAAGGTAAAATACCTCTCAATTTTATTTATACCTTTTTTCAACCTTTAAAAATTACAGTGGATGTACATAGAAACTATGGCAATAGATCTGTTGCTATGAAAATAAACAATACATGACAAATGTAAACAAACTGCACAGTTAACCTGCGCCATTTTTGCGAATGTTTTAGTTTTACAAAATATGCATTTGATTAGAAGAAAAACATCAAAATGGACGAAAGCGATGAAGAAGTAGGATATCCATGTACCCCTCCGGAAATAGAAGAAGAGGCAAGTAAAGCAACCGTCAATTTATTGCCGGAAAAGTCGAGAAATCGCTTAATATTTCTAATTGCAAAAAGTGTTATTTTAATATAAATACCAATACATATGTATTAATTAATTAATCTCAGTAGTGTTAAGAATTTTCTTTAAAATATTTATTTATTTAGTTTTTGGTTGATTTTTTTTAAAGTGTGTTGCAAAGTACTTTGCAACACACTTTGGTCACTTTGCCGCACACTTGCGAAAAACAACTGCTTTCAGCATTAAAAACCATCTAGACAGATCAACTTTCAGTAGTAGGAGTAGAAAAAAATTATATCAACGAAATTTATGTAACAACAACATGTAAAATTCGCGAAATTATAGAAGCCGACTATATTTACTTAGTTGTTTTGCATTTAAAGCATTAGTCTGGTGTCGCTTTAAATAATTATTGTCAGCAGTAGTCGCACATTGTATTAATTCGATTTGTTTTTTGTTGAAAATCTGAAATAGTTTAGTCATCACGTCGCAAAAATAGGGGGTGTAGAGAAATATCTCAGGAATGGGACTACTTTTAACGTAGGATGCAATGGAAACAAACAATTCACAATTTTGTGATTTTTCGCACCTTTTTCAAAATTTCTTTTCTGAGTTTCTGACCAAGTTAGAATTCACAAACTAAGGATCTTTTTTTAGACGCGTACATAAATGGTTTAAACGAAAAAAAATATTTCCGTACAAATGTACCGGATGATTGCACTACAAAGAAATTTAATTAAATCAATATCGTAAAGTACTACTAAAGCAATTTGAATATCTAAAAAAAAACATATCATACTTCAGATGCAATGCTGTTATACAATTTCTTTAGATATAAAACTTATCAGTTACCATAAATGATGTCATACTAGACTGCTAATTTTAAAACTGCAAAGGAGGAAAGTCGCAAGTTTATTGATAAAAGTGGCAAACAGATACGATAATTACCAGTTTAAACAACTTTTAAGGATTGGCGTTTATTTATTCTTTAAATACTGCGAAAGGAAATTTAATATTATTTGACATGTTGGGCTTAATTCAAATAATCGATGAACTCACTCGCACTACTAGAAACTCGATAAGCGTATTAGATTTGATAATATTATCTAAGAGTAATAATTTTTGAAACTGAAAGCAAATGTGTTTCTGAATGTAATCTGTAAAAATAAACACACCTATATCTCACGTGTGCAGAGATTTTTCATTGTTTGATGAGGGATTATTTCTCAGAGATCTGTTTGCAATACCATGGTTTATAATCTTTGATGTGCAGAACATAAATGATAAAATAAATTTTTTGTATGAAAATTTGTGCATTATTTTTAATAAGCACGCTCCTTTTAAACAATTTAAAATATTAAGGACATATAAACCATGGATTACAGGTAACGTGGAACTTATGATGAAGCTAACAGATAAAGCTCTAACCAGATTCAAAAACACCAAAAATCCAGCGCACTGGGATACTACAAATCTCTGAGAAATGTTGTTACTGGAGCAATTGCCAGAGAGAAAAAAGCTCATTTGCAATATCAAATCTCTAAAAAAAATAAGCCAGAATCGATCTGGAAAGAGTTTCGTAAACTTAACATTGCAAATAAACATAAGATACATGAGTATCTGTATATAAAATACTTAATCACTTTAACAATTTCTATTTATTTAAACCTTATACGTATTTCAGCATGTTAACATGCCATTGTCAAAGGTTATATGAAGGTAAACAGTTAGCGTTGTTATAGCAATAGAACTTTTTTACTTATCTTGGTAATCGTCTGCAGATGACTTGATTTCTTATTCCAAAATGTCCAGTAGAGGAGAATTTAACAGATCAATTTGCTCATTCATTAACGGTACAGTTTTTAAATGTTTGTGAATTTCAAAAGCTTCTAGTATATCTAATTTACGTTTATCATCACAAAAGTGTAAACACGTACGTTGTTACAAATACAAACACCCACATAAATCCAACTACGCTAAACACTTACTAGAACAAAATCATTCAATGACATCTAATAACACCATAAAATGTTTACACTTTTGTGATGATAAACGTAAATTAGATATACTAGAAGCTTTTGAAATTCACAAACATTTAAAAACTGTACCGTTAATGAATGAGCAAATTGATCTGTTAAATTCTCCTCTACTGGACATTTTGGAATAAGAAATCAAGTCATCTGCAGACGATTACCAAGATAAGTAAAAAAGTTCTATTGCTATAACAACGCTAACTGTTTACCTTCATATAACCTTTGACAATGGCATGTTAACATGCTGAAATACGTATAAGGTTTAAATAAATAGAAATTGTTAAAGTGATTAAGTATTTTATATACAGATACTCATTAAATATGGACTTTAACGAAGTAAAGCTGGAATTGATAAATAAAATAAGATACATGAGCTTCCAAACAATTTACAATGCGTAAATAAACTCAACAATTTTTTTCGTAATTCTTGTAATAGTAATTCACAAGTAAATAATAATGGCTTACTTAATTATTATTTAACCAACAAGAAATGTGAATTTGAAAGTACCTTTCATTTTGCAAAAAGAAATGAGCTGGAAGTTGAAAACATTATTTTTAGTATTAAAACAGCATCTGTGGGTCCCGATAATATTAATATAAAGTTGTTGCAAACGTGCTGTCCTTATCTGTTGCTATACTTTACACATGTAATACATTTTTGTATATCAGAAAGCGTTTTTCCAGACGTATGGAAATCTGCATTTGTCATACCTTTGCCTAAAACTGACTCACCCACTGAACTCAAGAACCTTCGTCCAATAAGCTATGTACTTTATCAAAAGTTATTGTAAAAATTTTAGAAAAAATATCCGTAACCATCTCATCAAACACAGCATCCTCCCAAAAACACAAACTGGTTTCCGTCCTGCAATACGACGCTAATTGACATAGCCGACGACTGCATACGGGCCACTGATATAAATAATTTAACTATTCTTATACTTTTAGATTTTTCAAAAGTTTTTGACACCATTGATCACAAACTCTTGCTATCTATTCTCCACTTCTTGGATTTGAAAACTCATCTATAAATTTATTAAGTAATTATCTAACAGACTACAAATGGTGAAATATCAGCAAAAAACTGCGTACTAGTTACAATGGGTGTTCCATAAGGCTCGATACTCGGTCCTCTTCTATTTCCGTTATATACAAATAACATAGGTTCTTGCCTAAAATACTGTAAGTTTCACATGTATGCCGATGATACACAATTGTACTACACGTTTCCTGTTGATAAACTAAATGAATCTGTGTTATTGGTGAACAAGGATCTAGCGGGCCTTGTGGAGTTTAGTGAAAAACATTTATTAAGAATAAATTCCTCTAAATCTTCTTTTACGATCTTTGGCAAAAAGCCAATAATAGAATACGTAATTCCTCTGCTTGATAGAAAGTGGGTGATGATGTTTTAGTGTACAAGAATGTATGCAAAAATTTAGGTGTACTTATTGATAATGATCTGCATTTTGAGCAACACATTTCTCGCTGCATTCAAAAAGCATATTATAACCTTAAGTTACCATATGCTAATCGCTACTATCTCTCGAGAGACATGAAAATTTTACTGCGCGATACATTAGTCTTATCACATTTTAACTGCTGCGATACTCTTTATGATTCATGTCTAACTGAAAAAACTAAGATTAAAATCCAACGTGCTCAGAATTCTTGCTTAAGATTTATTTTTCGCATTCGGAAAAGGCAGCACATTTCCCACAAATTAAAAGATGCGAATTGGCTTAGCGTCCAATAGACGTAAATTACACACAGCAGTTCTGTATTCAAAAATAATTCATAACCAAACTCCTTCCTACTTGTTCGATAAAATTTCTTTCAGATTTAATAACCATCAAGTTAACATAAGAACTAAGACTACATTAAGTATTCCGCGTTTTAAATAATTTTCTTTAAAAGATCATTTTCCTACAATGTAGGAATGTATCGGTAATCAAACTTAAAAACAGTTTAAAAATTCATCTTTACAATCTGCCGTAAGTGCATTTTTTAACGATCACGACACTTCACATACATCCTACCTGCATGCCGTATTTAAAAGAAGTAAACGGGGACAGTGGACGAGCAGCTAATCTATACTATTGCTGTATAATCAAGCTGAACTGTGCCCATTTTCCATTACAAAACATTTTTGCGCGTAATGTAATTTTTTGAAATATTCTAGTTTTTGGAAATAAATGTCATTATTATTATTATTATTATTATTATTATTATTATTATTATTATTATTATTATTATATAAGTTAAAAAGAATTCGAAAGCAGCTAGAATAATTGTTTCAATATGATAATCTTGTTTAATATGAAAGCAAAATCTAATACAATACATTAATGGAATTGTGATAATTAATAAGTTCCAGCTTTACTTCGTTGAAGTTATTAATGTATATATAATAATATAATAAAATAATTAATAACTTCAACAATATTTACTTATTTATTTTAATCTTATATCTTATAATGGCGGCTGTATAATACTTTTTGAGTTCAAGGTCGGTTTAGTTAAAAACTAATAAATATACAAAGCAAATCGGCCAATAGCCACAAATATTTTTTTAAAATATTTATTAAGAATTAAAATCAAAAAATTTAAAATATTGCATTTACATTTTTAAACAAATACAGCTATACTTTGTTTTTTTCGACCATATCCTTAATACCTTGATGAATTTTTGAAATTAATTATACTTTTAGATTCCTCAAAGGAGGGACGAAAAATAATAAATGGATACTCTATAATGCGCACAACGCCCTGTATTTACAATACCGCAAAGCAGTGTAGCAACTAAAATGTTTTAATAAATACCCATGACGCCTTGTGGGTATTTTACAACGGCCAATCAGTGGCCGAATTAAGAAAATTAAATGTGTTCATAAGGTGTTCTGGCTCGGTAAACTATCCCACAGCGCGTTGCGAGCTAAATTTTCAACATTGGCAGATTTAGATTTTCGGCGTAAACATGTGGACAGGGACACACAAATATGCGAACAGATGCAATGTACGCTAATGATATCTACACAATGTTTTAGATATTTGAACTCGGTCTTACAGTAAGTGATACAAATAATTTACACTTACCTACAGATGGCTGTCGATTTATGTTCGAGTAGTATCTTTCTATTTTAACAAAGATGTCACGTTGGTCCGTTGACTACTATAAAATTTTCTTTAACTCAACTGATAATGAATTATACATATATAGGTACCTACGCTGCGCTTATCACACCTTATCGTAAGATATTGAATGCCCTTGATGATATGTTTGTTCGCTTCTAGCGTATCAAATAAAGTGTTTTCTGCTCAAAATGATTCCCTGTTCAGATTTCATATTTCACTTTTGGAAAACGTTCTACTAAAAAAAAACATAAATATTGTTTTTACAAATACAAACACCCACATAAATCCAATTACGCTAAACACTTACTAAAACACAATCATTCAATTACATCTAATAACACTATAAAATGTTTACACTTTTATGATGATAAACGTAAATTAGATATACTAGAAGCTTTTGAAATTCACAAACATTTAAAAAGTGTACCGGTAATGAATGAGCAAATTGTGCTCTTAAATTCTCCTCTATTGGACATTTTGGAGTAAGAAATCAAGTCATCTGCAGACGATTACCGAGATCAACCCACCAAGTTCTATTGCTATAACAATACCAACTGTTTACTTTATAATATAACCTTCGAAAATGGCATGTTAACATGCCGAAATATGTATAAGGTTAAAATAAATAAATATTGTTAAAGTAATTAAGTATTGTATATACAGATAATCATTAACAAAGTAATGTACCTACTGTACAGGCATAACCAAACACTCAGTATACTTGGTAATATTTTTCGGTTATGCAACAGTTAATGACCAACAACTTTTAGTTAGAAACAAATTTGATATTATCAATAGTTTAGAAAATAATAGTGGAGTGGCACTTAAATGACTCACCATGTTATTAATGACCAGCTCTCTTACTAAAGCTTTCATTATAACAAAATCAAATTTTGTGGGATAAATTTACTGGCACTTCCAATTAACAAAACTAAAATAAACAAACATTTAGAGAACATGCAGCTCTTGGGGAGTCGAGTTCCAGCAGTGGCCGAGGGCACGACGCTACTCTAGCTTTTAAATGTAAAACTGCGTTTTTGACCGTTTGAAAAGACAATTGTAGTGTAGTTCCAGTTCTCAAAAACAAAGAAGCGAGAATTACCTGCGGGATTAAAGGTACCACCTGGTTTACCTGCCGATGTCACAACAGATTAAAGGAAACCGGAAAATGGATAATCAGCAAACAGTTAAAGCTAAGTTATAAATATAAGTAGTAATTTCTAATACAGAATAAATAGATATAATCCCCACGATAAATTAAGAACAGGCTGCTGTAAGTAGATATTAAACAATACAAATAATTTAAAAAGGTAGATATTGTTATTCTATTAGGGCAGTCTGTTAGGCAATAGAGTTTATTTTCGTCCAAACCCGACAATAGAGAACGCCAACAGAGAAATTCCTGGAACTCGACTCTAAAGGTCCTGAAGCAGGTAGATTTCTAAGGGTATTTTCGGCAGAAAAGGGCAAACGAGAACCGTTGCAATTTAGGAAAGTTAGAACCAAAATTAATTCACACTCAACAGGCGGGAAAATTCAAGCAAACGAATTCTTTTACGTGCGCCGCGATACCTGCAATAAAGTACAATAATTTTCCATTAGATTAATTGATTTAATTACCGATATTTGTATTGAAAATACATTTTTTTTAGTATTATGTTTGTATAGATGGTTATTTATTGTATAAGCTAAGGTAGTGATATACATCTAACATTAAGAAACTTTATATATTAAGTTGTAGAGCGGAGCATCTGGGGAGTACGTTTATGTTCATGTAATTTAAGTAAGGTTTGGAGCTTAATGTTGAATTTAAGGCTCAGAACCGGGTATGTCAAATTAGATTGGTTCTAGTATCTAACATTAACGTCTGATGTCAATCAGAACTAGTAGTATTAGAAGGTGCGTAAACATATACACGGAAGTGTACACACCAGCAAACCAACGGAAATCATCAGAAGCATGAAACACAATACCTACCATGGAACAGGAACAGCATATACGGACAGACACAAATTGACAGTGCGGAAAATTCCAGGAGAGGAAACTATTTATTCGCCTCAATAGCAGACCAAAACACAAATGTCACAGCAACGCGAGAACAGCTCAAAAAAGGAAGCTTTCATCTTAAGGAAAAAAATCGTGTCATACATCAGAGAAAACCCACAAAATTTCCAATATCAACTGCAGGAAAATGTAAGAAACTTGGCTCCGCGCTACGACCATGTAGCACATACCTACGGCCCAGCACTACAAACAGAAGCCTACTTAGAAGACCTAGGGAAAGAAGAATTTGGGGGAGGAGCCGAATCAATAGCAGCAACAGCAGAAATACAAAAGGCCTCAATAGAAATACACTACAAAGCAGGTCTAACCTCCACACGCACTCCTGGTAGACAACAATCAACCACCCAGGGCAATAAGAAGCCAAAGAAGTAAAGGAATCCATAGGAAGCAGGAATGGAACGCCAAATATGACCATGCTAGATCAAAGAATAGTATTAAGTAGTTTATTAGCTATTAGGAAATTAAGATATTTTCAATTTGTAATCTTAGAACAATAGATATGTGTGAAGTAAGAACAATGTGAAACTTTGATACCAGAGTTTATTAAGTTAAGATGCATAATCGCATAACATTCTTGGTTACGTACTCAAAACCCCCACTGATGCGTAGCTTACTAACTACCGGGTGTTGCAGCAGCGGTGTCTTGCGGTATGCATTGCAGACATGCTAACGCGGTTCAACACCCCACCCGATCCCACCTATCACATAAATTCCTACCCACCTACAGGCATGGGGTGGGCCTGGCGTAATCCAGGATCGACCCTCGAATCAGCTCCATGTCAGATGATGATGATGATGATTTAGAGAACATGCAGCTCTTCCGTCTGGAAGTGCCCGCACGCAAAAGAGCATTTTCGGTTGCATACCGAAGCGATTGAATTTGTGCTATATTTCTATGGTAAAAATATCTCCTAATTACAAAGAAAGTCAACAAAAGTTGTAATTTTATAAGCTGAATCTTGCAATATACAATAACAATTAAACCATTTAGGTTTTCTTTGTTTACATGATTAGTATACAAAAGGCACTCAATAAGAAAAATGAACTTTATTTATTAATTAAACATTTACTCCTTAGAAAATACCAGTTGAAAAAACAGCAGCTACTTAAAATGGATATTTCAAAAAATTAAAAAAAGACACGCCAAACTGTTAAGTTTTATTACATTGGAAAATAAAATTTGTCATAAATTACTGGAATTGGTCACAGTATTCATTTAAAGCATTGAAACAGTCTGATGATTGCTTTTTGTTGGCTCGACATTTATTCTTCAACCATCCTTCGAACTCAGCTCTGTTGCCGTGTAGAATTAAAAATTGCCCGTATATTTGGGAAGCCTGTAAATTAAAATGTTGTTAGAGTAGTAAATAATACGTATATAATATTAATCATAGAGATTTTGCATGTCCTCAAACATTTGCCCTTAACATTTGTGCTCAGTAGCCAATGTAATATGTAATTTAAACTGACCTGGTTAAATCCAACCTGATTCAAACGGCTCGCTAACGCTAATGAAATTCCAGGTATATCTGTTATAGCTTTATTTCCCATGGGCTCAGAAACAAAATTTTGATGTTTTTTTGTTGTTGACGACATTGTTGACCTGCGAAAGAATGCACTGGCATAGTAATACTGTAAATTGGTGTTGGTATTTTGCTTAGAGTTAGAACTGCATGTAGGTATGGCTTGGTGTACTATGTCAGCATTCGGGAATTCCCCGGTGTTACACAAATACCATGCAGAAATTTAGGAATACTTACGTAAAAAATGTATCATACTACAAATTAAAAAAAAAATGGGTAAACATTTAGGACAAACTGTTTTAAAAATTTCATGTAATTATTTGTTCTAAAAACACTCTGTAGAATAACACTTGAAAAACACAAAAGCTTTCCATACAATTAACTTAATACCAGATACGTATTTTGATAGCTAAAGCTATCATCATCAGTGGAAAATTTATGCCAGTGTCGAAATACCTAAATGGTATTAAGTAACTTGTGTAGAAGGAAGTAATGAACTATTTAATCAGAAGCTTCTTAGAGCTAAGGGATATCTTATTTTCTTCAAGATAGCATTTATTATATAAGCGTATTTCTGCACGTTATAGTTAGTTCGTAAGCTTGAGCATTTGTAAGCTGTTACTCTGCCAATTTTAACTCCGCTTTTGTTTGTATTTTAAAAACAAAGTTTTTAAAAACAGAATTTGGCGAAACTAAATCTTTTTAGGGTGCTGTATTTGCCAAGTCATGTAATTACTATTGGAAGTAGTTTATATCAAATGTAGTTGAAAATATGAAACATACTATTAAAGTATGAGAAAGTCCAGATGCTGTGATTTGTCCAGTTTTCAGGGCGTAACAGACCACCCACGCACTATCTTTTACAGCCAGTGAACCTACATGGACGAAACAAAAAAGTTGCAACATAAATCGTAGCCGAGGTATTCAGTAAAAATATTTATACAGTTTTTTGGGCTATGAAAAGGGTAAATTTTTTTGTGGGGGAGGGCTAGGAGGATTTTTTGAGATTTTCAAAGACGAAGGTGGATCAAGTCGTACCTCATTTAAAAGGTATTTTTAAACGCAACAACTTAAAAAAACGAAAATATCAATAACTCAAACCATTTCAAAATAGCGGCGAATTATATCACATAAGCGGCTAAAACTCCATTAAGGTAGCTTTCCAACGATGTACCACATGAGCACAAAAAATAAATGTTAGTACACTCCTTTTCCTCCTCAAAAGATACTATCTCAAAAATCTTAAATAGGACGAAAGGTCAATCAATACTTCATTTTGAAGGTCCCATTAAACTGAACAATCTTTGTGTTTAAACTTTTTCGATATCTGTCACCGTTACAAAATGGCGGCTCAATTAATAAAAAATTATTTTCTATTATCGGATGAATCGCTTCCTCTACCGCATGTAAGGCAGTCAAACAGAATTTGTTTTGCAAATTTATAAAGTTTATTCACATAACATTTAAATCCACGTGAGAGTTGGAGCTGGACAACTCAACATCGCACTCGCATTAAACTTTTATTACACCAGCCGCTGGGAAACTATTGTGTTGGTGTTTTTGGCAAGAAGGATGTGCACCGTGTCGTGATTGTTTTATATGTAAGATGGAGATGCGGGTGATGGAGTGTCACAACTTGTTAGTCGGAAGGGGAGAATAAGAGTGCGTGGTCAAGACACGAAAGTATAGGGTATAATAAGGGTTCAGTGCGAGTGCGATGTTGAGTTGTCCAACTCCAACGCGCACGTAGATTTAAATGTTATGTAAATAGAGTGTATAAATCAGCAAAAAAATTCTGTTTCACTGCACTAGTTGCGTCAGAGAGAGAGAGAGTGAGAGAGAGCGATTCTTCATAGGAAGTCAATTTTTATAAACTGAGCCGCCATATTATAACGGTGAGAGATATCGAAAAATATTTAAAAAAAAATTGTTCAGTTTAATAGGACCTTTAAAATGAGGTATCACTTGACTCCTCGTCCCATTTAAAAGATTTTTGGGATAATATCTTTTAAACGAATTAAAAAAATTATAAATATTATTGCTAAATATATTTCCGTAAAAAGTCAAGAGTCGACTTATTTCACTACTATAATGATAATACATTACTATACTGAACATATAGAAAAGTAAAAGTGATTTTGGTAAACTCTACATAACATCTAAGTTATTTACAATAAAAGAATTTCATAGCTACCTTCTAAACTTATATACACTCACAAATTTAGATATGCTGCATACACTGCAAAATAATAAAGTTATACTGAATAGTTATCGCAGTGCCACTTCCTCTGGTATTGCAGATAACCTTTTATCACAATTATGTATTTAAGTGCTGAAGTGTGAAAACATATGAGAAAAAAAATGCATAATTTTTAACTACTCAAAAATAAATATGCAAAAGGCGAAAAATAAAAAAAATTTTATTTTTGGACCATAATGCTGCGATTTAATATTTGTAAAAAAACTATATGAGACTACAAAATTAGTACGGCACTAAAATTATAAAATATTTCTTAATTTTTTTTTTGTAAATTAAGCATCGCGCATTTTGATTATATCAACTTGCTAAACTACTAAAGCTTGGGTTATGGCTTAACCGATAGGCTACAGAATGACATCAAAACCGATTGATTAAATTCATCTGCAGTGCCTCATAAGAATTTAAAAAAAGTTAACTTCGAGTGGACTTTCCTATACTAGATATTAATACTTGCCGTATTTGCAAAAGTGTAAATTTTACTTTCCCATGCTTTCGGTATAGGGAAGTGTTGAATTCATGAAAATTTTCGAAATCTAAATTTAAACGGAAATACGGTGGTTTTCAGTGGCGGCTCGTGGTGCTGCGTACTGGGAGGCATTTTAAAGTATTTTTTTGAAAAAAAATTGTTCTTACCCAAGTTTTCGGTAGCCTTATATTTCAAACCTATCCTTTACGTTGGAAAAACGATCTATTTTAACAACATTTTTATTGATGTCTTTAATATATTTTCGATAAGCACTCTCTAATAATGAGTATCTGTATATCAAATACTTAATTACTTTAACAATATTTATTTATTTTAACCGTATACGTATTTCGGCATGTTTACATGCCATTGTCAAAGGTTATATGAAAAAGTAAACAGTTAGTGTTGCTATAGCAATAGAACTTTGTGACTTATCTTGGTAATCGTCTGCAGATGACTTGATTTCTTATTCCAAAATGTTCAGTAGAGGAAAATTTAAGAGATAAATTTGCTCATTCATTAACGGTACAGTTTTTAAATGTTTGTGATGTCATCTTCGTTAGAAGAACAAGCTAAAATGTACAAGAAGATCATGATCAAACATGGTGTAGCAACACAGAACGTTTGGTTTAATCAACAATGTCAGAAAAAGAAACTCATTCCAAATTACATTAATATCTCTACCAAAACCAAGAACAGCATAACTGAGAAGATAATCCGAAATGCTAAACAAAGATGGTTGAAAGAAGAATCAAAAAGATGGTTTAGAATTAGAGACAATTTGCACATTTATTTAAAGGTACTTTACACAGAACTCATTCACAAATTACATCCAATTGAGTTTGACGTATTTGACAATGACATTAGAGAATTAGTTAGTAGAATAAAATTTAAAAAATACACAATACAGAAAAATAAACTTTCGAGATTAGAACAACACACACGTGCACTTCAACCACACACAAAACCTGACACAATAATAAATTTTCATCCTCGTTTTCTAAATTTATCAAACACAGATTTCAATGACCAACAGATAAAATTCCTAAATAAGGGTTTTAAGTTTGCCCCTTTTCCAAAATTTACCAATAATATTAAAGAAATTTTAGCAGTCAATTCTGAACTGATTCTTAAAGAAAGACATTTCCTATATGCAAAATTTCAAATTGCTAACTTATTAAAAGAGATGTCAATCAATACCAATAAATCAAAAAATAAAATAAATAATCAAAATAATTCATTACTTAAATCGATTAAAAAAAAAAAAATTTCAGTAAATAATCTGATTTCTGTCAAGGCAGATAAAGGAAACACATTAGTTATATTACCCAATGACATTTACTTACAAAAAAATTAATGATTTCATAACCAATTCAAACTTAAAAACTTTAACTAGTAATCCTACCAAAAATTATCAAAAAGAATTAAAACAAACATTAGAAAATTGCCAGGTTTGTTTAACAGATTATCAAAAAAGACAAATAATAAATCCAAATCCTCAACCACCAAAACTATACGGTTTATTAAAAATACACAAACCCAACATGCCCATTAGACCAGTAGTATCATACATAAATGCACCCAACCATATGCTAGCAAAAATACTAAATAATATAGTTACCAGTTTTGATTATAAACCAAAATATTCAGTTAAAAATTCTTCCGAATTAATCAAAAAGTTGTTTAACTTACATTTACCACCACAAAGCAAGCTAGTTAGTTTTGATGTTACTAATATGTTTTCCCAAATACCTCCTCAAGACTGTATTCCTTTGTTAAATGATATTCTTATTAACAAAAATGTTGAGTTAATAAAACGGACTGAGTTGATTCAATTATTTGAACTTTGCACCAATCAAAATTATTTTACTTTTAATAATAAAATTTATTTCCAAAAAGATGGTTTACCCATGGGAAGTCCAATTTCACCTCTTTTAGCTAACATATTTATGGAAAATCTAGAAGATCAAATATTCGAATCAAATCAATCTGAGAAAGTTATATTTTGGTTTCGTTATGTTGATGACATTTTAGCATGTTTTAATAGTTCATTTGATTTAATTAATGAATTTTTAATTTTTATTAACAGCTTGCACCCAAACATAAAATTTACACTAGAAACTGAACAAAATAAGTCCATTAACTTTTTAGATTTAAACATAAAAATTAATTCAACTAATAAATTTGAGTGCTCAGTTTACAGAAAACCTACACAAACAGACATTACAATACCACACGATTCTTGTCACCATAAAACACATAAATTAGCAGTATACAGGTCCCTGATACATAGAGCTTTGACGGTCCCTTCAGATGAAAATACAGTAATGGTTATAATACTAAACTTATTGATACATTAATTAAAGAAAAAGATTATAAATTAGCCATTCAAACAATTTATCCGAATACCCTAACTTCGTTCGATACAATTAAATATGCTTCGATCCCATATTTTGGTGACAAATCAGAAAAAATTGCTAAAATTATAAACAAAACAAATAAATATAAAGTAAGCTTTAAAACAACTAGGAACATCTTAAACATTTTGTTTAATGCAAAATTAAAAACAGACGATTTGCTAAAATCAGGCATTCAATACGCAGATACTTCTATCCTCTTTTAGCTTGTGTAATATAAATTTTACCGCAATGAACTTTCTATTTCACTCTTATTCATTTGAAGGCCTTTTAAGCCGGCGGCTATATTCGGTGGCGTATAACCGAATTGGGGACTGACAGCGAAATGACCCTCGCATAGATTCGTTTAATGCGCGGGAAATACTCAAACATCGCATCCTGCGGCAGCTCTATAATAAACGTTCTTGCATAGAAATCTCATACAAAAGTTAACTACAAAGTATGTTTTAAATGTTATAGTGTATAATATGTTATGTATTCAAACAAAAAGTAATTTATAATTTTTTCTTATTTCGTTTGGAGGTCAATGACCATTTGACCCAATGGAGAAACCGCCACTGGTGGTTTTAAACAAATATCTGTCTGTGTGTGTGTGGGGGGGGGGACGTCTACAGGCTAAAGTACTGTACCGATTTTAATAAAATTTTAAATCAAGAAATATATCAAAATTATAGTTCTACTTAAACTTTTCAAAAAAATCCGAAACCGGAAACGGATGTTAGATATGTTTTTTTGGTAGCGTTTTTTCCAAAACAAAAAAAAACGATACCTTTTAATACGTTTAACGTTTAAGCGTTTTTTTCCGGCAGTTACATGATTTTAACTACGCCTATCACTTAGACAACCTTACGATGTTGCATAAGAATAGTAAGAATGAAACCGCCTGCTCTACAACTGATTAGACGTACTTTGGATTAAAAATCGATAAAAATGGTTTATTTAAGAAGTTATCAAAAATATGCATAGAATGAAAAATATATTTTTTAACTAGAGTTAATTGATAGGCGTAGTTAAAATTACGTTACTGCCGGAAAACGTGTTGTTACTATTAAAAAGTACCGTTTTTTCTTAGTTTTTAAAATAAATGAAAATTTTTGCTGATCCTAATAAAGTACTTTAAATAGTTTATCGAACTGGTAAAAGCTTATAACGATTGTCGTTTGCGTTTTTGAATAAATAATTAATCAATTTCAATTTTTGCAAAAATTCGTAGAACGCGTCTGAAAAAAATTTGGGAGATTAATAAAAAACAAATTTGTAGTTCACTGCAAGCTCTATCGGCTCAGAGCTATCGCTACATACATACATACATACATACATTAGAGTAACTTTTACGCAGGTTCTCCCGAGCACAGGTTAAAGGCAAATAATAAATTTACCGTAGACTTATCGCCATAAATTTCTGCACCCAAACCTTCTGCAGTCTTCGATCCGTTTGGGAACCAGAGTAGATCTGCTGATTGAATAAGTCCTCGGTTTGGGTCTAGTTTTCCCTATTGGGGATGACGGAATTAAAAGGTTTGGTAAACGAGAGTACAGGTGGCGTGCGTTTGTATCGTAAGCTGACTCTCGGGCCTTAGCCTCAGTCAGAATATAAAAGCGCACAAGGTCCAGAAGTTGCAGTAAGGTGCTGTGCGCATTGCTTCTATGGCTCCTAAACTAGCCATTCTTTGAAGCTGAGTTAAGCATAGTTTGATGCATGACCGTTGGACTGCGGGCCGCCACACCAACGACGCATACGTGAACATTGGTCTGACTATGGCGAAGTAAGTCCACCTAATAACTTTGGGATTAATCTACAGGTTTTGCCAAAATGCTGAAGTGGCTGTTTGTATTTATCTATCGACACATTCCCTACAAGATAGCATAACGTACAGAGTGATCCCTAGATACTTAATTATTCCGAAGGGACGCTTACAGTATCGAAGAGCTTTGATTCAATGTAACCTTCTGCTTTCCTTTTTCTGGTAAAGATGACTAACTAATTCGGCCTTGGAGGACTTAACTCTAAAGCCTTGGTCAGTGCACAATCTGCAGAGCTCTATGTAGGAGCCCGCTGACAGTACCTGGAAGTTTATCTAAACTTAGACTTGCAAGGTCATCTGCATAGGCTTGCCTATATAGAAGGGCCTCCTTGAGTTCCGCGACTAGACTATCAAAGACGAGGCACCACAGTAGAGGTGAGAGAACTCTTCTCTAGGGACATTTTTTCCTAATGGACACCTTAACCGCGGTATCATAGAGCGCGGCTATTACTTCTACCGACCCACATAATAAAAGCATTGTCAATGCCATGTTTGGTAGCGGCTGCACAGATAAAATTGAAGGAGGTGCCGTCAAAAGCTTCTTTGATGTCAAGAAACGACCCTGCGGCAAGCTTCTTATGCTGCAGCGCCTTCTAGATCTTAAAAACAATCGAATGAAGTGTCGTCTCCAGGAAATTGCTGTGCTGGTAGGTATGCTCCTATGCGTTCAAAGGTGAAGTGATGAATGTACCCTCTTTTACAAACTTGTCAACTAGCCTTTCCTGCGCCTTCAGCAGGAAGGAAGTCGAGCTGATAGATTTGAAAGATTTGGCAGTATTGTATGCTTTCTGCCTTTGGAATAAAGACTACTTTCACGGCTGCCCAGGATACGGAGATATACCCAAGGGCTAGGAAGACACGCAGAAAACGATACAGCCTACGAATGAGGATCTCCAGATCTTCTTGTAAAAGTACCGGAAACACCTCATTCGCACCTGGACTTATGAACGGCTCATTTCAGACGTTCAATCGTCACAACTCTTGAGGTTGTCCTCTAGTCCGCAATCGTTTTTGCGTACGGGAGGGGAAGTTTGTGCTTTCCTTATCACTACAATAGATCTAGGGAAGTGAACTTTCATTTGATGCTTTAGTCACTCCTCAGCGGTGGTTGTGAGTCCACCAGATGAAAGCCTTAGGATCTCCAATCTGGTATGTCTGTCTTTTGAATGGCTTTGCGCAGTCTTGCGGCTTCCGAAAGGTCTTCAATGCTTTTGACTACGAATGCAGTTCTTGTAATCATGCTGGGTCCGTTATTAGCTGTCCCAGCCTATTTGATGCTGCCTGCGCGTTCTATTCGTAATCCTTGGATGTTTTGCTTCCATCGCGGAGGTTTCCTCTTTTCACTTCTTTTTCTTATGGGGCATTCTCAAAGGAAGCCGTAATCGCCTCTTGTAAGGGGTTTGGTTTGAGATTCTACCTCCTTGATGTATATTTATTAATCTACCTTCGAGGGCGTATCTATAGTAGTTTTAGGGACCCTGTAGTAGTTTTCGTTTCCTTGACGGGAGCTAGGTCCATGTTGAATCTGATGTGGCGGTGATCTGGAAGGGATGGTTCCGTCGCAACATGCCAGTCTTTAACCATTGGGGTTACGGATACCGACCCCTTGCCTTTTTTGTGTAACAAACATGAGCGTGTTTTCTCGACGTGGTGTAATTTTCGGTTTAGAAACTTTCTATTTTTTTTTTAATTTAACGCAACGTTTGGTGGAAACGAATACATTCGATGCTGTTATCCACGATCAGCAGCCACCATTAAGACTTTTCAGTCAAGTAAATAATATTCAACAAAATTATTTTTAGGTAGAATTTCCCGTTTTAAGTTTGTACCTTGTATTTTTTAATAAAAAAATTTGCCTTAATTTATCATTTATTATAAATTATTCTGAAAGATAACGTTTTTCTTTTAAATATCTAGAAAAACCGTATTTATATTATTATTATTATTATATACGTTTACGTAAACAGTACTAAAATTTAAATAGAAATCTCTTAATTGTTGTTGTATACCTGAAAAATGAAAAATCTATAAAAGTTATGTCACTATACGTAATAAAAAAGCATTACTTATAGCACAAAATTGCAGTAGTTTAGTATTCAATTTAGATTCTATTGTTAGAGTAATAGAAATAATTTTAATTGTGGGTACTCATACTTCTGCAAAACATCAATCACTGGAATAAAATACAGCATGAATTTCCGGACTGGAAGCAGATGATATGTAAATCAGTAAAATTTGTCCTTCAATAGTGACGTTTTTTATGCTACAGTAATTTCACTGTGTCGTAGTCCCATTTGTGTATCATTGCTGCAAATAACACAAATTTTTATATGTTATTAGGTTATCAAACGAAGTTGTTGTGTTTATTTGATATTAAACTAATTTCCTTGTAATTATTATTCTGTTCTGTTAATACCTATTCAAGAAGTGAAGAACGCAAAAAGAATTTCAGTAAATTTGAACTAAACCTTCAAGGTTTTCAGGTAAATAATTTTTATTGTATATTATTTGTGAAGTAATTGTGTTTGCTATATGTATAGTATGAAAACTGTATTTCATTCCTCATAACAACCTCTTAACTGTTGTATAACCAGCGGGGCATGAAATGTGTGTAGTTAATTAAAAACAGAAAGAGAAAATAGAAAGAAAGGTTAAAACTACATTTTATAGGATTTATTGGTTGAATTTTCCCTGAGATACAATTTAGACAGTAAGAAAACATTGGTTACACCAGAAAAGCGTTTTAAATGTTCCAATACTTCCAGTGTTGTGATCATAGAAATGTTCGATTTTGGGAATTTGACAGAAATACTTGTCTAATCTCCAGCAACTAAAAAAAGCAATTTAAACAAATATCTGTCTGCATTTGTGTATGTGATAGTGGAGGTTCTTGAACATTTCCTATGAGAGAGCAATACAAATTTAAAACAAAAAAATGTTACTTTTTAATTGAAAGTTGTGTAAATAAAATCCATACTTTTTGATTTAGTTTTAAAACCAAAGATGAGTATAATTGAAATTTTGTTTACAATCGTTTATGTAAACATCGTTCTCCTGTAGTAAAACTTAAACAGTACTGTACGTTTTAAAAAATTGGAGTGTAGTTTAATAACTATAATATAGTTTCCCTTGGGTGTTTGCGTTGCCCACGTTGTCTTTGTTACGAGCCGCTACTCGTGCGTGACGCAAAATCTTAGGAACTACTAGAATACTTTTGAATAAAATTGTTATATCCACGTACCACGGAAATTGACCTGCTCTAAAAGTTTTTTTTTGTGCTGAACCGGAAATGGAAGTTAGATATATTTTTCTGTTGTAATTGTTTTCAAAATGGGAACTTAATTTAGGAACAGACTATGATGGCATGGTGGTCGGCGCTCAGGTTAATCAAAAGCTTTTTTTCAACACTTCAAAACTTTCAAAACGGCTGCCTCTACGATCTCAGTAAATTTAGGCGTGCATAGTGGTACTATAAATTAGTGTTTAACAAAGTATTATGATTTGTAGTTCATAAGCTTAAAATTCAAGTTTGAATCAGAGAATAGGAAAGAAAGTAGTTGACTTACTCCAGCAAGAACTCGTGGCGGTTGCCCGACAACGTTTTTGTGTATTTGTATATGAATAACAAGATTTGTTAATCAAAATAACATTATATTATACACTGTGTCCATAAAGTAACCCCCCCAACTAACTTTTGAACGACTTGATATTTTTCTACAAAATTTGGTGTGCTGTAATGGGAAATTAGATACTATTTTTCAGACTATACTAAAATTTTGTATCATCCAAAATGGCGACTGGGCGCCATTTTGAATCTTTTGTTTAAATAGAAAGGGGGGGTCGAGTGACACCTCATTGGAAAGGTCTTTTAGTTCTGCGTCTGATCCTAAAGTTAAAAAAAATATATTTAGCCATAACAAAATGACAGTGTTTGAAGATAAAGAAGTCTATTAAAAAAACTAAGAATTAAAGCTAAAATTAATTAAATGAAGTGTTCGAAATGTTTACCATTCACTTCTTGACACAAAAAAAATCGGTTATGAAATTCCTGCCTCACATTTTCATAAGTTTCTGGAGTGATAATTCTGTAAATTTCTGTAATGCGGTGCTCCAGTTCTTCAATTGTTTCTGGATGGGTTCTGTAGACTTTAGATTTCAGATAATCTCATAGAAACAAATCTAAGAAAGTTAAATCTGGGGAGTGAGCCGGCTATTCTACAGGCCCCCGCCAACAATCGATCTGCCAAAAAATGTCCGTTGAGAAAGTCAGAACCAGGCCTATAATAATGGGGCGGCGCACCGTCTTGTTGGAACATAACGTTTCCAATATTATTTCAAGCCACCTGAGATATTTCTGGGAAAATTTAGTCCTACAAATGAAAAAGTGGACTACTGGATAAGAAAATCAAAACAATTTTGAACTGAGTGAGTCCATTGGTTTACAATCCGCCATTTTGTTATGGCTCAATATTTTTCTTTGATATTCTAGGATCAAACGCAGAACTAAAAGACCTTTCAAATGAGGTGTCACTCGACCCTGGGTAAAAAAATCAAAACAATTTTGAATTGAGTGAGTCCATTTGTTTAAAAACCGCCATTTTGTTATGGCTGAATATTTTTCTTTGAAACTCTAGGATCAGACGCAGAATTAAAAGACCTTTCAAATGAGGTGTCACTCGATTCCTCTTTCTATTTAAAAAAAATTTCAAAATGGCGCCCAGTCGCCATTTTGGATGATACAAAATTTTAATATGGTCTGAAAATAGTATTTAATTTCCCATTACAGCAAACCCAATTTTGTAGAAAAATATCATGTCGTTCAAAAGTTAGTTGCGGGGGGGGGGGGGGGGGGTTACTTTATGGACACAGTGTATATTATGTTGTATCCTTACATTACGTGTTGTTTATTAAATTTTTCCCACTACCGGCTGCAATTAGCTTAAAATAATACGAAGATACTTGTAAAATGTGACATCGGTCATATTGTTTTAATTTTTACTTTCCTATACTTTCAATACAGGGAAGTATTGATTTTATAAAAATTTTCCAAATCGAGGTTTTGGCGGAATTACATGTTATGGACTTCCAGGAACCAGCTTATACATTTCTTTCTGACGCCTTCTATGAACTTTTGAAAATTTGTGCTGCAACGCTTATTTATTCATAAACGAGTTATCAAATTTGAAATCAAGTTTCATACAACAAATGCCGTAAATGTACACAATGTTACAAGCCACTAAAATTTTTGGAACTACTAAGACTGTGAATTGAAAAAACACAAAATTTTGACTTCTTCAAAAATATACTACTTAAAAACTGGCAACACGATTATGTTTTAATTTTGGAAACTTATAGAGCTATACATCAGCTATAATTTGGTTGGTCTTCCAGTCAGCTAACTTCTTTGTGACACTTTATATGAATTTTTGAAGATGGAACATTTCAACCCCCTTATTTAATAAATGGCGGCCGATTAAAAAATTTAGTTAGACTAAATTGTTCATGAGTGATAGTAGAATAAGGTTCTCAACTAAAATTTTACATACGGCAATATTTGGAGAGTAAATTTTCCTGGTCGTTTTAGTAGGCAGTACAATCAAAAAGTGAAGCACCTTAAAACAGTAGTTTTACGGCGAACGTTAATTTTGAATTGTAGTTGTCTTGTCATTTTCAAGGCAATAAAAAAAATATGTGAATTTTAAAATTTTTGATACCTGTTCTTAATTTATATAGTGCCTAAATGCCTGCCTATATTTGAAATTTGTAGTGTCTGTATTTCCGGGCTCTTACAGTAACAAAATCTAAAATATAAGAACGTTCAGGCAAAGTGCTTTGCTCATTTCTACTATTTCGCAAGGTAGCTATGCTTGTTGCTGTAAATCTAAATTTCTATTATTTTTCTACTATTATTTTTCTGTGAATGTTATTGACACTATTCAGTTCCGTCGTCTAGTGTAATCGAATAAACAAAGGTTATGAGCAAAAACAGGACTTTTTGTCCCAGAACAGTAAAAATTTTGTTAAAATTCAATAATTCAACAAAAACCATGGGCGTACTCAAATCCATTCTGTTGCACGATTTTGCAACGTTTCTACAACTGCAACTGCAATATTTGTGATACATCGTTCCGTTCAGTGTTACTTCATTGTTGGGTTAAGCCAGAGGTTCTGCACTCAAAAATATTATTACAAAGTTTTATAAAAATGTTTCGTGTATTACTTTTAAATCCCCCGACCATGAATATTTTACGCTTATCAACTCCGTTATAAAATAGCTCGAGATAATAAACCATAGCTGACCGGATGAATAATACTTATGTAAACAAGCTTCCAAGGTCAAACATGTGGATGTGCTGCCTAATGTGTCCGTAAATAATTAGTTTAAATTTAATTCAATAAAATTAAACATCATAAAAATACTGTCTTGCTACTTCAAGTTATTCTAAAAACAAGTAAATCTATGAAAAAAGTTTTAAATTACGCCTTTTCAACAAAGTTGGCCAGTAAATAGTCGGAAAAGTTTAAATAAAGACTATTTACCAATGTATATTTAGTTTTGCTATGACACTGTCCTTTTCGAATAAATTGTAGCAGACTTACACATGACATTGACGGCCAATTTGAATGTTTTCTTCAAAGTCCTCTAGCGGCCAACCGTTAAAATTTTTAAGTAAATGTGTACATAGATGAAATGTATACGTAGACGAATGAGAAAATTGAATGCTCTATCAACATCTATTAGAAAAAATATAGGGTGTTATTTAAGTAATTGATGTTACTTCTGGTGTAACCGGAAGTGACCAAGTAATATAGGTATAGCATGTAGTTAAAGGCACATATTCTACCTACCTCTAAATTTCATTTATTAAAAATTAAAATTCTTGGAATGAACTATCCGTAGTTAAAACTATAAATTTACAACACAAAATTTTCCCATACATTTTCCAAATATTAAACTCACTGGTTTAATTCTATATTTCTTTTTTCAGTATTATAAATGGTTTCAAAAATCCATTTTACGACATACCTTGTGTTGGTAGTAACTGCTACATATGCCAACAACCATGGATGTGTTAGCTATTCCGATGAAACAATTTGCACTGAAATGCACGATCCAGAAATTTTACAACAAACTTTGCTATCGTCAAATAGCAAAACCACTCTCCAGCTATCCCAATGTCACTTGCAAATTATTTCTCCTGGATTATTTCCAGAAAACGTCACCAAGTTAACGATAGAAAACTGTGGAATAATTGGAATTGAACGAGGAGCTTTTGCAGGTTTAAGAAATCTGGAAGAATTGACAGTCTACCACAATTCAATGCCAGGATTACAATCAGGGGTGTTTGAAGGTGTTTCTTCACTTAAAACAATTAGCATATTTGATAGTAGTATAGATCATCTAGAAAAAGGAACTTTTATAGGTCTTCATGTGTTAAGAGAACTGGATTTAACGGCCAATAATATAAGCATATTGGTGGATGGTGTTTTTGAAGACCTTAGATCGTTGGAAACTTTGGATTTGCAAAGTAACAAGCTTAAATTTTTGGAAGAAGGTTGTTTTAAAGGGTTGCAACAATTGAACAAGTTATACCTATCAAGGAATGAAATTTCAAGCCTACCAAGAAGAGTGTTTGTCACGCTTAACACTTTAGATGAACTTTTTTTAAATCACAATAAATTGCAGCGTTTAGAAAATGGTTATTTTGCGGGACTTTCGCAACTTTCAAGTTTGTACGTGAAAAATAACGAAATTGTAACTGTACAGCCCGGTGTTTTTGAAAATATGAAATATTTGCAATATATGGATTTAAGTTATAATCTCATTGCGCCTTTAGATGTGATGATTTTTAAGGGACTGAACCGTTTGGAAAATCTCGTTTTGGGAAATAACGCGTTTGCGTATGTACAGCCAGGCACATTCGACGACCTTAAATCCTTGCAATATCTTAATTTGGAATACAATAACATCGAAAATATCGAAGAAGGTACGTTTTTTGGCCTTAATAAATTAATAAGATTAAATTTGGGAAATTGCATAATACTGCAAATTAATGATAAATCTCTAAATTCGCTAGTTTCATTAGAATATTTAAACCTGGAAAACAATTTCATTGTGGTGTTAGGGAATGGTACCTTTAAAGGACTTATGGCTTTAACAGATTTGTATCTATCGGGAAATAAAATAGAAAACATAAAACCGAATAGCTTCAAAGATCTGAATAACCTTCAGCAATTATTTTTGAATAAAAATGAATTAAAAAAACTTGAACCGGGAATGTTTACAGGATTAATAAACTTGAAAGTATTGTATTTGGATGCGAACAGAATTGATCGTTTAACTCCAGAGGTTTTCGAAAAATTACCCAGCCTTGAAATTCTTTCATTAGATATGAATCAGATAAAAATTATTGAAGAAAAAAGTTTTCAGGGGCTTTTTAAATTAGGGGAATTAAATTTGCAAAATAATCAACTTGACTATATAGAAAAGGATATTTTTATGGATTTGCCTAAAGATGTTAAGCTTAGTCTTCATGGGAATAATTTGTCGAATGCGGCAATGGGTGAAGTTTTTGGTAATTTGGGTTATAATCGTAATGATGTGAAGTGAAGATAAATAACAACGCAATTTGCATTAGAAGCTTAAAATAGTTTTTAAGTAAGCGCTGTATTGCAGGTTTTAAGTACCAAATAGATTTGAATGTTATTAAAATAAAATATTATTAATATCTTTACTTCTCGTTGATGTTTTTATAACCATAAAAATAAAAAGTTTTACTGTTTATTGCGTTTTTATTATTTTATCAAGAAATTTAAATCGAATTGCAGTTGTGGATAAGTGTAGGGGAAAGGTACCATGAAAGGGAAAGATATTCAAAGGTACAGGAGTGATTACTACTAAATTTAAAGGAGTTAATAATTAATAACATCATCATTAGATGGCGATGGGAGCTCAAAAATAACTGCCTGCTTTACCAACAGTGACGTTCAAATGATGTTTTATTAAAATACTTGTGACAGTGTGTTTTTAATTTTTGGAAGTGGTATATTTAATTTTGTTGTAAATTGTTGTCAAACGTGTATGTGTTGATACAAAATACAGATTTGTGGCATGTAAGTATCTTGATTCTTTATGGTAGTGACTGTAGACACTCGCTTAACGGGTTCCTTTCACAGCCAAATATCGGTTTGTTGCATTGTAATTTTCCTCGCCGCACCTTAGAAGGCATTACTGTTGTAATTCCCCTGTCATGATTTTGTCTTCTGGGTATATTGCTGCCTGTCGGTTTTGGTTTCAAGTATAGCTAAGTTTTCGTCCACCTGATGAGTTTCAATAGAACGAAACATGTTGTGGTCTAACCCAGCTATAGTATATAAACAAAAATCTTTTCTTGATATTCTTTTTCAGCACGGCGCGGCGTTTCGTGTGCTGTGCCGAGAGGCCGGTAGTGATTGTAGATACTCGCGGGTTCCTTTCACACCCAAATATCGGCTGTCGTCATGGATAGGTTAATTGATGAATACGTCGTTGAGGGTGCTCAAACACAGGTTGCTGTAGCAGATGATAGCGGAGTGTGCGACTTGGATACAAGGTTCAGCCTACGTCCTACCTCTTTGGTTTAAAGTGGCAGCACCTTGCGTGAGTTTTATCCGCCAAGTCTTTCTTTAGGTGGGATCGAGATATGCTCTATCAGCGCGCCTGATCAAGTTAACAACGATTCAACGCATAAAATATACACGAAGAGAAATGAAATCCCCTGGTTAAATTTTGGCAACACAAACTCGCAAGGCGCCGCCTGGTGACGGTGTGGCAGAACTAAAAATTTTAAATAGCTTACCGCGCTTATTTGAATTGGCAAATATTTCAAGCAATTGACAGCTGTTTATATTGCATTTTTATGCAATTGAAATTTCGTTTGCTTTTATTGGAGAATTCGGAAGGTTTGAAAATAATCCAATAAAAACAAACTAATTTCAATTGTATAATAATGACAATGACAGCTGCAATGAATAAAATTTACTATAAAATAGGTTACTTACTAAAAAAAACGCAAAAATTGATTAAACTATGGGGTATATTAATCAAAATAACCTGAAAAACAACAATAATTTTCAATAAAACAGCATAAATAAATACATCCCAAAATACAGTAGTGTAAACGAAACAAATATTAATATAGTACAATAAAAATAACAATACCTACATGCTTAACAACAAAGAAATAAATATTCTATAAACTCAATACAACTTAATTCTTATAATAATAAAAAATTCAACACAAATTGACAATAGATAAATACATATCACATTTGTAACAGTTAATACTGATCCTGTAAAAATAAATAAATATTCTATAAACTCGATAAAAACTTAACAATTGTTCAAAATGAGATCAGTACAAACAGCTATCACATAGATTTAAATTTCTTCACCTTCTTAACGTGTCCGTCTTTTTTTGAAGTTCCAATCTTGGCTAAAATTCCACTCTCACCTTCGTTTAAAAAAGCAAACCGTTTAAAATTGCAAGATACTTCATTAACATCATTCAAACAATAATTGTGATCTTGATCAAAGTTGCTTATTACTTTATTTTGTGAATGAGAGGAGGTACTTGTTAGAAAACAAGCACATTGCGCAGTTGAAGTTGAAGCATTTAATAAACAACCACAAGACGTAATTTCTTCCTCGAACAAAGTTACTTCTGAATGAGCAATGATTTCAGATTCTGTTACTTTGCTAGCCTCAGAAACTACTTCTTCGTCATTTTGATAAAATTGTATAGGGACCGCATTTACATTTAAACGTTCCCTTCTCGCATTCACAAAATGTTTTTCCTCAAAATGATCCTCACAAATCACCCATTTATTTACATTACCATCTATTTTACATGCATTTTTCCACAGCTGATGGTAGTAGGCGTTCCTTGGAAAGTTGTAAAAGTGTTTGTTTACGTAACTTTTTGAAGTACGTATGTAATACCAATTGTTGCAACCTGGATATTTACAACAATACTTTTTACGCCCAACAACATCCATAATTAATATAAGAAAGTAACTATTGAACAGGCAAAAACCAAAGGCAAGAACCCTTTCCTAAAAAAAGAAACTCGGGAACTGGACGTGGACGACCTGATGAATTTAAAACTGCAACCCTGAAAATAATAAAATAATTTTAAAAAGGCATAGACATCTATTTCACTCAATACTTATCTTTGCAGTTACAGGAAGCACATCAAAATCTAATCTAAGCAGAATCTGAAAATAAATTAATTTTACACAAGCGTAACATCTATTTTATCATAATACTTATCTTTTTGTGAACGTTTTATAAACGCGGCAAAACGAAACATAACCTGCAATTTACCGACCACATGTCAAAGGAAATTGTACATGCAGTTACGTGGAAGAACGCGAAAGCACTCGAAAAGGAACGAAGTGGCAGAACTAAATCTGCTGTAATTGGCCAAATTTAAATCTACCGCGGCCTACCCTGCACTGTCCCGCACCTCCCTGATGTGGCATACAAACTTTTGTGTTGCGCGAGCATAGGACAAACCTTCACCCCCATGATTCAACGAGAACAAGCTACCAGGTAATGACATTAGGCTGCGAGCCCTCAGTCTGATATGACTCGTACCTTAACAGCGTCGGGTGTTACATAAAAACGAAGCAGCCGCGTCACTCGTTCCTGGAGCTCACCATCACCTGCCTAAATCGTCGGCTGCCAACCACCCGGTATATCGTCTAGGCAAATTTATAATCCCCAGGAGTCATCTCAACGTAGTGACTGGGACGCAGGCAAATTTATAGCCACGGCCAGGTAGTGGTGATCCCGTTACAGAGAACGCGCTGCTGCTAAGGTGTTAGGTACCCATACTAAGAGCTAGCGTGAAATCACTCAATTAAGGTAAACCTTGAACCTCTCCGAAGAGAGGTGGACGTACCAAGTTGAAATCACCGAAGTGACCGTTACAACGCCGACCCCGCAGAAGGTATCTTCGTTCACGCTATTCACCTAAGTGAGGTTTAGCCTACAGCCAGAAAGTGACGCTAAGGTGCTAGATAAGAGCGGCGAATGTGGAAATATTGGTTCGACAACTGGAAGATAACAAACCGAAACACACAATGAAAACAGAAGTTGCCAAACGCAAGTAGGCAACAGATAACGTTACTAAAATGATCGTGCGAGAAATGTCAAGGATGATAGATATCATCGAACGTAACAAAAGGCAAGTACAAGTTCCAACGTACCAAGTTTTACCCACATTGACAAACATAATCAAGGACTTTAATGGCGGAGGAAACTTTTTCAAAGCTAGCGACTGGCTTGCACAAATCAACAACACATCGAATCTCAATAGGTGCGAAGAAGTGAAAGTAGAGACGGCACGATTACATTTGGTGGGATCAGCAGCAGATTCGTATTCTACACGACCAGAAAAAATTAGCTGTTAAGCAGATTTTGAGTATTTTTTAAGAAGTGCTTTATTAGAACCATTTCAATTACAAAATAGTGGGAACAGATGAGGAAAAGGATACAGGCACGAGACGAAAACGTTTGTAGTTATTTTCATCAACAATATAAGCTATGCTTGAGTTTAAACTTGTCATTCGAGGAGATAGCTTCTACAATAGAGCAAATACTTCCAGACTGCTAGTAAAAACGCATAAAGATATAAACAATTTAATAAACGATCTGATAATATTAGATAGAATTAATAATAAACCAGTATGCAAACGAACTGCAGATAAAAGCAATTTGGTGAGGAATTACAAATTAGAAGGACGATTACTTACCACAATGAATATTTATGAGAAAGAACGAGACCTATATGTAATACTTAGGAGTATGCGGAAGTCGTTGGCGGTGACGTGTCATGACTTAAGTGGACATTTTGGTTTAAACAGAACAGTTGACAAGATCAAAGCACGATATTGGTTTGCCGGGATGAGGCGATACATGAAGATGTATATCAACGGATGATTCAAATGTTTGGCAGCGAAAATTCCTAGTGCGCGGAAAGCTGGAATGTTAAATCCATTGCCAGTGTTTGATCAGATACATCTAGACCACGTCGGACCTCTAGTCAAGTCACGTAAGAACAAAACATATATATTGCCACGATGTGGGAATTAGTTATTGTAAAGAACTAAATTATTTATTAATCAATTCTCAAATGTAATACTAAGTAACTAAGTCATGCAACATAACTTGTTGTTCATTTCCAAAGGCTAGAAATAGAAATTAAATATTTGACGAAGCTCACGTGAAGGTCAAACTATGCAGTTGCACTGAGTTCTATTTAAAGATACATTCCAGTCGACACCCTTGGGAGTAAGGGTATATAAATACTTCGGTCATTCTAATTCTTATTCAGTCTTCATAATTTAATAAACTAAACAGTTCTTAGTTTGCAGAATCCAAGACGTTTTAGTTATTAAATACGCCCCATATTAAACCAAAACAACTAAAACGTCTTGGAATCTGCGTTGTTGCCAATATTTTAATTTAATTTTTCTTTACTAAAGCGCCATCTCTTGACCGTCGCAATAAAAGTGGCCGGGGGTTTCCTAGCCACTCTGTATTATTCCAACAACAAAGACTTCCTACGATGATGAATGAAGAAAGTTGGGACCAAAGTACTCCAGTAGTAGAAACGAACTTGAACAGTGCGGAAAATGCAGTTAAGGATGTTATAGAAAAAGGGCGATCCATTCGGCCTACCACAGAAGACTATGGAATAGTAAAATTTTGACTTCTAAAAAAAGCTTTAGAATCAGAAGGGCGTTTCAGGTATATTCCTAATATAGACAATCGTAAAATTCTTTCCACTGACAGAAAATTACCTACAAATGGTTCAATACATAAAAACAGCACTGTCTTAAATGCGCCACCTGGTTTTAGAATACGCCAAAAAGATAGACACAGAGGTTTCAGCAAATTGGAATCTGCAAGAGGTGGCTGGTTTTGATTGGTATAAAGGTATCATGGATCGCCATAAAGACTAATCCTTGCGCAAACCTGAAAAAACTAGGCTTGAGCTTCCGCCTTTAATAAAAGCACAGTCACCAAGTTTTTTCCAAAACGTGCAAACAGTACTAGCGAAACATAAGTTTGCACTTGAAAATATATGAAACTCGGACGAAACTGGATTGCTCACGTAACTGAACTGTCAAATGTTATTGCACAGAAAAGTGCTAAGCAGGTGGGGTAATTAACATCGGCTGAACGTGGTCAGTAAGTTACCATGCCTGCGTTCGTATCGGCTACTAGAAATATTATTCCATCGGCATTTGTCTTTCATAGAGTATACTTTAAAGTTTAAATCATTTATGACAAAAGATTGTCCGGTTGGTAGCTTGGTATAGACACACAAATTAGAGTGTATGACCGGCAATACCTTTATTCTAGCGTTCAAAAATTTTGTTGATAATGCGAAACCCGCTAAGGAAAAACTAGTGCTTTTACTGATGGATAAACCTGAATGTTGTGCAGCATTCCAAAGAAAACTATGTTATTATTCTAAGCTTCCCCAGCCACAGGCTGCAGTCTTTGGACCTTGCGGTTTTTGGGCCATTAAAAAAGTTTTATAAATCGGCCTTGAATGACTGGATGGTCAGTAATCCTGGCCGGACAGCTACTATTTATCATATCCCAAAGTATGCTAAAATAGCATTTGAGCAAGCATTTATAATACCAAATATCGCGATGGGGTTTAATAATTCTGGAATTTACCCTTTAATTCAAATAACTTTTTTATTGCACAGATCGCCCTACCACATCCGTATCACAAAAATTTTTACCTAAAAATTCTGCACCATCCAAAGCATCAGTAGAATCGAACGTAAATGTATCTTTAGTAAATGTTGAAAAAAGAATGGAGGATTGGAAACTGTTGAGAAGAGCCCAAGTGCAATTCCAGAAAGTGTTAGGCCTTTTCCAAAAGCACCCAACAGACAGGACAAACAAGGTGGAAGAAAAAGATGCTACACAAGAATAATAACGGAAACGCCAGAAATAGAAATATTGAAGAACGAAATTAGAGATAGAGAAAAACGTTATAAAAAATTAGAAAAGAAGCAACTAAAAGTAAAAAAAAAAAAAGTTTTTATTAGCAGTACCGAAAGTGGAACAAAAAGCATTAAATTTGCCGATAGCGACCAGAGCGATGACTTTGGAATAACCGACATTAACCAAACTTTGATGTAAAAAAAATGATTTCGTCGTTATTAAATTTGAAACAACAGAAAAATGAAAAAAAAACCATTCATAATATGCTGCAGGAGAAATTACAAAAATAGGTGCAGAAGATGAATCTTTGCAGTCAGCCTTTACGTCCCACTGCTGGGCACCGGCACTCTTCTCTGCCACGTACTCTCCTTAGCGCTAAAGTGGAGTACGGCGGAACTACAGTTTAACGTCGTATTCGAACGACTAAATTCCACGGGCACTCTTCTTTGCCACGTAGTCTCCTTAGCGCTAAAGTGGAATACAGGGGACTTACAATTTAACGTCGAATCCGAACGACTAAATACCAGAGAAGGTTTTACGCATTAAGACCTCACGGTTGCCCACACCGTATTGAGGAATGTGAGTGGCGGGTTGCGGCATAGATTTTTATTGCTGCATGGCTTCGTCGGGGAATCGAACCCTAGGCCTTTAGCCTTAGAGGCTCAGCGCCTAACCTCTGAGCTACCACCACGCAGAACATGAATATAGAATACATTTTATGAAGAAGTCTAACAAAACTGATAATTTCCTGAAAATGAGGATATCAGTAATGTCAATGGGAAGGACATAATAATAAAGCTACCAAAGGCATCCAGGTTTTTGAGAACAAAAAAAAGGTTTTTATTCAATTTCCGTTAACTTCTCACATATTCTTGGTTTAATGTACGATTTTTATATAATAATAATTTTGGTTAAAATAAATATTTCTTTTGGTCTTTAATTTGCAGTGATATAAAATAAAGTTTCATTTTATAATTTTGAGATGTCTTTTTTCAATCCGACTTGTGTTCCTTCCATTACCTATAACAGTAATGAAAGGGGCAGTTTCATTATTATGGAAAATGAGATGTTAAAATATTATATCTGTAGTATTTTGATTTTTGCTACCATAATTAAAATATGAACGGTAGCAGAATAAATTTGCCTCGTATCCAAAATCGTTGTACTATTGTTGCGTTAAGAATAATTTTAAAATTTCGTAAATATGTCCCGTTTATAGCACCTCTTTCCTAATAAACAAAAGTAATAATAAACGTTGTCTTACTCACAAAAACTTTTATTTATTTAAAAACATTTATATCACAGACAAAATGCTAGTACAAATTTAGATTTAAGTGATGATATTTTAAAGTTCTTAGTTGTAGCAAAAGGTCCTTGATTGTATTGGTGCTATGCAATCTAAACATACTTTAAAAACTTGCGAACACTTAATTGTACAATATTTTACACGAGTGTGTTCGATGCGAACACTTTTCCATCAATTCAATTTCGTTTCTCGATCATACTGCTGTAGATTGTTTCCAACTAGTTCTGGTAGTTGTGAGGCTGTTTTGAGTTCCCTGAAAATAAAAAAGAAACGTGAAAAGTTAAAAATTAACATAAATGACTGAAATAGTAGGTCTATTATAAATAAAAATGTAAACCTAAACATAGTTAGCAATGTAGAACAATGTGAAAAAGTATCCTGTTTTGATTCTGTAAAATAGTATTGTAATATGACTTGTTATTTATACTTGAAAAAATAGATATCTCAACATAGAGAGCAAAGTTAGGATTTATAAGTCTATGGTGAGACACGTACTGACATACGGAGCAGAAACCCGTGCTGACACAAGTAAAACAAAACAATTAATGCGTACCACAGAGATTAATACACTTAGGACAATTGCTGGAAAACGATATTAGACCGAGTGCGCAATCAAGATATAAGAGACCAATGTACAGCAAGTGCCATTTAACCTTGCAAAAAAAATGACGATAAGTTTAAAAGGCGAGAAGCCGTTACACTCTCAAGCAAAAGCAAAGGTTTTTTATTACATTTCTAGTTTCTTTGCTGTATTTTTTATACGTAACCTAAATTATCGTTAATCCCTCCTCAAAGCAAACTGTTTCTAATCTTATGGCGCACGGCCTTTTAATTTGTCAAAAAAACCACAATTTTTCGTAAACCATAAATAAATTTACCTTCACTTTTTAGTAGAGTGTACCACACTGTCCCACAGCCAATTAGAGCTAGTTTAAGTGACGACTACCGACGAAACAAAGCGTAAGTAGTCGAATCAAAGCCCACTAAAATTTGCAAGGTTAGGTGGCACATGCTGTAATGTAATGGACGTCATAAAATTTGTGAAAAGAAGAAAGAAAGAGTGGGACAATCACTTCAGCAGACCACATAACAATAGATTAATAAAAATAGCCAGGGATTTAAAGCCCACAGGAAAAAAAGATCCGGGAAGAAGAGGTGGGCGGAAAGTTGGTTGTTGCCATCGATAGACACACCATAGTGTAATCAAGTATATGATCTATGGTTTGCATGGTAGCTTTTAACATTTTCCTTTTCCAACAATAAATGTGATTTGCTTTTGGCTATTTTTAATTTGAAAGAAGAGATTTGGTTTCAATTATGGCTAGAATAGACCATTACATGTTTCGTTCTTATTTGAACTCATCAGGTGGACATAGTTCTAACCATAATTGAAACCAAAAGCAAACAGGCAGATATATGCCAGAAAGTATAACACTAAAGGGGAATTACACTAGTAACGCCCTCTGTTATGTGCGGCGAGGAAAAGTTGCAAAGCAACAAACCGGCAAAGTTGCGATCGGAACCTGCTAAGCAGGTATCTGCGATCGCACCGGCCTCTAAGCACAAAACACAGAAACGCCCGTGTGGCAAGGAATAAGAAAGAAGAGATTTGGTTTCAATTATGGCTAGAATAGACCACTACATGTTTCGTTCTTGTTTGAACTCATCAGGTGGACATAATTCTAACCATAATTGAAACCAAAAGCAAACAGGCAGATATATGCCAGAAAGTATAACACTAAAGGGGAATTAAACTAGTAACGCCCTCTATTATGTAGTGGTCTATTCTAGCCATAATTGAAACCAAATCTCTTCTTTCTTATTCCTTGCCACACGGGCGTTTCTGTGTTTTGTGCTTAGAGGCCGGTGCGATCGCAGATACCTGCTTAGCAGGTTCCGATCGCAACTTTGCCGGTTTGTTGCTTTGCAACTTTTTCTCGCCGCACATAATAGAGGGCGTTACTAGTTTAATTCCCCTTTAGTGTTATATTTTTAATTTGTTGAAAACATCGAAATATGCATGTATAACATTTTTTGTAAAAAGGTGTATAATACTAGCACGATAAGAAGAAGTAGAACTACAACTGAACAGTCTATAGAACCAAAAATCACCCGGAGAAGACGAGGTGACAGCAGAACTAGTCAAAAACGGAGCGGGAGAACTTTTAAACATATGTGTGAAAGGGGGATCAGGCAAGGCTACCCACTATCTAGAGCATTATTCAACTTAGTATTGTAGAGATGCATAAGAAAGATAGACATAAAAGTTACTATAGGAGGCTTTGATAAAAGCCGGGGAAGTATCTATAACAGAACATGACACAATACCTAGTGTATGCAGACGACACGTAGTAATCTTAGCTAAAACAAAACAACCTCTACATACAGCATACTGTGAATTAGAAAAAAAAGTAAGAGTAAGAGGGTGGAGGAGAAAAGCTGCAGGCAGAAAAGAATGGAAAATAGTTATTAAGCAAGCCAAGACCATACATGGATCGTAGAGCCAACGATGGATAGATGGATAGATAGAAAAATTTTTGAATTTTTTACAGGTCAATTTAATTTTGCCTGAATTAGTAAACAAAGGTAGAAAATCTGTTTCTCAAAACCTTCAATTGTTTCACTATTTTCTTTAACTTTGATCTATGTAGTGAAGCTTTTTTGGTTGCCAACAAAAATTGTATTTAATTTTTTTTGTACGTCTTGTATTTGTTATTGTTGTTTATTTAAATGCTTTCGCGCCTGTGCAACTTGACGCTTAACTAATTTTTGGAACGCCCACGCCTGCAGGAAGAAATAAGTCAGTGTCTAGTCTGCCTTACACGTCTTGAGCAAGCGGATGTGAAATAAAAAGGGCCAGCAACAAATGCAAAGTGTGTTTGCTACCGTGCACACAGTGAACTTCTATAAATTAAAACTTAATCGATTAGGGCAATACTACATGCTCTAAAATAATGTAATATATAAAAATGCATGGAATTGGATGCCTTAATAAGTTGTCCGATACGAAAAAAAATTGAAGACGATAACCTATCAAATTGGCAGTCATTAAGAATACAAGGCTTCTTCTCAGCTCTTATTCGGCGTGGGCGTAGTTACTTTGGAAAACGTGGGATTCCCCGCAATAAAGAGCACGGACTTACGATTAAGTAAGGACAAATAAAAGACATAGCCCAGATCAAATAATGGGTCTTGACTAAGAAAATTGCTGGTAGGTACCTTATCACATTTACGTCACGCTGTTTATTTATATGTATATGTATTAATCTGTATTGTGTATGATTTTGTTCTCATTTTACTTAGCTATTCAGGGACAGGCTTGAAATCATATTAGATTTATTTGCCTCTATTGTGCGTCTTTATTATAAATTTTGTAATAATCCTACTTTTACATTTTATTGAGAGTACTGATTCATTCAAAATTTATTGACAACATTTGAGCACTGTAACCGGGCTGGCAGCCTATGGAACTTTTTAGAAAACAGTCGTTTTGAGAAAGAAGTCTTATAAATGCTAAACTGAGGTAGACCGAGGTAGATTCAAAATGAACTCAACAAAATAAAAACAGAAAACAAAGAACAGTTGCACTTTTATTTATTTGACGCCGAACAACCAATTTATGATGGAGATGATGGTTTTTGTAGATTTTATTATCACAACAAGTTGCAATAGTAGGGCTTGAGTTTCAGTATTCTAATAGCTTTTTACCAGACTCACTAAAGAATTACGATGTAAGCAGTCCTAAAGTCGCTCTTAAACAACCATTCTCTTACACATTTAAATTCAATGACATAATATTCTACCTTCTTCTTCTACTTATGATTGCATGCCTCTTGCGAGGTGTACCATATCTTCTCACCTCTTGTCCTGTGCGGTTTTTAAAGTGGCACAGGACAGTGTGGACCTACAAAAACCTTGAAGTAGCTGAATGTAACCAATAATAAGTAATAATAGTGTCTCAATTTGCTTTACGAATTGTTTAAACACACATTTATTAAATCTTCCTTCTTCTCATAATCATCCGCCCGAAGTTTTATGTTAGCCAAATGTTTACAATTTTTTCAGAATCAATTAAACCTTTTAATGGAAGACGTCAATTTAGAGCTACGACAGTCGATTATTGTCCAGCATGACGGTTCACCCCCCATACCCCCTAACGGTTATAGTAAAAAATGTTTAAGCCAAGCATTTGGTTTGTGGACAGGGAAAAGCCGTTCAGTTGCGTGGCCACCAAGATCACCGAACTTAACTCCCGTGGATTTCTTCCTAGGAAGTTACGTTAAAAATGCTGTTTATACAACTATTCCTATAACAGCAGAGGACATAAAAGGGAGAATAATAGCAGCATTCAACAGCATTACCCCTGAAATGCTTAGGAATAAACGTAGAAATTTTAGTCATTGTTGCGTATGAAATATTAGTTTTACATTTATAATACGGACAGATATTCTTTTTCTTCAACTTTGCACCGAATAAATAGGTACAATGATTTAAACACCCTGTATAATAATATAAGAAAAATATTTATTACGGTCAAAACAATTAACTTATCTGAATTTGCCGTTGCATTTTTATACAATTTATGTGTCAACGTGGGATTGTATATATCGGTTCCTGGCCTGCTGCAACGTAGTAGTTTTTTAGGTTTACCTTACAAAAATCGTAATTTAAGCTATTTGAATAGTTACATTGTTGAAAAGAAAATTAAATTTTCTGTAAGACAGTTCTACTGTAAAACTTTTGTTTCAAACATTTTTTGCTATTTGTTGAATTAGCATAATTAGGATCAAATATTACAAATAACTGCCTTACCCTGTATAAACAAGCTATTGAAAATTATCGGAGCACCATTGCTAACTTCGTTATTATTGAAGCTACGAAGTCAAAAAACAATTAAACATCTTTTTGTTGAGATATTCCATAAAATAGTTTTGCTGAAAATTGCATCCTGTATATTTTTGCACATACTGAAAGAAAATTTAAATCGTTATAAAAAAAGTTGTAATGCAATACTAACCTAAAGTAAATAATCGAAAAGTTATTGGTAAAATTCGTATAAGGCAAGCATCAAATTGCTTCATACGTAGAAATAATTTGTTGATAAACGCCATACATAATCGTCAATAACGTTTTTATTATACGCTTTAGGTTACTATTGCATTCAAACTTTTATTTTCAGAATTACATTATCTTTAAGTATATTATTTTCTTGAATAACTTGTAAACGCGACATTCAACGGTTTTGTTTTATTGCAGCATCGTAATCAGCGCTAAAAACTGAAATACTTTATTAATTTAACCAAGTAGCACCCATATCAACCATGTTAGCAATAGTGCCCCGATAATTTCAAACACCCTGTATATATTTGCACCTAAAAAATATTTGTGTAAAATGCTTACATATTTCTGCAATTTTTATATAATAGTTAAAACTTTCAAATATATATTTAATAAATAAATATATTTAAAAATTATAATTACGTCTCGAACGGTAGCTCTTACATAAGAAATTGCAAAAACTATGTTACGAGCAAATGTGAATATATTAGCACTCGGAAGAATTATTTAAATTAGTTCTTACATAATCAGTAATCACACAACAAACACATGAATACATAATCATAAAGCGGGTATTGTCAACTAGTTTTTCCACTTTTATATTTTTGTTTCCTTTTTTTTATTACGTCTGACCCAAATTTATGTACCCCGCTCGTCATTGGTGAGATACGAACATATGATAAAGAGCTGTAGCACACCTTGAATTGTTTATTTTGCAGTATTTATGCAATAACGTTTGAAAAATTAATGTTCTTTTTATATAGCTTCCTAATTATAGAAAACTAAAATCAATAATACTATCTATCTATCTATCTACAACCTCTAATTATATTTATTATAATTTTAGTTTATTAACTTTTTATTCATTATTGTAAAAGTAGACTGTAATAATAGTTACTTATGTTATTAGTGGGATAAAAGCATTATTATAACATGAGTTTGAAAGTTGCACGACTAGGTCGTAGACCGAGTCGTGTAATCAAACGAGTGCTATAATAATGCCTTATTCCACGTATGATATACACAATTTTTTCTACGACGATTTTATCAAGTTTCGCAATAATTTATTTGCAAATATCAAGTCTTTTTTAACATATTTGATTTAAAATTAAAGGAACGAGATAGATTCGATTTGTTTATTTTTATGGCAACCAGCGATTTTTTTATAAACAAAGCTGTGTAAATAAAATGAGTTAGGTAATGAATTCATTACCTCACTGGTGCGATAATGAACTTCGTACAATTGCTTCCAGTTTTGCATGCTGGAATGTTAAAGGAATAAACACAAGAGAAAATAAAGTGTTTGGAGAATTGGAAAGCTACAAAATAGATAGGGCAGTCTTAAGCGACACCAAGAAGAAAGGGAGCGGCACTGAATGTGAAGATAAATACTTATGCAGTGCAGTAAAGGATCCTATGCGCGGATGGCGCAGCAATAGAAGAGAAGGAAATAATTTACGAAAACTTAACGACAGAGTTGCATAAAATAAGCAACCGAATAGAAATTATATTAATGGGGGACTTAAATGGACGACCAGGTAAAAGGGATAATTATGGGCAATAGTGGGACCATACAAAAATGATGACGTCAATGAGAAACAGTGATAGTAGATTAATTAAAATTAATGTGAGGGTACACTTGGAGACAGCCCACCAAAAATAAACCGCCATATATTGACTACGCAATTTAAAGACAGTAAACAAATATAACAATGCTAAATGTAAAAGCACAAACAGATGCAAAATGTGGCACCGACCACTTTCTACTTAAAAGGAGGCTATATTTTAAATATAATACAAGATATGAGGAAGAACCATCAAGAAGTACGGAAGAGCAAATGGAAATAGAAAATTGGCAAAAATAAAACGTGGAAAGCGTTCAAGACGAATCTATAGCATTGTTCTATAAATTAGGGTAAACACAGGTAAGTTAATAACATTTTAAGAGGAAATGAAATTGAGATATTTAAACAGCTAGAAAGGTATATACATCAAGCAGCACACGAAGCCCTCAGGGAATGAACAAGCTACCTTGAGATATAAAAATTGCTTTTGGTGGACGAAAGAACTGGCAAACTATTATACCAGAAATGGATATCAACGGGAAACCAAGAAGAAATTCATATGAGAAGGTGAAGGTGGACCCAATCGGAACCGATTAATAAAAGCAATATTACAGACACTTGTAAACAAAACAACGAAATAACAATAGATGTGATAAAAGATGCCATGAAGGAAATGAAGAACAATAAAACTTCGAGCCCTGGAAGCATCATATAAATCTAAAAAGAATCCCATGATTCTGTCCTACAAAATAAACTATGGCAAGCGATGGTAGCATCTCTGCTATCTGCATTAATGCAGCGAAGAACTTATATAAAACCAACTACAGTGCGGTATTGACAAGAAAAACGATGACCTAACCATTCCGTTCCATTGCCTACTTTATTCAAGATATACCTAAACCACAGAATATAAAGAGTGTTGTTTAGAGTTTAGTATAGTGAAAATAGTGATGGGTGGACAAGGTAAAAATATAAATTCAGAATATAGTGCTTATGAACATGCTACTTATTAAATTAGATGGAAAAGATAAATCCGATAAATTAAGCAAAATAGGAAAAAACAACCAAATAGCAAGAGCACTACATACTATCATGCGGAATAACGTAATAACTAAAAAAACAAAGAAAACAACATATAAGACGATCTGTGCAAGCTGAGTTACTTATAGTTCGGAGTATGGAAAACTAACAAAAGATTGGAGAACAAACTGAAAGCAGCAACGGAATTTTGACGAATAAAACTGCTGCGGTACAAGATTACAACATATTAAAAACGAGGAGCGAAAGTATATCAGAGTGTGTGTGCGAGAAACAGTTACTAAGGTATAGGCATACGAGGAAAGTAGTAGAGGAGCGACTGCAAAAAATATGAAAATGAAAACTAAGACATCGAAGAAAAAGGGGTACCCCACATAAAAGTTGGATGGAGGAGAGCTGATAGGAATGATTGGCAAGATCGGAAAATATGGAAAACGAGATGAGACAAATGGCAGAGGAGGCTGTAGTAAACTCGCACTCAACTAACTAAAACTCATTTTCTAAACCAACATAATTAAAATAAAATTATAAAGCAAATAATGTCGTCAAGACTTTGATGTGCATTATATTTTATATTTGCTTGAATTAATTCTTTTGTGTACAATATTCACAATTTTAGAACGTATTGTTCTGACATAAATCAAAAGATCTGAATGGATATAGTCTGTAGTGCATTTATTGGCTTGTCTTAATTTACTAAAACCCATATTGATTAAACGGATCGCAATAAAAATTGATTTCAATACACTCATTTCTTCTTAAGTAAATCTGTATAAACAGGTCAAAGCATAAGTTATGGTCGCATGGTTAATACATACTCTGTAGAACAAGGAACGTCTTGATCCATTTCCTCTTGGTAAGAAGCTGGTACTGTGTGCAGTATCAGAATGTTGATGCTCTGAACGTTTCCTCTTGAAAATTCGAGAATTGACAATTTTCTGCATCTAAAATTGAAAAATTCACAAATCTAATTTACTTGGGTATACTCTTCTGGAGATAACATAATTTTGCTCACCTGCTTGATGAATACAGTAGTAGTCAAAGTATAAAGAATTGGATTAAGAGCTGAATTTATTGGTAAGACCAATATTGCTAACCATGCATATAAACTTTCAGATATATGCAGACCTACAAATAAAAGCAGTTATCAAAATGTAAAAGATTCGAACCGATTTATTAATCTGATGGTATTTATTTTGTTTATCAAAAGTTAAATAAACCGACCCACAAGACAGTGCAGGCCAGTTTTGATGTAATATGCAATATCAATTTTTGCTACCCATGATTTTTATATCCATATTGCTTTTTTAACAGAGCGTTTCTAAATTGTATGTACCTACCTGATAGTGCGGCTAGTTTCACCAAGATAATAGGCACCCAACACATACAGTCGGTTAAAACAATAACCCCGAATCGTTGGGCAACCTTATCTCTGTCTTGGTTTTGTCTTGTCGACCGGCATGCAATGGTGCTAGCTCGTATTTCTCGTATCATACGACAATAGGCGTAGCATATGAATATCAGAGCTATTGTATTAACAAAAATAAACATGGATGCTGAATATTCCCATCCCTAAAAGTGAAAAAAATTCAATAGAATTGGATCAAAATAATAACTCCAGGTAAACTTAGTCACCTGCTGACTTACCTTATCGTATGGATCGTGAATATGCAAAGACAAGCAAACCCCATTGCTTCCATAAAATTCTTCTCCAAAATAAGATTCAGCAGCGGTAGTGATCGGTACTAAGGCTACACCAACGGCAACCAACCACAGCATCAAAAGCGTAAGAAAAGCTGTTTTGGCAGAAGGTTGTTTTCGTGCTAACGGTTGCGTTACGGAGATAAACCTGTCCCAGGTTACCAATGACAAAATCAGCACTGATGATTCACAGGAAAGGGTGCTTAAAAATCCTAGAAAGGATTTTTACTATTTTAAGATAGTTCTAGTAACATAAACGTGGCCTTACCACATATGTTACAAAGAGTGCTATGTCTCCAGTGATATTCATGTTGAAGATAAACCCCCCTGTAATGTTGGTCGGCACTTGCAATTGTAAATAGGTATATACTCATCAGCAAATCGGAAAGTGCCAAGTTTCTTATGTATAGTGAATGGACAACATTGTTTGTTGGAACAACAAGTCTTCCCAGTAAGACTATTAAGTTTCCTGAGCAACCAACGGTACCCATAATCCATACACTGTTAAGTATTATAAATTAGGGAAGGTAAACACGTAAGTAAATAATGTGAGCAGCGTTTTAAAACGTTTACTTAATACAGAAATGTTAAATTTTAAACTATACCTTGTACGTAAAATAGGGTTGTCCAAGAGGTGTTCTTGACTGGAAATTCCATCTCCTTTTGGTTCACATACTCTCACGTGAGTAGCAGTTAAACACATTTCAAATCTATCGAAATATCTGGAATAGAAAGCTTTTGCAATAAATTATAGCCGGCAAGTTTTTTATGAGAGCCCTAAAAGTCCATGAACATTGTTAACATTGAAGAAACTTTTTTTTTATATATTTTAAAATCTTGAAAACTTATTCATAGAAGACATTTTAGAAAAACATGGTTTTTGTATCTGTTACAGGTTTAGACATAAAACGAGTTCTTTACTTACATGTACTGAAGTCTAGTCAGCGGCTCCAGTAGATCTTTAGGTATTTTTCTAAAGGCATTATTTTTTAGATACCTGTAATTAAATTTCGGTCAGAAAAAAAAAGCGTTTTGAAAGCTTAATGGTAAATGGTATAATAAAAGTTCAATGTTGTTTTGACCTACATTAAATAATTTAGATTTATACTTACAGTGAGGTAAGATTGCTCACGTCATGAAAAACTCCAAGCTCTATCTGTTTAATTCCATTTCCTTGCAAATTTCTGAAACAAAATAAACTGTAAGCTTAGACGTGCAGCTCCATTATTAAACCATACTAGTTTTGAAATAAAATAAAACTAATTATCTTGAAATCTTCACCAGAATTGGAAACGACAAAATTGGTAATGTAATACATCCAGTTCATCTAAAATCCAAATCACGTGTGATGACGAACTTCTGATTTGCGAAGATCAATAAGCCTATGTTTCTGTTTTCGTTCCGTGATAACTTCGAATGTGTATTTGATCGAAGGTGGTTAAAGGTGAGATGCTGATGAAAGGTGTAATTATAGCTGTGCGTGGCTGGTAGGTATAAATGTGTAGGTTATAGAGGGTGTTGGTGAGCAGGTTTAAATAATGGTGGGCAATATGGCATGGGACTGTGAGTGTAGTGTGGGAGTGGATGTGAATGCTGGGGTGTAAATGGAAAAGTATGAGTAAAGTGTGGTGGCTAGTATCGATGCACGGTTATGGGGAATGTTGGAGAGCAGGTGTAAATGCGGGTGGGGGATATAGAAGAAGATTGTTAATGTAAGTATGGATCTTGATGTGAATCTAGGTGTAGATGTAGGTGTTGATATGGGCGTAGATGTGTAGGTATGGGTGTGGGTGAATTTGGAGGTAAATCAAAGTAAGACTAAAGACTTGTAGTACCATTCGTATGACATCACGAGATAATGTGATTAGTCTGCAGAAAAATTAATGCAGTAGGAAACGTTATAATATAATAAATATCAATAAGTCATTTATTGTTTAAGTTAGTTTTTGTAAATACATATTATTCGCAGCACCCTTGCACTTTACTTAACTCTCTGACTGTAAACAAGACGACGAGCCCTTACCACTCCACTCAGTTTATTTATTGTTTTCGGCAAATGTTTATGTTGCTATCATTACTGTTGCAATAATTTGGATATTTATGGCTAATTTTTGAACTGGCAGGTTAAGAATCTCGCACAGCCTAGTTCATATAATCTCAAACAATTACGAGATTTCAATATAATGAAACCATTGCACACAGAACATTATTACAATTACCGCGGATGGTGTGAATACAACTATGAATACGAATAAAATGATATGACTAGAAAAAGCAGTAATTGAACAAATAATTATTCTTGTGGATAAAATTAATAGGCAAACAAATAAAGAAAAAAACAAAAATCAGACCAACGAATTTTTAAACTTATAAGGAAAACAGACTATTGATTGATCATATGACTAAGCGGGTTCTTACAATATACAAAACAACTTAAGCATATTTTGCGTAGAACGTTGTAAACATGTCTGGCAGTTGCAAAAGTGGACGATCATGTGTACAAATTCGACACTTTATTTACCCTAATATTGGGAGTTCCAGTTAAAATAACAAACGCCAAAAGTTTACGATTTAAAAAATTAGAGCACATCGAAAATCAATTTATAAAATTAGCTGGACTACTCCCCACGCTTTTATCTTACAAACAATTGGAGCAAATTAATTGAAAGAGTTATAACGATATAACTTGTATCGAGATGTAAGGCATATTATTGAATGCGCGGTTACTGAAAATTGTAAGACAGGAGAAGGAATAATATAGACTAAGATTTTGATCCGCAGCCGCTAAACTACAAACAAAATAAACAAAACAAAAGCAGGAGACGTAGCTCACGAGTTGCACTATTTTAATATTATTTACTTAATTTGCCTAATGTTTTTCATTTGTAAACTTTTTAAAATTCAATGTAGGATTAAAATGTGTGCCTTTGAGCCCGACACCCGGACCTATCGCCCGACGCCCCGGATTTTTCTTCGCCACCGCCACGTCCGGGTCGGAGCTCAACTGTACCACTGGGACTACCTACACATAGTGAGGGAATCCGCAAGCCTTGATTGTCTCTTTATATATTATTGTACTACTATCCATTAACTATTAAAGAAATAAAACTGTTAAATAATAACTTGTCTAGTCTCTTTATTGACATGTGGAACTACTTAATTGTAAAACAAACAACATTGGTTAATAATCAAGATAACACCAGCACTACTAGGTTTTTGTAAAAAAAATTATGTTTGCAAACAGATTTAAGTACAATTGTTCATTTTCGTATTAATATTTACAGATAATTCTAATTTTAAACTACTACAACTGTAATGACATTCCTATTTAACCAAATAAACATCTGAACGAATTTATTACGTATGTTAGACATTTTTGACATTGATGTGTCAATTTTCACCGAATTGTTATTAAATTATTTTTTAATTTATTTAACATATAAGTTTTGTTTAATGTGGGCATATTTTACATCACTAATGAGTTATCAACAAGGTAAAAAATATTTACCAAGATATGAATTTTAAAACTTATATAATTGCTGTTTATTTTGTAATATTTCAGGTGAGCAAATTTAAATTTGTATTTACATTCATGTTACTTGTATTAACTCCATTGATATCATCATCATAATCTTTAACCTACATACATCCGAAGGTGTCAAGGTCTTTCACTCCGAGTAGGCTCTTCGCTTGTGTAGTAGGAGGTAGTGAGGCTTTTGGCTTTTAAACCACTAAGCTCCTGAAGCTTATGCCACCCTTCATACACATTCGTTCAATGCCATTTACTGAATTGTAAATTTACCCAATTAGGTTTATTTCGCAATACTTCAATATTTTCTTATTTTATTATATTTTCATCATTTTTCAAAGCGCCATATGCGTGTTATGAAATTTGCAAGCATATTATATTAAAATTTATTTCTAGGAAACAGTTAACTCTGCTCCTTTTAACCAGAGCGGCATCAATTCATGCCAACGCCGAGTCGAACAACTTCAATCCCAAATAGGATTTGTAGTAAGTCAGGCCCGACTGGAAATTTCCATAGTTATTACAGGCATTCAAAGCAACCTCAATGCAATTCGTTTCAACATTAATTATCAATTGGCTGAGCTGAAGCATGACGTTAACCAAGTTTCCGGAAATAATGTCCAGCTTTGTGTAGATCAAGTTTCGGCAGCTCTTGAAAAAATAAATAACGAGGACCTGAATTTCTGTTATGCAAATGCCGATATTGATATCTTAAACATGCAAATTAATAAAATAAATGAATTGAAGCAAGCTGTTGGCCAAGTATGCAACACTTGCTATGAAACGTATGGTACCGTTGATAAGTTGAAAGACAGGGTCATTTGCGTCGATTCTGATATCGTCAGTATAAGGAAGCAGGTGGAAATTCATATAAATGAAGTTTCTTTGGGTGCTATTACTGTACAGAACAAATCGTCTCGATGTGCTCAGGAAGTTGAAGATGATCAAGCTGAAGTCATTACGATGGCTGCTTCTTCCTTTGATAAATGCGTGCGATCTGGATCTCAACTTCAGTCTAACTCTCACTCTCGCTTCAACTCAATATTAGACTCAAACTCAGAGTTATCTAATTCTCATTCTTAGCCTTAAATCTACCTGAAGAATTTCTTAGTTTATATTTATATAGTAAAAGTACATTCTTTGGTTGTAATTAAAATTATGTTAATACCGATGTTACCATTGTACATTTAAACATGAGTATTTATTTAAATGTTTTCCTCATCACATGCGTGTCTTAATATTGTTGAAATAATACCAAATCATGTATTTGGTTCTTTTTTGAATTATTTTTATCTTTCGTTCATTTTTTGTCATTTTCATTTGTTTTTTTAATGTATCGCAAAATTATATTAATTGCGTATTGCAAATAACATCGGCAATACGTAATAAAGACGTTAATTATGTATATTTCTTAACTTATTTGATATTAAAATAAAAAATCACTTTATATATAATACAAATGTAAAAGCATGCCATACATTTTTTATGGGATTTTACCAGCGATTATTGCATTGGTAAGCTTTACCCCAATACCCCTCCCACCAAACACGTGATTTATTTTCTATTTCATAATATGTGATAAAAATCTGCAGACAACCTACTTTAATTCTATCCGAACTACAGTATAAATTAAATGCTTAATTCCCTCCGTGACACACTCTGTAGAAAACAACAAATGTAAATGATTTTTGGTTCCTCATTCTCAAATGAAAAAAAATTCAAGAATATTTAAAATACTCCATTGTACGTTTCATGTGCTTATGCGAAAAATTATAAAAAAACTATGAGCGTAAGAAGGGCTACTGCTTTATGCTAAGGATAGTAGACAATTAAAACATTCCTGGATTATACCTGTATGTGCCAGACTATAGCTATATGACGTTACTGGTGCCGTGCCAAATAAACTGAAAATTTTCGTTTAAAGTGTCATATTACGTGTTTCAAATCCTTGCCTACATGTAGGTGTAAGGTTTACATTTCTGCTGCTTTTCTACATCACGCACAAATTTTGTCCACTTTATCGTTCTATATATTTGTTGGTCTTCCTTTGGTTTTCTTCTTTTGTACCTTCCTGTGGTGATGTCCGAACCGTTTTAACTGCTGTTTTTCTGTTCTTTGGTTTATCGCTCCCACCTCTAGTTCTGACTTAACCATTTCATTTCTTATTCTGTCTCTACATGCAATGTTCTTAGGTACTTTATCTCCATGACCTGTAATTTACTTCGTTGAGTGTTTGATGTTACCCAGATTTCGCTATCGTAGGTAAAAATTGGTCTATATGCTGTTTTATATACTGCCATCTTTGTTTTGCAGATAATTTTCTTTTGCCTATAAATGCGTTTGATAGAGCATAGTACAACCTTGACGCATTTGCGATGCGTTGATTTATTTCGCTTTCCATGTAGCCTTCCTTGTCTATCCACACTCCTAAGTACTTGAAGGCTTTGATTTGTTCTTTCCCCACTTAACTCAAAATTTGTTTGCTTGTTTTCGTTACTTATTACCATGATGGGTGCATCAGCAAAGCTGAAATTAATTCGCTCAACCAAAAAGAAAATTAAATAAAAAGCTTGAAAAGAATTTCCAGTCAAATATGTAGCAGCAGTGCTTTGGAAAACAGCTGTGTAGCTGCTAGGATCGAAGAGGTCAGAAAACAAACTGAAGTACTTCATGCAGCCTTCCTTGTCTATCCACACTCCTAAATACTTGAAGGTTTTGACTTGTTCTGATCTTTCCCCATTTAACTCAATATTTGTTTGCGTTACTTATTACCATGGTCTCCGTTTTGTTATTGTTTATCTTCATGCTTCTCTTTGTTAGTTCTAGGCCCTATATTTTTAGACTTTTTTGTGCTCTTTTTTTCTCGCAGCGCAAATCATTATGTCGTTGACAAAGACACATTCTGGCTTAAGCTTATAGAATCCGATATGCACTTTCTGGACTTTGTTTTTCGATTTTTAATTATGCCATGAACAATTATGATAAATAACGTTAGCACTCCTGCTTGCGTTAGACCACCATTGACATTAAATTCTGCTGACTGCATATTGTTTTGTCTGTTTAGTCTGTCTACTTTGTTTTTGTATAGCGGTATTACAGTATTAGTCTTTGAGACTTTCGCGGTTTCTCGAACTGTCAATATTACAATTTACTGTCGGTTTAAACCGCGTTGTCATTTGGTAATTACACCCAGCATAATCGGGTAAGAACCGACCTGTAGCTTGTCTGCCTTTACAAGCATTTGCTCTAAAAGTTTGAAAAATATTTGTTCGTAGGCCCTGCCTGCCTAAACAGGTCCGTGTGCTTAGATTATTTAAACCTTGGGGCGGACAAGGAGTTGATCTCAATGTATTTTGTTTGCCAGGACAAGAATACTTAATCAGCTTATATGCCTGTTAGCTGTTTGTGAATCCATACAAACTAACGTTTCGCTAGACATTGCAACTTGCATCTTTTCGCTGAATTCAAAAATTTGGGAAGCGGGGGTATTTAAATCTCTTTGGGCGAGTTGGGCAGAACGGCGGAGTTCTGGTTGGCTGCCACCGTTGGGCGGAGGCGGATCCGGTAGAGCATAGGCGTGAGATTGATAATGCCTACGAGTCCTTAGAGGATGAGCTACTAGAGTCCAAGCTTTAATGAGTCTGGAACCATGTTCCCTGTTTATGTTGTTAGGTTGTTTCCCAATTTCAATTGCTTCACGTATAATACGAGGAAAGTAATGAGGTACTTTGACGAGTACTCGAGCATTGTCACAGTCCATCTTATGCCCAGTTAAACAGTATGTTTAGCTACCGCAGATTTTGTGATGCGTCAAACTCAATGGAACGACCAGTTTGCCCGATGTAGTTTAAACCACAAGAGCAAGGGATGTTGTAGATCCCAGTTGATTTTAAATTTGATATTTGATCCTTTGCGGATCTGAAACCGTCCCCCAGAGTATCATTAGTCCCAAAGATTGTTTTCATGCTGCACCTTCTCAAAACACGCCCTTTACTGTAAGGTAGAAAAGCTAAGCCTTCCGCAGCAGCAAATCTTAAACCTGGTTTAGTATAATAATTTCTGGTTTGCCTGGCTATCCTCTTCTATTTTTCTTCCAAATTCTTCCTATGAATGTATTTTTGTTTGTTGTACCATTACCTTCACCTTTGTTCGTTGCTGTTTGTATTCTAAATAACTTTCATCTGTTTTAATTATTAGGTACTCTTTCCATTTTTTCTTCTTCATTTGTACTTGGTGCTTAATCTCATTGCTTTACCGGTTTTTGTCTATAACTGCTGTCCCACATACTTGCCATTACATAATTGTAAAACCGCATATAATACTTCAGTGTTGGGTTTGAACTTTCATTTATTCAGGTTTTTGAAAATATGTGTATGTTCTTAAATTTTTACACAATATTATTTCAAAATCAACTGTTTCTAACACACAAAATAGCTTGAATTTTGCAATATCAGTTTAAAATGCGTGATTTTTTATAGTACTAACATTTCTATTAAAATTTCCATATAAAACTTTTTAAATGATGAGATTCGTGCTTTAAATAAATTAAAATCTGATAATAAAAGTCTGAAACAATTAATATTTGTAAGTGTGGTATTTTATTCTTATTCAAAGTTAATAATAACTGTTGTCAACATTTGACTTTGTTCTAAAAAATTTTAGCCATTTTAACTAAATATAATCCCCGTTAAATGTAAATATTTGTATGAATAACACTGGAAATTTTGCTACGGAGTAATCTTGCGAGCACACAAGTTAAGCATCGTTCCAACAAAACATCATAATTCTAATAAATAGGCAAACATTGAAATAATGCAATTTATTTTATTATTTCAATGGTTTACGTCATTACCTTGGTTTTCCCAATAAACATTTTCAAGAGTTTTTCGAACGGATTTTTGTTGAATTTTTTTTGAAAAATGTATATAAGTTGAAGAAGCAACCATTTAACGATAATTCAGAATCCAGTAACCCAAAGAACGTTTAGAAAACAACACATTCAACTGAACAAAATGGCACTAAAACTTGTAGCGGCTATTCTGCTTTGTCTTTCAGTAGTGCAGGTAGGTAACTATATTATAACTTTAACATTATTAAATCGGCCAGACATTTTTTATTACGCTTTTTAAAAATTGTGAAGCTGGGACTCTCAACACCTTCTCACGATTATGTCAAACTTTTGATCATATACTATGTTTTTCGTAACTAAATAAACTTCTATAGATGCCCTGAAAACATTTCTTTTTCAGGAAATGAAAAGCGTAGCCGTCAGTTCCAGTTCTACTTTATGCAACCTCCAGGTCCAGCAACTACGATCTGAAATACAGCTCGCTGCGAAGCAAGCTCAACTTTCAGTTTCCTCAGCTGCCTCTGCTATTAACCAAAATATCGCTTCAGTTCGCTTAAATATCCAAGCTCAAGCAAATCAAGTGCAACTTAAAGCAAATCAAGCACTCGCTCCTAACGCAAATTTATGTAAAAATAACCTAAATCTTGAGCTTGCCCAGCTAAATAGCCAGGCTCTTAACGGGTGCAAGAGCAACGCTGAAATTAATTCGCTTAACCAAAAGGTCAATCAAATAAATAGTTTAAAGGGAGTTTCCAGTCAAATATGTAGCAGCTGTGCTTTGGAAAACAGCTGTGTAGCTGCTAGGATCGAAGAGGTCAGAAAACAAGCTGAAGAACTTCAAGCAGAAATTTCGGCAGAAGCTGCTGCCGTTGAAGAAAAATCCGCTCAATGTGCTGAAGAAGTAGAAAGCGGCCAATTGCAAATTATAAACAGTGCATCTGCAAACTTTGATTCTTGTATTAAAAATCTCTGAAAAATGGGAAATATTAATGGTTAATGTATCAAAGGAGATAAGTATAGTTGGTAGTTAGTTAAATATAGTAATGTTGTTTTAATTAAACTTGTTGCAACCGATTGATTGTATTATTATTTAAATTGTCATAAACGCCCGCCCCGAAAGACAGCACAGCTACAGTCTATACAAAGTTGCAGCTTGGTATTAGGCCGCCAGGTGACCCTCTGTGTACGAATAGGAAATTTATGTTATTGCTGGCACGCCTGAAATGCTTTCGGTGCTATGAAATAATCAAACTGTCAGGCTGTCATTCGTAAATTTTGTCATGTAAACCTATAAAACAAATATTGTTTCTCTTTCTAATACAGTTCTGTTAGAAAGAGAAACAATAAATTGCTAAATCCGTAAGCGTAATGAAAATGTAAAAAGCTGTTAAATACAAAAGTTGCCATAGTAACCAAATAACGAACCGTATAATATGCGCTAAAATTTAACAAACAATTGCTATTTTTTCGTTGAATAAATTTTTACGAAAATAAAGACATTATCCGTTACATTTTATTCACCCTGTATAATAAAATAGATCAAAACGACCTGTTTTTGGTACCTCTACCTCGTTTATATTACAAAAACAAAGAAGTGCAAATAGTTGCAAACGAACTGTATTATTTGTCTTACTTATCGTTTTCCTTTAAATTATCTCAAACTTGTTTCTGATTAAAAGTTTCGTTTTGTTTCCAACTCTTGACAATTAAATTAGGAATAAGTTTCTACAAATGCCTGGCCGTAAACGCTATGATAAGAGAACTTAAAGTTTCCGTCTATATTTTTACAATAATGCAACTTGTAATTTATAATTAAATTAAACAATAAAGATGGATAACCAATTCATTTAAAGGTATACCAGCATCTACAGAGCCCGTTCTAAAATCAACAAAATCATTCAAAAGTTGCTGCAATATGCAGCTATTTTATACAAAACAAATGTTCGCTGGATTGGAGTTTATCTGCAACAGTGAATACATTAAAAAAACTAGCAAAATCATGGGCTACGGCCTCTTTTTGTAGTTTTTTAAATAATAAATAAGCCAATGAAGTAGGCTATGTAGCGTTAGTGTAAACGCAGCAACCACTAATTATTTGTTAGTAGCACGTTTGTTATTGTAACTCCTAATATTTGGGTCAAATTTGGTTTCTGACAACCTCTGTAGGAATAGAGTTACGTCTTTTAATTATGAATTCTTAAGTGTACGCTTGAGTTTGTATTGTAATTGTAATCAATTTGTACAATTATTGCTTCTACTTTTACATATCTTAAGGAATGTTTTATATTTCAGTTATATTGTATAACGTTTTGTAACGCATCTTTCATAATTGCGTATTGCAAGTGTATGTGTTTTCGAGTGTTTAGTCACAGAATTGCACTGACCGTTTCAATATGCGTCAATAGCAGAGTTAGAATTGCCAAGGACAGCTCAGCGCGTTGCAATCTAATCATAAGTCTACTGGTCCGCAACACAACAGTACATACGAATGAGCGTTTTATATAAATGAAGCGTACAACCCTTTTAATAGTGAGCGCCCGACGATGGTAAAAAGAGACACAGGTAGAAGAAATCCAGATTTAATATACAGAATAGAAGAATAGACAGCCTAAGCACTTTGCCCGTACTGTTGCATCCCTTCGCATATTTCGGCGTGGAAAATCTTTATACTTGATTAAATTTAAAAATAAGACGGTAATAATAAATATTTAAAAAAAAACAATGAATAGTTTTAAAAAGAGCAGCGGATTGGCATTGATTTTTGTACAATTAAAAAATAAATTCAATTCTATTGCTTAAATTTCTGGGTCCCAATAATCTGTATTTTATTTTTAGAGATACTATAAAATTGGTCAAATATAATGATAGTTTTAAACGTACTCGAAAAGGCGTGGTCTGTTTTTCAATTTTTGAAGTTTCACAAATAACTTTTTCTACTCCCACGTTTTAATTTGCTTATTAAGGGTGCGCTGCCTATACTATTATTATACCCATTTCGATACAAATTTTCCATGAAATTTTCATTCCAGGAGCAGCTATTATTCCCGAAACCGACTAAGCGAAGCGGCGAGCTACGTGTACGAGGTTACCAAAAAAATCGGGCGGCGTAGTTCACGGAGCTTGCTAATGTTGAACTTCTGTTTTGGTTTTTCCGGGTTTCTTCTTCGGTTCTTTCCATGGGATTTTCTTTCCGGGAATAGCTCCGACTCAGCGAAGGAAATATTTTAAGCGGCGAGCTCCGTGTACAAGGTCACCAGAGAAATCAGGCGACGTAGTTCACGAGTCCTGTTAGTATCGAATAATACCAAATTTCAAACATCCACAGTTTAGGATTGTTTTTTTTTAATTTTTCATCGCATCATGATGAACATTAGAACATACTAACCTACCACTTGAAATTATTACAAATTACTACAATAAAATAAATCAGTTAAATAATATGGCAAATGATTTATTATTTAAAAAATTTTTTTCGCAGATTTGCGGGAATAACTACCATGGAAAGTATGTGAAAAGTTCCAGATGTGTTATTGCCCTGTGATATTTATCAGGATTTGCATAAGGGTTGACAAGGATCCCACTTTAAGCAATATCTCTTTAACTACAACAGTCTCTTGACATTTACAGCATAACCCAATTCCTTCGGGGTTTGGAATAAATCTGAAGTGCATCAAAAATAAATTTCAAATTTCATTTATAAAATAATACCTAAGTAGTATGCATACAATTTTTAGATTAAGTATAATGATCACATCAAAATTATGAAAATATTTGCATTCGCAAACAACTCGGAAACTTTATAATAATAGTCTTGTAAATATTACTTGTAACAAGGCGTTTAATTTAAAAAACCATATTAAATCCGCCATAAATTAAAGACGCAATCTCTAGATATCTTTAGCTTACGTTGGGTTTTCCTACATTATATTGTTCTAACTTTTGATATTTACTTAACAATATTTACTTCCTAAAAGTAGGTATAAATTCGAATGCAGAGCAAAAACTGCTCAGTTACCAAAAAGGCGTAGAAACGTACATACACTATTAAAAATGGCCTCAAAAATTTTACTGATTGTGGTGTTTTTCGTAGCAGTAATGGTAAGAAATTTTTTTTTTTTAATTAACACTAGGTTTAGAACTCGTGAAGGTATTTATGGAGATATGAGACTTTTTAAGGGAATTTCATTGCAACTGATGGCTTTCTCATTTTTGGTTTTAATATAATATACCTAAACGTTCAAATTTCGATGCGCAGCCATTGTAGCTATCTTCAGCAGGACAAATTGATACGAGAATTTAGAACAAGCACAAACAGATTGTAATCCGCAAAATCCTTTCTGTTAAAGATGAGTGCTTAGCTACTAAAATGTACATTAAGCACATAAAAGTTCTTGTATATGACAACCTTGATTCAATCGTACTTATACTAAAATTTGTGCAATCATAATAAAAATAATAAAGTCAGTGACACTGCAATCCAATGAGGAGTTTCGACTGCAATGCGGTGGGTCAGAGCCACCGATCATCGCTTTCGAAACTCGCATCATAATAAAGATAAAACATAATTCCTTTGCTAACTGGATTTTTATGTGCATTTTCAGGAATTGAACGGTGCCGTTATCAATCCCCCGACATGTAGCCTCAAAGTCCAACAACTTCAATCCCAAATAGGCATTGCTGCAAGCCAGTCCCGATTCGAAGTAAACTCCGCTGCCACAACTATCAAAACCAGTATTGTCTCAGTAACTTCCAATATTAACGTTCAGTTACGCGCCCTACAAAATAGAGCTAACGCAGTTGTTGGTCCTAATGTCCAGTTGTGTAAAAACCAGCTCCAGTTGGATCTATCGCAAGTAAATAGTCAAGCTGCTAAGTTATGTTTCCCTAATGTACAAATAAACGCCCTTAACTTGAACGTTAACCAGTTGAATCGACTAAAGGGACAAGCTAGTCTGATATGTGACACCTGTGCTCAACTATACCCTCTCCCAACTCAAGTTGATGACTTCAATAATTGTATGGATACTAGTATTGGAGCTATTGTAAACCAAGCAGCAGATCTTCAAGCTCAAATTTCTTCAGATTCTAGTGCATTGCAAGACCAATCTGTTCAATGCGCAAACGATGCAGAAAGTGCTCAGTTAAAGATCATAAACGATGCATCTGCAAATTTTGATGCTTGTATTGTTGCTCCTTGAAGAATAAAGATGTGCTTTAATAAAATGTACCTGATTCTATTATATTTTAAATTAAAGAAATAAAATTATTGATTATTTACAAGGTTTTTCCATGTCATTAAATGATTTAAAAAAATATTCGCGTTGATAAACACGGTAAAAAATGTCATCAATAGAACCACGCATTCTTTAGACCATAACAAATTGGCTTAACTCAACTTACCGCGGAGATACACCACCCAAAAGGAGCAGTAGCTGGGACACATTTCAATAAAATACTTGGGCACCGTTTAATTTACTTACTTAAAATTTTCGGTGTAGTCTTCTTCTTAAGGTGCCGTCTCCCTACGGAGGTTGGCAATCATCCTTGCTATTCTTACTTTTGATGCGGCTGCTCTGAATAAATCTAATGATGTGCAGTGAAACCATTTTCTCAGATTGTGTAACCATGAAATTCTCCTTCTTCCCACTGATCTTTGACCTTTGATTTTACCCTGTATTATGATTTGTAATATGTCGTACTTGTTTCCTCGCATTATGTGGCCAAAGTATTCTAGTTTTCTTTTTTGTACCTTGAAAACAACTTCTTTTTCCTTTCCAATCCTTTATAGGACTTGGTCATTAGTTATTCTGTCTCTCCATGATATCTTTAGAAGTCTACGGTAATTCCATAATTTGAATGCCTCGATTTTCTTTGTATTGTTTTTCTTTAAGGTCCATGGCTCTGCCCCATATAGTAATATTGAAAGGACATAGCAGTGAGCCATGCGAATTCCCACATTTAGATTTAGACATTTGTTAGTAAGTAATGATTTCATTCTTATGAATGCTGCCCTTGCCATTTCTATCCGCTTATTAATTTCTACAGTGTGATCGTGTTCTTGATTTAGAGTTGTTCGTAGATATTGGTATTTAGTTACTCTTTCGATATATTTGTTGTTGATTATCAGCGGTTGTTGTACGTTGAACATTACCATATATTTCGTTTTCCTGAGGTTTATTCTAAGGCCATATTGGTTACTGCACGTGTTAACAGTTTCCACCATTCTTTGTAGATCATTTATGTTTGTGGCAATTATTACCGTGTCGTCGGCATATCGGATATTATTGATGGTTCTTCCATTGACTATTACACCTCTTGTGACCTCTGATAGAGCTTGTCGGAAAATTTGTTCTGAGTACAAGTTAAATAAAATGGGTGAAAGGATACACCCTTGTCTGACTCCTTTGCAGATATTGATTTCGCTTGACGTTTCCTATTCAATACAAATTGATGCTTTCTGATTTCAGTATAGGTTTTCAATTAAGTTTATTGTGCGTTCCTCTTTTTGCTTTAATATTGATATTAATTTCGAATGGATGACGTTATCAAACGATTTTTCATAGTCAATGAAACATAGATGTAATTCAACATTAACATCACGACATCTTTCGATTAGGACGTTGATAGCGAATAGCGCATCTCGTGTATCCATGCCATTACGAAATCCAAATTGAGTTTCTTCTATATCTTCTTCTAGTTTTCTGTATAATCTATTGTGAATTATTTTGATCAGTATTTTAAGGGTATGGCTCATGAGACTTATACTTCGGTGTTCGGCGCATTCTTTTGCATTTTCTTTTTTAGGCAGCATTATGAATGTTGAGGTTAGCCATTCTTGAGGAATAATGCCCGTTTTATAAATTGTGTTAAACAAATCAGTCAACGCATCTAGATTGTCTTCTTTTATTAGTTTAATCAAATCAGCCGGTAGTTCATCTGGGCCGACTGCTTTGCCTGTTTTACTATTTTTAATGGCGTACTTAACTTCTTCTCTTGTTATTCTTTGCCCATTTGGCGTTGTTGCTATACTTCTCGTAGTTCTTTCCTCATAGAATAATTCCTTTATATATTCTTTCCATCTTTTTAACTTTTCTTTCAGGTCTAATATTAGTTTTCTATCTTTATCTTTTATCATACCTTTATGTTTCTTTCTTCCTATTCCTGTAATTTCTTTTATTTTTCTATGTATGTGAAACGTGTCATTTTTCTTTTCCAGCTCTTCTATTTCTTTACATTTTTCATCCATATATATCTCTTTAGCTTCTTTTATTTAGTTTTTAATTTGTTTATGAATTTCTTTATGTTTCTTTGTGTTTCGTCCTTTATGTTTCCTTTTTTCTTCCATAAGATTCATTATTTCTTGAGTCATCCATTGCTTTTTTGCCTCCTTCCGTGTGTGTTTCAGTTTATCCTTTCCAGGTTGTAGTATTGCTCCCTTTATGGTATTCCATTTCTCATTTACATCTGGTATATCTCTGTTAATTTTTGTAATGTTGTTTAGGTTACTCTTTATTTCCTTCATTAGTTCCTTTATAGTTATATAGTCTCTTATCATTTTTGTATCTATTCTCTGAGCATGTGTCTTCTTTTTTAATGTTTTCAATTTTATCTTAAAGTTTGCTGCTAGAGGGTTATGGTTGGAGTTTATATCTGTTCCTGGGGTATGTTTTTACAGAGGTAATAGAATTCTTATACCTACTATTTATCATAATGAAGTCTATTTGGTTTCTGATTATATTCTGTTCCGTATGCCTTAGAGATGTCCAAGTATACAATCTTTTTTTTGGCAGCTTGAAACATGTGTTAATTAAAGTCATATTGTTACATTGGCAGAATTCTATTAATCTTTCACCCCTTTCGTTCCTATTACCTAGTCCATAATTTCCTACTATATTACCAACACTGCCTTCGCCCACTTTAGCGTTAAAATCACCTAGTATAATAGTAAAGTGTCTGCTTTTTGTTATTTTTAACACTTCCTTTAATTGTGAGTAGAACTCTTCGATTTCTTCTTCACTTTTATCCTTTGTTGGAGCATATTCCTGGATTAGGTTTATATTACTTGAGTATGCTTTTAGTTGTATTAAGTTAAGTCTTTCAGAATACTGGACTACGCTTATTACTGACCTTTTAATATTATTTTTTTACCAGAAAAGCTACTCCATACCTATGATAGGGGTCATTTCCACCCGCATAGTACATGTATCCATTTTTAATTGGTTGTTCTCCTGTTCCTGGCCACCGAACATCACTGAGACCTAATATGTCAATATTCAGACGATTCATTTCATTAACAACATTATATAATAATTTTCCAGCCTGAAATAAACATGTAACATTCCATGTAGTACTTGATGATAAAGCCTGACTTCTCTAATTCTCATGTAAATTTATTAACGGTTCAGTTTGTTCATACGTGGGGCGTTTGGAATCTTCGCGGCCAGGCTTGTAAACAATTGTTTAATAGGTTAAAAATGACTAGCAATCTTACATTTTTATTATGTCCTCTTTGTAGGTCTATTCGTAGAAATCTGCAGAATAAGCGTCTTTAGCCGCTATGACTTCTTCCTTTGATGAAAATTTTTGTCCTGCCAAGTTTGGAAACAGATGGTAGTCGAATAGGGCCAAATCTAGAGAATACAGTGCAGGGGAAATTATTTCAAAGCCCAGTTCTTCAATTTTGGAGGTTGTAATTCGGAACGTATCAGGCGATGCATTATCTTGATGAAAGAGCATCTTTTTCTTCGCATAACTCAAAGTCTTTTTTCAATAATTTTTTGTTTTAGTCGGTTCATTAAGTTAGCGTAGTACGCCTCAGTTATAGTCTAGTTCTTTGGAAGGTAGTCAATCATGATAGGTCCCAAAAAACTGAAGCTATGACCTTTCCAGCCGAACCGACCTTTCTTACTTCCTCGGACGCGGAGAAACTTTGTGTTTTCACTGTTTGGACTGTTCTTTCATGTCTGGCGTGTAGTGATGAAACTATGTCTCGTCTGTAGTAATAAATCTCCGCATAAAATTGCTTGGGATTGTCAAAAACCGGTCCAAACACTGCTGGGAAATTTGTTGTCGAAACCGTTTTTGTTCCGGAATTGCCAATTGTAGAACTAATTTTGCGCAGACCTTACTCAGCCCCAGTTCTTCAATGAAAATTTGATGTAACCGTTCAGTTGAGATGCTTACAACCTCATCTATCTCACGCACTTTCACTCGACGGTTTGTCAATACCATATCATGGACTTTATCAATGTTTTTAGCCGTTACTATAGTTGATGGGCGTCCACTGTGCGAGTCGTCCTTTAGACCCTCTCTCTGCCTTGTTTGAAAAGCGTTGTCCATTTTTTAATCATGAAGTACAAAGGTGCAGATTCATTCAAAGTGTTAACTATGTTTTCATGGATTGCTCGAATCTTTAAATCTTTCTTAAGCAGGTATTTATTAACATTTCGATGCTCGATGTTTTTCAGTTTTACGCAAATGACTCGATACACTGGCTTTGACCAGCTGTAACCAGAACATAATTTTATAGATTAAACTTAAATTTTAGGTTATGTTATACCAGAGATCAAACATTACCATGGCAAAAGTCATCTATATGTCAAGCCGCGAAGTTTTCAAACGCGCCTCGTATTTGACAAGAAATTGGTTGTTGGCACAAAATTACATAAGATGCATTGTTCAAATTATTAAAATTAACCACCTTTTACGAGAAAATTAAACATTTGTATTTTGATAAAGTGCTCATGTAGCTAACCTAAATTTACATATTTTTAAACAACGGCCGTGCCGTTTCGTACAGCAGTAAATAAACTACAAAAAAATAAACAAAAAATGCTCACGTTTACGGGTAGGAAGAAACCCGCTTCGTGTTTGTTAAGACTTTTCAGTCAGATACAGTTCCTATCCGTAAACACAAGCATCAGATCCACACAAAATTGGTTAAGCTAGCTTAGCTGGCTCGGCTTCAATTTTCTGTGGTTGGTAGCTTTGCTACAATTTCCCTCAGCGTACTTTTTATAGATGTCGTAGCGTAATCTATCACCATTTATACCATTTAAGTTTCTATAAAAATACGCCAAACATGTACTTACAACGAAACCAGTTGATTTAGGCCAGAAAATGTTCCATTGGATAAGTATTGTACCCTGTTGTCTGTAAGAAACCTGAAAATAAAAAAATGTCATTAATATTATTGTCGTTTCTATAAAGATTAGCAGGTACGCTTAAAAGATAAATAAAAATACAATCTTAAAGTTTCTTAATTGTTCCTTTGTTCATTCTTAGTAGGTTTTGCAACGTTTTCTCTAAATTAACTATCGCCAAAAGCATATTATTAAACATTTAATTTGTGGTGCCATGCCACCTGCTACCAAGCGTTAGCTACTTATATTTCTTAACGCATGTTAAGTGACACACATGCACTGAAGATCTACAATTTAACGTGGGTTTTGACCTAAGTAAAATATAATTATATTTCTGCTGTATAGCTAAGGCGTTGTTCCTCACAGGTGGCCCATGAATTTGCTAAGGAGAACTAAGCGGCACTAAACCGGATGAAACCGGATGAAAAACAGAATATCACCCGGAGAAGACGGGGTAACAATAGAAATGCTGAAAATGGAAGAGAGTTAAGCATCGTGAAAATGATACTAAATTGATGAATGGAAGAGGAAGAAACATCTAAGGCACGGAAAAAAACAAAAGTAGTCCTACTTAAGGAAGTCATAGCAAATATTGAAAATTACGCCCTATAGGTTTGCTGATCTAGATCTTAACAGAAGCTGCTTGTAGAAAATTGGAAGCTGTTGAGAGGTGGACGTATGCCGCATACTGAAAATACCTTGGGCCCATGACGTTACAAACAAAAACGTTTCAGAAAAAATGAAAAAAAAAACAAGAAAATAATAATTCTTACCGTGAAAAACGAAAACTGTAGTACCTAGTCCACATAATGAAAAATAATGAGAAATACAGATTCCTACATTTGGTAGTTTAAGGTAAGGTACTCGAAAAAAGAGATCCAGGTAGAAGACGCATTTCCTGGTGGAAACAAAACAAGAATAGCCATGATAATCGCCATTATTCGATAACGGATCGGCACTGTAATGAGACTTCTACCAACCTCTCCATTTGTTTTTAAAATTAACACGATTCTTGTTTATGCATTTGAACAAGAGCAATTGTTTTTGTAACTGATTATATAGGTTTTAGTGTTAAAGAGATGGAAAACTTTTGTGCATTTTACAATTTTAGCTGAATATCTGAGAATGCAGCAGATACCAGGGCGCCGACAGTTAGACGCGTACCCGCATCGCACTTTTGACAGTAGTTCTCTGTCCTACATGCCGGATTACCGAGTTCTTGCTGGATATTACGGCAAAAATCGCACAGAGATACCTCAATAAAACCCATCTGATGTTCGAAAACAGCAAGGTGCTGTGGCAGACTTGAGGCAGCAGTCGCTAAGGCGGAAACTAAGCAACATAAGAAATTTTTGCTCTAACTAATTTTTGAGTGTAAGGTTTTGAGAATCGAAGAAAAGTTAGAAAAATATAACAAATCCGAAAAGGAAATAGTGTGGTTGTGTAAGACGCGCGAGGGAGTTTTCGTAAGAGAGGCATTTTAACCGCTTATCATCACCTGAACAGCAGCATCAATTTTGATGTTGCACAATGGCGTAGACGATTAGTAGTGGATTTGTAGATTTGCTAGTTCGTCCCTCGCCGTGCATTAAATAGTGGGCATCCGTCGCCGTCACTGTTGGCACGCTTTAAGTGCTTTAGATGCTTGCGTTTACAAATAGGAACTATACCTGACTGAGAAGTCCTAATAAGAACGAAACGCCTCTTAGGTTGTTCTAATTTTCAAATGTTAGCGTCTCTTTGCTTATTGTTTTAGTCTATTACGATACTGTTCGTATTCTTGTACTAAGAGGCCACTTGGATAGCGGTTTGATACCGGCTTAGCCGGGTTCTGCCATTGTTGCATGGATTGTAGCTTTGCTTTGTAGCTTTGCGGATCGTTCGAAATATAGGTGGCCTAACACAGTGTATGACAGTGTAGAGCGATCTGTCAATTAGTTTGTGTTTGACAGTGTGCCAAAGTCTCGAGTGATTTCGTAAATAATAGAAAAAACCGAGTTGCAAGGAGTGACAAAGTACTTTCATACGAAAGGCTTAACACTAACCGAAATCAGAGCAGAGTTGGATTCGACATTTTAGAATTCCGCTCCTTCGTTTTCATTGGTTAAAAACTGGGTTGCTGAATTTAAGCGTGGTCGTGTGAGCACAAAGGACGAACCCCGCAGTGAACGCCCAAAAACGGCTACTACCCCAGATATGATGTGCTCCGTATGGTATTGGTTGACCGTCGAGTAGAAGTGCGCGAAATAGCAGAAATAGTGGGCAACTCAAATTACAGTGTGCACAAAATTTTAACTGAAGAATTGGAAATGAAACAATACTCCGAGCGTTGGGTGCCGCGTTTGCTTACACCAGAGCAAAAATTGAATCGTTTGATTGTTTCTCGCTACTTTTTGGCACGTTTTTGCCGCAATTTTAAGCCGTTTCATAACCGTCGATGAAACCTGAGTCCACCAGTACACTCCCGAAACCAAGGAACAGTCCAAACAATGGACACACAAAGGTTCTCCGCCACCGAAGAAGGCAAAAACGGTTTTGTCAGCAGGAAAAATTATGGCAACTGTATTTTGAGATTCTCAAGGAATTATCTTCGTCGCTACTTGGCAAAGGGAAAAACAATAAATGGCGAGTATTATGCCAATTTGTTGCAGCAATTGAGCGACAAAATTACAGAGAAACGGCTTCATTTGGCAAAAAAGAAAGTGCTTTTCCATCAACATAACGCACCTGTACACACGTCTGCAATCGCCATGGCCAAAATTCATGAATTGGGATTCGAATTAGTGCCTCATTTGCCTTATTCGCCTGATTTGGCTCCCTGCGATTTTTATCTATTTCCAAACCTGAAAAAGTGGTTCGGCGGTAAAAGATTTTCATCCAATTCCGAGGTAATCGCTGCTGTAAATAGCAATTTTGAGGACTTGGGTTCATCGACCTACAAAGACGGCATTGCTGCTTTGGAGCATCGTTGGAATAAGCAAGCAGGAGACTATATTGAAAAATAAAATAATTTTTTGCCCAAAAAACTTGCGTTTTCTTTGTTAGGCCACGTACATTTCGAACGATCCTCGTACTGTATCCCTCGCCGCACAGTGTATAGATATCTCAAGGGACATCTGTCGCCCCTATTTTAGCTCACTTAAGACACACTCTGTATAAGAAACAAGCTATTCATTTCATACAGAATACAGAAAATAATAGAGATGCTACAAAAGTAGAAGATAATGAAGTAGAAATGATATTAAATGCAAGCGATTTTGAAATATTTAACGATCCAACCCCAACTAGTAGCCGCAGAATAATTAAAAAGGCGGGCTAGGTTAAAATATAGTTTAATTTGGGCTTATTGGTGCGAGTTACATGCTGTTTCAGCATAAAGTGGCACAAAGAAACAAATTCTGTGGGGGTTTAGTTATGCTTGACTAAAATCTCATAAATCCCTTGGCTCGTGTTTATCTGACTTCGAGAGATGAAGTTGATCCGCTTCTCGTTCCGGCATCGGCAGCGATATCTCTTTAAAACACGTCACAGCAATTTTTCCGATGTGTTAGCAGCGTATTTAGGTCGCGAATGTAATGAACATTGGAATAATGTTCATGAAATGATGGAACGAAGTACAAACATTTTCTTAATAAACTAACTGTGGGTGTGGATACATTTCAAAATTTCATGGGTATTGAATGATATTTCAATACTTAACTTGAAAAATTCTGGTTTGTTAATTTCTAGCTGTCAAAGAAGTAAACGTTTCTAAAACATTAATTTAAAATTACTAGTTATTCGTAAGAAATTTTACCATTTTAAGTAAAGAAGATTTTTCCAGCCAATTGCTTTTGTTTCATTTCCTTATTTTTCTTCATTATCGTACAAAAAAAAATTATCGTCTAGAAAACTGTGGGAAGTTAGATTGGGAGATTACAATAATTGATTAGTTAGAAATTTACGTGTACACTAAATTAAGCTGTGTAACTCTCCTTGCCTCGTTCTTCTTCCTAGTTTCATTATTCTGTACGAAGTCATATTTTAGAACCGTCAGACGAGTAACATCATTAATCTATTGGATATTATTCTTTTGCAGTAATTCATTTTGTGTGGGACGTAGAATCGATATTATTCCTTTTATGAAAAATAATAAAGTTGCGTTCACGAAAATGAAAAAGTAAGGTGTTAATTGCATTTCACAATAAAAATGAGAATTTTATATTTAGAAAAACATTAAAATAATACGTGGTTTGTTTATAAGTTTTACCTTTACTTCGCTAAAGTCTATACTTACTCAGTATAACACTTTTTACTTCAATAATATTTATTTATTTATCATATGCAGATGACTCAATTTGAATAGAGGAGAATTTAAAATAATTTGCTTGTTTATTAACGGTACACTTTTTAAAATGTTTATAAATTTCAAAAGCTTCTTGTTTATTTAATTTACGTTTATCATCGCAAAATGTAAACATTTTATAGTGTTATTAGATGTCATTAAATGGTTGTGTTCTAGTAAGTGTTTAGCATAATTGAATTTATGTAGGTGTTTGTATTTGTAACAGCATACGTGTTTTTTATACCTAACATCAAAATTTGTAATTTTCTGGCCTATATAAACCGAATTACAATTTGAACAATTTAATTTGAAAATGCCTGATTTTAGAAAATCGTCTGTTTTTAATTTTGCATGAAACAAAGTGTTTAAAATGTTTTTAATTGTTTTAAAACTTACTTTATATTTATTTGTTTCTTTTATATAATTTAAGCATTTATTCTAATTTGTCACTAAAATACGGGATCGAAGCATATTTAATTGTAACCGATGAAGTTGGGGTATTCGGATAAATTTTTTGAATGGCTAACTTATAATTGTTTTCTTTAATTAATGTATCAATAAGTTTAGTAATATAACCATTCTTCTTCTTCTTCTTTATTCAGACATTAATCCATTTCTGGATATAGTCCTCCCCTAGGGTTTTCCATGCTTCTCGGTCTGTTGCTATCCTTCTCCAGTGTCGCCCAGCGGTTGCCGCAACGTCATCTCTCCATCTTGCCATTGGTCGTCCAACGCTTCGTTTGCTTGTTCTGGGTCTCCAGTTTGATATTCTGCCAGACCATCTTTCGTTTCCCGATCTTACGATATGGCCGGTCCAACTCCATTTCAACTTTGCTGCTCTTGTTGCTACATCTTCTAGTCCCGTTCTGTTTCTTATGTCTACGTTTCTTATTTTATCCGTTAAACTGATGTGTAGCATTCTTCTTTCCATCTTCCTCTGTGTAACTTTTAATTTATGTATAATCTTCCTAGTAAAACTATAGTTTCAATACCATACGTTAATACCGGCAGAACGCACGTGTTGTATACTTTCGCTTTCGATTTCATTTGATATTTTTTGGATTCAAGTATGTAGGCCAGTTTTCCATATGCTGACCACCCCAGTTTAATTCTTCTGCCGACCTCCGCTTCCTGATTCTGCTTTCCCACTTTTATATTATGTCCTAGGTATACATATGAATCTACATTTTCTATCGTTTTTCCTTCAATTTCTATATTTTCATCAAGTGGCGTATTAGACATAATTTTTGTTTTCTGTATGTTCATCTTCAATCCTATCCTTTGTGATTGTTCATTTAGTTGTTGAATCATTATTTTTAGTTCATTTATATCTTTGGCAAATAACACTATATCGTCTGCATATCTTAAATTCGTTAGGTAGTTCGCGTCTACGTTGATTCCTTTATTTGTCCAATCGACCTTCTTACATACGTTTTCCAGTGCAAGGGTGAATAATTTTGGAGAAAGTGTGTCTCCTTGTCGGACTCCTCTTTGCAATTTAATTTTATTAGTCACTCCTTCCGCTTTTATATGCAATGTTGCTTTTTGATAAATATTTTTAATTAATTGGGAATATCGGGAATCCACTCGACAGTCGTCCAATGCTTCGAAAATAGGTTTTAGTTCTACAGTGTCAAATGCTTTTTCATAATCTATGAAGGCTAAAATCAGTGGCTTGTTGTATTCTTGGCATCTTTCGATTGTAAGTTTTACACTTTGTAGGTGTTCGTTGGTGCCATATCCTTTTCGGAATCCCGCTTGTTCTATCGGCTGGTATTCGTCGAGCTTAGTGGTTAGTTTGTTTGTGACGATCCTAATTAATAATTTATACATATGGGACAAGACTAATAGGTCGATAATTCTTTAGATCACCCTTATCGCCCTTTTTATGTAGTATAATAACTTCCGCGTTTGTCCATTCATCTGGTATGTTTCCTTCTGTAAGGCACTTATTAAACAGCTCTTTAATTGTTTTTACTAGTAGTTTGTTACCATTTTTTATATATTCTGTTAGTATTTTGTCCTCGCCAGGTGCTTTTCGGTTTTTCATTTGGTTTAATGCTTTTCTTAGTTCTTGTTCGTTTATATCTGGTATTTCTTCAGATCCTACATTTCTAATTCTTCTTTGTATGTTGTTTTTTCGTTGGTTTGGTGTTAGTCGTGTAGTGTATAGTTTTTTATAGAAGTCTTCAATTGTTGACATTATTTCTTTTCTTTTTGTGGTTTCAGTCCCATCTGGCATTTTTATTTTTGATATTTTCTTCTTTCCTATTGTAAGTTTTCTCTCCAACACTTTCATGTTTGCGTTGCTCTCTATTACTTTTTCGATTTCTTCTTCTTTATATTTTTGTATCTCTTTCTTTATTTCAATTTTTATTTTCTTGTCTAGTTCTGAATACTCTGGAGTGTCCCCTTTTCCGTTCGTCCTCATGTTTCTTCTTTTAGTCATAAGTTTTTTAGTAGGTTCGCTTAATTTTCCTTGCTTAGTTAGCTTTTTTGGTGTTATCTTTCTGATATAATTGTGTATTGCGTTTTTAATATTTGTATTCATCAATTCTATCGTATTGTGTGGTCTTCCTTGTAAGTTTTGAAGCTCTTTTTCTAATTCCGCTTGGCATTGTAAGCTCATATCTAAGATTTGTTGTTTTGTGCTGTTGATCAGTTTTAATCTTTCTATTTTTGTGTTCATAATTACTTTTGCTCGAACTAGTCTGTGGTCACTTCCTATAGTCACAGCATTTAGAACCGACACGTCCGTTATTATATGTTTTTGATTTGTGATGATAAAGTCAATTTCATTTTTGTAATTGCCATCTGGGCTTCTCCACGTCCATTTTCGTTGGGGCGTCTTCTCAAAGAAAGTATTCATTGCATGTAAGTTATGTTGTAGCAGGAAGGCTATGAGTTCGTCGCCTCTTTTATTTTTTTTCCAAGTCCAAATTCACCTATACACCTCTCTTCTGGTTCTTCTTTTTGTCCGATTTTTGCATTCAAATCACCTACTATAATAGTGAAGTGTGTCTTATTTTCTTGTAATCCTTTCTCTATGTCTTCATAAAGTTCTTGTAGTTCCTCCTCCTTTGATGTACTTGTCGGAGCATATACTTGAATAACTTTCAGCTGGTATTTTGTGTTTATGTGCATTATAAGATATATCACACGGCTTGATATACTCCGTATGTTTACTATGTTGTCTTTTATGTTCTTGTTGACGAGAAACCCAGTTCCACCTATTGATGTTTCTTCATTCCCCTTATAATAAAGCAGGTCTACGCTTTTCAGTTCCACGTATTGTTCACCTTGTCTTCTGACTTCTGAAATACCCAGTATATTCCATTTTATTTTATTTAGCTCTTCTTCTAATTCTGTTAGGCGTTCTTCAGTGGATAGAGATATGACATTGTACGTGGCTATATACAGCTCGAGTTTATTTTTGTCTCTTTGATTTTTCTGTTTTGCTCTTTTACTCTTGTTGTTCGAAACGTTGCCTCCCCCAGAATCCTTGAGGCAGACTGACCTTAAGTCAGTGTGAGATTCCGGGCCTCTTTGGCTCCTACTCACCTGGGGTATTATATTTTTGCATCTCGAGCTTTCCATATTTCTTTCGACTATTCTGTCTATAGGGGGGGGTTTGGCAGTTAACATGCCACGCTTGCCACAAAATATAACCATTACTATATCCAATTTGTTTAATATTTGAAATTTTTCTATTATAATTAATGTCATCTAAAAGGACCGTTAAAGCCTTATGTATCATAGACCTGTATGCTGGTAATGTATGTGTTTTATGATGACAAGAATCGAGTGGTATAGTAATGTCTGTTTGGGTACGTTTTCTATAAACAGAGTTTTCAAGGTTATTGATAGAATTATATTTGATGTTTAAATCTATAAAGTTGGTCGATTTTGTTCAGTTTCTAGTGTAAATTTTATGATTAGATGCAAACTGTTAATAAAAGTTGAAATTCATTAATGAATTCAAATAAACTACTAAAACATGCTAAAATGTCATCAACATAACTACATCCAAATATAACTTCTTAAAACAACTAAAACATTTTGTTTAATGCAAAATCAAAAACAGTTGATTTTGCTAAAATCAGGTATTTACAAATTAAATTGTTCGCATTGTTATTTGGTTTATATAAGACAAACAATTAGAAATTTTAATATTAGGTATAAAGAACGCATACGTTGTTACAAATACAAACATCCACATAACTCCAATTACGATAAACACTTTCTAAAACACAATCATTTATTGACATCTAATAACACTATAAAATGTTTACACTTTTGTGATGATAAACGTAAATTAGATGTACTAGAATATTTTAAAATTTACAAACATTTAAAAACTGTACCGGTAATGAACGAGCAAATTATTCTCTTAAATTCACCTCTATTGGAGATTTTGGAATAAGAAATCAAGTCATCTGCAGACGATTACCGAGATCAAGTCACCAAGTTGTATTGTTGCTATAACACTAACTGATTACTTTTTAATATAACCTTTGATAAGGGCATGTAAACATGTCGAAATAAGTATAAGGTGAAAATAAATAAATACTGTTGAATTAAAAAGTATTCTATTTATGCTCAATTAAATACGTGGGTTGACTTCCAATGAATATTTCCTCAGCATCAATGAAAATACTTTTAAATTTCTAAATTAAGCAATTTCTCGAAATAACCAACCCTTTTACAGTTCATTATATACTATTCAAAAAGTTGATTTAAATACACAAATTCTTCACAAGCAACAGGTAAATTACATGCCAAGTTTCATATGAACAGTTAATAGGTACCTTGTTATTTATCAAACCGTACAGCATAATTTTAGATATCCAAAATATCAATTCATTTCGTCCATGTCAATGGACTTTATCCGTTATAGAGTAATTTCTCTTTTCATGACGGTTTTATCGCTTACGCTGGAGCTACCCTTGAACCTCTACTTATGAGCATTTTCTACCAAAGTTCAAGGTAGTTCAAGGTGTTGCATTTCTCTCCGGTCTCGCATTCATGATTATCTTAGTAAGTTGTTTTATGAGTATCATAATTTTACCTTTTCTTAGTTAGAACACGCGAGATTAAGTCGGTGGGGCAACAGATGTGAACCGTAAAACAAATTAAACGTCTACGCAAGACGCAACGAACCAGTGACGTACATTAAAATAATATTACTGATCCGCTTTGTTTTATAATCTATGTTTAAATTGATTATTAAAACGTAGATTGTAATTCAGTAAGAGAAAGAAGTGAAAATAAACCCATCCAAATTTACGTCGAAATTGGTTACAGTGTCAGACAAAGAACACATCAACAGGCTTTTGATTTGGTCAATGCAGAGTATGCAGAGTTAATACGACATCCGGGATCACCTATTAGCGTGCCATTCCGAGGCGCCGCGTTGTCTCGGTCTTCAGACACCCATCCAAGTGCTGACCAGGCAGAGCTATGCTTAACTTTGCTTATCGCACTCGAATGGGTATTCTACAGTGAGTGCAAAGCGAACGCTATCTTGATTGTCGTGGGACAAAAATGTTTCTTATACCCCAAAGATTTAAAATCTGCAAGTGGTCAAAAAAATAGTTTTGTGCAAAAAGGCGTTAAACAAAATTTTCGAGTTAGAAGTACAGCGAGAAATTTTAATATTACAAATACCCGTGAAAAAAATTTAAAAGTATTTACTGCGGCCTTTCTATTCAAAAAAATATTACATTTGTGAAAAAACGCAGCCCCTTGCGAAGCTAAAATTATTAAATGCGATTTTCTCGTTTCGAACATACTCAAAATTCTAATTATTTTCTATCTTTTTGGCGATTACACTATCATATACCTCTATAATGAAAAGATATGCTACACATTTTATTCTCAGCTCTCGTCCTCTGTCGCTGCACAAGACAGTGAAGACAAACAGATTTACGTGGGCTCCGGACCAAGGAAGTGCATGCGCACTTCATATCCATAGAAGATTTTACTAGGACAATCTCAGATGTGAGAGTTAAAGCCCGCTAATCCTTAAAGAGGGTTCTATAGGCAACACAACTTGCATCAGCGTACGTTGATGGTTGTCCATTGGCTTCGTACGGAAAATTTCGATTTTTAAAGATTCCAATACCTCGCTCGGGAATTGAACCCTGACTGCTGAATAAAAGTCCACCGCCTAGACCGGCACACCAATCGGTGGCTTAATTAGTGTTTGTTTAATATTTATATTTAACGTTTTTATATAAACAAGTATTGTTTGAGAAAAAATAAAAAAAGGTACTTCATTAGAACTCGAGAGTTTCGTCTCTCGAGGGGTTTCCGTCGTTCTTGGAAAATGGGCTTTCTATCCCAAAGTCCTGGACCTGGTTCTCATGAGACATCAATTTTTAAACTTGTAGCAATAATAATAACAAAAATACGACGTGAAATTATAACAGTCAACGTAGAATGTAATTACATTATAGTAACCAAAATTTCTATCAGTATTTGTACCATACTTTTAAAAGCAAACATTTAGTATATAACACATTTTAGAGGCAAAATAAAAAAAATTCGGTATACTAATAATGTAGCAGAAATTTATATTCTTCCGCTCATTCCTTCACCCTTCACATTGAAGTGGAATTTCTAAATTGACTGTAATCTTTTAAGCGACTGAAATAATTGATAACAAAAACAAAAAAAATTACCTTAACAATTACAAAGCATACAGCAATTGGGCTACGTTCAGGGCCGTAGCCAGGGAGGTGCTAGGGGGTGCTAGGCATCTCCTCCAAGCTAAATTGAAAATTATGTACTATTTAATATTAAGCAAAAAAATGTGCGGCGAGCACGCAAGTCAAACAATGTGTTCTCACTGAAAATGTTTTTTGAATTTTATGATTTAACAGAAAACGAAAACGGTTTCAGTTACAATTCTGGTATTCAAGTCATTTTCTAAATATTAATTTAGAAAGCCAAACAAAGATGGATGGGCCTTTCCATAAAGGAGGGATTGAAATGCTGTAGTGAATGCAATTGTAAATATTGTAACAATAGTTTAGTGAGTTTACTCAAAACTCCTCATTCAGAAACAGAAGAAACTTATTAAAAAAATTTTACTCGTTTGTTTCACACGCATTATTTTTATATTACGTCACATATATGTATTATTTCTTTCCGTGTTTTATTAACAATTCAAGAAAATGTACAACTAACTTTAAAGTTATTTTTTTATGTATACAGCTTCAAGCACTATCAAGGCTTACACCTCGATGCGGCACAGAAAGTCCGTGGCGCTTTCAAAAAAAAAACTATACCATCTAAATCATGGCCATATAATATCTACGTTTTGTTTTAAAATATATTTCTCAGTTTATTCTTAATTTTGTCTGCTGCATGTATATCTTAAAATCTACAAATAAAAAACATTGTCGCTTAGTAAAAATTTCACTGCATCGAAACAAGAAGCCATATTCGTAACTTCTTTGGGCAACGTCTAATTTCCTTTTTGGAAATTAGCATAAGATCATAAATGATCAACTTTTAAACAATAAAACCTAGTCGGTATTTGAAATACTTCTCGAAATATTACGTTATGTTTGTTAAAAGACGCTTAATTTAAAAATAGGCAATTTGGTCATTTTCTGTATTCATAAAAAAGTTTGTTATCGTTCAAAATGGGGGTAAATGGCTATTTTGTATAGCACATAAGATATTTAACAAGAGTTGGCAGGTATGATCTGGTTTTGCTCAGATGTTTTTATGATGAAAGCGACTTCTTTGTCAAATTCACATAGAAATTTCTAATTTATTTTCATATACAAATGTTATTAATGTTGAAAACGTCATGTCAATAATTAAATTTAGATCAGGAGACACTGGTAACATTAAAGGCGCTGGTAAAAGTACGGGTCTCCCTGAGTGATAACCGAAATAGAATGCTTTTTGTGAAAATATGCAAATATGCTAGACGGTCCACTTTGCGTGCGATAACCGCTCGCTGGAGCATGGAAGCAAACTTGCATATTTCGTGGGAATGCTGTAGGAAATGAATTCATAAATCTGAACTCAGTTTTTATAAAATATGTTCTAGTAATTTTAAACCTACGATTTCAATACTGAAGCAGACCTTCCGTAGGCTAAGGAAAAACCACTGCTAACAGAAGGGCAAAAGAAGAAACGCTTGGCTTGTGTGAATAAAAGAGCTTCTTAGACAGTAGCGAACTGATATTAAAGTGATCTTCAGTGCTGAGTCAAAATTTAACGTGTTTGTAGGCGATTATCGAAAAAGAGTTATACGGTCTAATACGGAAACGTTTCACTTTCAGAAAGATTGTCTTAAGCGCACCGTCAAACTGGCGCAGGGGGTAATGATTTGGGGCTGCATGTCAGTAAAAGGGCAGGTTAATGCTGAAAAGTACCAAAAAATTCTAGAGATTAGCTTGTTGCTTAGTATTCAAAAATTAAACTAAAAGAAATGTAATCTTTCAGCCGCATCCTGCCATGACGGTTTGCAAATTTTAATATTTACGTCATGGATTGGCTCTCAAGCTGTCCTGACCTTAATGTTATCGAGACTCTATGGCACAAGATGAAGCAGCGGTTGAAGGATAATCCACAACAAATAGTTTCTTAACTTTGCATGCAACTGCAAGAAATTTGAGATTCATTTGCAATTGAGGAATTTCAGAAGCTTGCCATGACCATGCCATTAAAAATCCAGGCAGTTATGAAATCGAATGGGGACGTTACCTCTCATCAAAATGTTAAATACATTTTATGTCCATACATTTAGTTACCAAATAATTTTCGCGTTTTTAATTACAGATTACGTTATAAGTCATTTGTGTTAGTAAATAAATGCCTTCATTTCCAAAATAGCTTTATTGTATACATATTTTTATAAATATCCAGCACCAATCACTACCGAATAAAGCAAAATGAATGTCATATAAATGTTAATGATTTAACGCGGGCCGTTCGCACATATAGATTAGGGCTTGTATAAGCAAAGACACAAAATACACTCGTTTAGTTGTGTGTCTGTGATCATACAACTAAACATTGATCGCTTGTAACGGTCCAATCAGGGTAGCTTCGAAACCAGGGTTCGTTGGAAATAAAGAAAAGACAGATTACAAATTATTTACAAATTTTATTACTTTTATATTACAATGTTAAACATCTGGATACGTAGTTCATGTACTTTAGTTATTATTTACAATTTGACCGACCCCTATGAAACAAAGCTTGCCTAGTGTTGTTTGTTGGCTAGGTTGTTGTAGCACGGAATTTACTGATTGCAGATCGACTGTTTATAGATCGAACGTCTAAAACGGTGTTTGACAGGTTTCGCGTTTCTGTAAACTAAAGTCAATGTTTGTGCACACAAAATGCATAAATACACTCGTCCAATAAAGTCACAGATGTCTATAAAGAAGTAAGCTACAATTGAACCGTTTCATGCGGTGTTTATCATATGCTCGTTCGGGACAGTTACACTGGAATAAATCTGTGATCGTGTTTTGGAAATAAACCATGTAGGTAGGTACGTTAAATTCTATTTATTACTTTTTTTTAATGGCTTTAATTATTTTTAAGTAAAATAATTAAAGAAATTCACAGTGGGAAAATATTGGGAAGTTTAAATATTTACAGGATTAAGTGGAAATGAAAATTACTGTTCCAACTGATGGAAAATTTTACTCAACTTGTAAAAACAAACTAAAAAAATCGGATTCTAGCAAATACATAAAATAGCTAGAAATTTGAGTTTAATAAAACATTTAATTTAAACAAAAAAATGGTCATTTATAGGTTAAAATTAAATATTAAATAACTGTGAATTTATTATTTCACTCAGTTAATTTTTTAACATTAAATACCAATTTTTAAATCAAAACTAATAACAGGTAAAACGAGTCGGGATTCATTTGAATAAAAAGTTAAAGTCTAAACAGATCTGGTTTCAAATAAATGAAAAACTGACGTTTCTCAAACTGGGCTGGTCAATGAGTTTATACCTAGTGAATAGGGAAGGGAGTACGGATTGGAATTGAGCCTTCCCCACGCATTGCGTTTCGCTTTGCTTACTCCGCTACAAATTTCCACTAGCAACTCCAACAAAATAGATTCTTATAAATTTTTTAACTGTTGCAGCCAGTTTGTCCCGTTGAAAGCTTTAGTTTGCATCTAGGCGACCTTACTTTCATTTCAATACTTCCTTTCCATCACTTCCGTTCTAGCATTCGCGTGGTTACTCCTGCCGGCGAAGAAATTTCACTTCAAACAAAAAACGTTTTAAAACTGCAACATTCCACCACCAGTATTGTTGTGCGCGCTTTCTGGAGTTTTAGCCTGGCTACGGCTCTGACTAGGTCATAAATGATCTTGTCAGTTTTTCCGGTTTGCTCTAGATTTATGCATGTAGACGTTGAATATTCTGACGAACCGCTTGTCTGTTCTATTCTATAGTTGATTGATATGCATTGACGTAGTAGCATCAATTCACTTTACAGTTAAACTCAGGGGATAGAGCTGCATGCGGTTATCTTGATTAATTCTGAGAAATTTCATGTTACATTCTTGTAACAAAATTAGAACAATTCAAGTGGTGTAGTTGTTGATTAATACTACGATAACAAACTTATCATCGTTAGTAGCAAAAATAAAATAATTATAATTTGAAATGTGTAACAAACAAAATGCTTAGAATATGAAATGTGTTAGAGTTACATTTTATAGTGAATAATTTTTATACTGTAATTTTTAAATGTAACGTTTATCTTAAATAAAATACACATAATATTTCACCGGCGTAGTTAATTGAGAATTTGGGTCAAGACGACTTCGGTCAGAGGGTGAAGGAAACACGCTTTAAGTAAGGGTAGTGAACACATGTGCTTGAACTGGGGTAGATTGTTTTTGCATGTGGAGTGGTTTAGCATGTTTTTGGTTAGCTCTGCATAAAAACTGTCTGATTTACGTGTAAAATTATCTAGTGCACTAATGGGTTATTGGTAGATGATCAATATGATATTGTGGTAGCTCTAGCGACAGTGATCTGTGTTGTTTGAAAGGTGAGAGCTCTCGTGTATTGGCCAGATGTACTTAAACAAGTGTGGTTAACCACGGGCTGGCAAATGGAAATTCTAATCAAGGCCTAAAAACCTTGGATCCTGTGATGTGATGCACGCTATGCAATTCTCGCGATATCACCATGACATAGGCGGTTGGATTTTCCTCCCTATTGACTATTTTGAGAGTGCAGCAATGCCAACCGGTTTATAGGCGTTAATCTGAATATTGACGAGAACGATTTTTGTTTAATGGCAAGTAATGTAAAACTAATTATCATTGAGATGTGGCAAATCAAAGTGTAATGAGATGACCGAAGTACTGTAAATTGTCCATTCCGCCGAGGCGTGAGGTGAGTTAAGCCACAGGATATCAGATAGCGACAGGTTGGTGAGTCTCTTTTCGTGTTTTATGTTTCCATAAGTGACGCCGTTTATTTTGCGACACAAAAAACGCGTAAACCTGGTCACTGCTAAACGATCTGTACAACAATGTAAAAAGCACTTCCATCTACCATTAATATTATAGAGACGAAAAATCGTTTTAAAGAAAACTCTTTCGCTCGCTAGTCAACGTTCTGTCACCACAAAACATTATCAGGCGCAATATGTCTTTAGTCCATTAACGTAAACCGTAGTAGGATATCGGAGAAATGTGAATCTATATCTCATTTTTAACACTAACTGCTGTGATAAATCAGATATTAAATTTCGAACGATACCTGCATTAGCCATCAATTTTGAAACGATATAGCGTTTTGATATTTTGAGAGGCCATTATTTCTGAAAAATAACAAGCACTAAAGGTTGTTTTTGTGTGAACCGAATAAATTTCTTTTGGCAAATGTGAAAAGTTTTAAGCGGCATTAAATTTATTGTAAGACTAGAAGAAAGAAAATTGCAAAACGTACTATTGAATGCGGTATTTCCAACAATAACGTCAATACAGGCTTTGATTGAACGCACCGGTGCGTTCAATACAAGGATATTGGTTTTGATAAATGCTTTTCACTTTATTTGTCATTTTCAAACACCAAATCGGATAACTTGCCAACCAAGTAAAAGCGGAATATTAGCTTAAACGTCCGGGTATTGGAAAATATATTTATGTTTCATGCTTTTCAATTTTTAGTTTGATTTGGGGTAAACTTGCTACGACTACTATTACAAAATTGCATTTAAATTCAAATGTTGGGATACCATCTTCTAACCTTTAGTTTCCACAACTTCTTTCCCGACAAGGCTAACTTTGGTTTGTATAGGCGGATGTACGGTTGTCATGCGACGGAAGCAGTTCTTTGCATTCAGTAGCACTAAGAAAGGGCGTTTAACACAGGATTGCTTGCGTAGGTACTGTGGCTGCTTTTGCGTAAAACTAGATCGTACCGACATATTCTTGTTAAGTACGTTGTTTGCGATACAAAATGGCCATTTACAACTTTTTCGACCGGTACCGAACTTTTTTAGTAATAAATATATGCCCAAATCGCCAATTTTGAAATATCTCAAAAAATAATTGGCATTTCTACTTGATATTTTTTAAACAGAAGCATAAGCGCTATCTATGATAAAAAATTTATTTTTTATCCAAAGTATTTACGAATTTGACTTTCTGCTTTCGATGTAGTGAAATCTTTACTAAGCAACAACCTGTTTTATTTGTAGATTTTAAAATATACACGTAACAAACAAAACTAAGAATAAACTTTGGAAAATAATTTAAAGCAAAAATTAGATATCATATGGCCATGATTTTGATGCAATGATTGTTTCATTAAAACGCCGCCGCGCAGTATCTGTGCTTTCTGTGCTGCATCATAGGCTTAAACCTTAATAGTTCTTGTACACAAATAAAAATAACTTTAGAGTTAGTTGTACGTTTTCTTTAATTATTAATCAAACGCGGAGAGAAATCAATTTCGTTGACAGATTTCCAATCTTAATTGTGAACAAAAAACAATATTAGAGCGAATCAGCACTTCCTTGAAATAGTACATTCAGTAGTTTCCTTGTCTCAGTGCTGTGAAATGTCTGTGACGTAACATAAAAATAATGATCTGTAAATAAACGTGTAAAATTTTCTTAATAGATTTCTTCTGTTTCTGAATCAGGATCTTCGAGTAAACTTACTAGACTATTGTTACAATCTTTACAATTGTATTCACTGCAGCATTTCAAACTCTCTTTCATCCATGTTTGTTTGGACTTTCTTAATTAATATTTGGAAAATGACTTGAATTCCAGATTTGTAATTGAGACCTGTTTCGTTTTCTATTACATCAATAAAATTCAAAAACACTTTCAGTGAGAACACGTTAAGAAGTTTTACTTAGGGCTTGCGTGGTCGACACAAGTTCCTCTTTTTATCTTCCTCGCGTCTGTATACGCTTTATAGTCCAGACGCCTTAACGTAGAAACCTCAAAGTTTGGTAACTCCACTGGAATGACACTGCAACAAAATGAGGTTGGTCCGCTAATAAAAGGGGAGAAAAGGGGTTGTCTATTTCAAAAGACGCGCTTGAAAAAGAACCTTGGATTACTATCACACGCATATCGAATAGCCGATCTGCGCAAACGTGATTTCGTTATCGCCCCCACTGTCTCTCTCTCATATATTTCTGTGTTTTTAATAATTTACGAATTCCGGCTTTAACATCGGTATGCGCGTGTGAAATGACAATAGAAACAACTTTCCATTGAGAAACGTCACTGAAAGGTTTCCTTTTGGTCGTTTCCTCGAACAGTTTAATTGAGTAATTACCAAAAATAATTTAAAATCAACTTTACCTTTCAACAAAAAAGTATTGTTTATAGTTAACGCAATTACAAATAACAATCAAATCTTTAAATTTTCGAAATTTTATATTAAATATTAAAAAATTTTAAAAATGTTTTAAAATTGGTTTTTAAAATGTTCAAAAAATTTCAAAATTTTCTATATCTTCATAAGTTTTTTAATTTACCCAAAATTTTCAAAATTACAAATTTTTTTTAAATTTGTAAACTTTCTAAAAATTTTTTGTTTAAAAATATTAATAATTTTAATTAACTTAAATTTTAAAAATTTTGGATGTTTGAAGTTTAACATTATTTTACGAAAAATTGTTGATGCTTAATTGTAAACAAATCCAAAATTGCTTTCATAATTTGGTCATAGTGTTTTTTTTGGGGCATTATTTAATTAAACTGTTCAGGTTAACGATTGTTCCTATCGTCATTTAACATATTCATACCGATTTTGAATCCAAAATTCCTGAAATTTTGAAATATCGAAAATTCGTTAGTAGGCGGGCACGGGGAGTGTAGGAAGATTGTGCTTGCACAGTTCGACTATTTAGTGTCAAAAAACAAATTATTATATTAATATTATTCATTGACCTTATACAATATTTCTTCTTAATTTTTGACCTCGAAAAATATTTTTTGACTTTAATTAATATATGACGCTCAAATTTAAATCTTTGAATAACTTGTGAAAGTCTTAAATGTGCACCGCTTTGTAATGTATAGGTTATACATCGACTTACCTGTCAATTCTTGTTACTACAAGAATTAAATTTCAATATCCTATAAATTACAAATTTACCAAAATAATTGTTGTTGCTGACAGTATTAGCGATATAAATGAAGATAAATTCGAGAGTGGTGCACAAAACACGTTAAGTATTAAAAATTGTCTGCAATTTTACACCATATCTGGTTTACGACGTTATTATCACGTTTTATAAGTTAATTAATCCACCACCACGCAGTTACATTTACGACCAATGTGAGAGCAAAGCAATAAAGTAACACTATAAAAATGAATGATAACTGAGTAAGGCAATTGCACAAATGGAACAACGATAATGATTTTACCATTTGATAAATAGCATTTCAACTGCTAAAGCGTCTTTAGAGGTATAATTCTGTTTTTGCAAAACGAACATAGTGAAAGACTGACCATTAAATTTTTGCTTTTCGGTAAAGTTACTGAAGTTAGATACTTACAAATTTTTTAACAATGGAGCAGAGCAGAAAGTTCCAACATCGAGTTTTTCCAAATAGTTGTCGGCTAGAGAAAGTGTAATCAAGGACATTGGTGGAAAAGTTTCCACACTAATGCTTCCAATTCTGTTTGCGTTCAAATACCTGAAAAATATAAAAATGATTTTAGCACTAATAATTTGTAAAAATAACTACGGGAAAGTATATTAATTTAATATTATATATAAACGTCGTGGTTTAAAAGCGGAAATCTGCAGTACGTTACTGTTGTAGCTACGGAAATGACAGATATTGGAATTCCTGCATTTATGAATAAATCAAGGAAGTAGAACAGCAAAACAGACGCAGGAAATTCCTTTAAAAATAGTCAATAAGAGACAAATTTTTGTTTCGTGTACTATTTTTGTAAACCATAATATAATAAAATTGTACTTCCTGATTAAGGAATGGCAAAATTTCAAGAAAATTCCAAATAAAAAGCTGTCGGGCAACCACAACGGGACTTCCCTCGCGTTTATAAAAATTTTCTTAAATTTTTAATATATTTCGACAATGTGACAATTTCATAGAAATTTTAAATATTTTTAAAATTCTCGAAAATATTTTCGATTATATAATAGGCCTCGTTCTTCGTAATTACTTACATTCTAGTACTTCTACTTTCCACTAGATGTAGAGGTACTACAATGTAAGTAAGTACTTCGAACGAAGCCCTGATATAATCACGATTGAACTTCATTCAGGCAAGAACGTTTAATCGTAGGAATATATTTTACACCGGATGTTTTTAAAAAATTTAAACATTTTAAGAAAGAAGAGATTTGGTTTCTGTGTCTTGTGCTTAGAGGCCGGTGCGATCGCAGATACCTGCTTAGCAGGTTCCGATCGCAACTTTGCCGGTTTGTTGCTTTTGCAACTTTTCCTCGCCGCACCTCATAGAGGGCGTTACTAGTGTAATTCCCCTTTAATGTTAATTTAAACATTTTGCCTTTTCTTTAAATTTTTGGTAAACTTTGATTACTATGACATTTATTCGGAAACTATGAAAATTTTTGAAAATGTAAAATAATATGGGTTTTGAACATTTTTAACAATTCAAAAGTTTTAGATATATTAAAAATTTCGAAAATAATTTTTTAATTTTACCTAACTTTTTTTTGTTCAAAGTATTTTAAAAACTTGAAACTTCGAAAATTGCGCGATATTTAAAACACGTATTTATTGTAATTTTTTAAGATTTGCAAGTTTTGAAAAAAATTTGAAAAATTTAGAAATTTAGAAAAATTTTATAATTTACAATAATTTTGAAATTTTAATTTAATTTTTTTATTGTCAATGTTAATCTATTTACAATCTGCTTGGTTTAGCATTAAGTAAATCATTGGTGGGTGGTTGACATGAGAAGCAGACGTCCATTGACATCTCTACAGCTCTATCTTAACTGCATTTGTGAATTTTTAACTAATTTGTTAGTGATAATAAATATTATATTACATGGAAGTTGCTACTAGATTTGGATTAAATTAAATTAAATTAGATTGATTAATTAACAATTAAATTATATTAACTTTAAAATCAAATTAAATTACTACTAGATTTAAATTAAATTGTTACTAAACTTAACTAAGGTTACCTAAATCTAAATGGTAAATCCAATGTGTAGTGTCTTTTTAATCGGCGGGTTTTTTCACTATTATCTAGTAGGTTTAGAGCTAATACATTGGTATGAAGGTGTAATTAATCAAGATAATTTTCACTGTTTTGCTATCACGTCTTTCACTGTGCACATGTTGAGGTCACTTAGAATATTTGCATTTGTAACGTAGTATGGCGCACTGGTGATAGTTCGCAGTATTTTAGACTGAAATCTTTCCAATATTGCTATGTTCGAGTTTGATGCTGTTCCCCACAGTTGGATACCATACACCCACACTGGTTTAAATATCACTTTGTAGATTAATAACTTATTGTCCAAAGAAAGCTGTGAATTTCTGCCAAGAAGCCAGTAGTACTTGCTCAATTTCATGTTTAGTTGTTTTCGTTTTTTCCAGACGTGAGTTCTCCAGCTAAGCCCCTTATCCAAATGCATACCTAAGTATTTGACTTCATCGCATTGTGGTATCGCGGTCCTATTAAGAATAACTGGTGGGCATATGCCTCTACGTTTGGTGAATGTAATTTGCGCAGATTTCGTCTCATTTATCTTGATACGTCATTTTTTAGTCCATGCCTCGATGGAGCGAAGTCTTGTTTGAAGTTTTTTTCGAGGCAATGATTGGGTCCGCGTCTACAGCTAATATAGCAGTATCATCTGCAAAGGTGGCTGTGAAGACGTCCTCTCCGGCAGGCAGGTCGGCTGTAAAAAGAAGATATAACACTGGTCCCAGGACACTGCCTTGTGGCACACCTGACTTAATTGGAAACAGATTAGTTAGCTCTTCTTCGTACTTAACAATGAAATATCTCTCATGCAAGTATGATTTTATAATAAGGTAAAGGTTATGCGGCCGATGCAGTTTCAGCTTGTACAAGAAGCTTGTCAGAAGCCTGGCTCACATCGATGAATGCAGCTGTACAATATTTTTTTTCTTCAAATGTACTATTTACAATATCTACAACTCGATGGATCTGCTCTATCGTAGAGTGTTGCTTCCTAAAACCGAACTGGTAGTCAGGTATTAGCTCATTTTCTATTTAGGATTGGCATTAATCTCCTAAGCAGCAATTTTTCAAAAAGTTTCGACATAATTGGTAAGAGGCTTATAGGTCTATGAGGGCTAGCCTCATTTGGCGGTTTGACAGGTTTTTGTATGAGGATAATTTTTGCTACTTTCCATTGTGCGGGTACGTTATTAGTTATTAATATTGCATTGATGATGAACGTGATCATTTTGATTCCTTTCTTTGGCATCTCCTTTAGTACCTTCTCTGTTATTGAGTCATATCCAGGCGACTTTTTAGTTTGTAGATTATTGATCATGGTTTTAACTTCATTTGTTGTGAAGGGTTGTATTGGGGGTGAGAGTTGTAATGGTGCATCAAGGTAACGATCAATTTCTTCTTCTTCTTCTGGATTATCCTGTTCGCTTGGCAGTGGCTGGAAAACATCTTCAAGGTGATGAGCAAATACTTCTGCTTTTTCAGCGTCAGTTTTAGCCCATGATCCATCTTGTTTCCGAATTGCTGGGACTGGCTTTATGGGTTGCTTGAGTTGTTTCGTTGCCTTCCACAGCGAATAGTCGCTACTTTCCGTTGCTGTTAAGCCTTCCAGGTAGTTTTTGAAGGCTTCATCTTTGTAATCCTTTAGCATCTTCTTTAATTCTCTGGCAGCTTTGTTGTATCTTCTTTTTTCATCGGGGTATCGTCTGTGTTGCCATTTCCTTCTTAGTCTTCGTTTCTCAGCAATTTTTGTCATAATTGTTGTAGGGTAAGTTCTTGTTTTAGAATATGTTTTTGTCTGGGTAGTTGCTTTCCAGGCAGCTTCCTGTATAGTCCTTGTTAAATTTTCGAGAGCTTCTTCAATATCTTTTACTGTTTTCAGTGGAACATTCAGAGAGAGTTTTTCATCAATAGTTTCTCTGAAGTATTCCCAGTCAGTCTGGCTGTTCTGTAGCTTGTGGCGGCCTGTTTTTAACTATAATGTTGGTACTTATAGTAAGTACAACCGGAGAGTGATCCGAGCATAAGTCGAAGTTATCTTCCACGTTCATATGTACGTAGCCAATACCTTTCGTGATAAAGAAATCCAGTAAATCTGGGATTTTATCCCTATCAGTTGGCCAGTAGGTTGGTCCTCCTGCTGAATGGTAATTCAAATGTCTTTCTTGTATTACTTCGCTTAGTGCTCTACCTCGAGGACTATGCACCCTGGATCCCCACTGGGGGTGTTTTGCGTTGTAGTCTCTCCCCGATATAAATCTTGGGCCCAGTGATTGAAAATATTCTTTAAAACCTTCTTTATTTACCCTGTATCTAGGGGGGCAATATGCTGCCGATATAGCTATTTGACCATTCCAATCTTCTACCATAACTGAGGTGGCTTGCAGGTAATCACTACCAAAGTTAGTTAATACGTAGGGTTTTATTTTTTTATTGATAATTATAGCGGTTCTGCCTCTGGCGTTACCGTTCGGATGCTCAGTATTGTATACTTGAAATCCTGGTACTTTGAAGTGGGTACGTTCGGTAAAATGCGCTTCAGAGATAAGTAGGATGTCGATTTGATTTGTGTTTATGAAGGATTCGATTTCTTGCCGATGTTGCGTCAAGCCGTTTGGGTTCCAGGTAATTATTTTATATTGAGCCATTTTTGTTGTTTATAATTTGTTGCCTTAAAATAGTTATTTTGTTAGTAAATGCGCCGATTGTCTGTCTCATGTCTTTTATTTCAGTCATTAGGTCCGTGATTGTTTTATTTTGATTTACAATTGTTTCTTGTAAGAAACGTATTGTAAGACTAGAAAGGTTTTGGGTTTGGTTGTTGTTCTCTGGTGCTGTAAATTGAGCGTATGTCGTTTCAGGTTTTCTTGTGGCATCTACAACATTTGTTGTTGCTGTGTGCTGTATGTTTTTTTGCTTTAGTGGGCAAAAATCTGCTGGGGTTGGTATATATTGTGGTACCAACATTTGTTTTTGTTGTTGCTGTGTGATACGGTTGACCTGTGCGTTTAGGTAGCGTCTGCCTAGTATCTCGAAGTAAACTTGACATCCTTTGAAGTTAGAGGGATGGTTGCCTTTACAGAGTGCGCATTTAGCGTCGCTAGGTTTTGTTAGTATAAATGTTCTAGTGTCGTGGTTTGCTCCACAATTTACGCATCTAAACGGCCGTGTGCAAAAGTTGCGAGTGTGGCTATAGCATTGGCAACGCTTGCACCCTACAAGTGTTTTTTTTGTATGTGGCGGCTCTATTTGAACTTTAGCATTTAGCATGTACTGGATATCAAAGATTTCTTTATTAATGTCATTCGGTGCGAGGTCAACAAAGAAGATATTACTAAATTCGTTTGTCCCCCTTTTTGCACTTTGTTATATTTCTAGGGGTATGTCCCTTTTCGATTAGATCGGTTTTAATTTCCTCCATATCTGTTGAATAGTGAAGATTTCTGATCACCACTCTGTAGCTGCGCTCTTCCTTAAGGCTGTAGGTGTGTCTAGCGACTTTATTTTTATCGAGTATATCTTTAACCTTTTTGTATGCTTCTATGGTATTAGTCATTAATTTTACTTTACTGCCATTCATTATCTGATAGTGATATTCGTCTTTTTTTATAGCACCCTCGACCATTCGCAAGAGGGGTGATATATTTATAATATGATGTATTTTTACATAAAGCACCTCTCGCCTTTCCCCTCCTTTTTTTTGGTGACCCAATCCAATTTTGTTGCAGTGTCATTCTATTGCAATTAGCAATTTTTGAGCTAAATTGATTTTTCTGCGTTAAGGCGTCTGAACTGTAAAGTGTTTACTGACACACAGGCAGACAGACAGACAGAAACACAGACACTTCTGCATCGTCCGTTTTATCGGTCTCCCAAGGCCTTAAATCCTGCTCATTAGTGAAAATGTTTAAGTTGAAGTTTCTTGCGATAAAAGTACTTTTTTCTTAGGCATAACTCGTACATCGGCCAGTAGGTAAACTTAAAGAAAAAAAAACGAATTTGCTCCAAATCCAACCTGACAATCACAATACCATCCTCTATAGCTATGCTTCGTATAGCAAAGAAGGTAAAAAAATTACCAAGCGTAGCCAGATAAATAATTAAAGTAAAATATTTTTGAGAACATTTTGGCCACCATACTCGCCGGAATTTGATGTGACGTGTTGTGCCAATTTAGTATTTTTTAAATGATTATTTGTATCTCAATGTTGTTTTTAAATAAACTTTCACGTTGTCTGGTATTTTCCTGCTTTGCAGCAAGATTTTATTTGATACCTGCAGCAATAAATTCCATTACTCCGCAACATAACGTCAAGCAATACGAGGAAGTCATAAACCGGAAATGGTGGCGAAAGACTAGGAGCGGCTTCTTAATGGGAACATAACACTAGGCAAAGAAAACGTTTCGAGAATTATACGTTACAACTAAAAGAACAGTCGATAGAGTAATAGATGCGACTGATGAAAAAAAAAACGTTTTACGATTCTATTTCTTGTACCTATCCTGTTTTTATAAAGATATATTGTTAATTATTTTGACTGTGTAGTTAAACGTTGTTGTACGGAAAATTCTTAACTTTTTCCAATAAAAAACAAAGGTGTTGAAATAGTAAACTACTTACAAAATTTCCAAATTAATTAACGGCACGAGCATTTCTCTTCGTATTTCCAATAGTCGATTGTAGCTCAAGTCCCTGAAAAATTCAAATAAATTTTAATTAAGCTTTGTAATACGTTTCCCTTTTGAATACAGTATGGGAATTAATTAAATGTTAAACAAGTGATTGTTTAACCAACGACAACAACCTGTATTTTTCCAAACTTCGGTTTTATTTTGCTATAAAATTGTATTTTCGCTAATTTATTAATTAAAGAATATCAAAGTAGGTACTTACAATTCAATCAGTTTGGTCAGGTATTTGAAAGCATTTACATCCACATGAGCTAAACGGTTTCTGCTAACAACTCTGAAAATAATTTTTTGCTTCAGCTGTAATTTACATAATTAGAAAATATGGATTTAAGTTCTAAATTTACTTCATTTTTAGTATTTTGTTCAAAGTACAATGCAATTTTGTAGCAAGATGCTAGGCAAGCTTTTGATCTTATTTAGAATATACAATCAAAGCAGAACATGAATAAATACGAGGACATTTCTAGGCAGCAGCAGGTACGTATCAGCGAAACTTTGCATATATTTTCAGATTTCCTTTTCAGAAAAGCTTCATCAAGTATTCAAGGGTTCATCCTTGTTTATGCGTTCACTTTGTCAAAAGCTGTGTAGAGCCAATACGAGGTTTACACTTTTTGATGTTTTAAATCTTATGTATAACATTTTTTCTTGTACAAAATAACAAAATCGAATAACTTTTTCAAAGCGTTAATATTACAAGAATGTGTTTAACCCTTAAATTTATTTCACCATATTTTACACGCAAAATTGGTGTTGAATGTAACAAAACAAAACAAACTTTCAAAACTTTTTATTTTCCTTTACTTCCAATATCGGAAAGTATTGATAACGTGACAATTTTATTTTATATCATTATATTAAAAACAACGCGCTTTGCGACGTTTGTAAAACATATTCGTATGTGGGTGGCGAAGTGGGTCAATACCCTTGCTAGCTATAGGAGGCGGAGATGGAACAACTTCGTAACTTCAACTTGGTACGATAACCTCTCCTTTCGAGGATTCACACAAATTTCTGATTCAGGGGAAGGACTCTGCTCCCTGCCAGAACTGCAAATTAAAAAACATTTTTGGCGTGTGTTGGGGTTATAAATTGGCCTGGGCACATTATTGGTGGCGGGGAGGCCTAGTCTCTGCAGGTGAAAGCTCCCGGGAAAGCTTTCAAAAAGCTGCGCTCTAAGAGGTGAACGTGCCAGTTTTTAAACTTTTGTCTTGTTAAGATTCCACCCAGAAAATCTTCAACCCGACATGACGCTGTTAATGTACCGGTCAGTATGCTCAGACGGACTACTGACCTTGCTGGGCGGAATCTCTGGACTAATTTCCAGCTGGTAACCAAAACTTTTATTATTCTCTGATAATTTTGATGTAGTTTAAATTTATTTCATAAAATAAATGACCACTAAATGCACTTTACATAACTTTATTATAATGAAAATTAATTAAAATGTATACAAAACAAACGCTAACAACAAACAATCAACCTACCACCCCTTTTGGGGCTTTTTTTGTGCTTTTTTTCGGGGTTTTGGTTTCTTGGTGATCTTTTTTTTCGGGGGTTTTTTCTTCGGAGATATTTTTTTCGGGTATGTTTTTTTCAGAGATGCTTTATCCTAGATTCAAATGTTACCACTGCTGTTAGAGCGGGACGGCCAAGAACCGGTACTTAGGTGAGTGGCATGAACAAGCATACCTTCTGCGGGTTCGGCGTTTTGGTGATTTCAACTTGGTACGTGCACCGCTCTTCGAAGAGGTTCAAGGTTTACCTTAATTGGAACCATGGAGAACTGGGCGAGTGGTTTCACGTGGTGAGGTGTTGCCAGCTCTTAGTATGCGTATCTAACCCCTTAGCGGCAGCGCGTCCTCGGAAACGGAATCCCCGCTCCCTGGCCGTGGCTATAAATATGCTTGCATCCCAGTCGCTGCGTCGAGGTGACCCCTGGGGTTTATAAATTTGCCTGGACGATATACTAGGTGGTTGGAGACTGAAAACTTAGGCAGGTGATAGTGAGCTCCAGGAAGGAGTGGCGTGGCTGCTGGCATAAGAGACTTAGGCTCTAGGGGTGAGGTGCACTTTGGTTGCTCACGTCCCCTGTCATAGCAGACCGGCTACCGACTAATCTGGGCGGTACGTAGTTGACGAGTACTGGGATTGCAAGAAGCTTAAACTGAGGAAATTTCAAGATCTATCCAAATATGACAAAATATACAGGGTGTTTCATTAAAAATAAAAAAATTGCTATCACTTCCGGTTGAACCGGAAGTCAAAAGTAACACCGTTTTGTGTCGTAATATGCATTTTTATGTGTATATTACCAAAAAAAAATATAATTATTAATTTAAAAACTGAAAAGATAGTCGGTTGTTACCTGTTCTAGCGGCCACCAGGTATACTGTGGGCGTGTTGTATAATAGTAGGTTTAGGAAATACGCTACCTGGATGACCTGCTTTGTCAGGCTTACGCGCTTCACCACTTAACTGTTACTACTTGATTGTAGCTATGTGCAAGAGATCACTGTAGTGACACAGACATGTTCTAAATTTCTTATACAAAAAACGACTTGTTTTCCTTTTTTAAAACAAGATTAGGATTAAATAACACCAGAGACCAAAGTGTTAATTCCGTTATTTAAAAAATCAAAAGAGAGCAAGGCTAGCCCCACTACATTGATCAATGATCAATGATCTAAAAATTAAAATGGGAATGAATATTGTTCTACAATTATTCATGAGCAACAATAATACTGTAACGTTCTTCGTTTATTATTTTTCTAAAATTTCTAGAAGACGTGATAGTGAAATTTAGCGAGTAGATACAACAACCAAATTGTAGCTCATCCCCTTCTCTATGAGTTTGCAATTTCCGTCAAAAACTTGAAATTGGAAAGTTTTATGAAATCAGTCAATATTACAATTTACTTTCGCCTTAGACCGCGTTGTCATTTGGGAACTACACCCAGCATAATCAGGTAAGGACCGACCTGTAGCTTGTCTGCCTTTACGAGCATTTGCTCTAGAAGTCTGAGCAATATTTGTTCGTAGGCCCTGCCTGCCTAAACAGGGCCGTGGGCTTAGTTTAGTTAAACCTTGGGGCGGACAAGGATTTGATCCTAATGTATTTTGTTTGCCAAGACAATAATACTTAATCGGCTTATGCCTGTTAGTTGTTTCTGAACTCATACAAACTAACGTTTCCCAAGACATTGCAGCTTGCATCTTCAGAGTGAATAGAACACTAAATTCAAATCCGGGAAGCGGAGGTATTTAAACCTCTTTGAGCCAGTCGAGCAGAACGGCGGAGTTCTGGTTGGCTGTCACGGTTGGGCAAAGACGGATAACCGTTTTGTTGTAACGACATCAAGGATTTGCTCTAGAAGATACTTAGCCACTAAGCTTCGCCCACTTAGTGGCAATACAGCATCGTACATAAGGGATTCCTGTGACTTTGTCAACAAGTTCAAAAGTTTACGGCTGCGTGAAGGCGACATTTTAGACAGTTTTGACGTTGTCTCTCTTTTCACAAAAGTACCGGTAGATGGTGTGCTAGAGATCCTAAGAGATAAACTACCTACAGATATAAACCAATTAGTCGAAATATGTTTGAAAAACACCTTTTTCAGTTTGAATGGCAACTTGTATGAACAGGTTGAAGGAGCGGCTATGGGTTCACCGCTATCACCTGTTATTGCAAACATATACATGGAAGACTTTGAAACCAAACCTTTGGCAGTAGCTGATCTTAAACCTAAATCCTGGTTTAGATATGTAGACGATACTTTCGTCGTTGGGTCTCACGGACGCCAAACACTAGAACAATTTCTAGTACACTTAAACTCAATTCATAATAATATTCAATTCACAATGGAAGTAGAGGAAAATGGCAGTATTCCATTCTTAGACGTACATGTCACACGTAAACCAGATGGTAGCTTGGGGCACGCAGTTTACAGAAAGAAAACACATACAGACAGATATTTAAATGCAAATTCGCAACATCACCCGATGCAGAAAGCAACTGTGCTAAAAACGCTAACAACCAGAGCAGTCCGAATATCAGATACAGAACACGTACAACAAAAGAAAACTCACCTCTTGATGTCGGTACAACAAAACGGGTATACAGCCACAGAAATTCACAGAGCAATCCGCAATGCGGAACAGCCCAAGGCTAAGGAGGAACTGGCACCTCCGGAAGGCTTAGCTTTTTTACCTTACAGTAAAGGAATCACTGATAAGATTGGGCATGTTCTAAGAAGGTACAGCATAAAGACAGTCTTTAGGACTAATGAAACTTTGGGAAACGGTTTCAGATCCGCAAAGGATCAAATATCAAATTTAAAATCAGCCGGGATCTACAACATCCCTTGCTCTTGTGGCTCTAACTACATCGGACAAACTGGTCGTTCCATTGAGTTAAGATTGCGAGAGCATAAAGGTGATTGCAAACACAAACGCATCACAAAATCTGCGGTGGCTGAACATACTGGTTTAACTGGGCATAAAATGGACTTTGACAATGCTCGGGTACTCGCCAGAGTACCTCATTACTTCCCTCGTATCATACGTGAAGCAATTGAAATTGAGAAACAACATAAACAGGGAGGATGGTTTTAGACTCAGTAAAGCTTGGACTCCGGTAGTTTATCCTCTGAGGATTCCTAAGCGTCATCGATCTCACGATCACGCTCCACCTGATCCGTCTTTGCCCAACGGTGACAGCCAACCAGAACTCCGCCGTTCTGCTCGACTGGCTCAAAGAGGTTTAAATACCTCCGCTTCCCGGATTTGAATTTAGTGTTCTATTCACTCTGAAGATGCAAGCTGTAATGTCTTGTGAAACGTTAGTTTGTATGGGTTCACAAACAGCTAACAGGCATAAGCCGATTAAGTATTATTGTCTTGGCAAACAAAATACATTAAGATCAAATCCTTGTCCGCCCCAAGGTTTCAATAAACTAAGCACACGGCCCTGTTTAGGCAGGCAGGGCCTACGAACAAATACTGCTCAGACTTCTAGAGCAAATCCTTGTCCGCCCCAAGGTTTAAATAAGTTAAGCACACGGCCCTGCTTAGCCAGGCAGAGCCTACTAACAAATATTGCTCAGACTTCTAGAGCAAATGCTTCGAAAGGCAGACAAGCTACAGGTCGGTCCTTACCTGATTATGCTGGGTGTAGTTCCCAAATGACGACGCGGTCTAAGCCGAAAGTAAATTGTAATATTGACAGTTCGAGAATCCGCCAAAGGCTCAAAGAATATATTTATGAAATCAATATTTTTGTACTGGCATAATGAAGAGTTGATAATGGCAAGTGCGTGCTGAGCTATTTTATTATTTTGTATGCATATTTTCAATTTACTGGCACATTCCGGTTGCTCTTACATTTCTTATATGCATTTTCTTTTCTTTCCTCAATATTATCAGGTGTATTTGTGGATTTCATTGTGCTGGAAGAAAGTGTTCTATGCAGAAATTAATTAGTCTAGTCCCTTTAATTTCAATTTATTATTTTGAATATTTTGTATATGAAAGAAAACTAGAATAAATTAAATTTCGCAAAAGCAATCTGCTTACAAACGGAAATTTTAATCAGTATCGTCAGAAGTGGTTTGTTACACTCAAACCTGCTACAAAATTTACATGAAAATAATTAGAGCTTGAAAATCATCAAGGTACCACGAGTAGATTAAGTAAATCGAAAACGCGATCAAACGAATTTGTTGCTAGTTAAAATGCATTTTTTGAGATCGTGCAGAATTTTATTTTACGAAAGCACAATGCCGCCGTAGAGCTTAATTCTGATTCAAATTTTCACAATATCGTTCGTTAAGCGAATTATTGATTACAGGTAGACACTCATTCACAAACCGTGTAATTTTCGTTTATTACAGTTTCACGTTAAAGCTTTAAAATGGGAAATATATTGTTTCCGCTGTGACATTTCACCCTGTGGATGTTTTTAGGTTTCATTAAATTTTCGAATTTTTCAACCATCGCGATAACCTCGTAGGCGTGCTAATTTCGGTGACACTTGCCGTAAAAACAAGAGCTATATTGCTTTTAGGGAATGTTAGCTCCTTGTTTTACGTCACCGTAGGTGTATAAATAAACCCTTATCTATTAAATCCGAATTCTATTTTAGAATTACCTACTTATCAAGATGTGGAGCTATAATCCTTTAAAGTTTGTTTTAGACTTCAGTAAAGCAGCATTTTAAAAAATGAACTAACCGCTGTTTTCACAAGGGTATTTTTTTTATAAAAGTTTGTTTGGAGGCGAACAATAATTCTTGGTAATTTTATTAGTAAATACCTCCCGAGAGATTTGCCGTAACGAGTGCTCTGCGAAAACTCTCGTGAACTTGGGATAACTTTTTAAAACAATTTTTTAACTTTGCCTGTTCACATGGAGTAATTTTAACAGAATTTTAAATTCTAATGTTAACAATATGTGTTTTCCCTGTACCTGCTTACCACAAGTGTAAAATAAAAGCATAATAAAAGTTCTACCGAAATTTTCAAGTTTGCAAGACAAATTGCTGGATATAACGGAAAATGAAAAAAAAATACAATTAATTTGATAAAAAATATCAAAAAGCCTAAGAAAATAAGAAAAAGAAAGTGGATATAGATTAGATTTAAGAAAAATTGTGTCAGATTAAGAAAAACTAAAGAGGAAATTTGATGAACTGTATTATGTATAATAGAGGAATGCGATAAAATTTTAGAAATTGATAGAAATAAGCAGATATTTAATAGTACAAACGAGCAAAAAAAGCTCTTGGGCAACCGCCACGAGACCTTCTTTGCATTTGTAATTTATTTTGAAAATTTAGAATTTTCTAAATTCTTGAAAAAATTTTAAATATATTTTTAACCGATGCCTTTCAAAAATTAAAAATGTTTTCTACAAATTTTTTAAAAATTTTGATTACTATGAAATTATTTAAAAATTATAAAATTAAAAATATTGAAATTTCAAAATTTTGAAATTTTAAAGATCTTAGAAAATTATGAAAATTTTTTGAAAATGTAACTTATTTTGGGATTTGAATTTTTTTTTATTTTTTTTAATTATTGACTTATTGCAGTAATGAAAATTTAAAAATGTTTGAAAATTTTTGAGCATATATTGTAATTTTAAAAAATTTCGAAAATTGCAAGAAATTTAAAAAATCGTAAAATGTTGAAACTTTTTGTATATTTTGGCAACATTTGGAAAATTAAATAAATTTGAACATTTTCAAATGTTTAATATGTAAAAAAAATTATTTTTGGATTATTGAAAATTTAAGTTTGAATTTTTTAAAATATTTAAAATGATAAATATGAAGAATTTTGAAAATTTTTGAATGCTATAAAAATCTTTGAAAATGTAACTTATTTTGAGATTTGAAAGATTTTTTAAAATGTAGTTAATTTGGAAAAAAATTTTTTGTGTTATTGAAAATTTGAGTTAAGAATGTTGTAAAAATTTTTAAAAATTTGAAAATATGAAAAATTTTGAAAGTTTTTGTATATAATGTAAATTTTGAAAATTATGAAAATTTTTAAGAATTTAGAGAAATGTTTGAAACACTTAAAAACTTTCAAAAATTACTAGCTTTTAAAAAAGTCCTTAAAAATTGAACATTTTTAAAAATTTTGAAAGTTTGTAAAATCTTAAAAATTTTAAAATTTAAAAAAATTTTGAAATTTGCAAGAAATTTAAAAAATGGTTTAATTGCAATATTTTTTTGATTTAAATTATTTTGAAATTTTGAAAATTGGTAAAATAATAAAAATTTCTAAAAATTTTAGTTACAAATGTAAACATTTGAAAATTTTACTAATTTTGGTAACTTTTATAAAATTTATTAAATTTAAAAGTTTTTAAATAATGATTGTGCTTGTGAATGACAGTGCTGATAGTCTGTGTTACATCAGATATGTCTTATTGCATTTATAAAGCAACTTTTTTCTGTTACTTTTATTACTCGTTTTTTTTTTAATTTTAATTCATTAAAACAAAAAAAAAATTTATCGTGGATTCGTAATTAGCAGCCCCAAATCCCAATTTTTACAAAAATTTTATAACTTTATGAAATAAGTTCGCCGTATTAAATACAACATCTTGAATTTTATAATTCAAATAGAGGAATTTTAATTACCAGCCCTAAAGACCATTGAATACTAAAACAATAAAAAACAAACAAGACGTGCAGCATGACGTTGGAGTGGGAATGATGTTTGCTTTCAACAGTGATGTTTTAGAAAGAGTAGTGTGTTACACCTGCCACCATAGTCTTATACACAAAATTCGACCTAATTGAACCAAAGAGTTTGACAATCTCGGGACGCTTTAGCAGAGTGGCGCTTAGATGGCGTTCTTAAAAATTTAAAATTCAGAGAACACCAGTCTTCTATACATCACCCTTTCAACCTTAAGAAACCAGTTTCCGTTTCGGTGCGTGCGCATTTGTATTTCAACAATCCACGGTTACTCCTGTCGGCAAAGAAGTTTCACTTTAAAATCAAACAGGCTACGTTTCGCATATATTTTAATTTATAGCAGCCTGTATGTAGTAAGAATAAAAGCCAAAAATACTGATAATGATAGACGTTCTGGAGCTTTCTTTTATTCTGAGTGTTCTCGGTGTTATGAAATATTAAATCTTGATACACCTCTGTTACACATCAACTTGTTTGTCAACGCTTTCCATAAAAATATTATGTTGGAAAACAAACTAGACCATTTTTATTTAAGACCATAATATGTTTTCATTGCTCTTTGTTTATTATGTTGTTCTTCTTGATTTCCACCAATCATTATTTCGTTATGATCAGAGCTTTTAATATTTTTTAAATGTTTTTACTGGTTCAGCCACCTTTTTTGATAATATAAGTATCAACAGTTCGGATGAATACAGCTATTGATTTTCGTCGCTGATCAGCGTTTTTCTCAGAAATGTCAAGGAACCATACAATAACAAACGTTTTGCTTTCACTAAATTAATAAGTAATAAACATATCAACTTACAACGTATTCAATTCATTCGTTTTTGGAAAGACGTCGGCCGGGAAGCTTTTCAATTCATTGTTGTCCAAGTACCTAAAATATACAAAAAATTCAATTTTATATAATAAGGCCAATATAAAAATAAAATGATTTTTTTATACAATCACATCACACAAATTTTCTAATTGCATATCACACTACTATTTTTATAGTATATTACATAACGAGCAATGCAAGAGGCACTTAACGCACGAGGTCGCAGGCCGAGTGCGTGTGTTGGTCACGTTCCAGCGAGTTATGTACAATATTTTTCCCACGCCGGCCGTAAAAAAACAATTACTTTCAATTTAACAATTTATTCTACATTTTTGTCATGTATACAAAAGTTTATGGTAATATTATTATTATTACAATTAGAAAAATGAATAGGGTGCGATAGCTTTTGGCTGTTTAGGGTATGCGATAATCTGATATCAAAGTCCTAGAAGATGACGGTTCGTTCACTGCTTGGAAATTTTTTTTTAATAATGTGTTATGTGTAGGGGTAACTTTTGTCAATAAAATATACATTTGACTTTTGACTTTTCGTGAGCAACTTGCCAGATATTTCTACGGCGCTCCGGCCAATCGCGATGCCCATAGTGCTTCGCTCTTTATTTTCCTAACACACTTGTGAGTTATGAAAATAACGCACACGTATGAAATTGTTAACTTTCGTACCTACTACATTAAATAAATATGGGCTCTTTCTTAGGGGGTCGTGGGAAAAAACTTTCGTTTGCAATTTTAGTCAGTTTGCTACATCCACATGTGCAATCATTAAGGCATTAACTCTTTATTGCATTACTATTTTATTAATTATAAACAGTGTTTATTAAAAATTCCTCTAATGAGTCTAAGTAGAATTTTTGTATTTTTTTAATAATACTTACAAAGATCTTAGTGTTGGGAGTTTATAAAACGTCTTTGGATATAAGTCTGTGACTGCACATTGCCGTAGTACCCTGAAAAAAGTATTCATCAAAGTTGACATCCCAAATTGTTTATTTATTAAGTGAAATCACCATGTAATTATATGCTTTTAATTGATTTCACAGTAACAAAATTTTATTTGCCTCTTAGAAGCTTGTTGTCTTTTTAATACATTACTTCTAAAAGATTCTGGACTTTAATATTGGGATGGAACTTTATGGCCCATCCGTTCCTCTTACTTAAACGATAGATTAAATTTACTAAATAAACTAAGATCTATACCACGGTGTTTTGAAACTTTTGTCTCTTAGAAAAGAGGCATATTATACGGTTAAAAATAAGACGAAAAGGGCCCGATAAACATGTTTTCCATAATACTGCCCTGAAGAGTTACAGCTTTTCTTGAGTAACTGTTGATTGATTTTAGCTCTTCGTTTTCTTGGTTTTTAGCCCGTTTGTCACGTCGGGGTCGTAGCATGTGACATAAATGCCTAGGAATAATAGAACAACAACCAAAATATAAACAGAGATATATTCGTTTAATTATTTACAATGTTATCTAAAAACTAAACTAAACTACTTACATGAATACCATTTAATAATCTGGGCTCAAGGCCCCTATATATGCGAGAGGTAATTTACGTGGCTGTGGTAAGACTCTTGAATTCTGGAACTCTCAGCTATTCTCAACTGTCAACTAACTTCTGTATGGCAACTCTTAGCCTTTTATACTTTTGTGAAGCAGGGTGGGGTTTGTTAATAATAATCAACACATTCATGCATGTGTTCATGTGAGTCACTGCATAGCTTCTTACTATAGATTGATGACCATGAGACCAGATCAATAACTAAGTACTGGAACACATATTGAAATCACTACTAATTTTGATAATGAATTATAATAATACTAAATATTCTAAATAGGACTAAGTCAATTCGCAACACGTTTAAATCCATTTTTGGATATAAGCTTTTCTTAAATCTTTCCAACTTTCACGGTTTTGTGCTCTTTGTATCCATGTTCGTCCAGCCGTAATTTTAAAATCATTATACCAACGCACAGGTGGTCTTCCCCTTCCCCTTTTATTTTCGTACGATCTCCATTCTATGATCTTACGATTTCACTTTTGTTGTTTGTATTGAGTCTGGCCACATGTTTCGCATTTTAATTGTGCTTTCTTGACGTCAACATCTGTTACTTTAGTAATTGATGTTATTCCTTCGTTCCTGATTTTGTCTTTTCTCGTGATGTTTAGTTTTCATTCTTTTCGTTGTTCTTTGAGCTATTCTGATGGTTTCAATATTGTGATTTGTTGTCTAGTTTTCTGTTCCGTATGTCATTACTGGTAAGACACACTGGTTAGACACTTTAGTTTTTAGGTGTTGAGCTATTTTATTGTTTCTTAAAATAAACGATAATGGCCCAAATACGATCCATCTCATTTTTATTCTTATGTTAATTTCCTCTTTTTCCCTGCCTTTTCGTAACTCAATTCTTTGCCCCAGGTAATTGTATTCTTCTACTCTTTCAATTCGGGTTTCTTCAATTCTTATATCTATTTCTGGTCCAGAGTACATTATTTAGGTTTTAGCAAAATTTAATTTTAACTTTGTTTTCTGAGATGCTGTATTAAGGTCCTCGATCATTTCTTTTAGATCTTCCATGTTTTCTGACAGCAGCATATCGTAAGTTATTTAATCGTTTGCCGTTGACATTTATTTCCTTGCCCGTCCAGTCTGTTTTCTTGAATATGTCTTCCAATGCTAACGTGAAGAGTTTTGGTAAAAGTGTGGCTCTTGTCTCATTCCTGTTTTAAGTGGGACAGGTTTTGTTTAAAGCAAAAACAAAACCTGTCCCATTTAACTAGGTACTTCAAATTTGACATGTAAACATCCTTAAGATATTGCTACATACTGTATAATCTTTATCACTCGTAATTTACTTGTTAGGTGAAGATGTTAACGAATTAATAAACAATTTCATGTATTTTAGAAAACAAAACCAAGGTGAATTTTTAGACTGTGTTAGGAAAATTTGAAGATCATTTTGCCTCACAAAAAAATTAAACGGTGGGACGGATTAATTCCTTTAATGTATTACAATGGCAACGTCAACCATTTGACTTCTTCTTAACGGAGCTTAAGACGAAAGTGTCGTTTTGTGAGTTTGGTGATCTAAAAGCCAATAAAGAGAGAGCGCGTAGTATTGTACGTGGAATTAGAGACAAAACAATCCGACAAAGCAGTCGGGCAGTCGCCACGAGACTTTCCTCACTACTATTAAAATTTTTCTTAATTTAAAGTTTTGTATATTTTCCTAAAAATATTTAAATTTTGAAATTTTGTTTTATTTCATATAAATGCTCTTCTACTAATTTATTGTTAAGGAATGCTGCTTTGTCCGATGATATTTCTGGGGTTACCTCGTCTAGTATCTTCAGCATGTATTGCGTTTATTTTGTGCCCCACGCTGCATAGGCTGATTTTTCCGTAGTCTGTGGCTTCTTTTCGATTTCTAATTTTTAGGAGAAGAATTTGCACTGTTGTATAGGTACTAAGCTGTGTATCCACACCTGTTCAATGTTCCTACAAATTACTTCTACGAAGGTGGTTGGCGCCGCTGGTGGTAATTCCACTTGTATGTTTGACGTAGTCTTATCTCCGGCGAATAGTTGTTTACATTCTGGAAAAAGTTCTTACAATTTTCTACTTCATGTTGCTCCACTGCTAGTTTTTTGCTGATTTCTGCCTGTTTTAGTGGTTCCTTTAATTGGGTGCTGCTGCTCCTATTGTATCCTAGTTGGAGTTGTTGATAGCGTGCTAGGGCCTTTCTGCTCGTGTGGAGTATTGAGCTACTGAAAAACCCAGGAATTAAAAATCTATACCAACAGGTTGTTTAGCCATAACATCACTAGGAGCTTGAGACATAGAACGAGATAGTAACTTATCAAAAGTTGCACGAGAAAGTTCGGTGTGGTTGTTTTGGTTTCTCTGTTGTTAGGAGTGGTTGTTGGATTCTGTACATCCGTTTTTAATAAGATTTTTATTATTTTGTGATCCGTGTTAATCTAGTTTTCCCACTCCGCTACTCCTTTCATAGCTTTGTATGATTTTCCCTTTTCAACAGAAAGTTATGTAGTTGTGCTTGGGTCTCAGATTTCTTCCAGATGGTGCGGATGAGTTCGAGTTCTAGCTATGCAGTTAAAATAAATGTGAAATCTTTAAGTGCTTGTCCATTGTTATCGCTTTTTATGTGATGAAGTTTAGGTTTAGGTCCCATCTTTACCGATGTGTGCGTTGAAGTGTCCATGTTAAGTAATATAATTCCCCCACTCTCCCGGTCTTTTTTTTATCTGATGGTACGTGTACTCTTTTTATGTTGAAGTTGAATTTGTTTACCTTTACCATTGCCATGCAAAGGTTTGTGGATGTCGATTGGAAATTCATAATTATCACGGTACCGCCTTTTTTGATGAGGATTGCTACGCTCCTTCTCGAGAATTTCTTTCCCACTTAGTTGCCACATGTTATTTGTTGTTTCCGCTGTTCCTGTAGTATGGTATGTTTCCTATATAAACCCAATATCTATTCCTCTCGTATACATATAGCGCTACGTCGATTAGGTTTCGTTTGTTCAGTTACCGTGCACCTCTTACATTACAGGTTGCAATGCCAATTTGTCCAGTTATTTAAAATAGAGTTAGGAAGATATGTTTATGTAGACAGGGACAGCACGTATCTACGTGATGGGAGTTTTACTGTTTGTTCCTCTATCTTCGGTTTAGCATCTTCACTTCTGGCGTTCTATTCCTACTGCTAATGAATTCTTTTTCTTCTTTGGCTATGCTGCTTTCTAATGGTTTCTTAATTTGTTTTATGATATTCTGTAGGCTATTCTTATTGTCTTGATTGATTGATGGTTGTCTTCTGTTTGGAGCTGTTCCAGCGTTGCTGAGCAATTTGTGTTTTGATCTTGTATTGAAGCGAGTAAACTACTTTCATCTCCTGGTATTTTCCGCACTGTCAATCGGTGTCTCTCTCTCCGTGAATACTATTTCCTGTTCTTATATAAAATTCCAGAAACGATTATTAGAATTAGAATAGAATAGAACTAACAATTACTCAGCTTTTTTTAAGCATTACTCATTTTAACAATCCTCCCCTTCATATAAGGTAGTTAATACCAATCATGGCGAATCGCTTGATAACTCGACTAGACCGGTTCGTATAAGAATACCCTCTATTAACTTGTCAGACCATGCATTAAAGAAAGAAGGAAGATGTAATATAGTATGTAAGAGCAGCGGCGAAACCAGTACCTAAACGGTAAACCAGACACTGAAAAATATACTTTAAATATTTACCATGACAAACTTATTATGGTGAATATAACAAAACCGGTTGTTTTAAGGTCGCGTGGCAGATAAAAAAGTTCTAAGAGGTAGAATATTCACGTGACATTGAAACAATAGGAATAACAGTACCCAGCAACTTATTGGAGATGACTACATATCAAATATGAAAAACATAGCGCATACTCATCAGAAGTTATTCAAGAATAACCGCATCATAGAGGTCTTCTTCAACCGTCTGTAACCTTCAGGTAAGCATTTTTCGAAACCTGTTTATAAAACTTTTTTATCTAATTTTTAAACTTACAATATATCCCTTTGCTGAAGGGTAGAGATTTCCAAACACCCAGGTAAAATACCTTGAGCTAGTATGCATATTATTTTTCCAATCCAATTTTAATTTAAATTCTCACTAAGAAAAAGTTACGCAGAACTTCCTGTACAAGGCAGTAAAAAAATTCAATTATAGGTCTCTTGTGCGTAATTTAACTTATACTCACAAACTGTTTACTTCCAGTGGCAACGGTTTCAGTGACGTTTCATTTAGGATACCAAATGAATTTCCAGAGAAATCCCTAAAATGTGAAACGTAAATTATGTTTGCGTTGCTAATTCGTTTTGTAAAATAATAATAAACTCTTCTAAAAAAGAAATCTTACAAGAAGTCGATTTCTGAACGAGGCAAGTCATCCGGTGCTTTCTTTAGATTTTTGTGTTGACATAAAATTACTTTACTGCGACATATGCAGGAACCGTTATATTGGAAAGCTAAAAATTGGAAATACTTGCTTAGATTGTTCAAAGTGAATTTTATAAAAATGGAAATTTACCACAAGATTTGTCCAAGTCGTCGTGTTCTGCACTAGGAGCCTTGCGAAATAGATGATCCCAATATTTTGATCCTTCTGCGTCAGCTATAATGAAATATATTCGATAAATGTAATCATGGTTAAGTGTTAGGTAAAAACAAGATGTATTTTAATACTGTCGGTTAAATGTTTTCTTTTTTTCAATGTGACAACAATATCAATTAAGATTTTATTGATGTTCAACAGCTACCAAATGGCAGGACATGATTCTTATCCTAAGTATAGAATACAAACTGTCAATACCTAAATAACCCATTACCCTTTGGCAGGCGCGGATGTAGGAAGGAGGCTACAGACTAGTCCTATTGCAATATGAAATCTAAAACCTCTTTCTAAACTCTAAAAAACTGAAGACTGATTTGTACTTAAGAATAAGGGTTTTCAAATATTTATAGATAGTTGAGTAAGAGGAAGTTATAGTAGAACTAGCAAAATTTTTTTGCTTACTTCGTACCCGACGTTTGCCGCTCTAAATGTTTTCTCCGATTAGTCGGTCTCGAAAACGAGAGCTGTTGCCGGAAAGAAAAACTGGTAAAAATAGATAAAAAAAAATATTGTGTAATACAATACATCTTCGATAATAACGTTATTGTAGTTAGTGAAACATGATTATTATATTAACGACAGCGCGCTCGGCTTTGTATCTGTAACAACAATAGCGGTCCACTCTACAAAGAAAAATTGTTTTTATATAAGGGCTGTTAAAAATGTGAGTTGTAGTAGTACTGAAATGTTAAAAAGTAACGAGACAAAAACATCGATTGGGAAATATGACGACAAACTGGCAATTAAAACGGACTAAGAATGAAAAACAACGATCAGGGTACAATACAAAATAATAAAAATGACAACGTGTAATGTAAAGGGAACTTGTGGCAGCGGGTGCTTTGAAAACTGTAATTAGAGAAGTAGAAATATATAAAATAAATATAATAGCTGTACAAGCAACAAATCAGAACGAACAAGAAATAACAGATTTTGACTGATACACATTTTTCAATAGTGGGATACATGAAGGGAAATTTGAAATAGGTTTTTTTAGTAAAACAGCAACTGAAACACGCGATAATACGTTTTTTGCCAACAAATAATAGAATGTGCTATATAAGGTTTAATGGAAAATGCAGAAAGATAAGCATATTAAACGTGCATGCACCAAGGAAGAAAACGGGGAAAACAGTCAAATAATATGAGATGTTGGAAGCAGATTACGAAGCTATACCAAAATATTACCTGAAGCTAATAATTGGAGATTTCAGTACCAAAATAGGAAGGACAGAAATCTTTAATCCAACAATAGGTAATTACAGCAAACATGAATTAAGTAATAACAACAGAGGAAGTAGGAAGCATCTCCTTTAACCATAAAAATAAGGTCAGATAAATAAACAATAAACCAAATTGACCACGTAATAATCGAGGGAAGACAAGCATCTAATATAAAAGATACAATAAATTGTAGAGGTGCCAACGCAAACAATATTAGTGCCCTAGAGAATGAGGAGATGCGTAAAAAATATAGTCAAGAAAAAGGAGTAAAATAATAACTGATGCAACCATACAAAAAAAATGGGACAAAATCAGGGAAATAATGTATCAGGCAGTGGAAAATATTTTTGGAAAAAAGAAGAAAATGACAAATAAAGCATGGTACGACCAGGAGTGCGATAAAGCATTAAAAGAAAGAACCAAAGCAAGAATGAAAATGCTGCAACAGAAAACGGCAGAAGGCAAGGAAGAATATGAAATACTGCAGTGAAGGGCGAAAAAATGTGTAAAGAAAAGAACATAAAAATAGGCATTCCGAACAAAATTACAGAATTAATAAAAATGGCATGGAAGAACAAGGTTAGAGTACCAAGGTTTATGTCACAAGACTTAAAAGTAAACAGTGAACTAGGACAAGGCCACCCGTTTTCGGCGATTTCGTCTAATTTAATTCTAGAATAAACCATAAAAAATAGCAGAATAAATTGGAAAGGGCCTTTTTTCAAGAAGTCGCATCAGTGCATCGCATACGCAGACGACGTGACATTAATAGCAAGAACGAAAGAAGAGTTCAAGGTTTTAATAAGTAGAGTGAAAAACATAGCAAGAGACTTTTGATTATGCATCAACGAAGCTACAACAAAATATATAAAAACGGGAAAAGTAAGTGATGAATTAGGCGATTATATAAAAGTAAAAAGTGGCCAAAATAAAAAGTATTGTTTCGAAAAAGTAGACTCCTTCACCTATCTAGGAACAAAAGTTACAGATGACGATAGTCAGAAAAGAGAAACAGAAAAAAGAATAGCAAGTAATAATCGAAGTGCGGCAGCGTTACGTAATGTGTTAAGTGCAAAAAGAAACGTAACAAAGAAGACTACAATAAAAGTGTACAAGATAATAATAAGACCAGTGACGGTATATGCAAGTAAAACTTTGATATTAAACCAGTATCAAAGAAAATTAAAGACGTGGGAGAGAAAAACATCAGGAATATTTTTAGCAAGGATAAAGCCAGGACAGCTATAGAGAGGAAAAACCAACATGGAGATAAAGAGCATTTAACTGCCTTCGGTGATCGCTGGGTGGATGTAGCTCAGAAGCTGCTGATGCTGGTCAGAAGCCCAGATAAAGAAAAAAATTTCGTGGTCCAGGTTAGCTCCCTACCCACGGTAATACGAAATAAATGCTCACAGAAACAAACCAAAAGTTTCGGATGTTAGACCGTCAAATTCGTTGAAGCAGAAGGTAAGAAACAACAACTGCTTTAAAGAAACGAAATACTCCAAGAATTGACACCTTTAACGTCATGTCCTGGCCAAGAATAAATTAGGATATAGTAAAGCAGCTGCAAGGAAGAAACATCAAAATCTGCGCCTTCTCTGAAACAAGAAAAAAGGAAAAGGGACGATAAGAGTGGAAAATTCTGTTTTATATGTATATAGTAGAGTACCACCAAAAAAGCGTACCAAGTCAGGAGTTGGACTATTGGTTCAACAAACTTTTGAAGAACGCCATAGTATTGCTCGCAAAACTTAAAACTAAAGATACAATTATCAACATGAGTAGTGTGTATGCCCCGGATATGTCAAAGTGGAATGAAGAAAAAGAAACTTTCAATAAAGAACTGCAGGATGAACTGAACTAAATCACAGACAATCAGAGTATTATATTGCTCAGAGATTTTCATGCAAAGTTGGGAAATACCCCGTACTAGGAATAACTCAAAGGTTTAATAAATAAGGGACAAATGATAATTGAAACATTTTGTTTCTGTTTTGTGCATCAAATGCACTAAGAATAATTAAGACGTTGTCTAACCACCCTATGAAATATAAAGTGATATTTTGGAACAGTAGACAAATAGGGCCTTCCACCTAAGTGAAGTACTTGAGGTAAGAACACTAAACTCTGCTGATATAAAAAGTGACCACCGTTTAGCGTTATGAAACTAAAAATAAACATACAAGTCCACAAACAAAAAAAATCAACAGTTAGTATACAGTCCTACACAAGCAAGAGCACGAAAAAACTATAAGAGCAAAAACTAAATATTAATATGCAACACAACCCCATACATAGCGCAGACATGCCAAACCAGCAGTCGACATAGCTACAAAACAGTATCCTAGACGCAGCTAAGGAGGCTATAAGGCAACGTACAACGTATGAAAATCCAAAGAAAAACTGGTGAAAAACCTTAAACAGTTTTTTTCAATGGTAACAGAACAAGGTACCATACTATTAAGGTGGAAATCTGGTATAACCATTCCCGTATTCAAGAAAGGAGATTAACACAAACCAGAAAATGATCAAGGAATGACACTGTTGTAATCCAGAAGCCGGCGCCGCGGTATAGACCGAGCCCCGCTGATGCTTCTGCTGATCGCCGAGTCTGATTTGTAAATAAATGCGAGTTATGAGCAGACATGCTCCTAATAACCCCAACATTTACTGTGAACCTAAATTTGCTTATCTGCATTGAAAATTGTAGCAGTCGACTGTACAAAGAAAAATGGACCTTATATAACAGGCGCGTAAATATGTGGAGTCCCTTACCACTAAAAATCTGAGACAGGCGGAAGGAATCCGAATTTACTACATATGTAGTCGAAACTTTTTTGTTACTGCTAAATACCACAACATAAAAAAAGTTCAACACAATCCGCATTTGGAAACAAAATTTTCAACACTTAGCTCTACTTTTGTATAAACCCTCCCATTACTATTTCCTAGATCCGCACCTGCTCTTTGGGTGTCTTTTTCTGAGATCATCTGAAAAGTGCAATTTACCAAGACAAGCAAGTTAACACAGTATTGTATTTGCATCTTAAACAGTTGCACTAAAAACTTATTAAACATCATTTCACATTTTTTAAATGCATTACATTTGGCGACCTGAATGTTCGAGAACAGCTATTACACAAATCGCCTCTTATATTTCCCATATTTACAATAAATACTTGTCTGGGTAGCGCTAGAATTAATCCCCCATAAAAATTCCCATTTACTTTTACGACCTTTTTGATATACAACAACTACAACAAGCATACCCCTAATATTTTTAAATTATCGGCTTACCGCAGTCCCATTCATCGCTTCCGTTATCGCAGTCAAATTTACCATCGCAGTTTTGGATTTGTGGTATGCAAACTGTGCTGTTGTGGCACTGAAAATATCCTTCCGCGCAAGAGCTTAAAGGGAATCCACTTTGAAGTTCTGAAAAAAAGAGAACAAATAATTAAAAAAAATATTTAATTATTTTTAAGATTTAGGTACATTAGAAGGTAGCAGTAACTCGGTAATTTTTTTTAAATTGTGAAGTCTAATTTAAATGGATAAATGTGTTATGGCGAAATCATCAAGATTGATACAACAAAGTTACTAAGCATTGTCGCAAAAGTTACATCAAGGAAGTTTTACCTTTAGTGTATATTTTATTATTATATCTCAAGTAAATGAAACTTTATACCAACTAAATAAACAAGCTAGGGGTCAGTCAATATGTGGAAACATCAACGACTTTTTGGACTTTTGGACTTCGGGTGGACTTTCCCATACTAGATATCGTCGTTGATACTGCAATAGGTTGGATGTCAAAAATCATCAACTTTTCAGGAGAGACAAAAAACGTTACCAATGAAATTCCCGCCGACTTCTGTTTTTGAAATTTGGTCAGTATACACTGTTTCATGTTGGGTTTAGAAGGAATACGCTTTTAAAAAAAAAGTTGTTATAATTACATATTTAGCGTCACATAAGACCTATTGTCACTAAAAATTGGCTACCTATAGTTGACATACGACATATTGCTATTAATACTGCGAAAAAATCTATGTGTATAAATTATTTAATTTATTGAATATTAACTCAAAATTAATTTTAGAAGCTAGATAACACAATGCAAAAATACATAAAAAACTGAAAACATTAAAAAAATTGCATTATTTTCTTCTCTTTTTCTTTTTCACGCGGCATTTTCATCGATTGTCTCTTTAGTAGCAACACGAATATGTGTACATTCTTCCAAAGAGTTGCAGTTTATATGCTTTAGGTTGTTATAAAAGTCGTGATAGTCCAATGCCATTAGTAATTTTAATTCTTGAAGGTGCCCAAATTTTGCTGCTTCGATTGCACATGGTTTATTATACAATGGTGGATGTTCTGGAGTATGTAATTTCCTAGACGCGCGTCTGGGTAGTTCTGTCCACACATCTGAGAAATTCAGTTTGTATTAAATAATTCCTTCGGGCAGCTATTGAATTGCACAAAGATCTGTCACACACGGGTCCCCTTTTTTATTTCCAGGGCGAATACTGAAATAAAGCCCGTTATCGTAATTATAGAAATCTTGGTATGTTAGTGATATTACGTTGTATGGCGCTGGATTTTCACGAGCTGATTTTATAATATGGACGTAATCAGCAGGAAGGCACACTTCTCGCCTTCTTCCCAACTTCCTTTCAATCACACTATGAATGAAATCTACCTCCATCTGTGTATGACCGACTTCTAGGTACTTTTGCTGTATAACTATTTGTTGCTCCATGGCTAATTCTAGTCCATTAGACATCTTGACACAGCGGTTTTGATGACAGCAACCATCACTCCATAGTATGATGCACGAGGGCTTGTTCTTCTCTATTTCGTTCCTAAGGAATCTGATCCAAATTGAAGTGAAAACATCACTTTCCGAACCTCCATTAGCTTCATGCCAACACAAACATGTCGCGTCTTTATCATTTAAATTGTAAAATGTCAAATAATTGTTATTTTTCATATGGTTTGTTTTTACTGAAAGAAAAGAAAAACACAACAGATTGATACGAATTTTATTTATGTTAATTGTAATTATAATTTAGTTTAGAATTGTTCAAAAAGTTTAATTTGTAAGAAGTTTTAGAGTTACTTGATTTGTGCGTCGATAAATGTCAGTTTGGGATGTCAGTGTCGATGTCACAAACGTATTAAAGAATATAATACTCATGGTCATGAGATTTACTTGTTTGTTATAAAAATGGAAATCAAAGAAGGAAGAAAAGGATAGAGAAATTTGTTTTAGTTAGTAACGGCTCGTCTTTGTAAATAAAGACAGGGAATTGAGATTCTCTGAAAGAAAAAAGAGGAAAAACGGGTCTAAAAGTTATATAAAAGTAATTACGAGAATAAAAGAGAAAAATACAAAGAAGTAACAACGAATTATAAAAACACCAGAAGGATTACAAGTAAAAGGCGATCGAGGAAGTTTGTTCGTTTGTGATGGTGGTAAGACCAATTTGGAAATAAAATAAAACAGAGCAGAAGAAGATTCAGAGTAAAGGCGAGTATCTGTGGTTACTTGAGAAACCAGCAGAGCGAAATAGAAGTTGGAACACTCAGCGTTTTGCCCGAGCGAAGAATATCCTAAGAAGGACATGCTAAGATAAGTGTTCTATTTAAAAAAAAGACGATAGTAGTTAGTAAAACTCATTTGATATTTCGGAAACCACATTTAGAAATTCATTTATTAAATAAAACCTTATTTTGTAAAGTTGATATCGTTGTGTGTGTTTATTTTCTATTAGAAATTAATTTAAATAACTTATTTTACAAGCTAAATAACGACCCTGAGAAAGTTAGAAGAGTCTCATAGAAAGTTTAATTTAATTGCGTGAATTGCAGACAGTTTAGGGAATTGTTTTCTAGTGGTCACAAGACCACGCATATCATTGCAATATATTAATAACTCGAGAAGTATTATTTTTAGCAAGAAATTACTCTTATTAATTTGCATTTAGAATTTCAAAACCTTTCTGATTTTAAAGCCAAAATGCCACGTTTCCATTTAAAAAAAAGTTATTTTTTACCGTGGCCGCCATATTAAAATTGGAAACTCAAGTTTTTTTCTTAAATACGATCGAGAAGAATTTGCCCTACAACTTTGCTCTTGGGCTTGCGGGTCTATCTATTAAAATAAAAAAGTTAGCCTACACTGAACATTAAACGACTAGTACAAGAATACAACTGCTGTAGAAAGTATGTGAAAGGACAAAAAGATTATTAAGGGGCAAATAATTCGATTTTTTGATTTTTTGCAAAAAGATTCTCCTAGAGCAAACAAAACAAGAAACCAAATTTTTAATTTTTTATCGAAAAAATTTGGGGGGAGGGGGAACAGTAGCCCCCCTAAATATGAAATTATCAAAAAAATATTATGATATTCGGATTTTGCTATCAATGATGAGCTATATTGCTTTAACAGAAATATTTTATTGCCCCCCGTTAAATAAATAAAAGGGTACCAATTTTCAATTTTCAAAAATTCATAGAAGGCGTCACAGTGAAATTATAACAATGAGCAAAAAACAGAATTGTAGCAGATGCCTATCTCTATCAGCTTAAAAAGTTTAAACAAAAACGTGTGGGCAGTTTTTGAGCTTTTTTTTTTGAAAATTTCAAAAATTTTGGAGTGGTGCCACTGAGATCGTTTTTCGATTTTCAAAATTAATGATATTTCATGGTATAGTACCCTTAAGGGGCTACCAAACGAGTTGTAGTTGATCCCAATCAAACAACTGGTTTTTGAGTAAATGGGCGTTAAAGTCGAAATTTTTAAAAATTCGTAACGACCGCCATGTTAAAGCTAGAGAGTTCGGTAAAAAAAACGTTTGATTTGCTCTAAGGCTTTCTATAATTTCCACTATTCCAATTTCCAAAATTCCGTTTCTGAAAAAAATGCTACCAAAAAAACATGTCTAACTTCCGCTTCCGGTTTCGGATTCTTTTTAAAAGCTTATTTTGTCGATGAATTTTTGATATACCTCCTCATTCCAAAGCACATCGAAATCGGTCCAGCCGTTCCGGAGATATGAGGGTTACCCACCCACCCACCCACCCACACACACACACACCCACCCACCCACAGACAGACATTTTTTAAAAACCACTTTTTTAGGATCCTGGAAGCCCAAAACATGTATTTCCGTCAAAATCTCGATTTTGAAAATTTGCATGAAATCAATACTTCCCTATACTGAAAGTATAGGAAAGTAAAAACAGTTGATACACGAGAGACGCAACCTTTAATATTCAGAACAGTGTTAGAATGAAATATTCTATAACAAGTGTAGAACGTAAGTTATTCCGTAGGTAATTAAAAATTGTATCAGAATTCTTATATTCTAAAATAGTCGTAGAAAAAAGTTGTTTGATGACAGATTACTACCAGTAAAAACAATTCAGACATGCTCTGTCGTAACGTACCTGCTGCAGTTGAATACTAATTTATAGCGGGGAAATCCAGAACGTGTACAGATGTAAATTAAAAATAAACTGTCTGGCAACCTCCACGGGACCTTCCTCGTATTTATAGAAATATAGGAAATTTTTTTAATTTCTTTTGTAATAAAATTGGAAATATTTTATTTATTCGAAAGTTTTTAAATAGTAAAAATTTAGAAATTTTTTGTAATGCTAAAGATTTTGAAATTATTACAATTCAAAAATTTTTAAAATTTTAAAAACTTGAAATTTCGGGAAATTTAAAAAACTTAAAAATTGTACAAATTTTCCAAAATTTATAAACATTTTTTAAAAATTGTCATATTTTGAAAATGAAAAATTTGAGTTGAAAATGTTTTAAAATTTTATAAATTTTTAAACTTGAAAATTATTGCAATTTTTGACAACTTATATAACATTTAATAATTTTGAAACTTTTTAAATAAAATATTTGAAAATTAGAAAACTTGAAAATTTAAAAAAAATTAAAAAATTTTGAATTTCTATAAATATTCAAAGATTCAGAAATTTTTGAAAATTGTAAAATAATTTGATATCTTGAAAAATTGAATAGTAGAAACTTTTGAGTTCAAAATTATTTTCTTTTAAATTTGGAAATACTTTTGCTTTTAGTATTGTTGTTTATTCTCAAAATAAACATGATTTAAGTTTTTTAATTTTTAATTTTAGGCATTAAATTAAAATATAATAGTTTTATTTACGCAAGTACGGCATTCTTTTTTAACGCCGAGTGTTGAATTTCATAACAGATATTTAAATAACAGTAAAAGTTATTCACGAAATGCTTAGTGTTATAAAAATGTGTACACAATAACCTACTCATTTATGATAAGTACGCATTGCAGCGAAATAAGAACTTCAAACTACTGAATTCCAATTAGCCTTAAAAATAATTTTATTTATTTATTTAATTTTTAAGCGGTTTTTCTGGACAATGGTTGTAAAAAGCTGTCGAACCACTCTTCGCATTTGTGAAAATTTTTGAAAATTTTTAATATATTTCGAAAATGTTAACAATTTTATGAAAATTTAGAAGAATTTTTAACCGACTTCAAAAAAACGAGGAGGTTCTCAATTCGTCTGTATATATGTTTTCTTTATTTTTTTTTATGTATGTTCGGGCATAACTTTTTTGTTTATGAACCGATTTTAATGATTTTGTGTTGGGTTCAGTATAGTTCCAAGGTGGTCCCATTATAATTTCATTGGTATTGGAGCTTGAACTTCGAAGATACTCCTCAAAATCTATTTTTAACCGACTTTTTAGTGTTTCCGTATTTCATCTTCCGTTTCAACTAGCCGTCATTTCCTCATTCGAGAAGCATCCTTACTAGGTCTACCCATCACTTAAAATTGTAAAATAATTAACTTTAAAAAAAAAAGAAAACCGACTTCAAATAAAAACACAAAAGTAACATAAGTTAACTAAAAAGCAAAAAATAAATGTTTTTTATACAACAGTTTAATACTTATTTGTTGTTCCGTTTAATGTAATTAAGAAATTGTTGTTTATTATATAATTATTAATTGTTTTCTAATTTTTAAGTCAGTGCCAAGTGAAACATAAAAATTCGAATCTAATTTGTTATTGCAGCAAGGTATATAATTTTTATGTTTTACTTGGCACCGACTTAAAAATTATAAAACAATTAATAATTATATAATAAACAACAATTTCTTAATTACATTAAACGGAACAACAAATAAGTATTAAACTGTTGTATAAAAAACATTTATTGTTTGCTTTTTAGTTAACTTATGTCACTTTTGTGTTTTTATTTGAAGTCGGTTTTCTTTTTTTTTAAACGTTAATTATTTTTTTAAAAGTTAATTATGTTTTCCAGCGTCAAACTACGCACGCCCAGCGACCCTGACTTGATTTTTTGTTAAATAGCAACTTATAATTTGCGTGAGCTCGTTGGAAAGCTTGCAAAAAACTACTTTGAAATCTATATCATAAATGAACTGGGAAGGTTGTTTTTAATTTACAGAGGTTGAATGAAAAAATTCACTTTTGAAATTTTTAAAAATATTGAATAATCTAGTTTTCAAAACTAGAAATTAAAATTGCGGAAATTATATTAACACAAAAATTGTAAATTTTTAAAATTTTCTTAATATTAAACATTTTCAAAATTTAAAATTTTGAAAATTGAGGGAAATTATAAAAATTGTTTAAAATTTGAGTGGGAAATGTCCCAAATTTTTGAAAATATTGTTTTGTGAAATTTTAAAAATTGACAAAATTTACAAAATTTTTAAAATGAAATATTTGATGTATTTTGTAAATTTTTAAAAATTTCAAAAATTTTGAAAATTTGAAAAATATGGAAAATCTTAGACATTTTTGAAAATTAGGAAAATCAATCTTAATATATTTTTGAAATTTTTTATAAATTTTCAAATTTTGAAAGATTTGGAAAATGATTCTAAAATTTAAAAAGTTTTAGGTTGAAAAATTTACACTTTAATAATTTTTAAAGATTTTAAAATATTGATAATTATTGAAAATTTTGAAATAGTTTGAAATTTTGAAAATATGTATTAAGAAATTTAAAAAATTTTGTTTTTAGTATTTGTTAATTGTAAACAATATTTATTCGTTTATCATTTGTTTATAGTCTTTATTGTTGCGATTATCCAATTACACTGTTCAGGTAAACGACCAAAAGGAAACCTGAGTTTTTCATGCCGAATAAATAACATATTTACCGTTTTGCTCTAAAACAATTAGGAGAGCCAATATTTGCAATTATTGTTTAATTTTACACGGGGAAGTCCTGTCTGAAACATAAATCAGCCACGTGCAAACGATACGATAACTACGCATAAGCCAGAAACTAGCAAAACAAATTAAGGTTGGTCAGCAAAGCAGGTATTTTAATCAATTTTTTGTCTTTTTTTTTAAATTTTATATTACGTATAAATCGAACTAACGCAACTTGTCAGTTGGTGAATTATGGGAATGAGCTGTAAGACGTCTTATATTGTTGATTTTTAATATTTATGCGGTAATAGTTGGCGGGTACACACTAATAACGTTATTTTGTTAGTTTCATTTGTATTTTAATTTTATTAACCAAAATACCATAAGCAGGTAAACAATATACAGAATACTCGAAGAATTCCAAATACCTAAGAAACCAATAACAGTGATTAAGACTACCCCTGATGAAACATTTGTGCACGAGAAAATTTAAGGAAAGTCATCAGAAATGGCGCAAACAATCAAAGGCTTCGGACATGGGGAGAGTTTATTACCGGGACTGTTTGACCTAGCCTTAGAAAAAAAGGTAATCAGTGGAATAAATAGCAACCCAAACAGCACCAAATACAATAAAGCAACACAAATCTCATATATGCCGACGACATAAATGTTAAGTGCGAAAGAACTTTTTACAGAATTGGACTATTATCAATTTAGTTTTTTTTAAGAATTAGCGAATGTTCCGGATTGTTTTTAATTTTTAATTTTTTCTCTCGTGTAACTGCACATATCTGGTGCAAGAATGAGGTTCTATTCAATGGGGCTCGAATAGGGAAGCTTCAAAAAGCAAATGAGTTAATCGGCTAAAAAGAACCTTACATTTACATCGATGTCGCTACAAGTATTGAAAAAAAAAAAGGAACGTCGAGGGACAGCGACGCATCGACATCTTTCGAGCAAACCCAATCTGGCATCAGTTTAACTTATGTTGTATAGATAAAACTAAAGATCTAGGTATCCAAGTATAGAACACATTAAATAGCAAAACGGCCTGTCATAAATCGAGTCCAATTACTCTTTAAAACGAAAGTTAAATGTTGCCTGCATGAAGAATAATTAAAGAAATGAGAAATTTTATTGTTGCTTGCAGATGAATTGTTAAATATCTCACCACTTGTTGAAATGGGTTATTTATTTTAAAACATTTAATACAATACACAAAGTGCAGTTTCAAGTTTAGAACCTAATGTCTTAAAATATTGTAGGATCTATTGTTCAGTAATTATTAAAACAACACACTGTATATTGCTAGAAAATTACAACAGTTGAAGTAGTTTAGATAATGCAATAACGAAACTTAGCCTGTCGCTGTAATCATTAAAACCTCACATCGCTTATCGTTGTAACATTAAAACAATACAGCATGTGTCGATAATATAATCTAAATGTGACAAAAACACAAGTTTTAATTTTTCAATTTTCATTTATTGTACCTTTGTTTGAATCGATATTATTGAAAAATAGACTGCCATAAGCAGAACGCAAAGAGCTTTAAAATGAGGGCTCACGAGACATCTCCCTCGACCACCATTATTTTTCAATTTGACGGCGGTAAGCGTCACGACGCCGTTGTACTTCAATTATTTGTGCGCAATAAATTAACGTTTTTGGTATTGTTTATGTTCCAAACATCTTTAATAGAAAATAAATCATTCAAAAGTTAATAAGAAGTGGAGGGAGTGGGGCCAGTTTATAGACGCACTATATATGCCTATATAAATAAATATTGCAATTATTGAATTAAATTTTCAAACTGCCGATAATAATAGTAAAAGTTAATACGACATGAAATTATAATTATATATTTATAAAACCTTTAAAACTAGCCCAAACATGCGCCCCTGTAAAAATTCCATGACATAAAATATTACTAGATATATTTACATTGAAAACAGATTGCTTGATTTTTATTTTATATGCATTAATAAGAGAAAGTCAAATTAATGGCGACAGTATCAAGGCATTATTATATATCTGGGTTTTAGAATAATAACAACTCACTGTTAAAAAATATCAAGCATTCACCTACTGTAAAATCGAATAATTTTATGCAGCTGATAGGTATTATTAGAAATTAGAATCTCAGCAACCCTTTTACAATAAAACACGAAAACGCCTATGGACATAAACTAAACTAAAACGGACAGACAAGGCACCAAATGCGTCGTTTTCCCGCCTGCAAAACAGTCGTACCAAATCGCACGAATTAAAACAATACATAGCGTTCTATACCGCTGTGTATAGTTTAAATAACGTCATTTCAGCAACACTCGATGTAATTTAATGTTTTAAAACAATAAATAGCGTTCTAAGTCGCTATGTATTATTTGAACGACGTCCTTTCAGCAACACACGATGTAATGTTTTACCTTTACAACAAAAGGCGACGTATTGATTTAAAATGATAATACTGAATTAAAAAGTAAAATACAATAGACACAAGGTAATGTTAAAATTAGCTATTTCAACAATACACGATGTGTTGTTTTAAGTATTGCAGAGATAGGTAGCGTGTGCTAGAAATAATTTAAGAAATAGACAGCGTGTAACTAAAGATGACATCTGATTTATTTCACAACACGCGATGTGATGTTTAATACCATTGCAACAATAGGTAGTGTCTTTGTCACATTTAAAGCTGTATTGTTTTAATGTTACAACGATAAGCGATGTGCACTTTGTGTATTGTATTAAATGCTTTACAATAACCGTGACGTTGTTTTAATTCCAGTATTTTCAGCAATACGCGTTGCAACGGTATTTAAAGCGCAATTTCTGTTTTTAACAGAACCCATTTCAACAAGTGGTGAGATATTTAACAATTCATCTGAAAGCAACAATAAAACTTCTCATTTCTTTAATTATTCTTCATAGACAGCATTTAACTTTCGTTTTAAAGAGTAATTCGGCTCGATTTATGACACGCCGTTTTGCTATTTAATGTGTTCTATACTTGGCTACTTGGATCTTTAGTTTTATCTATACAACGTTAGTTAAACTGATGCCAGATTAGGTTTGCTTGACAGAAGTCTATGCGTCGCTGACCCTCGACGTTCCTGGTTTTTTGAAATCTTCTAGTGACATTGATGAAAATTTAAGGTTCTTTTTGGCCGATTACTCGTTTGCTTTTTGAAGCTTCCATATTCGAGCCCCACTTGAGCAATTACAGCTACAGCTTGAGTTTTGTTAATGTTATTATTGCATTATCTAAACTACTTCCACTGTTGTATTGTTTTAGCAATACAGTGTGTTTTAATAATTAGTAAACAGTAAATCTTACAATTTTTTAAGACATTAACTTTTAACAATTTAAACAAACTTTGTGTATTGTGTTAAAAGCTTTAAAATAACTGTGGCATTGTTTTAATTCCAGTATTTTCAGCAATACGCGGTGTAACGGTAGAGATATTTAGCAATACATTTACAAACAACAATAACACTTCATGATAACATGATAAAAGTAAACATACAACAATTAGGAAAAAAAGAATTGTACTTGGTGTCTTCGAGTGAAATCACAATACTAGGAAACCTAAACAGCCGTATAGAAACTAAAATAAACGATGCAGTAATAGGGCTATAAGGATAGAAATGACAACGGCGAACGCTTGATAGATGATGTGAATATAATTAAATGAAAATTACAAATAGGTTCTACAAACAAAAAGATATTCACAAATACACATAGGAACAACATACTAGACAATTAAGATGAATCATAGAATATGTTATAGTAACACAAAACATGAAATTACAAATACAAGATGTCAGAGTACAGAGAGGTGTAACCTGCGGGAGCGACCATTCGGAATAGGACGTTTCGCCGACGCCGTCGTCGTTTCGCCGCCGCCGTTACGCCGTCGCCCGTTTCGCCGTCGCCCGTTTTGCCGTCGCCCATTTAGCCGTCAAATATTTTTTGTTTCGACCTCTCCAGTTAATAATTTTATAGATTTCTTTAAATATCAAAAACCACTTATAACATTAAGTGTTTTCTGTGCGAAGCCATTAAACAATTGTGTTTAGTTTAGGCATTTTTGTAATAGGTATTGTAATTAATTTATTGTTTAGTTAATAAATGTATTTAGGCGCTTAATGTTGAGTTTTTGATTTAATTTTTTTTAGGTTAGGTTAGGTTAGGTTAATAATACAATTAATAAATATGTATTTATAACTTTTATAAAGTGTAAAATTAAAAAACATTAATAATAAAAAACGTTTCCATTTATTTCATACTTTTTGGGAAACATTGTATATTGGGTTGACGGCGAAATAGCCGACGGCGAAACGGCGACGGCGAAACGGCGACGGCGAAACGGTCGACAGCGAAACGGCGATGGCGAAACGGCCAACGGCGAAACGACCGACCGACGGCGAAACAACCGACGGCGAAACAACCGACGGCGAAACGACGACGACGAAACAACCGACGGCGAAACAGCCGACGGCGAAACGACCGAGCGACGGCGAAACAGCCGCCGGCGACGGCGGAACGGCGACAGCGGACCGGCGGCGGCGAAACGTCCTAGACCGCCGACCATTACCTATTAAGAGTCAAGATATTTATATCATCGTGGCGAAACACAAAGAAAAATGGTGCAATTAGAAATCAAGCAGGTGGTGAACATGTAGAGTACCCTAGATATAACCTCGATAGTCTGTATTTATAACTTTTATAAAGTGTAAAATTAAAAAACATTAATAATAAAAAACGTTTCCATTTATTTCATACTTTTTGGGAAACATTGTATATTGGGTTGACGGCGAAATAGCCGACGGCGAAACGGCGACGGCGAAACGGCGACGGCGAAACGGTCGACAGCGAAACGGCGATGGCGAAACGGCCAACGGCGAAACGACCGACCGACGGCGAAACAACCGACGGCGAAACAACCGACGGCGAAACGACGACGACGAAACAACCGACGGCGAAACAGCCGACGGCGAAACGACCGAGCGACGGCGAAACAGCCGCCGGCGACGGCGGAACGGCGACAGCGGACCGGCGGCGGCGAAACGTCCTAGACCGCCGACCATTACCTATTAAGAGTCAAGATATTTATATCATCGTGGCGAAACACAAAGAAAAATGGTGCAATTAGAAATCAAGCAGGTGGTGAACATGTAGAGTACCCTAGATATAACCTCGATAGTCTAGTACAAGGATCAGAAGATGAAATGAAATTAAACCGTGTTGGCTATTTGCTGAACAAAAACATTGTTCTCAAGGTTGGATCGACGGAGTGAAGCACTGACCTAAGGAAAATGTTTGTGAAAGTCGTCGTTTTCAATAATAAAAAAAAGCATAATTAATTACGTTTTTTGGTGCAATTTTAAACAGCTCAAGTTGTTTAGAAATATTTCGCTTGCAGTGCATCAACTGTCAAAAGTCGTTGTAAAATGAATAAAGTTGTAAAAAATTTCTTACAAAATTAAAAAAAGAAAATGTCATACGTTCAATAGTTTCCGAGATAGGACTGCTCGAAATGTACCCTTTTTCCCTAACAGACGTAGTTATTAGCTTTCGTGAAATATAAATTTTTGAAACTAAATTTCTGGCAAAATTAAAAAAACTTCTTAAATTCGGAAATTTTAAACATTTTTGAAATTTTGATTATTTAATGGAAATATTGAAAAAATTGAAATTTCAAAAATATTTTGAAATGTGAAAATGTTCGAAATTTTGAAGATTTTTGAAAATTTGGAAATTTTTGCAATTTTGATAATTTGCAAAGTTTTGAAAAAACTTTTGAAATTTGAAATTTTGATTTTTCCCCTTGTTTTGAAGCAGTTGAGTAGTTTTATGATATTTCGTGTTTTCTAGTTGCAAACAATGTTTGTCCGTAGGAATCTCAAAATTGAATTATCATGTTTTCTACACCTTTGGGACTTGGTCTTTTTCGACTCAAGTAAACTGTTCAAGTACACGACGAAATGGAAACGCTCTATAGGTTCTTTTCTCAATTGAATGTTGTTCCCAATGTCATTTAACAGGTTCATGCCGATTTTGAGTAAAAATTCGTAAAGTTTTGAAAAAACAAAGAAATTAATAGTGGGGGTGACCGGGGGTGGTAAGAAGGTCGCGCTTGTGCAAATCGGCTATACGAATAGAAACGTAGAATACGAATCTTAAGTTACTTTTTGAGCGCGTTTATATTGTGGTAGATCGCCGCTCCCGGATCAATTTTTTAAGCAGAAGTCTCGTTCTACGATGTATGGTGTTTTCTAGATTCAACCAATGTTTATCTGTTGAAGTCTCAAAATCTTCTTCAGAAGAATATTAAATGTGTTGTGCTATGCTATGAATATGCTTTCCAATTGCACGTCTTACTCTTGTATGCGAATGAGAACAGTTCTTCTGCAAAACATTAAATGATAAACTTTTTGTCATACCTGTAATTAGAAAAAAAATAATTCGATTTATATTTAAAAATTCATAAAAAATAATAATAATAAAATTGTCTATTATAATACAGGAGGATAACAACATAAACCTACCAATAGCAACATTATTATTTTATAAATTATGCGGTGCTGTATTAAAGAAAGGTGACCATCCGTTTCAGATCTGAGATCACATTGCCATTAGTTAATTTTATAATGTCATTTTACCTTGAACTAGATTGACGTAAACATGGTTTGGGTAAATAAAAGCTTTTTTCTATTTCGGTTTTTTAAGGTTATTCTTAAAGCACTGTTTTAGCTACAAAATAGTGTTTTAAGAGAGTCTTTTAAAGCATTGTTTTTAGTAAAAATTCACCAACAAAGATTGGTATTCATGATATATTCATGATCAAATTTGGTAAATTTAGTATGTATGCCAACATATACATACTAAATTTACCAAATTTGATCGCAGCAATTTTTTATAACGTTTTTTCATTAATTCTCCTCAATAGAAAAAATAGTATAAAAAACTCGTTTCATAAGGCGTCTTGACGCACTCGTCCATTGAAAAACTCGGTCGCTACGCTCTCTCGTTTTTCAATCTTGGGCTCGTACGTTAAGACAATGCCGTTTGCAACTTGTATTTTAATATACTATTAAAGAATAAAAAAGCACTTTTAGTAAACAGGTCTCTAGACCATAAATTTCGGGGGGCTTTTTTGTCGGATTTATGTTGGAAAAATGTTATGTTCTTGTTAGTAAAAACCAAGGTTCAAATTACGCAATAAATTAAAATACTTGTGCTATACCATGAATTATTTCAGTAATTTCAAGGTCTTCATTTGCATTTATTATTCTTTTCTTTTCACGTCTGTTGTAAACATAAAACCTTCTTTACAGGTTGTAGGGTCATTTTATGGAACGTAAGGTATGTCACGTGAAAGAAACTATACGCGACAGTCAGGACAGGAGATGGCGGATTCCGGGGGGCGGGCGTAACGTTTTGACGAGCGAAGTTGATCGCACCTGAGACCGTTGGTAACAAAACGGAACAACACACTCGGAACTACCATCCCCTTTTTGCATGCCCCATTTTTTTTTGCTCCGTCCAATCAAAAAACTGTGCCAGGTTGTAGAGCACCCTTCGAAACATATGCACACCAAAATTTTTTAATAAATTCCTAATAATAAACTCACTAAAAAATAGGCGTATAGCTTGACTCAGCCTGTATATCGTACAACAAAATGTTACCTCTGAATGACTTTGGAGCAAAAAGTTTCTTTCGCTTTGAGCTTACTGGCCGATATATGAGTTATGCCTAAAAGAATAATACTTTTATGCCAAACATTTTTAACTTGAGCTTTTTTTTTACAAATAATCAGATTTAAGGACCTTAGGAGACCTATAAAGCGGACGCTGCAGAGGTGTCTGTGTGCCCGTACTTACTTAACGAGGAAAAAGCAAATTTGGCTTAAAGATTAGTAATTGCAATGGGATGACACTGCAAAAGAATGAGGTTGGTCCGCTAAAAAAGGGGGGAGAAGGTAAGGGTGGTCTATGTCAAAATATAGCACTCGAAAAATAACCCTAAATTCGTATTCTACGCATATAGAATAGCCAATCTGCGCAAACGCAATCTCCCTTTCACCCTTATTGCCCTCTATTAATTTTTAATTTTTTTTTAAATTTGCTAAATTCCGCTTCAAAATCTGTATGAGTACGTTAAATGACAATAGAAACAAACTTTCTATTGGGAAAACACCACTGAAAGGTTTTCTTTTGGTCGTTTACCTGAACAGTTTAATTAAGTGATTGCAAAAATACGGCTATCAGCCGAAGGTTTATAGAACGAAAAAAATCGATTTTGAGATTTCAATGGATAAACATTGGTTGCAATTAGAAAACACAAGATATCATAAAAGCGGGCGACTCAGCCACCAACAGAAATAATGAACTTAATAAAACAGAAAAACCGCTTCAGAAGGGAATGGCAACGAAACAGAAACGCACAACTAAGGCTAGTTCTAAATCAGCTAATACGGCAAGTCAAACTAGAACTGGATAATAATCGAATAAACCGGTACAAACAATATTTAGAAGATCTCCAACCTGCAGATCACTCATTATGGCGAGCAACCAAACGGATTACCAAGCAATCACCTGCCATTTCCGCTCTAAAGAATGGTGGTAATACATACTCCAGTGATGCCGAAAAGTGTGAAATATTTGCTGATCACCTTGAGAAAGTTTTTACTGCCGACAACAACAATGATAATGCCGAAAATACACAGCACGTTAAGGATTACCTCTCATATAATTTACCAGACACCCCGGGGGTGATAAAACACATAACCCCTACAGAAATAATTCAGTTCATCAAGAAGCTGCCCAACAAAAAAGCTCCGGGACACGATCTTATTACCAACATTGTCCTTAAAAAACTTCCTCGGAAAGCAATATGCTTTGTAACAGCCATCTTTAATTCTAGCCTAAGAATAGGGTACTTTCCGAAAACTTGGAAAAAGGCGCATATCCTGATGTTTAATAAACCAGGCAAGAACCCTCAAGAACCCACAAGCTATAGGCCAATCAGCCTCTTGCCGGTGCTATCTAAAATCTTAGAGAAGGCTATATTAAAAAGACTAAACACTGAACTTTTATTAAGAAATACAATACCCGCTTACCAGTTTGGTTTTAAACCAAAACACTCTACAAGCCACCAATTACTAAGGATAAGTGAAACCATCGAAAGAGGATTTGAACGCAAAGAGCACACAGTAATAGCCTTTTTAGACATAGCTAAAGCTTTCGACACGGTTTGGTTTGATGGACTGTTGTATAAACTGCTTAATCTAAATTTACCGCATTATCTTCTGCTAATAATTAAATCTTTTCTGGAGGACAGGAAGTTTCAAGTCAGAGTTAACGCTACATTCTCAACAACTAGAGATATATTGGCTGGAATACCACAAGGGTCTATATTAGGCCCTATCCTGTACAACGTGTATATGCACGACATTCCCCGCCTGACCGATTCCACCATTGCAATGTACACTGCAATCGTCACTCAAAACCACAACATTGATGTGGCTGTTCAACAACTCCAAGAAAGCCTAAACGAACTGAATGACTGGCTCAAGAAATGGAATGTGAACCTCAACCCTTCGAAATGCGAAATTAAAATCTTTACCCTACGACGACCTGCTACCCCAAACAACATAGTGATAAATGACCAACCCGTATTATGGAACCCACCAGATCAAGGAGTAAAGTACCTAGGAGTATATCTTGACAAACGATTAACTTGGAGGCTACACTTAAATAAGAAAATAATAAACCGCAAAAGCCCACTAAAACTCGACTGCGCTCTGCTTATCTACAAATCATTGCTGCGACCAATTATGACATGCCTTCCCAGTCTGGGGTGCAGCCCCCAAAACAACGATAAACAAGCTGCAAGTATTTCAAAATAAAATTCTACGAATTGCCACTAACGCACCATGGTTTGTGCGCAACGTTCAAATTCACAGAGAACTTCAAATGCCCACAATCGAACAATTTATCAAAAAATGTATTAGGACCTTCCACGATAAACTCGGTGAATGCCCTGGCGCTACTCACTATGGTACAGGAGAAAAGTCGATCCACAGGCGACTCAAACGCAAATTACCACAAGACATTCTGTCAACATCCGAAGAGGAAATTAGTGATTGAAGTCATTCACTGGACTGACTTCCCAAAGTGATAATAGTGACAAGTAACAATGCTTAGTGAACAGTTCTGTGTATAGCTCCTGTATAGCTGATCCGGAAAACTTATTATAAAAAAAAAAAAGCGGGCGACTGCATTAGAACATAAGAAGATTGGGGAGGGGTGCTTACTTCACTATAGACGTGCTGGGAAAAGAACTTTAGAACAGTATTCTACACATGTCGAATGGCCGATCTACGCAAGCCCGATCTTCTTACCACCTCCCACTGTCCCCCCAACAAATTATAGATATTACAAAAATCTATAAATTTCAGCTTTAAAATCGGTACAGTAGGAACAATTTTCCACTAAAAACGCATATCTGGGAGCATTTTCTTTTGGTGGGTTACCTGAACAGCTTAATTGGATAATTACCAAAATAAAGAATAGAACCAAATAATGAAATCGATTTTAGATTTCAATGAATAAATTAAGTTTTCAATTAAGAAATACTAAAACTCAAAAACATTTCCAAATTGTCAAAAAATTCCGTACAATTTTCATAATTTTAAATTATTCCAACATTTTCAAAAATTAAGTTTTAAAAATTTTTTTAAATTTTCGAAATTTTTAGATTTTAAAATATTTTAATATTTTACATATTTTTAGATTTTCCAAAACTTTCAACATTTTTAAAAACTTTTCAAAATGTTTTCTTTTAAATTCTTCGAATTTTAAAAATTTTGTAAAACTTTTTCTATATTTTATGTTTATTTTTAAATATTCAAATTTTTTTTTTAATTTTCAAATATTTAAAAGTTTTCAAAGCTATTAAAGTTTCCAAAAATTGTCAAAATATAAGTATTTCAATTTCAGAAATTTTTATAATTTCAAAATTATTTCCATTTTTAACATTATTTAAATTTCCTGAACATTTCTGCAATTTTAATAAGATTTTCAAAAATTTTTTTTACAAGCTTTCAAATACTTAAAAACTTTTATAATTATCAAATTTTCCAAATTTTGCAATATTTAAAAAAATTTTAATAAAAATTTTTTTTTTGAAATCAACAAAATTTTTAAATTTTTTACAATTTCCCGCAATTTACAATATTTAAAAATTTTTCAGTTTTTAAAATTTTAGTAATATTCAAAATTAAACGATTAAACGAACTTACCTTAAGTGAAGTTCGATCGTAATTATATATAGGGCCTCGTTCGAAATAATTAATAAGTTGTAGTAGTACCGATACTTTCCGCCTGGTGGCCACACATTTATAGCAAGGTAAAAACTACCTACCTTACCTACGCACCCGTATAATAATAAAAGAAAATCATCAACGAGGGACGAAAAACTCTTGGAAAGAATCAGGAAATTGGAAGCAGCGGTTAAGAGACGTAGGATAACTCCGATTCCCAATTCCAGCGAAAGCGAGTCTGAAAACAGCGAGGCTGAAAACGGCGAGGCTGAGAACAATGGACGACGCCATGTACCAGGTAAATTAGGTTTTTCAGTTAAAAATTTGTTAGACATTTGGCTGAGCTCATACACAAGGTGAGACAGAGTCAAATAAGTCCTTCTAAAATGGTTGGGCTCACTCATAAGGTGAGACAGCGCCGAACTTAGAGGTTGATTAATCAAAATGATCAAAAATCTGGCGGGGCTCATACACAAGATGAGACATACCAAAATATCTCCTTCTAAAAAGCTTGAGCTCATTCACAAGATGAGATAAGGCTGTAAATTAGTGATAATTTGAGACATACCTGGTAATCAGATGCATTTAAATTGTAATTAGAAACAATAGGCTATCTGACTGAGCTCATACACAGGGTGATACAAAGATAAAGCAGTCCTATTAAAAGCATGCACGTTTGGTAAAGTACTAGTGCTAAGACTTCTTTTTTTTTATAGACTTATTAACCGCTCCAGCGGAAGTACTACATGATTTAGACGATTTCAATGTGGTTCAAGACGAGGAACAAGACACCAGTTCCCAGCTTGATGAAGAAACTTTAAGGATGTTGGGGGATGACCCGTCAGCCTGTTCAGCAGGCACTGTGCAATTGCAACCAGACCTTGCAAAAAGATGGAACAATTTTCTATCTGTGGGTATACCAACAGAAATCAAAAAACAATTATTGGAAAAATATCCTCGAAATGGTAACTTCAATCTCGAAGCACCAAAATTAAACCCTGAGGTGGCTTCCTGTACCAATGAGACAAGCTTAAGAAGAGATACACATTTTGTGGATCAACAGAACATAGCCGGTTCAGCATTGTCTGCACTGGGTTCGTGCATCACAGTCCTTTTGGAAAATAGAGAGGAAGGGATTGACAGGTTGCAGCTTATTGAAAAATTATGTGATGCAGGAAAATTAGTAACTGAAATTCACCACGCTGAATCAATGGCGCGCAGGGCTTTTGGGGGTTAATAAAAATATTAAACAAATATTTGATAAGACTAAAATAGACAATCTTTTATATGGCGAAGATTTGTCTGAAAAAATTAGAGAAGCAAAATCTTTAGAAAAATGGAACGAGAGCTGAAACCTGTGTTCAAAAAATCGTTGCCACGTGTATCGAATTTTTTAAACTGGAAAAGCCCACCTGTTCGTCGCCAGCCCAGACCCCAGGTGGGCAACAAAAAACCAAACATAGCAAGAAGCTCTCAGCAAAACGAGAAGATAAGGGACACTCGAAGTTATCCAGCAGGTCAGAAGCAGAAGCAAGCGTGGCGCTTTAATGCTAATTTACCCCCTTATTAATTAATTAACTAATTAATTAACACTAATACGATGAAAACGGCGAATTTTATAACTCGATTACCCCAGGTGGGTAGGGATACAATCCCAGACTCCCACACCGGTCATCCTGTCCGCCCCGTGGATTTTGGGGGGGGGGGTCAAAAATTCGTTAAAAGTAAGAGAAGCTGACTGTATCAATATGAACATTTGCACATTAAATGTAAAAACTAAATAGCACACCTAGAACAAGAGCTGAGAAATGTCAAATGAGATTTCATAGGTATGAGCGAGGTGAGAAGGAGAGGAGAAGAAGCGCTGAGGCTGCGATCAGGAAGGCTATTATATTATAAAGGCGAGGACGATAATAGCAGTAACGGCGTATATGTATACGCCATGGTAGGAATCTCATCAAGGGTGATGTACATAACTATCAGATTAACAAAAGGATATTCCCTAAAATTAATACAAGTCTATGCACCTATCTCTACATACTTAGACGAAGAAATTGACGATTTCTATGATGAAGTAGAAACAGCATTAAACCAAGACAAAACGTTTTACACCATTTTGATGGGAGACCTCAACGCTAAGCTGGGAAAACGGAAAACTGGCGAAACGTGTGTAGGACACTGTGGAATAAAAACCAGAAACTCTAGAGGACAAACACTGGTTAACTTCATGGAACAACATTAATTGAAGGCAATGAATACGTTTTTCCACAAGAAGGAGCATCGAAAGTGGACATGGGAAAGCCCTGACGGTAATACCAGAAATGAGATTGATTTCATCATTACAAACCGACGTGAAATTATAGCAGACGTAACCGTCCTAAACGAAATCCTTGTTAGCGACCATAGGATGGTCAGAGCACGGGTAAGATTAAATGCAATATTGGAAAGACAGAACTTAATCCACACTAAAAGTAAGAAAATTGACTATACACAAATACTTAACCACGACGAAACATATAGACAACATCTAAAACTGGGGTTAGAAAATAATCCTATCAAAATGGATGCGAGCGTGGATGAACTTAATAATTACATCACAGATAACATAACGCAAACGGCAGATAAAACGCTTAAAAACAAAATCAAAACAAAAGGCACTAGTAAAATATCTGAAGAAACAAAAGAACTAATCAAGAAAAGAAACAAAGAAAAATCGAGAATGACGCCAAGAACGTTAAAGCAGATAAATAAAGAGATCAGAAGGAAGGTACGAGAGGATATAGCAGCATTTAATGCAAAAGTAATAAAAGAAACTATAGAAGAAAACAGAGGCCCGGGGGTGTTTAGAAGGAAACTTAAAATAGGAAATTTTGAAATGACATCATACAGACTGATACAGGAGAAATAATAAGAGATCGAAATCAGATACTGAAACACATAGAACAGTTCTACGAAGATCTGTATGAATCCAAAGTCCAAAAACCGGTCACCAATCCCAGAGACAGAAGATCAGCTCTTACCAAACATTACACAGAAGACATTCCACCTATATGTAAATACGAAATAAAAACGGTACATGAAACACGGAAAAGCAGCAGGCCCGGATAAAATAATAAACGAACTAATCACTGCTAGTGGAAGCATAATCCTTGGGCACCTAGAAAGGCTGTTTAACCATTGCTTAGATGTAGGAGAAGTACCCCATGAATGGAAAAACGCAAATGTGGTGTTATTATTCAAAAAAGGAAACAAACGAGATATAAAAAACCACCGCCCTATTTCCTTACTGTCCCATTTATACAAATTATTTTCAAAAATAATAACAAACAGAGTAACGAACAAGCTGGACGCCTCTCAACCACTAGAGCAAGCGGGCTTCAGGCATGGATATAGCACTATAGATCACATTCATACAGTACGGCAAATTATGGAAAAATCCTACTTATACAACTTACCATTATATATGGCTTTTATCGATTTCGAAAAGGCCTTTGACACAGTCGAAACCTGGGCTCTTGTAAACGCTATGATAAGATGCAGAATTGACCATAGGTATATAGAAGTGATCAGGAATGTATACGAAAACGCAAGAAGATACCAACCCCATCCAAGTAAAAAGGGGTATCAGACAAGGAGATACTATATCTCCGAAACTTTTCACGAATCTATTGGAAGATATCTTTAAGACACTAAATTGGGAAGCACAGGGGCTAAACATAAACGGGCAACGTCTATCACGATTAAGGATTTGCGGATGATATAGTACTGCTAGCCAACAACATGCAAGAACTGCAAATTCTAGTTACAGAATTACACGAAGCTACACAGAAGGTGGGATTGAGGATGAACATTAATAAGACGAAAATTATGACAAATCGTAACTACGCAATACCAATCCAACTGAATAACAATATTATAGAAATAGTAAGTGAATATATATATCTCGGGCAAAAATTAACTATGATCGAAAACCCGCAAAAAGAAGAACTAAACAGGAGAATAAGATTGGCTTGGGCCGCATACGTAAAATTGAGAGACGTTTTCAAGTCAAAATTCCCGCAACACCTGAAAACAAGGGTGTACAACCAATGCATCCTTCTCATACTCACCTATGCATCAGAGACATGGTCACTTACAGAAACGGATGTGGATAAATTAAGGGTGGCACAGCGACGCATCGAAAGATCCATGCTTGAAACCAAACTGCGAGATAGGATAACTAACGTGTGGATAAGGAACAGAACAAAAGTGGTAGATGTGGTAGCCCGTATCGCCAGACTAAAGTGGCAGTGGGCTGGTCATCTAATGAGAAGACATAACGACAGATGGAGCAGAAGGGTGACAGAGTGGAGGCCGAGAACAGGGAAAAGATCACGGGGAAGACCTCGTACACGTTGGAGAGACGACATCGACAAAATCGCCGGAATACAGTGGATGGGAGACACAACAGATTGCGAAAAATGGAAGCAGTTAGGGCAGGCGTTCGTCCAACGATGGAATATTATACGCTGATTTATGATGATGATGATAATGCTTATTTTTTAGTAAATGTGTCAAGCTCAAGTAGAAAGCTACTTAGATTTTATTTTCAAGGTCGTCTATTTGAATTTACCTGCCTGCCGTTTGGTTTATGTACCAGTCCTTTAATCTTTACTAAAATATTAAAGCCAGTGATGCAAATATTAAGGGAACAGGGTATTTTGTCATTCAGTTACCTGGATGACATACTAATCATTGCTAATAGTTACAAACAATATTTAGACAACCTACAAACAGCAATATATTTATTAGAATCATTGGGATTCCTAATTAATTATAATAAAAGTTGTGTTACACCAAACACAAGATGTAAATTCTTCGGATTTGTAATAGACTCAGCTGAGTTCTGCTTAGAATTACCAATAGAAAAAAGACAAAAACTAGTCTCCTTAATAGAAAAAATAAAAGCTAAAGAAACTTGTAAAATAAGAAATTTTGCTCATATTATAGGATCTTTGATAGCAGCTTGTCCAGCTTTAGCATACAGTTGGGGTTATACAAAGACTTTAGGAAGGGAAAACATCTTGTATTAATCCTAAATGAGGGTAATTACAATTGCACAATGCGAGTTCAAAATTTTTTACAATCCGAGTTTGATTGGTGGTTGCAAAAATTACCCGCAGGAAAAAATCCTATTAGAATGTGTAATTTTAAATTAGAAATTTTTTCGGACGCCTCTTTATCTGGATGGGGAGGTGTCTATAATGGAACTTCAACTCGTGGGTTTTGGTCCCAGGATGAAAAAACATTTCACATTAATTATCTAGAGCTTCTTGCAGCTTTTTTAGCCTTAAAATGTTTTGCATCGAACTCTAATAACTGTGAGATATTGCTAAGGTTGGATAACACAACGGCTACATTCTATGTTAATAGAATGGGACGCATAAGATTCCCTTTTCTCAATAATTTAACAAGGAACATTTGGAAATGGGCTGAAGAACGTAATATCTGGTTATTTGCTTCCTACATTTCTTCGAAAGATAATGTAGAAGCAGATAGGAAATCGAGACAGGTAGACATTAACACAGAATGGGAGTTGACAGATAGTTTTTACAAATTAATTCTAAAACATTTTGGAGTCCCACAATAGACTTATTTGCCACTAGAATTAATGCAAAATGCGAAAATTACTGCTCATGGCGTAGAGATCCAGGGTGTAAAGTTATTGACGCTTTTACTATTTGCTGGAGCTCTCTTTTTTTCTATGCCTTAACTCCTTTTTCTTTTATATTAAGAGTGTTAAGGAAAATTATAACTGACAAAGGTTCAGGTGTTGTGGTTGTACCGTTCTGACCTACACAGCCATGGTACCCACTTTTTACCTCAATGCTAGAGGAAGCCCCGTTATACTTTAGCCCATCTAGTAAATTATTAACTTCTCCTTGCAGATCGATGAAACACCCTCTGTCGTCGAAGCTTACACTAATTGCAGGGAAGTTATCAGGAAATCTTATCTAAACAGAAATATTCGAGAAACTACAATAGACATACTATTGTCGTCATTAGCAACTTCGACTATAAAACAATATAATACATCTTTAAAACATTGGTGGGATTTCTGCATGAAGGAAAATCACGACCCCTTCAAAAGCTCCTCCAAAGTTGTTATAGCGTTCTTAACTGACAGATTTAACAGTGGTGCTTCTTATGGCTCTATAAATTCGGATAGATCAGCAGTATCTTTAATGTTAGAGGGAAACTTGTCGAACGATAAAATTGTTAAAAGATTTTTTAAAGGCATCTTTAGATTGAGACCAACAGCACCAAAATATTGTTACGAACCAAAATTAAATATTCAAAGATTTCCATTAATATTTAGGTCTTGCTTACTTCAATAATTGCGCATATAATTATGTTGCAAGTGCTGATGTCAAAACTGCATTAATGTTACGAACCAAAATTAAATATTCAAAATTATTACATAATTAAACACTTAGAATTAAATATTAATGGAATTCTACGAAATATTTAATTTTAAGTGTTTAATTATTTAATAATTTTGAATATTTAATTTTGGTTCGTAACATTATGCTAAAACCTATAAAATATAATTAGTTATTGCGTAAATTGCAGGCATTTAGAGAATTGTTTTTTCTGGTAAGTACATAGCCTCATATCATAGCAATATACAGGGCCTTGTTTGAAATAATTACATCCCAACCCAAAATTTTGTTTGAAGAATTTAACCCTAACCCGATGATGCAATTTAAAAGGCTTTAAAGTTATGAATTTAGGAGACGGGTGCGTAGGTAAGGTAAGTAGTTTTTACCTTGCTATAAATGTGTGGCCACCAGGCGGAAAATAGCGGTACTACTACAACTTACTAATTATTGAAGAACGAGGCCTGTAATATAATTTAAAATTTTTCATCATTTTCAAAAATTTTCAAAAATAAACGTTTTTAAAACCTAAAAGTTTACTAAATAAGAAAAGATTTGGTTTCAATTATGGCTAGAATAGACCACTACATGTTTCGTTCTTGTTTGAACTCATCAGGTGGACATAATTCTAACCATAATTGAGACCAAAAGCAAACAGGCATATATACGCCAGAAAGTATAACACTAACGGGGAATTAAACTAGTAACGCCCTCTATTATGTGCGGCGAGAAAAAGTTGCAAAGCAACAAACCGGCAAAGTTGCGATCGGAACCTGCTAAGCAGGTATCTGCGATCGCACCGGCCTCTAAGCACAAAACACAGAAACGCCCGTGTGGCAAGAAATAAGAAAAGATTTGGTTTCAATTATGGCTAGAATAGACCACTACATGTTTCGTTCTTGTTTGAACTCATCAGGTGGACATAATTCTAACCATAATTGAGACCAAAAGCAAACAGGCATATATACGCCAGAAAGTATAACACTAACGGGGAATTAAACTAGTAACGCCCTCTATTATGTGCGGCGAGAAAAAGTTGCAAAGCAACAAACCGGCAAAGTTGCGATCGGAACCTGCTAAGCAGGTATCTGCGATCGCACCGGCCTCTAAGCACAAAACACAGAAACGCCCGTGTGGCAAGAAATAAGAAAAGATTTGGTTTCAATTATGGCTAGAATAGACCACTACATGTTTCGTTCTTGTTTGAACTCATCAGGTGGACATAATTCTAACCATAATTGAGACCAAAAGCAAACAGGCATATATACGCCAGAAAGTATAACACTAACGGGGAATTAAACTAGTAACGCCCTCTATTATGTGCGGCGAGAAAAAGTTGCAAAGCAACAAACCGGCAAAGTTGCGATCGGAACCTGCTAAGCAGGTATCTGCGATCGCACCGGCCTCTAAGCACAAAACACAGAAACGCCCGTGTGGCAAGAAATAAGAAAAGATTTGGTTTCAATTATGGCTAGAATAGACCACTACATGTTTCGTTCTTGTTTGAACTCATCAGGTGGACATAATTCTAACCATAATTGAGACCAAAAGCAAACAGGCATATATACGCCAGAAAGTATAACACTAACGGGGAATTAAACTAGTAACGCCCTCTATTATGTGCGGCGAGAAAAAGTTGCAAAGCAACAAACCGGCAAAGTTGCGATCGGAACCTGCTAAGCAGGTATCTGCGATCGCACCGGCCTCTAAGCACAAAACACAGAAACGCCCGTGTGGCAAGAAATAAGAAAAGATTTGGTTTCAATTATGGCTAGAATAGACCACTACATGTTTCGTTCTTGTTTGAACTCATCAGGTGGACATAATTCTAACCATAATTGAGACCAAAAGCAAACAGGCATATATACGCCAGAAAGTATAACACTAACGGGGAATTAAACTAGTAACGCCCTCTATTATGTGCGGCGAGAAAAAGTTGCAAAGCAACAAACCGGCAAAGTTGCGATCGGAACCTGCTAAGCAGGTATCTGCGATCGCACCGGCCTCTAAGCACAAAACACAGAAACGCCCGTGTGGCAAGAAATAAGAAAAGATTTGGTTTCAATTATGGCTAGAATAGACCACTACATGTTTCGTTCTTGTTTGAACTCATCAGGTGGACATAATTCTAACCATAATTGAGACCAAAAGCAAACAGGCATATATACGCCAGAAAGTATAACACTAACGGGGAATTAAACTAGTAACGCCCTCTATTATGTGCGGCGAGAAAAAGTTGCAAAGCAACAAACCGGCAAAGTTGCGATCGGAACCTGCTAAGCAGGTATCTGCGATCGCACCGGCCTCTAAGCACAAAACACAGAAACGCCCGTGTGGCAAGAAATAAGAAAAGATTTGGTTTCAATTATGGCTAGAATAGACCACTACATGTTTCGTTCTTGTTTGAACTCATCAGGTGGACATAATTCTAACCATAATTGAGACCAAAAGCAAACTTTTTCTCGCCGCACATAATAGAGGGCGTTACTAGTTTAATTCCCCGTTAGTGTTATACTTTCTGGCGTATATATGCCTGTTTGCTTTTGGTCTCAATTATGGTTAGAATTATGTCCACCTGATGAGTTCAAACAAGAACGAAACATGTAGTGGTCTATTCTAGCCATAATTGAAACCAAATCTTTTCTTATTTCTTGCCACACGGGCGTTTCTGTGTTTTGTGCTTAGAGGCCGGTGCGATCGCAGATACCTGCTTAGCAGGTTCCGATAGCAACTTTGCCGGTTTGTTGCTTTGCAACTTTTTCTCGCCGCACATAATAGAGGGCGTTACTAGTTTAATTCCCCGTTAGTGTTAAAAGTTTACTATTTCAAAAATTTTCGTAATTTCCGAAATTATTTAAAATTTCATAATTTTTTAGATATTTTCAATATTTTGTTATATTTAAAAAAAAATTCATAGTACCTATCAAAGTTTTCCAATAATTTTGAAAAAAAAAAACTTTATATTTTTAAAAACATGCGGTATAAAATACATTCGAAATTTCTATAATTGTCAAAATTTTCGAAATATATTGAAAGTTTTCAAAAATTTTCATAAATGCAAGGAAGGTTCTTGGGCGGTTGCCCGATAGCCTTTTTTTTTAGTTGCATGTGTTAAAAACGGAGAGAGCAGTCCTTCTGAAGGATATTAAAGGATGCACATATTGTCATTTCTGTGATTATCCTAAAAATAATCCGGTTTGTATACTAAATTCCAAAAACAAACAATGTAAAGTTGTCTATTAAAATTCAGAAGAATAACATAAACCTGTTAATAGCAAAGCTATTGTTGTCAACGTATGCAATAAGAAATACGGAAAATGCCGTTTCGGGGCACATTTACAATAACCGACTTGAGAAATGGAAGTTTGCCTTGAAGCCGAAGAGATATAAACCGAATAAATGCCGCCTATACTTTAGTTTGAGGTGTGATAAAGAGTTGCAAGACGTCTTGAATTTTTGGTTTAGTACAATTTGTGTGGTGATTCGGGATACAACACTAATAACATATTTTGTAAGTGTCATTTGTCGTCATTTTCAAATTTATTAAACAAAATTTTGCTTTATTCCATTTTTCGCAATCACATTTGAATAATTTTGTTTCTTTTTATATCGCTTCGTGATTACAAAATACTAAATTCGAGAATTAAAATTTATGACTGTTATAATTTTACATTCTTAATTTTGTATTATTTTCTGCAAAATTTGATTATAATAAAAATGTTTAATATGTTCCTTATCCGCATTATGAAGCGGTGGCAATTATTCTCGATTATTTGATCCCTTATTTTACAATTTAATTCTAACTAAAAACGTGACTAACATTCTTCTTTTTTTATGTATATTTTAATCAGTGGCTGTTAGTAATGAATTACAAATAATGCATTACTGTGTTTAAATTGTCATTTCATTGATTAAAAACATTGCTTTAACAACAATTTTAAATACAAAGTGACATACTGAGTGTTTTGAAAAAGTAGCCATAAATGATGCTACAGAATCTGGGTAAAATATATCGATTTTAACTTAACAATTTTATTTAATTTTGTCTATACGGTTTGAGCTATATTTTCGAAATTTGGCATGAAACATAATTTTACAGAGGATCAAATTCAGAAATAATTAAATCTAATTAAAATCACCTCATTTTTAACTGTTACTTTTCCATACTTCTACTGAAGTAAAGAAAGTTATGATTTTATTAAAATTTTCTATTTTCAAATTTTAACGGAAATACACGTTTTGGGGACAAGGAACCCACAAAAGTGCGTGTTTGGGTTGGTGGGTGCGTTTGTTTTCCTATATCTCCGGAACCTCTTCACCGATTTTTATAATATTTGGTATGTGGAAGTTTTTTAGTTGCAGATAGTTCTTTGTAAGGTCTTTAAACGGTACGGAACCGTAGGCGAGGCAGAATATCTACACATACTTTTTACCAACACCGGCGAAGTTATTAAAAAAATATTTAAAAGTTTAATTTAAAATTTGGCTATTATTTGACTATTGCTCACAATAAAAAACAAGTAGCTCGACATGCAGTTGCTAAGGTAGGGCAACGAAAGACAAAAAATAAACAAGTTTTTTACGAAAAGAAAGTGATTAATAGTTTCAGCCTTTACTTGGTGATACTGCATTTTAAAAATAATAAAAACACTACAAAACTTTGTACAAAATATCACATTTATTTGTACACTACAAGTGTCCGCTGTTTCGTGCTTCACAGAGACATTGTCAGTTAGTTTGACAATGTCTCTGTGAAGCACGAAACCGCGGTCACTTGTAGTAATTATTATATGTGGTATTTTGTACAAAGTTTTGTAGTGTTTTCATTATTTTTGAAAAGAAAGTGTTTTTTCATTGAGTGAGAAAAGTACTTTCTTCACTCTATGAAGAGAATGCCTACTTTCTTCTGTAAAAATAACAATTAAAAAGCAAACTTTTTTAACGGTTTTGGAAAAAGTATGTTTGGAAAATAAATTTTTCAAAATTTTAAAAATTTTCAAAAAATTATTCATCGAAACTGTCCATGTCATATTTTTGTTATTTTAAATCTATGGAGCTTACAGTGAACTACAAATTTGTTCCTTTACAAATTTTTCAAATTTTACTCTGATGCCTTCCAGGAAGTTTTGAAAAATTTGAAATGGATTAATTATTTATACAAAACCGCAAACGCCAATCGCTGTAAACTTTAAACAATTCAATCAATATTTCAAGTAGTTTATTAAGATAATAAATTTTTTTGAACAATTTCTAAAATTAAGAGTTAGAAGCGATACCTTTTAATATCAACAGCGTGTTTTGCGGAGGTTGCGCTTTTAACTAGTTAAAAAATATATGTTTCATTCAAGTATTTATAGCGATTATAGTCCGAAGTCCGAAGCGCATCTAATCATATGTAGGGCGGGCGGCTATCCTGTTCTTATACGGCATGCGACATCGTATTGCACAGGCTGTCGAAAGTTCAAATTACCGCTGGAGGGTTACTTTTTTATTTTCTTCTAGCTTGAATTTTTGGTAAAATTATGTTATTTAGTCAATTATCAGCGCGAAAATATAGAAACAAAAATAGACTTTGACTTAGTTAAAAATGCAATTTTTTATATTTTTAAATATATACAAGGTGTTTGAAGTTCTTAGGGAGTCATTGCTAACTTTGTTATTATTGGAGAGACGAAGTCGGTTAAATTAGCAAAATGTTAGTTTTTTTTTTGCGTCGATTACAGTCGTGTATTCAAAAGAACAATTAAACGCCGCAATAACGAGTTATTTATAAAAACAGCATTTTTAAAAGGAACACTATATATTTTTAAATATCCTAAACAAAAATTAAATTCTGAATATAAAAGTTTCTATGCAGTAGTACTCTCAAGTAGATAATAGAGAAGTTATTAAAAATTATTTAGGTTATATTGCAATAGAATTTGTTTTTAATTTTGAATTAAATTTTCTATCAAAATATGCAAAAATATACAGGATATTTAGTTTGAAGTAAAACTATTTTATGGACTATCTCTCAAAAGAGACGTATAGTGAATTTTTTGATACAGCATCATAATCAGCACAAATAACTGCAATACTTTTCTAATTCAACAAAGTTACCCATACAGTGCATAGAAACTGCGGTACCACGTACTTCTGTAGCCTCTAGTATACATATTGAATAGAAAACGTTTACAATTTTGTGATACTCGTACTATTCTCTTTTTAATTTTCAGCTAATAGAATTTAGTACGGTAACAATGGCCACCGAAGAAATTATAAAAAAATGGAATTCCCTTCATTATCCAATGTCAGTTGACGATGAAAATATGGAAAAGGTAAGTTCGGAGGACTACAATACCAAAAAATCTTTTACGTTTAAATGGTTCACTTTCTTTGAAGGAAATACTGAAACCTTTGTCGCATATGCTTTCGACTCCAACCACGGGATTCAGAAAAAGCTTAATTAAAGCACTTAGCGGGTGGATAACAGTTCCCGATGATAAGTTGACCAAAATTCACGCAGTTATGCACTACACCTTCAACGGACTTCTTCTGTGAGTTCGCATTGATATATTCGAAAAACAGCATTTTTCCAAATACAACTTTTTATATGTAGGCTTGACGACATACAGGATAGATCAATTTTGAGAAGAGGTATACCAACAGCTTATATGGTGTACGGCATCCCACGGACAGTACTTGCGGTTGATTGGGTTATTTCCACAATGTATCGCCTCCTTGATGAGTTAAATGATATTGAGGTATAGTATATGTAATTGTCTGGCGAAATACTTTGCCTACACTTTCCCATACGTTAAACATTTATACTTTATGTCATACCGCTGCAGTCTGAGCAAATACTATAAGCAACAGAATACCGCTAATAGTCTTTGTCGCAATCATAGATGCGAGATCTAACTTGTTATGAACTGTAAACTAGTCCAGTTCTCAATCTCCTGCCTTAAAATGGCCTTGGAGAGTCCGAGGACCGGACCCGAACCAAGTAGGGTGTACTGAGAGTCCCTTCTTGCCCTGGCATCAGCTTCCTCGTTTCCACTAATGTTACTGTGTCTAGCAACCCAGAACAGTTTGTACCAATTATGTGAGCCAAATTTACTCAGGACCTGGAGGTATGTAGTTCGTGACCAGAGTTAATTTGATCATAACAGAACCAACACTTTTTAGAGCCGCTTGGTTATCTGAACATATATAGACGGCTTTGGTCAAACATGAATTTTGCTATAATTTATCGCCGTAAACCCCTGCACCGGAATCTTCTATAGCCATCAATCCGTTTGTTAACCAGACTCTTCCCTTCTAGGAACGACAATGTAAAAAAGATTTGCTAAAAGAGAATGCAGGTAGCATCCAGTCGCTCCTCGCCCCGAAGAGTGGGCGTGTTTGTCTCGTAAGGAATAGGGCTTGTGCATGTCGCAAGAATTTTCCTTCGTCTTTCCACTGGCCATTACAGCTCAGCCTGTAAGCTGCTTTTTGGGCTTTAGCCACCATCAAGATATGAAGAGGCACAAGGTCCAAATGTGTCTCCAAAGCCGCAGTAGGTGTCGTAGTTATCGCCTCTGTGGCTTCTCAGCAGTCCAGTCTTTGAAACTGACCCAGGCATAGTTGGATACATGACAGTAGGGCTGCGGGCCACCACATTAATAACGCATATGTGACACATGGTTTTACTATGACGGAGTAGATCCACCTAGTAACTTTTTTAATTTTGTAACTTTGTAACCTCATGTTTTCCCAAAGGTTTCTCTACAAACTCGGAGAGTCGCAGTGGGTCGTTTTATTTGTTTGTCGACATGGTTCCTCCAGGATAGCTTAGCGTTCAGTGTCAGCTCTAGTTATTTCACTATTCTGGAAAAGCGCATTCTAGTTCCGAAAAATTCCGGTTTAACGAAATCGTCCATTCTTCTTCTTCTTCTTCTGGTAAAAATGACTTACTCAGTTTTGGAGATGTTGACTTTAAAGCCTTGGTCAATACACTATTGTTGCGAAGGTTTTTTGTAAGAACCCGTTGATAGTGCTAAGAAACTTTCCAGAGCTAAGGATTGCAAGGTCATTTGTATATCTTTGCGTATATAAACCGGTTTTCTCGAGCTCGGCGTGTAAATCGTCAAGAACGAGGCACCATAGTAGAGGTAAAAGAACTCCTCTTTGAGGACATCCTCTCTTGACTGAAGGCCTTACCGCCATCTCATCGAGTGCGGCTATTACCTCTTGTCGTACCAGCATGCCCCTGATCGACCTAATAATGGTGTTGTCAATGCCATGTCTAGCAGCATCAGTGTAAATTAAATTAAAAGAGGTATTATCGAAAGCTCCCTTAATGTCAAGAAACACCTCTGCGGTAAGTTCCTTGTGGTACAGAGGTTTCTCGATTTTAAAAACAATCGTATGAAATACCGTCTCCACAGATGTACCTTACTGGTTGGTGTTGCCATGGGTGCAAAGGTAAGGTGGTCAAAGCACCATTTCTCACAAAACCATCAACTAGGGTCTCCTGTGTTTTGAGCAAACTGATAGGTCTAGATGAATTAACATTATCGTATGCAGTGCGTCCTGTCTTAGAAACAAAAGCCATCTATTCGGTTCTCTACGATAAGTGGATATACCCGAAAGCCAAGATGTAAGCTAGAGATGGTACAGTGAAAAAAACGAATATCTCCAGTCCTTTTTGTAATATTGTCTGAAACACCTAATCTGCTCCTGAACTTTTGAAACGGCCAAGCGTAAAAATGACCCATTTTGATAGTTTCAGGAAAGTGGACTTCCATGAGGTACTTGGGGCATTCCTCGTTCGTCGCCGTAAGTCTACTAGATGGAAAACTTGGAGTCCCCAATATGGCGAAACTATCTTTTTAAGGGGCTTTGCGCAGCCTTGTAGCTTCCAGACTGTCTTCTATGCTTTTGCAGAAATCTTTTTAGGCAGCCCGTTTTTTGGCTGGGGATGCAGCTTTTATTAAGACGCTGGGACCGTTTATAACTGTTCCACTCTGTTAGCAGTTTATTGTGCATTGCCTTATTAGAAAGCCTGCTCGTTTCCTTTGGCAATTTTTATAGGTTTTAAATACACCATGGAACCTTCTCTTCCCATACCCCTTTCTCAGTGCTAACTGCTACTATAAGGATCAGAATATTCCTAGTAGGTCCTGCCACCACAGAAAGTGTATAATTGTATCCACTTACACTCGCAGTGTTTATATAACACACGTGTAGTTAGTTAGAAGTTGAATATGTTGTATATAGCTGACAATATGTTATAGAAGCAAACTAAATGTTGCGATCCTTGTTGTTGTAGCTTAGTATTAATTATTCCTAAAAACTAGAAGACAAAGCAGTTACAAAAGTGAGCTAGAGAATAAACCCCTTGTTTTACACGTTATCTAAAATAATGTTTAAAATCTCAATCTGCTAGTTTTTTAAAGAACTCAGTTTAGCCCCTGATTTTTATAGTAGTTTGTTATTTAATACAAAGGCATTAATTTGAAACAAAATTCATCGAAGATACCACACGGAGAATATGCATAAAGAGGCCAACAGGTCCTAGTTTATTACTAGTTCTAAAACTTTGAAAGAAACTCGTTTTTAAAAATATTTTAAGAAACACTCACTGCATTTTAAAATTATTTTAAATAATATGTTATAAATATAAACTGTGTACCAATATTGCTACACTGTACAGAATTCAATGAATCTTAACGTTCTCTATCAAATTTTTCTTTCATGACCACACATTTTGGTGTTTAGTGAAAATGGTTGTAATTTCTGTTTGGCGTTTCTATGGATTCTTATTTTTCAGTTTCAGTACTAACTTAAATTTCAAATTTTATGAAAATCAATAACATTCCTAATGTAACAGTATCATTAATTTAGCATGGTGCTTTCAGCTGACAAAATTGTCTATAAAAGGAACTGCAAATGTGTTTGCTGGCCAGGGAATGGAAATATACTGGAGTGAAAACAATATTTGTCCAACTGAATCAGAATACCTTCAAATGATTTATAGAAGTATGTAAATATTATTTATTGAATCTCGCTTGCATTGTGATGATTACCATAGCGATAGCATTGTAATGGTCCTATCTAAAAAATAATGTTTGGCATTTTGCACCAAACACCAGTCAACGGGGAGATGCCTGGGTGTCTCGGAGTTAAAGCCATAAGACAGTATTTGCAGTTTTTTGACTGGAGCTCATAAAATTTTTATTCAGGAAACAAAGGTACATGGGAAAACGGAAATTAGAACGAAGATATATATATATATATATATATATATATATATATATATATATATATATATATATATATATATATATATATATATATATATATATATATATATATATATATATATATATATATATATATATATATATATATATATATATATATATATATATATATATATATATATATATATATATATATATATATATATATATATATATATATATATATATATATATATATATATATATATATATATATATATATATATATATATATATATATATATATATATATATATATATATATATATATATATATATATATATATATATATATATATATATATATATATATATATATATATATATATATATATATATATATATATATATATATATATATATATATATATATATATATATGCATATAGAGGGCCATTACCAAGCCAAAAGTTTCAAAGTTTTGCAATTTGCTGTGTCGTTTCCTTTCTTGTGCTTTCCATTGCTTATATTCTTACAAAACCACTGTTTTCAGATAATCAACTTACTTATGTTTATAGAGACCAGCTTACCAATGCTGTTAGTGGCAAAAGCAATGAATACTTTCAGTACCGATAAACAACTCCATGCTAAAACAATGCTAATAGCGGTAGGAATATATAGCCAAATTTGGGATGATTACAACAATTTATGTAACAAGGATGTAAGTTTTGTAGTATACAGGGTCGCTATTAAAGATGGAACCAAAAGCTCTCCTGCTAAAACGGTTTGAGATATAGATATGAAAATTGGAAGGCTTTCATTTGTAATTATTTCGCATATTTTGAGGTTAAAAAAAATTTTTTGTGACACTTGATTTTTGAGCGCGGCCGCCATCTTGAATTTTTTTAAATGGCAACATGGGCTTTGTGATACATCATTAGAAAGCTTATTTTTTTCTCTTTCTTACTACCTTAATCATGTATGGTGTTAAAGTAGAAAATAATGCCATATGCGTGGCTGGCTAATGTATTGCACTTTAAATCTAGATACCTTTGCAATAACGAAACGTCAAAAATAAACAAAAAACAATCAGCAGGGGTTTAATAAGTGACAAAAAACACAGTACATATGGTTTGTTTCCTTACAACTATTGTATTACGTGACAAATAAACCTTAATTTCGTGAAATACCGCAAAGGTTTTTCTAATTTTTCTGCATTATTTTCTACTTTAACACCATACATGATTAAGGTAGTCAAACCGTTTTAGTAGGAGAGCTTTGGTTCCATCTTTAATAGCGACCCTGTATAATATGTTTGTATTAATATTCAACTAAATTTCTGCAGTATTACGACAACAAAGGTTTCTGTGATGATATAACTGAAGGAAAGTTTAGCTATTCTGTTATTCATGCTATTAATAATTTTCCAGAAGAAGGTAAGATCATAAAAGGTATCCTTTTAATAACAGCTCAATCTAGAGCCATCTGAAATACGTTTTTACAAGTGCCATTTTGAAAAAAAAAACTTTTCTTAACAATAAATAGATATCCTGGGTAAACAAACAAGTGACGTGGAAGAAAAAAAGTTATGCTTGTCTCTCCTTGAAAAATGTGGTAGTTTCGAGTATACAAGAAATAAAATAAAGGAATTTAGAGATGTTATTTATGAAGAGGCCAACAAGCTGGACCCGAATCCAGCGTTCATGCATTTCCTTGAAACAGCGCTTCCTAATATTGTAAATTATCACTAGTTTAAAAGAAATTATGTGTATTTTAATGGTACCGGAAGTAAATATGTTTTTCACTTAAGTTTCTATTATTGTATGGTATATATAGCTGTAGATGCCACAGAATTTGGGGATAAAAACTATAAAAAAATAATAATTTTGTCCATATCCCAATATTGAAACTAAGTCATGAGAACCATTTCACACTAATTTAAGTTAAATAAAATTTGTCGCCACTAGTGGTACTCTGGAATATAGCACCATACAAAACATGGTGCAACCTATGGCAACCTGCTAATGAAGCAGTTGTTTTAGATTATGGAAACAGGGAACCTTTAGGTTATTTATGTGGCCTGGCACACAATTACAAATGATTCAATAATTTTATTTTTTCTATAGCAACTGTTAAAACGTGCTATTATTAACTAAAATTAGAGGGAAAAGTAGCACTTTACCATCAAGGGTAGATAAAGTAGTACTTTAACAGCAAGGATAGATAAAGTATTTTATTTTTTTTTCTACGCACTACAAACTCTATAGCAACCAAAAAGTTATTAAAGCCACCTACTCATTTTTTCGTGAAACTGTTTTTTTTCCTGGCACTTTTAAATTAAATTTATCATTGATTTTTCTTCATTTTTTGGTCTTCTTTAACAATTGCTATAGAAAAAAATGTTGTATTCCACACGACGATAAAATTTCATTATCTTCTCGATGCTTATTAGCTAAAATCGCTCTCGAAGGTAAAGTGCAATTTTATCGTCTTGTACAATAAATAACTATTTTCTCATTTCCTTCTGTGTGAATGTATTTCTTAAATTAAGCAATAAATTTTAATAGTAAAAACCGGCTGGCGTAGAACCGTCTTAGCGGAGAAACTGCGGCGATGAACTGGCGACGAAGAACCGGCGGCGCAGAAACGTCCCATACCCCAAGAGACCTCCCTCACATTTAATGAAATACTTGAAAATTTGAAAATTATTTGAAAATTTTGAAAACCGTCTGGTCTTAGAACTTTTAATTATTTTAAGTTTATGACAACGTTAGATAAATTTAGAAAAAATTAAAAATTTTTGAAAATTTTATATTTCAAAATTTTTAATTTTTTGAAAATGTGAGAATATTTGTGGATTTTACCAGTTTCGAAAATTATAATTAATAAACATTTTGAAATTTTTTAACAAAATAGAATTTTTTAAGTTCCTAAAAATGGGACATTTTTTGAAATTTAAAAAATGTTTAAAATTTAAAAAAAAATTAAGACTTTTAGTTTTTGTAAATGTTGACCATTTTTAAGAAATTTAGAAAACAGCTGAAAATTGTTGAAAATTTTGAATAGGTAAAAATTATTGTAAAGTTTAACATTTTCAATAATGTGTTTATAATTTATCACCTTTTTGAATATATCAAAATTTTTTTTAATTTTTTTCAATTTTTAAAATTTTGTTACATCTCATTAAAATCGTAAAATCGATTTTTCACGTTCTTGTAGAGCTTTGGCCGATAGCCGTATTTTTGCAATCACTTAATTAAACTGTTCAGGTAAACCACCAAAAGGAAACCTCTCAGTGATGTTTTCTGAATTGAAAATTGTTACTATTGTCATTTAACATCCGCATGCTGAATTTAATGCCGAAATTTGTAAACTTAAAAAAAAAAATTCGACATACGTAGAAAGCGAATTTAAGGGTTTTTCTGGAACTCGTCTATTTTGACATAAAGCACCCCTCCCCTTCCCTCTTTTTTGGCAAACTAACATTATTTTCTTGCGGGTGCCATCCTATTGGAATTAATAATCTTTGAGCCAAATTTGGGTTTTCAGCGTTAAGGCGTCTGGACTGTAAAGTGTATACAGACACACAACCACCTTTGCAGCGTTCGCTATATCAGTCTCTCAAAGCCCTAAAACCTGGTTATTAGTCAAAGTGCTTACATGTAAAATGTTTGCAGTAAAATTTTTTTGTAGGCATAACTCGTATATCGGCCGTAAGCCCAAAGCGACAGAAACTTTGCTGAATGGTCGCATTTGCTGCAAATTTTATATGACACCACAATTAATACCTTCCTTTATAACTATAATTCGTATAATGACGAAGTTAAAAGTATTTTAAACGAAAGAAAGAAACTAAAACTAGACATAAAATTAATCAGCGAAACGAACAAGAAAGGGAAACGAAGCGAAATATATGGAAAATGGATACATTTCTAGAGTGGAGTAGACAAAGAAAAATGAGCGAAAGTAGAGTTTCGATTCTGGTTTATAAAAAAATATAGAAGAAACATAATCTCATGCGAATACATAAAGGGAAATATTGCTCACTGTTATAATGAAGTTGTCTGAAAGCACAATAACCATTAGGTACTATGAGCAAGGCACGTATTGTAGGCAATTACATAGTTTTGATATGCCAACAAAATGCTTCTGTGTGTATCCATATCTAATAAAATGAAATTAAGTGACATCAATTTTAATTTGCAAATTTTGCATATTTTGGGTTTTTAGAGCATATTTGTGAGATTCGCAAAAAAATTAATTTTTAAAACATAAAAGGGGAGAAAATGAGAAGTACATTGGGATTTTTAATAAGTGCGTGCTGTTACTAGGTATTCTTGAGCGGATGTCCCAGATTATACCAGGTAGAATGTTATTTCCAATTTTTACAATCATTTCTAAGAATTATGCAATTGCGGTATTTCTTGAAAGTAGCAGATATTAGTTTTATTTTGTTGTTCGTACACTTCGTAAGAAATAGCAAAATAGTGGCTCGCCTAGTATGTGTTTCTGTTTATAGAAAACTGCCAGAAGACAGCTTGCCTTTATTATGGATAAAAGGTTAATCTTAAACTGGTGCTACAGGAAAACAAAATAATTTGCAAAGTCTGCAGCAAAACGGTAAGCGGCGACAAAATACACAAACAAAAGTAATTGAAGGATCCGTTTTGGAGGTCTCAATCCAGAGGTACAAATTCTAGCTACTGAAAAGTACAATCACATTGTAGGAGCAAAAGTAGCTCTAAGGACGAAAGAAAAGTATATCACTATACTACACAAATCAGTCAAGAACTATAACAACTTATAAAAAGAGAAAAAAAAAGAAGCGCATGGAAGATAGAAGTGGAACAAAAGAACACAAAAATAAATATATAGACATTAATGGAGAAGTCGACCAAAAAACAACACAGAAAAAACACAACATGTCAAAGAAGGTGTATACAAATCTAACAGTACTTAGGAATCAATGTTGTGAGTTATATGAAGATATTATAAATTATAAAATAAAACTTCAAGCCTTTCTTCATAAACTTATTATATAGATAATGCGATATGTACATTTCGATTACCATGTAATCATCTACAGTAGCAAATGCTAACTAACTCTAAAATCTAAGGCTGAAACAAGCATAACGGAAATTTTAAGAAACATTTACGGACTAGCGTGATTTATGAGATAACGGTATCGAATTACACTTCTAAGGGCAGATAAAGGACAAGTGGTGAAAGTTGCAGGTCAGTTTTCTGAAGTTTGAATTAAATCAAGTAAACGGTTGTTTAAAGGTGACAAATCAAAATTTAAAAGGTCGTTTTTGTGTTTTTTCATTTCAATTACTTCTAACATATTTAAATTATATCCGTTACTTGCCTTTAGAAGTGAAAGGTTATGGGTATTGAATTTATGACCTGTCTCTGCAAAATGGGCAGCCAAAGCGGATTTGTCAATATTAATATTTTTGAGATGATAGGTGTGCTCTTTGAATCGCGTAATTATTTTTCTCTTAGTTTGGCCAATATATTGTTTGGAGCAATTATTACATTTAATCTGGTAAATGCCTGATTTGTCATTATCATTTTCTTTATCCAAGGTGTTGCCGAGTAAAGTTTTCAAATTGTTTTTATTATTTGAAAAAGCTAAGTCAATATTAAATTTTTTAAATACATTTTTGAATTTTCTTTCTATTTTTGGGTGGTAAGTGAATTTGTGTTTTTTGAATGCCTCTTTTTTATTCAGGTGAAAATGTAGTAGAATTTTGCCGAAACAGTTTTCTTTTGTGTTTTGTTAAAAAATTTATAATGATATTATTGTTGTATCCATTTGATTCAGCAATTTCCCGTATCTGCTGTAATTCTTTATTGAACCTGATTTCTGAAAGTGGTACTGTCAATAATCTGTGGACTAAACTATGGAATACCGCGATTTTGTGCTGGAAGGGGGTGTTTGAATTTTGTTGTATGTAATTATCAGTGTGTGTGGGCTTTCTGTAAATGTCAAAAGCTAATGCATTATTTTTTTAATGATGAGAATGTCCAAAAAAGGTAACTGATTATTTTGTGCAGTTTCATGAGTAAATCTGATTGAAGAGTATTGAGAATTTATATGCAATAAGAAATTATCTAAATTAAAATTATTGTCAATTATAGCAAAAATGTCATCTACGTACCTAAACCAAAATTTCGGAAATTGGGGGGCCGATTTCTGTATACTATTCTCGAAAAAATTCATAAATAAATTTGCTATAAATGGTGAAAGGGGGTATCCCATGGCTGTACCTTGTATTTGTTTGTAAAACTTTTTATTGAAGTTAAAAACATTTTGATCCATGCACAATTTGGTCAATGTTAAGTAATCGTTAATTTTGTCATTTTCTATTTCGTTATGTTCTAATAAATTTTTGAGCATTAGTGAAGTTTCTGATATTGGCACACTTGGAAAAAGAGAAACGACATCAAACGATATTAAAATATCAGTAGTATGAATTTGAATGTTTTTAATTTTTTCTATTAAATCTAGTGAATTTTTTACTGTTAGATCATTCTCAAACGTGAGGTTGTTAAATTCTTTCACTAACCATTTTGCTAATTTGTAAGTTGGGGAGTTAATGTTAGAAACAATGGGTCTAAAACTATTGCCAGGTTTGTATATCTTAGGTAAACAATACATTTTTGGAATGACAGGATTACTTAGCCTAAGTTTGAAAATAAGATCGTCAGAGATTAAATTATTACAACTTTTAACGGTATCTACAAATGTTTTAGAGTAAGTATTAATGGGATTTTTTGCTAGTTTAACATATGGATCATTATCTAGCATATAACAAACGTTATTAAAATTATCCTCTTTATTTACTATAACTATAGAATTACCTTTCACCATTGATAGCAAATTTATTTATGAATGTTTTCGAGAATAGTATACAGAAATCGCCCCCCAATTTCCGAAATTTTGGTTTAGGTGCGTAGATGACATTTTTGCTATAATTGACAATAATTTTAATTTAGATAATTTCTTATTGCATATAAATTCTCAATACTCTTCAATCAAATTTACTCATGAAACTGAACAAAATAATCAGTTACCTTTTTTGGATATTCTCATCATTAAAGAAAATAGTACATTAGCTTTTGACATTTACAGAAAGCCCACACACACTGATAATTACATACAACAAAATTCAAACACCCCCTTCCAGCACAAAATCGCGGTATTCCATAGTTTAGTCCACAGATTATTGACAGTACCACTTTCAGAAAACAGGTTCAATAAAGAATTACAGCACATACAGGAAATTGCTGAATCAAATGGATACAACAATAATATCATTAAAAAGAAAACTGTTTCACCAAAATCCTACTACATTTTCACCTGAACCAAAAAAGGCATTCAAAAAACACAAATTCACTTACCACCCAAAAATAGAAAGAAAATTCAAAAATTTATTTAAAAAATTTAATATTGACTTAGCTTTTTCAAATAATAAAAACAATTTAAAAACTTTACTCGGCAACACCTTGGATAAAGAAAATGTTAATGACAAATCAGGCATTTACCAGATTAAATGTAATAATTGCTCCAAACAATATATTGGCCAAACTAAGAGAAAAATAATTACGCGATTCAAACAGCACACCTATCATCTCAAAAATATTAATATTGACAAATCCGCTTTGGCTGCCCATTTTGCAGATACAGGTCATAAATTCAATACCCATAACCTTTCACTTCTAAAGGCAAGTAAAGGATATAATTTAAATATGTTAGAACCAATTGAAATGAAAAACCACGAAAACGACCTTTTAAATTTTGATTTGTCACCGTTAAACAACCGTTTACTTGATTTAATTCAAACTTCAGAAAACTGACCTGCTACTTTCACCACTTGTCCTTTACCTGCCCTTAGAAGTGTAATTCGATACCGTTATCTCATAAATCACGCTAGTCCGTAAATGTTTTTTAAAATTTCCGTTATGTTTGTTTCAGTCTTAGATTTTAGAGTTATTTAGCATTTGCTACTGTATATGATTACATGGTAATCGAAATGTACATATAGCATGATCTATATAATAAATTTATGAAGAAAAGCTTGAAGTTTTATTTTATAATTTAAGTACTTAGGAAATAGAAGATCGACAAAAGCGTGGAGAGTATTAAAAAATTTGAGATGGAAGAAAAGACAAAATAATCTGACTAAAATAGCCATGAAAAAGTATACAGTGTATTTTTATAATGTGTTCAAAGAAGATAGATAGGGTGACAAAGAAGCCCCTATAATGAGAGTAATTATGGAAAAGAACCAACAAAGAGAACTAATTACAACGAAAGAAATGCCATAAACCATAAGCTTAAAAAGAAGCCATAAGAGAAATGAAGAATCACTAAACCATTAGTTTATGAGAAGTTAGTGCAGAATTGATAATGTCATTTCCTGAAAAAAAAAACACCTTTGAATAGTGCATAAATCAACATCACACTCCAGAAGAATGGAAGAAGTCTTATGTGGTTCCAATATTCAAAAAAGCGGATAAGAGGAACTGCAAAAATTGTAGAGCAATAAGTGTCATAGCAACAGTAGCCAAAAGTAATAAAGAAGAAAGTCTAGAAAAAACGAAATCATTGGAAGCAACAAAACCTCAAATCTACAAATGGAAGAAAATGAAATAACGAGAATAAGGGAATTCAAATACCTACGGACAACATTTGATAAGGATGGTTGAATAGGAACCTAAGTAATAAAAAGCATTAATGTGGAACAATACTCGTATATGATGGGACAAACATATCACGTGAAAAACTAAGGTCATGATAAAGAGATCAATAGTATATTGACGTATAGAGCAGAAGTCTGGACGATGAACAAAGCAACAATGTTAAAATTTCTAGCCACAGAAATAGATGCACTCCATAAAAATATGACAAAAAGTAGACTAGACAGGTTAATAATCAATTATATAAGACACGAACTAATTGCCTTTGAAACTGTAGTCAATCGAATACACGAAAAAAGGGCTTACATTGTACGAGAATGTGAAGAGAATGTTTAAAGAAAAGTGGCCAAAGGAACCGCTCCAATAGGTACCATTCCAAAGAAGTAAGAAAGGAAGACCAAGAAAGTCACGGACGAAAGACATGCAAGAAGCAACGCAGGAAAGAGACTTACACGAAGCGGCATGGAATGATAGAGAAGATTTACAAAAGGCGTAAAGAGGAAGCGACGGCAGTTGTAGAAAATCAAGGAAGAAGAAGAGACTGCTTTGGTATCGTATTTAAAATTCTATTTGACGGTGTACATAGAAATAACGATAAAATGCGAGAGATTACGGACAACCCTTAAACAGGCAAATAAAACACAGTGAATTTGGGGATTTGTTGTTGTTACTGTTCTAATAAGAAATACTGCTACATCTGTGTTTGTGTAAGACTGATTAAACTGTATGCAAGTGTATTTAAACATTACTAGTGTTACCCCAGCGCACAATGCACTGACAGACAGCGTTGACAGAACAGGCGAAATGTCAAGTCACGTGATGCATTAGTTCCAATAATGACACGCGACGTTATTGTAGATGGCGCCCCAAGTGACGCGCGTCTAGCCGACCTTCATATGTATTATAAATTAAAATAATTATTATTAAAAAATCGACGTAGAATAAAAATATAAAAATGTTTCATGTTCCATCTGTGGATAGAAACCTTTCATTCAAAAAAAATGGTCCAAATTGGTGAAGCGGTAGCCGCTGGAGGAACCGGAGAAAAAAAACCTTTGTGCTTTTATATATGTATGGATTTGATATTAAATTTAGAAGAGTATTGCATGTTAGAGCCCCTGAACTTAGAACATGTTATTACTATCGGAATCAGTTTCGATATTAATTTTAATAATCCCACCTGATACTACCTGCATGGTTGAACTGGAAACCTCTGATAATAGGATTTAGGGTCAACATTAAATTTCTGTAACCTTTTAATTAGAAGGCATAAGATAAGCCTTATTAATTGTAATTTTTGGAGACTGCGAGCATTATTTTAAACGAATTAGAAATTTTAGATAATTATCAATCATTGGAAAATGTCTTAGTTGTATATGCACTTTTGCTCACTTTTAATATATCAAAGCAATCGGCAAATAATGTCATACCCTAATAAATGTCCCGAAGGACTAAAGCAAAAGATAAAAACAATACATGTAGAGCGTTGGGTCATTGCGAACATTAAAGACCCCCATTTAATCTTGACAGATATATAAAAAAAAATTTTTTTAATAGTATAGAAGGAATCAAGCATTTGTTGAATGTAATTACTAAAGAAAAGGGCAAATCTCATACTAAAGGTATTGCACTGATTAACGTTTCATACGAAATGCTAATGTTAAACCACATTGACCAACAGATAAAGGGACAGCGGGTGGTTTAGTGGTTAGAGTCTTAGGCTCTAGCGCTAGATTCCCAACGGTAGTAGGTTCGAATCCTCTGGACGCCGGAAATTTTTCTGAATACGTTAAGCCCGGCGTGTCCATGAATATTGTGTGTGGTCTTTTTGTTGGGTTGCATGTTTTTGGGGCGGGCCATGTTAGACCGGTGAATAGCGCTAAGTACGCGGAGTGGTGGTAGCTCAGAGGTTGGGCGCTCAGTCTCTAACGCTGAAGGTCTAGGGTTCGATTCCCCGCCAAAGCCATGCAGCGATAAAAATCTATGCCGCAACCCGCCACTCACATTCCCCAATCCGTTGTAGGCAGCCGTGGGGTCTTAATGGCTGAAACCTTCTCTGGAATTTAGTCGTTCGGATTCGACGTTAAAGTGTAGGTCCTCCGTACTCCACCTTAGCGCTGAGGAGAGTATGTGGCAGAGAAGAGTGCCGGTACCCAGCAGTGGGACGTAAAGGCTGATTACGTATTACGCGGAGCCTAAGTAAGAGATTGCGAGACCGGAATCATGGAGTTGTGCTAGCGCACAGTCACATGATTCGTTTACAAAACAAAATAACATTTAATAAATATTTAACTATTAAAAATTAATAGTTTATTAAGAAAATAAAACGCTTGGTAATTGTTTCAGAATTTGTTGGTTTTTATTTACTCAACTCGAGTTTCAACCATCGCGGTCATCGTCAGGAGTTTACAAACACAACTAAAACTAAAAACCTACAGATGTACAATACTACTCATTCTGTCGTCGCCGATTTTAAGTGTTAACACGTGTTTTTATGCTTTGTATACTGTAGGTCAAGGACGGGTGAATAACCTAAGTCGGTGTGGTCGTTTACTATATTTTTATTATTATTTATTGTCTTTTTTATTTCTAAATTTTCCGATTTATTTAAACGTTTGCCCTTGTTTTCTACGTGTAAAATTTTTGTATCTGTGTGTTTGAAAAAATGATTGTTTGTAATACAATGTTGGGATATGCCGGTTGATTTATGATTGTATTTAATTGATGTAATGTGTTCTTTAATTTTGTATTAAAACTGCGGCCAGTTTGTCCTATATATGATGCATCACAATTAGAACAGTCTATTTGATAGATACCATTTTTTGAATATTTTTCTATTGTGTCTTTATTGTTTACTAGATGTTTATGGAGTTTGTTCGGATTGTGCATAGCTACGTTAATATTTAATTTTTTGAGCCTGTTAGAAACTTTGTAGCTAACTCTACCTATATAACTGATTTTTGACAATATTGTTTTTTCAATTGTTGTCTTTTGTCCGTTGTACAAAAGATGTTTTACATTTTCTTTTTGTTTTTTCTTTAAAATGTTATCGACAAATTGCTCCGTGTATCCGTTTTTAGGGCTGTAAATTTAATTGTGCTAAGTTCTTTACTGAAATTTTCGGTAGACAGTGGCATATGAATGGCTCTGTGTATCATACTATTGAAAGCTGCTTTTTAAATTTTGATTGGTTGTTTAGAATTTGAATGTATGACCATGTCTGTACTTGTGGGTTTTCTGAAAATATTGTACTCTAAATTGTTCCCTACTCTTTTTATGTTTAGATTTAAAAAGTTTAGGGTATTGTTCTTTTCGGTTTCTATTGTGAATTTAATATTGTTATGAATTTTATTAATGTTATCTAAAAATTGTTGTATTTGTCTATCTGTACCTAACCACAAGCAAAAAATATCATCTACATATCTAATCCAGATTTTGACATTGTTACTAAAATTGTTGTTTGAATTGAAAACTTTTTCTTCAAAATTAGCCATAAAAATTTCTGCTAGTAGGGGTGAAAGTCCCATCGGTAGTCCCTCCTCTTGCTTGTAAATTTGGTTGTTAAATTGAAAATAAATTTGTTCTAAGCAGCTTGCGAGCATGGTTCTGAGTTCTAATTTTTCAATATTCGTCAAATTACTATTGTTTATTTTATTGAACGTTATTTCTTTGGCTTCTTTTATTGGAATTGATATGAATAAGTTGCTAACATCAAATGAGATTAATTTTGCATTAGTGGGTATCTGGAAAAAAAAAATTTTTCAGATACCCACTTTGTTTTCCTAAATTTTATGATATTGCTGTTCAGCGGCGGGAGAAATCCCCAGCTGTTCTTAAAGCGCGTAGTTTCATACATGCTATTTTATTTTCGTTCAGCGACAAGAGAAATTCCCAGCTGTAGTTACTATCTTGAATTTCTTAAATATTATTTTACTTTAGTTCAACGACGGGAGCAATTCTCAGTTGTACTTAAACCGGTAAATTTTCTGCATTTTATATTATTGTTGTTCAGCTATGGGAGAAATTCCAAGCTGTAATCGAACCATGTACTTTCTTAAATTTTAATTAACTTTTGTTCAGCGGCGAGAGTAATCCCCAGCTGTATATATACGTTTTATTTTTCTAAATTTTATGTTATTTTTTAAGCGGCGGGAGAAATACCCAGCGGAGATTAATATTGTAAATTTTTCTAAATGTTATTCTATTATTGTTCAGCGTTGGGAGAACTCCCCTTTGGTACTTAAATCAATACATTTCTTGGATTTTATTTTATTGTAGTTTAGATGCGAGAGAAATTTCTAACGAACTTAAACCTATTATTTTTCAAGATTTAATTTAATTTTTGTTCAGCGACAAAGCAATTTTTCAACTGTGATTAAACCTATTGTATTTTCGCGTATTGTCTTAACTTTTATTATAATTTTGTTTAGTGAGGGGAGAATTCGCCAGCTCTACTTAAACCGCTTATTTGCCTCAATTTTAGTATGTTTTGGTTAAGGAAAGAACGATACCCTATCGGGCTTATTCATTCGCCTAATTATAAAGCCTGATTATGCAGCAATTTGGATGTTTATTTTTATACAATTACACCGTAGCAGCGACTTAAAAATATTTATTTTAACCCAAAGTCAGTTAAACTTAAATCTCACCGAAACGTCGTGAAAATGTTGTTTCAAAATTAATCAAGCACGCCGAAAAAACCAGAAACTCCATTCAAAGCGGGTTTAATCACAAAAGAGACAAAGCCATATAAGTTGTTTTAAACAAAGTCTTCGTATAAACGACGTTGAGCAAACTGATTGGTCAGTTAAAAGTTTCAATCTTTTTATTGCCGAGTATAGACAAAAGAAAATTCCAACGAGCGACAGGTTCTATTACCAATGTCAGAACTAAAAGCAGCGAATTCAGAGCAAAAGCCCTGAAGACCTTGAATTCTTTGCTACTCACATTTAAACATTGTGTAATTCATTACATTTACAGATGCTGTACCAGTTCTATGAATAATTAACGTAACGTTGTTATTTTAGTGTGCCAATAATTTGACATTTTAAATATTAAACTGGTGGCAATTGACAATTTGCCTACTCTTGCAGAGATCTATAAAGTGCGAGTTTCAAACGAAAACCCCAGTAGGGTAGTGTTCTTAAAGAATATTGTTTTTTTTTTACTTTTTGTAAATAATGATTGTAGATAATATGGGAATTCGACCTAACACTTTTAAGTGAAATCACTCTATTTATCGGTAGGGAGTTCACGTTATAAATTAATACACTTATTTTAGGCGCACCCCGTATAATTCTAAACTGTTTTTATTACAGTTCCTAGGGAAGCTCATTAAGACGTTTCTTGTACAAAAATCTGATAATCAAATATTGTTAGTAGTTAATTTTGTAAATAAGTAACAGTTAAAAATAAAATAGATTGATGAAAGAAAGCGAAAATCTTTATTTAACTGAAGCCCCGTTTAAAGCTCTGTAAATCGCCTTTTTGAAGTTTTCTATTTAAAATGATCCTCTGTTATTCTGTCCATATCCCAAAATTGATACTCAACTCCCTCTAAGGCAATTTTGATAGGGTAATTTCATGAAAACCTGCTACAACAAAATAAAATTTGTGGTACTGAAAGCTGCTGCATCTAACCCTAAAATTTAGCTATTTTTATACCTTAAAAGTTCCGCACTAACTTGCATTAAAGCTACCTGACACTTTTGTTCTATTATATTAATTAAAAATTACTAACAAGACACCTAAAAATAATCATACAAAAACAAGCAATTACCAGAACATTTATAATTAATCAGGTGGGTTTGTTTTAGTTAATCTACACTATTCACCCTTCCGAGGTTAACAATTTCACAAAGGGTTTGACTCGCAGCTGTAATCGAACACCGCAACCGAAAAGATTTCGACGGAAATTCGAGCAGTAGCAATATTTATTAGCCATTAGTCGAGAATATTATTAAACTTGGACCTCATTCTCAGCTAGCCCTTGACCTAAACTTTCGCAGCTTAGATGGGATAAAGTGGCGCGCGGAGTCAATCCAACGAGTTAGGAAATTGGCTATAGGGCTATATATGAATTCTTGCCCAAAACTTTTATGAAAACGTTGATATACAATAACTTTCTACTGACTAAAAAACAATCATAAAGCAGAAGATTGGAATCTATTCGTGGATGAAAGTTAATTGATTTTTACATCAATAAAGTTAATTCATTGTTCTTTTAGGCAGTTTGTGATTGTGAAAAAAATGATTCCAAGTTTTCAAAACTGTTCAGAAATTAGTATGAATGTTGGATATGTTATTTGTTATCATTGTCCATGCTTATAGAATATTGTAAATATAAAAACAGGTTTTTGTTTTCACTTGGAAAATCTTCAGCTTCTAACTTTAAATTTAAAACAATGAGTCATAACCTGCTGAATTTCCTTACTGAACACCTAAAAGGTATTCTGATCTTGTAGTAACTGTCTATATGTTTTACATTGCTTACCTAACCAAACAATTGCTAAAAAGAATCTACTTTGATATGAATCATTATATTATCGAATTTAAGTAAATATCAACGAAAACAAAAAACAATTTTATCTTGTACCTATACAAACACCAAGATTCCACTGCACGAACGCTCGTAACTACGTCACGATTCCAAGGACGTCAAGTAATGAAGTCTATTCGCACATTGATTTATGTGCAACGGATACACATCTCAAGCAGCACTTTTGTCCCGAAATTGACTGCAAATAATTTGTATGCTAACCGCAAACATGTACAGATACAGTTAATTACTATTGAGATGTTTACTAATAGTTTACATGCAGCAAGCAAGTTCGCTCGGTTGACCCAAAACAATATAATTTGAAGGTCAGCAAATATTGGAATGAATTTTCTAATTTTCTTCTTTCTGGCGTAGCTATCAACCGCAAATGGTCGCAAGGCGATGGGGCCCAAAAGATTTAAGGGGCCCCTTAGGGCTACCGCGGTAAAAAAATTTATCTAAATTGGAAACATAGAATTACGGATAGATTGTAGGTTTTTTTTTCAACACTATATAAAAAACAAAAGTTATACAGGGTTTTCCGAAACTCGCGGACACGGAGACGGTATTTTACCATAAAAACTGAACAAAAAGTTCCTCTACGATTTTTCGATTTGACCAACATTTTAGAAGTTATTAAGGCTTTGAAAAATCTGTAAATAATCAAAAAATAAACATTCAAACTTAAATGTAAGCGTCTAAACAAGTACTGAAAATAAATCTATGATACATTACAACAACAAAAGATAGTTGAAAACGACAATTGTTGATAAATGTTGATTAAAGTAGCTGGAAAACTCAAATTTACGTGTTTAATTAGGCAGTGGCATGCTATTGTCTGTTGAAAACAGTACAATATTTCTCTGGGGGAGAAAGACATAATAACCTAAGGTATGCTGACGATGTAGTCTTGAGTACCAACAATATACGGGAACTGCAAAAATGACAAATGAGTTAAATGGCAAATCAAAAGAAATAGAGTTGAAAATAAATATCAACAAGACCAAGTTTATGGCAAACATAAATAACAATGCAGATGAAAGAATAAAAATAAAGGGAAAAGAAATAGAAGTGCAAGAGCTTATATACTTAGGACAAAACATTGCGAAAGGAAAATTAAACCAGGACACCAAAGTGGACAGAAGAATAAAGCAGGGATGGAGTGCATTTGGTAAATTGAGTTACATATTTAAAGGAAGATTTCAAAACTAACAAAATGCTCAGGTGTTCGATCAGTGCGTCTTCCTCGTGCTCATATACGGAACATAAACATTGGCACCGACGAAGAAAATAATTAACAAAATGCTGGTAACCCAACGAAGCATACAAAGACCGATACTGGAAATGAAGCAACGAGATAAGAAAAGGAATACGTGGATACGAGACAAAACCAAAGTTAAAGACGTAGGATAGGCCGTAATAGAACAAAAATGGTGATGGGCAGGACACGTAGCGAGAATGAACGAGGATAAATGGACAAAACAACGAATACAGTGGAAACTTTGGCCTAGAAAAAGACTAAGAGGACGCCCACAACAAAGGTGGATAGATAAAGTAAAAAGGGTGGTTGGAACAAGATGGCTACAGACTGCCCATAACAGGAAACATGGCAAAACGGAGGGGAGGTGTATGTCCAATGGTAGACGAATAGAGGCCGAATAAAAAAGAAGAATGAATAAAGAAAGAAATATATCTATATAGCCCAGATATCAGTGCCCAGTGGACTTAGACAGAAGTTAATGCAATCGTCTTTAAGGTCTTGGAATAAATCTTACTGTTCATCGAAGTTTTATAGTTTTCCAGATCAACGAAAAATCACCTCGTAGGTGTATGTGAAAACCAAACAAAAGCCATTCTGTAAAAAATAGAGTGTAGGTCACAATCCCCACTGAATACAGCCCCCACAAGTATTTTCTCCTATTTAGCGATGGTCATCACCCCCAACTTTTAATTTGGTCACAAAGTCCACAATCCACACAACCCTCCGATTACATCATTGGTCACAACACCAAGTATCGTTATGGACACAAAGGCCACGCTGGTCACAAGCTCGGCTTTTTGTTTTGGTTACAACCCCTAATTATTCTTTGACCAAAGCGGCCGAAACAACTGAGAGCAAGACAAAAAGTGGGGCTTGTGACCAGCATGGCCTTAGTGTCCAAAACTATATTTAAAGGTTGTGACCAAAAATGTAAATACGGGTTGTGTCCAATGTAGACGTTGTGACCAAAATGAAAATTAGGGGTTGTAACTAACGTAGAAGTTATGACCATCGCTGAATCGAAGGAAATACTTGTAGGGGTTGTGACCAGACCCCAAAAAATTTAGTTGTAAATGTAGTGATGAGTTTAGTTCAATAATAAATAGTGGGTTATGAAACGACATAGTTTTAAATATCACTGTCAACGTTGAGGTGACGTTTGGTTGATGGCTTGAGACAAGTTACGTCTAAAAGAAAGGTACTTTCCACCTAAATAATTCGATTAATTACACGTTATAGAGCGTTGAGAAACCAACGAAGTAAAGACTACAGTGGTGTGTGTGTATGTGTGTGTGTAGGCAACATCAAATTGACGTTGAAACTATTATTAATTGTACTGAGATGAAACTGCAAAGAAATGAGGTTGGTCCGAAAAGGGGGATTTTGCTTGACTGCAATAGAGGCTTACTAGAAGAACAAGTTCAGATATATGTATTGTACGCATATTAAATAGCCCATTTAAGCAAGAACGATATCCTTGCTCCTAATTTGAATTCGCGGCAAAATAAGAGTCCCCCGAATTTCGATTTTAAACACTGCATTAATATATAAAAATAAAATAGAAACAGCCTCCCAATGAGGGCAAAAAACAACGGGCGTATGCGAGGAATGTCTCGTGACGGTTAGTCAACAGCTTTTTTTGTTAAATTTATTTACCAAATTAAAATCCAACTGCGACTTTTATAGCGTCTAAAAAATGTTATCATCCCACTTCACTTCGCTAACAACGTCATCATGTTATTAAATTGGTGTCTTATTTAACGCGTGGCAAATGCCGCAGGTCCTGCTAGTAAGTAAATAAATCAACAAACAATGCAAAATCATTAAAAATGAATTTGCAAGTAGACAAAAATAAAAGAAATAGTAGTTATACTTGCACAAATACAGATGTCTAAATGATCGAAAATCCTAAAGTGATAATATAATAATGGTTCTAACAGGAAAAGCGAATTTGAGTGCGGCAGATTACTCGGTCTTTTAGGATCAATGGATCATCTATAAACAGTTTTTAGTTTGTAAATTCATTTAAGGAAAGATTCGTTGTGGTTGTAGAACTGGTTTCTGATCGATCATTCAACATTTTTTAGAACTACGCAACGCATACCTACCTTCTCACTTTCCTCCCCAAAATGACCGCTAGCTGGTTCAAGGTTTATTCTTTTCAAAGTAGTATACGAGCAGGTAGATTTTAAGAACCTGCTAAAAAAGATTGCAACAGTTTTAAAAATGTGGTCGTTCTCTGACCCCTTCAGACGATTTCTTGATTTTAAAGCAAAGTATTGACGTAACACGAAATCGTAGAGCGTTTCTTTGTAAGCAAAAAGGTTCGTTAGAAACATTCTGCATAAATTAATAAGTCAGCAAACTCGGTGCGGTCAGTACTCTAAGTTTTGAAAATTGTCTAATTTATCGAAATATTAAAAAATTTTGAAATTTTGATTTTTAAAATTTTGACGTAGAAAATGCAGGTTTTTTTGAATATTTTGAAAATTCCGTAATTTTGAATAATTTAAAAAGATTTTAAATTATTCAAAAAGCTGAAACTTTCGAAAAGGTTAAAATTTAAAAATTTGGATCATATTCACACTCAAAAATGCTCTCACATAGTAACATATTGCTATGATATTTGGAGGTGTATGTTTTGACTGGGGTATTGTAGTTCCTGGAAGGCAATTTTTGGGATGCTTGCTACACTTCAATTTGAGATTGGAAGTTTGTGAAGGCTGTAAGGTTTTGATATTCTAACTTTTAAACTCAGGGTTGCGTATTATTGCTGTAATTTCTTGTTATAAATTCTAATAATTTATATTTTTCACATTTGTGAGTTTTGTTTTTACCGAAAGAAAAGAAAAACACAATCAGATTGATACGATTTTTATTTATGTTAGTTTTAATTATAATTTAGTTCAGAATTGTTCAAAAGGTTTAATTTATAAGAAGTTTTAGACTTACTTGTTTTGTGCATCTATTAATGTCATTATGGATGTCAGTGTCAATGTCACAAACGTGTAAAAGAATACTCATTGTCATGAGATTTATTTGTTTGTTCAAAAAAATGGGAATCAAGAAGGAAGACAAAAGAATGGAAAATTTGTTTAGTTAGTACGACTCGTCTTGTGAATATAAAAGAAGAAAATACAACTAATTATCAACGAATTGTGAAAAGTTCAGAAGAATAACAAGTATAAAGCGATCCAGAAAGTTTTTCCAGTTGTGATGGTGGTAAAACCAAGTTTAAAATAATATAAAACAGACCAGAGGAAGATTCAAACTGAAGGCGAGTGTTTGTGGTTACTTGAGGAATCTGCAAACTAGTGAAGTAGAAGTTGGACATTCATCGTTTGCTCGAGTGAAGGATATCCCAATAAGGAGACGTTAAGATAAGTGTTGTCTTTTTAATGGACGATAGTATTTAGTAAAATGTATTTGATTTTTCGCAAATTTCATTAGAAAATTGATTTATTAAATAAAACCTTTTTTTTTGTAACGTTGATATTGTTTTGTGTTTATCCTATCTCAAATTTATTTATTAATAACTTGTCTTACAAGCTAAATAACGACCCTGAGAAAGTTAATAAAGAGTCTCATACAAAATATAATTTAGAATTGCGTGAATTGCGGGCATGTAGGGAATTGTTTTCTAGTAAGTACATGCACACGCATATCATTGCAATATGTTGGTTTCTCTAGAGCTATGACATTAATTAAAGTGTATGCCTGTCGGGCAACTCGTTTCTGAGTACTAGGACTATAAAATTTTCGCGTACCTAATGTATCTAAAGGCCAAAGTAAATAAAAGTAGTGTTTTGTTTTACTTCCATCAGCTTACTAGATATTTTTCAAGATAAATTAAAAGGCGTGGTTTTTCCATGGCACTCTTATGAAATATTTATTTTCTGCAATAAAATGCTTAAAACTTAAACAAAATGCAAAGTGTGAAACATCGTCGAAATCAAAATAAAAACTTTATTCAAATATAAAACAATTTAAAATACCGACCTTAAGATTAAAAAAAATTGACAGTTGAAAATGAGCAATGGTAACAGTTATACCAAATCTGATCAAAAGTTTAGATTCAGCATGAAAAAGTGTCTTAATAATGTGTTAACTAGAAATATGTAACTAGAAATATGTAACATAAATGATAAATGAGTTATAGCCGAACATAAAAATCCGAAATTTCAGTTTTCTTTAGTTTATTCAGAAACTAAGCAAGATAGCTCCAATTTCGTTTTAGATTATTAGTGGGCATAAAATTCCACAACTTTTCTCTAATTTAACCATTGTCGTATCTCTTCAAATAAGCGAGATCCCCATAGTTAACACGCAATTTGATATAACCTGTATATAAGGTCGAAAACACATGTGATCACAGAAGTAGCATTGGTAAAATATAAGTAAAACCTTGAGTTTACAGTAGAAACAATAGGATTCTTAAAACATTTTAAAATAATTGAAAAATAAAATTGAAATGACAGTTACAGACTGGTTAAGTTAGTGACAATTGATACAATTGATAAGAAGAAAATATTTTAAAAATAAAAGTAACTACCTAACTTCCAACAAACTCAGCGAGTATAGTAACGAGGATAGATTTACGTCTGACATAATGTCATTAAACTTATGAAAATTTGAAATCTAAGAATATATTGAACACGAATAAACTGTCTTTGGTGCCGCATTAAAAAAAACGAAATGCGGTTTCATAATACTTTGACAGCCTTTAAAAAGGACAGTTGGCCTCGAAACAGATGAGATATAAACCGAAAATATGCCGCCTATACTTTAGTTTGAGATGTGATAAAGAGCTGTAAAACGCCTATTTTTTTGATTTAGTGAGATTTGTGTGGTGATTCGGGATACAACTAGGGCATGCAATCCCGGGATTGGCAATCCCGGGATCCCAGCCGATTTTCTGGTCCCGAAAAGCCGGGGATTACTCTACAGTCAATCCCGGGATTTTCGGTATTGGCCTAGCCTTGATTTCTGTTCGAGCTGTACTTTCCTGGCGCCATACGCGTCTCGGCGTGTCTCTTGTTATACTATAAGTCTGCGCTCGGTTTTTCCCCAATTTAGTTCGTTCGCTTCATTTGGGTTTATGTATTGTGCAGTGACCAGTGACCCAGTGACCAGTGTGCTATTATCGGTTGTTGCCGTTGCTTGTTACATGGTGCTCTGCTCTGTTACTGTTACACAATTATTACTGAGGAACTAGTGTGTTTTCACCAATATTAAATTGAAATAATAGTAACTAGTAAGTAAGTACATGTTATGAAATGTAATCAAAAACTCTTGACTAAAACCGCACTGCAATGTTAGAGTGATTCCCAAAATGTCCGGAAACGAAGACGCAACAACAGCGACACAGTATAAGCAAATTATGTGGATCACCCGAATAAAGCTCGTGACCAAAATTCAGTTTGGTACTTTTTCTTAACTGGAAAGAAATCTGAAAGTGGTCACACTAAGGGCTCTGCTAAATGTAAGAAATGCCCTGCTATTTTACAAACAAAAGACGGATCAACTGACCCATTTACTCAAAATACATGAAATTGACCTAAAGATGAACAGACGTATAGCTTCTTCTTCTTCTTCGCTGATCCTTATGCCCTTTCAGGCGTCGGATGTGGGTTCCATGTCCTGCATTTCCTCCATTCTTTCCTGTCTCTTGCTAGGGTTCTCATTTCCTCTACCGTCTTTCCTCTTTCCATTCCTATTTCTCGAATTTGATCCATCCATTTTCTTCTTGGTCTTCCCCTTAGCTTTTTCCTTGGTTTTCCAGTCTCCATTATTTTTCTTGTGATTCTGTCCGGATCCATTCTCACCATATGGGCATACCAGTTCAATTGTTTCTTTTTTATTTTTTCCATTATTGGCTCCTGTTCTGTTATTTCTCTAATCCGAACAGACGTATAGCAGGAACTGCTAATACGAGCACTACGACTACATCAGTGCAAGATCAAGCAGACTCCGCTTCACCCTCTAAGAGACAAAGGAAAATGACAGATTTCTATGTTGCTAAGAATGAGAAAACACTCGATGCAGTGTTGTCTCGGTTAATAGTTTCAGACGGGATTCCAATTTCCAAATTTATTACATCCCATGACTTGCGCTAATCACTAAAGGCCAGGGGTTTTGTAGTACCTAGGTCTCCAAATACCATAAGATCTATGGTTTTTGAGTATAGCGAAAAGATTCGTTTGCTGATCATACAGCAAATAGAGCAATATAAAAATGCAGACAAAAAGTTCAGTTTAACGTTTGATGAGTGGACTTCTATCTCTATTAAACATTATATGAATATTTATGTACCTACATAGTCATGGAGTTTTCTGGAATATCGGTCTTCTGAGGATTGAATAGTCGATGACAGCCGAGGTTTGCGTTGAAATGCTGGGAAAAAGACTCTGTGATTAGAAGCTTTCCGTATCTAAAGATATAGTGTCTATTATCACCGATGGAGCTAGTACTATGACCAAAGTCGGCAAGTTAGTTATTCTAGATCAGCAGCTATGCTTCGCTCATGCAGTACAACTCGCAGTGGTGGATGTTTTATATCAAAGACAAGAACAGGTCAATATCGAAGAAGGGAATCAAGGTAACAGAGAACATCGGGCAGAAGAAGCAAATTTAACTGACGATGATGAAGATAAAAATGAAGGAGATCAAGAAGAGGGCGGAAGCCTAGGATTTTGTGAAGATGACCCTCAGTACCAGCAAGAGAAGAGCTACAGATTTCTGATAGATATAATAGTTACTCAACCATTCTCGAAGTTAGGAAAATAATTAAAATTTTTAGAAGATCGACCACAAAAAATGACCTGTTCCAAAAATATGTGAATGATGACCGTAAGAAAGAACTTAAGCTCATTTTGAACTGCAAAACAAGGTGGAGCAGTCTTTTCCTAATGTTGCAACGTTTTGTGCTTTTGGAAAATAGCATCAAAAAAGCACTGATTGATCTGAAAATGGTGCTTTTATCAGAACCTCAATTTCAGCTCCTGAAAGTTTTATGCGCGCCATTGGAGCCTGTTAAATTGACAGTGGAAGCTCTATGCCAGAGTCACGCAAATCCGTGCACATCGGACACGGCCCTGAAGTTCATGCTACAGGAAATTTAAAAAGTTAATTCGCCCTTAAGCGCCGACTTACAAGAGTCACTAAAGCGAAGAATAAAACAACATCGCACTGTCTTTTCGGGAATTCTGCGATATCTCCATAACCCTAATGACAATAACAGAGAATTTCAAGACGAACTTTGTGAGATTCCGAAGAAAAAAATTATCAGGCTCGAGTTAAAGAAACTGATAAACGGGTTAAGAAGTTCAGACAATCAAGAGCAAGAAGATGATGAGGACGATAATATACCGATTTTGAGACTTTTAACAGAAACTACAACAGAACCTACAGAAGCCAGCTCGACACTCACAGAAAGATTAAGGGAAGCGTTAAATACAGCCATGAAACCCTGTTCACAGCCACAAAATATTCTTTTGTCGACAACTTTGAAACAAAAAATGCTTTTATTTGAAAATGGTGGAACCCGCGGACTAAACTTGCAACTTGCGTATGATTATTTATTGTCGATACCTCCAACAAGCGTCGAAGCTGAAAGAGTTTTTTCAGCAGCGGGTATTCTTTGCACTAAAATTAGATCAAATCTTGGGGACAAAACCCTTGACAGACTCATTTTATTAAGGAATTGGATTAAAAATTATTGAAAACATTTATAATACCTAGACTTAACTTTTTACTTTTATAATATAAATAATTATGTATACATTTTGCAAATAAAACTTAACACAAATTTTATGATGAATCCAATAAATTATTTTTTTATGAAGTCTTTGATTGTCGAAACAGGCGGTCCGCAATCGCATGCGAACGCTCATATATTTTTTTCTTATGCAAGATCGCATACGATGTCGGATCGTACGGTTTTAGAATCCCGGGGTCAATCCCGGAGTCCCGGGATTAAGCAATCCTGATCCCGAAATCTCGGGATTGAAAATATGGTCCGGGATTGCTTGCCCTAGATACAACACTAATAAGTTAATAAACGTATTTTGTAAGTGTTATTTGTACTTGAATTTTATTTAAAAAAATTTTACTTTATTTTTTTTCTTAATAACATTTTGTTTCTTTGAATATTACTTTGTAATTATAAAAAATTAAATTCAGTAATTAAAATTAATTGTTATAATTTTACATTCCTAATTTACTGTTTTCTGCAAAAGTTGACTATAACGAAATTTTTTAATATGTTCCTTATACGTAATTTGAAACGGTGACAATTATTCTCGCTTATTGATTTTTTATTTTATAATTTAATTCTACTTAAAAGCACAACTAACATTTTCCTTTTATATACCTACATATATTTTAATCAGTGGCGGTTAGTAATGAATTACAAGTAATGCATTACTGTAAATAAATTTTATTCAGTAATTTTATTGATCAAGAACATTGCCTTAACAACAATTTTAAATACAAAGTGATATACCGAGTGTTTTAAAAAAGGAACCACAAACAATGCTATAGATTCTGAAAAAAATATGTTGACTTTAACTAACTTCACAGTTGTATTTAATTTTTGTATACGGTTTGAGCTATATATGTTTGAAATTTGGCATGAAAATAATATTTTACACAAGAAATAGTACCACAAATTTGAAAACCGCCCTTTAAATCAGTTGCGTAGATATAAAAGAAAAGTTTTGCTTGTGTCACGTTTGTTATAGATATTCTTGCTTCTATTCATCTTATTGTGGTTATTTCATTATTTTTCAAAGTTTTCATTTTTCAATTTGTAGTAAGTTGTTAATTATAGTTTTCTAAGGATATTAAATTTATTTCTCATTAAAATGAATTAAATTCTCCTAACTTCTTTTAACTAATACTTTCCCATACGTATGAAAAGTTATGATTTCACAGAAATTCGCGGATTTCGGATTTTAAGGAAAATACACGTATTGGGGACCAGGAACCCAAAACAGTTTCCGTAACTTCTTTGCCGATTTTTATTAAATTTGGTATGTGGAAGTTTTTAAGTTGCAGGTAGTTTGTAAGGTTCCTAATCGGGACCGGAACCGGAAATTCCACATGTTTCTTTGATATAGACTTTTTTTATGAACTTTTTTTCAAATTTTGAAAACCGCGTTGTAGTGAATCTACGGGCAAATCAAATGACTTAAGAAAGATACATTACATTTTTTAATAGGGGTGCCCGATTTGGCCTACTTGAAATCTGCTGATAATTGCCTCAAAACGTGTCGTCTATTTGAAGAGACTATTAGGTAGGTACGCTACTACGCAAACTCACATAAGCGCTGTACATTTCGCTATACTGACGCAAACCACTCTTTTAGTGGAGCTTACTTCGGTTTTAATACGAAGAACAGTATTATTAACCTCAATTTTACTTTTATTACGTAATCTGTTGAACAGAAGCGCTTCGGTTTGTTAATGTTTATGAAAAATTTAACGTGCATATTATAAAATTTACTGTAAAATTGCGTTCGATAACAATTATTCTCCGCATACGATATAAATACGTAATTAAAGCTTTAAGATTATTAAGTTTTATTATATTTTTGAATATAACATTAAAAACAAACTTGCAATATTTTTTTTTACTTCCCTTTTGTAAAATATATTCAGAACGTACTTACGTACTAAAAACGCAACAGCAATTTTCCTGCTGCTAAATGAAAGTTTGTTTTCTGTTAGGTACCTACAATATATATTTACAAAAACGTATGAAGAACTTCGCCAAAACCCTAGATTTAGCATATTTTCTAAAGCATTTCTAATTCAACGATTTACGCACCAATAGATCGCTCTGTGCCTACCACTTTAGCGGGGGTGGCAGCTGTTATCGTATAGTAGTCGTCAAGATTATCCGCTTCAAAAAGATTATTGCAGAGCATACACTTACAACCCGAGTCAGCTTAAAAGGACGGATTTGTATCCACGAAGATTCAATATCAATGTTTAACGTGAAACAAATTCATCTTTTAAAGGTTAGCTTGCGTGAGTTATAAGTTATTTTAAACATGCCTGTTTTAAAACTATAAATAACAAATTATCTTGAAACAACTATTACAACAAAGATTCATCTACGTACCTTGCGTACATAACATCAAGCACATCAAAGCTGATGGCACGCTTAGCTGCATGTCGTATTGTAGGTAACCAAATTTATCTAAGTTTCTCGTGAGAAAAAAAATTATTCTTTGAAAAAATATTCCTTATAATTAAATAATTGAAAACCAAAAACGGAAGGACAACTTTGTCCTGCCCAAATTTGGCGAGAGGGGGAAAATTAGCACCTAAATATTTTCGCATTTAAAAATTAAATTCTGTATCTCATTCTACTATCACTCATGACTATGAGCAATTTAGTTTATACATACATTTTTTATCGTCCCCAGTTTTTTAAATAAAAATTCATCAGTTTTCGATTTTCAAACGTGATAGAAGGGGTCATACATAAATTAGCGAGCTGGAACACGAACCAAATTTTAACTCGTCACAAGCTCAATTAGCCTAAAAAATTTAAAAAAATATTGTGTGGCCAGTTTTTAAGTAATATTTTTTTATAAAATTTAGTTTTTCTGCTTTCAAAAATTCTGGTATATAGTAACATTATGTTCTTCTAGAACTATTTCAATACCAAATTTGATCTAGATCTGTCAAGTCTTTTCTGAATAATAAATCATTAAGGTCAAGATCTTCCAAAATTGTAGCAGCCTCTAGATTAAAACTAAGTTCTAAAAATGAGCGAAACACTTCGCCTGGACTTTCCTATACTTATAAATTAACATTGTTTAATATTTTCCAACACTTTTGATATACACCTGTCTAGAAACGCAAAAGGAGTGTTTTAAAAAAAACTATAAAATAAAAAAAAAAATTTGGCCCCAACCGAGGCTCGACCCCACAACTACTTATGCAGTAAAACGGCAGTACACCCGAACACACCCGCATATCCATCCATGCTATTGCGAACCTGCTCGTTATGGTTAAATAAGTGTGCCTATTGAATGCGTGCTCAATAGAAATGCATAGAACTCTAGTCACTTCCGTACAAGAATACAACTGCTGTAGAAAGTATGTGAAATTCTTCTAAGGACAAAAAGATTATTAAGGGGCAAAAAATTCGATTTTTTGATTTTTTGTAAAAAGATTCTCCTAGAGCAAACAAAAGAAGAAATCAATTTTTTAATTTTGTAGCGAAAATTTTGGGGGGGAGGGGGAACAGTAGCCCCCCTAAATATTAAATTATCGAAAAGATATTATCATATTCGGATTTTGCTATCAATGATGAGCTATTTTGCTTAACAGAAATATTTTATTGCCCCCCGTTAAATAAATAAAAGGGTACCAATTTTCAATTTTCAAAAAATCACAGAGGGCGTCACAGTGAAATTATAGCAATGCGCAAAAAAATAAATTGTAGAAGATTCTTAGCTCTATCAGCTTAAAAAGTTTAAACAAAAACGTGTGGGCAGTTTTTGAGAAATTTTTTTTTGAAAAATTCCAAAATTTTGGAGTGATGTCATTGCGATCGTTTTTATATTTTCAAAATTAATGATATTTCATGGTATAGTACCCTTGAAGGGCTACCAAACAAGATGTAGTTGATTCCAATCAGATAACTGGTTTTTGAGTAAATGGGCGTTAAAGTCGAAATTTTCAAAAATTCGTAGCGGCCGCCATGTTGTAGCTAGAGAGTTCGGTAAAAAATCGTTTGATTTGTCCTAAGGCCTTCTTTAATCTCCACTATTAAAATTTCCAAAATTCCGTTTCTGAAAAAAATGCTACCAAAAAAACATGTCTAACTTCCGCTTCCGGTTTCGGATTCTTTTTAAAAGCTTATTTTGTCGATGAATTTTTGATATACCTCCTCATTCCAAAGCACATCGAAATCGGTCCAGCCGTTCCGGAGATATAAGCGTTACCCACACACAGACACACACACACACACACAGACACACCCACAGACAGACATTTTTTAAAAACCACTTTTTTAGGATCCTGGAAGCCCAAAACATGTATTTCCGTCAAAATCTCGATTTTGAAAATTTGCATGAAATCAATACTTCCCTATACTGAAAGTATAGGAAAGTAAAAAAGGCACTGTATTTGCCTTCAAGTCTTATACCAGATTCTGGTTTCAAATTTAGAACATTCGCTTTCCGAGCAGCAAACTTCCGCTTTTGGTTACGAATTTTTTTTGACGGCCTATTCCCGATGAAGTTTGATACACCCCTACATTCCGAAGCTCATCGAAATTAGACTATCTGTTCCGGAGTGCGAGATAGTTGAGATAGTTGAATTTACACAATTTACGAATTAATACTATTTACGACTATTGCTGTAAATGTAGAATTGAAGCAACTACCAAATTAAAACGGCGCACGACTATTGCTGCAAATAATAAATTATCGCAATAGACGTGTACTGTTGTAAATGGTAGGCGGAATAAAAAGCCGTGGAAAAAAAAAGCCGGGGGAAAAAAAATCCGGCGGAAAAAAAAGCCGATGGTATAAATATTTAACATATGTAATAAATAAATACTTGAAGCAAAGAAAACAATGATTTGATCCACTACTAAGGGAGCATAGAATGACTAAAAAATTGTGAAGTTTCATTTTTATTGAATCCCAAAATAACAACTACTACAATAAGAGGCAAGAGGTCGCTGCAGACTCAACAAAAACAGAACAGAACAACTTAGGTGTTGTAGCGAAGAAAAAAAAAAAGAAATGTGTATGAAGATATGCAGACGAGGTTGAATAATTTGTGCAGGGAATATGAGGGTGACGTCGGACGTTTTCTCTCGGCAGTGGGCCACACTATTAGATTACGTGCCAATTAGTAGATAATAGATTAGGATAAGTTAGGTGTAAGTCTCTATATTATTATTATGATTATTATTATAATTTTAATGGGTATTACTATAATTGTGTGTATTATAATCAAATAACATAATAATAATGTATAATAATGTATATTATTATAACACTTTGTCTTCTGACATAAAATAAAGTTTGTACAAATTATTGTAGTAGTGGTTATTTTGGGATTTAATAAGTATTTATTTATTAAATATGTTAAATATTTATACCATCGGCTTTTTTTTCCGCCGGCTTTTTTTCCCCCGGCTTTTTTTTCCGCGGCTTTTTTTCCCGGCTTTTTATACCCCGGCTTTTTTTCCACGGCTTTTTATTCCTAGATTCGTTGTAAATCGAATTAATGCAATGCCCGACTGTTACAAATAATGATATGAAACAATTTCAAAGTATTGACGAAAATGCGAATTTAAACGGTACCCAGTAAATATCCAGTGAATTTACACAATATGCGGGTGTTGTTGCAAATCGAATTAATACAATGTGTAATTTCAAGCAACACCATACTATTGATTTAAATGCAGATCAACTAAGGAATTAATACAAAACCAGAATTAATACAATAGTCGAGTGTCGTTCGAAATAAAGTCAGCAGTTGGCAAACCTCTATTGCATTAAATAACGTTAGTGATTTTACCTTAAAACTTGGGGGGTTTGCTAACCTGAACTCCAAAACCACTCCTCAAACAATGGTAAAAACTCGATTGTTGATCGTATATCCTCAATTAGTAATTTTTTCAATGATTACAATGATTTTAATATTTTTATTTATTTATCTGTAAACAGCTTAAAAATGCTGTTTACTAACTAATTGTTTGATCTACATTTGCTGGTGTAACATGTATTTTTCTTGAGTTTTGGGAGTAACGGTGTTATGTTATTAATTATAGTTTAAACCGACCACCTGCTTTTAGTGTAATTGTTATAGATTAGATTATCTTAATATACTAATATATAACCACATTAACTTTTGTTAATTCTGCTTTAATAGTTTTACAATAGTGCTTTATTTGGGTCTGTACCTGTAAAAAAGTATAAAATAAATAAATAAAATAAATAAAAGTTTGAAAAATTTCGTCGCATTTTAATTTATAGTATTTTAGACATTTGCCCTCAAATACCTAAAAATACATAGTAATAAAAATTTCGCAGAAGTGATCATCACTAAATTAATATTACAAACTTTAATATAAATATGCCAACGAGCTTTCGGCTTTCGCATACGTCGCACCCGCAGTAAATCCATACATGTTTTTTAATTTTTAGTGCAAAAAATATTGTTCTTTAAATTTAATTAAGTACCAATTTTGTTAATAATTTTATATTTTGCATTCCGGCTTTCTTCCGCCCCTGGCGTCCAGGCGCCCGGATGCGGCGCACCCCTTGCACCCCCCCCCTTGAATCGGCCCTGTCTCCTGACGTGACGTAAAAATTTAAATTTGCGTTAACGTGCAAACCTTGTTCCCTAGGTAACCTTCAAGTATTTGTTCATTAATTATTAACAAGCAGAACAAGTGTTTTTCTATTCCTGTTAAGTAATACTTGATTATATATGCGTTTCTTTATAATTAATGCTCTTCATTACTCACGGGCCGCGACTTTTTAATTGCTGGTTGTGGTCATCAAATGTCATCATCATTTTTAATTATCATCATTTGTTGTTGATAATAACAATTATTATAATTCGCGGGTCTAAATCTGTTTTTTTTTATTAAATAAAAGTAAAACATGAATTCTGATTCTGTAAAAATAATGAAATTTGTATGCCACCTGAGATTTAAGAAGCGGCTAATATAACCACTATAAACTTATTGCCAGAAAAATTGTGAAAGAAATACCAGACGGCGTAAAAGGCCTTTATGGGTTGGCGAAACCTCAAGAACTTCAATTCATTCTCTGAAAATGTTCTTTTAGCTTATTTTGGAGAATGATCAGAGAAATATCAATTGTCATCGTTATGGGCGCAACATGAACTCAACATAAATAACAGCATCAACATAGAAAATTACTCAAAACTGCGTGCATTCTTAAAAAAACCATAACATTCACTCCAGATAAGATGAATAAGTTCATTAATAAAGCAACTGACAAAATATATCTTTCAAGAAAGGTGATAAATTCGTAAACTATAAACTTTCAGGTGCATAATACAGATATTTTAAAGGTTGCATTAATTATGGGAATAATGAGTGCTTGTAGTGCAAATGAACTGCGTTCAATCAGTATTGAAGATTTTCTAGACCTTGGATGGGCTATACTAGGAACTGTCCCAAAAACCAAAAGAAAAATTGTTCAAAAATTCACATTTTTACCCAAATTTGTAAAAAATATGCTGATCTACGTCCAACTAATATTGCATGAACTTCTTTTTTTATTAAATATTCGAAATGGTAAACGTATTGCACACTTTGTTTATTTTTCCAATTAATTCTAGCTTCAAAACTTTTAGGAAAATTCCAACTGCTACTATAACGATCACAAGATTCCCAAATAGGCTCCGCCACCACATAAAGTGACTAATCGTATCCTCACGGTGTTGAATATGTTGCGTTATAACTGACAATATTAAAAAGAAAGCAAACTAGATTTTGTAAGCATCGTTGTTGTAGCTTAGTATTAATTATTTCTAAAAATTAGTAGACAAAGTAATTACAAAAGTAAGCTGAAGAATAAACTGCCCTCTCACACGTTATCTAAAAAAAGTGTAAAGAATCTCATTTTGCTAACTTTTTTGATGAACCCATTTAAGCCACGAATTTTTACAGTTGTTTGCCTACTGAATAGAAAGGTATTAATTTGGAAACAAAATTCATAGAAGGTACCACAACGAAAATATGCATAAGAAGGCCAACAGGTTTTAGTTTAGTACTAGTCTTATTATCGTGTAGAATTCTAAAAATAACTCATGCGGCTAGTTCATAAACTAGCAATTTTTTGAAAATTTTCAAGATATAACATTCCCAATGTAACAGTATCATTAATACAGTATGGTGTTTTTAGCTGACGCAACTGGTTGTAAAACGAATAGTAAACGCGTTTGCTGGCCAGGGGATAGAAATATACTGGCGTGAAAACAAGATTTGTCCAACTGAATCAGAATATCTTCAAATGGTTTATAGAAGTATGTAAATATTATTCATTAAATCTCGCATGTATTGTAATGACTACTATAATAACCACAGCATTTTAATAGTCTGACCTAAAAGATAATGTTTGCATTTTACACCAAGCACCAGTGAACGGGAAGTTTTCGTGGGGTGCCTTGGAGTTAAAGTCATTGGAGAGTATATGCAGTTTTTTTTTGACTGGAGCCTATAAAACTTTTATTAAGAAAACAAAGTTACATAGGAAAACGGAGATTAGAATGATGACCGCCTAAAAGCCACAAAACTGGTTGTTTTGAATAAACTATAATTGTTAATTGGTATAACGATTTCAACAAGCTTTGCAATTTGTTGTGTCGTTTTTTTTCTTGTGCTTTCCACTACTTATACTCTTACCAACCACTTTTAGCAAATAATCAACTTACTTATGTTTACAGAAGCCAGCTTACCGTTCCTGTTAGTAGCAGACGCAATGAATACTTTCAGTGTGGGTAAACAACTCCATGCTGAAAAAATGCTAACAGCGTTAGCAGCATATGGCCAAATTTTTGATGATTACAACAATTTATGTAACGACGATGTAAGTTTTCTAGTATATTTTATGTTTGTATTATTCAATTAAATCTATGCAGTATTTCGACAACAAAGGTTTCTGCGATGGTATAACTGAAGGAAAGTTTAGTTTTTCTATTATGCATGCTGTTAATAATTTTCTAGAAGAAGGTAAGATTATAACAGGTATCCTTTTAGATAATAGCTCATTCTAGAGCTATTTGAAATACGTTTTTACAACGTGTCATTGGAAAAAAAAACCTTCTTAACAGCAAATAGATATCCTAGCTAAACATACGTATGACATAAGCAAAAAAAGTACTGCCTTTCTATCCTTGAAAAATGTGGCAGTTTCGAGTATACAAGAAATAAATTGAAGGAACTTCGAAGTATCATTTATGAGAGGCCGGCAAGCTGGACCCGAATCCAGCGTTCATACATTTTCTTGAAAAAGCCATTCCAAATATTGTTAATTATCACTAGTTTAAAAGAAAGTATTTTGTTTGACGGTCTATAAGCAATGGGGTTTTAAAAACATTTTTTTATGGTGTTACAGTTACATGTGGGTTTGTTAATGTTTCTATTGTTGTAGATATGTTATCCCAATCTGGCGCAACACATCAAAAACAACAATGAAGAAACTCCAAATAATGCAAAACAAAGTGCTCCGAATTGCAATTAAGTGCCCGTGGTTTGTTTGCAATACGCAAATACATGACGAACTAAGTGTTCCACTAATATCTGAGTTTATCCAGAAAACTACTGTGAAGTTCAAAACCTAGTTTTATCTTGCGGTGCTACTGAATTAAATCTGGGACAAAAAGATATCCACACGCGCCTCAAACGCAAACTACCCCAAGATTTAATCTAAAGCCTGTATAACTTAAAATTAATATTTAACGCGGAAACTGTACGACAGAGGTGTGATTAGTCACTTAATCCTCTCTTGATTATAAGTTAGAGTAGTAGTTAGATGTAAGTATACTAGATATTACTGTCGTATTTGCAAAAGTGGAAATTTTTAAAATTATAACGTTGTACATTTCACCGACGACATTTAGATTTCTAAATAAGCAAGCTATATAGACAACCCTCTATTCTATCCATCTAAATTCATATAAAGCGCTACAATGAAATTGTAGCCTTCAGAAAAAGAAAAAATCAAATTGTAGCCAATCTTCCGTTTTAACAGCCTACAAAGTTTAAAAAAATCGTGTGGGCAGTTTCTAAATAACATTTTTTTGAAAATTTTTACAATTTTGAAGAAGTGCCATTGCGATCGTTTTCAGATTTTTGAAATTAATTTTACTTCATCGTATAATACCTACAAAGGGCTCTCAAACAAGTTGTAGCCGATGCCGACAGACGACTACTTTTTGAGTAAGTGGGCGTTAAAATCGAGATTTTATAAAAGTTAAAAACGTGTCTAAACTTCCGTTTCCGGTTTCGGATTCTTTTGAAAAGCTCAACTAGAACTACAATTTTCGATATACCTCTTGATTTAAAATTTCATTAAAATTGTTCCAGTACTTTAGTTTTAGAGGCTAGAGGAAAATCACAAAGTTCGTTGAATATTTTTAAAGAATAAACAAAAATAAATACTGAATATAAAAAAAAGTAACAAGTTTGGAATATGACAAATTTCGCGTGAAAAGTTTGTCGCCCGAGCCGAAAGGCGGGGGGGGGGGGGTCCACGAGTGCAAAATGGCCATTCCAAACGTTTTCTACGACTATAAATTATTTAAGTCATTATATTTAGAAAATAAGAAAATTGTAAGTTTCCTATCTAAAATACGCTTTGTTTGTAACTGTCAACAAACCAAAAAACAGTTGATAGACGAGAGACGCAACCTTTATTATTCAGAACAGTGTTAGAATGAAATATTCTATAACAAGTGTAGAACGTAAGTTGTATCAGAATTCTTATATTCTAAAATAGTAGTAGAAAAAAGTTGTTTGATGACAGATTACTACCAGTAAGAACAATTCAGACATGCTCTGTCGTAACGGCAGTTGAATACTAATTTATAGCGGGGAAATCCAGAACGTGTACGGATGTAAATTAAAAAAAAAACTGTGGCAACCTCCACGGGACCTTCCTCGTATTTATAGAAATATAGGAAATTTTTAAAATTTTTTTTGTTATAAATTTGGAAATATTTTATTTATTCGAAAATTTTTAAATAGTACAAATTTTCCAAAATTTTTAAACATTTTTTAAAAATTGTCATATTTTGAAAATGAAAAATTTGAGTTGAAAATGTTTTAAAATTTTATAAATTTTTAAACTTGAAAATTATTGCAATTTTTGAGAACTTATATAACATTTAATAATTTTGAAAGTTCTTAAATAAAATATTTGAAAATTAGAAAACTTGAAAATTTAAAAAAAATTAAAAAATTTTGAATTTCTGTAAATATTCAAAAATTCAGAAATTTTTGAAAATTGTAAAATAATTTGATATCTTGAAAAATTGAATAGTAGAAACTTTTGAGTTCAAATTATTTTTTTTTAATTTTTAAATATTTTGTTTTTAGTATTGTTGTTTATTCTCAAAATAAACATGATTTAAGTTTTTTAATTTTAGGCATTAAATTAAAATATAATAGTTTTATTTACGCAAGTACGGCATTCTTCTTTAGCGCCGAGTGTTGAATTTCATAATAGATATTTAAATAGCAGTAAAAGTTATTCACGAAATGCTTAGTGTTATAAAAATGTGTACCATTTATGAGTTATTAAGTATGCATTGCAGCGAAATAAGAACTTCAAACTACTGAATTCCAATTAGCCTTAAAAATAATTTTATTTATTTATTTAATTTTTAAGCGGTTTTTCTGGACAATGGTTGTAAAGAGCTGTCGAACCACAGGACCTTCTTCGCATTTGTGAAAATTTTTGAAAATTTTTAATATATTTCGAAAATTTTAACAATTTTATGAAAATTTAGAAGAATTTTATATATCTCGAAAAAATTTTTAATATATATACAGGGTTATTCAAAAGAAAGGAAGAAAATTTGTATTTCTGTGGCACGTTGGTTTTTGAAAAAATGCTCCAACACTTAAACTGATTTAAATATATCTGCTTCTTTTGTTTTCCAGCGTCAAACTCCGCCCAGCGACCTTGACTTGATTCTTTTTAAATAGCGACTTATAATTTGCGTGGGCTCGTTGGAAAGCTTGCAAAAAACTACTTTGAAACCTATCATCATAAATGAACTGGGAAGGTTGTTTTTAATTTACAGAGGTTGAATGAAAAAATTCACTTTTGAAATTTTCAAAAATATTGAATTACTTGTTTTCAAAACTAGAAATAAAAATTGCGGGAATTATATTAACACAAAAATTGTAAATTTTTAATATTTTGTTAATATTGAACATTTTAGAAATTTAAAATTTTGAAAATTGCGGGAAATTATAAAAATTGTTTAAAATTTGAGTGGGAAATGTCCCAAAGTTTTGAAAATATTGTTTTGTGAAATTTTCAAAATTGACTAAATTTAAAAAAATTTTAAAAATGAAAAATTTGATGTATTTGTAAATTTTAAAAAATTTAAAAAATTTTGAAAATTGGAAAAATATGGAAAATCTTAGACATTTTTGAAAATTAGGAAAATCAAGCTTAAAATATTTTTGAAATTTTTATAATTTTCAAATTTTGAAAGATTTGGAAAATGATTCTAAAATTTAAAAAGTTTTAGGTTGAAAATTTTACACTTTAATAATTTTTAAAGATTTTAAAATATAGATAATTATTGAAAATTTTGAAATAATTAGAAATTTTGAAAATATGTATCTATTAAGAAATTTAAAAAATTTTGTTTTTAGTATTTGTTAATTGTAAACAATATTTATTCGTTTATTATTTGTTTATAGTCTTTATTGTTGCGATTATCCAATTACACTGTTCAGGTAAACCAAAAGACCAAAGGAAACGTGCAGTTTTTCATGCCGAATAAATAACATATTTACTGTTTTGCTCTAAAACAATTAGGAGAGCCAATATTTGCAATTATTGTTTAATTTTACACGGGGAAGTCTGAAACATGAATCACCCACGTGCAAACGATACGGTAACTACGCATAAGCCAGAAACTATAGCAAAACAAATTAAGGTTGTTCAGCAAAGCAGGTATTTTAATCAATTTTTTGTCACTTTTTTTAAATTTTATATTACGTATAAATCGAACTAACGCTACTTGTCAGTTGGTAAATTATGGGAATGAGCTGTAAGACGTCTTATATTGTTGAATTTTAATATTTATGCGCTAATAGTTGGCGGGTACACACTAATAACGTTATTTTGTTAGTTTCATTTGTATTTTAATTTTATTAACCAAAATACTATAAGCAGGTAAACAATATACAGAATACTCGAAGAATTCCAAATACCTAAGAAACCAATAACAGTGATTAAGACTACCCCTGATGAAACATTTGTGCAAGAGAAAGTCATCAGAAATGGCGCAAACAATCAAAGGCTTCGGACATGGGGAGAGTTTACTACCGGTACTGTTTGACCTAGCCTTAGAAAAAAAAGTAATCAGTGGAATAAATAGCAACCCAAACAGCACCAAATACAATAAAGCAACACAAATCTCATATATGCCGACGACATAAAAGTTAAGTGCGAAAGAACTTTTTACAGAATTGGACTATTATCAATTTAGTTTTTTTAAGATTTAGTGAATGTTCCGGATTGTTTTTAATTTTTAATTTTTTCTCTCGTGTAACTGGACATATCTGGTGCAAGAATGAGGTTTTATACAATGGGGCTCGAATACGGAAGCTTCAAAAAGCAAATGAGTTAATCGGCTAAAAAGAACCTTACATTTACATCGATGTCGCTACAAGATTTTGAAAAAAAAAAGGACCGTCGAGGGACAGCGACGCATCGACATCTTTCGAGCAAACCCAATCTGGCATCAGTTTAACTAATGTTGTATAGATAAAACTAAAGATCTAGGTATCCAAGTATAGAACACATTAAATAGCAACACGGCCTGTCATAAATCGAGCCGAATTACTCTTTAAAACGAAAGTTAATTGTTGCCTGCATGAAGAATAATTAAAGAAATGAGAAGTTTTATTGTTGCTTGCAGATGAATTGTTAAATATCTCACCACTTGTTGAAATAGGTTCTTTATTTTAAAACATTTAGTACAATACACAAAGTGCAGTTTCAAGTTTACTAAAACCTAATGTCTTAAAATATTGTAGGATCTATTGTTCAGTAATTATTAAAACAACACACTGCATATTGCTAAAAAATTACAACAGTTGAAGTAGTTTAGATAATGCAATAACGAAACTTAGCCTGTTGCTGTAATCATTAAAGCATCACATCGCTTATCGTTGAAAAAATTAAAACAATACAGCATGTGTCGATAATATAATGTAAATGTGACAAAAACACAAGTTTTAATTTTTCAATTTTCATTTATTGTACCTTTGTTTGAATCGATATTATTGCAAAATAGACTGCCATAAGCAGAACGCAAAGAGCTTTAAAATGAGGGGTCACGAGACACCTCCTTCGACCCCTATTATTTTTCAATTTGACGGCGGTAAGCGTCACGACGCCGTTGTACTTCAATTATTTGTGCGCAATAAATTAACGTTTTTGGTATTGTTTATGTTCCAAACATCTTTGATAGAAAATAAATCATTCAAAAGTTAATAAGAAGTGGAGGGAGTGGGGCCACTTTATAGACGCACTATATATACCTATATAAATAAATATTCCAAATTATTGAATTAAATTTTCAAACTGCCGATCAAAATAGTAAAAGTTAATACGAAATAAAATTATAATTCTATATTTATAAAACCTTTAAAACTAGCCAAAACATGCGCCCCTGTGAAAATTCCATGACTTACTATTACTAGATATATTTACATTGAAAACAGATTGCTTGATTTTTACTTTATATGCATTAAGAGAAAGTCAAATTAATGGCGACAGTATCAAGGCATCATTTTATATCTGGGTTTTAGAATAATAACAACTCACTGTTAAAAAATATCAAGCATTTACCTACTGTAACATCGAATAATATTATGCAGCTGACAGGTATTATTAGAAATTAGAATCTCAGCAACCCTTTTACAATAAAACACGAAAACGCCTGGGACATAAACTAAACTAAAACGGACAGACAAGGCACCAAATGCGTCGTTTTCCCGCCTGCAAAACAGTCGTGCCAAATCACACGAATTAAAACAATACATAGCGTTCTATACGGCTGTGTATAGTTTAAATAACGTCATTTCAGCAACACACGATGTAATCTAATGTTTTAAAACAATAAATAGCGTTCTAAGTCGCTATGTATTGTTTAAATGACGTCATATCAGCAACACACGATGTAATTTAATGTTTTAAAACAATAAATAGCGTTCTAAGTAGCTATGTATTGTTTAAATGACGCCATTTCAACAACACACGATGTAATTTATTGTTTTAAGACAATAAACAGCGTTCTAAGTCGCTATGTATTGTATAAATGAAGTCATTTCAACAACACACTATGTAATTTAATGTCTTAAAACAATAAATAGCGTTCTAAGTCGCTATGTATTATTTGAACGACGTCCTTTCAGCAACACACGATGTAATGTTTTACCTTTACAGCAAAAGGCGACGTATTGATTAAAATGATAATACTGAATTAAAAAGTAAAACGCAATAGACACACGGTAATGTTAAAATTCGCTATTTCAACAATACACGATGTGTTGTTTTAAGTATTGCAGCGATAGGTAGCGTGTGCTAGAAATAAATTAAGAAATAGACAGCGTGTAACTAAAGATGATAACTGATTTATTTCACAACACGCGATGTGATGTTTAATACCATTGCAACAATAGGTAGTGCCTTTGTCACATTTAAAGCTGTATTGTTTTAATGTTACAACGATAAGCGATGTGCACTTTGTGTATTGTATTAAATGCTTTACAATAACCGTGACGTTGTTTTAATTCCAGTATTTTCAGCAATACGCGCTGCAACTGTATTTAAAGCGCAATTTCTGTTTCTAACAGAACCCATTTCAACAAGTGGTGAGATATTTAACAATTCATCTGAAAGCAGCAATAAAACGTCTCATTTCTTTAATTATTCTTCATAGGCAGCATTTAACTTTCGCTTTAAAGAGTAATTCGGCTCGATTTATGACAGGCCGTTTTGCTATTTAATGTGTTCTATACTTGGCTACTTGGATCTTTAGTTTTATCTGTACAACGTTAGTTAAACTGTTGCCAGATTAGGTTTGCTTGACAGAAGTCGATGCGTCGCTGACCCTCGACGTTCCTGGTTTTTTGAAATCTTCTAGTGACATTGATGAAAATTTAAGGTTCTTTTTAGCCGATTACTCTTTTGCCTTCTGAAGCTTCCATATTCGAGCCCCACTTGAATAATTACAGCTACAGCTTGAGTCTTGTTAATATTATTATTGCATTATCTAAACTACTTCAACTGTTGTATTGTTTTAGCAATAGGCAGTGTGTTTTAATAATTAGTAAACAGTAGATCTTACAATTTTTTAAATCATTAACTTTTAACAATTTAAACAAACTTTGTGTATTGTGTTAAAAGCTTTAAAATAACTGCGGCATTGTTTTAATTCCAGTATTTTCAGCAATACGCGGTGTAACGGTAGAGATATTTAGCAATACATTTACAAACAACAATAACACTTCATGATAACATGATAAAAGTAAACATACAACAATTAGGAAAAAAGAATTGTACTTGGTGTCTTCAAGTGAAATCACAATACTAGGAAACCTAAACAGTCGTATAGGAACTAAAATAAACGATGCAGTAATAGGGCTATATGGATATAAATGACAACGGCGAACGCTTGATAGATGATGTGAATATAATTAAATGAAATTACAAATACGTTCTACAAACAAAAAGATATTCACAAATACACATGGGAACAACGTACTAGACAATTAAGATGAATCATAGAATATGTTATAGTAACACAAAACATGAAATTACAAATACAAGATGTCAGAGTACAGAGAGGTGTAACCTGCGCGTGCGACCATTCGGAATAGGACGTTTCGCCGACGCCGTCGTCGTTTCGCCGCCGCCGTTACGCCGTCGCCCGTTTTGCCGTCGCCCGTTTAGCCGTCAAATATTTTTTGTTTCGACCTCTCCAGTTAATAATTTTATAGATTTCTTTAAATATCAAAAACCACATAACATTAAGTGTTCTCTGTGCGAAGCCATTAAACAATTGTGTTTAATTTAAATATTTGGGCATTTTTGTAATAGGTATTGTAATTAATTTATTGTTTAGTTAATAAATGTATTTAGGCGCTTAATGTTGAGTTTTTGATTTAATTTTTTTTAGGTTAGGTTAGGTTAATAATACAATTAATAAATATGTATTTATAACTTTTATAAAGAGTAAAATTTAAAAAAAATTAATAATAAAAAACGTTTCCATTTATTTCGTATTTTTTGGGAAACATTGTATATTGGGTTGACGGCGAAATAGCCGATGGCGAAACGGCGACGGCGAAACGGTCGACAACGAAACGGCGATGGCGGAACGGCCAACGGCGAAACGATCGACCGACGGCGAAACAACCGACGGCGAAACAACCGACGGCGAAACGACCGACGGCGAAACAGCCGACGGCGACGGCGAAACAGCCGACGGCGAAACAGCCGACGGCGACGGCGGAACGGAGACAGCGGACCGGCGGCGGCAAAACGTCCTAGACGGCCGACCATTACCTAATAAAAGCCAAAATATTTGTATTATGGTGGCGAAACACAAAGAAAAATGGTGCAATTAGAAATCAAGCAGATGGTGAACATGTAGAGTACTCTAAATATAACCTCGATAGTCTAGTACAAGAAAGTAGTAAATACTCATACCAGCAGAGACTAGACTAAATGGGGACGCTGCTTTGTATCCACGAGTCGTGGTAGCCACGACAGTAAAATACTGAAATAAAATTTTAAAAATAATTTTGTCGATGTGCCCACTGTAATATTTAGCATAAAATGACAATTGTCGATGTATCCACGGGTCGTGGTAGCCACGACAGTTAAATAAGAAAATAAAATTTTATTTAACTACTGTCGTTGTGCCCACTGCTAACGTTGTTGTATTTATTAAATGTACTTGCTCTCGATGTATCCACTTGCAACTTTTAGTTAAAATAGGCCTTTGGCGAATAGTCCACAGTGCGTCGTAACAACGCCAGTTTCTTGCTTTCTTTGTAATAAAATTATGTTTTCGAAGATTCTAATGTTGTGTTATATGTATAAATGGTTGCCTACATTTTTAATATACCAGCGAACCCCAAGAAACTATGATTATATGGGAATTACCTTTTTAGGTAATCGATACCTTAACTTTAACTTAATCTAATGCTACCTGCGTCAAGCGGAGATACTTATTACTTTATTTAAGTTATTTTATTATGTGTACTAATCTCTTCTTATTTATAAAAATTTCTTATTATTGTAATATCAGTTAACGTACAAAATGAGGTTTGACGTAGCACAGGGTGCGGTGGCGGGCTCGCAAGTTGTATTTTAAAAGCTGCTAAATTTGTCTCCTGTAAATGAAGATTTTGAATCTAAGAAAAAAGTTTTGATAACGAACCTGCTGAAAATGTCATAAAAAATCCTTTGATAAAAAAATAGATAAAATGCTGTAAAAAGCCGACCAACGCATTTTAATTATTTGTTTTAGCATTGATAGTCTTAGCTTGTCGGCTGCTTGGGGTCCTTCCTGGAATTGTTTTTTTAAAAGAGTGTATAGCAGAATAAAATAACCGTTTATATCCATACGTTGTCGGTCGAAAATTTAGGGGGTTTGTTAAAATGTAAAAACTTTAAATTATAGTTGCAAAACATGATATTCTATAAATAATACTATTTTCTGAATTCATGTTATTTAGTTTCCGTGTCTTATTTTAAATTTGGAAATAATTGTATTAGGCTGCACTCGAGGCAGGCAATTAATGGCGATAATCCTGAGTCACTTTAATCTCTGTTAATAACACCACCGAACTGCACGCAAGTTACTCTTCACCATAAGACCGCAGATTGATCGAATCACCTTCCTGTCTTGCGTATACATGAAAGAATATGTAATACATTAAATCATTTAATTTATTGTCAAATATAATATAAAAATGGGCTCAGTTTCGTAATTACGATCTTCTGATTTTCTTGAAATAACATTTATTTAAACGGCATTATATACTTTTGCAGAATTGCGAGAGAAATTTTATCAACCAACACTTAATTCCGCGGCGTTCTTTACCGCCGGCACTTTTTCTGCCCACCACTTTCACACTGCACTGTGAAGCGCCAGTACAGTTCTGATGGACTGTAAGTTCACGAGATTTATAAAATTGGTAATTATTTATCACCAACAAAGTATTTCCTGGTTCGCTTAACATTAGTTGAACGTCTTCTATTTCTGATATACGGTTTTAACACGTACTGCTATAAAACTGATATTGTTTAAGAAATTAAAGAAATCCATTAGTTAGAATTATCTGTTTGCGTGCAGTTGAATACACCGGAAGTTTAGGCGGTTCTTTTTTCGTATTTGGGTTTAATTAGCCACATAAAAAACATGTTTTTTTTGTTTTAAATAAAATAAAACGATTCTTTTCAACCCCGTTAACGATTAACTAACTAATCATTGGTTCATGTTAATCAATAATCAAATATTTAACTGCTGGCTAAAAAGTTTAGTAAAACCGGACGTAAGTGTACCATCTTGCAAATTAATTAACCCGCAAAATTTTAGAAAAACCATGTGACCTGTTTTTTGGCAATATTTTCTTTGTTGAACACAGTTTGATGTTTTTACCTACAGTTCTCGTACAACGTTTCATAAACATAAATAAATTATGTGTACTTTCTGGGAATTTTCAAAACTATTGGTTTTATAACTTGCAGAACAGATGTTTGGGATTCTCACGCGTAAACACAATAGACGCAGTAGGCAGTAAAGACCGGCGGCGGCACCTGATTGCAAGTGATGTAATGCCGCTTAAGTACCCACTACCTGTTGGCATAGAAATATAATTTCACAGATAATTTATTTAAAATATTTATAAAATACCAAAATCGTTGCAAATCTTTATATCTTTCTTTTAATTTGATAGCTACTAATTCTAAAACTCGGTAGCTGCAAGGAACAAATTATAAAAATCACTGCATGTTCACTTGTTCAGGTACTGGTATTATTCGAATAAAGTGGGCAAGTAATAAAAAAAATTTTACTTGAAGCTGCTTATCTACCTAGACCACGGCTTAGTTCCCGCAGTCTAGGTGCCTTTATTGTATTTCTAGAAAAAGCATAATGGCCGGGAATTACCACGAAAGTGGAGACCTCCGACCTGTTTCTTTTAAATAGTTTCATAACGGGTTGACCTACAGAGTTTAGATTTTATAAGTGTCTTTCTATATTTAAGAGTAACAAAAATCATAAGTTTGAATGATTAGTTAGCTAATCATAGCTTTGACAAACCTTATAAAAAATAAACGAAATTTTCAATTTTCAGTTTTATTATTTATTTTACATGTTTCTCGCTAATGCATTATTCAGACACTTTTTACCCTTAATATATTTCTTTTATCACATTTCATGTAACAGCTTTTACGGTTAATTTTCGACTGTCAATTTTATTTTCTTACGGGTGGACAAGCATTTTTTCCATATTTAAATTAAACAGAGTGTTTTTATTCTGATTTCAATGATGTATCACACTTCGCAGTTTGTTTTAGTTTTAAGTTTATTATTAAAAAAAAATTATTTAGAAGGCCATGGTAACGTTACGCCAATAATTGATTTGGGTAACGGCCAAAAAATTCAAACTAAAAACATTCACAAAAAAATCCAAGTAAAAGAAATTCACGAAGAAAATCAAAAAAAAAATAAAATTTTTATTTTTATAAGTAAAGTTGACAGCGCAAAAACGTTTTTTCAAAAACTTCTGGGAGGCGTCAGAGTAAAATTTGGGAGATTAGTAAAAATAGTATATTATTTTATAAGGAGTAGAAGTGCTACTTTTTGTGGCGAATCAGTAGGCTTGATGAGCCCCAAAAAGTAACTTCTACTCCAAATAAAATACGCTATTTTTTCTTCAAACGTCGAAAATATTGAATAAAATGATTAAATTTTAGTGAATTTGAAAAAAAAAATAAGAACTTTCTGAGGCGATAGAGCTTGCATGCAGCAACAAATTTATTTTTTATTAATTTCCCAAATTTTACTCTGACGCCTTTCAGGAACTTTTGAAAAATTTGAAATTGATTACATATTTATTCATAAACGCAAACGCCGATTGTTATAAACCTTTATACCAGTTTGATAAACTATTTGAAGTACCTTATTAGGATCAGCAAGACTTTTTAATTATTTTTGAAGTTAAGAAAAAAAACGGTACTTTTTATTATCAACAACGCGTTCTTCGGCAGTTACGTTACATTAACTACGGCTGTTAATTAGTAAGTAGCTAGTACCTGGAAAAGCCAGAAACCATTGTGTTATTTTTAAGTTACTTACTCATTTACGTCACATCCCTTTAAAAGGGTAGCCAGGTAGTTTGAAATATGCTAAAACGGACGAGTTGTTCACAAGCAGCAACCAGCTACAGTATTAATGCAAATACAATAAACCAAAAAATCGTGTAATCCGTATCACTTAAAAAAGGACTTGATCTTGTCTTGATTCAAGAAAAAATCAATACAAGAATGTCCAACCAGATTTCAAGACAAGACAATGTTATCAAGAAACAAGTTTCTTGTCAAGAAATCTTGATTTCTTGTCAAGAAATTTGGATTTATTAGCTTTTTATTTATTAGTACAGTGCTTACATACCTACACTTTTATATTCTTGCACTTCTATAGATAAGTATTTTTTAAGTTGGGAGTAATGTAATAATCAATATAAAAAATTATTGCTTCTAAACTGGACATTGGAGAGCGTTAATATTTTAGGTGTGAATAAATTTCCCCAGAGAAGTTCTAAATATGCAGAAATATACAGGTCATTCCATTAAAAATAAATTAGTTTCGGCGTGCCACACTTTTTTGAAGTGAAGATTTGCAAATAATTTATAGAAATGCGCATTTACCCATAATATAAATCTGTACTCAAAAGATTTTTATTTCTGCTACGGTGTATGAGATATGGAAGACGACGCACTGTTGCAGGACCCTGTAGTGTACTTAATATACAGGGTGAGTTTTTTTTGTGTTCACTACAGGGATATCGGAAACTACAGCAGATAGAAAGACGGTTAAATGGGAAAAGTAGTGCAGATTTACAAGCCTTATTTAATGCTGTTTTTTTTAATGCATGGCCTACTAATATTATTTTCAAAAATCTGAATTTACCATTTTCTTTAAATTCTTCTAGTGTTCTTATTATTTGAGATAGAAAAAAATTGTTTAGATAAAAGTTTTAGATTTTTAATTTTGCTTTTTGTTTTCGAGTTACATCATAAAGTTGTGTTTTTTTAAATGTAAATCATAGTTGCCTATGAAGCCATTAAAAAGATTATTTTCTTCTGATTTCAACGATATAACTTGTTACAATTAATTTTTAAAATAAAAAAATTATGAGCATTTTTCGGTTTTATCACATGATAAAACATAGTTACACATGAAAAACAATTGACAAATGAAAAACAATTGACCAATGAAAAACCATTGACAAATTAAAAGCAATGGAAAAATGAAATATTAAGTCTAAACAAATTTTTAGTTCACTAACAAACAAGCACATCAAGCTTTCCGGGGTTAGCAAAGAACTCATCACAAAATTAAAACAAAGGACACACAGACTCAGAATAGTCTCAAAGTAAACGTCAAAGTTATCCCATTTTTATTAATTTGTCATTTGCTCTTCATTTGCAATTGTTTTTCAATTGCATTTTTAAATTTTATCACGTAATAAAACATAAGCTAAAACTAAAAAACAGCTGCAAATAAAAAAATAAAACAAAACGCTAAAGACAAATCACAACTGCTGAGCTACAGCTGTAATCTGTTAAGCAACACTAAACGGTCGTGTCATCAATTATTGTTTATTAGGCCGGGGAATCCCCGAGAATCAAGAAATTGCAAGATTCTTGATTCAAGACAAGAAATACACTATCAAGAAGTAAAGAAGACAAGAAACAATAAAATTCTTGTCTTGATTATCAAGACAAGACAAGAAATAGCCATCAAGACAAGATTTCTTGTCTTGATGCAACACTAATTCACCATCAATATAATGATGTGCTTGTGCATATATATCTCTGAATGGTGTCAGGTTTGCGGTTTTTTCGTTTTTTTCCGGTTTTTTTTTCTGCAATGGTACGCATACGCCTATTTAAGAATGTACTGTGTACACTAGTAGGTATTAAGCAGTACAGAAAGTTGTTGAGAGTTAGATTTCGTACGAAACGTGTTCAGCGAACTATATTATCTACATGGCTAATTAGAAAAACAAGTACTATTTATAACAACGCAACATTGAAATCTTTTTAAACGTGATATATTATTACACAAATATAGACAAAAAACGGGGTAAAATTAAATTTCCAAAATGTTCTAACTTCGAAGTTTCGAACAGGGTTGCATAAAAATTCCTAACCCAAAAAGACCTAGCGATTAAAACTCATAAAAATCCACGATAAAAGCTCTCGCCTTGTAAAATATTGAGCAGCATGCTCAACAAATAACTACGCTAAGAAGACTATGGATGCAGCACTGCTGTACTATAAACATAATATAGCAATGAGGCGTACATGGCCTTCTTGACTTTGCTTTTTGTTGATCGCGTGTTAGAATTTAAAAAAATAAACTAAATCAAAAGTACAATTTTTTCATATACATATATTTTTATTTGGTTATAATAAATATATTATTACAATAAATCGGTTATTTATTTACTATAGTCCCACATTCCAGGTAAAGCATTAACTAAAAAAAAACAGTAAATACCTACATCATTTTAAAGACAACATTTCTGTGGCTAATTTTTCTGTTCTTTCTGGGGACTAAAGGAAAAGCATCAATAATCTGAGAGGTATCTTACCTAAATTCTTTAAAATTGACGGAACTAAGATTATCGCAGTGGAATAATTCCTTACTTGGTTAAACATAGGAATTCTACATATTCGATTATTGTCCCAGCCCTATTTGCTACTGTAGATGGTTACATCGTAATCGAAATGTGCATTTAGCATTAACTATATAATAAATTTATGAAGAAAGGCTTTAAGTTTTATTTTATAATTTATCCATATTCTCCATATAACTCACAACATTGGTTATTCCTAGTAATGCTTAATGACGTAACGACTTGAACCCCTTGTAATCCTTCTTTACAATTCTAGGTAGGTATGAATTTACGAAGGATGCAAATATTTAAATATTGAAGAATGGTAGCTTTTACAGGGTAATTTTAAAATAACAAACTCCCGAAATTCTAAACTATCCCTAATTTCCTACACTGTCTAAGCGTAAACTTCACAACGGGGAGCAGAACAAAGTCGAGGAAAAAAGCCACGGCAATAAAGTCTGAAAAAAACAGCTGAGAAAAAAAGGCCGAAGGAAAAGAAACCGAGGAAAGCAAAGCAAAGGAAAACGAAGTTGAAGAAGAAAAAAACAAACTAAAAATTAAAGTAAAGCTGTTCTTACTTACTGTGTATTAAATTTTTTATTAGCACAGCAAAATGGAAAAGAACCGAAACTCCAAACAAGTACCACAAAAACTTAGAAAAGTACAGAAAAAACAGGAAAATTTTCTCAAAAAGCCAAGTTACTTGTTTTTTCGAACCAAACATAAGTTTTTCTTAACCCTGTAAACAAACATAAGTAAATAATAATATAATAAATTAAAATTTGTTTAATTTCTCAATAGTTAAAAAAAATGTAGTCAGTTGATATCTAAACTATATTGCTTAAAATGCGTTTTTTTAAGTTTTTGTAAAAAAGATCTTAAAATTCCCATTTCAATTGACGATAACTAGTTTTTAAATATAAGTTGTGATTTGTCTTTTCTCAAATACAAAATAACGCCAAAAGTCAAATATCAATAAGATACAAAAATAGGATTTTTATTGACTTCTTAATTTAATTATTTTTATTTCGAAAAATTAATTTATAATGAATTTCTGTTGTTTATTTTTATTTCTAAAAATATATTAAACCCTCATTTTCAGACCTTTATGATATTTAAATCTACGAATTTTCTCCCACTCAAGGAAATGTGAAATTACAATTCATAGAAATGTAACTTTTTATTTGAAAAACTAAAAAAGAAATTGAATCGAAAGGTTCCGAAACTATTACTAACTGAAAAAGAAACCGTAACCGAATCTAAATCGTTGCACTAATAAAATAATATTCTGACAGGTCAAGTACAAAAAATTAAATAAGCAGTTCTGTAGCATGGTAATGGTAAGCGTGACAGATATAGTCGTTTTAAAAGCTGTGTTTTGTATGAACTCGTATTAGCTAGAAGGAAAGACCGCTTAGTAATAATCGCTTAAAAACCAACCGCCACAGTTATTGCAACACCCGCTCAATATCACACCTGTAGAGGGCGCAAATATCAGTGAATTTACAACCCTCCACAAATGTAGTCAAACCGTTGAAATATACACACCTGACATCCTACTACTACTGTGGAGGATTTTCTTTTTTTTGCACTAAACTAATAAACAACCCGTCAGAATTCGGTTTCCGAAGAGAAAAAATTGTGGAGGACTGAAAAATCCTCCACTATTAGAGGATCCGCCACAGTCTGGTTGTATTCATGTAAAAATCGTCACAGTTAATGTAAAACCTACACACCCAAACACACACACACACAGACATTTATTAAGACCACTTTTTTGGGTTCCTTAAGCCCCAAATATATATTTCCGTTAAAATCTAGATTTCGAAAGTTTTCATGAAATTAATATTCCATATTCCGAAGTAAAAACATAAGTTTGTTACAGGGATAACCGTCAATATGTTCAAATACCATCGTGGGCACATTGACAGTTTACCATAATTAATTAATTAGGTAATATATTGCCAACAACTGGCGTAGTTACCACGCATCTTGGGCACATCGCCTAATACTTATTTTAACTAAACTTGTCGAGTGGATACATCGACAGCAAGTATATTTAATAAATCCAACAAAGTTAGCAGTGGGCACAAAGACAGCAGTTGAATAAAATTTTATTTTCTTATTTAACTGTCGTGGCTGCCACGACCCGTGGATACATCGACAATTGGCATTTTAAGCTAAATATTACAGTGGACACATCGACAGCTTTGTGTTTAAAATTTTATTTCATTATTTTACTGTCGTGGCTACCACGACCCGTGGATACAAAGCTGGCGACCCGACCAAATCTTAGATAATTCCATTAATCAGTCTTTTAAACAGAAACATGAGAATATAATCAGAAGATGAAATGAAATTAAACCGTGCGTATTGCCAACCGTGTTGGCTATTTGCTGAACAAAAACATTGTTCTCAAGGTTGGATCGACGGAGTGAAGCACTAACCTAAGGAAAATGTTTGTCAAAGTCGTCGTCTTCAATAATAAAAGAAAGCATAATTAAATTACGTTTTTTGGTGCAATTTTAAACAGCTCAAGTTGTTTAGAAATATTTCGCTTGCAGTGCACCAACTGTCAAAAGTCGTTGTAAAATGAATAAAGTTGTAAAAAATTTCTTACAAAATTAAAAAAGAAAATGTAATACGTTCAATAGTTTCCGAGATAGGACTGCTCGAAACTAAATTTCTGGCAAATTAAAAAAACTTCTTAAATTCTGAAATTTTAAAAATTACGTTGAAGCTTTGTGAAATTTTAAACATTTTTGAAATTTTGATTATTTAATGGAAATATTGAAAAAATTGAAATTTCAAAATATTTAAAGATTTTGAAATGTGAAAATGTTTGAAATTTTGAAGATTTTTGGAAATTTGGAAATTTTTGCAATTTTGATAATTTGCAAAGTTTTGAAAAAACTTTTGAAATTTGAAATTTTGTTTTTTCCCCAGGTTTTGAAGCAATTGAGTAGTTTTATGATATTTTGTGTTTTCTAGTTGCAAACAATGTTTGTCCGTAGGAACGTCAAAATTGAATTATCATGTTTTTGACACCTTTGGGGCTTGGTCTTTTTCGACTCGAAATGGAAACGCTCTATAGGTTCTTTTCTCAATTTAATGTTGTTCCCAATGTCATTTAACAGGTTCATGCCGATTTTGAGTAAAAATTCGTAACGTTTTGAAAAAACAAAGAAATTAATAGTGGGGGTGACCGGGGGTGGTAAGAAGGTCGCGCTTGTGCAAATCGGCTATACGAATAGAAACGTAGAATACGAATCTTAAGTTACTTTTTGAGCGCGTTTATATTGTGGTAGATCGCCACTCCCGGATCAATTTTTTAAGCAGAAGTCTGGTTCTGCGATATATGGTGTTTTCTAGACTCAACCAATGTTTATCTGTTGAAGTCTCAAAATCTTCTTCAGAAGAATATTAAATGTGTTGTGCTATGCTATGAATATGCTTTCCAATTGCACGTCTTACTCTTGTATGCGAACAGTTCTTCTGCAAAACATTAAATGATAAACTTTTTGTCATACCTGTAATTAGAAAAAAAATAATCCGATTTATATTTAAAAATTCATAAAAAATAATAATTATAAAATTGTCTATTATAATACAGGATGATAACAACATAAACCTACCAATAGCAACATTATTATTTTATAAATTATGCTGTGCTGTATTAAAGAAAAGTGACCATCCGTTTCAGATCTGAGATCACATTGCCATTAGTTAATTTTATAATGTCATTTTACCTTGAACTAGATTGACGTAAACATGGTTTGGGTAAATAAAAGCTTTTAAAGAATGAAAAAGCAGTTTTAGTAAACAGGTCTCTAGACCATAAATTTCGGGGGGCTTTTTTGTCGGATTTATGTTGGAAAAATGTTATGTTCTTGTTAGTAAAAACCAAGGTTCAAATTACGCAATAAATTAAAATACTTGTGCTGTACCATGAATTATTTCAGTAATTTCAAGGTCTTCATTTGCATTTATTATTCTTTTTTTTTTCACGTCTGTTGTAAATATAAAACCTTCTTTACAGGTTGTAGGGTCATTTTCTGGAACGTACGGTATGTCACGTGAAAGAAACTATACGCTACAGTCAGGACAGGAGATGGGGGATTCCGGGGGGCGTAACGTTTTGACGAGCGAAGTTGATCTCACCTGAGACCGTTGGTAACAAAACGGAACAACACACTCGGAACTACCATCCCCTTTTTGCATGCCCCATTTTTTTTGCTCCGTGGGAGATATTTATGTCATAATTGTCAGGAGGTACACACTAAGAATGTGCTATTTTTGTGTGTACTTGAATTATATATCGTACAACAAAATGTTACCTCTGAATGAATTTGGAGCAAAAAGTTTCTTTCGCTTTGAGCTTACTTGCCGATATATGAGTTATGCCTAAAAGAATAATACTTTTATGACAAACATTTTTAACTTGAGCTTTTTTTTTTACAAATAATCAGATTTAAGGACCTTGAGAGACCTATAAAGCGGACGCTGCAGAGATGTCTGTGTGCCCGTACGTACTTAACGAGGAAAAAGCAAATTTGGCTTAAAGATTAGTAATTACAATGGGATGACACTGCAAAAGGATGAGGTTGGTCAGCTAAAAAAGGCGGGAGAAGGTAAGGGTGGTCTATGTCAAAATATAGCACTCGAAAAATAACCCTAAATTTGTATTCTACACATATAGAATAGCCAATCTGCGCAAACGCAATCTCCCTATCACCCTCATTGCCCTCTCTATTAATTTTTAATTTTTTTTTTAAGTTTGCTAAATTCCGCTTCAAAATCTGTATGAGTACGTTAAATGACAATAGAAACAAACTTTCTATTGGGAAAACACCACTGAAAGGTTTTCTTTTGGTCGTTTACCTGAACAGTTTAATTAAGTGATTACAAAAATACGGCTATCAGCCGAAGGTTTATAGAACGAAAAAAAATCGATTTTGAGATTTCAATGGATAAACATTAGAAAACACAAAGTATTACAAAAGCGGGCGACTGCATTAAAACATAAGAAGATTGGGGAGGGGTGCTTACTTCACTATAGACGTGCTGGGAAAGAACTTTAGAACAGTATTCTACACATGTCGAATGGCCGATCTACGCAAGCCCGATTTTCTTACCACCTCCCACTGTCCCCCCAACAAATTATAGATATTACAAAAATGTATAAATTTCGGCTTTAAAGTCGGTACAATAGGAACAATTTTCCACTAAGTCTGGGAGCTTTTCTTTTGGTGGGTTACCTGAACAGCTTAATTGGATAATTACCAAAATAAAGAATAGAACCAAATAATGAAATCGATTTTAGATTTCAATGAATAAATTAAGTTTTCAATTAACAAATACTAAACTCAAAAACATTTCCAAATTGTCAAAAAATTCCGTACAATTTTCATAATTTTAAATTATTCCAACATTTTCAAAAATTAAGTTTTAAAAATTTTTTTAAATTTTCGAAATTTTTAGATTTTAAAATATTTTAAATTTTTACATATTTTTAGATTTTCCAAAACTTTCAACATTTTTAAAAACTTTTAAAATGTTGTCTTTTAAATTCTTCGAATTTTAAAAATTTTGTAAAACTTTTTCTATATTTTATGTTTATTTTTAAATATTCAAATTTTGTTTTTAATTTTCAAATACTTAAAAGCTTTCAAAGCTATTAAAGTGTCCAAAAATTGTCAAAATTTAAGTATTTCAATTTCAGAAATTTTTATAATTTCAAAATTATTTCCATTTTTAACATTATTTAAATTTCCTGAAATTTTCTGCAATTTTAATAAGATTTTCAAAATTTTTTTTTACAAGCTTTCAAATACTTAAAAACTTTTATAATTAACAGCTAGGCTTCCGGGTTGGAGCCGCGTCATCGGTGCATGAACTGCCGACGTTTCGTCCTCGGTTCCAGGGCTGTGGTCACTTTGGGATCTGGAACACAACTGTGTTGTGTTATAACTCGATTACCCCAGGTGGGTAGGGAATCCCAGACTCCCACACCGGTCATCCGGTCCGCCCCATGGATTCTGGGGGGGGGGGGGGGGGGGGGGTTCAAAAATTCGTTAAAAGTAAGAGAAGCTGACTGTATCAATATGAACATTTGCACATTAAATGTAAAAACTCTGCTGTCCGAGGACAGAATAGCACACCTAGAACAAGAGCTGAGAAATGTCAAATAGGATTTCATAGGTATGAGCGAGGTGAGAAGGAGAGGAGAAGAAGCGCTGAGGCTGGGATCAGGAAGGCTATTATATTATAAAGGCGAGGACGATAATAGCAGTAACGGCGTTGGAATACTGGTAAATGACCGCTGGATCAAATATGATAATGTAAAGTTATGTAATGTTAAGTTCAGAGTTGTAAATAAAACACTAGTTTGCGGAAGAACTTTTTAATGTGTTTAGCTTTTACAGAATAAACTTGATGAATGTTTTTAGTTACATAAATAGCAACCAAGTCGCTACGGGCTAAGTTACAAAATACAATTGATAAAACCAAGGCTGCTACATTAGTACCCCCCCCCCCCCCCAACTTTGCAGAAGAAAAAAACTACGCAGCAAACGTGAAGCGCATGCTATCTTAGCTACAAAAACTTCTGATCTTTTCAAAAACAATACAAGTAACGTAACTAATTGAACATCATAGAAAGTAGAATTAAATTAGCTTGAAGTTGCTTCTAGTTTTTCCAGGTGTGTGTCCAATTTCTGAGATTCCAAGAGCTGAGTCAAAAAAGTTCAGTTCACTAAAAAAAAACAGAACAAGAAGGGAAAAAAAATGTGCAAAAATAAAAAGAACATAATATCTAACAACCACATACACCACATCGAGAGGTTACAGAAGAAGACGCACCTGGAAAGCTCCTCCCAGAGTCCAGTGAAACAAATCTGGAAGCATCACCGGGTGTAGAAGAGTTGCAACAACAAACACCAGGAGATGAAACCTGCATGGCTGTATCACCAGTTACAGAATAGGCTATTATATGGCCTGAACTTGCTGAAGGAACGATGGAAATTTTTTTTATTTATAGAAGATGAATATGCGTAGGGCTACTATTTATATTACATTGCATTTATGTATAAAAATAAAATATTGAAATTACAAATAAGGTTTTTACCTTTTTTTTTGTTTAATGAATGTGGGTCGTCATTGTGACGAAAAAAAAGCAGACATCAGTGATTGTGAAAGAGTATGTCTTTTATTTTTCCATTATACTTAGTTTATGTGTAAGTGAAATTTTAATTATCGGTACTGCTTTAAGCAAACACTTTTTGGATTTTGGATATGTTTTTGGATGTTAATAATGAAAAATTTTGGAAGAAGAATAGATACTTTTTAATTTTTTTTTTCTAAAAAGTGATTAGTTGTAGCTTTACAATTTTGAAACAGATTACCAGTTTCTAAATATTTTGCATGAACTTACCAAAGGTAATATGGAAATATTAGACTTCATTGATGAAACGTCGGTTTAAAATTTGTTTAATCTGGTGCAGCTTTCAAATGTCAACACGCCTTTTAAATTTTATTTCGTATTTACTTATGTGGAATTTCAGAAAACACAACAAGTAATTAACGTAAGATTGTTAAATGCACAATTTGTCTTTTTCGAAATTATAGAATTTACAGAAAATAATTGTTTACGAATTTTATACGCGATTAAAGTACAATTTTAATAAAATAGTTATTTAGAAATTTGAAAAATATATGTCTGCAAAAATGTAAATTATATATTTTTATGATTTTAAAAAATATATAAATAAGCGTGAAGGTATGAAGAAAATTTTAAAGTTCATCCATAAAGTGTGGTTTAAAATTGATATTTTACCAAATTACAAACTTCTAGTTTCAGATTGTTAATAAACCGAAAAATGTGAAAATCTCTTTGTATGGTTATTAAGCGAAAAGAATATTTAACAAACCCCCGAGCAATTTAGAAACTGCCTCTGGCAATCCAATAATTGTACATGTTGGGTTTGATAACAAATAAACGTTTGAAATCTAATATTCTGCCATGAAATTCTTTAAGAGTTACGTTAAATAAAAAAAATTTTTTAAATAAACTTTTAGCTACAACTGCGGGTAGAAACAAACAAACATGTTAAAATCAATTATTTCACATTCTATAAAATCAACTTTATGAATTGAATGCTATTATTATACTAAATAGTGACTAAACGAGTTTTGTATACTAACATTAAAAATAATGTTACCTCTTACTACATTGTCAAATTTCGATGGCTGAATGTTGTATCTGTAGCTGAATTTGGTATCAATCATTGCAATTAGTTTGAACAAAGAAGCGAGATAAAATCACGTTAATTTTAAGATATGTTAGTTTTCTTAAACGATTATCCCTTCTATCAACTTAAAACTTTCAATTTTAATTCAAAATATTGCAGAGATTTATTTCAAACGTTTGTTGTTAAAATCAAGGAAAATTATAAGATTAGATGTTAATATACCCGAAATTAATTGGATAACACTTTATTAGATTTTTGATATGATGCTTGTTTATATTTTTTGTACCTAGGGGCTGTGTTCTTGTGACGAAAATTCGCTGACGTAAATTTGACGTCACTTACGTGACGTTGATTGGAATGCAATACCCTGAGGGTGATGATTCATGGCTGTACCCCTTCTACTGTTGTAAATAAAACACTAGTTTGCGGAAGAACTTTTTAATGTGTTTAGCTTTTACAGAATAAACTTGATGAATGTTTTTAGTTACATAAATAGCAACCAAGTCGCTAAGTTACAAAATACAATTGATAAAACCAAGGCTGCTACAGTAGGAATCTCACCGAGGGTGATATACATAACTATCAGATTAACAAAACGATATTCCCTAAAATTAATACAAGTCTATGCACCTACCTCTACATACTCAGACGAAGAAATTGACGATTTCTATGATGAAGTAGAAACAGCATTAAACCAAGACAAAACGTTTTACACCATTTTGATGGGAGACCTCAACGCTAAGCTGTGAAAACGGAAAACTGGCGAAACGTGTGTAGGACACTGGAATAAAAACCAGAAACTCTAGAGGACAGACACTGGTTAACTTCATGGAACAACATTAATTCAAGGCAATGAATACGTTTTTCCACAAGAACAAGTATCGAAAGTGGACATGGGAAAGCCCCGAAGGTAATACCAGAAATGAGATTGATTTCATCATTACAAACCGACGTGAAATTATAACAGACGTATATATATGTGTATATATATATATATCTCGGACAAAAATTAACTATGATCGAAAACCCGCAAAAAGAAGAACTAAACAGGAGAGTAAGATTGGCTTGGGCCGCATACGGAAAATTGAGAGACGTTTTCAAGTCAAAATTCCCGCAACACCTGAAAACAAGGGTGTACAACCAATGCATCCTTCCCATACTCACCTATGCATCAGAGACATGGTCACTTACAGAAACGGATTTGGATAAATTAAGGGTGGCACAGCGACGCATGGAAAAATCCATGCTTGGAATCAAACTGCGAGATAGGATAACTAACGTGTGGATAAGGAACAGAACAAAAGTGGAAGATGTGGTAGCGCGTATCGCCAGACTAAAGTGGCAGTGGGCTGAGCATCTAATGAGAAGACAGGACGACAGATGGAGCAGAAGGGTGACAGAGCGGAGGCCAAGAACAGGGAAATGATCACGGGGAAGACCTCGTACACGCTGGAGAGACGACATCGACAAAATCGCCGGAATACAGTGGATGGGAGACACAACAGATCGCGAAAAATGGAAGCATTTAGGGGAGGCGTTCGTCCAACGATGGAACATTATACGCTGGTTTATGATGATGATGATGATGATGATAGACTTGAAAGATGCTTATTTTTTAGTAAATGTGTCAAGCTCAAGTAGAAAGCTACTTAGATTTTATTTTCAAGGTCGTCTATTTGAATTTACCTGTCTGCCGTTTGGTTTATGTACCAGTCCTTTAATCTTTACTAAAATATTAAAGCCAGTGATGCAAATATTAAGGGAACAGGGTATTTTGTCAGTAATTTACCTGGATGACATACCAATCATTGCTAATAGTTACAAACAATGTTTAGATAACCTAAAACAGCATTATATTTATTAGAATCATTGGGATTCCTAATTAATTATAATAAAAGTTGTGTTACACTAAACACAAGATGTAAATTCTTAGGATTTGTAATAGACTCAACTGAGTTCTGCTTAGAATTACCAATAGAAAAAAGACAAAAACTAGTCTCCTTAATAGAAAAAATAAAAGCCAAAGAAACTTGTAAAATACGAAATTTTGCTCATATTATAGAATCTTTGATAGCAGCTTATCCAGCTTTAGCATACAGTTGGGGTTATACAAAGACTTTAGAAAGGGAAAACATCTTGCATTAATCCTAAATGAGGGTAATTACAATTGCACAATGCGAGTTCAAAATTTTGTACAACCCGAGTTTGTTTGGTGGTTGCAAAAAATACCCGCAGGAAAAAATCCTATTAGAATGTGTAATTTTAAATTAGAAATTTTTTCGGACGCCTCCTTATCTGGATGGGGAGGTGTCTATAATGGAACTTCAACTCGTGGGTTTTGGTCCCAGGATGAAAAAACATTTCACATTAATTATCTAGAGCTTCTTGCAGCTCTTTTAGCCTTAAAATGTTTTGCATCGAACTCTAATAACTGTGAGATATTGCTGAGGTTGGATAACACAACGGCTATATCCTATGTTAATAGAATGGGAGGCATAAGATTCCCTTTCCTCAATAATTTAACAAGGAACATTTGGAAATGCGCTGAAGAACGTAATATCTGGTTATTTGCTTCCTACATTTCTTCGAAAGATAATGTAGAAGCAGATAGGGAATCGAGACAGGTAGACATTAAAACAGAATGGGAGTTGACAGATAGTTTTTACAAATTAATTCTAAAACATTTTGGAGTCCCACAAATAGACTTATTTGCCACTAGAATTATTGCAAAATGCGAAAATTACTGCTCATGGCGTAGAGATCCGGGGTGTAAAGTTATTGACGCTTTTACTATTTGCTGGAGCTCTGTTTTTTTCTATGCCTTCCCTCCTTTTTCTCTTATATTAAGAGTGTTAAGGAAAATTATAACTGACAAAGGTTCAGGTGTTGTGGTTGTATCGTTCTGGCCTACACAGCCATGGTACCCACTTTTTACCTTAATGCTAGAGGAAGCCCCGTTATACTTTGGCCCATCTAGTAAATTATTAACTTCTCCTTGCAGATCGATGAAACACCCTCTGTCGTCGAAGCTTACACTAATTGCAGGGAAGTTATCAGGAAATCTTATCTAAACAGGAATATTCCAGAAACTACAATAGACATACTATTGTCTTCATTAGCAACTTCGACTATAAAACAATATAATACATCTTTAAAACATTGGTGGGATTTTTGCATGAAGGAAAACCACGACCCCTTCAAAAGCTCCTCCAAAGTTGTTATAGCGTTCTTAACTGACAGATTTAACAGTGGTGCTTCTTATGGCTCTATAAATTCGGATAGATCAGCAGTATCTTTAATTTTAGAGGGAAACTTGTCGAACGATAAAATTGTTAAGAGATTTTTTAAAGGCACCTTTAGATTGAGACCAACAGCACCACAATATTGTTACGAAACAAAATTAAATATTCAAAATTATTAAATAATTAAACACTTAAAATTAAATATTCAAAGAATTCCATTAATATTTAGGTCTTGCTTACTTCAATAATTGCGCATATAATTATGTTGCAAGTGCTGATGTCAAAACTGCATTAATGTTACGAACCAAAATTAAATATTCAAAATTTTAAATAATTAAACACTTAAAATTAAATATTAATGGAATTCTATGAATATTTAATTTTAGTTCGTAACATTATGCTAACACCTGGGATACAGGGTTGGCATTAAGATTTGCTGCTAAATTATACCCTTTGGAGACGTTGGATCTCAAACAACTAACAGAAAAATTAATAATAATTTTGGCTCTGGCTATGGCTAACCGAATACAGACTTTATCCCTAATCAATATAAAAAATATATTTTTTTCTTCAGAGGGAGTGGAAATTAAATAGTCGACTTAATAAAAACGTCGGCACCAGGACGAGCACAACCTTTATTATATTTGCCCCTTCTATTAGAAAAAGCAGAATTATGTCCGGTCCAGACTATTAAATTCTATTTAAAATATACAGAAAAAATAAGAACTACAGGCAGGTTCATTATGTTAAATAAACCTCATTATGAGGTAACACCACAAACACTTAGCAGGTGGATGAAATCTATGTTGGCCAAATCTGGTTTGGACATAAAAGTATTCTCTGCACAGAGCACCAGACATGCAGCCACCTCATGTGCCTATAGAAAAGGGGTTAATATTCAAGAAATTCGTAGAACTGCTGGTTGGACTAAAAATTTATTGATTTTTGAAAGATTTTATAACAGACCAATAATAAGCACATGAGCTAATTTTGCGTCTGCGGTTTTAACCGAATAAAATACTATATATTATTAACATTGTGTTTAAGTTTTGTTATTAGTTCAAGCTGTTTGTCAGTATTATTAATTATAATGTTCCTTTTTCTATTTTGCGTCTTTAAGAAAGCTATTAAAGCACGCAAACGCGTGCGTTTATAGCTCGGTTGCCAACTACCGCAAAATCCCCATTTTGGAACTGGAAGTTTTTATTTAAAAGCGCAAAATAGAAAAAATACTATAAAAAACACGTTTTATAAGACATTTCAGCGCACTTGTCCTTTAGAAAACTCGCCGCAAGCGGCTCGATTTCCAAACTTGGACGCGTGCTCCAAAATCAGTCTTATAAAACTTGTGTTTTAATGTACTATTTTTCTTGTTAAAGTTAAGATTGTTTTTCGTTATTACTAATTATGGAGTTTGATTGTTTTCATTCTACAATAAATATAAGTTAAATTGCGACATGATCTTTGAACTTCTACAACTTATTAATTATTGAAGAACGAGGCCTGTAATATAATTAAACGATCAAACGAACTTACCTTAAGCGAAGTCGATCGTAATTAAACTGCTATGATATTTGGAGTTGTTTGATTTGACTGGAGTATTTTAATTTACGATTGGAGGTTTGTGAAGACTGTAAGGTTTTGGTATTCAAACTTAAAAACTCAGGGTTGCGTATTATTGCTGTAATTTCTTGTTTTAAAATTCAAATAATGTGGTTATCTTTATATCATTTATATTTTCATATTTGTGAAGTTTTGTTTACTCTGAAAGAAAGAAGAACACAATCAAATTGCAGGCATTTAGAGAATTGTTTTTTCTGGTAAGTACATAGCCTCATATCATAGCAATATATAGGGCCTTGTTCGAAATAATTACATCCCAACCCAAAATTTAACCCTAACCCGATGATGCAATTTAAAAGGCTTTAAAGTTATGAATTTAGGAGACGGGTGCGTAGGTAAGGTAGGTAGTTTTTACCTTGCTATAAATGTGTGGCTACCAGGCGGAAAATAGCGGTACTACTACAACTTATTAATTATTGAAGAACGAGGCCTGTAATATAATTTAAAATTTTTTATCATTTTCAAAAATTTTCAAAAATAAACGTTTTAAAAACCCAAAAGTTTACTATTTCAAAAGTTTTCGTAATTTCCGAAAATATTTAAAATTTCAAAATTTTTTAGATATTTTCAATATTTTGTTATATTTAAAAAAAAATTCATAGTATCAAAGTTTTCCAAACATTTTGAAAAAAAAAATTTTATCTTTTTAAAAGCATCCGGTATAAAATACATTGGAAATTTTATGAAAGTTTTAAAAATATTCCAAATGTCTATAATTGTCAAAATTTTCGAAATATATTGAAAGTTTTCAAAAATTTTCATAAATACAAGGAAGGTTCTTGCGCGGTTGCACGTTAGTAATGTAAAGTTGTTTATTAAAATTCAGAAGAATAACATAAACCTGTTAATAGCAAAGCTATTGTCAACGCATGCAATAAGAAATACGGAAATGCCGTTTCGGGGCACATTTACAATAACCGGCTTGAGAAATGGAAGTTTGCCTTGAACAGATGAGATATAAACCGAATAAACGCACTTCGTGCTTCAGTTTGAGATGTGATAAAGAGTTGCAAGACGTCTTGAATTTTTGGTTTAGTAAAATTTGTGTGGTGATTCGGGATACAACACTAATAACATATTTTGTAAGTGTCATTTGTCGTCATTTTCAAATTTATTAAACAAAATTTTACTTTATTTCATTTTTCGCAATCACATTTGAATAATTTTGTTTCTTTTTATATCGCTTCGTGATTACAAAATACTAAATTCGAGAATTCAAATTGATGACTGTTATAATTTTACATTCTTAATTTTGTATTATTTTCTGCAAAATTTGATTATAATAAAAATGTTTAATATGTTTAATATATTAAACGGTGGCAATTATTCTCGCTTAGTTGATCCCTTATTATACAATTTAATTCTAATTAAAAGCGGGACTAACATTCTTCTTTTTTACTTTCCTATACTTTCAGTATAGGGAAGTATTGATTTCATGCAAATTTTCAAAATCGAGATTTTGACGGAAATACATTTTTTGGGCTTCCAGGATCCTATAAAAGTGGTTTTTAAAAAATGTCTGTGTGTGGGTGGGTATGTGTGTCTGTGTGTGTGTGGGTGGGTAACGCTCATATCTCCGGAACGGCTGGACCGATTTCGATGTGCTTTGGAATGAGGAGGTATATCAAAAATACATCGAGAAAATAAGCTTTTAAAAAGAATCCGAAACCGGAAGCGGAAGTTAGACATGTTTTTTGGTAGCATTTTTTTCAGAAACGGAATTTTGGAAATTTTAATAGTGGGGATTAAAGAAGGCCTTAGGACAAATCAAACGATTTTTTACCGAACTCTCTAGCTTCAACATGGCGGCCGCTACGAATTTTTGAAAATTTCGACTTTAACGCCCATTTACTCAAAAACCAGTTGTTTTATTGGGATCAACTACATCTTGTTTGGTAGCCCCTTAAGTGTACTATACCATGAAATATCATTAATTTTGAAAATCGAAAAACGATCTCAATGGCACCACTCCAAAATTTTTGAAATTTTCAAAAAAAAAATCTCAAAAACTGCCCACACGTTTTTGTTTAAACTTTTTAAGCTGATAGAGATAGGCATGTGCTACAATTTTGTTTTTTGCTCATTGTTATAATTTCACTGTGACGCCCTCTATGAATTTTTGAAAATTGAAAATTGGTACCCTTTTATTTATTTAACGGGGGGCAATAAAATATTTCTGTTAAAGCAATATAGCTCATCATTGATAGCAAAATCCGAATATCATAATATTTTTTTGATACTTTAATATTTAGGGGGGCTACTGTCCCCCCCCCCAAGTTTCGCTACAAAATTAAAAAATTGATTTCTTCTTTTGTTTGCTATAGGAGAATCTTTTTACAAAAAATCAAAAAATCGAATTTTTTGCCCCTTAATAATCTTTTTGTCCTTTGAAGAATTTCACATACTTTCTACAGCAGTTGTATTCTTAAACTAGTTGTTTAATGTTCAGTGTAGGCTAACTTTTTTATTTTAATAGATAGACTCGCAAACCCAAGAGCAAAGTTGTAGGGCAAATTCTTCTCGATTGTATTTAAGAAAAAAACTTGAGTTTCCAATTTTAATATAACGGCCACGGTAAAAAATAACTTTTTTTTTAATGGAAACGTGGCATTTTGGCTTTAAAATCAGAAAGGTTTTGAAATTCTAAATACAAATTAATAAGAGTAATTTCTTGCTAAAAATAATACTTCTCGAGTTATTAATATATTTTCAAATATCAATTTCCGCGCTTCCGTTGATTCAGTCCGAATATTTTACCCAACCTTATGCTTGCAGTACAGCGGTCGGTCTTTCTTCAACCGCTTCAAGATGTTACAACTTATAAGAACTATTTACTTTAACTAGTCGTGTCTAGACAGGTGTATATCGAAAGTGTTGGAAAATATAGAACAATGTATTTAAATGTATAGGAAAGTCCAGGCGAAGTGTTTCGCTCATTTTTTATATATATTTTAATCAGTGGCTGTTAGTAATGAATTACAAATAATGCATTACTGTATTTAAATTGTCATTTCATTGATTAAAAACATTGCTTTAACAACAATTTTAAATACAAAGTGACATACTGAGTGTTTTGAAAAAGTAGCCATAAATGATGCTACAGAATCTGGGTAAAATATATCGATTTTAACTTAACAATTTTATTTAATTTTGTCTATACGGTTTGAGCTATATTTTCGAAATTTGGCATGAAACATAATTTTACAGAGTATCAAATTCAGAAATAATTAAATCTAATTAAAATCACCTCATTTTTAACTGCTACTTTTTCATACTTCTACTGAAGTAAAGAAAGTTAAGATTTTATTAAAATTTTCTATTTTTAAATTTTAACGGAAATACACGTTTTGGGGACAAGGAACCCACAAAAGTGCGTGTTTGGGTTGGTGGGTGCGTTTGTTTTCCTATATCTCCGGAACCTCTTCACCGATTTTTATAATATTTGGTATGTGGAAGTTTTTTAGTTGCAGATAGTTCTTTGTAAGGTCCTTAAACGGTACGGAACCGAAGGCGACGCAGAATATCTACACATACTTTTTACCAACACCGGTGAAGTTATTAAAAAAATATTTAAAAATTTAATTTTTAAATTTGGCTATTATTTGACTATTCCTCACAATAAAAAACAAGTAGCTCGACATGCAGTTGCTAAGGTAGGGCAACGAAAGACAAAAAATAAACAAGTTTTTTACGAAAAGAAAGTGATTAATAGTTTCAGCCTTTACTTGGTGATACTGCATTTAAAAATAATGAAAACACTACAAAACTTTGTACAAAATATCACATTTATTTGTACACTACAAGTGACCGCTGTTTCGTGCTTCGCAGAGACATTGTCAGTTAGTTTGACAATGTCTCTGTGAAGCACGAAACCGCGGTCACTTGTAGTGATTATTAAATGTGATATTTTGTACAAAGTTTTGTAGTGTTTTCATTATTTTCATTGATTGAGAAGAGTACTTTCTTCACTCTATGAAGAGAATGCCTATTTTCTTCTGTAAAAATAACAATTAAAAAGCAAACTTTTTTAACAGTTTTGGAAAAAGTACTTATAGAAAATACTTTTTTCAAATTTTTAAAATTTTCAAAAAATTATTCATCGAAACTGCCCATGTCATATTTTTGTTATTTTGAATCGATGAAGCTTACAGTGAACTACAAATTTGTTCCTTTACAAATTTTTCAAATTTTATTCTGATGCCTTCCAGGAAGTTTTGAAAAATTTGAAATGGATTAATTATTTATACAAAACCGCAAACGCCAATCGCTATAAACTTTAAACAATTTAATCAATATTTCAAGTAGTTTATTAAGATAATAAATTTTTTTGAACAATTTCTAAAATTAACAGTTAGAAGCGATACCTTTTAAGATCAACAGCGTGTTTTGCGGAGGTTGCGCCTTTAACTAATTAAAAAATATATGTTTCATTCAAGTATTTATAGCGATTATAGTCCGAAGTCCGAAGCGCATCTAATCATATGTAGGGCGGGCGGATATCCTATTCTTATACGGCATGCGACATCGTATTGCACAGGCTGTCGCAAGTTCAAATTACCGCTGGAGGGTTACTTTTTTATTTTCTTCTAGCTTGAATTTTTGGTAAAATTATGTTATTTAGTCAATTATCAGCGCGAAAATATAGAAACGAAAATAGACTTTGACTTAGTTAAAAATGCAATTTTTTATATTTTTAAATATATACAGGGTGTTTGAAGTTCTTAGGGAGTCATTGCTAACTTTGTTATTATTGGAGCCACGAAGTCGGTTAAATTAGCAAAATGTTAGTTTTTTTTTCGTCGATTACAGTCGTGTATTCAAAAGAACAATTAAACGCCGCAATAACGAGTTATTTATAAAAACTGCATTTTTAAAAGGAACACTATATATTTTTAAATATCCTAAAAGAAAATTAAATTCTGAATATAAAAGTTTCTATTCAGTAGTACTCTCAAGTAGATAATAGAAAAGTTATTAAAAATTATTTAGGTTGTATTGCAATAGAATTTGTTATTAATTTTGAATTAAATTTTCTATCAAAATATGCAAAAATATATACAGGATATTTAGTTTGAAGTAAAACTATTTCTCAAAAGAGACGTATAATGAATTTTTTGATACAGCATCATAAGCAGCACAAATAACTGCAATACTTTTCTAATTCAACAAAGTTACCCATACAGTGCATAGAAACTGCGGTACCACGTACTTCTGTAGCCTCTAGTATACATATTGAATAGAAAACGTTTACAATTTTGTGATACTCGTACTATTCTCTTTTTAATTTTCAGCTAATAGAATTTAGTACGGTAACAATGGCCACAGAAGAAATTATAAAAAAATGGAATTCCCTTCATTATCCAATGTCAGTTGACGATGAAAATATGGAAAAGGTAAGTTCGGAGGACTACAATACCAAAAAATCTTTTACGTTTAAATGGTTCACTTTCTTTGAAGGAAATACTGAAACCTTTGTCGCATATGCTTTCGGCTCCAACCACGGGATTCAGAAAAAACTTAATTAAAGCACTTAGCGGGTGGATAACAGTTCCCGATGATAAGTTGACCAAAATTCACGCAGTTATGCACTATACCTTCAACGGACTTCTTCTGTGAGTTCGCATTGATATATTCGAAAAACAGCATTTTTCCAAATACAACTTTTTATATGTAGGCTTGACGACATACAGGATAAATCAATTTTGAGAAGAGGTATACCAACAGCTTATATGGTGTACGGCATCCCACGGACAGTACTTGCGGTTGATTGGGTTATTTCCACAATGTATCGCCTCCTTGATGAGTTAAATGATATTGAGGTATAGTATATGTAATTGTCTGGCGAAATACTTTGCCTACACTTTCGCATACGTTAAACATTTATACTTTATGTCATAACGCTGCAGTCTGAGCAAATACTATAAGCAACAGAATACCGCTAATAGTCTTTGTCGCAATCATAGACAACTGTAAACTAGTCCAGTTCTCAATCTCCTGCCTTAAAATGGCCCTGGAGAGTCCGAGGACTGGACCCGAATCAAGTAGGGTGTGGTGAGAGTCCCTTCTTGCCATGGCATCAGCTTCCTCGTTTCCACTAATGTTACTGTGTCCAGCAACTTAGAACAGTTTGTACCAATTATGTGAGCCAAATTTACTTAGGACCTGGAGGTATGTAGTTCGTGACCAGCGTTAATTTAATCATAACAGAACCAACACTTTTTAGAGCCGCTTGGTTATCTGAACATATATAGACGTCTTTGGTGGAGTAACCCGTACGAAGGTTCTCCTGGCCACAAGCTAGAATGGCAAAAATCTCTGCCTGCAACACTGTAGCAAACCTGCCGTAGGCAAAGATGAATTTTGCTATAATTTATCGCCGTAAACCCCTGCACCGGAATCTTCTATAGCCATCAATCCGTTTGTTAACCAGACTACATCCACAGGCTGTAGAAGGATCTTAATTTGGGTTCCATCTTCCCTTCTAGGGACGACAATGTAAAAGAGATTTGCTAAAAGAGAATGCAGGTAGCATCTAGTCGCTCCTCGCACCGAAGAGTGGGTGTGTTTGTCTCGTAAGGAATAGGGCTTGTGCATGTCGCAAGCATTTTCCTTCGTCTTTCCACTGGCCATTAAAGTTCAGCCTGTAAGCTGCTTTTTGGGCTTTAACCACCATCAAGATATGAAGAGGCACAAGGTCCAAATGTGTCTCCAGAGCCGCAGTAGGTGTCGTAGTTATCGCCTCTGTGGCTTCTCAGCAGTCCAGTCTTTGAAACTGACCTAGGCATAGTTGGATACATGACAGTAGGGCTGCGGGCCACCACATTAATAACGCATATGTGACACATGGTTTTACTATGACGGAGTAGATCCACCTAGTAACTTTGTTAATTTTGTAACTTTGTAACCTCATGTTTTCCCAAAGGTTTCTCTACAAACTCGGAGAGTCGCAGTGGGTCGTTTTATTTGTTTGTCGACATGGTCCTCCAGGATAGCTTAGCGTTCAGTATCAGCTCCAGTTATTTCACTATTCTGGAAAAGCGCATTCTAGTTCCAAAAACTTCCGGTTTAACGAAATTGCCCATTCTTCTTCTTCTGGTAAAAATGACTTACTCAGTTTTGGAGATGTTGACTTTAAAGCCTTGGTCAATACACTATTGTTGCGAAGGTTTTTTGTAAGAACCCGTTGATAGTGCTAAGAAACTTTCCAGAGCTAAGGATTGCAAGGTCATTTGTATATCTTTGCGTATATAAACCGGTATTCTCGAGCTCTGCGTGTAAATCGTCAAGGACGAGGCACCATAGTAGAGGTAAAAGAACTCCTCTTTGAGGACATCCTCTCTTGACTGAAGGCCTTACCGCCATCTCATCGAGTGCGGCTATTACCTCTTGCCGTACCAGCATGCCCCTGATCGACCTAATAATGGTGTTGTCAATGCCATGTCTAGCAGCATCAGTGTAAATTAAATTAAAAGAGGTATTATCGAAAGCTCCCTTAATGTCAAGAAACACCTCTGCGGTAAGTTCCATGTGGTACAGCTGTTTCTCGATTTTAAAAACAATCGTATGAAATACCGTCTCCACAGATCTACCTGGCTGGTTGGTGTTGCCATGGGTGCAAAAGGTAAGGTGGTCAAAGCACCATTTCTCACAAAACCATCAACTAGGGTCTCCTGTGTCTTGAGCAAACTGATAGGTCTAGATGAATTAACATTATCGTATGCAGTGCGTCCTGTCTTAGAAATAAAAGCCATCTATTCGGTTCTCTACGATAAGTGGATATACCCGAAAGCCAAGATGTAAGCTAGAGATGGTACAGTGAACAAAACGAATATCTCCAGTCCTTTTTGTAATATTTTCTGAAACACCTAATCTGCTCCTGAACTTTTGAAACGGCCAAGCGTAAAAATGACCCATTTCGATAGTTTCAGGAAAATGGACTTCCATGAGGTACTTGGGGCATTCCTCGTTCGTCGCCGTAAGTCTACTAGATGGAAAACTTGGAGTCCCCAATATGGTGAAACTATCTTTTTAAAGGGCTTTGCGCAGCCTTGTAGCTTCCAGACTGTCTTCTATGCTTTTGCAGAAATCTTTTTAGGCAGCCCGTTTTTTGGCTGGGGATGCAGCTTTTATTAAGACGCTGGGACCGTTTATAACTGTTCCACTCTGTTAGCAGTTTATTGTGCATTGCCTTATTAGAAAGCCTGCTCGTTTCCTTTGGCAATTTTCTCTTTCTCAGTGCTAACTGCTACTATAAGGATCAGAATATTCCTAATAGGCCCTGCCACCACAGAAAGTGTATAATTGTATCCACTTACACTCGCAGTGTTTATATAACACACGTGTAGTTAGTTAGAAGTTGAATATGTTGTATATAGCTGACAATATGTTATAGAAGCAAACTAAATGTTGCGATCGTTGTTGTTGTAGCTTAGTATTAATTATTCCTAAAAACTAGAAGACAAAGCAGTTACAAAAGTGAGCTAGAGAATAAACCCCTTGTTTTACACATTATCTAAAATAATGTTTAAAATCTCAATCTGCTAGCTTTTTTAAAGAACTCAGTTTAGCCCCGGATTTTTATAGTAGTTTGTTATTTAATACAAAGGCATTAATTTGGAAACAAAATTTATCGAAGATACCACACGGAGAATATGCATAAAGAGGCCAACAGGTCCTAGTTTATTACTAGTTCTAAAACTTTGAAAGAAACTCGTTTTTAGAAATATTTTAAGTAACACTCACTGCATTTTAAAATTATTTTAAATAATATGTTATAAATATAAACTGTGTACCAATATTGCTACACTATACAGAATTCAATGAATCTTAATGTTCTCTATCAAGTTTTTTTTTCATGTCGTCACATTTTGGTGTTTAGTGAAAATGGTTGTAATTTCTGTGTGGCGTTTCTATGGATGCTTATTTTTCAGTTTCAGTACTAACTTAAATTTCAAATTTTATGAAAATCAATAACATTCCTAATGTAACAGTATCATTAATTTAGCATGGTGCTTTCAGATGACAAAATTGTCTATAAAAGGAACTGCAAATGTGTTTGCTGGCCAGGGAATGGAAATATACTGGAGTGAAAACAATATTTGTCCAACTGAATCAGAATATCTTCAAATGATTTATAGAAGTATGTAAATATTATTTATTGAATCTCGCTTGCATTGTAATGATTACCATAGCCATAGCATTTTAATGGTCCTATCTAAAAAATAATGTTTGGCATTTTGCACCAAACACCAGTCAACGGGGAGATGCCTGGGTGTCTCGGAGTTAAAGTCATAAGACAGTATTTGCAGTTTTTTGACTGGAGCTCATAAAATTCTTATTCAGGAAACAAAGGTACATGGGAAAACGGAAATTACAACGAGGACCGTCTAAAAGCCACAAAGCCGGTTGTTTTGAATAAATTATAATATCTAGGCATCGGACAACGTCGTCAAACGTTCTAAACCGAATATATATATATATATATATATATATATTGCTGTGTATCTGGGTATTTGAAAATATCCAGACATTTTCATAATTTTAAGATAATTAATTAATTTAAAGTTTTTAATAGAAAAATAAATATAAATAGCCCCACGTTGATGAGCCATAAATTATGCTATGTAATAAGAATATTTAAAATTCTTATTAAAAATTAAATTCTTAAATAAAATTAAATAGCCCCACGTTGGAATCGTCATAAATTATGCTGTGAAATAAGAATTTTGAAAAATTCTTTTTTTAATTTTTTTTAAAAATTCCAAACATTTGAAAAATCATAAATTTTGTAAACTTTGAATTATTATTTATTTTTGACCCACATTTGCTAGCTCAGTAATAAAATTAATATAATTAAATGCTGTGTGTTTTAATTTAGTTTTAAGCATTTTCATAAAAAAATAAATTTCAAATAAATTTATAAGCATGGGAATTTTATTTTAAAACAAGAGACTCTTATTAAAATTTTGACATGTAAATAATTGATTGACATAAATTCATCTTGTACTTAATCTCAGGGATAATTTTAAATTCTTGAACATCATGTAGCTTCACTATTGTCGATGGGTTATTTAAAAAAAATGAATTGCAGATTTCCAGAATACCACCTACTACATTTACACGCAAATACATCACCATAAAATAATATTTAAAACATCTCTGTACATTTATAATAAATAAAACAAATTTTTTTTATTGAAACACCACGAAAATTATTACTTATCTTTTTACAATGTTCATCTTTGAAGTTCGGAATCTTTGATGCGTGCGCTTCCACGTATTTGAATGGTAGCTAACTCATACAACCAATTTTTCTTTCCTGTCTGTGATGTGCTTGTGCACGGTATGATGTGTGCTGTCCTAACGCTGCCTGTCCGATAATACTAAACCATGAGTTCTCCAGCAAAATCTTCAATAACAGTTTTTCTCAGGTATGTAATTCCCTTTTTTTATTAGAAATTATATTTTTCAATTTATAATTACTTTAATTTTTCATTTATTTTTAGCATTTTTATTTTTAATTATAACTGTTCAACTTTTATTATTACAGATTTATTATTATATCACACGAAGAAGATTAATTCCATATTATCTGTCAAATACAAATCTGCACGATTGACAACAAGATGTATTTCTCCACCTCAAAAACCGGAAATTCGCAGAACTATTTTTTATCATAAGATGGTGCTCAGGTACGCCATTTTTTATCAATTTATAATTTATTGAATTTATTTGTCGAAGAAACTTTCAAATTGTTCTTTAATTACTTGGATCACTGGTTATTATAGTTAGATTTTAATTTAGTTTCCCATTGGAATATTTAATACTTGCACAAATTAATATTTTTACAATAAAGAAAGGACGCTTCACAATTTTACTTTTTAATCTTCCAATAACTTTTATATTCTTCAACGGATTTTTCTCAACTTTCTTTAAATAATAAAACACCTTATTACTGTCACTTATAACAACAATTTATTTTGTTCACATTAAAATTTCTAGTTACATTATCAAAAATTTGGGAGCTAAACATTAACGCACCCACGCTATGCAAATTCTTACCGGAAGCTCTCTTGAAAAATTTAATCTCGAACCCCCAGACTAAATTTCCAAATATATCAAATTATACAAATATCACCCTTAAGTATCCTTTACATAACGATAACACCGGAAACAATTAAAATTCTATTGTTTTTACAAGATAGCTACGAAACCTTACAATCTAATCTAAATTTCACCCTTATTCAACTTATTACATAAATGTCATTATCCCAGATTAACTGGAATACAACTATTTTAAATACGCGATTCAAACATAAATCAACGTATGACAGGTACATTCAATGAAGAAAATTTTTCTTAAAATTTTAAAATTAACATATTTTTTTCATATTTAAAAAAGCACATAAATTAAACAATACCAGCTTATTAGCATTAATAATTATCAATTAATTATTCATTAATTTAAAACCATAGTTACATTCCTTAATTAACATAAACCCTAGGTTTACAAGTAATTTATATGAGGTCATTGACTTCTTATCACTTTTATCTGTGACTATAGTTTATACAAAAACCGTCTGGCAAATTCTTACAACCTTGACCTAAAATACAGAAAACTATTTACATTACAATATTTTATATACCGACATACTCAAAAGTAATGTATACGGTTTGTTTTAAATATAAATAAACAATTAGGTTATCTAATAAAACTAAATTAAATTAACTCAATAAACACCTTAATTAATTAATTCTAAATTAAAATTATACACGGTGCGTCAAAATAATTTTCTAAAAATAAAATTTTTTTTATTTTAATTCACTTATTCATTTTAAAAACACACTTTTCAACCAATAACATCTCAAATAAGGATTACCCTTTAATATTATACACAGTTCGACTCATATTTTTACACAAACGATTTTATTATTGATAAATAAATTAATTCAAGTTAAATTATTTATAGTTTGCGTCAATATTAAATTGCCTTAGCATGTTTTATATATGCTATAATTTTTTTTTAGTCAAGTTTTACTAATATAAATAATTCTATTCTAGAAATAGTATCCTGGAAAATCTCAATGCTACTTCAAATGCATTTAACCAAAAAGAAATACAAGAAATCAAGATTACCACTGCATTACCGTCGATATAAATAAACTTCAATGAATTACAAGACCACGAAGAATATCTCATACTTTAACAAAATCTCATACTTTTTTAAGTAATAAAAAAAATTAGTAATAATTTTTAATTTTAAGTTAATAAATAAATTTTTGAATTAGAACACACAGCATAAATCCCCCTTTAATTTTTCAAAATTTGAAAACCCCTAATAATAATGATGGCAAATTTTGCAAAAATTAACAAAAAAAATTTTACTCTCCCCCTTCTAACAATTTCTTTCAAAATTAATATTTTATCTGCTAATCCTGGAGTAAATTTCCGATAATAATTTAAAATCCCCAAAAATCCTCTTAGCATTCTTAACTAAAAAATATCCCCCTCTAACTCCTATCCTGCTTTTATCTAAAATTTCTTTCATTTTCACCCTCTTCTTAATTTTAAATTTCGCAGGCTCTTTCATGTACTTTCTAAATTTCATCTTGACCTTCTTTTTATTTTCCAAGGCCTTCGCATTAATTTTATTATTTGAAATTTTCATTTTCACCTTCTTTTTGTTTCTACAGGTATCCGGATATTTTTCATTAATTATTATTTTCATTTTAACTTTCTTCTTGTATTTTAAATTTCCTGGATCCTTCTTGTTATTTAAAATTTTCAATTTAATTTTCGCTTTTTGTTTAAAATGTTCTGGCCACTTTTTATTATTTAACCATTTTAATTTAACTTTTGCTTTATTTTTAAAATTCTCAGGATACATTTTATCATTTAATAATTTTAATTTAACTTTAGTCTTATGTTTAAAATTCTCCATCTTCTTTATTTTAGTCAATATTTTCATTTTAAATTTAGTATTATTTTTAAAACTCTTCAAGTACTTTATATTATTTAAAATTTTCATTTTAGTAATTATTTTATTTATCACTGACATCGGATAATTTTTATAATTTGTAAATTTTAATTTTACTTTTGGCTGATTTTCCAATAGCATTAGATAACTTTCATATTTTGAAATTTTTATTTTAACTTTCCGATTTTTAAAATAAATTTGATTATTTTTATATTTTGAAGATTTTATTTTGGTTTCCTCTTTATTCTCTATCCACGAATAAATTTTATTTTCTGAAAATTCTTCTTTTTCTTTCACTTTACTTTCCATTTGATCTTCATTTTCACTTATTTCAAGCTCTTTACCGTTATTTAGGTCATTAACAATATTACCATTTTTTATTTCATATTTATTCAATTCTGCTTTATTTATTTCATCACCATTTGTCTTCTTTTCTTCATTTTTACTTTTATTTAAATTTATTTCATTTTTATTTAATGATTCCTCCAAGTCTGGTTCTTCTTTTGATAACTCATGATGTTGCTTAAAATATTCTGTTTTATCCCCCTCTAGATAAATTAGGGTTTCACACTCCTTTCCTTCTTCATTCATAATTGAGGATGATTCTGGACACTTTTTAAAATTTAAACACACTTCATTGATTTCGGGTAATTCTTCCTTCATTTCATTACTTTTAAAATTATTATTCTGTATATTACTTATAAATGGAAATTTGATGTTTTTATAAATTAGACAATCCTCTTCAATACTCATTTTATGATATTCTAAAAAATCGCTTCCAAGCACCATGTCAACAATCATGTCCGGAACAATTAATAGTTTTGCAGATATTTTTACTTCATTGATACTTAAATCACAATCCAACCTTTCCTCAATACGACCAAACTTCATTTTATTTTCATCTATTAGATTAAACCCCCCAAATATTACAATATTATTCTCCAATAATTCATAATTATTAACGACGACGTCTTCACTTATAAGTGATAAATCAACCCCCATATCTATAATAGTAACAAATTCAATATTATTCAATCTAAGTCGTATTGATGGTAAATTAATTAAATCATTCTTCTCTGTATTATTCCATTTATTTTCTGCTTCAACATTTAATTCTTTATTTAATTCTTTATTTATCTCTACATGACCTGTCTCCATTTCTTGTACTAATTTCTCCTTAATATCCTCCACTTTTCCATGATTGCTGTAATTTACTTCTATTTTCTTTATTTCTTCCCTACTCTCTTTTATTTCCCTCTTCATTTCTTCCCTACTCTCCTCAATTTTTTTATTAGTTTTTTCACTATTCTCTCTCATCTCCTTTATCATATTCATTATCATGTATTCTAATTTTGAACTTTCTCCCTCCTTACTACTCTTATTTGTGCTTGCAGCACCTTCTTCTTCTTCCTTCTCAACATCTTGTTCTTCTTCTATTTTCTTTTCTGGTTCCATTTTAGATTTCTTACTCCTACTCCTCTTTTTCTTTTTAACTACTTGGAACTCTTCTCCTTTTTTATTACTTAAATCGCTGTTGTCCCAGAATGTTTTCATTTACCCCACATAAATTATTTCATAACCCCAAATATCATTCAAATAATCCTCAACTTTATTTATAAAAAAATATTACCCTTTAATTGTACATAAATAACCCAATCGAGCCCACGTTGGGCGCCATAAATTATGCTGTGTATCTGGGTATTTGAAAATATCCAGACATTTTCATAATTTTAAGATAATTAATTAATTTAAAGTTTTTAATAGAAAAATAAATATAAATAGCCCCACGTTGATGAGCCATAAATTATGCTATGTAATAAGAATATTTAAAATTCTTATTAAAAATTAAATTCTTAAATAAAATTAAATAGCCCCACGTTGGAATCGTCATAAATTATGCTGTGAAATAAGAATTTTGAAAAATTCTTTTTTTAATTTTTTTTAAAAATTCCAAACATTTGAAAAATCATAAATTTTGTAAACTTTGAATTATTATTTATTTTTGACCCACATTTGCTAGCTCAGTAATAAAATTAATATAATTAAATGCTGTGTGTTTTAATTTAGTTTTAAGCATTTTCATAAAAAAATAAATTTCAAATAAATTTATAAGCATGGGAATTTTATTTTAAAACAAGAGACTCTTATTAAAATTTTGACATGTAAATAATTGATTGACATAAATTCATCTTGTACTTAATCTCAGGGATAATTTTAAATTCTTGAACATCATGTAGCTTCACTATTGTCGATGGGTTATTTAAAAAAAATGAATTGCAGATTTCCAGAATACCACCTACTACATTTACACGCAAATACATCACCATAAAATAATATTTAAAACATCTCTGTACATTTATAATAAATAAAACAAATTTTTTTTATTGAAACACCACGAAAATTATTACTTATCTTTTTACAATGTTCATCTTTGAAGTTCGGAATCTTTGATGCGTGCGCTTCCACGTATTTGAATGGTAGCTAACTCATACAACCAATTTTTCTTTCCTGTCTGTGATGTGCTTGTGCACGGTATGATGTGTGCTGTCCTAACGCTGCCTGTCCGATAATACTAAACCATGAGTTCTCCAGCAAAATCTTCAATAACAGTTTTTCTCAGGTATGTAATTCCCTTTTTTTATTAGAAATTATATTTTTCAATTTATAATTACTTTAATTTTTCATTTATTTTTAGCATTTTTATTTTTAATTATAACTGTTCAACTTTTATTATTACAGATTTATTATTATATCACACGAAGAAGATTAATTCCATATTATCTGTCAAATACAAATCTGCACGATTGACAACAAGATGTATTTCTCCACCTCAAAAACCGGAAATTCGCAGAACTATTTTTTATCATAAGATGGTGCTCAGGTACGCCATTTTTTATCAATTTATAATTTATTGAATTTATTTGTCGAAGAAACTTTCAAATTGTTCTTTAATTACTTGGATCACTGGTTATTATAGTTAGATTTTAATTTAGTTTCCCATTGGAATATTTAATACTTGCACAAATTAATATTTTTACAATAAAGAAAGGACGCTTCACAATTTTACTTTTTAATCTTCCAATAACTTTTATATTCTTCAACGGATTTTTCTCAACTTTCTTTAAATAATAAAACACCTTATTACTGTCACTTATAACAACAATTTATTTTGTTCACATTAAAATTTCTAGTTACATTATCAAAAATTTGGGAGCTAAACATTAACGCACCCACGCTATGCAAATTCTTACCGGAAGCTCTCTTGAAAAATTTAATCTCGAACCCCCAGACTAAATTTCCAAATATATCAAATTATACAAATATCACCCTTAAGTATCCTTTACATAACGATAACACCGGAAACAATTAAAATTCTATTGTTTTTACAAGATAGCTACGAAACCTTACAATCTAATCTAAATTTCACCCTTATTCAACTTATTACATAAATGTCATTATCCCAGATTAACTGGAATACAACTATTTTAAATACGCGATTCAAACATAAATCAACGTATGACAGGTACATTCAATGAAGAAAATTTTTCTTAAAATTTTAAAATTAACATATTTTTTTCATATTTAAAAAAGCACATAAATTAAACAATACCAGCTTATTAGCATTAATAATTATCAATTAATTATTCATTAATTTAAAACCATAGTTACATTCCTTAATTAACATAAACCCTAGGTTTACAAGTAATTTATATGAGGTCATTGACTTCTTATCACTTTTATCTGTGACTATAGTTTATACAAAAACCGTCTGGCAAATTCTTACAACCTTGACCTAAAATACAGAAAACTATTTACATTACAATATTTTATATACCGACATACTCAAAAGTAATGTATACGGTTTGTTTTAAATATAAATAAACAATTAGGTTATCTAATAAAACTAAATTAAATTAACTCAATAAACACCTTAATTAATTAATTCTAAATTAAAATTATACACGGTGCGTCAAAATAATTTTCTAAAAATAAAATTTTTTTTATTTTAATTCACTTATTCATTTTAAAAACACACTTTTCAACCAATAACATCTCAAATAAGGATTACCCTTTAATATTATACACAGTTCGACTCATATTTTTACACAAACGATTTTATTATTGATAAATAAATTAATTCAAGTTAAATTATTTATAGTTTGCGTCAATATTAAATTGCCTTAGCATGTTTTATATATGCTATAATTTTTTTTTAGTCAAGTTTTACTAATATAAATAATTCTATTCTAGAAATAGTATCCTGGAAAATCTCAATGCTACTTCAAATGCATTTAACCAAAAAGAAATACAAGAAATCAAGATTACCACTGCATTACCGTCGATATAAATAAACTTCAATGAATTACAAGACCACGAAGAATATCTCATACTTTAACAAAATCTCATACTTTTTTAAGTAATAAAAAAAATTAGTAATAATTTTTAATTTTAAGTTAATAAATAAATTTTTGAATTAGAACACACAGCAATATATATATATATATATATATATATATATATATATATATATATATATATATATATATATATATATATATATATATATATATATATATATATATATATATATATATATATATATATATATATATATATATATATATATATATATATATATATATATATATATATATATATATATATATATATATATATATATATATATATATATATATATATATATATATATATATATATATATATATATATATATATATATATATATATATATATATATATATATATATATATATATATATATATATATATATATATATATATATATATATATATATATATATATATATATATATATATATATATATATATATATATATATATATATATATATATATATATATATATATATATATATATATATATATATATATATATATATATATATATATATATATATATATATATATATATATATATATATATATATATATATATATATATATATATATATATATAATTGTTAATTGGTATAACGACTTCAATAAATTTGCTGTGTCGTTTCTTTTCTTATGCTTTCCATTGCTTATACTCTTACAAAACCACTGTTTTGCAGATAATCAACTTACTTATCATTATAGAGACCAGCCTACCATTCCTGTTAGTAGCAAAAGCAATGAATACTTTCAATACCGGTAAACAATTAAAAGCTGACAAAATGCTGACAGCGTTAGGAATATATGCCCAAATTTGGGATGATTACAACAATTTATGCAACAACGATGTAAGTTTTGTAGTATATAATATGTTTGTATTAATATTCAACTAAATTTTTGCAGTATTACGACAGCAAAGGTTTCTGTGATGATATAACTGAAGGAAAGTTTAGCTATTCTGTTATTCATGCTATTAATAATTTTCCAGAAGAAGGTAAGATCATAAAAGGTATCCTTTTAATAACAGCACAATCTAGAGCCATCTGAAATACGTGTTTACAAGGTGACATTTGAAAAAAAAAACTTTTCTTAACAATAAACAGATATCCTGGGTAAACAAACAAGTGACGTGGAAGAAAAAAAGTTATGCTTGTCTCTCCTTGAAAAATGTGGTAGTTTCGAGTATACAAGAAATAAAATAAAGGAATTTAGAGATGTTGTTTATGAAGAGGCCAACAAGCTGGACCCGAATCCAGCGTTCATGCATTTCCTTGAAACAGCGCTTCCTAATATTGTAAATTATCACTAGTTTAAAAGAAATTATGTTTTTTTGATGGTGCTGGAATTATATTTGTTTTCTTTAATGTTTCTATTGTTGTAGGTATGAAATTATGTGTATGTTATTGGTACTGGAAGTAAATATGTTTTTCACTTAAGTTTCTTTTATTGTATGGTATATATAGCTGTAGATGCCACAGAAATTCTACACAGTATGTTGGGAAACAATAGAACAACGCTTAACCCCTTCACTACTAGGCCCTACTTTTATATCTGCGTTATTACTCCAGATTTACGAAAAAATTAAGTTTTAAAACTGTTGTTCGTAAAACTTTAATACATATCAATTAAGTTACAAAATTTTTATTATATCCAAAATTTAAGAAGGTCATAGGCGGCACAAATAAGAAGCAATAAATAGAAAAATTATATCATAAATTAATATTATTATATTTAATTTTTAGAGGGGATAAAAACTAAAAAAAATAATAATTTTGTGCATATCTCAACATCGAAACTGAGTCATGAGAACCATTTCACACTAATTTAAGTTAAATAAAATTTGTCGCCACTAGTGGTACTCTGGAATATATATAGCACCATATAAAACATGGTGCAACCTAAGGCAACCTGGTAATTAAGCGGTTGTCTCAGATTATGGAAACAGGGAACATTTAGGTTATTTATGTGGCCTAGCACACAATTATAAATGACTCAATAATTTTATTTTTCTTATTTCCTTCTGTGTGAATGTATTTCTTAAATTAAGCAATAAATTTTAAAAGTAAGAACCGGCTGGCATAGAACCGTCTTGGCTGAGAAACTGCGGCGACGAACTGGCGGCGAAGAACCGGCGGCGTAGAAACGTCCCATACCCCACGAGACCTCCCTCACATTTAATGAAATATTTGAAAATTTGAAAATTCTTTAAAAATTTTGAAAACCTTTCAGTCTTAGAACTTTTAATTATTTTAAGTTTATGACAACGTTAGATAAATTTAGAAAAAAATTTTAATTTTTTGAAAATGTGAGAATATTTGTGGATTTTACCATTTTCAAAAATTATAATTAATAAATATTTTGAAATTTTTTAACAAAGTAGAAATTTTTAAGTTCCTAAAAATGGGACATCTTTTGTAATTAAAAAAATTTTTAAAATTAAAAAAAAATTTAAGAGACTTAGTTTTTGTAAATGTTGACCATTTTTAAGAAATTTAAAAAACAGCTGAAAATTGTTGAAAATTTGGAATAGGTATATGGAAAATTTTGAAGAATTTACAAAATTTTGAAAACGGTAAAAATTATTGTAAAGTTTAACATTTTCAATAATGTGTTTATAATTTATCACCTTTTTGAATATATCAACAATTTTTTTAATTATTTTCAATTTTTAGAATTTTGTTACTTCTCATTAAAAACTTAAAATCGATTGTTCACGTTCTTGTAGAGCTTTGGCCGATAGCCGTATTTTTGCAATCACTTAATTAAACTGTTCAGGTAAACGACCAAAAGGAAACCTCTCAGTGATGTTTTCTGAATTGAAAATTGTTACTATTGTCATTTAACATCCGCATACCGATTTTAAAGCCGAAATTTGTAAACTTAAAAAAAAACAAAAAATTCGACATACGTAGAAAGCGAATTTAAGGGTTTTTCTGGAACTCGTCTATTTTGACATAAAGCACCCCTCCCCTCCCCTCTTTTTTGGCAAACTAACATTATTTTCTTGCGGGTGCCATCCTATTGGAATTAATAATCTTTGAACCAAATTTGGGTTTCAGCGTTAAGGCGTCTGGACTGTAAAGTGCATACAGACACACAACCACCTTTGCAGCATCCGCTATATCAGTCTCTCAAAACCCTAAAACCTGGTTATTAGTCAAAGTGATTACATGTAAAATGTTTGCAGTAAAATTTTTTTGTAGGCATAACTCGTATATCGGCCGTAAGCCCAAAGCGACAGAAACTTTGCTGAATGGTCGCATTTGCTGCAAATTTTATATGACACCACAATTATTAATACCTTCCTTTATAGCTATAATTCGTATAATGACGAAGTTAAAAATATTTTAAACGAAAGAAAGAAACTAAAACTAGACATAAAATTAATCAGTGAAACGAACAAGAAAGGGAAACGAAGCGAAATATATGGAAAATGGATACATTTCTAGAGTGGAGTAGACAAAGAAAAATGAGCGAAAATAGAGTTTCGATTCTGGTTTATAAAAAAATATAGAAGAAACATAATCTCATGCGAATACATAAAGGGAAATATTGCCCACTGTTATAATGGAGTTGTATGAAAGCACAATAACCATTAGGTACTATGAGCAAGGCACGTATTTTAGGCAATTACATAGTTTTGATATGCCAATAAAATGCTTCTGTGTGTATCCATATCTTATAAAATGAAATTAAGTGACATCAATTTTAATTTGCAAATTTTGCATATTTTGGGTTTTTAGAGCATATTTGTGAGATAAATGCATATTTAGCTAAACTTCTTTATATTCGCCAAAAAAATTAATTTTTAAAACATAAAAGGGGAGAAAATGAGAAGTACATTGGGATTTTTAATAAGTGCGTGCTGTTACTAGGTATTCTTGAGCGGATGTCCCCGATTATACCAGGTAGAATGTTATTTCCAAGTTTTACAATCATTTCTAAGAATTATGCAATTGCGGTATTTCTTGAAAGTAGCAGATATTAGTTTCATTTTGTTGTTCGTACCGACACTTCGTAAGAAATAAGAAAATAGTGGCTCGCATAGTATGTGTTTCTGTTTATAGAAAACCGCCAGAAGACAGCAGCTTGCCTTTATTATGGATAAAAGGTTATCCTAAACTGGTGCTACAGGAAAACCGAGGAAAACAAAATAATTTGCAAAGTCTGCAGCAAAACGGTAAGCAGCGACAAAATACACAAACAAAAGTAATTGAAGAATCCGTTTTGGAGGTCTCAATCCAGAGGTACAAATTCTAGCTACTGAAAAGTACAATCACATTGTAGGAGCAAAAGTAGCTCTAAGCACGAAAGAAAAGTATATCACTAACCTACACAAATCAGTCAAGAACTTATAAAAAGAGAAAAAAGAAGCGTATGGAAGATAGAAGTGGAACAAAAGAACACAAAAATGAATATATAGACATTAGTGAAGAAGTCGACCAAAAAACAACACAAAAAAACACAACATGTCAAACAAGGTGTATAAAAATCCAACAGTACTTAGGAAATAGAAGATCGACAAAAGTGTGGAGAGTATTAAAAAATTTGAGATGGAAGAAAAGAAAAAATAATCTGACTAAAATAGCCATGAAAAAGTATACAGTATATTTTTATAATATGTTCAAAGAAGATAGATAGGGTGACAAAGAAGCCCCTATAATGAGAGTAACTATGGAAATGAACCAACAAAGAGAACTAAGTACAACGAAAGAAATGCCATAAACCATAAGCTTAAGAAGAAGCCATAAGAGAAATGAAGAATCACAAAACCATTGGTCCATGAGAAGTTAGTGCAAAATTGATAATGTATGCAACCAATATCATTTCCTAGAAAAAAACATCTTTGAATAATGCATAAATCAACATCACACTCCAGAAGAATGGAAGAAGTCTGGTTCCAATATTCAAAAAAGGGGATAAGAGGAACTGCAAAAATTATAGAGCAATAAGTGTCATAGCAACAGTAGCCAAAAGTAATAAAGAAGAAAGTTTAGAAACAACGGATACATAATCATTGGAAGCAACAAAACCTCAAATCTACAAATGGAAGAAAATGAAATAATGGTAATAAGGGAATTCAAATACCTACGGACAACATTTGATAAGGATGGTTCAATAGGAACCTAAGTAATATAAAGCATTAATGTGGAACAGTACTCGTATATGATGGGACAAACATATCACGTGAAAAACTAAGGTCATGATAAAGAGATCAATAGTATATTGACGTATAGAGCAGAAGTCTGGACGATGAACAAAGCAATAAAGTTAAAATTTCTAGCCACAGAAATAGATGATGCACTAAATAAAAATATGACAAAAAGTAGACTAGACAGGTTAATAAACAATTATATAAGACTCGAACTGATTGCCTTTGAAACTGTAGTCAATCGAATACACGAAAAAAGGGCTTACATTGTACGAGAATGTGAAGAGAATGTTTAAAGAAAAGTGGCCAAAAGAACCGCTCCAATAGGTACCATTCCAAAGAAGTAAGAAAGGAAGACCAAGAAAGTCACGGACGAAAGACATGCAAGAAGCAACGCAGGAAAGAGACTTACACGAAGCGGCATGGAATGATAGAGAAGATTTACAAAAGGCGTAAAGAGGAAGCGACGGCAGTTGTAGAAAATCAAGGAAGAAGAAGAGAGTACTTTGGTATCGTATTTAAAATTCTATTTGACATTGTACATAGAAATAACGATAAAATGAGAGAGATTACGGACAACCCTTAAACAGGCAAATAAAACACAGTGAATTTGGGGATTTATTGTTGTTACTGTTCTAATAAGAAATACTGCTACATCTGTGTTTGTGTAAGACTGATTAAACTGTATGCAAGTGTATTTAAACATTACTAGTGTTACCCCAGCGCACAATGCACTGACAGACAGCGTTGACAGAACCGGCAAAATGTCAAGTCACGTGATGCATTAGTTCCAATAATGACACGCGACGTTATTGTAGATGGCGCCCCAAGTGACGCGCGTCTAGCCGACCTTCATATGTATTATAAATTAAAATAATTATTATTAAAAAATCGACGTAGAATAAAAATATAAAAATGTTTCATGTTCCATCTGTGGATAGAAACCTTTCATTCAAAAAAAATGGTCCAAATTGGTGAAGCGGTAGCCGCTGGAGGAACCGGAGAAAAAAAACCTTTGTGCTTTTATATATGTATGGATTTGATATTAAATTTAGAAGAGTATAGCATGTTAGAGCCCCTGAACTTAGAACATGTTATTACTATCGGAATCAGTTTCGATATTAATTTTAATAATCCCACCTGATACTACCTGCATGGTTGAACTGGAAACCTCTGATAATAGGATGTAGGGTCAACATTAAATTTCTGTAACCTTTTAATTAGAAGGCATAAGATAAGCCTTATTAATTGTAATTTTTACGAATTAGAAATTTTAGATAATTATCAATCATTGGAAAATGTCTTAGTTGTATATGCACTTTTGCTCACTTTTAATATATCAAAGCAATCGGCAAATAATGTCATACCCTAATAAATGTCCCGAAGGACTAAAGCAAAAGATAAAAACAATACATGTAGAGCGTTGGGTCATTGCGAACATTAAAGACCCCCATTTAATCTTGACAGATATATAAAAAATTTTTTTTTTATGGTATAGAAGGAATCAAGCATTTGTTGAATGTAACTACTAAAGAAAAGGTCAAATCTCATACTAAAGGTATTGCACTGATTAACGTGTTATACGAAATGCTAATGTTAAACCACATTGACCAACAGATAAAGGGCCAGCGGGTGGTTTAGTGGTTAGAGTCTTAGGCTCTAGCGCTAGATTCCCAACGGTAGTAGGTTCGAATCCTCTGGACGCCGGAAATTTTTCTGAATACGTTAAGCCCATGAATATTGTGTGTGGTCTTTTTGTTGGGTTGCATGTTTTTGGGGCGGGCCATGTTAGACCGCTGAATAGCGCTAAGTACGCGGAGTGGTGGTAGCTCAGAGGTTGGGCGCTCAGTCTCTAACGCTGAAGGTCTAGGGTTCGATTCCACGCCAAAGCCATGCAGCAATAAAAATCTATGCCGCAACCCGCCACTCACATTCCCCAATCCGGTGTAGTCTTAATACCTGAAACCTTCTCTGGAATTTAGTCGTTCGGATTCGACGTTAAACTGTAGGTCCCCCGTACTCCACCTTAGCGCTGAGGAGAGTATGTGGCAGAGTAGAGTGCCGGTACCCAGCAGTGGGACGTAAAGGCTGATTACGTATTACGCGGAGCCTAAGTAAGAGATTGAGACGGGAATCATGGAGTTGTGCTCGCGCACAGTCGCATGATTCGTTTACAAAACAAAATAACATTTAATAAATATTTAACTATTAAAAATTAATAGTTTATTAAGAAAATAAAACGCTTGTTAGTTGTTTCACAATTTGTTGGTTTTTATTTACTCAACTCGCGCTTCAACCATCACGGTCATCGTCAGGAGTTTACAAACACAACTAAAACTAAAAACCTACAGATGTACAATACTACTCATTCTGTCGTCGCCGATTTTAAGTGTTAACACGTGTTTTTATGCTTTGTATACTGTAGGTCCAGGACGGGTGAATAACCTAAGTCGGTGTGGTCGTTTACTATATTTTTATTATTATTTATTGTCTTTTTTATTTCTAAATTTTCCGATTTATTTAAACGTTTGCCCTTGTTTTCTACGTGTAAAATTTTTGTATCTGTGTGTTTGAAAAAATGATTGTTTGTAATACAATGTTGGGAGATGCCTGTTGATTTATGATTGTATTTAATTGATCTGATGTGTTCTTTAATTCTTGTATTAAAACTGCGGCCAGTTTGTCCTATATATATTGCATCACAATTAGAACAGTCTATTTGATAGATACCATTTTTTGAATATTTTTCTATTGTGTCTTTATTGTTTACTAGATGTTTATGGAGTTTGTTCGGATTGTGCATAGCTACGTTAATATTTAATTTTTTGAGCCTGTTAGAAACTTTATAGCTGACTCTACCTATATAATTGATTTTTGACCATATTGTTTTTTCAATTGTTGTCTTTTGTCCGTTGTACAAAAGATGTTTTACATTTTCTTTTTGTTTTTTCTTTAAAATGTTATCGACAAATTGCTCCGTGTATCCGTTTTTAGGGCTGTAAATTTAATTGTGCTAAGTTCTTTACTGAAATTTTCGGTAGACAGTGGGATATGAATGGCTCTGTGTATCATACTATTGAAAGCTGCTTTTTTAATTTTGATTGGTTGTTTAGAATTTGGATGTATGACCATGTCTGTACTTGTGGGTTTTCTGAAAATATTGTACTCTAAATTGTTCTCTACTCTTTTTATGCTTAGATCTAAAAAATTCAGGGTATTGTTCTTTTCTGTTTCTATTGTGAATTTAATATTATTATGAATTTTATTAATGTTATCTAAAAATTGTTGTATTTGTCTATCTGTACCTAACCACAAGCAAAAAATATCATCTACGTATCTAATCCAGATTTTGACATTGTTACTAAAATTGTTGTTTGAATTGAAAACTTTTTCTTCAAAATTAGCCATAAAAATTTCTGCTAGTAGGGGTGAAAGTCCCATCGGTAGTCCCTCCTCTTGCTTGTAAATTTGGTTGTTAAATTGAAAATAAATTTGTTCTAAGCAGCTTGCGAGCATGGTTCTGAGTTCTAATTTTTCAATATTCGTCAAATTACTATTGTTTATTTTATTGAACGTTATTTCTTTGGCTTCTTTTATTGGAATTGATATGAATAAGTTGCTAACATCAAATGAGATTAATTTTGCATTAGTGGGTATCTGGAAAAAAAAAATTTTTCAGATACCCACTTTGTTTTCCTAAATTTTATGATATTGCTGTTCAGCGGCGGGAGAAATCCCCAGCTGTTCTTAAAGCGCGTAGTTTCATACATGCTATTTTATTTTCGTTCAGCGACAAGAGAAATTCCCAGCTGTAGTTACTATCTTGAATTTCTTAAATATTATTTTACTTTAGTTCAACGACGGCAGCAATTCGCAGTTGTACTTAAACCGGTAAATTTTCTGCATTTTATATTATTGTTGTTCAGCTATGGGAGAAATTCCAAGCTGTAATCGAACCATGTACTTTCTTAAATTTTAATTAACTTTTGTTCAGCGGCGAGAGTAATCCCCAGCTGTATATATACGTTTTATTTTTCTAAATTTTATTTTATTTTTTAAGCGGCGGGAGAAATACCCAGCGGAGATTAATATTGTAAATTTTTCTAAATGTTATTTTATTATTGTTCAGCGTTGGGAGAACTCCCCTTTGGTACTTAAATCAATACATTTCTTGCATTTTATTTTATTGTAGTTTAGATACGAGAGAAATTTCTAACGTACTTAAACCTATTATTTTTCAAGATTTAATTTAATTTTTGTTCAGCGACAAAGCAATTTTTCAACTGTGCTTAAACCTATTGTATTTTCGCGTATTGTCTTAACTTTTATTACAATTTTGTTTAGTGAGGGGAGAACTCGCCAGCTGTACTTAAACCGCTTATTTGCCTCAATTTTAGTATGTTTTGGTTAAGGGAAGAACGATACCCTATCGGGCTTATTCATTCGCCTAATTATAAAGCCTGATTATGCAGCAATTTGGATGTTTATTTTTATACAATTACACCGTAGCAGCGACTTAAAAGTATGTATTTTAACCCAAAGTCGGTTAAACTTAAAGCTCACCGAAACGTCCTGCAAATGTTGTTTCAAAATTAATCAAGCAAGCCGGAAAAACCAGAAACTCCATTCAAAGTGGGTTTAATCACAAAAGGGACAAAGCAATATAAGTTGTTTTAAACAAAAGTCTTCGTATAAACGACGTTGAGCAAACTGATTGGTCAGTTAAAAGTTTCAATCCTTTTATTGCCGAGTATAGACAAAAGAAAATTGCAACGAGCGACAGGTTCTATTACCAATGTCAGAACTAAAAGCAGCGAATTCGGAGCAAAAGCCCTGAAGACCTTGAATTCTTTGCTACTCACATTTAAACATTGTGTAATTCATAACATTTACAGATGCTGTACCAGTTCTATGAATAATTAACGTACGTTGTTATTTTAGTGTGCCAATAATTTGACATTTTGAATATTAAACTGGTGGCAATTGACAATTAGCCTGATCTTGCAGAGATCTATAAAGTGCGAGTTTCAAACGAAAACCCCAGTAGGGTAGTGTTCTTAAGGAATATTGTTTTTTTTTACTTTTTGTAAATAATGATTGTAGATAATATGGGAATTCGACCTAACACTTTTAAGTGAAATCACTCTATTTATCGGTAGGGAGTTCACGTTATAAATTAATACACTTATTTAATATATATAATTCTAAACTGTTTTTATTACAGTTCCTAGGGAAGCTCACTAAGACGTTTCTTGTATAAAAATCTGATAATCAAATATTGTTAGTAGTTAATTTTGTAAATCAGTAACAGTTAAAAATAAAATAGATTGATGAAAGAAAGCGAAAATCTTTATTTAACTGAAGCCTCGTTTAAAGCTCTGTAAATCTCCTTTTTGAAGTTTTTTATTTAAAATGATCCTATGTTATTCTGCCCATATCCCAAAATTGATACTCAACTCCCTCTAAGGCAATTTTGATAGGGTAATTTCATGAAAACCTGCTACAACAAAATAAAATTTGTGGTACTGAAAGCTGCTGCATCTAACCCTAAAATTTAGGTATTTTTATACCTTAAAAGTTCCGCACTAACTTGCATTAAAGCTACCTGACACTTTTGTTCTATTATATTAATTAAAAATTACTAACAAGACACCTAAAAATAATCATACAAAAACAAGCAATTACCAGAACATTTATAGTTAATCAGGTGGGTTTGTTTTAGTTAATCTACACTATTCACCCTTCCGTGGTTAACAATTTCGAAAGGGTTTGACTCGCAGCTGTAATCCAATACCGCAACCGAAAAGATTTCGACGGAAATTCGAGCAGTAGCAATATTTATTAGCTATCAGTCGAGAATATTATTAAACTTGGACCTCATTCTCAGCTAGCCCTTGACCTAAACTTTCGCAGCTTAGAAGGGATAAAGTGGCGCGGAGTCAATCCAACGAGTTGTGAAATTGGCTATAGGGCTATATATGAAGTCTTGCCCAAAACTTTTATGAACACGTTGATATACAATAACTTTCTACTGACTAAAAAACAATCATAAATCAGAAGATTGGAATCTATTCGTGGATGAAAGTTAATTGATTTTTACATCAATAAAGTTTATTCATTGTTCTTTTAGGCAGTTTGTGATTGTGAAAAAAATGATTCCAAGTTTTCAAAACGGTTCAGAAATTAGTACGAATGTTGGATATGTTATTTGTTATCATTGTCCATGCTTATAGAATATTGTAAATACAAAAACAGGTTTTTGTTTTCACTTTGAAAATCTTCAGCTTCTAACTTTAAATTTAAAACAATGAGTCATAACCTGCTGAATTTCCTTACTGAACACCTAAAAGGTATTCTGATCTTGTAGTAACTGTCTATATGTTTTTACATTGCTTACCTAATCAAACAATTGCTAAAAAGAATCTACTTTGATATGAATCATTATATTGTCGAATTTAAGTAAATATCAACGAAAACAAAAAACAATTTTATCTTGTACCTATACAAACACCAAGATTCCACTGCACGAACGCTCGTAACTACGTCACGATTCCAAGGACGTCAAGTAATGAAGTCTATTCGCACATTGATTTATGTGCAACGGATACACATCTCAAGCAGCACTTTTGTCCCGAAATTGACTGCAAATAATTTGTATGCTAACCGCAAACATGTACAGATACAGTTAATTACTATTGAGATGTTTACTAATAGTTTACATGCAGCAAGCAAGTTCGCTCGGTTGACCCAAAACAATATAATTTGAAGGTCCACAACGTGATGATATTGGAATGAATTTTCTAATTTTTTTTCTTTCTGGCGTAGCTATCAACCGCAAATGGTCGCAAGGCGATGGGGCCCAAAAGCTTTAAGGGGCCCCTTAGGGCTACCGTGGTAAAAAAATTTATCTAAATTGGAAACATTGGAATTACGGATAGATTGTAGGTTTTTTTTTCAACACTATACAAAAAACAAAAGTTATACAGGGTTTTCCGAAACTCGCGGACACGGAGACGGTATTTTACCATAAAAACTGAACGAAAAGTTCCTCTACGATTTTTCGATTTGACCAACATTTTAGAAGTTATTAAGGCTTTGAAAAATCTGTAAATAATCAAAAAATAAACATTCAAACTTAAATGTAAGCGTCTAAACAAGTACTGAAAATAAATCTATGATACATTACAACAACAAAAGATAGTTGAAAACAACAATTGTTGATAAATGTTGATTAAAGTAGCTGGAAAACTCAAATTTACGTGTTTAATTAGGCAGTGGCATGCTATTGTCTGTTGAAAATAGTACAATATTTCTCTGGGGGAGAAAGACATAATAACCTAAGGTATGCTGACGATGTAGTCTTGAGTACCAACAATATACGGGAACTGCAAAAATGACAAATGAGTTAAATGGCAAATCAAAAGAAATAGAGTTGAAAATAAATATCAACAAGACCAAGTTTATGGCAAACATAAATAACAATGCAGATGAAAGAATAAAAATAAAGGGAAAAGAAATAGAAGTGCAAGAGCTTATATACTTAGGACAAAACATTGCGAAAGGAAAATTAAACCAGGACACCAAAGTGGACAGAAGAATAAAGCAGGGATGGAGTGCATTTGGTAAATTGAGTTACATATTTAAAGGGAGATTTGAAAACTAACAAAATGCTCAGGTGTTCGATCAGTGCGTCCTCCTCGTGCTCATATACGGAACAGAAACATGGGCACTGACGAAGAAAATAACGAACAAAATGCTGGTGATCCAACGAAGCACACAAAGACCGATACTGGGAATTAGGTTACGAGATAAGAAAAGAAATACGCGAATACGAGAAAGAACTAAAGTTAAAGACGTAGGACAAGCCATAACAGAACAAAAATGGCGATGGGCAGGACACGTAGCGAGAATGAAAGAGGATAGATGGACAAAATAACTAATACAGTAGAGACTTTGAACTAAAAAAAGAATAAGAAGACGCCGACAACAAAGGAGGATAGATGAAGTGAAAAGGGTGGTTGGAACAAGATGGCTACAGACTACCAATAACAGGAAAAATGGCAAAACGGAGGGGAGGTTTATGTTCAATAGCGGACGGATAGAGGCCGAATCAAAAAGAAGAATTTGCCACGCTATAAATAAGAGACCAATTTAATAACATGACGACGTTGTTAGCGAAGTGAAGTGAGAAGGTAACATTTTTTAGACGCTGAAAAAGTCGGAGTTAGATTTTAATTTGGTAAAGAAGTTTAACAAAAAAAGTTGTCGACTAACCGTCACGAGACATTCCTCGCATACGCCCGTTGTTGTTTGCTCTGAGGTAGTTCCTCATTGGAAAGCTGTTTCTATTGTATTTTTATATATTAATGCAGTGTTTAAAATTGAAATTCGGGCGACTCTTATTTTGCGAATTCAAAATAGGAGCAAGGATATCGTTCTTGCTTAAATGGGATATTTAATATACGTACAATACATATATCTGAACTTGTTCTTCTAGTAAGTCTCTATTGCAGTCAAGCAAAATCCCCTTTTTCGGACCAACCTCTGTTCTTTGAAGCTTCATCTCAGTACGATTAATAATCGTTTCAACGTCAATTTGATGTTTTTCGTGAAAGCGTTTGGGCAGTAAAGTATAGTTTGCACACACATACAGGCAGACTCATGGACAGACAAATTGCACGCACGTGCGCGCCTACACACACACACACCACTGCAGTTTTTACTTTGTCGGTCCCTCAACGCTTTATAACGTGTAATTAATCGAAATGCTTAGGTGGAAAATGTTCATCAATGTAAGTATCTTTCTTTTAGTCGTAACTTGTATCGTGCGATCAACCAAACGTCATCTCAACGTTGACTGTGAAATTTAAAACTATGTCGTTTCATAACCCGCTATTTATTATTGAACTAACCTCATAACTACATTATTAACTACATTTTTTGGAGTCTGGTCACAACCCCCACAAGTATTTCCTTCGATTTAGCGATGGTCATAATTCCTACGTTAGTTACAACCCCTAACTTTCATTTTGGTCACAACGTCTACATTGGACACAACCCCTACTTACATTTGTGGTCACAACCTTCAAATATCGTTTTGGACACTACGGCCATGTTGGTCACAAGCCCCACTCTTCGTTTTGCTCTTAATAGTTTTTTAGCCGCTTTGGTCAAAAAATAATTAGGGGTTGCGACCAAAACGAAAAGTAGAGCTTGTGATCAACGTTGCTTTTGTGTCTATAACGATATTTGGTGGTTGTGACCAATGATGTAAGTCGGGGGTCGTATTGAATGTGGGCTTTGTGGCCAAATTAATAGTTGGGGTTATGACCTACGAGAGAGTGCTGACCATTGCTCAATCGAATAAAATACGTGTGGGGGCTGTATTCAGTGGGGATTGTGACCTAGACTCTATTTTTTACAGAATGGTTTTTGTTTGGTTTTCACATACATCTACGAGGTGATTTTTTGTTGATCTGGAGAACGATAAAACTTGGATGAAAAGTAAGATTTATTCCAAGACCTTAAAGACGATTGCGTTAACTTCTGTACTGCGTATAACGGCAAGGAAGCTACAGAGTCCACTGGACACTGATATCTGAACTATATAGATATATTTCTTTCTGTATTCTTTCTTCTTTGAGTTTGCAAGTAGACAAAAATGAAAACAATAGTAGTTATATTTGCACAAATACAGCTGTCGAAACGACCGAAAAATGCTAAAGTGATACCATAATAATGTTTCTAAAAGGGAAAGTGAATTTGAGTGCGGTAGATTACCCGGTCTTTTAGGATCAATGGATCATCTATAAACAGTTCATTTAAGATTCGTTGTGGTTGTGGTTGTGGTTGTAGAACTGGTTTCTGATCATTCAACATTTTAAAACTACGCATACCTACCTTCACTTTCCTTCCCAATATGACCGCTAGCCGGTTAAAGGTTTATTCTTCTAAAAAAGTATATAAGCAGGTAGATTGTACGAACCTGCTAAAGAAGATTGCAACAGTTTTAAAAATGTGGTCGTTCTCTGACCCCTTCAAACGATTTCTTGATTTTAAAGCAAAGTATTGACGTAACACGAATAGCATTTCTTGTAAGCAAAAAGATTCGTTAGAAACATTCTGCATAAGTTAATAAGTCGGCGAACTCGGTGCGGTCAGTACTCTAAGTTTTGAAAATTGTCTAATTTATCGAAATTTTCAACAATTTTGTTAATTGAAAAATTAAAATTTTTGGATAATTTTCAAATTTTTGACAACGAAAATGCAGGTGTTTTTTAACATTTCGAAAATCTAGTAATTTTGAATAATTTAAAAAGATTTTAAATTATTCAAAAAGTTGAAATATACAAAAAGTTTAAAATTTTGAAAATGTTTAAACCTGAAAATTTAGAAAACATCTAAAATGTAGAAAATATTGAACATATTTCAAATAAAAAAAAAATTTTAACGTCGTAATTTTAGAACTTTCGAAAATGCTCTCACATATGTTGGTTTCTCTAGAGCTATGATATTAATTAAAGTGTATGCCTGTCGGGCAACTCGTTTCTGAGTAACAGGACTATAAAATCAAAATTCGCAAAAGAAAAAGAAAAGTATAGCGAGCACGAAAGCTCTAAGTAAAACTTCTTACAGTGTTCTTACTGAAAGGGTTTTTTGAATTCTGTTGTAACCGAAACCAAAGTCTGCGCGTAATAGCACTGCTACCCACTGCGTGCGCAGGGTTTCGATTAAAAATTCATACCATCAAAATCATGGCCATACGATATCTATTTTTGCTTTCAAATATTTCTCAAGGTGTATTTTTAATTTTGCACAATGCATGTATATGTGAAAATTTGTAAATATTAAAGTTTTTGGATGAGTAAAAGGTCATCTTCGTAATTTCTTTGGGTAAAATTTGTTTCGGAAATTAAAATGAGATCATAGACAGTGCTGATGCGACATACCTGTAATAACAAACGATAATGTATCAATTCAAACATGCAGTATTTTTTAAATTGCATCAGAATATATTACTGTTTATTTGTTCCGACGTCGACCTTCATTGTTATTTGAAACGTACAGTGTAAACAACTACAACGCATTTCTGTCTTGTCTGAGAGCACATTTTATTACAACTTACGAATTTATCGTTCTAAACCATAAATAACCAAATTATAGCTACAGCGGTGACAGCAATTCTAAAGAATTGCCGTAAACAATCAATAAACTGAGTTGAGTTGCAAGAGACCGTCGTCATAGTACTATGGTGACAAATTTTGTAGAGAAGAAAGATCCTGCCGTGTTGCCATGGTAAGACGGTTAGGAATTTAATATATAGATAGTTAAAAACTTCGTTTTTCGACTGTAGTTTAAACACAAAAAAAATGATTTTCGTATTTTAACAATTTATACTTAAAATTACAAAAGAAAAAAAATTCTTTATCAATTAACAAGTTTTAAATACATTTTACCTACTGATTGTTCAAGTAAAGTTAAAAACATGGACAGAGTAAGCAAGAACAATAGCCACTATTTTAAAATAGGTTTAAGCAAAATATTAATTGTTAATATTATTATAGTCATTTTTTGCGGGCCAGAACACAAAATCAATAATGCAAAATGATATTAAAATTTAGTTTTTACTTTTACTAATTACAAAACAATATAAAGATAAACAAAGTGCTTCAAGAAAAATAATGTTTTGTTTAATAAAATTAAAGTACAAATGAAACGTACAAAATAAAGTTACCCGCCAACTATAACCGCATAAATATTACAAAATCTACAATATAATAAGACGTCTTACAGCTTATTCCTATATCTCACCAACTGACAAGTAGCGTTAGTTCGATTTATACGCTACTTAAAATTTAAACAAAAGTGACAAAATAGTATATTATGCAACAAGTTTTATAAACGGCATTTTAGTCACGAGTTTTATTGGGCACGAGCGGAGCGAGTGTTTATTTAAACGAGTGTCTAGAGAAGTTTATAAAACGAATTGCATACTATACTTTTTCTACGACCATCACAAAAATACTAAAATTTGGAAATTATTTTATTATCTTAAGCAATATTAATTATTTTGACAGATTGATGACAAATGACGACTAACTTGATTTTCAGTTGATTTTCAATAGATTTTTGCTATTAAAAACCTAGAGCTAACTCTAGCCCGTGACTAAAGCGCACAAAGTCATAGCTTGTAGGTGTATTTAAAAGATCACTTAGCGTCATGGAAACATATGCGATAAATCGCATTTTAAAGATGGAAGTAGAAAAAATTGATTAAAATACCTGCTTTGCGGAACAACCTTAATTGGTTTTGCTAGTTTCTGGTTTAAACGTAGCACCGTAATCACGTGCGTGATTTATGTTTCGGAGAGAACTTTCCCGTATAAAGTTAAACAATTGCAAATATTGGCTCTCTTAATTATTTCAAAACAAAACAGTAAAGAGATTATTTATTCGGCATTAAAAACTGCATCTAGTGCATTATTGGCTTTTATATTGTAATCGTCAGGTTGGATTTAGAGCAGATGCGTTGCATTCCAGACGCCTTAACGCAGGAAAACCCAATTTGACTCAAAGATTGCTAATTGCAATTCATTGCCTCCCCTGCATTGTATATTTGTTTTTTCAGAAATTTACGAATTTCGGCTTCAAAATCGGTATGCGCATGTTAAATGACAATAGAAACAACTTTCCATTGGAAAAACACCACTGGGAGATTTCTTTTTTGTCGTTTATCTGAACAGATTAATTGAGTAATCGCCAAAAATACGGCTATCACCAAATTATAAAATCGATTTTGATATTACAAAAGAATAAACATTAGTTGCAACTAGAAAACACAAAATATCATAAAACCACTGGACTGAGAAAGTTGGATTCGTATTATGCACATGTCGAATAGCCGATCTGCGCAAGCACGACTTCCTACCACCCCCCAGTGTCTCCCTCCACCCAAGGAATGTTCGATATTTAAAAATGTTGGAATTTTGGTTCTTCAACAATTTTGTAAAACCTACACATTTTAAATTATTTTTTAAATTCTCACAATTTTCAAAATTTCATAAAACATAAAATTTCTTTTGTTTTAATTCTCAATTTTCAAATATTATTTAAAAACTTAAAAAAATTATTAAATTTTTCAAAAATTTGACACATTTTATACTTCAAAAAATTTTCGTTAGAAAATTTGGCATTAATTTGTTTTTAAAAAAATAACATAATCTGCTGCCTACGCTCAAAACAAAGTTTTGCTGAAATTTTCGCATACCTAATGTATCTAAAGGTCAAAGTAAATAAAATTAGTGTTTTGTTTTACTTCCATCAGTTCATGGCCTAATAAAATTTTTTCAAAATAAATTAAATGACGTGGTCTTTTCATGGCACTCTTATGAAATTTCTATTTTCTGTAATAAAATGCTCAAAACGTAAACAAAATGCAAAGTGTGACACATCGTTGAAATCAGAATTAAGAACTCTATTCAACTATGAAAAAATTTAATACGCCGACGATAAGAAAAAAAAGTTGACAGTCGAAAATGAGTCATGGTAACAGTTATACCAAATCTGATCAAAAATTTAGATTCAGCATAAAAAAGTGTCTTAATAATGCTTTAACTAGAAATATGTACTATAAATGACAAATGAGTTATAGCCGAAAACAAAAAATCCAAAATTTCAGTTTTTTCCAGTTCATTCAAAAACGAAGTAAGATAGCCCCAATTTCTTTTCAGATTATTAATGGGCATAAAATTCCACAACTTTTCTCTAATTTAACCATCATCGTATCTCTTCAAATAAGCCATATCTCCATAGTTAACACGCAATTTGATACATCCTGTATATGTATATAAACGAGTAAAAGTTGATAGGGTTATCAGTCTGGGCTAATAGGTTCAACCATTTATTCTTATTCAAGCTTTTGAAATAAATTTATTTCTTTTCCGAAGAACTACAAAAGTGTAAGCAACAATAAATTACAGCATGCATAACCTAAACTCAAGACTTACTAGAAAACTAGTTAAAACTGGCAAGGTCGAAAAACCATAAGTGATCACAGAAGTAGTATTGGTAAAAATAAATAAAACGCTTCTGAAGCCGCATTATAAATAATACGAAATGCGGTTTCAAAATACTTTAACATCAGCAGCCTTTAAAAAGGGCAGTTGGCCTTGAAACAGATTGTATATAAGCCGAATAAATGCTTCCTGTACTTTAGTTTGTGATAAAGAGCTGTAAAACGCCTTGTATTTTTGATTTAGTGATATTTGTGTGGTGATTCGGGATACAAAACTAATAACGTATTTTGTAAGTGTTATTTGTACTTGAATTTTATCAAACAAAATTTTACTTTATTATTTTTTCTTAATAACATTTTGTTTCTTCGAATATTACGTTTTAATTATAAAAAAAAATTCGGTTACTAAAATTTATGATTGTTATAATTTTACATTCCCAATTTATTGTTTTCTACAAAAGTTGACTATTTAAAAAAAATGTAATATGTTCCTTATACGTAATTTAAAACGGTGACAATTACTCTCGCTTATTCGACTCTTAATTTTATAATTAAAAGCACAACCAACATTTTTCTTTTATATATATTTTAATCAGTGGCGGTTAGTAATGAATTACAAGTAATTCATTACTGTAAATAAATATTTTCCAGTAATTTTATTGATCAAAAACCTTGTCTTAACAACAATTTTAAATACCAAGTGATATACCGAGTGTTTAAAAAAGGAAATAAACAATGCTATAGACTTTAACTAACTTCACAGTTTTATCTAATTTGTATGCGGTTTGAGCTATATGTTTGAAATTTGGCATCAAAATAATATTTTACACAAGAAATAGTACCACATATTTGAACACCGCGCTTTAAATCAGTTTCGTAGATATAAATGAAAAGCTTTGCTTGTGTCACGTTTGTTATAGTTATTATTGCTTCTATTTATCTTATTATGGTTATTTCATTATTTTTCAAAGTTTTCATTTTTCAATTTGTAGTAAGTTGTTAATTATAGTTTTTTTAAGAACATTAAATTTATTTCTCATTAAAATGAATTAAATTTATGCTTCTTTTAACTAATACTTTCCCATACGTATGAAAAGTTATGATTTCACACAAATTCGCGGATTTCGGATTTTAAGGAAAATACACGTATTAGGGACCAGGAACCCAAAACAGTTTCCGTAACTTCTTTGCCGATTTTTATTAAATTTGGTATGTGGAAGTTTTTAAATTGCAGGTAGTTTGTAAAGTTCCTAATCGGGACCGGAACCGAAAATTCCACATGTTTCTTTGATATAAACTTTTTTTATGAACTTTTTTCAAATTTTGAAAACCGCGTTATAGTAAATCTAAGGGCAAATCAAATGACTTAAGAAATATACATTACATTTTTTAATAGGGGTGCCCGATTTGGCCTACTTGAAATCTGCTGATAATTGCCTCAAAACGTGTCGTCTATTTGAAGAGACTATTAGGTAGGTACGCTACTACCCAAACTCACATAAGCGCTGTACATTTCGCTATACTGACACAAACCACTCTTTTAGTGGAGCTTAGTTCGGTTTTAATACGAAGAACAGTATTATTAACCTCAATTTTACTTTTATTACGTAATCTGTTGAACAGAAGCGCTTCGGTCTGTTAATGTTTATGAAAAATTTAACGTGCATATTATAAAAGTTACTGTCAAATTGCGTTCGATAACAATTATTTTCCGCATACGATATAAATACATAATTAAAACTTTAAGATTATTAATTTTATTATATTTTTGAATATAACATTAAAAACAAATTTACAATATTTTTATCTTTTTTACTTTCCTTTTGTACAAGATATTCAGAACGTACTTACCTACTAAAAATGCAACAGCAATTTTCCTGCTGCTAAATGAAAGTTTGTAATCTCTTAGGTACCTCAAATATATATGAAGCACTTCGCCAAAACCCTAGACTTAGCATATTTTCTAAAGCATTTTTTATTCAAGGTTTTACGCACTAATAGGTCTCTGCTCCTACCACTTTAGCGGGGGTGGCTGTTATCGTATAGTAGTCGTCAAGGTTATCCGCTTTAAAAAGATTATTGCAGAGAATAGTCTTACAACCCGAGTCGGCTTAAAAGGACGGATTTGTATTTACGAAGATTCAATATCAATGTTTAACGTGAAACAAATTCATCTTTTAAAGGTTAGCTTGCGTGAGTTATAAGTTATTTTAAACCTAACATGCCTGTTTTAAAATTATAAATAACAAATTATCTTGAAACAACTATTACAACAAAGATTCATCTACGTACCTTGCGTACATAACATCAAGCACATCAAAGCTGATGGCAGGCTTAGCTGCATGTCGTATTATAGGTAACCAAATTTATCTAAGTTTCTTGTGAGAAAAAAAAATGATTCTTTGAAAAAATGTTCCTTATAATTAAATAATTGAAAACCAAAAACGGAAGGACAACTTTGTCCTCCCCAAATTTGGCGAGAGGGGGAAAAATAGCACCTAAATGTTTCCGCATTTAAAAATTAAATTCTGAATCTGAGCAATTTAGTTTATACATACATTTTTTTATAGTCCCCAGTTTTTTAAATAAAAATTCATCAGTTTTCGATTTTCAAACGTGATAGAAGGGGTCATACATAAATTAGCGAGCTGGAACACGAACCAAATTTTACCTCGTCACAAGCTCAATCAGCCTAAAAAATTTATAACAATATTGTGTGGCTGGTTTTTGAGTAATATTTTTTTTATAAAATTTACAGTTTCTCTGCTTTCAAAACTTCTGGTATATAGTAACATTATGTTCTTTTAGAACTATTTAAATACCAAATTTGAACTAGATCTGTCAAGTCCTTTTTGAAGAATAAAGCATTAAGATCACATTTTTCAAAAAATCGTAGCGGCCGCTAGTTTAAAACTAGAAAGTTCGGGAAAACAAGCACTGTATTTGCCTTCAAGTCTTATACCAGATTCTGATTTCAAATTTAGAACATTCGCTTTCCGAGCGGCGAACTTCTGCTTTTAGTAACGAATTTTTTTTGACTGCCTTTTCCTGATGAAGTTTAATACACCCCTACATTCCGAAGCTCATCGAAATTAGACTATCTGTTCCGGAGTGCGACATAGTTGAGATAGTACCATCTTAGATGAACGTGTGCGCAATATATTACCCGAACATTTGTATATGAAAAAGCTATCCGCGCGATGGGTGCCGCGTTTGCTCACAATCGACCAAAATCGCACACGTGTGACAACTTCAGAGACAGGTTTAGCGATGTTCAAGCGTTATAAAAAGGACTTTTTGTGTCGTTTCATAACTGTCGACGAAACATGGATCCATCACTATACACCGTAGACCAAAAAACAGTCTTAACAGTAGATTTCTACTGGCGAACTTGCGCCGGTAAGGCTAAGGCGGTTTTATTGGCCAACAAGGTCATGACCACAGTCTTTTGGGAAGCACACATCAATTACCTTGAAAAAAAAACAATCAACAACGAATATTATTGCAACTTATTAAACCGTTTCAACGACGTTTTGAAAAAAATCGACCGCATTTGGCAAAGAAAAAAGTTCTCTTCTATCAAGACAATGCACGGGTGCACACGTGTTTAGTTGCCATGGCCAAAATCCATGAATTACGCTTCAAATTGCTTCCACATCCACCATATTCTACAGATTTAGCCCCCTGCGACTATTTCCTGCTTCCGAACATGAAGAAATGACTCAGCGGAAAGAGCTGCGGCTCTAATGAGGAAATAATCGATGCAATAGACGCCTATTTTGAAGGGTTGGGGAAATCGTATTATTCGGAAGGGATCGAAAAATTGGAAAAACGTTGGACTAAGTGTATCGGCCTAGAAGGCGACTACGTTGACAATTTTTGACCGAACAAATTATTCCTTGTTTCATTTTTACCAGACTTTCGCACTCCGCCCTCGTAGGTAACTTAACAAACACATGAACACAAGAACATGAAAAAACTAAAATTGTTTTTGCTTAAAATAAATTATAAAAATATACAAAACTAAACATTTACATAACTACATTAAATTACAACGCAGTGAATAACATTTCTAAGTTTTGATTTTTAAAAATTTTCTTGTAATTTTATTTGTTATTAATTTCAATTTGTCCACGTTCCCTAATAGCTGATGTGACGCATTTTCAAAGTAAGTGAATGCAAAATAGGCAGAACAAATTCGACTCGCATTAGGGTTAAAGTTCCCTAAAGACGAATTATTCATACTTTTCGGATTTGAGGGTCTTTAGGAATAGTAGTAAGTCCACGTTGTTATTAAGATTATTGAGAATATACTTGCAAAGTGCGGCGGCACAATTAATATGTGTTTACAAGGTAAAAATTGCTGTAGTAAATTATAATTAAAGAGTCGGCATACCCTGAACTGCTAGATCTAATATTTTTTGGGTATACCCTATTACTATGTCTACAGAAATGTCAATTAATATCGATTTATCGGATTTGCAGACTTATAAGTATAACCATGGTATAACACGCAAAAGACAACGCAGCTTTGTTACTCGCTGGTAGATAATGGCTGTGCGTTCTCAAGTTGGTCTACCTGTGACGTCACAAATCTCCGCCCGCGCGGGTCTTCTAGGAACTGGTTACACGTATATAGCAGCATACCTAACAGAGTCTAATTACCTTGGTCTGCGTATGAGTGTTTTTAAATCAAATTTCATCCAAAGCGATTTAGGCGTTCCCGGTTTATAAAACATAAACGATTTCTTTTCAAAAACCTAGAAGCTCCATAGCGCATTAACGGTGCGTTTTTATTTATAGGAAAGTAGGCTTTATTCGACTCATTTTGACCTCAACAATTCGTAGTTGCTCGCTGGTACATACATTTCGTCGACACCGTGTATATAGTTCTATGTAATACGGCAGTTACACAACAAATGTCCCACCATTGGCGGTGCCAAAAAAGTGTTATGAAAGTTGAAAATTATCTAAAAAATTGAATGTTTTCTTTTATGTCATCCGTAACAGCATCAAATATAAGAAACAACTTGGAATAAAATTGATAATTTCTCTAACTCTTTATTTACCTCAGCTTTCCGACTGTAACTAAAAACAAAAGATTTTTGTTTTTACCATTAAATTCATCGTAAAAAATTGTAACAATACAACGCAAACGTTTTTTTTTTCATCTATATAGTAAATCCGGATCCCTTTCACTTGTCTCAACTTTGGGAGACAACGGGCTACAGTCTTAGATCACGACAAAGTTTATTTATTATTTTGTGAATAATATTTAAAGCGAATGTTTACAATGTAAAGTGACGCGGCACTTGATTTCAAAATCTTGCCTGGGGCAACGGGTTCAGCTAATATAATATAATATTAATATATACCAAAGTTACCCACACAGTGCATTGAAAATGGGCCGCCCCGTAATTCTGTAGCCCCTAGTATACATATTGAAATGAAAACGTTTACAATTTTGTGATACTCGACGAGGTACTAATCTGTTTTTTGTTTTCAGCTAATAGAATTCAGAACGGTAGCAATGCCCACCGAAGAAATTATAAAAAAATTAAATTCCCTCCATTATCCATTGTCAATTGACGATGAAAATATGGAAAAGGTAAGTTCAGACAATTACTATACCAAAAACATCTTTTACGTTTGTATGTTCACTTTCTTTGAAGGAAATACTGAAACCGCTGTCGCATCACATTTCGACTCCTACCACGGGATTTAGAAAAAACTTTATGACTGCACTTGGCGGGTGGATAACAGTTCCCGATGATAAGTTGGCCAAAATTCATAAATTGATGCACTATACCTTCAACGGAGTTTTTATGTGAGTTTGCATTGATGTATTCGAACAACAGCATTTTTCCAATTACAACTTTTTATTTGTAGGCTTGATGACATACAGGATAAATCAATTTTGAGAAAGGGTATACCAACAGCTCATATGGTATACGGCATCTCACGGGTAGTATTTGCGGTTGATTGGATCTGGTCTATAATGTATCGTCTCCTTGAAGAGTTGAATGATGAAAAGGTATAGTATACGTAAACTTTCCCATACGTTAAACTTTCTTATTTTACATCATAGCGCTGTAGTATTAGCAGGTACTATAAGGATCAGAATATTGCAAATAGACTCTGCCGCTACAGATAGTCACTAATCGTATCCACTTAGACTTACAGTGTTTATATAACACAGGTGTAGTTCATCTTCCTCTCTTCTTCTTCTTCTTATTTTTACGGCGGTGGGAAAAACTTTAGCACTCAGGGCTAATTGGCCAAGTGTGCATCCACCGCTTCTTCGTGTATAATCTTCACACAGATGAAAAGCCAAGGGTTAGCACCTTGCTGATGAAGATATTTTGTAATTTTTCTGGCTCCACAAAAAGGCAGCCGAGTAGCAATAGTCTAATGTAATAGACAAGAAGATGGAATGCGTATTCCTCCTCTTGGTGTTAAGGTGTATATTAAAACTACTATGGGCAGTCAGATAATCGACTACGATCCTAATGTGTTTCCAGCCTAAGCGTAGGAGTTGACTGAAACGCCCTGGTAAGGGTTCTCGAATGAGACACTTTGACTGGCGCAATCCTGGATGCGAGATCCAGCTTATTATAAACTGTGAACAAGTTTAGTTCTCAATTGCCTACCTGATAAGAGCCCTGGAGATTCCTAGGGTCGGCGCTGGACCAAGGTGGGTCTGCTGGAAGCCCCTCCTGGCCAAGGCATCAGCTTTCTTGTTTCCACTAATGCTACTGTGTCCAGGAACCCAGGGCAGTTTGACCTAATTATGTAAGCCAAGTTTACTTAGTGCCTGACGACAGTCCCTGACCAGCTTTGTTTTGGTCATAACAGAACCAACAGCTTTTAGAGCCGCTTGGCTTTCTGAACCTATGTAGATATTTTTGTTGAAAGAACCCGTACGGAGGTTCTCCTGGGCACAAACTAGGATAGCAAAAATCTCTGCCTGGATCACTGAGGCAAACCTGCCAAGAGCAAATAGAAATTTTGCGCTAGGTTTATCCCCGTAAACCCCTGCACCCGAACCTCCTACAGTTATTAATTCGTATATAAACCAAACTAGAGCCGCAGGCTGCAAAAGAACCTTAATTTGAGTCCAGTCTTCCCTACCAGGGATGACAATGTTAAAAAAGTTTGTTAAAAGAAAATGAAGATAGCACCCAGTTGCTCTTCGCCTCGTAAGGAATAGGGCACGTGCATGTCCCAGGAATTTTTCTTGATTCTTTCACTGACTGTAATACTTCAGCCTGTAAGCTGCCTTTCAGGCTTTAGTTTCCATCAAGATATAAAAAGGCAGAAGGTCCACATGTGCCTTCAGAACCGCAGTAAGTACGCTCATTGCCTCTGTGGCTCCTAAACAAGCCAGTCTTTAGAGCTGAGTTAGGCATAGTTGAATGCATGACCGTTGGACTGCGGACCACCACACCAACGACGCATACGTAACCATAGGTCTGACTATAGCAGAGTAAATCCACCTAGTAACTTTAGAGTTTAAGCCTAATGTTGTTCCAAAGGTCTGTTTACAAACCTAGAAAGTTGCAGGAGCTCTTTGTTTTTGTTTGTCGACATGATTCCTCTAAGATAGTTTAACGTTTAGTGGGATCCCTACATACTTGACCATTCCGGAGAAGCAAAATGTGGTTTCAAGTTCTAAGTTCCAGTTGAACAAAACCTTCCACTGTTGTTCTTCTGGTGAAAATGACTTACTGAGCCTTGGAGGGGTTGATTCTAAAGCCTTGGTTAATTAACCATCGCTGTACGATCCTTTTGTGAGAGCTCGCTGGTAGTGCTAGGAAACTTTACAAAGATAAAGATTGCAAGGTCATCTGCATATATAAACCGGCTTCCTCGAGTTTGACGAGTAGACCGTTAAGGACGAGGCACCATAGTAGAGGTGAAAAAACTTCTCTTTGAAAACATCCTCTCCTGACTGACCACCGTCTTATCGAGTGCGGCTATTACCTCTCTCCATACCAATATGGCTTTGACCGACCTAATAATGGTGTTGTAAATGCCATGTCTAGCAACAGCAGTGCAAGTTCAATCAAAAGAGGTATTATCGAAAGCTCCCTTAATGTCAAATAACGCCCCTGTGCCAAATTCCTTTTGGTGCAGCGCCTTCTCGGTTTTGAAAACAATCGGGTGAAATGCCGTTTCTACAGATTTCCCTGGCTGGTAGGCGTTGCCATGGGTGCAAAAGTAAGGTGGTCAATGCTCCATCTTTTACACATCTCTTAAGCAGCCTCTCTTGCGTTTTGAGCAGGAAAGAGGCCAAATTGATAGGTCTGAGTGATTTGACGTTATCGTATGTAGTATGTCCTGTCTTCGGAATAAAGACTACTTTTACGGTTTTCCAAGATACGTGGATATACTTGAGAACCCGAGAGATACAGAAAAAATAGTACAGTGGACAAACGAGGCTCTTTAATCCTTCTTGTAGAAGTTCCGGAAACACCGCATCCGACCCTGGACCTTTGAAATGGCCAAACGTAAAAGATGACTCATTTCAGACGTTCAATTGTCACAACCTTTGAGGCCTTCCCCTAATCCGCAGTTTGACTGGCATCTCGGGGGGCGGCTAATAATTAACACTGCCTCTGTCACTACAATAAATCTAGGAAAGTCGACTTCCATGAGGTGCTTGAGGCATTCCTCGTTGGTCGTAGTAAGTCTACCAGATGGAAGCCTTAGGGTCTCCAATCTAGCGTGACTATCTTTTTGAAGGGTTTTGCACAGCCTTACAGTTTCCGGAAGAACTTCTGTGCTTTCGTCCTTCCAGGCAGCCATTTGTGGGTGTGGATGCAGCTTTTATAAAGGCGCTGGGACCGTTTATAAGTGTCCCACTATGTTAGAAGTTTTTTGTGCTTTGTCCTATTAAGTAGCCTGCGCGTTTCTTTGCGCAATTTTTAGAGGTTTTGGTTCCAAAATAGAATCTGCCTTTTAACAAACCTTTTTCTCAGTGGACAACTGTTCTCGTATGAGGCCGTTATTGCTCCTTGTAAGAGTTTTGTCAAAGGTTCCAGCTACTATAAAAATCAGAATATTTCGAATAGGCTCTGCCACCACAGAAAATGACTAATCGTATCTACTTATACTCACGGTGTTAGCTTTTTTGATAAACCCAGTTTAGCCACGGACTTTTATCTCAGTTTGCTTATTAAATAGAAAGGCATTAATTTGAAAACGATGTTTATAGAAGGTACCACCAGGAGAATATGCATAAGAAGCCCAACAAGTCCTAGCTTATTACTAGTTTTATTGCCTTGTTAAATTGTAAAACTAAACTCATGTGGCTAGTTTATGAACTAGCAATTTTTTTAAATTTTAAGATCTAGTGCATTTTTTTATTTTTTTAATAAATATGTATAAATCTTAATGTCCTCTATCAAATTTTTTGTTTATGTCTACAAATTTAGGTGTTTAGTGAAAGTGGTTGTAATTTCTGTTTGGCGTTTCTATGGATGCTCATTTTCCAGTTTCAGTACTAACTTAATAGTTATACATATATAAAAGCACAAAGGGTTTTTCCTCCGGTTCCTCCAGCGGCTACCGCTTCACCAATTTTGACCATTGTTTTTTAAATGAAAGGTCTATCCATAGATGGAACATGAAAAATTTTTATATTTTTATTCTACGTCGATTTTTTAATAATAATTATTTTAATTTATAATATATAATATGAAGGTCGGCTAGACGCGCGTCACTTGGGGCGCCATCTACAATAACGTCGCGTGTCATTATTGGTACTAATGCATCACGTGACTTGACATTTCGCCGGTTCTGTCAACGCTGTCTGTCAGTGCATTGTTTGCTGGGGTAACACTAGTAGTTATTTAAGTAACAAGGAATGTAAAGACGCAATAACATTCGAGGTAGGTAAATACGAGCCGAGGCTTGTGGCCCGCCGAGAATGCTAATAGTCGATACATTCCGTGTTACTTATTAAATTTTTCACGTACAGGTCGAAATTTAATCATATTTTTAAAAGTTCGTTTTGACTGCTGTCATCGGAATTAGTTTTTAAAAGCCGCATTATTCTAAGTTGCATGCGCTTGTTACCATATCGACGAACAGTTAAAATCAGCATTTTAGTTTAATTATTATCCTAGGAATGTAAATGATACTATTAAGTTCCGTAGTCAAGGGCAAAAAGTAAACGAATGTTATTGGCCATTTTCATCTTTTGTAGCTATGGATGTATCGTCTATTTACCTTGCCTGTAGCGTGAAAATTTATTTTTATTAAAATCAATAACATTCCTAATGTAACAATATCAATAATGTTGCATGGTGCTTTTAGCTGACGCACGTGGCTTCCAAAGGAATGGTAGATGGGTTTGCTGGTCAGGGGACAGAAATATACTGGCGTGAAAACAAAATTTGTCCAACTGAATCAGAATATCTTCAAATGGTTTATAGAAGTATATAAATATTATTCATTAAATCTCGCATGTATTGTAATGACTACTATAGACACAGCATCTTAATAGCCCGATCTAAAAGATAATGTTTGGCATTTCGCACCAAACACCAGCCAACGGGAAGTTTTCGTGGATACCTTGGAGTTAAAGTCATAAGAGAGTCTTTACAGTTTTTTGACTGGAGTCCATAAAATTTTTATTCAGAAAACACAGCTACATGGGAAAACGGAGTTGGAACGAGGACCGCCTAAAACCCACAAAACTGGTTGTTTTGATAAGACTATAATTATTAATTAGTATAACGACTTTAACAACCTTTGCAGTTTGTTGTGTCGTTTCTTTTCCGGTGCTTTCCACTACTTATACTCTTACAAAACCACTGTTTGGAAATAATCAACTTACTTATCTTTATAGAGGCCAGCTTACCGTTCCTAATAGTAGCAGAAGCAATGAATACTTTTAGTATAGGTGAACATGTCAATGCTGAAAAAATGCTAACAGCGTTAGGAATATATGGCCAAATTTTTGATGATTACAACAATTTATGTAACGACGACGTAAGTTTTCTAGTATATAGTATGTTTGTATTAGAATTCAATTAAATCTTTGCAGTATTACGACAACAAAGGTTTCTGCGAGGATTTGAGCGAAGGAAAGTTTGGCTTTCCTATTATTCATGCTGTTAATAATTTTCCGGAAGAAGGTAGAATCATCAAGGGTATCCTTTTAGATACGAGCTCATTCTAGAGCCATCTGGAATACGATTTACAATGTGTCATTCGAATTAAATGTTTTTTTTTTCTTAACGGCAAATAGATATCCTGGCTAAACATACGTATGACGTAAGAGAAAAAAAATACTGCCTTTCAATCATTGAAAAATGTGGTAGTTTCGAGTATACCAGAAAGAAATTGCAGGAACTTCGAAGTCTTATTTATGAAGAGGCCAACAAACTGGGCTGGAATCCAGCGTTTACACATTTTCTTGAAACAGCCCTTCCAAGGGTTGTAAATTATCACTAGTGTAAAAGAAACTATGTTTTTTGATAGTACTGGAATTACATTTGCTTTGGTTAATGTTTCTATTGTTCTACGTATGTAGTTATGTGTATTGTATTTTAATGGTACTGGAAGTAAATATGTTTTTCACTTAAGTTTCTATTACTGTATGGTGTATATATAGCTGTAGATGTCACAGGAATCCTACACAGTGTGTTGGGAAACAATAGGACAACGCTTAACCCCTTCACTACTAGGCCCTACTTTCATATCTGCGTTATAATTTCAGATTTAAAACCTTTAAAATTGTAAATTGCCAGACATATAAGTAAATAGCAGAGACATTTATTAAATCGCCGGCATCAGCACAGGACTTCGAAACGCACCCATACCCTTGTGGCTAACTTCAGGCTGAGTTTTGACAGCTCACAAATAAAACAGTTAAGGATAGATGTAATTCCCGCTGTTCAACAACGCTAACGAAAAGTGGTTGTTGTTAATTAAGATTTGTTTTATGAAGAAAACCAAAATGCTACCACTTGGGTAACATATTTCTATTAAAGTCATTTATTTGTAAACTTGTATTCCCCTTAGCACTTGCACAAAATACACAATGCTTAAAAATATGTCAACCATTTATTTAATCTTTCCTATGTTTTTGATTATTGGTACCAACAAAAAAAACATTTTCCTCTAAAATCATTTGGTATTCATTCCCAACCATTTTTGCTTTGTTATAGTCTCTGTACAAACGTATTTAAGTTTATCAGCAAATTTGAAATAGAGTAGTATACAGTGTTTAGTTAAAAAAAATCATAATTGAGATTTGACTCTAAAATACTTTGCAAATAAACTAGAAAATTTTACATAAATAAGTGCGGTAGTCTGTTCACAATTATTTGTAGCTTCTAAATTATCCAGCAAAAATGAAAGATGACACAGGTCTCGTCTACCTTTCCCTCAGTACAGTAGTTACATTCTGAACCTGATGCACGAACGTAAATGCCTCTGAAAATTACATGTCAAGATGTCGAAATACGTATAAGGCTAAAATAAAAACCTGTTACAGTTAAAAATTGTTTTATTTACAATAATATAATATGAACTTCAAAGAAGTAAAGGTAGAACTTATTAATAAAGTAAGTCATTAAGATTGTTTGTATTTCGATCTCTGTTTTACTTACGCCTAAACACCGCGACGGCAATGAGTATTCGGTATTTTAACTTCTTAAGCTTAACTTATGACCTAAGCAATGAATTCTTTTTATTGCTGCTTATATGTTTCTAAAATTACCGGTAACTTTTCGAAAAAATAAACTACCTGTGATTTAACAACACTGCCTTTGATAGTTAGAAATAACTGCACAAATTAGTATAATTTAACATTCTTCTGAATCTGTTACCAAGTTCAGTATGAAGTTTTTTTCTAATCTTAAAATATTTAATAATGCCATGAAAATCACAGAAAAAAACCAACGAAGAAAGAAAGAAAATACAGTAATTTTTTTTAATGTATTATGCTACAAACTTAATAGTTAAAAATAACTGCAGCAATAAACATGTCTTTATTTATATTTCATGGAAATTTAAAAGTTTTCTAAATTAATTACGAAATTCAGTAGCAAGTCAGTTATAAAACTTAAAAGTATTTAATATTGCCATAAAAAATGATAAAAAAAACTCAATGTATACGTTTTATACCTGCCCAAATTCTGGCGAGTCTAAAATAGCCTCAAACATTCTTTCTTTGAACACTTCTGGTGTTAAATGCAGTGGTAGTGGTAATGTTAGCACAAACATTAGCAGTTGGTTTTTCAGTGCCAAAAAGTTGAAATTCTTTTTCCAATATGAATTGCAAAAAATGTCTTAAACAACACGTTTTTTCGTCTAAAACAAAAAATAATATATATTTCAAGTTGAATGGTTAGTGAATAAGTACTTGCTAGTACCGGGTGATTGTAAAAAAATGATTCAGAGCAGGCCATGACCGAAGTGTTAAAGTTGGCAATACTCAATATAAGCCAATTGTCAAATGTTGACAGCTGTGAAAATTTTTGAACATTAAGTTAAATGTATCTAACCAAAAATTTTTACAGCTGTCAACATTTGACAATTGGCTTATATTGGGTATTGCCAACTTCAACACTTCGGTCATGGCCTGCTCTGAATCATTTTTTTTTACGATCACCCGCTACCATTTTCAATATGAACCCCTAAACAGCACAACAACATCCCGATAGAAATTCCATCAAATAGACGGTAGCTTCTTGTTCTGCTGTTAAGCTATTGGAACATTTTTCAGATTACTGAAAATTAAGGGCAGAATATACTATATTTGCATCCAGTAGGGGTTTCTTATATTTTTCTTCACATAAAAACATTAACATTTCATCTGAAGCATGACAGCTAAATATAAAAAAAAAAAACTAGGTGTACTGATATTAATATTATGTACTAATATTACTCTACACAGCTGAAAGTAAGCAGCGCATTGTGTGCATTACCTGTATGTTCTTTAATTAATGTATCCGCATTCAATTTATTTGGTTTTTTTTACAAATTGCGCTATATGAGCCCCATTTATTGAACGCGAACACATCCGAATAAATTCTTTCTTATTGTCATAATAGTATATTATAGACCAAGGTAGAGAAGACATTTTTCTCAGCCGAGCAGAATTATTTCCCGAAATGCGAAGCATCGAGGAAAATAAGTTGCGAGGCTGATAAGTCTTCTCTGCCGTGGTTTATATATTAGTTTTACCACTAGTAGCACCTTTAGCCCTTTTATAATTAATTGATTTTACATTAATAAAAAATAAAATTACAAAAGCAAATATGCCCAAAAATAAAGTAGCCTTGCTTGAAAACAAGAGAACAGTTAATTTCAATTGACATTTATGTATAAAATATATATTTTATAATAGTGGTTATAAAATGTCCAATTTTTGATGATTTGAGTGAAAACTGCACTCCTCCTGAAATTAGGGAAGGTGCAGAAAGTATTGGTGAACAGTTATTACCAGTAAAATCAAAAGATTTTTACATGAAAGTTTATGGTGAATTTAAAGATTGGTAGCAATTGTTTTCATTATTAACCAGTAGTTAAAAATGAAATATTATTAACCACTAGGAAAGAAATTCATCTTCTTGGCTCTAAAACAAAGTAAATAATGATATCGTTTAATGCTAGTAGTGGAAAAAATACATTATAGTATGACATTTCATGTTGCATTGCTTCAAGTTCAGGATTTATTGTAACCGTCCCATTTTCACAAAATTTGAACTAAAGTAAGAAAAACTACAGCCCAGGGTCGTTCTAAGAAATTTGGAGCCCATGGGCTAAGAATTTGTAGCGCCCTAATAGCGGTGGTAACATCTGAATCTAGGATAAAACATCTCTGAAAAAACAGCCCCTGAAGAAAAAGCCTTGGAAAAAAATGGTTTGGAAGAAAAAACCGAAAAAAACTGTCGATAAAAAGGATGCACGTTTTGGCCTTCTACAAACTCAAAAAGGTGGTTTTTAAAAAACTTCTGTTTGGTGTATGGGTGTGTGAATGTGAGTTACGCGTTATAACTCCCTAACGGATGATCCGATTTCGATGAATTCGTACTGTCAAAACATTCAAAATCAAAAAATTCGAAATCGGACATTGTAGTTAGACATGTTTTTTTAGTAGCGTGCATATCCAACTTTTTCCTAAGTTTCTAGCCTCAAAATGGCGGCCAATACAATTTTTTAAAATTATAATGCCTTATTACTCAAAAACGAGTTCACAGATCGGGATGAAGTGTGGTATTAATTAGCCCTAATTTTTGTACAGATGAAAACTGCCAAGAGGCTGTTTTTACTGGAGATGTTTTTTCCAGGTAATATTTTTCCGAAAATTATTTTCCATGGATTTTAGTTCCGGGATTTGTTTTAGTTGCTGTTTTTTCCAGGGATGTTTTTTTCCGGACTACGTAACATTCAGGCAAACCACCACTAGTTCACACAACGAAACAACTGCTGCAGTACAGGTTCATGCATGAGTCCGCGCTTTTTTGACCCCGGCGCTCTAGGGTTATAGCCCAATTAGCCCGAAAGTTGGGATGATACTGCTACAGCCACCATATCATTTATAATTTTTTTATTTATACCTCATTTAACGGATTCCTCATACTAAGTTGAGGTACGTCTTGTGGAGTAAAATCCTACCTCTTACCAGCTATGTTGCAAATTAAACATTTTAAAAATAAGGTAACAGCCACTTGATTTTGTCATACAATTTAGGCAACTGCAATGACACCAATGAAAGGTGGGTCATTGCAAAGAGAATATACATGATTTGCTATTGAACGTCATATTGCTATTTATTTGAAACTTAAAAGCAAGATTGCCAATAACAAACACATAATCGATTATTTTGTTTACAATTAGATTAACAGGATTGGTATCTGCAACAATATTTCAGGTACAGGTTGTTTTAAATATTACACAAACCCTTCAAATTTCTAAAAGAAAACATTGGAACTTGCAATAAGTATTGCATTTTTACTAATTGCGACTGTTGTGGTAAACAATCTATAATAAAACAACATCCACATTTGTTGTAAACCACACAATACATGGCCATTGTTTTAAATAATCAAACTGAAATCAAATTAGACTATTACTGTGAACGATATCATTTAAAACAATATCACAATGCTGTCATAAATATTCATACTTAAAGCAACTCTACCGAATTAAAACGATAACCGACTATTGCTGTAAATATCAAGTGAATTTACACAATATGCGGTTGTTGTAATTCGAATTAATACTATTTACGACTATTGCTGTAAATGTAGAATTGAAGCAACTAGCAAATTAAAACGGCGCACGACTATTGCTGCAAATAATACATTATCGCAATAGACGTGTACTGTTGTAAATCGAATTAATGCAATGCCCGACTGTTACAAATAATGATATGAAACAATTTCAAAGTATTGACGAAAATGCGAATTTAAACGGTACCCGACTATTGCAGTAAATATCCAGTGAATTTACACAATATGCGGGTGTTGTTGCAAATCGAATTAATACAATGTGTAATTTCAAGCAACACTATACTATTGATTTAAATGCAGATCAACTAAGGAATTAATACAATAGTCGAGTGTCGTTCGAAATAAAGTCAGCAGTTGGCAAACCTGTATTGCATTAAATAACGTTAGTGATTTTACCTTAAAACTTGGGGGGGTTTGCTAACCTGAACTCCAAAACCTCAAACAATGGTAAAAACTCGATTGTTGATCGTTTATCCTCAATTGGTAATTTGTTCAATGATTACAATGATTTTGATATTTTTAATATATGTAAACAGCTTAAAAATGCTGTTTACTAACTAATTGTTTGATCTACATTTGCTGGTGTAACATGTATTTTTCTTGAGTTTTGGGAGTAACGATGTTATGTTATTAATTATAGTTTAAACCGACCACCTGTTTTTAGTGTAATTGTTATAGATTAGATTATCTTAATATACTAATATGTAACCACTTTAACTTTTGTTAATTCTGCTTCAATAGTTTTACAATAGTGCTTTATTTGGGTCTGTACCTGTAAAAAAGTATGTAATAAATAAATAAAATAAATAAAATTTCGTCGCAATTTAATCAATCAATCAATCAATCAATCAATCTTTATTCATGTTAGGTAACAGGTGTGCTGTTTTACAATCGTCAAAGTATAAGTATAAGCATAACATACATATTCACAGTACAGTACAAATTCACACAATTACAAACTGCAAAACACAGCGGTTAAATCGTTACATAAAATCCATGTTGGATATGCCGTATTCTAGAAACTCACTAGTGGAATAGAAAGCATTTTTTAATAAAAACTTTCTAATTTTAGTTTTAAATTTTTCTAAGTTCAGAGAGCTAATTTCCAAAGGCAATTTATTAAAAAACTTGAGACCATAGTAGTTTCTAGCATTGCGACTAGAATTTAGTCTAAAATAATTTGGATAAATTTTACAATTGTTTCTTGTATTATGATTGTGGATATTATTATGTATAATGTAAGAGTTTACATCAGATTTAATGCACACCAGACTATGATATATAAACAAGCATGGAAACGTTAGTACTCCTAATTCAATAAAATCCCGCCTGATATCTTCTCGAAAGCCCTTATGGCTAATAATTCGAACTGCTCGCCTTTGGAGTTTAAAAATTCTCGCTGTATGGGACGAATGTCCCCAGCAAGCCAACGAATACGTCATGTGAGACCCAACCAGAGCATGATAGGCAGTTTTTATTACATTTACATTTACCAAGTTGGCCAGATTTCTTAGTATAAACAAATTTTTTGATAATTTCCTGGATAGGAAATCAATATGGTGCCCCCAATTGAGAGTGGGATCTAACATAACTCCTAAGAATTTTACGCAGTCGGGATTTATTACTTTATTAATCTCACGGTGCGAAAAAATTAATGATGCCATTTTCTCGGCATTTTGGCTGAGGCGATTGGCAAGAAACCAGTCTCTCGTCATGTTTTGGGCACTTCGCATATTTACAAGTAGTTGTTCCTCATGGCAATGACTGTGTAAGAGGGTTGTGTCGTCCGCAAAGAGCAGCAGGTTCTCCGCCGGAACCGCCCCCTCCAAATCATTAGCATAGATGAGGAAAAGGATCGGACCCAGAACGGAGCCCTGGGGAACTCCGCAGGCAACACCACCCTCAGAAGAACTAACTCCATCTATAGTGGTGTACTGCTTTCTGCCCGACAGATAGGATTACAAGAGCATACAGGTAGTGTCACCAAAGTTATAATAATTAAATTTTTTTGCTAATAAATCAAATGGCACGCAATCAAAAGCTTTCTGCAAGTCTATAAAAGTGGCACCCACGTAAAGTCCTTCTTCGAAGCCCTGGACCACTAAATCAACGAGATGGTTTATAGCATTAGCCGTGGATTTCTTGGCTCGGAAACCAAATTGATTTAGAAAAAATAGATTATTAGATTCAAAGTGATTGATTATTTGTGTTTTTAGTAGCACTTCAAATATCTTAGACACTATTGGTACAAGGGAGATAGGTCTATAGTTGTTCATCTCATTTATATCACCTTTTTTGTAGACAGGTATTACTTTGGATATTTTTAGGGAATCCGGGAATATTCCAAGAGTAATACACTGATTTATTAAATTTGTTAGGGGACTAATTATAATATTTTTTATGCACTTAATTAGTTCGGTATTCATGCCAAAATGATCACGACTATTTTTATTTTTCAACCCCTTTATAACATCTCTTACTTCATTGTAGGTAACTTCTTTAATGCAGAAGACGGGAAATGGTTTGTTTGGGGTAGGTCTGAGATAATCGGTGAAATGGCTATCTGAAGCAGGCAGCGTACTAGCTATAGTGTTTGGTATATTTATAAAAAATTTATTTAGGTGGTTTACATCAAGTCTTATTTTATTATTATGTGAATTCACGTTTCGGTGCTTGTTTATTAGCTTCCAGTAATCCCTAGAGGTATTCTTGGAATTTTGAATAAACTCAGAATATTTGGCTTTTTTTGATTTTATAAGTTCCAGCTTGTATTTCAGCCGAAAGGATTTAACCAGTTCACCCAAATTAAGATTAGGGAAACCAGTGTTCAAATCAATTAGAAACTTTAGGTGGTTTCTCATAATGCCTAATTCCTGGGTAAACCAGTTTATTTTAGTTTTATTCTTTTGAATTTGTTTTACAACTGGAAAAGATAGATGCAAAGCATTTGTTAAAATGGTCATAAACTTTAGGAATTTTTTGTTAACTTCAATCTTATCATCTTTAATAAACTCCCAACCTGTTTGATTAAGCAAGTTATAAAATTTAATCTTACCGAAAGCTGTTAGAGGCCTAAAAACTGCAACACTTTTTGTACTGTTGCTTTTACATTCTATAGTAATGCAGACCGCCTTGTGGTCAGATAAACCAGGGTCATGTACCCAGCTGTTAGAGGGTCTGTATTTACTAAAATTTATCAGTACATTATCAAGACAATTAAAGAGTCTTGTAGGTTGATTAATTGTATGTACAAATCCGAAAGAGTTTAGTAAGTCTTTGAATCTGATATAACTACCTTCCATAGTATTAAACATAAGATTAAAGTCACCATTAATTACAACGTCTCGATTTAAGGTAATCAAAATAGACATCATTTCATTTATGATGCTTAGAAATAAATCAAGACGACCATCTGGAGGGCGATATACGGTGATACACACTATGCCTATGCCAGGAAAATCCGCTGCAGCAATTTCACACTGACATTCCACTGATAAGTTGTTAATTTTTATGGTGGCATTTCCGGATAATGAGGTCTTACACATTATTAGAGTTCCACCTTTAATATGGTCCGTTCTCGTAAACTGGGATATTAATTTATACCTATTAATCGTAAAATTATCTGTTTCCTCTGGCCGCAGGTGATGTTCACTCAAGCATATTAAATCAGCATTAATATCGGACGAATTTAAAAACACTTCAAGTTCTAACAATTTTAATTTATAGTATTTTAGACATTTGCCCTCAAATACCTAAAAATAAATAGTAATAAAAATTTCGCAGAAGTGATCATCACTAAATTAATATTACAAACTTTAATGTAAATATGTCAACGCGCTTTCGGCTTTCGCATACGTCGCACCCGCAGTAAATCCATACATGTTTTTTAATTTTTAGTGCAAAAAATATTGTTCTTTAAATTTAATAAAGTACCAATTTTGTTAATAATTTTATATTTTGCATTCCGGCTTTCTTCCGCCCCTGGCGTCCAGGCGCCCGGATGCGGCGCACCCCTTGCACCCCCCCTTGAATCGGCCCTGTCTCCTGACGTGACGTAAAAATTTAAATTTGCGTTAACGTGCAAACCTTGTTCCCTAGGTAACCTTCAAGTGTTTGTTCATTAATTATTAACAAGCAGAACAAGTGTTTTTCTATTCCTGTTAAGCAATACTTGATTATATATTCGTTTCTTTATAATTAATGCTCTTCATTACTCACGGGCCGCGACTTTTTAATTGCTGGTTGTGGTCATCAAATGTCATCATCATTTTACTACTACTATAACGATCACAAGATTCCCAAATAGGCTCCGCCACCACATAAAGTGACTAATCGTATCCTCACGGTGTTTATACATTAAACGTGTAGTTAGTTAAAAGTTGAATATGTTGCGTTATAACTGACAATATTAAAAAGAAAGTAAACTAGATTTTGTAAGCATCGTTGTTGTAGCTTAGTATTAATTATTTCTAAAAATTAGTAGACAAAGTAATTACAAAAGTAAGCTGAAGAATAAACTGCCCTCTCTTACACGTTATCTAAAGAAAATGTAAAGAATCTCATTTTGCTAACTTTTTTGATGAACTCATTTAAGCCACGAATTTTTACAGTTGTTTGCTTATTGAATAGAAAGGTATTAATTTGGAAACAAAATTCATAGACGGTACCAACGAAGATATGCATAAGAAGGCCAACAGATTTTAGTTTAGTACTAGTCTTATTATCGTGTAGAATTCTAAAAATAACTCATGCGGCTAGTTCTTATATTAGCAATTTTTTGAAAATTTTCAAGATATAACATTCCCAATGTAACAGTATCATTAATACAGTATGGTGTTTTTAGCTGACGCAACTGGTTGTAAAACGAATAGTAAACGCGTTTGCTGGCCATACACACAGAGAAACAATTACTTGTTTCAAATAGGATAATCTTAGATCAAGAATATCTCTGTTTTGTATATCCACAAGTAAATATTATCTTACTTGAAGAAAATAAAACTCTTGAATTTAATTGCTTGTGTTAAATGGCTAATAGTTTTAAATGAAATCTATCCATTTGCTTGGATTAAGTAAAAAAGATATAATTGCACTAAGTAAAAAAATATTTGCTGTGAGCAATATTATTTGCTTACAACAAAAAGCTCAATAGTTTTGAATAGAAAATGTTTATATCTTTGGATTAAGTAATATAAATATGATTCCAGCAAGTAAGTGCCAACATTTGCCGTGAGTAAAAGAACTTTCTTAGACCGAGTAGCTAATAGTTTTAAATGAAAATAATGCTATTGTTTAAATCAAGCAATAAGACATGATTAGATTAAGTAAACACAAATATTAATTCAAAATGAAAAACGCCGTTCCTTTCTTGGTTTGTGGCAATTGTACATCAGCTCCTATAAAAATTTGTTTCTAATGTTATACGCAGTATGAACTTATTGAATCTCAAATTGACGCCACATGTCACCGTCAAAAGTTTTTTTTTTAATAAAAAATAGTCTTTAGTTAGATCTAATTAATTTTGATATTCGTATTCTTTTAAAACACGATTTTTTTGGAACTGAGGAACAATCGCCCACAAATTAAGAAAAGAACTACACTTGTGGTTTTGCATCAATATTGTACAGCAAACTGAATATTTGGATTTGTATACATACTCCCCAGAAATTCCATCACCTAAAAGGAAAGAAAACCTAACAAGGGAAAACTGGCATTACTTGCATTCTATTTTTTTGTGGGAAATATTTACAGGTAATTTTTTATATGAAAAAAATACGAGTAATTCAAATGTTTTATTTGTTTACTTTCATAAGAACTACAACATTATGTCTACCTTAAACTTTAGATCATTTTTGACATAGATACAAACTTTTCGGCATCTAATACATGCAAAATTGTGGGTACATTAGAATAAATATTTTTAATTGGAATAATTGCTTCTTACGTAATCCTAAAACAGGAATAAGTTCTTGAATCTCTTCTTCTTCTAGATTGTTAAATATGTCCTCATCAATCTGATTGCCTTAAACAATTTGTATATAATTAGATTAGAAATATACCACTGAAATACTGAACTACTTAGTTAGGTATTTCGTTTAGTATGGAATGGGTTTGCAGTAAATGTGTAATAGTCGAAAAACTTTATTCGTTTGGTCTTAGTGCGAGTGCCATGTTACACTAATTTATAGAACAGAAAGTACCTACTACACAAAATTTAGGCTTGCGATCAAATATAAAGAAAGCATTTGCGAGATTGTAGAACACCGTCGCATTATATATACAATGGTAGAAGGCTACGCGACCCTGAAAGGCTAGTCGCCGCGATCAAGAGATTTATCGATCTAACCACAATTACCTACGATTTCATCATAAACATTACTAATTGCAAACATGCGATTACACATTACTTAAAATTATAAAGCACTGTATTAAACAACAAAGTAGGTACTTACGTTGAAAATCCGCTTGGATTCCCACTCTGCTAATTTCACTTTAACGAACTCGTCCATGATAGGTATATAAGATTAAATCAAAATACTCTTAGTTAAGATGAGTGAAAAACACAAATAACTACAACAGCTTAATGTACGGCGTATTACACGAGACCACTGTTGTAATCTAAAAACATGACTACCGAACAAATCACATATCCGTTCGTCTGTGCAGCGAAAACCGATCAGGGGAACCCCCGAGCCCCAATGTTTATATCTGATACGTATTACACTTTCTTGCATCAGAAAAACTGTTCAATAATGCAAACCAAGCACAACAACCGCTGTTGCTAAAGTGAATTTAATAGCACAATGTACTACTTGATTTAAAAAAACACGTATTCTTAAAGCTGAAAAAATATGTTATTTCTCTTCTGGTAAATAGTTGTCTCTGCTCAAATACAATATTTTGAATCAAAACAATATCCTAAGAAAATATTATTCTTGAATTAAGAAATTTGTAATTCTTTAGTTAAGCCTACATTTTCAATTCAAAATTTTATTTGTTTGAATTAAACAAATAATTTTAAGAATATATTTTTACTTGATTTAAAAATGTATTTCTCTGTGTGTACTGGCGTGAAAACAAGATTTGTCCAACTGAATCAGAATATCTTTAAATGGTTTATAGAAGTATGTAAATATTATTTATTAAATCTCGCATGTATTGTAATGACTACTATAATAACCACAACATTTTAATAGTCTGACCTAAAAGATAATCTTTGCTAATTGGTATAACGATTTCAACAAGCTTTGCAATTTGTTGTGTCGTTTTTTTTCTTGTGCTTTCCACTACTTATACTCTTACCAAACCACTTTTAGCAAATAATCAAGTTACTTATGTTTATAGAAGCCAGCTTACCGTTCCTGTTAGTAGCAGACGCAATGAATACTTTCAGTGTAGGTAAACAACTCCATGCTGAAAAAATGCTAACAGCGTTAGGAGTATATGGCCAAATTTTTGATGATTACAACAATTTATGTAACGACGATGTAAGTTTTCTAGTATATTATATGTTTGTATTATTCAATTAAATCTATGCAGTATTTCGACAACAAAGGTTTCTGCGATGATATAACTGAAGGAAAGTTTGGCTTTTCTATTATTCATGCTGTTAATAATTTTCCAGAAGAAGGTAAGATTATAAAAGGTATCCTTTTAGATAATAGCTCATTCTAGAGCTATTTGAAATACGTTTTTACAACGTGTCATTTGAAAAAAAAACCTTTTCTTAACAGCAAATAGATATCCTAGCTAAACGTACGTATGACGTAAGCGAAAAAAAGTACTGCCTTTCTATCCTTGAAAAATGTGGCAGTTTCGAGTATACAAGAAAGAAATTGAAGGAACTTCGAAGTATCATTTATGAAGAGGCCGGCCGGCAAGCTGGCCCGAATCCAGCGTTCATACATTTTCTTGAAAAAGCCATTCCAAATATTGTTAATTTCACTAGTTTAAAAGAAAGTATTTTGTTTGACGGTCTATAAGCAATGGGGTTTTAAAAACGGCTTTGCAAATTATTTTTTTATGGTGTTACAGTTACATGTGGTTTTGTTAATGTTTCTATTGTTGTAGATATGTTATGTGTATTTTAATGGTACTGGAAATAAATATTGTTTTTAACTCAAGTTTCTATTATTGTATGGTATATATATCTGTAGATGCCATAGAAATGTGTCTAGAAATCTATTCCACACTAATTTAAGTTAAGCAAAATTTGTTGCCACTAGTGGCACTCTGGTAATAATTAATAAAGCTGTTAAGAGGAGATTCCTTATTGAAATTAAACCGACTAAGCCCTTAGTCCACAATATACCTTCATTCTAAATTACTTTATTGCAGACAATCTCTTGAAGATGAAACCATTAAACTACATTGATTTCACTTGTATTTGCCTAAATCATTGTGTAATAAAAAAGCTGTAGGGCAACCGCCACGAGATCATCTTAGCATGAAATTTTTGAAAAGTTAAAATTTTTAATTATCTTACATTTATGACAATATTATATGCAAAATAGAAAAAAAAATTATTTTTTGAAAATGTCTATTTTGTAGATTTTAACACTTTTAAAAAGCTAATTTAAAAACCTTTAAAATTTTTTTTAAACTCGAAATTTTCATGTTCCTAAAAATTTTGAAAACTGAAATAATTTTTGAGAAATTTAAAAAATATCTGAAAATAACTGCAATTCTTTGAAAATTATTAATATATGAAAAATTTTCAATAATTTTTAAAATTATGAAATCGGTCAAAATATTGTAGATTTTGACATTTTCAAAAATGTTTCTATTATTTAGAAAATGTTTTGTAATCTTTTGCAAATTATTGAAGTTCATCACGTTTTGTAAATTTTCATCATTTTTGAAAACTTTGAAAGATTTAAAAACAAACTGCAGGAAAATTCCAAAAATATTCAATGCTTTTAAAGCTTGAGAATATTCATAATTTTGTAATTATGAAAACTTTTGAATAGTGCAAAATTTTCAAATTTTTGAAAATCTACAAACATTCTAAACATTTTAAACAAAAATTTGATTTATAGTAGTTTCTAATTGCAAACAATATCTATTTGTGGAAATTTAAAATTGATTTTATAGTTTGGAATTTCTTTGGCGATTATGCAATTAAACTGTTCAGGTGGACGACGACAAGGAACTCTGTCAGCGGTGTTTTCTCAATGGAAAGTTGTTCCTATTGTCATTCAACATGTTCACACCGATTGTAAAATCTATATTCGCAAATGAACAAAAAACAAGAAATCTGAGGTGGGGAGCAGTGCAGGGTGATAGGGAAATCGCGTTTGCGCAGAGCGGCTATTCGACATGCGTAGAATTCGAATCTCTATGCTACTTTTTTGAGCGCGTCTATATTGAAGTAAATCCTCTTCTTCCCTTTTTTTAAATAGTGAAAATTTTGTAGAATTTAAAATTTTTAATAATGCCCGTATAATTTGTAAACTTTTTAAAATATTACAAATTTTGATATATTTTCAAGTTTTTAATAATTAGATAATTACCCCAAATTACAAAATCAATTTAGAGATTTAAAGGGTTAAATATTGTTTGCAATTCGAAAATACTAAAAGTAATAATATATCAAACATTTTCAATTTGTAAAATTTGCAAAACTGTTTTAATTTCGAAAAACTTTAAAATTTTCAAAACTGAAAGTTTTGATGAAATGAAAGTTTCATCCCAGTGCGATTGCCAATCTTGCAAACCTAAATTGGGTTTTCTGGTTTAAAATGGCACTGCTGTAAAGTGTATTCAGACACACATACAGACGCACACACAGCCACCATGGTTTTCTATAATACTTGGTGATAGAGCTGCTAGTATCTAGTACTATCCCTAAAACTGCGTTAGTTTAAATGAAACCAGCTTTGAAATTGAGATACTACGAAAACATCCATAGTTACGCAACAACTCTGTGACTCTTATAGATGCTTTAAAAGCACACAATTGAGATATAAATAATTTGTTATATATAAGTGAAAGAACCGAAGGCAGCCTAATGTATAGGCAACACACTATACAGCGAACAAACATGCAAGCAAACAATTATATAGTGATAAATACTGTCACACGAATTTTTACATTGACAAATTTTTATAAACAAATTATAACAAAACTGCAGTAAATAAAACACCATATACTATATTTTATAAGACACGAACAATAATTGTAATTTTTTTAACTGAAGTATTGTACTGATGTTTGTATCATTTATTATTTTGTATTTGAACTTTCCTGTAATTGCAGTATAGGAAAGTTTTTTTTAATAAAATTTTCGAAATCGAAATTTTGATGGATATACATGTTTTGGATCTCCAGAAACACAAAAAAATTGTTTTGAAAAAATGTCTGTGGGTGGGCGTGTGTCTGTGTGTGCGCGCGTCATAACTCCCAAACGGATGGTCTGCTTTTGATAAGCTTTAGAATGTAGGGGTATATCAATAATTCATCGGAGAAATAAGCTCTAAAAAATCCAAAACCGAAAGCGGACGTTAACCATGTTTTTTTAGTGGCACTTTATTCAGAAATGGCATTTTCGGTATCTAATACGAAACCTCAGGGCAAATTCAACGCTTTTTTTCAAACGTTCTAGCTTCAAAACGAGGGATGACAAAAAATGTCTTTCTAGGTTTAAGTGCTCATGAGTGATGTAATAGTAGAATAAAATTTACAACTTAATTTTTCGGTACAGCAATATTCGGGAAGTGGGATTTCTTTCCTTCTTTCTCTGTTTTTCATTAATCCCGAGGAATATTTTCCCCAAAAAATAATCTAAATCTGTTTCTTTTCTCACACAAAATTAGAAAATTATTCAGTTACAAATTTTTCCTTTATAATAAGTATGTGTATATAATAGTAAATTATAGACCAAGGTAGAGAAGACATTTTTCTCAGCCGAACAGAATTATTTCCCGAGATGCGAAGCATCGAGGAAAATATGTTGCGAGGCTGATAATAAGCCTTCTCTGCCGTGGTTTATAAATTATTTTTTCCACTACTAGCACCTTTATTCCTTTTATAATTAATTGATTATACATTAATAAAAAATAAAATTACAAATGCAAATATTATCTGTGTTTTCTAAGGATTAGTGAAGCTTGTGAGAACAGTCTTTCCACGGGGGCCGAAGTAGCATTTATTGCGAGAAAATCTCTCGCCATTCTTGTCAAGTTTGGATAAGTTTCGCTATACTTTTTCCAGTATCCCAAAATACTTTGATCTTTTGACGATCTTTTCAGCGCTAAATATTCATCAATTTTCAATTTCCAGTAGTTTTTTTTTGCAAAGTTTCTTCTTCAAAAAGGGACGTGAAGTCTAGGTCATCATCATCGTGATGTTTTTGTTTCTTTAGTGTCATTTCATGTGACATAGATCATCGAACCTTTTAAAAAAAACAGGACCGTATTTAAAAAATTAACTTAAAGATGGTTGCGGAAAAACGAAATTTTGTAAAATTTTTCTGGCACCGGCATATCTCACAAAGATGCAGACGAAAATGTGGTTTTAGTTTTTCGATACCTATTTAAATAACGTCAGAACAAACCAAAGGTTTTTTCCAAAAATACATGTACATCGTTCTGTATCTGTATACAATTTTTTCTATTTAAATAAAATTAATTTAAGTTAAAACTAAGCAAGTTCAGCTGTATCGTTTAAACACCTCACCCTGTATATGTTTAAAATAATATGGCCATTTTACTAAATCTTACTTTCATCTAGAGAATTAAATACAAAATGATGACTATACCTCTGTAGTTGTTGCGTTATATTTCATCAGTGTTTGCTGTTTTAAATTTAATTCATCTTTTCCACTTTTGCCGGCACAGTTATCGCCAAATATGTCTGTGTATTCTTTACGGTGCACAAATTGTAAATGCCTTTTCAAACCACTTGTATTATGCTGAGACATTTTTATAGTTTTGCTGATATTCTTATTTTTTTTGCAAAGCAGACACTTTGCCGATTTCCCGGACGGATTTGATTCCTCCTTGACAATGACAATGTCGAAATATCCTGAAAACTTGTTTCTTTTATTATCTTCTGTTGAAGCGGATGTGAAGGTGGGCGTATTGGTCCTGGATGTTGATGATGTTGATGTAGAGGGCAACGATTTTTTGGTATCTTCATGTTCTATTTCTATTACTTCTTGGGATTGTGACGAACTAGAAAACCTCTGACTACTATCACTTTCACTTTCTATTATAACTTTTGATTGTTTCTGTTTTTCCCCGCTGTCTGCACTTCTAATAAAGCGTTTCATATTGCTGCAGTACTAATTTTAAAGTTTTCGCGTACACCTACGATACATAGAACGATCTAAATATCTAAACCGACTGAAATCACAAAATAAAACTGATCTTGACTGTCTGCTGAACGGAATGAGTCAAAAAGGGAACCACATTCTAAGAAGCCGGGCGATAAAGATAATAATTAATGAATGTTATATTTCCTAATATAATACTAGTCAAAACAACTACAGTCTGCAACCAATATCTATAATGAGCCAAGTAACGAAGAATTTGCTGACTGCAGATGGCTTGGTTATACAAATTTTTTTAACGTGTTTAACATTTTTGTCAGCTAATTTATTCTCGGTTATTCTTGAACGCCAAAATCACCGAGAGCGAGAGCAAACCGAGAGCGAGACCGAGAAGTGGCCAACTCTCGTCCTCGCTCTCGTAATCGAGAGCGAGATCGAGAATAGAGTTTTTTAGGATTTATGAGAGCGAGAACGAGAGCGACCACTTCTCGCTCTCGTTCTCGCTCTCGTGAAACTCTAGTAAAAACTGCACTCCACCTGAAATTAGGGAAGGTGCAAAAAGTGTTGGTGAACAGTTATTACCAGTAAAATCAAAAGATTTTTACATGAAAGTTTATAATTTTAAATAGGCATGTGAGTACTAGATAACAATTGTTTTCATTATTAACCAGTAGTTAAAAATGAAATATTATTAACCACCAGGAAAGAAATTCATCTTCTTGGCTCTAAAACAAAGTAAATAATGATATCGTTTAATGCTAGTAGTAGAAAAAATACTTAATTACTTTAACAATATTTATTTATTTTAACCTTATACGTATTTCGGCATGTTTACAAGCCATTGTTAAAGGTTGTATTAGAAAGTAAACAGTTAGTGTTGTTATAGCAATAGAACTTGGTGACTTGATCTCGGTAATCGTCTGCAGATGACTTGATTTCTTATTCCAAAATGTCCAATGGAAGAGAATTTAAGAGATCAATTTGCTCATTCATTAACGGTACAGTTTTTAAGTGTTTGTGAATTTCAAAAGCTTCTAGTATATCTAATTTACGTTTATCATCACAAAAGTGTAAACATTTTATAGTGTTATTAGATGTCATTGAATGATTTTGTTCTAGTAAGTGTTTAGCGTAATTGGATTTATGTGGGTGTTCGTATTTGTAACAACGTACGTGTTCTTTATACCTAATATAAAAATTTCTAATTGTTTGGCCTATATAAACCGAATTACAATGCGAACAATTTAATTTGTAAATGCCTGATTTTAACAACTCGGTTGTTTTTGATTTTGCATTAAACAAAGTGTTTAAGATGTTTCTAGTTGTTTTAAAGCTTACTTTATATTTATGTGTTTTGTTTATAATTTTAGCATTTTTTTCTGATTTGTCTCCAAAATATGGGATCGAAGCATATTTTGTGTATCGAACGAAGTTAGGGTATTTGGATAAATTTTTTGAGTGGCTAATTTATAATCTTTTTCTTTAATTAATTCCTTTATAATTTTTTTGGAATTTTAAAATGCAAAAGATATTTTACGTTAAAGAAATTCCATGTTTTCAGTTTTCCACTGGTATCGAATAAGCCATGAGTATTTTGAGAAAAACAGGATCACTATTACACATCTCCTCTAATAAGGCAACTTTTATCTGATTTAACCGACTTTGTATCTCTTGTAGTTTGCAAGATCCCTATAATGTCTCGGTTAAAATAGACGACCTGTATATAATATAGGGGCGGCAAAATAAGGCTAAAACTAGGGCGGCAACTACCTTGGCGCGTCCCTGAATAGGTCGTCGCAATGATACCTGAAATATGCAGTTTTATTGTATTGTAGGTAAGAAGCAGTCCCATATTTTAAAATATGCAGTGATAAGTCAAAAAAGCTGTCGCCTTTCTTGCGTTAGCCCGCTGCGCTCTTTCCGTTTGTCTGTTTTTAACTACTACATTAAAATCAAAATTTAAAAAACTATTAAATTGTTATGTTAGCAGTATTTGGAACGAATGTTTATGTAAAAGTCAAGTGGGGCACTTGATTTCAAAAACCTGCGCGTAACGTAGTCTGCGGTTCAGCTAGTATAATATAATCTATAACGAAGTTACTCATGCACAGAATCAAGAAGTGGCTGTTCTGTACTTCTGTAGACCCTAGTATACATACTCAAGTAAAAACGTTTAAAATTCTATTCTGTTTTTAGTTTTCAGCTCATAGAGTTCGGAACGGTAACAACGTCCACCAAAGAAATAACAGCAAAATTGAATTCCCTCCATTATCCATTGTCAGTTAACGATGAGAACATGGAAAAGGTAAGATCAGAGAATTACCATACCAAAAGAATCATTTGCGTGTATGTGGTTTACTTTCTTTCAAGGAAATATTAAAACCGTTTTCGTATCTCACTTCGACTCCTAGCACGGGATTAATCAAAAACCTTATCAAAGCACTTAGGATAACAGATCCCGATGATAATTTGCCCAAAATTTATGCAATTCTGCACTATACCTTTAACGGAGGATTTATGTGAGTTCTAAAAAAGTAATTTTTTAAACTATGTATATCTTTTGTTATGTAGGCTTCATAACATAGAAGATAAATCAATTTTGAGAAGGGGTATACCAACGGCTTATACTGTGTACGGCATTCCACGGGCAGTACTTGCGGCTGATTGGGTCTTTTCCATAATGTATCGCCTCCTTGATGAGTTGAATGAGAAAGAGGTATAATAAATGTAAATAGTTCGCCTGCACTTTCGTATCCTTTAAACATTATTACTTTACATGTTTTCAAAATTAGTTTATATCATAACGGTGTAGTTTTAGCTGATACTGATACTATACGGATCAGAGGCTCTGCTACCACAGATAGTGACTAATCGTACCTACTGTGTTTATATAACACATGTGTAGTTAGTTGGCAATGTAATGTTACATTACAACTTACAATATTTAATAAAAGCAAACTAGATTTTGTGAAGCTCGTTTTTGTAGCTTAGTATTATTTATTTCTAAAAGTTTGAAGGCAAAGTAATTACAAAATTGGACCGAAGAATAAACCCTTCTCTTATCTGTTATCTAAAAAAAATGTTTAGAATCGTATTCTGCTGGCATTTTGATGAACCCAGTTCAGCCACGGATTTTGATCGTTGTTTGCTCACTGAATAGAAAGGCATTAATTTGGAAACAAAGTTCATATAAAGTACCACAAAGAAAACATGCATAAGAAGGCCAACAAGTCCTGTTTTTTTTTTTTCAAGTAAATATGTTATATTTATAAACTGTGTACTATTGTTGCTACACTAAATTTTATGGAAATCTTAGACTGTACCAATTAATTTTGAGTAGGTACACTCGTTGGTGTCCAAACATACGAATAATCGAAGCGACTTCCAAATACAGAATTCAATGAATCTTGATGTCCTGTATCAGATTTTTCTTCCATGTCCACAAAATTAGGTATTTAGTGAAAAAGGTTGTAAGTTATGTTTTTCGTTTTTATGGATGCTTATTTTTCAGTTTCAGTACTAACTTAAATTTAAAATTTTAGCATAATATATATCAGTCCCAATTTAATAATATCATTAATATAGTATGATGCTTTCAGCTAACGCGAATATTTACAAAGACATTCGTAGCAGTGTTTGCTGGCCAGGGTATGGAAATATATTGGCGTGAAAACAAAATTTGTCCAAGTGAAGCAGAATATTTTTAAATGGTTTCTAAAAGTATGTAAATATTATTTATTAAACCTCGCATGTATTGCAATGTCATGACTACTCTGCAATTCGTTGTGTCGTTTCTTTTTCTGTACTTTCCACTACATGCTTTTACAAAACCACAAATAATTAACTTACTTATCTTTATAGAGACCAGCTCACCGTTCCTGTTAGTAGCAAAAGCACTCAATATTTTAAGTATAGGTAAACAAAGGGTCCGTGAAGTTGGCAGGTCAATGAAAGCACTAACGACAGCAATTGCGCCAATTGTTAGTGCTTCGTTAGTGCTCTTTAGTGCCCTACCAAGAAAACCAGCAAACCATCACATTTTCGAGTAATTAAAAAAACAAAATCGCCTGCCAGCTTCACGCTTAGCAGGCACACTTTGAGCACTAACAAAAAAAATGTTGCCAATCGTTAGTGCTTCGTTAGTACTCTTTAGTGCTCTAATTAAAATATCAGCAAACAAACACATACGTGAGTAATTAAAAAAAATTAGTTGCCTGCCAACTTCACGCTCAGCAGGCACACATTAAGCACTAACGAAAAAAATGTAGCCAATCATTAGTGCTTTGTTAGTGTTCTTTAGTGCTTTGAATAATAAACCAGCAAACCAACACATGTCCGAGAAATTAAAGAAAAACCGTCTTGACTGGCAACTTTACGCTACGCAGGCAGGTATGCTAAAACTTATGGTTTCTATAGACAGTATGTCATCGTCGTCTGTGCGTAGCATAATTAAATTCTAACGCGTTGTATATTATTTATTACCGTTTGGTTTTTATCAAGAACTAGAGGCAAATACCTTTAAAGTAATTAATGTGTGTCTGAATCTGTGATTCAATTATTACTGCATATTCGATGTCTACTTGATTTATTATTAATGCTGCTTGGAGTCTTTTACAATCATCTATTTTTTAAGAGAACCCCCAAAAAGTGGCACGTTCTCATATTCGATATTAGTTTTATAGAAACCGGCGAGAAACGTTAACTGCATAATTTTTAATGCGTTCTTATACTACATATTATGCTACACAATTACGCGGCTTAAAAATGCCGGCATCGTGTCTACAGGAACTATACCTGGATTCAATTATGTAATTGTAAAGATAAATATGTAAATCTCTTACAGGAAAACACTTTTTATTAGTATACTGTACGTTATAAAGTTTCAATAGTACAGTATTCCTTTCTTGTTGTCAGCTAAACAATAAAGCTTTTATAACTAATTGGTCGTTCATGTACTGCTGCTGTAAACAAAAAAAAACATTTTAAAGTTTTGTTTAACATCAAACTACATTTTAGCAATATTTGGTTAAATTTTAGCTTTGTTATATTTGGCTAATGATGTCATCGATTTTTTTTAGTGGAAAAAATTATTAATATACTTTTTTTTGTAGTTCTTGAATTTTTCATGATTCCCAAAATACAAAGATCGCACAAATACTTAGTGCCATACCCCATCATAAAAATGAGAGCTGCTACTTTTAGGTAAGAACTCTTAAAGGAATTCACAATTAGCATTATTTATGATACTGTCTCATTTATGTCAATGTCTACTTGCATTTTCAGCAGACGTTTGAACGTGTTTTATTATACACCAAAATTTAAATATTGTAACTTATAATAAAATTTATTGTACTGTTTGATGAATATTTTTCTTTAAACGCACATTTATATTTTAGTAAATTCTATTACTTACTGAGAAATTTGGCAATCCAATAACAAAAAAGCTTGTTTGAAAATTATACTATAGAGGAACAATTGCAATTTGTGTTAGCGTTTTCTGCGGTTAGCTCAAATCGCTGTTGGTTGTAGATCCTAATATGGATTTGGACTATAACTAAAATCAGTTAAATATCGAAAAACTGCCTCTGTGAGCGATAGTGATCATTAGTGACTTACCGGAATAACTTCAAACGCCTGGTTAAGGTAAGTACTAAATTTAAATATACCGTACATTCAGTAAATGTCCCCCCCCCCCCCGTGCTACAGACTCTTATTATACATTTTAAGTCAATAAGGCATAGATCAGATTAAATGAAATTATAGCTTTTGGCAATGTTCATTTTTTTTAGTTTCAACTGTTTCGGCGCAGTTTTATGGCGCAGTTGTTAATATTTTTAAATTAGTTGGTATACATTTTTTCACTTTTATGGTAGAGCGGGAAGGCGGAAAAAAGTCTCTAGTCAAAAGTCACCAAAAAAAATCCACGGAAATAAGTTGCCAGAAAAAAATCTCCGGAAAAAACGTCTCCGGGAAAAAAAGTACACGGAAAAAATCTCCAGGAAAAAAAGGCTCCGGAAAAAATCCCTTGGTAAAAAGTCTCCGGAAAAAAGTCAAAAAAGCGTTGGATATTCAAGCCCTGTAAAAGAGTTCATTAAAATAGAAGACTTCACCTGATTTTCATATACGGTTAGGGTAGGTTAGGTTAATTTGTAATAATCTAGCAATTCAACTAGCCCTGAATTTACCGGTTTAATCAAAATATAAGCTTTTTAATAAACTCACTGCCAACGATGAACACTATAAACAAAATGCAAGTTTATCTTATATTTAGGTAAACTTATTTTATATTTAAAACGTTTCTGTGTTTTTATGTGTTTTGCTTTTTTTTGAAGTTTTTCAGGTCTGTAACTTTTTTCCGGGGACTTTTATCCAAGAGACTTTTTTCCGGAGACTTCCTTTCTAGGGGCCTTTTTTCCAGGAGACTTTTTTTCGCTGACTTTTTTACGGAGACTTTTTTTCCTAGATTCGGTAGAGTGCCTTCTTCTTTTCATATCGTTAAATGAAAAAAACTTTGCAATGCAAAATACTTTTTCATTCAGTTCTCCGTGAATCGTAATAAAACGAATATAATATATAATATAATATATATAATAAGGAGAGAGAGAAACAATGAATATATGGAAACAAAAAAGCATCGTGAGTGTCAAGTTAATTTTCTATTTTTCATTGTTTCTGTCGCCCCGTTTTCGTTTTATTACAATTCATAGAGAACTTGACTGAAACGTTTTTCACATTTTCTTCAAACATTTTTTATATGATTGAAAAAGTAGAAAGCTTTGTATCACAAAATGTAACAAAATATATATCATGCTATTTAAAAATATTGATGACTGCAACATAATCTCAAAACAGTAAAGCTATGCTAAAATAATTTTTATGATGGGGTAGCACTTAGTATTTGCGGCGATCTTTGTATTTTGGGAATCATGAAAAATTCAAGAACTACAAAAAAAAGTATATTAATAATTTTTTCCACTAAAAAAAATCGATGACATCATTAGCCAAATATAACAAAGCTAAAATTTAACAAATATTGCTAAAATGTAGTTTGATGTTAAACAAAACTTTAAAATGTTTTTTTTTGTTTACAGCAGCAGTACATGAACGACCAATTAGTTATAAAAGCTTTATTGTTTAGCTGACAACAAGAAAGGAATACTGTACTATTGAAACTTTATAACGTACAGTATACTAATAAAAACTGTTTTCCTATAAGAGATTTACATATTTATCTTTACAATTACATAATTGAATCCAGGTATAGTTCCTGTAGACACGATGCCGGCATTTTTAAGCCGCGTAATTGTGTAGCATAATATGTAGTATAAGAACGCATTAAAAATTATGCAGTTAACGTTTCTCGCCGGTTTCTATAAAACTAATATCGAATATGAGAACGTGCCACTTTTTGGGGTTTCTCTTAAAAAAAAGATGATTGTAAAAGACTCCAAGCAGCATTAATAATAAATCAAGTAGACGTCGAATATGCAGTAATAATTGAACCACAGATTCAGACACACATTAATTACTTTAAAGGTATTTGCCTCTAGTTCTTGATAAAAACCAAACGGTAATAAATAATATACAACGCGTTAGAATTTAATTATGCTACGCACAGACGACGATGACATACTGTCTATAGAAACCATAAGTTTTAGCATACCTGCCTGCGTAGCGTAAAGTTGCCAGTCAAGACGGTTTTTCTTTAATTTCTCGGACATGTGTTGGTTTGCTGGTTTATTATTCAAAGCACTAAAGAACACTAACAAAGCACTAATGATTGGCTACATTTTTTTCGTTAGTGCTTAATGTGTGCCTGCTGAGCGTGAAGTTGGCAGGCAACTAATTTTTTTTAATTACTCACGTATGTGTTTGTTTGCTGATATTTTAATTATAGCACTAAAGAGTACTAACGAAGCACTAACGATTGGCAACATTTTTTTTGTTAGTGCTCAAAGTGTGCCTGCTAAGCGTGAAGCTGGCAGGCGATTTTGTTTTTTTAATTACTCGAAAATGTGATGGTTTGCTGGTTTTCTTGGTAGGGCACTCAAGAGCACTAACGAAGCACTAACGATTGGCGCAATTGCTGTCGTTAGTGCTTTCATTGACCTGCCAACTTCACGGACCCGTAAGCAAATCGATGCTCAAACAATAATGACAGCGTTAGGAATATATATCCAAATTTTTGATGATTACAACAATTTATGTGACCACGATATAAGTTTTCCAGTATATTATAAGTTTGTGATGGTATTCAAATAAATTTTTGCAGAGTTTCGTCAACAAAGGTTTCTGTGAGGATTTGAGCGAAGGAAAGTTTGGCTTTCCCATTATTCATGCTGTTAATAATTTTCCAGAAGAAGGTAAGATCATAAAAGGTATCCTTTTAATAATAGCTCATTCTAGAGCTATTTGGAATACAATTTAAAATTTCTTAACACCAAATAGATATCCTGGCTAAAGGAACGCTAGATGTAAAAGAAAAAAAAAGAGTGCTTGTCTCTCGTTGAAAAATGTGGTAGTTTCAAGTATACAAGAAATAAATTACAGGACTTTAAACATATTATCTATAAAGAGGCCGACAAGCTAGACCCGAATCCAGCATTCACAAATTTCCTTGAAAATGCCCATCCAGATGTTATAAATTATCACTAGTTTAAAAGAAATTATTTTGTTTGGTGGTATATAAGCAATGCGATTTTAAAAATGGCTGTGTAAATTAGGTTTTTCGTGGTGCTGGAATTACATTTGTTTTTGTTAATGTTTCTATTGTTGTAGATGTGTGGTTATGTGTATTTTAATGGTACTAGAAGTAAATATGTTTTTTACTCAAGTTTCTAGTATTTTATCGTATGTATAGCTGTACATGCCACAGAAATGTTAGGAAACAACCCTCTCACTACCAGACCCTACGTGGCCCTTTGTTATTACTCCAGATTTGCCAAAAGTTGTTTTAAATCCGTTTTTTTTTGTAAATTTTTTAATATATACCAGTAAAGTTATAAAAACAAACTTAAAATTTTTTATAGGCGACACAAAGGGGGGGCAACAAATAAAAAAATGTGGTCGTAAAGTAATATTATTATATCTAATTTTTCAAGGAAAAGAAGCTAAATAAATTTCCATATCCCAACATCAAAAATAAGCATAGCAAACTATTCCACACTAATTTAAGTTAAATAAAATCGGTTGCCACTAGTTTCACTCTAGTAATAAAGCTGTTAAGAAGAGATTTCTCATTGAAAATAAATCGATTAAGCTCTTAGTTGAATATATCTTTATTGCAGATTTACTGTCTCTTAAACATGGAAGCATTAAGCCATATTATTTTCATTTGTATTTGTATCATGGTGTAACAAAACGTTGTAGGGCAACCGCCACGAGTTCGTTCTCGCATTCATGAAAATTTTGAAATTCTGTTAGTCTTAAAATTTAAAATTTCAAAAATGTTTGAAAAGTTATAATTTATAAACGTTTTGAAATTTTTTAAAAATTCTAAACTTTTAAGTTTCCAAAAATTAAAACATTTTTAAAAATTTTAAAGGATTTTCAAAACTTTATTTTCAAATTTTAAAAAATGTGATTGAGCCGTCAGTAAAAGAAGAAAACAGTTTGCCGCCGTCTAGCGGCCTGACGGAAAATCGTACAACAAAAATCACACATTGTTGTAAAGCCCGAGTCGAAGACTTCCATCCCCCCTTTCGGATTTTTGATATCGTAAAAAAATCATATTGCTCCCCCCTTCCTTGGATTCTAATAAAAACATGTTTCAGTTAATAAAATGCAGTACATGTCTTACATCTCGACACAGCTTATTTATCATTAATTTTTTTAAGTTATTAAAAATAGCGTGGGGCGTAGCCAATGGGTTTGGCTAGTAATAAAATAAATATTTAGAAACCGTATCCGTATATTCATAACAACACATTCACGTTTACTCACTACTTCTAAGAACGTTGAAGGCGGTTGAATGTTAGTGTTTCGATCTTAAAATGATTATGGCTAAAAATGTTAGTACTTGTGAAAATGTAAAAAAAAATAAATGCGTTTGTATTTTGGGAAAGTCCTGGCGAAGCGCTTTACCTATTGCATTGAGCTGTGTTTACCCATAAAAAATTATTTAAGTAATTAGCCGGAAGTAATTACGCTTTACGCTGAACATGTTAGAGATGTCATTTTGAACGACGTCAAGGTGTAACCTTACGGGCTTCTCGACCAAAATTGATTAATTTTTAAATTAATGAAAGTATGAAGCTGACATGAAATTTTTGAAAACAGGAATTTGTTCTTCTTAGTTGAATCTTCTAGGAAGGCTAGTTAACAAACAAAAAAACAACGTTACACGTGTCCCCAATTTCCCTTATTATACCAATAATAATCGTTATTAGAACATTTTAAATATCGTCTTTTTTTGTGTATTTAAAGAATTAATCAAAATTCTCAGATTAATTAGAAATATGAGTAAATCTGAAATAGCAATAACCCACTTTCCAAGTCTATATCAGCGCGAAATTACATTATTCTATCCATAATATACCGACGCTGAAATACTACTCGCCTAACTTTAAAAAACCATTCTTCATAGTTAAAAGTTAAAAATATGCTAATGATGTAGTAACAAAAAGTAGACAACAAATGTTAAATTTTAACATTTGATAAATGGTTGAAAACTGAAAGCAGTGATGATCTAAATTATTTTAAAATAAATTGTAAGTTTAACGCGACGTGAAAACTATATTTTTATACAAACTTTTTGCGGTATTAAAAAATTTATTTCGCAAAGTTCGCATACAGGAGAAGCAGACTGTTTTGTTTTGTATATACCTGCAGAAATCGCCTCGTTTCCGCTATGTCTCTAACAGAACAAAAATTATTATTCACTTGATGTTCAAAATAGTCAACAACATTATATAATCAGCTTGCAATAATTAATAACTAATATAATAATAGAAATAATAATAATAAAAATAATAGGCCTCCTCAGGAAGCATTACTGTCAGCGCTAGGAAAAATTACGCACTTGGCGCATTGCGTTCTCTAGATAGACACAACCACGAAGATATAAGTGTTAAAAAAATTATTTATAAACTTTTTTCCCTAAGGCATTTTCGTCCCGGCCAAAGGTCCGAAGTGGGGCCGTAAAATAGTAAAATGTTTTGACCGTACGACATCGATGTTCAGAGACGAGTAGAGTGGGTTAAATGGTTTTTGTTCATTATCGAAAATTAGAGTGGAGCAAACAGTTGTTCTCCGCTCGGACTCTACAACGGTATTCTAGCTTACTTTGTCAGGTTAAAGCAACGGACGCTAGAGGGCGCTAAACTTTTTGTCCCGATTGCTCGGTCTCAACTGAGGCTAGAAGAACGGAACCCGCGGCTTTCGATATGCAAAAGGACCGGATACGGCGGCTTTGATGAAAAATCAAAGTTGTGAGTTGTTTGCTATGACTACAGTCAAAAAGAAATTTTTTTATCAAAAAAGCAATTTGGTAAAGCCGGAAGTTTGCATTTATAAACGGGGAGATTTCAAACAAGCAGAGGAATTATTCCTCATCTTCGACCATAACATATTAAAAGCGAAACTCGATCCCTACACCCCTTCACGAATCGCACCGATTTGAACAAAGCTAAAAAATCGTTTTTTTGGATAAACATATTTGATCGGTTCTACATTAAGCTACAGCAAAAGACGTAGCGAACCGGTTCGGAAAAGTTGCGAAAATTGCCGCTACACTTTTTTTTGAATACTGAGACAGTACCTTCCGTGGAAATCCTCCTTTATCTAAATTCTTTGTTCTAATCCATTCTTTCTTGGTCGAAGAAGGGCTTAGCACTCCAGTGAAGAGTCTAAAAGACTCCTATAGCGGCCCATTCCTTCACGGGAAATAAATTATAATTCTTGTCAGAATTTATTCAAAATCATTCTTTACTCCGAACTGAAACAAACTTTCTTCTTCAAAAAACTATATTTGAATTCAAACCGTTATTTCCTCGTAAGTTTGATACCTTTGAATAAACTCGGAGAAGCGATTCTACGGCTTTATTTAAATTATTAGACTGCCAGAAATCATGTTTTAGTTGGATAAAATTTTGCACAACCGTTCTTAACCAGAAAGTTTGATTCGTTTGAGGAAGCAATTCCTCAGTTTTATTTAAATTACTATACTTGCAGAAATCGTATTTAATTTTTTTTTTAGTAAATCTGAAACAGAAATCTTTCAGTTTTCTGTATTTTATTTACCGACCGACAGGTATAAGAATTTTTCCAGACAAAACTCATTTTATTTTAACTAACCTATGAAGTCTTAATTGCCGGTAGATTTTGATATTCCCAGGGACTTTCAAAGGTAGTTTCTAACTAATGTTATCCCTGTAAAATTCCAGAAACCGGTTGAAATTGGTTAGAATTTATCTGCACCGAATCGGCCCCCATTTGACGTTTCGACGTTAAATCTTCATGCTATACCACGTGCAATCGGTACAAGTTTCATAAATACATTTAATTAGCCATCACTAAGTTAGTTAAAGCCAGAAAAGAAACCAACTTCATTACCTACCTGGAATATTACTAAAAAAACACAACGCAAACTAACTCTCATTTCTAGATAACCAAAATACTTGAAATTTGAGCCAGCCAAAAGTGTGGAAGCAGGACCGCAAGCAAACATCAACATTTATAAACAACATATTAGTCTTTTAGACAGTTGTGGACTTCTTGTTCGAGTGAATAAATTACTTTTGCTTACGAAATTTTATTTTATTTCTAGAAACCGCAGAGGCTAGCTAAACCGGCAACCATTTTTGGTCAAAGGACGCAGCGTTGTCAATAAATTATTCGATTGGTCCTCCAACAGGCTGTTCAGTTTCTATAGAGTAAAATCAATACTCAATCCAATCAAGTACCAGAGACGTACCATTCCGGAAGGGCTTCCAGTCCAGAGACGTACCGTTCTGAATTTTGCTTACTGGTATTTTAAATTTTTGTAAACAAAATAACATAAACTAATTACATTAAATACAAACACAGTTATTTAAAATTGTTCAAATATAAGTAATAAATATTGCATGTAATTTATATTCAGTCTTCTGTTTTTTTTTAATCCAAGCTTCTGAGTTATCCAGGGTAATTCAACTTCTCCCGAACCTTGCGTTCAATGAAAGTATGACGTATTATAAATATTTCAAGAAACTTCTCTAACTGTTTAAAAACGCATTTGATAATTTTGTTAACAATTAAAAATTGGAGGGAGGTTGGATGGAAGGCGGGCTTTCTCCGAAGAACGGCGTTTTTCTGCGGTCTCTGCGTGTTAACATCTATTAGCAGCGCCACTGCGCGTCTTTTTGTAATTATAACGACGAATTGAATCTTCCTCATTACATATTTTTTTATACAATTACAAAATCAAAATTGAATAGAATCTACCGCATTTTCGTTTCTTTAAAAATATTTTTTTCCATAACTCTAAATGGGCCGAATTGACTCCGTACTTTATCAAATGTATAGCACACATGTAAAGCAGCTTACTGATAAACATTACATCACCAAGCAACGCACTAAGATTTAGATGCAAAAAAACGGTAAACTTTGAATTAAACTTCTAGGCGGTGCTAAATAGATTTCAAAAAATTTCTTGTATAGTAAATTGTGGGTGTAGCAGTGAGGAAGACGTAAAAAAACAAAAAATAATTAGAAAATCTATAAAACAACTTTATTAACGCAACGAATTTTATTTACTGTATTAAATAACTTCATTAAATAATATGCTGATAAAGCACCCTGCGTTGTGTTATTAAGAACACAAAAGAAGAAGAAATAAGGACAAAGAAACTGCGAAATGCAAAGCACGCTACGAGAGATTTAAGCTTATAAACGACGATTCTTTTAATTCCTTGATTAATAGGAAATTTTCCGCGAAATTCTTGAAAGCGCTTTGGAAAATTATGCAACAGTAAGCCACTTAGTAACGCAAACACGTTTTTAAGAACTGTTAATTTGCATTTTTAGTTTTACTAACTAAAGATGTTGCATCTGCTTTTATTATCGGAACGTGCTAAACATGTTATGGAATATATATGATGTCATAGGGCGGAGTTTGCATTTCGCTACTTACTTCAAAAGTCGGATATTGAAGCTGAAACTGCTTTAAATTAAAACCAACAAAATGAAACCTTTCATAGAAATGCCCAATTATCTTTTGTTTTAAATTACTATTTTTTACTTTCTAATTCATTCTCTTTATGTCAAATTTTCAACAGAAACAGAAAAATAACAAATCGACAGTAGTGGCGAAGGGGCGAGTCGGTGGTAATTGGGTAATCATGCACTATTTAGTTAGGTACCGTAGAATACGTAACCTCCTTCGCGAACCAATCTTATTTTTGATTGAGTTCAGTTACTGATCTGTAGAATCAGTAAAGATCTAGATCTAGGTAGACTCCGTCCCTCATCTGTGGGGACCTGAACGCGCAGCTTACTGGTAGCTTGTTTTTGTCTCATTTCCAGCACGTAACTAGAAATGTTTGGTAGGGTAGGACATTGCTTGCCCTAACAACAAGTAGTTCAGCCGCGCCCTACCTTACTGTGACAAGTTACCCGCGCTACAACCATTGAAAAATAAATTATCAAGATATATTTTGTTGTATTAGTTTTCAAGAGGCGCGCAGGTGGCGTTACAAGTGAGACCAACTCGTCGAAGCTCCCTTCTATAAGAAAATAAGGCATCAACCTAACGTCTCACCAAGTTTTGCGAATATAAAACTAAGATGATTGCCTAGAAAATGATGATTATTTAGAAAAACATGACCTGTACTTAACCGCGTTTATGCAGATCGGCTATTTCAAATGCGTATAATACGAATTTAAGGTTCGTTTTCGAGCTTGTCTATTTTGTAATAGAGCACCCCCCTTCTCTCTCCACTATTTATGGCGGACCAACCTCATTTGTTTGCAGTGTCATTTTATTGCAGTTAACAATCGTCTGGACTATAACGTGAGAGCGGCTGTAGCTCAATGGTAAGAGCGCGGGCTACCAATGCAGCGGATCCGGGTTCGATCCCCGGCCCGGTCGTTCTCCCTCGCAAGGCAACGGGAAACCAGCGGGTGGATTTTTCCCCAGGAAAACCTCTCTGGAGAAGAAGTGCATGCACTTCCTGTGGTTCGGAGCCCACGTTAAACTGTAGGTCCTCTATGTCTGTCTGTGCAAATTATCTATCGCCGCGCACCAAACACAGACATAGGAGAGAGGTATCCAACGCCCTGAATAGGGTATAGCACTACAAGAAGAAGAAGAAGGACTATAACGTGTATACAGACACAAAGACAGACAGATTTTCAATTAATTAGTAAGATTAACATTTTTAATTTTTGATTTAAAGCTAATTAAAAGAATTTTAAAAACTTTTTAGAATAAATCTGAGCAAAATTAATCTCTAGGATTTTAAAACGTAATATATTCATGTAATGTCCACTATCTGTCCAGTAGTATCGCGCTACAGAACATGTTATAGACAACCTAGAGATGCCCACAGTTGGTGCAAACCGACAATTACTGTATGTCCACTGAACGTCCATTGTATTGATGATGGACGTCCGTCGGCCATCTACATTGCCCGGGTATGATATACATTGAACGTTCTATGGATGTTCTTCTGCTATATGAGGTGAGCAAATAATGCTTTGGGTGGGTCCTGGTCTAACCTACCCCACCAGTAGTTACCTGCCTGTCCCATCTTAGGCAAGCATGCCAATTAAGAGTGTTACAACCGATGTCAATGATGACCGTAGCGGATTAAGCCGAAAGGTAGGTACCGCAATGTTAAACTAAACTTGCATGATTCCTAAATTACGGTATCTGTGCTGTAAAGTAGTTCCACACACAATATGAAAGCAGCGTCACAAAATTTTATTCCGGGATTGTTAACATTATCGTAAAGATTCTAACACAATCCAATATTGTTTAAAATCAACTAAAAATTTAATACCGCCGTTTATTCTTATCACGTATTATATTAAATACGCTACATTTAGTTCAACGGCATCCGAAGCAGAAACTTATTTTACTTGATTAGCATTACTGCAAACACCTAAAAGCTCTGTTTTCTTCACGTATCAGCATTCGCTATGTATAAGCGCAAAGGAGACAGTACATAAAATAACACATACACGGAAAGAAAAACAAGAAGAAAACCATAGAATATTGGAAACGGATAAACATTATCACCGAAAAGGCTTTAAACTTCGTAGCCGATGAAGTGTGAAACTAACAACTCCGACTTTTTGGGCGAACGTGATCTCCAAGACTAGTGTCGGTTATGTGCTTTAGCGCTTGCAGGTGTTCAGCCGTTTATTGGATGTTTGGTGTGTGAATAAGCACCATTTCTGTCGAAATAAAATTTTACAGGCGCTTTATGTATATGTACAATACGTTCAGCAAATTATTTTAGATTTAAAATAATAATCACAATGTAAAAAGAACTTTACAACAGTTTTTGATATTTTTACCTTATCTTTTTAAGCACGAGAAAAGTCTTTCAGTACGTTTTGTACAGTGTTTTTTATCTTACAGAGATATGGAGAAAAAAATACATTAATATGTAGGTTATTTCGTTTACAACAGTGTTTTATTATACTTCTTTGCTAAAGGGTTGAAAGGAAAGTAAAATTAGCATACAAAAAAATAGAAATGAATACAACCTGTTACAAAAATATGCAATAGAGTAACGGAAAACCTTCACGATAACTACGAATACTACTACTATGATAACTGCAAATTAGACAAACTCAAAATATATTTTGAGTAATTTGTTGTTGTTGTAAGGGTGAAGTCATAGAACCCTTTAATTTTTTGGCACTATGTGATGGACATGATTTTTTAAGTTCCGTAAAAAGCATGGCATGATTACGTAATGTTTCTTTTTTAACGGGTAATAGCAATTATAAGCAATTTACACTTCGCTTGGTAAATACATTCTGTAAACCATTATACAGAGTGCCCATTTTAAAACTCCGATCCTAAATTTTTTTAAATAGGCAACACACAATACAAGTCACTGCCGACTATTATTTTAAAACAAAATATTTCTATAATTAAAATCAGGGTAATCATGTTTGCATTAACTTGACAGTTTACTAATCAAATTCGTTAAGCCACATTACTTGAACAAAGATTATCGATCACTAATCTTTGGTGCAAAATGTATTCCAACGCTGACAAAGTGGACATGCTTCTAATTCTGGGTGAATGTCGAAAAAATGCGAGTGGTGCCAGTACTTTGTATGCGCAACGCTTTCCAGGTAGACGAATTCCAACAGACAAAACATTTAGAATGCTTCTGAATTTACAAGAGTATGGGCAATTTTCAAAAGCAAAAATAAGGGCACGGCAAGTTACGGTTGAACATAACGAAGTAGCTGTAATTGAAATGGTTACGGATAATCCCCTCCACATATAAGTCAAAGAGCGATTGCAAATGCCTTAAACATTAGCAAAGGTTCTGTTTCTTAAGGCGAACAAATTTCACCCCTACCATGTTTATACCATACACCATCTTGAAGATAGGGATTATGAGCATCGTGTTCAGTATTGTCAATTTCTTAGACGGCAATTAAACGGCAATGCGGAATTTTTAAGTATAGTATTATTCTGTGATGAAGCGAGGTTTTCAAACAACGGCATGGTTGGTTAATCGACATAACTGCCACTATTACGCCCAAGACAATCCCTGCTGGATGAGGATAACTCATTTTCAGAGAATTTTTTCTCTTAATGTGTGGTGCGGTATTATTGGCGATTTTGTAATAGGTCCACATTTCTTTAATGAAAATTTAGATGGCTCTCCTCCAAACAGTTCCTCAAAACGTACGGAATAGCATGTGGTTTTTAAATGATGGTGCACCTCCGCATTTTCATAGGGATGTGAGAAATTATATTAACCAACGTTTTGAGGGACGCGTAATTGGACGAGGTGCATTGCATCCTTGGCCTGCCCGTAGTCCCGATTTGACTCCGCTAGACTTCTTTTTGTGGGGCAAAGTAAAAAATGATGTCTATGAAGTGCCCATTCGAAATGAAGAACATCTACGCGAAAGGATAATCTAATGTTGTCGCTCTATCACACCGAAAATGTTAGCTCGTGTTAGAGGTTCGATGCGTAGAAGAATTATACTCTGCTAAAACGAAGGGGGAAGGGAATTTGAACACCTGCTTCGTTAGTTTTTGTACTATGTTCCTATTAAATTATTGTAGTTATTGTTGTCAAATATTAAGTTTGAGTTATTAAAGTAACCTTAAATTTGTACTTAATCATAGATACATGTACTGTAAAACAACTCTGATCTCAATTAAAAAAAAAATTGTAGAAATGCATAGTGATCTGGGGGTTGCATTGCGTGTTGCCTATTTAAAAAAAATTAGACTTGGAGTTTTAAAATGGGCACTCTGGGTGTGTATAAATTGGCGAAAGAACTACACGTGGCGATGTTGGTCATAAAATTCTGAGTCAAAAATTTTAATACCAAAATATTGTACCATGCTTCCTGCGTATGCACGGGATCTTCAAAGTTTGAAAATGAAGTGTTTTAATTCATTATCTGTTGACAGAAAGAGGTTCAAATTAGAAGAAATAACAATTGCAATAAATAGTTTTTCATAGATGTTGTTTTTCAGCCCCAAAAGCGTGTTTTAAACATTTCTTCGTAACTTATTATTAAAAATACATATGGCAGCATTGCAAAAAAATAATTATTCAAGAGTGATGCGACTCTAAATTACTTCTGTCTTGATAACGTCAAAGTTTGACAAGTGTCAAAATTTGTAATTGGACTTGCTTTTTTTATCATCTTTGCTTTTCTCGTAGTTATTAGTATTAATTATTACTAGTGTTACCCCAGCACACAATGCACTGACAGACAGCGTTGACAGAACCGGCGAAATGTCAAGTCACGTGATGCATTAGTTCCAATAATGACACGCGACGTTATTATAGATGGCGCCCCAAGTGACGTGCATGGTATTTGGTTTCTGTAATGGAAATGGCGACATGGTAGAACATGGATATCGTGCACGTTTACGCCCAAACCGGAGGCATCCTACAGCAAATGTTTTTCGAAGGCTGGACCAACGTCTTCGAGAAACTGGTTCATTTGTTCCAAGGAATGTAAACGCTGGTCGACCAAGGCAAAGGTGCACGGTACAACTCGAAGAGCAAATCTTAGATGCAGCACAAGAAGATCCCTCCGTCAGCACCCGGCAGTTAGCTGCAACATTAAATATTCCCAGCAATAAGACCGTTCTTTTGGTTCTAAAACAAAACCTTCTTCATCTATATCATGTCACCAAAGTACAGCCCCTTTATGAAAATGATAACATAGCCCGATTGAATTTCTGCAACACGATTTTAAATACAACTCGTGACAATGACGGCTGTTTGAGACGTATTCTTTGGAGCGATGAGTGCCTGTTTACTAGAGATGGCGCGTTTAATACACATAATATTCACCAATGGGCTGACGAAAACCCGCACAAATATCGAAAATATGGTCACCAGAGAAGATTTTCCATTAATGTTTTGCTTGGCATAATAAACCATAGGGTTGTTGGACCAATTTATTTGCCGAGTCGTCTTAATGCCGATGAATACCTCAATGTTTTAGAACGAGTAATTGATGAGATGCTGTTGCAGATAAGACACGAAATGTTATAGATGCATGATGGAGCTCCTGCTCACTTTGCTCGTAATATAAGAGAGTGGTTAAACACTTGCCAAACAGATGGATTGGTTGCGGCGGCCCTATCTTATGGCCCGCGAGATCCTCCGATTTCAATCCTTTAGACTTTCTTGTTTGGGGTTTTATTAAAGGAAAAGTTTATGCTACACCTCTACAAATAAAAAATACATAAGGGTTGGCCATGGAAAATAAAGTTACTGTCTTTGCATGCTTTAGAATTAAAAAAAAAAAAAACATAATAATGTCACAAAAAATTATAAGGTTAAGTTGAACATTCGTTGCGTGCGAAATTCTGATCTGATATAGTCCATAGAAAAAGTACTCTAAATCAGAATTTTGAACGTACCCATTGCACGTCAGTACATTTTGTAAGTTAGGTTAGGTTGTAATTTGTAGTGACACTGACAGAGGTGATTGCAGTTAATAAATTTTAAAGCACGCAAAGACAATAATGTTAGTGGTGTCCATAGCCAACCCTTATGTATTTTTATTTTAACATACGGTATAATAATAGGGACATCAGAAAAACAGAAAAATTATTATAATAATTTAATAATAAATGGAAGTTAAATTTTGGTAGCGCGGTACACTAGCCGCGGCTATCGTTGAACCCAGCTGATGACTTGGCTACCCTTATAACTGGAAAATTTCTCAACAAAATTTGCAATGTAGTTCAAAGAAACAGCTTTCAGTCAACCCTTCAAAGACTGAACTGGTTCTGTTCATGGGGACTAAGGCTTGGAAGTAGTACTACGCCCCCTGGTCACATATACAGCTCTTGTATAGTGACCTAGAACAGAAAAGACCACCACAAGAACAGCACTTACTCGGCTGCAGAGAATTGTCTGTCTCTGAATAACGAAAGCAATGTGCAAAACCCCGACAGTGATCATGGAGGTGCTGCTTGGAATAGTGCCTCTTGACTTTTTGGTGGAGGCCTGAAGACTAAGCTATACGAGGCAATAGAAACCTACACAGGAGAATGTCAGACATACTAGGGTTGCCTCACAATTGAGGTCGACCAGTCTTATCTTTCGGAGGAGAAGTGATGGTATGGTTCCCTACTTCGCTTTCGACAAATCGTATATTATCGGGAAACCGATCTTTTATTCAGCTCTGTGGCCTTGTATGATTTATGAATGGGGCAAGGACTAAGGGAGAGGATCAGGAGCAGGTGTCTAAGTTTGTTCTGGAAAATTATACTACTGTCTTCCAGGCTGAGATTTTTGCTATATTGGTTTGTGCTAACGAAAACCCCAAAAGAGGTTACAAAAGTGGACATATCTACGTCTGTACTGGCAGTCACGCAGCCATCAAAACCTTGATCTCTTCTAAGACTGGTCCGAAAATGTCGGCAAACTTTCACAAAGTTCTCTGCTAAGAACGATGTGAAAAGTATATTGGTTTCCGGCCAGACTGAAATAAGGGAAATAAAGATACCGATGCCCTGGCTTTTGCTGGGGCTATAGAATCCCTAATGGGTCTAGAATTCCAATTGGTTAGAAAGCGGAAAAGCCTCATCCCACAATTCGACCCACTTTTTATTTATTAGATCGATACAGAGCGCACGGTATTGCTGCAACTAATCAATTCTATACTAATAAAACAATACTGGGTGCATTTGTAAACACTGAACTTCAACAAACACTCTTTGCATTAACAACATAGGCTTTTGTTCTTACAAGTCCTCCTGCTTGAGCGCTTTTTGGCAGTTTTCCTACTTTTAGTATTTCACATTGTGTTTCTACAAACACTGCAATCACACTTTGCATTTCACGGACTTTGTTTCGGCCCTCATCCGGCAGCGCCAACAGCTTACGGCTGACTAACTTCTTGTTCCCCTCGCCCGCTGACTGGGACGTTTGGGGAGTTTGTTAAATAGTGAGTCGCACATACGCGAACACATTTACGGTAAACTTAATTACGAGAATGAGTAAATGTAACTTAATTTAAGCATATAATAAAAGAATTAAATGCAATTCGTATTGGCAGTTGGAAATGCACTATTACATGGCCAATATGTTGATATGTGTACAAGTAATTAAGTTGTTTTCGTTGCATTGCTTATTGTAAGACTTGTTTTTTTACCATACATTGTAATATTGAATTAGTTGTTATGATATTTATTTTGCTGATATGTGTTTTGCTTTTGATTTTAAATTAATTTTACTGCAGCATTAACTTATTAAGGTATTACTTATTCTACGATTTGTTTTATTGAATTATATGTTATTTTAGCATTAAACTTTTAATTTTTATTTAAACTCAAATTAAACCGAAGCCGACAATTTAATTTAAGCTTTACCTCGACTCGTAAGCGGAGCAGCGAGACGAGTCCCCGCTCTAAAATTGAGTTTAGAGCGTGCATTTATTAAGAGTAGATTTTCAATCTCCACTAAATCAGTTTCTTATAAAACTAGATTTTTAGCCGTGACAAGCACAGTTTTCGTTCAACATTTCCATTTCAACATTTCTTTTTCAAGTCTCAACTACAGGTCTCCACCAGTACAACTAGCCGGTGTGACCGATTCTAAAAGGCATACTGAGTAAGTAATATTTGAGCCATTCTGGTGATTTTTGTATTCAATTTATTCTAATAATTACCTGTCTTTCCGTTCCCTTCCTCTTTTTTCATTTCTCTGTCTGTCGCAGTGGTTTTACCTAAGACAGAGCTTTTTTTCTTTTTTGTTTTTTTCTGATTTGTCGCCGCCATTTGACACGAGGCAGATTTTTTCTCTCTTGGTTTCTGACTGTCGCAGACTTGAGCCACGAGGCAGTATTTTTCTCTCTTTCTTATATCCGTCACAATCCCGTTTGTCCGATATACCTGTCTTACCCCTTTGGTTTTAAGTTCACAGGCTCATTATTTCTTGTTTGGTTATCTGCTGCCGTATCTAAGTTGCTACCGTTTGCTGCCGTAGACTGCTGTGTATCTTAATTGCTACCGTAGGCTACCGTTTGCTTCCGTCGACTGCAACTTAGGTGGTACTGTTTGATACCGTTTGCTATCATAACTTGATTGCTATGATATTTTATCTGCTACCGTTTGCCACCGTATTGCTACCGTACCGTTTCCATCTTTTGCTCGCCCCGTATTGCTCTCGCATTTTGCTTATGTATATACTTTGCATTGTTTGACTTGTAATACCTAGCACCTTTAGTGTAAGTAATTTTTGTAAATATTTCCTGTAAATAACCCGTTGCTTTATTCTTAACAATATATGGTTTAACGCTATAATTGTTGTTTTGCTTATTAATATTTTAAGAGCAGGAATAGTTTTGGTAAGTAAGGCTATTCAGACCTCTGGAGACCCTGTAGTTATCCAGGTCTTTAACCGAGCACGGGAGAACAGTCACTACCGATTGGAGAAAAACCTTCCTCAAAAGTGCAGTCACACTGGAGAAAACCCTTGTGCAAAAGTGTTGTTGGTTGTACGCACAAGCCAACGTACAATTCCACTCGCAACACCCACCTCGTGACAATAGAGCGTCACACAACATGTTTCAATTTTATTATACAGGACCCTGTAGAAATAACAGATTGCAAGTCTTATTGGAAAAATTAAAAATTATTATTTTTATACTTTTAATGTTTCATAATGGTTTTTAATATTTCTCGAATGTTACGAAAAGCTTCGAAAGATGATTCAAGGAAGCTAACAGCAAGACGACATAATTCAAAAAAGTGAAGTGCCTGACATATTTCTATCTCTTCTAAATTGATTATAGCAAATCAATTTCCGGAGGAATTTCGCAGTAGTCGTAGATAAAATCCTATTAAAGTTTGTATGCAGTTGTCTTGCTGAAACTAGATTTGATTTATTTTACAGCTAACGTTTGTAAAATGATTCAAAGAACATATAGATTAAATTTGTTAAAGCGGTTTATGAAAATTTAAAGCTTGCAGAACTGTTCCCATATGGATTATCATATTTAAAAATAATTTTATGAACACACAACATAAATAATGCAAATGTAAAACCACTGGTAGACATGCAGCAAACTTCGAACACAAAAGAATAATAAAATTAAAATGCTTAAAAGGTATTTGTTATTTTTACTTTATAAATATTGAAAATCTATTTATCATTTTACAATACAAAATCAAATGCATAGAAGGAATTTCTCGTAAAATTATTTTCTTTGCCATAAATTCGACGCTTCTTATATATTTCTTGCTGACTTATGTAAATTTCATGCTTAAGATTTTCCATCCTTCGCATAGCATGTAAATTAAATTCTGGTATGTTATTTCCAAGTTTTATATAACGAAAGCTTAAAAGTTTCCATAACAGTTACGAATGATTTGAAGTATTTTGTTTTTTTCAATGTTTGTATTTTAACATGTGTTTTAGATGTTAAAGAAACTTCAGGATCATAACATGCCGAAAATATTTTAGAGCAGATTTTACTGTTCGTCATTAACTGCTAGAATTTGCGAAACTGTGCGCAAAATTTCTGTTCGCAGTGGCGCACCTAGATCCCCCCCTAAAGACAAAATATTATATTAAAAAATCAAAATATCAGTATATAATAAAGTTTAAAAGAAAACACAATTAAAATCCTGAGTGCGCCACTGAAAAATAAAATGACAATCACTTGCTTTATTAATTTATATAAATAAGATATAAATTTAAAAACGGAATCTGGTAGAAAATGTTAAGTCAAATCCAACGCTTATTTTCCAAACTTTCTAGCTTTGAAAAGGCGGTGCTACGATTTTATGAAAATTTTGATATTAACGCTTTATTACTCAAGAACGGGTTGATCAAGATCAAGTTCAAATATTTTATCGTAATAGCCTTATAAAGACACAATGTTACCGAGCACAAAAATTGTCGAAAAGTTAAATATTTTCATGGGTTTTAATATTTTGATAATTAAAAAAATATCAAAAATTTCGTTTATTTTCTAAAAGCACATTAAGGCCACACAATTTTTTTTAATCTGTAGACTTATAGAGCTTAAAATGAGCTACAATTTGATTAGTTTCACAGCCCGATAATTTCTCTGCGAAGCTCCGAACTCTTAGAAATTTGACTTTTAACGACTATTTACTCAAAAGCGAGTTATTAGATCGGGATGAAATTTGACATTGAAAACTCTAAAGGTACACAATGTTACAAGCTACTAGAACTTTTGGAACTACTAAAACCTAAAACTGTGAAGTGAAAAAGATAAAAAAAGTTTTGGTTTCTTCAGAAAAATACTGCTCAAAAACTGGCCGGACGATCTTTTTATAAATTTTGTAGACTTATAAAAGCTGTTGATTAGCTACAATTTGGTTTGTGATTCTTAGTCCGCTAGCTTCTTTATGACAACTATGAATTCTTAAAATACGAAATATAAACGAGGGCCGTTAAAAAAATTCGTTTGAGATGAGTGATACGAGAATAAAATTCTCAACTTAATTCTTAGATACGGCAATATTTTATAAAATTATAAACTAGCTATTCAGAAAATGTATCCCACTGTTTCATCAGATAAAATGAAATATGCGCCAATTCAATATTTTGGCAATAAATCAGAAAACAACTGCCAAAATTATAAACAAAAAGAATAAATGAAAAATAATTTTTAAAACAACAAAAAACAGTTTAAACACTTTGTTTAATGCTAAAAAAATACTGATAATTTACTAATATCAGGCAATTAGAAATTAAAATGCTCGCACTGTAATTCGGTTTATATAAGACAAACAATTAGAAACTTTAATATTAGGTATAAGGAACACATACGTTGTTACAAATATGAACACAATCATTCAATGGCATCTAATAACACTATAAAATTTTCACATTTTTCGATGATGAACGTAAGTTTACCAGAAGCATTGGAAATTCACAAACATTTAAAATCTGTACCTTTAATAAATGAGCAAATTGATCTGTTAAATTCACCATTATTGCACGTTTTAGATTGAGAAATTAATTTATCTGGACGCAGATATGAAAAACCAAGATCAAGTTATAAAGATTTATTGTTCCTATAGCAACACCAACTGATTACTTTTGATCTTGCCTCTGAAAATGACATGTTAACATGTTGAAATACGTATAAGGCTAAACTAAAAAAACTCGTTGAAGTTAGGAATTGTTTTATTTATAATAAATTAAAATGAACTTTAACAAAGTAAAGCTTGAACTTATAAATAAAATAATATATTCTACTGTCGCTGCATTTTAAAAATCTATAGCAATTTGAAAAACAAATCCTAACAATTGGTAACATTTATTCACCATCTTAACAACATGATTATTAAACTTCTAGGGCTTGCAAGACACAACAAAGCAAACAACTGTTGTTAATAAATGTGTGGTCAAAAGTGTTTCCTTTCAGAGATAGAGCTTCTCAACGATTCTTTAAGAAGCGCCTAAATGTAGGCAACTCAATTTACTACCTACTATTTGTTTCCATAACGACGGAAATTAATACAGGATAAATAAAACCCTCCTTTCCACTCTTCAAATTCAAATTAAATTTAAAATAAATTAATTAACCAAATGTTTCAAAACTAAGCAATAGAAAAAACCAAAATTACACAGCAAAAATCAAATATTTGAAAAATTTACAATAACTAATTCAAAAATTAACCAAACTATTGTAAATGTTCAAAATGTCGCCCCCCAGCTTCTACACACGAAGCACATCTACGAAGTAAATTCCTGCGCATCGCTACAAATATACCAGGAGTCTGTTGAACTTCACATGCTGCAAGAATACGCGCCGTAAGTTCTTCTACAGTTTCAACTGAGGTAGTATACACTAACGTTTTAACATGACCCCACAAAAAGAAATCAAGTGGGGTCAAATCAGGAAAACGTGGAGGCCACGCCGCATGCCCTCCTCGACCTATCCAATTGTTGGTAAAAGTGTTTTTAAAAATTCCCTGACACCATCGTGCTGCAGCCACATTTGAGGTGGAACATCTTCCAAAAGTTCAGGCAGGACATGGCGCAAGTAATTTAAATAAATTGCTGCTGTTAACCTTTGGGGTAGCAGACATGATCCAATGAGTCTATCGGCAACAATCCCGGCCCAAATGTTTACTGAAAATTTTTGCTGGTATCCTTTTTGAACCACAGCATGGGGATTTTCATCGTCCCAAATGTGGCTGTTTCTACTGTTAAATATTTCTTCTTTTGTAAAAGATGCCTCGTCACTAAACAGAACGTTTGCTTGGAATTCTGTATCCTCATTACACCGCCGCAGAAATTCCTGGCAAAATTCTACCCTTCTGGGAAAATCTTCTTGAACCATGGCTTGTAACTTCTGTGGATGGTACGGATGTAGCTGCTGCTCATGTAGTACCTCCCATACTGAAACATGGTTCACTCCCATTTCATGAGCGATGGCTCTTGAACTAGTAGAAGGATTTTCAGCCACTCTCTCCAAAACTTCTTCCTCAAAATCCACTGTTCGCCTTGTTCTGGTAGCTCCACAGTTGTGTCTGTTGACAACGAATGTACCTTCCTCCCGCAGCCGACGTGAAACTACACTAAAGGCCTTGTGCGATGGATGATTCCTATTCGGACAATGTTCTAGGTACAGGCGAGCTGCTTCGCGTGCGTTACCACAAGCAGCTCCATACATGAACATCATGCTGTTCGGCAAAAGTATAATTCGCCATAACACAAAAATACGAAGCACAGAACGAAAATAACGAATGCAAGAAAAGTCAAGAAATATCATAAAAATATCGAATTGTGTCAAAATTGACGTTATTTGAATGCATGTACGTCTAGATCGTTTTTTTTTAAATTCTGTGTGACCTGTGCAAAATAATTGAAAATGCAATTTGAGTTGCCTATTTTCAGGTACATCCTTAAAGAATCATTAAGAGGCTCTATTTTATAATGGAAACACTTTTGACCACACATTTATTAACAAAAGTAGTTAGCTTTGTTTTGTTTTGCAAGCCCTAGAAGTTTGTCGCTACAATTCATTAACACCCTGTATACCATTTAAGAATTTTTCCTTGTGTAACTTATTACTGAGAATTTACTTATATTAAAAGCAAGTTGATTTTCAATAGACCAGTTATGTATAGTACAAATATCTTTTTAGAGATTAACACAATCCTCTACTAATTTTTTCTACTGTTCTAAATAGCTTAAAATCATCTGCAAATATAAAGTATTCGGAATATTTAACACCCTCACCTATATCATTAATAAATACTAAGAACAACAGCGTGCCTAGGCTTGACCCTTGAGGAACACCTCAAGTTGCTGAAAATTGACATGATTTATACCGCTTACATTTAACATATTGTTTTCTGTTAAATAAGTAACTAGAGAAACGTGTCAACAAATTGTTATTGATACTAATGGCGGATAACCTATCTAAAAGAGTTAAATAATTAACTTTATTAAAAGCTTTAGAAAAGTTTGTAAACAGTATCAACTTGATAACCCTTCTCCATCGCTTCGAATACAGGTTGCACAAAGTTACGTAAGTTTGTTACTGTTGATTTGCTCCTCATAAAAGCATGCTGATTATCACTGATATAACTACTAATTTTATGATATATATTGCAATGATATGCTTGGTCCCGTGACCACTAGAAAACAATTCCCAAACTGTCTGCAATTCACGCAATTAAATTCAAACTTGCTATGAGACTCTTCTAATTTTCTCAGGGTCGTTATTAGCTTGTAAATAAGTTATTTAATTTAATTTTAAATAGAAATAAACACACACAACGATATCAACTTTACAAAATAAGTTTTTATTTATTAAAAGAATTTCAAAATGTGGTTTCCGAAATATTAAATGAGTTTTTTATTAATTACTATCGTCCTTTTTTTATTAAAATTAGAACACTTATCTTAGCGTCTTCTTATTATGACATTCCTTGCTCTAGCAAAACGCTGAGTGTCCAACCTCTATTTCGTTCTGCTGGCCTCTCGAGCAACAAATAATACTCGCCCTTAATCCGAATCTTCTTCTGATCTGTTTTATATTATTTCAATTTGCTTTTACCATCATCACAAACGAAGAAACTTCCTCGATCGCCTTTTAGTTGTAATACTTCTTTACTTTTTACAATTCGTAGATAATCACTTATATTTTCTTCTTTTATATTGAAAATCAGTTTACATTACGTTTTGAACTCTTTTTTTCTGTTTTCATCCAGAGGATATCAAATTCTCTGTCTTTTTTCTCAAAGACGAGCCGTAACTAATTAAAACAAATTCTCTCTTTTTTCTTTATCTTTTGTCTTCCTCCTTTGATCCCCATTTTTTAAAACAAACACATAAATCTCATGTCCAAGAGTATCCTTTTATATGTTTGTCACAATGACACTGACATTCTAACTGACATTAGTCGACGCACAAATCAAGTAACTCTAAAACTTCTTATAAACTAAACCTTTTTAACAATTCTGAATTAAATTATAATTACAATTAACATAAATAGTCTTCGTATCAATCCGTTGTGTTTGTCTTTTCTTTCAGTAAAAACAAACCATATGAAAAACAAACAATTATTAGAATTTATAACAGGAATTCTAGCAAAAATACGCAACCCTGAGTTTATAAGTTAGAATATTAAAATCTTACAAGTCTTCATAAATCTCCAAATGTAAATTGAACTGCAGCAAGCATTCCAAAAATTGCCTTCCAGCAACCACAATACCCCAGTCAAATCAAACACCTCTAAATATCATAGCAATATGTATAATCAAATATTATTGTTTTTAATATTTTGCAAAAATACGCAGTAGACAGTTAAAGTTAAAGTAAAAGTTAAAATATGTCGTTATTTGTTATAAAGAGATTAAAATGTACAATTTAAAAATATAAAAGAAATACAGGGCGTGTCGTTTAAAAAAATACGTTTTAACAACTAACTCTAAAACGCGATGCGCAATTGTTTTTTCATTTTCACCATCGTAACAAAAAAAAAGTTACAGTTCTTTCTTAATTTAACCGACTTTGTATCTTTAAAAATAAAAATATATGGCAATAGTTGCCCCGTTCCCATGATCACCCTGTAGTATATAAGTAGTATTAAGCGGCCTGACACTTTAAGTGGCTTTATAAGAAGTATATGTGGGGTTGGAAAACCAGGAGTTCCCCCTTTTTTAACCCACTTGTTTAATAAAACTGTATTTAAACGTCGTTTTAAACGGCGCTTATGTCCAGAGACGATATTGTCAGAATTTAAGCCCATCTTCATTAAATGAAGAAAGCACCCGAAGAAGAATCCTCCACTGAAAACATTAATGCACAACTTTATGTATGGCTAATCTCCATTGATTGTTAATTTTAAAACACGAACATTACAGTTTGGGCAACAATTGTAGTTTATTTATGGATACGCACATAATGAATGACTTTTAATACAACATTTTGTTTTAATCTAGAAAAGAATGAGTTAACGTTAAACTTATAAAATTAATTAAATCTTAAAACTAATTTTCCGATTAATTCGTAAACAAATATAATGAATTAGTTACGAAGAGCTCCAATTAAAATTTAAATTAAGGAAATGTTTGATAGGTAATTGCCATTTATTTATTTACTTTGAGCAACAAATTGTGTAATTTTGCAAGCTCTTTGAACTTGCAAATTAAAATATTTTCCAATAAACAGGTTGAAATTGCTCCGCAGTTTTATAGAAAGTTTCTAGAAAATTTATTATCAAGTTTCATATCTAATTATGCTGTTTCGGGTTGAGATGGTTTTAAAATTACTTATCTACAAAACAACACACAGCATCACTGTTTTAACGCCAGAAACTAATTTAAAATTAATTTCTCTGTTAAATGGGTTTCTAAAATCATTTTAGCTGCAGTTATTACATTATACGTTTGACTGTCAGCTTTTGTTTTAGTAAGTTATAAGCATGCGGTATAAATTGCACGTATAACAGCTGCATTTATTTCATGAATTACTGGCATCTAGGTGTAGGACAAAGGTTGTTGCAATTTTAATTGTTGGGTTTATTAATATAGGAAATTTATTTCAAGGTCATATTAACATTTGAGATATTGTAATAATTGGTATGAAAATTAATGACAGCCAGTTACATGAGGTAACATCCAAAACCTAGTCAGGTAACGTTTCTTTGTCGTTTATACAGGGTGAATAAAAAGTAAGGAACATTGATGCTACAGCCTTAAATAATAACTTTACGAAAAAAAGTTTCTAACAAAAGTTTCCTATCAAGTTTTTTGCCACAATTTGGCGTTTTTCATTATCTTTTTTCAATTGTCGTATGTTTTAGCTATGACGTCATCGACATTTTTTTAAATGGCAACCTATACTTTTTATGGCATGACCAGTTCGTGCTTTTTATTCTCTGTACAGCCATGTAAAAATATCATACAGTTGCAAAATAAAAATTTCAAGAAAAATCACGATAAACATTTGTTTTTGTCACTGGCAACATTTTTCATCAGGTACACTTATTGAAAGATAAACAAACGACAATAGTAGGCAATTGCTTGAAAACGTTTAAAATTGAACAAATGCAAATCTGTAACTGAACGTATCGAAATTTTGATGATGATCGGGCACGATGAGAACTCACGACGATGTGTCGGCGCTTTATTTAATACTGTACATCCAAATCCAAAAGGGACCAGGAGATTACAATGGAATTGAAACACCACAAAATAGATATATGTGCCCGAGCAGAGACAAAAAAGAAAGGTTGTGGGATAAGCAGATATGACGATTACCTATTAATATATAGCGGAAAACAAAAATCAGAATGGGCATCATCTGGAGTCGGTTTATTAATACATCATAAATACGAACAAAACATTGCTGAAGTCAGTTATGTAAACCACAGAATATTAAAAATTACAGACAACTTTGGTAATACGATAATTCATTTCATATCTGTGTACGCACCGGATATCATCAAGCCAAAAGAAGAAGTAGAAAGTTTCTTTGCAGACCTACAAATGCTACTAGATAAAATACAACCTATTGATAAAGTACTAATACTAGGTGACTTAAATGCCAGGATAGGAAGCCAAGTTATCCAGGGTGTAAAACAAAAATTTAACGAAGACACAATTAATGAAAATGGGGAACATCTGATCGAATTCTGTGCATACAATGAGCTACGTATCAACAACACTTTCTTCCCACACAAACAACAACACAAATACACTTGGGAAAATTCACGAGGCCAACGATCAATTATTGACTATATATTATCTAACAGAACAATACATCCTACACAAATATTAGACGTAAGGGCCTTAACATCTGCAAACACTGGCTCTGACCATCGTCTAATGCTTTGCAAAATAAGAATGATAGCACAAAACAATAAAAAACTTGAAAGTAGAACTACAGAGAAACTGAATATAGAGTCGTTACAAGATGAAAGTACTAGAAGTTTGTATGAAATGAGACTGACGAACATGATAACTGATAATGCAATTGAAGATGAAGAAGATATCAAAGAGAGCTGGCGCAAACTAAAATACAACATATTAAGCGGGGCCGAGCAAGCCATTGGTAAAAGAAAAGTAAAAATACCGACACGAGGGAAAACAAAGCCCTGGTTCACAGAAGAGGTAAAACAATTGGCGCAAGAGAAAAGAGAAGCTTATCTCATATACAGATCAAACAAAACAAACGAGGAACATCACAACTACGTAGAAGTCAGAAACACAGTAAATACACAAATAAGAACCCTAAAACGAGAATACTGGGAGGCATTTACAAAAGAGATTGAGCACGACCTATACGGGGCACAAAGGAAAATCTGGGGAATTATTAAACGACAAAGAAAAAGCATTAACAAATGCATACAAATTAAAAATTTAAGCGAAGACCAATGGACAAAATACCTGGGTACCCTATATAGTGAAGAAAACAACGTTGATGAGGATCCCCCCAGATTGTGGAAAACAACCAAGCAATAAATCAAACAACATTCCGCCAAAATGAAATAACTGAATCTATGAAGAAACTGAAAAATAGAAAAGCTTCTGGATCCGATACTATACCTAATGAACTGGTTAAATATGGTGGAACAACATTAGCCAAAGAATTAAAGAACTTCTTTCAGAAAATAATAGATAAATCCACAGTACCAGACGAATGGCGACAGAGCATTACAATTCCAATATTTAAGAGAGGAAACAAGAACGATCCCTCAAATTACAGAACGATATCGCTGTTAAATACAACAACTAAATTATTCACCAGCTTGATTGGCGACGAAATAAACAGAATAGTATAGAATAGAAGAAGAAGACATCCAAATCGTGAACCTGTTACGCGGTCCACTGTATCCAAAATTAATAGAAAATTTAGAAAAACGGGCCACGTCAAAGATTTGGATAAAAATGGGCCCTCCAAAAATAGCAACAGACGATAAAATGTTGGACATTGTGCTTACAGTTTTTGAAAATCTTCATACTTCAACTCGCCTTGGATAATAATGTTAGTCAAGGAACTGTACTGAATATTTTACATATACAGAAAAATTTCACCCTTATAAGGTTAAACTTGTTCCAAGAATTATCAGAAGATGATTTTGATAGGAGAATTCAGTTTTGTGAAGAAATGATGGACAAGTGCAATAACGACCCACAGTTTGTGAATTCTATTATCTTCTCCGACGAAGCCACATTTTCTTTAAATGGAGCTGTAAATCAGCACAATTCCCGTTATTGGATTTATTGGATGGAAGAATGGCACACACAGTATCCACAAAAAGTAAACGTGTGGGCGGGAATTATAGGAGACAGAATTCTTGGTCCTATTTTCTTTGATGGCACATTAAATACTGATCGGTATTTGGATTTTTTGAGGTTGGAACTTGTTCCCGCGTTGGCTGTTTTATTTCCAAATGCAGAAAATCCAGACACGCCGAACGATAGAATTTGGTTGCAACAAGATGGTGCTCCACCTCATTATGGCATTCATGTTCGTCAATATTTAGATGGAATTTTTACAAATAGGTGGATAGGAAGAAGAGGACATAGTGAGTGGCCAGCGCGATCTCCGGATCTAAACCCGCTTGACTTCTTTTTATGGGGCCATCTTAAAAGTACAGTATATACAGACAGACCAGACAATTTGGAAAATCTAAAAATACGTATCCGCGAGCATATACGAGCAATATCACCTGCTACAGTTCAAAATGCAGTTGGAGGATTTTCTTATCGTATTGCCCACTGTCAGACAGTGAATGGCGAACAGTTTGAACATTTGCTTTCTTAAATTGATGTTAAATATGATTTGAAACTAGTTTACTAATTTGTGGGCCTGCTATTGTCGTTTGTTTATCTTGCAATAAGTGTACCTGATGAAAAATGTTGCCTGCGACAAAAATCAATGTTTATCGTGATTTTTCTTGAAATTCTTGATAGGAAACTTTCGATAGAAACTTTTTTTTGTAAAGTTATTATTTAAGGCTGTAGCATTTTAAAATATATTTGAAACATTTCGAGATTTTAAAATTTTTAAAATTCCAGAAAATTTGTAAAGCTTTAGAAATATTTTAAAAATTTTCATAAGAAAAGTACTGTGTTGTGGGATGGTTGAAATATGGCCTATAAATGAAAACCATGAGGGCCGCGGTGAAACTGTAATTTTTGAAAAAAATTGTTTTTAGCAGATTGAGACTCCAACCATATTTCAGCTAATTTCCAAAATTTAAAAAAAAGTTTTGTTTTTGTATTTTCGTCTTTCCAAAAATTCTCGTTCATAGCAACATTGCGCTTCCCTGAGGCTATTACGTACCAAATTTCAACCCGATCTGTCACCCTATTTTGTAATAACAAGATGTTAAATGTACAATTTTTCAACAAATTGCAGCGGGATATCATTTTAAAGTTAGAAATTTTGAAGAACATTCGATTTGCCTTAAGGTGCTAAGAAGAAGAAGCTATCAGATTCCGCTCATGCTTGGAAAATTTAGTTAATGAAAATAACGCTACCAAAAAACCTGTCTAACGTCCGTTTTCGGTTTTCTATTTTTTATAAAAGCTTATTTTGTGAATGAATTTTTCGATCCAACCGTTCAAGAGAATAAAGTTTTAACTAAGGCAAAACTAACCTAAATTTTCAAAAATGTTTTACCGCTGACAATTTGAAGCTTAAGATTTTGAAGAAAAAGCATAAGATTTCTATCAAAATCGGATTTGATTTTATAGAAAATGCAAAAATCTAACAAAAAAAGAATAATACAGCTTAAATTTGTGGGTTTTAATACACCAAAATCAGTTAATTTTGCTATCTATTTTTTATGTACCGGTATTCGCATAGATAACTTTAGCATGAATCGCTTTCGGTAAACATCACTTACTATTTATTTTGGCAGCTCGTGGGTACTCTCACTTGTTAACAAAATCGCGACTGCATGGTAAATATTTATAGAACACTCGTGTCGCCACATGCATTCATACGCTGCTAGTGTTAGTACTCTACACAGAAAGATCGTTTCGAGAATGAAAATGGCAGTGTACAGTGCATTCAAACTGTTTTAAAATTGTTGTTATTATTTGAGTATGACAAATGTTATAAGTTTACAGAAAACCGTTAATCTAGATAATGGACATATAAAAATAATTTCCCAATTACGTTTTTATTGGGAAATTTAAAACATTTTTAACTTTCTGTGAAAATCTTAAAAATTTTTAATACCAAATTTTTAAAAATTTGCAGTATTTCCAACATATTTAAATATTTGTTAAATTCTCAAACATTTTCCAAAAATTACGTAATTTTCTATAATTTCCAATATTTTCAACATTTTTTAGATTTTAATATTTAGAAAATTTTCATACATTTTTAAAACTTTTCTAAATTTAGGTATATAATTTTCCAAATATTATCAAAATTTTCAAATTTTTTAAAAATTTGTAAAATTTTAAAAATATTTAATATTTACATAATTAAAGAAAATTGCAAATTTTTTTAACTATTAATAATTTTTGAAAAATTTTAAGTATTTAAAATGCCCCGCAAATTTCAAAACTGCAAGTTTTTGAATTTTTAAAATATTTGTAAGTAATTTTTATAAGCCATATAATTATATAATTACTATCAGTACACGTAGGCTACGCCCCCCGATTTGTTTTTGGTAGCTTTATACTCAGCGCTCTCCGAATGTTTCCTCCTCTATGTCAGTCTGAATAAGAGTTGCTCTCGAAATTAAAATTAGTGGAAAACCCGAAAAGAAGCCCAGAATAACAGACCCAAAAAACTTGAAAAACAAGTTCAAAAAACAGCACCCTAAAAATTTATAAGAAAAGATTCCCGTAAATTTTTTTTAAAACATCTCTTGGATATACTTTTAAATTCTATGCCATTTTAAGTTTCTGTAAACCGGAAAGCCACAGGAGTTTGCGTTTAATAATAAGTAATAATAAGCAATAATAAGCAATAATAAGCAATAATAAGCAATAATAAGCAATAATAAGCAATAATAAGCAATAATAAGCAATAATAAGCAATAATAAGCAATAATAAGCAATAATAAGCAATAATAAGCAATAATAAGCAATAATAAACAATAATAAGCAAAAATAAGCAATAATAAGCAATAATAAGCAATAATAAGCAATAATAAACAATAATAAGCAATATTAAGCAATAATAAGCAATAATAAGCAATAATAAGCAATAATAAGCAATAATAAGCAATAATAAGCAATAATAAGCAATAATAGGCAATAATAAACAATAATAAGCAAAAATAAGCAATAATAAGCAATAATAAGCAATAATAAGCAATAATAAGCAATAATAAACAATAATAAGCAATATTAAGCAATAATAAGCAATAATAAGCAATAATAAGCAATAATAAGCAATAATAAGCAATAATAAGCAATAATAAGCAATAATAAGCAATAATAAGCAATAATAAGCAATAATAAACAATAATAAGCAAAAATAAGCAATAATAAGCAATAATAAGCAATAATAAGCAATAATAAGCAATAATAAACAATAATAAGCAATATTAAGCAATAATAAGCAATAATAAGCAATAATAAGCAATAATAAGCAATAATAAGCAATAATAAGCAATAATAAGCAATAATAAGCAATAATAAACAATAATAAGCAATAATAAGCAATAATAAGCAATAATAAGCAAAAATAAGCAATAATAAGCAATAATAAGCAATAATAAGCAATAATAAACAATAATAAGCAATAATAAGCAATAATAAGCAATAATAAGCAATAATAAGCAATAATAAGCAATAATAAGCAATAATAAGCAATAATAAGCAATAATAAGCAATAATAAACAATAATAAACAATAATAAGCAATAATAAGCAATAATAAGCAATAATAAGCAATAATAAACAATAGTAAGCAATAATAAGCAATAATAAGTAATAATAAGCAATAATAAGCAATAATAAGCAATAATAAGCAATAATAAGCAATAATAACCAATAATAAGCAATAATAAACAATAATTAACTATAATGAACAATAATAAACAAAAATAAACAATAATAAACAATAATAAACAATAATAGACAATGATAAACAATAATAAACAATAATAAACAATAATTAATTTTTCACACCGTTGTGCTGAGATATAAAAAATACGTTTATTAAAACATATATTGTAATATCTCGAAAACTGAAAAAGGTATCAAGCTGAAATTTTAGCGTTACGCGTAGAAATGTAGGCGACTGTCAATTTAGCATCGTAAAAAATTTCATCGTTCTGCTAAACTTGTGAAAAAATAAAAACTGCAGACAGACGTGGGGAAAAAGCGCATGGAAAAGTACTTCACCGACGTACTTTTCTTTATTATAAAAATTTGTTAATAGTTATTTAAGGAACGTTTTAGTAAAAAGTTCAAGTTTAAACATTAATTTAAGGAATCCTGATCGCGTTGCGCTCTCCGGAAACGTTTAACTTAAGATGGCATAGATTTTGAAAGTATGTCCAAACTATGCATAGCATTGAAAGAAAAACGTTCGAAGATCCTTGACTATAAGACATGTTGCTGAATACGTCGTCACTAAAAGTAGAGTTTCTACAGAAACGTTTAGAATTTTCATTAAACAGTGGTGTTGTAGTAAACACTTTGTAATAATCAGCGGAACCAATTTATAGACAATTAATGGTGGAAATTGTCTGTTATGTATTTGTTTGTTGTCAGCGCGATAAATACACATTTCGTAGCCGCTAAAATTAAAGTAAGCTGTAAATGACTAAATTATACCAACAGAAGTGACAGCAACATTAACTTTCGTTGAAAACAATCAATAAACTGGCCCGAAATGCAAGGGCCTATCGTTGTTTTATAGTAATAAAACTTTTTTTTCGAGATGTAAGATTTAATCGTCTTGTTATGGTGGGACAGTTAGGGATTTAATATATAGCTTATTAGATATTTTCAGTCGCATTACTGTTAGTTGGATGCATGAAGCGACAGTTGCCTTATTTTTATATTATACCACAGTGCCTAAAAGTAACAGAAAAATATACTTAATAAGCCTCTGTTTCTCTAGCTCACCTAATTACTGTAATCATTATCAATCACGTAGAGCACAATATAAAATTAATAAATAATTGCATTTGTAAAGCATGTTAAAATATTATAAATAATATAAAGGAACAAAATTCTCAACTTATCGTGAAATCTTACCATTCGGACTATATTGTGGTTTAAAACCTGAAAATTAAACAAATTTCGCAATTTGCTCACCTGCGTACAATTTTAGAGGTATTAATCAAACCTTTCAGGTTGATTAGAAATATGAATAAACTTGAAAGGTAATTTTAAGCGCGCTATGATTAAGCAATGACCCAGTTTTTAAAACAAAGACATTTATCATAATATACAAAAGTTTTGGAAATTTATATTTATTTTATTTGTTTATAAAAGTTTCAAATGTGTTCTAGAATTACTTCATGATATAAAACGGTAGTTATTACCTGATTTTTAAATTTCCTTTTCCTGCACATTAACAAACTTTGATAATCAATTTTTCTACAATTTTTTTCTAAAACTCCGATTTTATTATTTTTCAGATAGTTTTTTGCTATTCAAAAGTCACTTCGTTGTTATAATTTTCTTACTAACTAAAAAAAAATAGAAGAACGGAAAAGTCGATAAAACAATTGTATTTTTCCATACTCAATATTACTTGCCGACTGAAACTGATAATAAAGCGGAGGCCGAGGTAGACAAGAAATAAATAATGTTATTTACGAAAATATCAGTTCCATGAAAGATACAAATAACCGTATTGCCGAAGCTGTAACCGATGCTACAATTAAATTAGATTCTGAATGTGGATCTACAGCGGGAATAGTAATAAAGAAATACATTCAAAACAAACAGTTTTAAAACTTCGCAAGGCTTGACCTGTTTTTTACTTTCCTATACTTTCAGTATAGGGAAGTATTGATTTAATGCAAATTTTCAAAATCGAGATTTTGACGGAAATACATGTTTTGGGCTTCCAGGATCCTAAAAAAGTGGTTTTTAAAAAATGCCTGTCTATGGGTGTGTGTGTGTGTGGGTGTGTGTGGGTGGGTAACGCTCATATCTCCGGAACGGCTGGACCGATTTCGATGTGCTTTGGAATGAGGAGGTATATCAAAAATTCATCGACAAAATAAGCTTTTAAAAAGAATCCGAAACCGGAAGCGGAAGTTAGACATGTTTTTTAGTAGCATTTTTTTCAGAAACGGAATTTTGGAAATTGGAATAGTGAAAATTATAGAAAGCCTTAGAAAAAATCAAACGTTTTTTTAACGAACTCTCTAGCTTCAACATGGCGGCCGCTACGAATTTTTGAAAATTTCGACTTTAACGCCCATTTACTCAAAAACCAGTTGTTTGATTGGGATCAACTACAACTTGTTTGGTAGCCCCTTAAAGGTACTATACCATGAAATATCATTAATTTTGAAAATCGAAAAACGATCTCAATGGCACCACTCCAAAATTTTTGAAATTTTCAAAAAAAAAAATCTCAAAAACTGCCCACACGTTTTTGTTTAAACTTTTTAAGCTGATAGAGATAGGCATCTGCTACAATTTTGTTTTTTGCTCATTGCTATAATTTCACTGTGACGCCCTCTGCGAATTTTTGAAAATTGAAAATTGGTACCTTTTTATTTATTTAACGGGGGGCAATAAAATATTTCTGTTAAAGCAATATAGCTCATCATTGATAGCAAAATCCGAATATTATAATATTTTTTCGATAATTTCATATTTAGGGGAGCTACTGTTCCCCCTCCCCCCAAATTTAATCGATAAAAAATTAAAAAATTTGGTTTTTTGTTTTGTTTGCTCTAGGAGAATGTTTTTACAAAAAATCAAAAAATCGAATTATTTGCCCCTTAATAATCTTTTTGTCGTTGGAAGAATTTCACATACTTTCTACAGCAGTTGTATTCTTGTACTAGTCGTTTAATGTTCAGTGTAGGCTAACTTTTTTTATTTTAATAGATAGACTCGCAAACCCAAGAGCAAAGTTGTAGGGCAAATTCTTCTCGATTGTATTTAAGAAAAAAACTTGAGTTTCCAATTTTAATATGGCGGCCACGGTAAAAAATAACTTTGTTTTTAAATGGAAACGTGGCATTTTGGCTTTAAAATCAGAAAGGTTTCGAAATTCTAAATACAAATTAATAAGAGTAATTTCTTACTAAAAATACCACTTCTCGAGTTATTAATAAATTTTCAAACATCAACACGCTTCCTTACTCGTGCCTCCGGATCATTTCAGTTCGGTTGTTTTACATATACTCCGTTGCAGGCGGAGCCAGCGTGGTAATGGTACGTTTAAGTTACGCTCTTCACGCTTGAAGTTTTTATAAACGCTGTTTACTTTTACTAGCCGGGTCTAGACAGGTGTGCATTAAAAGTGTTGGAAAATATAAAACAATGTTAATTTATAAGTATAGGAAAGTCCAGGCGAAGTGTTTCGCTCATTTTTTTAATTTAAGATTACCAAATGGAAAGTTTACCTACAGAAATTTTCCGTTTTGTAAAATAAAAGAAAAAATGAGCGAAACACTTCGCCTGGACTTTCCTATACTTATAAAATAACATTGTTTTATATTTTCCAACACTTTCGATATGCACCTGTCTAGGACACGACTAGTTAAAGTAAATAGTTCTTATAAGTTGTAACATCTTGAAGCTGTTGAAGAAAGACCGACCGCTGCGCTCTGCAAGCATAAGGTTGGGTAAAATATTCGGACTCAATGAACGGAAGGGCGGAAATTGATATTTGAAAATATATTAATAACTCGAGAAGTATTATTTTTAGCAAGAAAATACTCTTATTAATTTGTATTTAGAATTTCAAAACCTTTCTGATTTTAAAGCCAAAATGCCACGTTTCCATTTAAAAAAAAGTTATTTTTTACCGTGGCCGCCATATTAAAATTGGAAACTCAAGTTTTTTTCTTAAATACAATCGAGAAGAATTTGGCCTACAACTTTGCACATTAAACGACTAGTACAAGAATACAACTGCTGTAGAAAGTATGAAAAAATACATCGAGCAATCCTTTTCTTTAATTGGCTAATATTTTGGCCTCCGATAGCCAGTTCGCAATATTTTGCATTTCGTCCATTAAGACCTGAAATGTAAGACACATTACGAATATCTAGCTACATCGCAATTCGGAATCACTTACATGTGACGGAGCTATGTTTCTTTAATATGCTTTGTTGGTATCTCCTCATAATGGAGTCTCCAAGGAATGTAACGACGCCGTTAATAATTAGCATGTCTATCAAAATATAAAACAATTGTTATTTATAGTAAACCATATTAAGTACACAAATAGAACTGTATTTAAGATCATACAGAATAATTGAAACTATACTTATATGTAGTTATTGCTTAACGAATCACAAAAACTGCAGAAAGTTAGTCATAATATGCATTCGCTCAAACTTCGCCGAAAAACGTGATTTGAAATACACACGCTTATCGCTCAGTAAGGACGGCGAGAACGTGTTGAGCAGCCCTTACCGGGAGGGGAAGGATTAAGGAAAAGGATTAGGTGTAAATCTTGGAGTTTAAAGTTTTAAATTATATGTTGGAAAATGCAAACCTTCCAAACATTTTTAAATGCCTCTTTGATTGGCATACATCGTATAAAGAGAGTGTAGTAGGTAGTTAGTTACTGGAATTTTTCCAAACAAATTTAAATAGTCATTATTAAAAACGTAAAAATGTGTGGAAACCCTGCCTGCGTAAAAGTAAACTAACCATAGGTAACTAATACTTTCTACCTTAACATATACTTATAGTGTGTAATCAACAACAAACTTAATCGCAAGTACCTAGGTTTTTTTTTTACTTTGTCGAGGGTTGTTTTTTAAAACAATGCAGTCACAGCATACAACCGCCATTGTGTTTCAATGAAAGACACACGGAATTCTTCTCAAAGCACTTATGATTATGTATTTTGTTGATCACACTGTAGTAGTAGTTATTCTTATATTTAAAAAATACTATATAACGTGTTTTACTTAATAGAGTTTTTGATGGGGTAGTTTTTCGTTGTTTAAAAAGCTCCGTTATAGTTATAATTATAATGAGGTTGCTATAAGTGCAGTATGGGTATTTACTACTTTCGCTATTTTTATAAGAACGCGGAGCCAAAAAAGAACTCATTATGCGTTGGAAGTTACTACATTATATTTCGTAGAAATTGGCAGTTCGTATCTTAGCGAGCTAGTGTTAGTAATAGTATACGAATAATTTTACAAGATTTATATTTTTGAAATGAATAAGGATTATAGCTTTCAATGAGTTACTTAATATTGTCAAAGGTTGACAGCTGCGAGTTTGTGATAACTACAAATTTAACATTAATATACAAGCGAAATAAATTTTATTTATTTATGCCGTACACTACTTATAAGGCACAATTGTTTAAAACTGTAACGGAAAACTACCCTGTCGCAAATTCCCTATTAAGTAATTGCTAATTGCTAATTATTAAATTGACCTTACTTAATGTTCTTCTTTACCTACAATTACTTACATATTTAAATATCCAATCATACAAAGATGTATTTTAAATCTATATTTTCCATTATTTTTTTAAAGTTTTTTTTTGTTAACTAACTGAAGTGTAACTGAATTAAATATACATAAATCATAATAAAGATCTAAAATTCTCTTGTGACTTAACCTTTTTACTACCAGCTATATACAAATTGTCACTGTTTTACAGTAGAACAGAAGCAATGAAACCAAAACATGTCTATAAATAAGAAAATCGAAATATAGACGACGGTAATTGTTTTATTGACAGTCATTTCTGATTCGAAAACACTTCGGATCAATAAAAATTATGTATTTTCCGTTTTACAATGCTATTTATCCAAGTCAAATTATGTTTTTTGTGTTTTGTTACTATTATTACCGCAATTATATAAGTGCATCAAAAATGGGTAAGAAAAAAATTAAACAAAAAGTAAGAATACAATTTCCAATAGCAATAAATTGGCAGAGTCAACACTGTTAAAATGAAAAATTATAGTTTGTAAGATCAAAAATGTTAAAAATGTGTAAGGTAGAAAAAAAAGTAAGAATAGAATTTCAAACAGCACCCACCATATAAATTGGCAGAGAGTCGGCACTGTTGAAATGAAAAATAATATTTTGTAGAGCAAAAATATTGAAACTGTGTAAGGAAGAATAATAAAACAAAAAGTAAGAATAGAATTTCAAACAGCACCCACCATATAAATTGGCAGAGAGTCGGCACTGTTGAAATGAAAAATAATATTTTGTAGAGCAAAAATATTAAAACTGTGTAAGGAAGAATAATAAAACAAAAAGTAAGAATAGAATTTCAAACAGCACCCACCATATAAATTGGCAGAGAGTCGGCACTGTTGAAATGAAAAATAATATTTTGTAGAGCAAAAATATTAAAACTGTGTAAGGAAGAATAATAAAACAAAAAGTAAGAATAGAATTTCAAACAGCACCCACCATATAAATTGGCAGAGAGTCGGCACTGTTGAAATGAAAAATAATATTTTGTAGAGCAAAAATATTAAAACTGTGTAAGGAAGAATAATAAAACAAAAAGTAAGAATAGAATTTCAAACAGCACCCACCATATAAATTGGCAGAGAGTCGGCACTGTTGAAATGAAAAATAATATTTTGTAGAGCAAAAATATTAAAACTGTGTAAGGAAGAATAATAAAACAAAAAGTAAGAATAGAATTTCAAACAGCACCCACCATATAAATTGGCAGAGAGTCGGCACTGTTGAAATGAAAAATAATATTTTATAGAGCAAAAATATTAAAACTGTGTAAGGAAGAATAATAAAACAAAAAGTAAGAATAGAATTTCAAACAGCACCCACCATATAAATTGGCAGAGAGTCGGCACTGTTGAAATGAAAAATAATATTTTGTAGAGCAAAAATATTAAAACTGTGTAAGGAAGAATAATAAAACAAAAAGTAAGAATAGAATTTCAAACAGCACCCACCATATAAATTGGCAGAGAGTCGGCACTGTTGAAATGAAAAATAATAGCAGTTTTGAAAATATAGAGCAATAAGAAAATGTACCCTGACGTATTGTATAAACGTTTATAGAAATAATATATTGTAATTGTTAAAGGCATATTGAGTTTGACCAGCAAAGTTTATTATCATCTCATGGCTTAATAAAGCGAAGTACGCTACGAGCGACGACAAACACCGATAAAGATTGTACAGTACTGGCACGTTCCAGTATACATAGGGCGCAAAATTATATTACATATTACCTAACTAAAACTACCACAGATTTAATATCACTAGTACCTACAATAGAACTGTAAAAAGGTTCGTATTTAACTACATAAATAAAATTATCGCAATTTAAATATCACTGGTATAAAGATCATAAACGAAAAGGGTCTGTATTTTTATAAACTAATAATTAATTTCTGCAGAGGAGTATGAAGAAATCAAAAGATATCAGACATATAAGGAAGCTTGAAATATCACGAAAAACAGATAAAAGCCACCATAATAAAAAAAATAGCTAGACATATACAGAACTGTGTCTTAATTACTGATTTGTTTTTGTAACAATAACAAATAAACGTTTTCTAAATTTGTTGGAAACTCGACTCGTTTCGTTTCCAAATCATTATAACTAACCCAACAACCATCGACATTTATTATACAAGTGTAATGACCTTCGTGTATAGAGTGCCCATGATGTAAAATTGCCCCTTTAACTTTAAAAGACATTCCATCAATACAAACGTCTGTTTCTTTAAAATTCAATACTGGATTCATTAACTTTGCATTGTTATCAAATCGCGTCAAAACTACTATAATGTACTCATTAACAGAAGATATTGTACATTTCTCTAACAAATTGGAAATCGAACAATTAGGGCAGGCGATGTCGGTCTCAAACCAATAAGGCCGAGCAAGTTTAGAAAAATCTAAAGGGGTATTATTTTGGAACCGAAGAAAGTAACAAGTATCCAATTCCGATTGTTCCCTGGCATAATCGCAGCTGAAACACTTTTTTAATAAAGTTCTTTCGTGATAAAATCTTGTACATAATACTTCATTTTCTAGTTCTAAGTGTTGTAACAGTTTTAGTAAAAATTCATGAGCATCTTGTTGTACAGTGTTATTGAAATTAACGTCGCATTTTTGAGCTAAAATATGTCTAACACGGTTAGTGGAAACACTATTACACTTGTCATTTACCTGATTAATTATGTCTATAATTGTGTTACTGAGACAATTTTCACTTTTTAAATTTTGTAATAAATCATACTTGAAATCGTTTAACGCTATTATAAACTGAATTACGCTATTTGCATAACAAGAAACGCCATCGCGATTAACAAACCCTATATAATGATTCCCGTAATTTGGAATAGTACGATTAGTAGTAGACTCTCCCGAAAAAGTTGTTACGCACGAATCCCTAGCATTTACAACCGATTGTCCTGACGAATTACATAGGATAGCGTACACAGGTTTATGATCTGAAAAGTAACTCTCATAAACACCTGCTGTTAATGCTTTATCGTTGCTAAATACGACATCTATTTGCGTGTTATTATCCGTTGTAGATGTTTTACAATTTAAGACAGTGTTAAGGTGATAGTTTGACATAAATTTTGAAAAATAGAAACTTGTATCAAAATTAAGCATATCGAAATTAAAATCTCCTAATACAATGATTTTGCAATTTAAGGGTAACTTACTGATTATTTCGTTAAAACAACTTTCAAACATCGCATGTGTAACGGTAGGAGACTTGTAACCGCTAATAATGTGAATATTTTTTACTTTCAAACAAAACAAATCAACATGACTTTTCCCTACATATTTTAACGCGTGCTGAATGTTACAACAATTAATAGCGTTTTTAACAAAACAAATAATTCCTCGCGTATTAACAGAATTTGAGTGGAAAATTGTATTGAAACCAGGAATACCTATAGTGTTATTAGTTTGTGTCAATGTTTCTGAAAATATTAATATATCGGCGCTAGTGTACCAAACATCGCTGATGATGTTTGATATATGTTTTCGCAAAGACCTAACATTATGATATACAATTTTAATTTTGTCTTTATCAGTAAAATCGTCATAAAAAAAAGTGATATTTTTATTGTGTTTTAGTCGCAAAATTTCGTTCAAAATTTGGTCATTTTCCCTTGGTGGCTTTGGGGGTCGAAAAGTACCCAAAATATAAAGTCCGAAAAGTGCTTTAACTCTACTCAAAGCTACATACATCATTTGTCTAGTAATTTTTTGGGATTTTCTAAAATCAATACAAGCCTCCTCGTACGTCTGTCCTTGACTTTTGTGTATCGTTAAGGCCTCTGCAGGTGTCACTGGAAACTGTCGCCTGATGATTTGATATTGCAAATCTTTAGATACGCTTAAAGGATACGCGTTTTTAGTTATTGGAGTTAATTTTGTATCGATACTTTCCGCATTCATTAACCCAGCAAATGATTTTCGCACTTTGTTACCTACTATGCCTGAATGAAAGTCGATCCAAAGTTTGCTTGGAGATTTTGAATTTGGTTCAAATGAAATATGTCGTAGTATACCGCAAGAGCCATTTACTAGTCCATCTTCGACATCAATATTCGAAGTAACCATGTATTTAATGCCTAATTTTATTCGTAAATGTGTTGGCAAACCTCCAAGTTCTGACGTTTTTTTCTTCTTTAATGCGCTTAATACCTTATTTTTTGTGAATTCAGAGACTTTGCCTAAAATCCTATCGTCCGCAATAGATGCATATTCATGCCCTGGTGTATTGTTTATACGAGTTTCATTATACGTATCCACGTTAGCGTTTGTTGCATACAACCGAATCGCAGTTTCGGGGATTTCAGTTTCTGCCACCTCTCTCGATCTAATTAATTTTATATCCTCATCGCTCATAATGCCTTTTGCTAAATTGTTTAAACAGTTAATAAATTTTATTTCGTCCCGTTGCCGCATTATTTCTGTTAGTTCGAAATACTGAAACTCGTCCCACAGTGGATTTGAATCTACGTGAAAAATACTTAAATTTGTACTATTTGGTGAACAAAATACAGGGCGATCCATTACAGGAGGCAACTGATTCAAATCCCCTACAACTAAAACCGATATTCCTCCAAATGATTCGTGATTACCCATGATTTGGCGAAGCCGACTGTCGACCCGCGATAACAAACGGCTTCCGACCATCGAAATTTCATCAATAACAAGCAGCTTTAAATTGACTAATTTTGCGCGAATTTTATTTGCTAGGTCACTAGATAGCGCTGGCATTTGTCCACCAAACTGTGTTACAGGTAAAGCAAACGCGGTATGCAAAGTAAGACCGTTTATTAAAAATGCTGCTTTGCCGGACGGTGCACACAATAATACAGCAATTTCTTCTTTGTTTGAACCCGGGAGTTTATCAAAATAATTTGTAATTAATTGATAAATAGTGTTTATAACCGTACTTTTACCTACGCCGGCAGATCCGCTTAAAAATATTCTTAAAGGTAACCGGTTCGTTTTGAAACAATGTAATATATGCATTATAAACTTCCTTTGAAGCGAATTTAATTTTTGCATTAATTGAAAAATGTCTTGTGAAGATACTCTGGGAGGGCAACTACTAAATTGATTAACACTGCGATCTTTAATAATTTCTGAACCCCCTTGCTGTAATATATCTATTTGTTGGTGGGCAGGTAATTCACTCTTTGAGAATTCATCAATATCGTCTTCTTCGATTTCTAGCACATTATTTTGTGCAGCTTCTATTGCTTCGTCTAAAGCATCATCCCCCAAAATTTGAAACTTTTCGCGATTGCAATTAATAGTATTTTGATTTTTTTTAAAAATTTCTTCGCAGTTAGAATTTTCCACCTCTGAATATTCGTTTCTCCACGGTAAAAATAAAAGTACGTTTTCTCTATAATAGTTCAGCGGATCTTGAATAAGTTTATAGCGCCTATATCTAATAATAGCCGGTTTTTGTCGTCGTCTATAATTTTTACTATCTTCATCAACGTCGTCGTCGTCTTCGTTGTCATTATCATTTATATAAAATTTAGTATAATTTGAAGCAAAATCGGCTAGACACACCATTTCGAGCGATAAAGGTCTTTTACTGTATTTACGGAATATATCCTCCATAAATACCTCATCTGATTCTAAATTTAAAGTATTTAATTCTTTTTTTGACTTTAACATTAGCACTCTCTCCTGTTGCGGGTGAGTGTTAATAAAAATGCTTTTACGTGAATTTTTCCACAAAGGTAAAGACAAAGCATGATATACGGCTTCCTGCGCGGACATTAAATTACTATTTAAAAATACGTTAGATATTTTTCTAAATTTTTCCCTAACACTTGTGTATCCGTTATTTATGTCTGATGCCGTTTCCCGTAACAATTTTGAAAGTCCAGCATCAGTTTTACTAATGTAATTAATAATATAAGAAGCCAACCCGTATTCCTCCAAAACAAATTGAATGTCCATATTCGACTCAAATAAATGCAAAATATCTTTATTGTAATTGTTGATTCCGACTTCCAAACTATTGCGTTTCAAAAATATTTGAGTTTTTTTTAATGGGCTTCGAATCGCGAGATAATATTGCTCTTCAGATATTGACAATTTTGATAAAATATCATTAAATTGTACTAGTTCCGGTTGTTTATAATAAATATTCATTAGCTTTTTAATTTCTTTTAAAATATTTTTCAAATTATCGTTTTGTTCTTCTTCCGGAAGAGGTTCCAAAATTTTTGTTGCAGGCATAACGAACGCTGGAAAATTAAAACGGCATTTGAATTTGTTCCGTTTACCTTTATTGCAGGTATGTGTGTGTCTATGTTTTTGCAGCAAAATATAGGGATCGTTTTCGTTATATTCACATGTAATAAACCTATCTATAAAGTTAATGCAATTTTCCACGCTGTTCGGAATTTCAGGATTGTACTCTGGAGCGCCTTTTAACCATAACAAAATATGTTCGTGGGGTGACCCTCTGTTCTGAAATTCTACCCGTTCCGAACTGTCTTCAACGCGATACTCCTCGAAAGGGCCATCCTTTTGCCTTAAGTAACACATAAATTTGGAAATTTTGAAATCAAAATATCGCGCACACGTAACAGGATCGCTTTTTATTAAATCAGATTTTTGGTAGTCCGTAAGGCTCATTGCTTCGGCAATTGACAAATTTTTAGAATAAATAAGTTTTGCTAAAGTTTGAAGTAGTTCGGGCCAAACAGTTTCCCCCGCAGATAATGTTAAAAATATGGTAGGCTTACCTAATTGCCGAATAGTAGCCAACAGTTCTTTTTTTCTTGTTTCCCAATAGGAAGGGGAAGACCTAATTTGCTTTAAAAACCTGTAGCCGTCATCAAATTTTATCATATTTTCTACAAACTCGGTATTTAATACATTTTCGACTCTAACGGTTTTAGTGTTTTTCGTTTTCCGCATGCAAATATTAATTTTTGATAAACAAGCCAATTCTAATTTTTTTTTCGCCATAAACAGTAACCGAGTAGGAACGCACGATCTGCGATCTCGACGCCGAATTTCCGATTTGACGCGATCGGAGTAAGAAACTTTTAAACTGCCGTTAAAAGCGTGACCCGCGAAAATTTTAGGAAAACACAATTCGTCAATGTGTGGTATCATATGCCAAGGTACTGGTTTCTTACATTGTCCGGGCGCTATAACTTGAACGTTATTTACAATTTCTTGGTTTCTATCCATTACTAATACCTCATCATTTCCCACTTCATCTTCCGGAAAATTGGTTAAAAAGGTCTCTCCAGAAGTACTTTTGCTTATAGATGATTCCTCGATCGACATAAAATTATCTTCAATTAAATCGCTATTGTCAACAACAAAATCTACATTTTCGCTATATTGACGATCGTGGCGCGCAAAAAACTCGGCATCTACTTGAATGTTATACTTCTTGTATAAAGGGGCGTTTTTCAAATAATAGAGCGCATCGCAAACTATTGCTGGTCTAATAGTTTCATACATGTAATCTGATTTATGCTCAATATGCCTTTTTAATTTGACCTGGACAGTAGCCATATTGTCAAAAGATCGCGGAAGAATTTGTAGCATATCAGCGATTTCAACGGAAATATTGACAACGCTGCCTTTAAGACCTAATTGCGGATTTAAAGCAAACGGTTTTAAGGAACGAATTTGCATAAAATTTATATAAGGGGCAGTCATTCGTTCTTCTAATGGTGACATTTCTTTGACACAATCTGGCAAATTTACAAACTTTAAGTCGTTACTGGTCGCTAGCTTTGGTATTTTTGACATACCTATGTATCTATCACAAGTTCTGCAAATATAAGGCGAATCAAAATTAACTATTAAACTAACTAAAGTATCTAGTGGATAGCCGGTAAATTTTTCCAATTTTTCAATTTTGAAGTTGATAACAGAGTGTTGAAAGAATAGTCCTTCACAACAGCAACATACATAATTTGGAGTTGATTTCCGAGCCTTTATAAATTCTAACATTAGTTTTGCAGAATCCGTATCTTCCCTTATCAAAGAATTGTAAAATTGTTCCCTAAACCGTAATATAATAATATCGCGCTTTTTTCGTTTACTTTGTATATCACATTGTTGTTCCAATAATCTAACTTCTTCCCTGTTCTCCCTAATTCCCCGTTTGCGATTCTTTTCTTTTGTTTTTTCCGCATTTCTATAGGCAGGATTATTTCTCAATTTTTTCATACATGTTTTCCTACTGATTAATTCTTTTTGACTATACTTTACATTTTCCCTCAATTTTTTCATACCTACTTTATTCCTGATCATTTCTGTTTTCCTATACTCTACATTTTCCCTCAATTTTTTCATACCTACTTTACTCCTGATCATTTCTGCTTTCCTATACTCTACATTTTCCCTCAATTTTTTCTTACCTACTTTATTCCTGATCATTTCTGTTTTCCTATACTCTACATTTTCCCTCAATTTTTTCATACCTACTTTACTCCTGATCATTTCTGCTTTCCTATACTCTACATTTTCCCTCAATTTTTTCTTACCTACTTTATTCCTGATCATTTCTGTTTTCCTATACTCTATATTTTCCCTCAAGTTTCTCATACCTACTTTATTCCTGATCATTTCTGTTTTCCTATACTCTACATTTTCCCTCAATTTTTTCATACATGTTTTCCTCTTAATTAACTCTTTCATTTTATTTTGGGAATTATTTCTGAAACTTTGCACTCGCCGTCGTATATTTGTTGCTTCATTTTTTAGCACGGTATGTGCATGTTTTCTTTTATTACCGGTTGTCTGAATTATTGTATATGGACATAATTTGAAAGCGGTATTTTCAGGAACATGTAAACGTTCAATGAAATTATATTTTAACAAAAGCATTAAATCATCTAACGATTCAAAACTGCAGCTTACCGCAACCCCATTACTTACATTTTTGCCGGTAACGGAAGAGCTGCTTTGAGAACTAAACATCCAGTACTCATTAGTGTCATTCGCTATCTCTTTAAACAAAGCTACGGATTTATTATTGCATGATAATATACCACCCTGAAATTTATCAAAAAAATTCCTAAATGTTACGCTAATATTCCCCAAAAATTGCCCTTCGTATATGTCTAAGTGATTTGCATTTACCTTGTAACGCATATTTTTAATTTTTATCATTTCATATTGAATCAATAAACTATTTGAATTTTCACAAACGAAATCTGTCGTTTGAAATTTTGTGTCCCGCCCTAAATACAAAATGTTATTAATATCGTCGGCAGTCCATAAATACGGAGATTTGAAAATTCTATAGCATGAAGCAATAACAGCCGATCCGAGATTTGTATGAGTAGTCTCAAGAAAAGCTTTCTTTCCATCATTAGTAGTTCCTGCTAATATATGCTTCGGATTTTTGAAATTAGAATTAACCCTAAAATTTAGACGTTTTGGTTTCATCTTTTTAGAATGGTTTAAAGAAATTTAATCACAAACTTTTCTTTTTCGCAATCAGTATAATAATATACCTGTACTCATGGATAATTTTCTCAATTTAAGCTAAACGTGTACAAATAAACTAAAAAGCAATGTAGGAATAAATATTATAAAATGAATTAAGTTAAAATGGAAAAGAAAATAGTACCAAAACGTGAATAAACTAAATGCAATATATTGGTTAACGAAAACGAAAACTTAAAAAAAAAAACGACAAAAAATAATAGTACAAAAAATTGTTAGTAAGACGCACTATTTTCACAAAGCAAATAAAAAAAAAGTATGCTAAAAAGAAAATTATTTTATATATAAAAATATAAGGTTCCTTGCTGGCTTATTAAAACTGTTAGTCACAAGATACAATACTAGTCAAACCTAATGCAACTTAATTTAATAAGAATAGCTATAATAATACTTATAGTTATAAGTACCAGCGGTAACCTGAGAAAAATGTTACAATAATAATACCAATAAAAACACAAAATATTATATAATACAACTTACCAGAACCTAAGGAACTTGTTACGAAAACAGAAACCGAATAAATACAATATTCACTTTGAAACTAAAGACTTTCTTTCGAAACTTCCGAACGCTTCAAAATTCAAAATCAAATTAAACGTAATGTATTCGACAAGTGTACACAATTTGCAAACCTAACCCCCCACTATGTTTTAGCAAAATTGTAACCAATGAAATTGCAAGAACTTCCAGACGAAGACAAATTATTTGTTGAAGATGAAATACAATTGTAAGTGAGTGACACTGTAAGAATGTAACTTATATTTGACGATTACCTTCAGGCTTAACTGATAAAGAAAATCTTAAGTAATTATCTGTGGTTCAACATGCAAATGCACTCGAGAAGGTTCACTTAGTTAAAATAATTCTTTGTTAGCACTAAGCTGCTTATAAATTTAAAGCTGTACTCCCAAATTTACCCGTAGTTAAAATATTTCCAGGTAAAGGGGCTTGGAATATAGGAAAGTAAAAAGTTATTTTTTTTTACCGTGGTCGCCATATTAAAATTGGAAACTCAAGTTTTTTTCTTAAATACAATCGAGAAGAATTTTCCCTACAACTTTGCTCTTGGGTTTGCGAGTCTATCTATTAAAATAAAAAAGTTAGCCTACACTGAACATTAAACGACTAGTACAAGAATACAACTGCTGTAGAAAGTATGTGAAATTCTTCTAAGGACAAAAAGATTATTAAGGGGCAAAAAATTCGATTTTTTGATTTTTTGTAAAAAGATTCTCCTAGAGCAAACAAAACAAAAAACCAGATTTTTAATTTTTTATTGAAAAAATTTGGGGGGAGGGGAAACAGTAGCCCCCCTAAATATGAAATTATCGAAAAAATATTATGATATTCGGATTTTGCTGTCAATGATGAGCTATTTTGCTTTAACAGAAACATTTTATTGCCCCCCGTTAAATAAATAAAAAGGTACCAATTTTCAATTTTCAAAAATTCACAGAGTGCGTCACAGTGAAATTATAGCAATGAGCAAACAACAAAATTGTAGCAGGTGCCTATCTCTATCAGCTTAAAAAGTTTAAACAAAAACGTGTGGGCAGTTTTTGAGAAATTTTTTTTTGAAAAATTCCAAAATTTTGGAGTGATGTCATTGCGATCGTTTTTATATTTTCAAAATTAATGATATTTCATGGTATAGTACCCTTGAAGGGCTACCAAACAAGATGTAGTTGATTCCAATCAGATAACTGGTTTTTGAGTAAATGGGCGTTAAAGTCGAAATTTTCAAAAATTCGTAGCGGCCGCCATGTTGAAGCTAGAGAGTTCGGTAAAAAATCGTTTGATTTGTCCTAAGGCCTTCTTTAATCTCCACTATTAAAATTTCCAAAATTCCGTTTCTGAAAAAAATGCTACCAAAAAAACATGTCTAACTTCCGCTTCCGGTTTCGGATTCTTTTTAAAAGCTTATTTTGTCGATGAATTTTTGATATACCTCCTCATTCCAAAGCACATCGAAATCGGTCCAGCCGTTCCGGAGATATGAGCGTTACCCACACACAGACACACAGACACACACACCCACAGACAGACATTTTTTAAAAACCACTTTTTTAGGATCCTGGAAGCCCAAAACATGTATTTCCGTCAAAATCTCGATTTTGAAAATTTGCATGAAATCAATACTTCCCTATACTGGAAGTATAGGAAAGTAAAAATTAATTAGAAATATAAACTAGTTCTTAAAGCAATCGCCTGATTTCATGAAAGTTTGTGTTTTCTAGTTGCAATCAATGTTTGAAATCTCAAAATCGATATTTCGCGTCCTATACACCTTTAAGTAATAGTCCATTTATTAGCGTTTACTCAATTAAATGGTTCAGGTAAACGACCAACAGACATCATCCATCGGTGTTTTTCAATACAAAGTTGTTCCTATTTTTATTTAACATGGCCGTGCCGATTGTTAAGTCAAAATTCGTACATTCTTGAAACAACACTAAGTTGATACTGGTCACTGGAGGCAGTGAGGCGTGATAGAGAGCGCGCTTGCGCAAATCGACTATTCGATATGCGTAGAATACGAATCTAAGGTTGTTTTTCGAGCGCGTCTATACTGAAGCAAAGTACCCCTCCACCCTCTTTTTCGGCAGACCAACTGCGTTTTGTCGCAGGTTCATCCAAGTACAATCCCCAATTTTAAATGTTCATAAACGTATTCTTCGTTTAGGCATAACTCACATACCGGCGCACGTAGAGCAAAAAAACTGCGATTAAAGTTGGCATAAATCCAAAATCGTTGAAGACGAATAGTTAATCTTCCTATACCGGAGGTAATAATAAGTTTTTTTAATAAGTAACAAATTACCGAAACAAAAGATATGTAGTTCTTTTGCAAAGAACTGTGTTACCTACAAAAACGAAACATATTTTAAACTTGGTGTGTTGACAAATACTGTCACAATCCGATTCCTTAATGCCCGGCGCCTCCATCAAATGTCGCGATCTAGTTTACTTAAAATAAACCGAACCATGCTCATGCCTGGTCACAAACCCAATACATTTCAAAGAGCCATTTCGAGACTATATTTATTTTAATAATTTATAACTTTATTAAAGCACAATAAAGAGTAGATTTATAAAGTAAAAACAATAGTTTCACCTCACATTATAACTGAACGCCCGTAGAGCGGCCAAAAAGACAAAGTCACAAAGCAGACTTTTTTGCATTCGAGTTACATTTCTAGACGGAACTGAACTAAAATTTAACTCGCGCTTGCTTATACTGATTTAGAAAGAACCACCTATCACATGGTTCATTATTCAAGCATGATTAACACAGGTGGAGTTTTAATCGGCTTGTCCTTTAATAAATATGTACAATCTATTAATGTTAACGATCCATGAAGAATTTTGCGACTTATTTCCTCTGATAAAAGTGCAACTTAATTCCATTAAACTGTCACATAAAAATATTTCTAAAATATGAAAAATAGTTGAAAACAGTCTTCTGCTTCGTGACAATATGGTGGGGGAGGCGACGAGATGTGCCGACACAAGTCTCGATAATGCCCTTCGCTTTTAGTGTTAGGGTCACAAAATGTCTGTTATAAAATGTAAATAGAAATGCATCAAGTATACTCTGCAACAAAATTGACCGATTCACTTTGCAATAGTTTAAACTACTTAGTTTTGCATTCTCGGGTAAAAGAAAATTCAAGGGTGGTCTGAGGACATTCGCTAAGCAAGACGGTCGTATATAGGAAACTGAGCTATTATATGCGCTGCGCATGCACTAAAACAGCTCTCCCCCTCCCCCCCCCCCCCTAGTTGCGACGTGATGGTTCATCGGGAGTTCTCAGAGAAAGAACATGATAGAGTATGTTACAACGCACAATTTAAGGGCCACTTTGTGACGTCATCAAGTGTAAAAATAGCGACAAATTTAAAAATTCGTTCGCGGCAAGTCTACAGCAGTGCATTTAAATCGTATTTACAACATATAAATATAATTTAATTACGATGTATAAAAATCCCCTGGGAAACTAAAATACATATGTGGGTACCGATGCTCATAATAATATAATGTTCAATCTAAACTTTATTTGTGTCTATTTAAATAATTAATCAAAATTTCCTTTTTATCGAAAAAAGTTGATTATGTCCACTATTACTTCTGTGTTTCTAGAAATTGCCCGATTTTTTACTAGATTTAATTTTCTTGAAAACCAGGTATACCTATTAACTAATAAAATACTACAGCGCAATAAGTTCTATTATAAATATATACAGGGTGATGTATTAAAAAAATACCTAATTTTAGTATGCCACTCTTATATGGAATCCCTTGAAAATAGTAGGGCTCCTACAACTACAATTTTTCTAAAATAAATATTAACTCAAAAAATATGTGCGTCCATACTTTTGATTCGCTTTGTATACAAAGAAAATGGTAACTGTAATTTTGCGCCAACTTTACACATTCTGTTGTACTGCAAATTAATAATTATTATACAGCGTCCTGCTCCATCCCCTTTGTGACGCCCCGGAGGGATACTTACTGCCCATAATTCTATATAATGGTTAAAATTTGTATAATTTTCTCCGTATGTTAACAATAGATGAAGCGCATGGCCGTTTTGTATTTGATTAAAACGGTTTTCATGTCTCCCTTTGTTTATAGTCTTCTGTATTACGACGATTCGTGTCATTTGTGTTGACGTGCTGACAATTTTCTGTAACGTTTTTTATATCCAATCGTCAATGTTGGTAGCGTATAAACTACAGCCAACGATATGTCAGCGGGTACAAGGTCATACCCAAAGTCAATTTTCTCCAATTTCCATAGAAATAAAAGGAGTAACGGAATAGGATACTTTATTTATCAGAAACACATAATAGCGAAGCAAACAAAATTTAGATTCTTCCTACGTATTACGATTTGAGTTGTAAACAGATGAAGTCGTGTTTGGCTGTTACTGTGCTAAAGCTTACTGGAAGCATGTTTGAAAAATATTGAATTATTTGATTTAATTTATCTCCAAAGTTAATGTACGTTTTTCTCCTTAACGTAGGTGTATGAAAAAAAATTATTAATTCATATAAAATGTTTTGTTTCCTATAACGGGTGCGTAAAATTGGCGATATTTAAAATAAAAATATATCTTTTTCTATGTTCTGAAATTCTGTTTGCCAATAAACGCACCAGGCTCAAAACAACAATCTTTAAATTGGGTAATATTTCCAATGCATCACGCGGCGTTGACACTTCTTATTTCATGAATTTGACTTAAACTTAATCATTTTTAGTACCTTTGTGACGAATTTATTTTATGCCCTAAAATGATTTTATTGTCAGTTTATTAGGGTTTTCTCTTTTAAAAAACGCTCCGCAGTCGGAAAAGAATTTCCCTACCTGAACATTCGAGAATGAACTAGTTCTCCTGTTCTAGCCTTTGTGCAAACTTAAATAATGGAGAGACAAACGTTTTTTGTTAGAATTCCAAAGCACCCCCCAAACTCGAGTTATTCAAACCAAAATTAAACTTCACCAACTGCGCTTGCCGAATTTTAATGCACACTTAAACTATTGAGAAATCACTGTTCTTACGTAATAATATTCGGAAATAAAAGACTCAACTTGTTTCTAAATTAAAATATGAAGACTATCGCAATTTATTCGAAACAACACTTGGAGTATGTCCTAATATAACTAAGCGTGAGCTCTGTAAGTTGTAATTCACAAAACAGGCTTCGAACAAAAGTTTCAACCCCGTAGCAATCAATTTTATCATTTATTTAGCGTTCCCCAGATAGGCATCTGGAATTTAAATATTTATGCAAACCGGTGACAAAATTAAAGAAGCTTGTTCACCTACCAGGTTTTGTTAAACTTGCTTCCGCCTCTGTGCAAACAACAAAGAGAAAATTTGACAAAACTAGGAAATATTAGTCATTTTATAAGACCTCGACAAGGTCTGAGCTCCTCGGAGTGTCGCATCATTTAAAGCAATACGAAAATATTATAGTTAAGGTCAACAGCCCAAACCACCACGTCATATCTGGTTATTAAATTGTGCTAGATGATGATTGATTTGACCCGATTGCAATTTTGTTAAGCACTAGCTCAAATTTCCACGGTTCCCATATATTAATTGTTTTATGCAGTATTTATTGCAAATATTTGTCACACACTAGGCTCGAGCGACCTAAGCACCAGAACCGACGTTCGATTTCCAAGAATCATTAATTGAAGTACCGTTATTTACTTGTACACAGTTAAAAGCCAAACTATTCTCTGCCGTTAACAACGTTGTAAGCACTATTATAAACTCTAAAATTACACTGAATTTTACATTTACAATCTGGCTCTAAAGCTTAGCCAGGCGCAACCCGTGTGGCAAAAGAATGTAGTTTAAGTTACTGAGAACTACGCAAATTTTGAAAATATATATTTTTTTTAAACTTACTTTTACCAACACCACAAAATTTCAGGGGCGGCTCTTCTACTTTATCAGGCTAATTTATGCAGTTGCATGCTATGAGGTGTAGTAAATTTGGTGAAATAAGGGGTTCAAGTATTGTGATTGTAAAAACTCAATCACAGTCAAGTTTCCAGTCTCATTCTGTAGGTCTTAATTTTTCTTTTCGCCACTGCTAAACTTGATAAGATACTTGAATACTTTCAACTTAGTAGTACTACCGCTAGCATCAGTTGCGCACACTGATGCTAGCGGTACTACTGCTAAGTTGAAAGTAGCACTTACACGCTGCTTTACCACAGTCTTTATGCAGATGCGAAATTTTTCTGCGTTCAGGTTTATTATTTTTTCAGCACCATACATTGTCAAGAACATACTTTCCCTTGCTGCTGGTTCTATAATTGCACTTGATGTCGGGCCATTAAAGACATGTACTTGCTGGTGCAGTATTTTATTCCCTTTTAGCTTCTCAAAGGTTGTTTTTCTCAAGACACGGCAGTTGCATCACAACAACCTGTAAACATATGCAGAAATAAGAAACATTTTACGATGTCACCCAATGCTTCGTGTAATTTATGGCGCCAGTAAATTTCAGCTGTAGCATGAGCTGTCGGAAACACCAAAAGATCAGCGGCTTCTCCCACTAGTACTGAAAGGTTGAACCCTGCCAGCATAGTTGCTGTCAATGCAAAGCAATGTGTCTGCATCTCCAGCGGCTTGATAGGCATGACATTCACCTGCTTGTTGCTTTAGAAGAGATATAAATCTGGATATACTCCTTTTGTTGGAAAGAGTTGCTTCTTGATATGAGCAAATGTGTATGTGTATGTTTTCATTAACTATAACATCTACTGATGTTGATGATACCTCGGCAACTGCAAGAGAAAAAATGTTCTTGAAAATATATGGTGCTGAAAGAATAATCAATCTGGATTCAGCAAAATTTTGCATTTACATAAAGACTGTGACAAATCAGTGTATAAGTGCTACTTTCAACTTAACAATACTACCGCAAGCATCAGTTGCGATACGTCACCATTTCCTTCGAGTATTTCACCAGGCTCAGAAGTGGTGAAAAGAAGAATTAAGACCTACAGAATAGGGCCGAAAAATTGAGACTTATCGAGTACTTCCTGTCACAACACTGAAAATTCTGTTTCACCAAATTTACTAAATCTCATAGCGTACAACTGCAACATAAATTGTGAAAAAAAAACCGTAAGTGCAGATGAACTGGATTTTCAGACAATGTGCAGGCCATGGATGTAGCAACAGTAGTTCTATCACTGAAGAGGATGAAGCTACGATCCTAATCATCACCCTTGAAGACGACGACCCTTTTAACAATCCCACTTAAAGATGATAGGCCACCACCAGCACAGCGTCAGCAAACACTAATAGTTCTTCTAGTAGAAGATTTCATTAAAAATTTTGACAAAGGTAATATGAAAAAGTAAACAGTTAGTGTTGTTATAGCAATAGAACTTTGTGACTTATCTTGGTAATCGTCTGCAGATGACTTGATTTCTCATTCCAAAACGTCCAGTAGAGGAGAATTTAAGAGATTAATTTGCTCATTCATTAACGGTACAGTTTTTAAATGTTTGTGAATTTCAAAAGCTTCTAGTATATCTAATTTACGTTTATCATCACAGAAGTGTAAACATTTTATGGTGTTATTAGATGTCATTGAATGATTTTGTTCTAGTAAGTGTTTAGTGTAATTGGATTTATGTGGGTGTTTGTATTTGTAACAACCTACGTGTTCTTTATACCTAATATCAAAATGTCTAATTATCTGGCCTATATAAACCGAATTACAATGTGAACAATTTAATTTGTAAATCCCTGATTTTAGCAAATCGTCTGTTTTTGATTTTGCATTAAACAAAGTGTTTAAGATGTTGCTAGTTGTTTTAAAGCTTACTTTATATTTATTTGTTTTGTTTATAATTTTAGCAATTTTTTCTGATTTGTCACTAAAATATGGGATCAAAGCATATTTAATTGTATCGAACGAAGTTAGGGTATTCGGATAAATTTTTTGAATGGCTAATTTTAATCTTTTTCTTTAATTCATGTATCAATAAGTTTAGTATTATAACCATTCCTGTATGCAATTTGTTTAATAATTGAAATTTCTCTATTATAATTAAATTCATGAAGGGACCGTCAAAGTTCTATGTATCAGGGACCTGTATGCTGCTAATTTATGTGTTTTATGGTGACAAGAATCGTGTGGTATTGTAATGTCTGTTTGTGTAGGTTTTCTATAAACTGAGTACTCAAATTTATTAGTTGAATTAATTTTTATGTTTAAATCTAAAAAGTTAATGGACTTATTTTGTTCAGTTTCTAGTGTAAATTTTATGTTTGGGTGCAAGCTGTTAATAAAAATTAAAAATTCATTAATTAAATCAAATGAACTATTAAAACACGCTAAAATGTTATCAACATAACGAAACCAAAATATAACTCTCAGATTGATTTGATTCGAATATTTGATCTTCTAAATTTTCCATAAATATGTTAGCTAAAAGAGGTGAAATTGGACTTCCCATGGGTAAACCATCTTTTTTGAAATAAATATTATTATTAAAAGTAAAATAATTTTGATTGGTGCAAAGTTCAAATAATTGAATCAACTCAGTCCGTTTTATTAACTCAACATTTCTGTTAATAAGAATATTATTTAACAAAGGAATACACTCTTGAGGAGGTATTTGGGAAAACATATTAGTAACATCAAAACTAACTAGCTTGCTTTGTGGTGGTAAATGTAAGTTAGACAACTTTTTGATTAATTCGGAAGAATTTTTAACTGAATATTTTGGTTTATAATCAAAACTGGTAACTATATTATTTAGTATTTTTGCTAGCATATGGTTGGGTGCATTTATGTATGATACTACTGGTCTAATGGGCATGATGGGTTTGTGTATTTTTAATAAACAATACCACACGATTCTTGTCACCATAAAACACATAAATTAGCAGCATACAGGTCCCTGATACATAGGGCTTTGACGGTCCCTTTAGATGAAATTAATTATAATAGAGAAATTTCAATTATTAAACAAATTGCATACAGTAATGGTTATAATACTAAACTTATTGATACATTAATTAAAGAAAAAGATTATAAATCAGCCATTCAAAAAAAAATTTATCCGAATACCCTAACTTCGTTCGATACATTTAAATGTGCTTTGATCCCATATTTTGCTGACAAATCAGAAAAAATTGCTAAAATTATAAACAAAACAAATAAATATAAAGTAAGCTTTAAAACAACTAGGGACATCTTAAACACTTTGTTTAATGCAAAATCAAAAACAGACGATTTGCTAAAATCAGGCATTTACAAAATAAATTGTTCGCATTGTAATTCGGTTTATATAGGCCAGACAATTAGAAATTTTGATATTAGGTATGAAGAACACGTACGTTGTTACAAATACAAACACCCACATAAATCCAATTACGCTAAACACTTACTAGAACAAAATCATTCAATGACATCTAATAACGCCATAAAATGTTTACACTTTTGTGATGATAAACGTAAATTAGATATACTAGAAGCTTTTCACAAACATTTAAAAACTGTACCGTTAATTAATGAGCAAATTGATCTCTTAAATTCTCCTCTACTGGACGTTTTGGAATGAGAAATCAAGTCATCTACAGACGATTACCAAGATAAATAAAAAAGTTCTATTGCTATAACAACACTAACTCTTTACTTTTTCATATTACTTTTGACAATGGCATGTAAACATGCCGAAATACGTATAAGGTTAAACTAAATAGATATTGTTAAAGTAATTAAGTATTTCATATACAGATACTCATCAATTTTTTTATATTTATTTCCTGCAAAATTTAATTTTTAAATAAAAAAAAGTCTTTCCTGTAACTGTCGTAATTTTTCCATTTATCCTGACTACGTGAGAAAATGAATGCTTGTAGAGAGAAATGAATAAATTCTTTTAAATTAGCTATATTGTAAGAAAAAACTTTGAAAAACAGCCCTCTATGTTCAGCGGTTTGGGAGTTATAAACATAAATCTAACATAGCAGACATTTTTTTCGAAATGAAGGTAAACCCGCAACGGAATTTTTGTGAATATTTATTTACTTGTTCTGAAACTTTATCTGGACATGTTAAAAAAGGTTACGTCTTGTTTTAATAAATGTAGAGGTTTCACTTGTAATTTGCCTACTTGCACCGTACTAATTGATTGTACCAATTAAATTATCACATTCATACTTTGCCGCAAAAACGAATTCGTTAAGCTAAAAGACGAACTAAAATGTTACAAACACCTTGTACAGAATGAGGCAATCACATTTAAAGATAATTTACTAAAGTGGGGCTACATCGTTTCCCTCGACAGTAAAAAAACAACGCATTTTTTTAATGAAAATTACTTTAAATGAATTATTTCACAAGATGAGCCGAAAATTTCTGTTGGTTCTTCTCATTAAAAACAAATCCCATAAAAATGGGTCAGATACACTTCCTTCTAGAAGGAAATAAAAAAAAACAAAATTTGTATACATTTTACCTTAAAAAATCTATAAATGAGTCTGAAACAATATCAAACGTAAGAAGGCCAATGGTGGCATTTTCATCACGAAAATAAGGCAATAAAATTTCGTTACGAGATCGCCTCTGCTATTCATTAACTTCATTATCCCCAATACGAGCCAATTACAGTTTCTTTACTGCCGTAGTAATGCGAACTGCCTAGTTCCTACGGTGGTATTAGTGATCTTCTTTTAAGTTTCAAGTGGTTTTCACGTGGAAAGCTCGATTTATTTGGCAATCGACCTGAAAACTGCGAATAAGGGGTATGACAATATTTGCATCACTGCAATTTAGAAAACAAAACGCAACAATAAGGAATGTTTGCTCAGGAACACGTGTCGAATCGATGTTTTCAACGCTGAGAGCCGTAGGTAAACATTTAATTTCGATACAGGTGCATTTTCTTGGTTTTCCTACAGCGCTGCGCTATAATAACAGTGAAACTTCATGTTGCTACTTGACAATTAAAGCGCAGCATGTGTTGCAGAAAGCGACTTTAAGTGAAACCATATGACTTCTAATAAACAACCTATTTTTAGTCAATTAATTAATTTTCACAGGTTGTATGTTCAGTGAAACCCTATGCTCTTAATTTCTCAGATATTAAACAAGAGTTTTTATTTATTTTTAATTATCACGATTATATTTTGAACGAAGTTGTCGAGCAACCGCTATGGAACGAACTTTCCTTGCATTTATTATAAATTTCGAATCTAATAAAAGAAATTGTAAATCTTAAAATTATGAAATTTTATACACTTTCGGCAATTTAAAGGAAATTCAGAAATTTTAGAAAATCGTCGAAAATATTTCAAAATCTTTTAAAGAGGAGTTTAAATATTTTTTATTTTTAACGTATATTTTTTAATTTTGAAAATTTATTGAAATTTTTAGTTTTGAAAAATTAAAACTATTGAAAATTTCATGTTTTTAAAACATTAAAAATTGGGGAAATTTTTCTACGTGTTTGAGAATTTCATAAAACTCTTTTTAAAGTTTCAAAATTGATTTGAAATTTTGGAAAGATTCAAGGTTCAAAAATTTTTTCTTTTCAAAATTGTCAAAAATCTAGAAAATCAGAACCTTATTTAAAATTTGGAAATTTTTTAAAATTTAAAACAATTTCCAAAATAGGAAAGTTTAATTGTTTGAAAATTTTGAATTTTTATTTAGAAATTATTTAAATTTTCATACTCTTTAAAATTTTGAAAATGATTAAAATTTTCAAATTTTTCAAAATTTATAAAATTTTGTATTTCTTGAATATTTCCGAAAATTTTGAAAACTATCAAGTTTTTCGAAATTTTCAAAGATTTAGAAAATTTTTCCAATTTTTGTTTCTTGGTATCTTCTAATAAATGATATTTATTCGTTATTTCGATTTCATAATTTGGTAATTTTGGCGATTATCCAATTAAACTGTACAGGTAAACGACCAAAAGGAAACTCTTTATAAATATTTTTTTAATGGGATGTTGTTCCTATTGTCATTCAACATGTTCATGCCAATTTTTAAGTCGTATAATTCGTAAATTTTTGAGACAACGAAAACTCTTAAGCGGGGATAACCAGGGAGTAGAAGGTAGATCGCGATTGCGTACATCGGCTATTAGACATGCTTAGAATACAAATTTGAGCTTCTTTGACGTGGTTTCTTTTTGATCGTTCACTTGAACAGCTTAATTGAGTAATCGTCAAAAAAATTGCTTGCAACTAGAAAACTCAAAGTATAAGAAAACCACTCGACTGTTTCAAAAAAATGGGCGGAGGGGGATGGTGAGGGGCGCTCTACTTTAAAATAAACGCACTTGGAAAAGAACTCGAGAGTCGTATTCTACACATGCCGATAAGCCGATCTGCACAAGCTCGATCTTCCAACCACACTCCAGTGTCCCCCAACAATTTTTTAATATTTCAAAAATGTATGAATTTCGGCTTTAAAATCGGTATGAAAATGTTAAATTACAATAACAACAATCTTCCATTGAGAAAGCACCTCTGGGAGGTTTCTTTTTAGTCGTTTATCTGAACAATTTAATTGGATAATCGCCAAAATAAAGACGATAGCTAAATAATGAAGTCGATTTTAGGTTCCAACTTGGGCATGAAATCCCGGGATCGGCAATCCCGGGATCCCGGGATCCCAGCCGATTTTCTGGTCTCGAAAATCCCGGAATTACTCTACAGTCAATCCCGGGATTTTCGTATTAGCCTAGCCTTGATTTCTGTTCGAGCTGTACTTTCCTGGCGCCATACGCGTGTCGGCGTGTCTCGTGTTATACTATTTTAGTCTGCGCTCGGTACTTCCCCAATTTAGTTCGTTCGCTTCATTTGGGTTTATGTATTGTGCAGTGACCAGTGACCCAGTGACCAGTGTGCTATTATCGGTTGTTGCCGTTGCTTGTTACATGGTGCTCTGCTCTGTTACTGTTACACAATTATTACTGAGGAACTAGTGTGTTTTCACCAATATTAAATTGAAATAATAGCAACTAGTAAGTAAGTACATGTTATGAAATGTAATTAAAAACTCTTGACTAAAATCGCACTGCAATGTTAGAGTGATTCCCAAAATGTCCAGAAACAAAGACGCAACAACAGCGACACAGTATAAGCAAATTATGTGGATCACCCGAATAAAGCTCGTGACCAAAATTCAGTTTGGTACTTTTTCTTAACTGAAAGAAATCTGAAAGTGGTCACACTAACGGCTCTGCTAAATGTAAGAAATGCCCTGCTATTTTACAAACAAAAGGCGGATCAACTAAAGGTTTGCTGACCCATTTACTCAAAATACATGAAATTGACCTAAAGATGAACAGACGTATAGCAGGAACTGCTAATACGAGCACTACGAGTACATCAGTGCAAGATCAAGCAGACTCCGCTTCACCCTCTAAGCGACAAAGGAAAATGACAAATTTTTATGTTGCTAAGAATGAGAAAACACTCGATGCAGTGTTGTCTCGGTTAATAGCTTTAGACGGGACTCCAATTTCCAAATTTATTACATCCCATGACTTGCGCTAATCACTACAGGCCAGGGGTTTTGTAGTACCTAGGTCTCCAAATACCATAAGATCTATAGTTTTTGAGTATAGCGAAAAGATTCGTTTGCTGGTCATACAGCAAATAGAGCAATATAAAAATGCAAACAAAAAGTTCAATTTAACGTTTGATGAGTGGACTTCTATCTCTAATACACATTATATGAATATTTATGTACCTACATAGTCATGGAGTTTTCTGGAATATCGGTCTTCTGAGGATTAAAAAGTCGATGACAGCCGAGGTTTGCTTTGAAATGCTGGGAAAGAGACTCTGTGATTAGAAGCTTTCCGTATCTAAAGATGTAGTGTCTATTATCACCGATGGAGCTAGTACTATGACCAAAGTCGGCAAGTTAATTATTCTAGATCAGCAGCTATGCGTCGCTCATGCAGTACAACTCGCAGTGGTGGATGTTTTATATCAAAGACCAGAACAGGTCAATATCGAAGAAGGGAATAATTTTGAAGGTAACAGAGAACATCGGGCAGAAGAAGCAAATTTAACTGACGATGATGAAGATAAAAATGAAGGAGATCAAGAAGAGGGCGAAAGCCTAGAACTTTGTGAAGATGACCCTCAGTACCAGCAAGAGAAGAGCTACAGATTTCTGATAGGTATAATAGTTACTCAACCATTCTCGAAGTTAGGAAAATAATTAAAATTTTTAGAAGATCGCCCACAAAAAATGACCTGCTCCAAAAATATGTGAATGATGACCGTAAGAAAGAACTTAAGCTCATTTTGGACTGCAAAACAAGCTGGAGCAGTCTTTTCCTAATGTTGCAACGTTTTGTGCTTTTGGAAAATAGCATCAAAAAAGCACTGATTGATTTGAAAATGGCGCTTTTATCAGACCCCAATTTCAGCTCCTGAAAGATTTATGCGCGCCATTGGAGCCTGTTAAATTGACAGTGAAAGCTCTATGTCAGAGTGACGCTAACCTGTGCACATCGGACACGGTCCTGAAGTTCATGCTACAGGAAATTTAAAAAGTTAATTCGCCCTTAAGCGCCGACTTACAAGAGTCACTAAAGCGAAGAATAAAACAACATGGCACTGTCTTTTCGGGAATTCTGCAATATCTCCATAACCCTAATGACAATGACAGAGAATTTCAAGACGAACTTTGTGAGATTCCAAAGAAAAAAAATATCAGGCTCGAGTTAAAGAAACTGATAAACAGGTTGAGAAGTTCAGACAATCGAGAGCAAGGAGATGATGAGGACGATAATATACCGATTTCGAGACTTTTAACAGAAACTACAACAGAACCTACAGAAGCCAGCTCGACACTCACAGAAAGATTAAGGGAAGCGTTAAACACAGCCATGAAACCCTGTTCACAGCCACAAAATATTCTTTTGTCGACAACTTTGAAACAAGAAATGCTTTTATTTGAAAATGGTGGAACCCGCGGACTAAACTTGCATCTTGCGTATGATTATTTATTGTCGATACGTCCAACAAGCGTCGAAGCTGAAAGAGTTTTATCAGCAGCGGGTATTCTTTGCACAAAAATTAGATCAAGTCTTGGGGACAAAACCCTTGACAGACTCATTTTATTAAGGAATTGGTTTAAAAATTGTTGAAAACATTTATAATTATGCAAATAAAACTTTACAAATTTTATGATGAATCCAATAAATTATTCTTTTATGAAGTCTTTAATTGTCGAAACAGGCCAGTACTAACAACTACCAGTGCTACCAACTGCCAGTGCTACCAACTGCCAGTGCTACCAACTCCCGTATAACCACACAATACAGAACCTATATCGAACCTGTATTTAAATCTTTAGTCGATACAGGCTTTCTGTACCCTATGGATAGCGCGACGATAGAGATTACATATCGATTGGGTATAGTTGTCTTTACTAACTCTGTATATAAGATGTAAAGCTCCTGTACAGACAACATATAGTTAAAGTACAGATGCAGTTAAGATTGCGTATAGAGCACATGAAGGTACTGTAAAGATACGATATAGGTTTTTAAAGATACTATTCCGATGCTGTATCGTCCAAATTAAGGTGCGGTATAGATAATTCAAGCAATTAATTTTAGATAAAAAAAAAATATTTTTTTACGCGGATATATTTTCTTTTATAATATTTTATACAACCCCTCTGTATTTTTTTAGCTAATTTCATTTACACTAATGTATTTATTGATAGATTTTTAATTTTAAAAATGCGCTGCATACTTTACCTTAGCGGGGAATCGAACTGGCCATCTTTGGTTTGTGAGTCGGTCTCCTTGCACCCTGAGCTAATCTCGCCTCTTATAAGATTCGACCGCTAAATGTTTTAAGAGTATTACAGAAGGTTATGATGGACAATATGATACAAATGTACTACCAAGAATTACAGTTAGGGTTAAACCGTTTTTTTTGCAGTAAAATTTATAGTGACGTTGCATAATATCTCGTTAAGGGCGTATAGTATGCTTGGATAAAACGTGATTAACAGGGACTACGTAGAAAACGCATTGGACGCTTAATAATAAAGTTAGACATTTTTGTGGGCTCTTGAAATTTTTAAAGTTAAATGTGTTTCATGTTTCTCATTTTCTAATTTTGTTTTTTACATTAATTTTAATGTAGAGTAAAATCATTTTATAAATAGTTGGTAAAGTGTATCGTTTGTAGCTTTGCTAAGTTTTTAATAAACTGATGCCGAAACAAAAAAAAGACAACTACGTAGTGTGCGAAGTGGAAAAAAGCAGATATAAACGACGTTAGATTATATATAGTATTAAAATTTCAAGAAACACGTGAAAACAGACTATTTTGATAGAGTAAAGTATTAAGAAAAATAAACAGTGAAGAATTATAGGGGATAAAATATAAAACAGTTTTAGTAGGTTCAGACATTTCGAGAATCTTACTTCGAAATAATTGATGTCTTTGTATTATTTTACCACCAACTATTTTAAAGTACATTATTTCTGAATTTCCCGCCATTGCTGTCAGAATTGTAATTTCAAGAAAAAAATATCACGTAATTGTTCATGTTGATGTCGGTTCGTACTTTGTACTGCTGGCGCTGGGATAAGCTTTAAATATCTTTATCTTTTTGGTGAGTAGACTTTCCAAACAGGTCTGTTTATAAACCCCCATAAAGGTTTACAGCTACTCTTAAGCCATGCATTGTTTAACGTCCGGCTTGGTTTTAGGTTTTACCGTTAAGAAAGTTTCTTTGCAATTGAGTCATTCTTATTGTGTTTCGCTGGAAAACTTTTAGCCGATGAAATATATTTATTTACAAATTTTTTCCAATTACATGTTCAAAAACACTTTACTTCTAGTGCTTTAGGTGATTTTTTTGGCCTTGGGGGGGGGGGGGGTTATAGGTGTAATAACAGTTTATGATGAAGGTTATCATTTTATTTACTTGTGGTTTATAGATATTGTGGTAAATGATCCCCCTATCGAAAATAACTCCACATTGGAGACAGCAGCCTTGGTTAATGATTATGTCATAAATTATTATTATAATTGTAGGAAGCACACAAATCTCCAAGGTTCCATCAAATTCGTAAACTTTAAATTCTTGATCTTGTTGATGCGCCATTTTTAACGTTTTTATACACAAGGCCAACAAATAAAGATAGTGTTTAGATTGACGCTATACACAGCGGTTTTAGGCTTAAGATAAAACTGTAAAGACAGGCAGTATATATTTAGCACAGATTCGATAAAGACAAAAGCGGTAATTGCGCTACAGGTGCGATATAGCCTGCATGAAGATATTGTAGAGATTTGTTAAAGGTACAACTGTAAAGACAATCAGTATATATTTTCTACAGATCCGATAAAGATAAAATCCCTGCTTGAAGTACCGGTGCGGTATAGCATAGAATAAGATGTGATACAGATGTGATAAAGATAAAACTGTACTGGAAACAAGTATAGATATCATATAGATGCGGTAAATATTTAATCTATACAGTTAAGGTATAGGCTAAAGTACAGCTCCAATACATATTACACCTGTATCACGTAATCTTTACCGCATCTTTAAATATCTCTATCGCCTAGGACATCTTTATAGATTTGGTTATACGGGCTGCCAGTGCTACCAACTGCCAGTGCTACCAACTGCCAGTGCTACCAACTGCCAGTACTACCAACTGCCAGTACTACCAACTGCCAGTGCTACCAACTGCCAGTGCTACCAACTGCCAGTGCTACCAACTGTCAGTGCTACCAACTGCCAGTACTACCAACTGCCAGTGCTACCAACTGCCAGTACTACCAACTGCCAGTACTACCAACTGCCAGTGCTACCAACTGCCAGTGCTACCAACTGCCAGTGCTACCAACTGCCAGTGCTACCAACTGCCAGTACTACCAACTGCCAGTGCTACCAACTGCCAGTGCTACCAACTGCCAGTGCTACCAACTGCCAGTACTACCAACTGCCAGTACTACCAACTGCCAGTGCTACCAACTGCCAGTACTACCAACTGCCAGTGCTACCAACTGCCAGTGCTACCAACTGCCAGTGCTACCAACTGCCAGTACTACCAACTGCCAGTACTACCAACTGCCAGTGCTACCAACTGCCAGTGCTACCAACTGCCAGTGCTACCAACTGCCAGTACTACCAACTGCCAGTGCTACCAACTGCCAGTGCTACCAACTGCCAGTGCTACCAACTGCCAGTGCTACCAACTGCCACTGCTACCAACTGCCAGTGCTACCAACTGCCAGTGCTACCAACTGCCAGTGCTACCAACTGCCACTGCTACCAACTGCCAGTGCTACCAAAACTGTCAGTGCTACCAACTGCCATTACTACCAACTGCCAGTGCCGCCAACTGCCAGTGCTACCAACTGCCAGTGCTACCAACTGCCAGTGCTACCAACTGCCAGTACTACCAACTGCGGACCGCATTCGCATATGAACGCTTATATATTTTTTTTATGCAAGATCGTATACGATGTCGGATCGTATGGTTTTAGAATCCCGGGGTCAATCCCGGGATTAAGCAATCCTGATCTCGAAATCCCGGGATTGAAAATACGGTCCGGGATTGCATGCCCTAGTTCCAACAAATAAACATTGTTTACAATTAACTAAAACACAAAACAAAAAAAATTCAAATTTTGGTAGACACATACTTTATAAATATTTAAAAATACTCAAAATTAAATAATTTTCAAATATGTCAAAAATTTTCAAATATGTCAAAAATTTTCAAAATTTTTAAAAATTTTCAAAAGTGAATTTTTCTTATTTATAATTTTATTTAAATTTCGCTAAATTTTCAAAATTTCAAAATTTTTTGAATACCAAAATATTTTACATTTAAAAAATTTTCAAAATTTCTCAAAATTTCACCTGTTTCCAAAAATACCAGAATTATTCAAAATTTTGATGAATTTTAGAAATTTTAAATTTTCCAAAAATGTTCAGTTTTTATTATATTCTAAATTTTAACAATAATCAAAATTTTACATTTGTCATATTTTTTAATATTTTTTTAAAATTTTCATCTTACAATTGTTTCAACATCTACTTAAACTTTCCAAAACTATAAAATTTAAAATTTCTTCATTTTAAAATTATTAAAAATCTCCATTTACAAATTTTCAAACTAGAACTGTTGAAAAGGTTTAAAAATTTTCAAAATTTTTAAAACGTTTTATATCTTCTATTTGGGCAATTGTTAAAAATTGTTTACATTTTCAGAATTTCAACAAGTGTCGAAATTTTTACCATTTTTTTAAATTTTCTTTGTATTAGTAATTTTTAAGTATTTTTTCGCAATCTTTCATAAAAATCTTTGAAAATTTTAAAAATTTTAAAAATTAGCAAATGTTTTAAGTTTTGATAATTATTAAATTTTACCAAATTTGACAAAATGTTAAAAAAAAATAAAATGTTAAAAAGTTTTTTACATGAATTTTCAAAATTTTTAAAATTTTGCAAAATATTTCACAATAATCAAAATTTTTTAAGAATGTTAGAAAAAAGAAAAGTTATTAAATTATATTTGAACGTTTTTCGAGAATATTCGAAATTTCTATAAAATTGTGAAAATATGTTAAATTTTCAAAAATTTCAATAAATAGAAGGAAAGTTCCGTGGCCGTTGCCCAACAGTTTTTTAAGTTGAAATTATTTTTTTTTAATTAGTCGGTGCATTGAACAAATTCTGCAGTTGACATTAGTATTATAATCTACCTGCGGGGTTGAGCTACCCATCAGGCGAGTCTCCAGGTGGCGGATAGGAGGACGGCCATGACCTACCCGGGGCTCTGAACCGGAGTCTGGGATTGGCTAGTGGCGGTCATAAGCGGTCCCATCGTGATTAAACCCTCGTATGGAACTGTGAAAGCCGTCGCCGCGGACCAGCTCACGGCACACACCGTTAACCGCCTTTCACTACAACGACTCCGTGGGACATTGGGGAAACTCAAAACCATGGATAGTAGTGAAAGGGGGCACGGGGGTCTGGGCTTAAACGCCTGAACCGAGTGGATGAGGCACCACAATAAAAACCTTCCAACTCCCAGGGTATTGTGCGCGCCCACTGGGATGCAAGGCCGTGGGGAAGCACGGTCACTAGCGACAAACCTCGGGGCACCAGGCGAACCCCGTTGTATATAGCCTTCTATACCTACAGAGAGCACTGGGTATAGTGACCATTAATCTCTCATACTCGTGGGATCAGTTTATGAATACTACTAAAACAAAAGACGAAACAGGAGGAGGCTCCGAAAGGAGGGATCCACCTGGGGACAATCAAAATAAAAAGGGAGGAGGTTCCGAAAGGAAGGATCCACCCGAAAAGAAACCCTCTGGGGCTGCTCGGCGCAAGCTGAAAAAGCTCGGAGGGAAATCTGCAGGGGCCACTCAAGGAACCAGCACCTCGACACCTGGGCCAAGCACCAGTAAACCGACGGGGGGCCAAAAACGGAACCGGTCGGATGGGAGCACACCCACTGAAAAAGCAAGAACTTTTAAAAAAAGCAGAGAGGTAGAATCTGCTAGGTCGTTTAGAGACGCAATGACGGATATCCGGGTGGCTGTGATACCGGAAGGATATCCAGACGATATCATCAGCGAAGAGCAGGCGGGCCTGGTTAGAGGAACGCTTATCGGGAAGCTGGATGAGATTGAAGAAGGAGGACCATCACCCAGGTTCTCAGAACTAAAACTAAGAGGGGGTATTCTTCATGCCTCCTGTGCCGACCAGGCTACCAGAGACTGGTTGGTAGGGACAATTGGAGAATGCGTACCATGGGAAGGTGCGAAACTTAGCGTCATTGACGCCAAGGACGTACCTAAACCAGTAAGAGCCTTGACATGGATTCCGGGACCCCACGAGGAACCGGAAAAAGTGTTAAGACGGTTAAAGGTTCAGAACCCAGGGCTGCGAACGGAGACCTGGAAGGTAGTCGATAAGAAGCAGGACCCGAAAGGACAGCAGCTTATCGTTATAATGGACGAGAGATCTTGGAAGAAACTCCAAGAAATCCAGTACAGGCCCTACCTTAACTTCTCCAGGATACTGTTTAAAGTACTGGGACAAAAGAAGGAAAAGGAAGAAGAAAAGATGGAAGTGGTAACAGAGGGACGGAACTCACCGACACCTCTACCCGAACCATCAGCCACAACGGCGGTGGAGCCAATGGATGAAGAGGGGCTGGAAACAGAACCTCTCACCACCACAGAGGGATCATCGGCCTAAAGGTCCTTCAGGTAAATATACACCATTGTAAGGCAGCATCCGCTGCACTACAAAATTACATTATGCACAAAAGCGTAGATATTGCTCTGATACAAGAACCCTGGATCTACAGGGGAGGTATCAGGGGACTCAGGATGTCTGGAGACTGGGAACTAATCAGCCCAGCCGAAGGACAACCTAGAGCCTGCATTATTGCAAGGAAAAAACTTAATTTGATGCCGCTTTGGGGGCACTGTTCTAGGGACCTAATGGCGGCCACGATGAGAGCTGCTATCGGAGGGAGCGAGAGGGACCTGGTGGTCGGATCCGCATACCTCCCATATGACGAGCCAGGGCCTCCTCCAACCCAGGAGCTCAGAGGACTAGTTAGCACCTGCGAAAGCAAGAAAACCCAGATGGTACTCGGATGCGATTCCAATGCTCACCATACTGTATGGGGCAGCACAGGAACGAACAGAAGAGGTGAGTCACTCTTAGAATTCATTTTTAGCAATAAACTAGAAATAGCCAATCGCGGTAATGAACCCACCTTCGTGACTGCCACGAGGAAGGAAGTTATCGACATAACAATCGGAACCATAGTTGCCTGCAGCGTGATAAAGAGATGGCATGTTTCTAACGAGCCATCGCTTTCAGATCACAGATACATCAGATTCGAACTTGAAGCGCCACGGTGCGAAGCTGGGACATACAGGAATCCAAAAACCTGTGACTGGGGTCTATATAGACAGAACCTAGAACAGGGACTGGAGGACTGTCAAATGAGACCACAAACACCGGCGGGAATAGAGCTGATGAATGACTTAATATCATCAGCAATAAAGGACGCATATGAAAACAGCTGTCCGCTAAAGGTGAGAAGAGAGAAACGTGGGTGCCCATGGTGGAACCACGATCTCTCATCACTTAGGGCAGAGACGCGTAAGTGTTTCAACAGGGCCAAAAGGACCGGTGAATGGGAGGTATACAAATCAGCCCGACTTAAATATGTATACGCCGTCAGGGCAGCCAAAAATAACTCATGGAGGAAGTACTGCGAGGAGGTCGAAAGAACTCCTGAATGTGCAAGACTCCAGAAAGCATTAGTAAGAGAACACCAAGGAAAGGTGGGCTCTCTAAAGAGAATACAGGGAGACTACACTGGTACCACGGAAGAAACTCTTGAGCTGTTGCTCGAGACGCACTTCCCGGGGAGTGTAGTCATACCAGACGGAAACACAAATGACAATCCACACTTGGAAGTACCGTTAACACGGGCGAACAAGGAGGACTGGAGGTTGGCGGATAAACTAGTTAATAAAACAAGGCTTACATGGGCGATACACTCTTTCAAACCGTATAAGTCATCGGGAACAGACGGAATATTTCCAGCTCTGTTACAAGGGCTTAATGTACTAGCCACGCCACTTTGCACACTATTCAGGGCAAGTCTAGCTGTTGGTTATGTACCACACAGCTGGAACCACGTTAGAGTAGTATTTATACCAAAACCAGGGCGTGAATCATACGCCCAGGTTAAATCCTTCAGGCCAATCAGCCTGACATCTTTCCTCCTGAAGACAATGGAGAAGCTGATTGATAGGCATATCCGGGACGATGTACTAAGGGATGCCCCACTGCATCGAAACCAGTTTGCATATCAAACAGGAAAATCCTGTGAGTTGGCTATACACGAGCTAACACACAGGGCGGAAAAAGCTATCAGTAGCCAAGAAATTATGCTAGGAACCTTCTTAGATATTGAAGGGGCCTTTGATAACACCTCCTTCGACTCGATAAAAAGGGCCGTGGCAGGGCGGGGAGCAAAGAGACCCGTAATAAAATGGATTGACTCCACCCTTCGAAGAAGAAGAATAACAACCTCCCTGGGCTCTGTTACCAGGGAGGTGTCCGTCACTAGAGGCTGTCCTCAGGGGGGGTCCTATCTCCCCTGCTGTGGTGCCTGGTAGTTGATGGACTCCTCCTGGAATTAGAAGAGAAAGCCGTGTATGCACAAGGCTACGCGGATGACTTAACCATATTAGTAGGCGGGAAATACGGGGGAGTAGTATCAAACATGATGCAACAAGCCCTAAAAACCGTAGAAAGATGGTGCAATAGAGAGGGCCTATCCGTTAACCCGGCAAAGACCTCTGTAATAGCATTCACACGAAAAAGAAACCTTCAAGACCTGAAGGGACTAAAACTATGCGGACAAGAACTGACAATGGGGAAGGAAGTGAAGTACCTGGGAGTCACTCTTGACACCAAACTGACCTTCAATTCCCACTTGGAGAGAATTTCAATCAAAGCGACACGGGCCCTCTGGGCCTGTAGAAGAATGATTGGCAAAACATGGGGCCTACAACCAACAATGGTGCTATGGCTTTATACAAAGGTGGTGATACCAACAATAACTTACGCGTCTTTGATATGGTGGCATAAAACCAGAAACAAAGCTGTTGTGAGCAAACTTAGCAAGCTGCAAAGACTTGCATGTTTAAGTATAACAGGGGCGATGACATCGACACCCACTGCCTCAATGGAGACGCTGCTGGACCTGCCTCCGTTACACTTTGTAGTGGAAGCGCAGGCACTTCTGGCGTCATACAGAGTGAAGGTGAACGGATACGGGAGAATCCTCCACAGAACAGGGGACCACACCGAAATCTTTGACAAACTGAATAAAAATAGCATACTAAATATGCATTCTGATAGAATTAATACCGTTTTCGACTTCAGAAAACCTTTCAGGGTACTAATACCTGAGAGGGGCGGCGAAGAAAGAAAACAGGAATTGAGGAGCCGAGGAGGATCGATCTGGTATACGGATGGATCCAAAACGGCAACCAGCTCGGGCGCGGGAATCTTTGAGGCAGACACAGGGGATAGCATTAGCATTAACCTGGGTAACCTCACTACCGTGTTCCAGGCTGAGATAATAGCCATTACAACGTGTGCACAGACAATGGTGGAGAGAGGATATGCAAATAGACAAATCTACATCATGTCCGATAGCCAAGCGGCACTAAAAGCTTTGGAGGGGGTAGCGATACACTCCAGAGTGGTTTCAGAATGCGTCGAGGCACTTGTGACACTGGCAGGACACAACAGAGTAGTTCTGGAGTGGGTGCCGGGACATGAGGGCTTCGACGGAAACGAAAAAGCTGACCAATTGGCGAAATTGGGAGCGGAACAACCTTTAGTCGGCCCCGAACCCACATGCGGGATATCATATCAGACCGCAAAGGGGACGGTAAAGGACTGGCTACACAGACAACACTGTATTCATTGGAATGACATTCCTGGACACAGGCAATCCCGGATGCTTATAAACAAACCATCCAGAAATAAAACAAAGGAAATTCTGCAACTGAGCAGGAAACAAATGAGGCCAATAATAGGACTACTAACAGGACATTGTGGCCTCAGAAGACACCTCAATTTATTGGGAGTGGAAGAGGACCCCACCTGCCGATTGTGCGGCGAAGAAGATGAAACACCAATTCACATCTTAGGTGAATGCCCTGCTTTAGGGGAAAAAAGGCATACGCACTTCGGGGTGCAATTTGCGGAACCCGATGAAATAGCGGAAGCACCCATCAACAGGATCCTGAACTTTATCAGGAATACTGGACTGATGGAGTAAAAGAATCTTTGGGGCACAATAAGCTTAGAGCTTCAGTGCGGTGGGCGTAGCACCACACCCAACACGAATTATTATTATTATTATTATTATAATCTAAGACAAAATATCCTTTATGTATTATATATTTACCTAACCCCTTTACTAAAATGCAGTGTGTTGGTTGTTTCAGTGGCGCAGTCATGAGTTGGTCTAGGGCCCTCTCCACTAAATTAATCAATTTACATTATTGCTACCAATTAGCAGAAGAAAACTGCACATTATATTAGCGATACTTTTGAATATATTACATAATATTTACGAAGTCTTAGATTATACTATTAATGTTAAATGTTAAATTTGTTTAATGCACTTATTAATTTCAAGAAAATTTTAATATTTTCCTTTTGTTGAGAACATTTGCTTTTATCATTAAAACAAATATATACTATAAAACTTGGGCCCCTTCCAATCAAGAGCGCCAATGCAACTGCATTGGCTGCATTGCCGCAGTTACGCCACTGTGCACGCATTATGTACATGCCTTACAGCTAAAAACAACTTATTTGTTATTATTTTAAAAACAATTACAAAAAAAACGTGGAGCGTAGCGCACGGGTTCTGCTACTTTTTAAACAAGAATTGAGTATTATTTTGAAAATTTTCGAATTACTTACTTATAATTTAATTAATGTAAGAGCTGATTTTAAACATGGTAAAAATTCTTTGGCATATTTCTAAGAAATTTATTCGTAACTGCATACATTTCCAAAGGCCTCATATTCTAATGCGTCGTCTTAATGTAGATATAATAGCAGAACTGTTACTCGTTAAGTAGTTTGTCTTACAAATCCTAGTTTCATTGTACATAAGTGTTCAACATGTGTTGCTTAACGACTGTTCGTTACAATAGCACCGCTATTATCCCGATTATATTCCCCAATTGTGCCTGCAGTTCTACTATCAAGCATAGAACATAAATTTAATGTCACCATGGATTTAGAGATATTTTCAGACAAATTAATTAATGAGTTCTTCACATTGTCCTTCGTCTTTAGGTATCTATTGGCACGGATCTCTAAATTACGTAGTTTCACAAACTACAACAGAAAGCGAAACTAGGTTAAATAAGAACAAAGGATCTCATTATCAAAATTTCAGTAAACAGGTGCGTTACCAAAGCCTTGCGTTTACATTAAATTTCAGTCGAGGGTGGTTTAATTATTTTGTTAACACCTTCGAACTGATATCGGTTAGCACGTAATTAAACATTTTTTATATTTTTTAAATTTTTTGAATTATTCCTAGTGCCCCTAATAAACGTGTGGGGGGGGGGGGGGGGTAAAGATCTATGTATCAATACTATTTTATTTTTTTTAATCTAACTGTGCCCACTAAAAATAAGCAACTTTCCCATTTATTAGGGGTTGTAAACGTACATTTTTCATTTTTATTAAATTTTGCTTGATCTAATTCTGGGTACTTATTTCAGTAAACACGTTTAAAGTAATAAAAATAACGTCGTACCAATTTTTAATGTTTACAGAATATCATCTCCCCCACTTTTAGGGGTACTAAACGTGTTTTAAAAAATCTGAAAAAATAGCCTGTGCGTATTTTGTGGCGGATATTTAAAAAATATTAAATAATATTTATATCATCCCATTTGAAATTTTTAAGTTTAAAATAAGGGGGCTTTTTAAAACTCACTATTAGCCTAATATACGGCCCCTTCCTTCGCATAAAATTATAAAAAAATTGTTGCTCATTTTTTTTTATAGTATTGGAGATATCAGCTTGTAACATTTTAGCTGCCGCACCCTATACAGAGTAGCTAGAAAAACCCCGGCCACTTTTCTTGCGGCGGTCGAGAGATGGCGCTTTAGTAAAGAAAAATTAAATTAAAATACTGGCAACAACGCAGAATCCAAGACGTTTTAGTTATTAAATACGCCCCATATTAAATCAAAACAACTGAAACGTCTTGGATTCTGCGTTGTTGCCAGTATTTTAATTTAATTTTTCTCAACTAAAGCGCCATCTCTTGACAGCCGCAAGAAAAGTGGCCGCAGTTCATAGCTCGCGACCTATTAGGGTTAGAAGGTTATTCTTTTTTTGGATTTACAGGAAAATGAGTGTACTTTAATCATTTCTAGACCACTTTTATGTATGATTATCAAAGACATAGTCATTTCAACAAACCTGAACAGTACGATTTTTGGGCCAAAACTAAAAAACTTGAAGTTCTTTGAAAAGACTATTTTTAAAATTATTAGAGCTAGAACATTCTTTTTGCTTTAGTTTTACACAGAATTTTATCAGCTTTTGTTTTTTTAGGAATATTTTTAACGCAGGATGCAATTGAAACGAATTATCCACGATTTATAATTTTTTGCACCTTTCTCAAAACATTTTTTAAATTATTTAACCAAGTTGGAATTTACAAACGAAAGTTTTTTTTTGAACGCTTAAATAAAGAGAGTTTAAGCAAAAAACTCCATTCTTTAGTAATTTGCGTCCCCCCCCCCCCCCATTTTGCGACGTGATGACCATAAAATTATTACTATTTTTTTTAATTAAGGCGCCATTTTAAAGATGATCCTGTCTCCCCAATCACCAAAATGTTCTATATAACAGTATCAGCTTCTATTGAGAATTTACACTTGAAGTTTCATCAAAATTGAAGTATACGTTTTAGAGTTATGACCATTTTCCCAAACCCTTCAAATACAAAACTAGCACGCTCTTTTATGGCCACTGTCAGGCACACATACAGCTAGAGACTGACCGGAGAATTTAAAATTAATAGAACTGTTATCTTTCCTCGAAAAGGCTTCGCTGTAAAATAGACCCCAAATTCAATGTCAGTATTGCCTACGATTTGCAAATGTAATTACTTAATAAGTAATGCAATTACTGTAGAGTAATTGAACGTGGTAATTAATCACTTTAAAAAATAATTAGCAATTACTCATTAATATCATCGATCTTAAAAAGGAATGCAATTATCATTACTCAAAAAAAAATTTTCATTAGTATTGTAATTATTTTATACTTAATTACTGCCCAGATCTATAAGACACTCCGAACAATTTAGTTAGTAATTCGTTACAGTGTAAAAAAACCTTCAAAGTTTTCCACGTTTTTGTGGAGAAATTTAAATTAATTCAATTATTCTAAGATTTCTCAACGTAAACGTTTTGAAAAGTGGAGATGAGGTATTTAAGTTATTATTAGCGGAAACTGCCTACGAGTCACGCATTTTTGATAACCTCTTTTAAAATAGGCAACCTAAATAAGTCGTGCCGAGATGTAAGAGGCCCGCCGTCGTGTAAAGTTGAGACAGTTCCGGATTTACTATACACATTGTGGATCCGTCTGTATATGTAGCAGTAATGACTGAAAATAGTAAACAGACATTTACTAGAGACAATGTGCACTTTTGCGGGTTTTAGCATAGTATCTTGTAAATTATCGCTTTTAGCAACAAAAAAGTACAATCTATTTTTTTCGTTAGTTTGATAGTTTCTTAGTAAAAGGTCGGCGAATGTTACGTCATTTGGTAAATAGCTGCAAAAACGTTGTAGACATTGCCGAGGTGGAGACCCTATCAAATTGCGAGATGTAGAAAAAACTAATGGGCCGAAATACTGTCTCTTTTTCTGTTATTATTCCATTATACCTATTACTAAGGCATTTTGTAGAAAAGAGGGACACCCGAACTGGCTAGAATTAATTTCTACGTGAACGACAACATAGGGATTTTAATAAGCGATGAAAAGACTCCAAAGCGTTAAAGCAATGTTTATATTTTATGCGTTTTATTTTACACTTTTTTTGTAAAACAATGTCGTTGGTCTAGGCGGTGTACATAAGGTTATGGTTAGGAACAGGTATTTAAAAAAAATTATTCGCTCGCTCGCTTTTCAATTAGGCATGCATTCTTCCTTGATTTCTTTGAAGCAGTTTGAACATTTGGTTCGAAAAACAAATCGGGGCAGAGATGATCAATTTTCAGTGACCGATGTCGCCGCAACGCATTTTTTATGGCTGTCTAATCGTGTGTATTAGTCTGGGTTTGGCACGTGGACTTTCACAAACTGCATTCTTTTGAACAGCATTTTTTATTGTTTTTTCTTGAATACTAGCTTCTCTTAAAGAAGCAATTACATTCTCTTTCACTTTCTCGTTTGTCGCCATTATATTAACCGCATTTGCCAATATTTTTTCCTTCCTCTCGCAGTTCGTTAGGGTTTTCCCATCGGCATAGCGTTTGTTTGATAAAATCAATAATTTACTAGATTTACGCAAAAAAAAACGTTAAAACGCACACTTTTCCAAGATTTTTCGGTTTATTCTCGTTTTCTATGGAAAATATGCATTAACTGCATTTTAATGCTGAACAAATTAATGTTTTGCTTTAAATGAATTAGGGGAGCCAGTATCCGCAGTAGTATGTTTTTTCATGGGTCCCAAGTATATTATCAACACCGTTTATGGACCCATCTGTGCTTCCAGGAACGTTAGCTTCTAGCGGGTTGAACGAAAACTGATTAAGTTTTAGCTACGCAATCAATTATTAGATGTATGGAATCTTCTTTCTCTAGAAGGGTCTAGCTGGCGATTGTGCAAGCGATTCTCTAACTTATACAATGGGTGCGGTAATATGTGGGTTGTAACTAAAAGTTGAGACAGAGGGAAAGGCTCCGGTTTTAATATATTGCTATGATATTTGGAGGTGTATGTTTTTACTGGGGTATTGTAGTTCCTGGAAGGCAATTTTTGGGATGCTTGCTACAATTCAATTTGAGATTGGAGGGTTGTGAAGGCTGTAAGGTTTTGATATTCTAACTTTTAAACTCAGGGTTGCGGATTATTGCTGTAATTTCTTGTTATAAATTCTAATAATTTATATTTTTCATATTTGTGAGTTTTGTTTTTACTGAAAGAAAAGAAAAACACAATCAGATTGATACGATTTTTATTTATGTTAGTTTTAATTATAATTTAGTTCAGAATTGTTCAAAAGGTTTAATTTATAAGAAGTTTTAGACTTACTTGTTTGTGCATCGATAAATGTCATTATGGATGTCAGTGTCAATGTCACAAACGTATAAAAGAATACTCATTGTTATGAGATTTATTTGTTTGTTCAAAAAAATGGGAATCAAGAAGAAGACAAAAGAATGGAAAATTTGCTTAGTTAGTACGACTCGTCTTTGTAAACAAAGACAGAGAATTTTTGATGCTCTGGATGAATAAAGAAGAAAAACGAGTTAAAAAGTAACGTAAAAGTAATTTTAAATATAAAAGAAGATAATACAACTAATTATCAACGAATTGTGGAAAGTCCAGAAGAGTACCAAGTATAAAGCGATCCAGAAAGTCTTTCCAGTTGTGATGGTGGTAAAACCAAGTTTAAAATAACATAAACGCAGTCCAGAGGAGGATTCAAACTAAAGGCGAGTGTTTGTGGTTACTTGAGGAACCTGCAAACTAGTGAAATAGAAGTTGGACATCGTTTGTTCGAGTAAAGGACATCTCTATAAGGAGACGTTAAGATAAGTGTTCTCTTTTTAAAGGACGATAGTATTTAGTAAAATGTATTTGATTTTTCGCAAATTTCATTAGAAAATAGATTTATTAAATAAAACCTTTTTTTTTGTTTTGTAACGTTGATATTGTTTTGTGTTTATCCTATCTCAAATTTATTTATTAATAATTTGTCTTACAAGCTAAATAACGACCCTGAGAAAGTTAATAAAGAGTCTCATAGAAAATATAATTTAAAATTGCGTGAATTGCGGGCATTTAGGGAATTGTTTTCTAGTAAGTAGATGCACACGCATATCATTGCAATATAGATAACTTCAAATTTTTTGAATTTACTTTAATACCAAGGTACGCGCAGAAAACAATTAGAGGTGCTACCAACAACCATTTTCGTATTCAATCTTTTTTTTAAAGCCGCAGTTGGTCTCATTAATCTCAGTTTTGCTTTCATCAACTAGAGAAAAACTGGGCAATGTAATTTGGCCTATTGTAAGTTTTTGTACGTTATCTGCTATTAATATTAAAAAAATTTATAGTATTTACTATATTTAAGAAAACTTCAAGTGACGAAAAATAGGCATCACCAACAGGGTAGTTCGATTGCTTCATGCTGCTGTGTGACAGGTGCATGTTGCAGGAGAAATTATTGCATCACAAAGTGTCATTAACAGACTGCACACAAGAAAGAGAAAAAAATATTGCAAAAAAGTGTCGCTTAGACCGTAACCGTGCGAACAACATCCCGTCAAGACCGATTGATCCATCAAATCGGCTTGCAGAAAGGTTACGTATTCTGCCTCTGGCATAACAAATGAGTTAATTAACGCCGCTCGGAGAAGGATCTCATTCAGAACTACTTCAAATACAGGGTCGAAAGGAACAAGCAAAATAACAAGAAAATCTCGAAGAGCCCAGCATCAAAAACAACGCCTTATTTAGATTTTTAAAAGTTCGAAACAAAGTATTGGGTATAGTGAAATTACACCAAAAAGAGGCGAAACCTATACGTTTTAAACAAAAAATGCGACCTATTGAAATTTGTTGTGCATTACTTCCTTATTAACCACCAGGAAATCCCAAAAGACCAGTGGCGGGTTTCCCGTCAGTTTAAAGAAATAGTCAGCCATATTAGATTTTACGCTTGCATTTAGTTTGACGAATATAACTCCTAAAGCGTTGGACAAAAAAGGTTGTTTTTAAATGTATTTCATTTTATGGCCAATATAAAAGGCACGCATCAATTTTTTGCTACGAGTAGCCATTCCAGAATAAAATGAAAAATTGTGACAGTTACAAGAAATACTTTTTCTTTATTTGATAACTAAATTTTACAGAGAAAAAAATATTAAAAACTTGTCCAAACAAATGTTATCAGAAATTTTGTAGTATTTAAAACGATATACTAAGTGGTCAAACCAAAACGGACGTTTTTGTAATGGGTAGTACATGGAGGGGTGGGGTCGGACAAGGTCGCCGGCTCCCTCAACTCGTAGCATACATCTGGGAGTTTAGTTGCAATGGAAAACTGGAGCTTGAAGCATCGCGTGTTTGCCGTAGAGGAATTTATTCGCAATGGCGAGTCTGTCGTGGCTACTCGGCGTTCGTTCCGTCGTCGGTTTAACCAGACGTCGCGCTCAGGCACTCCGAACATTTTGGCAATAAAATTTCCCGAGTTTCTCTTCATATTGTGCTTATGTTCAACCCTGTACAATCAAAATTGAAATTTGACAAGGTTTTAAAATTCGTCCGTTTTGGTTTGACCACCTAATATAATAAGAGCAAGATATCTTATCTTATAGCTATGAAAATGAATGTGCTTGCAGTGCCAGTCAAAGGGAAATTCAATCCACCCATGTTTTTCTCTTTTTGTATCATTAATGTTTTTAATAATAGTTTATTTTGTTGTTTTCCGTTTTCCTAATTACAAAATAAATCTTGGGAAACATTTTAAATAAAATCTTCAGCTAACCACCTCCCTTAAATTACACGATGATGTTGGTATAAACCCAAATATACTTTTTCAGCAATTGCTTTGTATAGTATGTAATGATTTTTCCAAATATTAAGATATGAGCTGGCAGCTAAACTACAATTACTCTTTGATAAATGGGAAAAAAGTCATTATTGATTCCTGTACTAGAAGCTTTAGCGTCTGGTAAAACAAATATGCCCATAAACACAAGTTATGTTGTTGCTGGTGGTCAGATTTTGCACAAGGTTGTGTAGTTCTACCCCGCAACGTATGTGAACAATATGTGCGATAAATTAAGCGAAATTATGGAACACGTCATGTTGTGTCTGATGGTTATGATGGAGGGTCCAGCTCAAAGGATGTAGAACACTTGCGAAGAGGAAAGAAAACATCAGTAGATGTCAGGGTTGATGAAAAGATAGACGTTTGTTTATCCCAAGAAGCAAAAAGAATAAATCTAGATTTATATCTTTTCTATAGCAACACCTACATGCAGATGCATGCTATGCCTGTCAAGCAGCTGGAGATGCAGACACATTGCTTGTATCAACAGCAACCAGGGTGCAGAGTTTGGCCCCTTACTGCTAGTAGGAGAAGACGCTGAGCTCTTGGTGTTGATGATAGCTTATGTTAATTCCCGGGGGTTGAAATTTAGACAAGGTTTACTCTAGCCAAAAACTGGAGAAAGCATTAAGTGACATGGTAGAATGCATTTTATTCCTGCATGCATTCACAGGTTGTGATGCAACTTCCGCTTTTTACGAAAAAGAAAAAATAACAGCCTTTAAGAAGCTGCGAGAAAATGAAATACTGCGCCAGCAAGTAGATGTCTTTTATGACCCCACATCAAGTGTGGAGCAACTAGTGGTATGGCCAATTGTTCGTTTCTTAAAGTAGGATCTGATATAATTGCTAAATGCTGAATTTGCCGGTAACGGTGATGTTGTAATCATGGACTACTAAATGGTTAGAGATTGTCCCAGTTCAAGATAGACAAAGTCATGATGTAATAAAACTTTTCAAACGGTTATTTAGTGTTCACCGTGTACCGGATATTGTAGTAGCAGACAATATGCCATATAATTTATATAAACGCAAACAATTTGCAAGAGACTGGGGTTTTTAAGTCGTAACAAGCAGTTCAAGGTATCCAAAATCCAACGGCTTTACCGAAAGGACAGTAGAGACTTCTAAAAACATTTTAAGATAAAGCAGTGATTTACAGGCTGAATTAATGGAGTACAGAAACACTCCCATAACGGTAATTAAACGATCTCCAGCCTGACTTATGTTTAACAGAACTGTAAAGACTAAGCTACCAAAGATATCAGAGAGTTTAAAAAAACTCTAGAAGATAAAAGGGATAAACATTAAAATTACTATGACTAAAAAGTGAAAAAAAAATTAGTTTTTAGAAAAAGGAATAATGTACAGGCGGGAGGATCGATAGAGATCTGCGGTTGTTGATAATTATCGCAACTCGTCAAGATCATATTTAATCAGCTCAGAGGAGGGTGCAGTTCTTAGAAGAAACTGATTTTAGGTGAAAAATCCATGAATAAATGTAAAAAGAGGGATGAACATGTAGGGTTTAGTAAATCTGGCTAAGACAGAGAAAGAGATTAAAAGCAAAACAGATTCAGGTAAAGACCCCACCAGGGAAACTAGATTTTCTTCATCTGGGCATGATCATAATACTAGGTAATAATGTAAACTTAAGTGAGACTAGATCTCCGTTGATGCATGATCGGACTACCTGTACGAATGCAGGTTATTCTTTCTTCTTCTTCTTTATTCAGCCTCTATTCGTCCGCCCTTGGACATAGGCCTCCTCTCCGTTTTGCCATTCTTTCTTGTTTTGAGCAGTCTGTAACCACCTTGTAGTTAGGAATGTAGGTTTAAATGAAATTAATGATAACCCTGTAAATACAGGACCTAATAATACAAGTATAGATGTAAGTGTAATTAAAGATAGAGTTAGAGAGCTAAAATCAAGCATGACCAGTGGAAGGAAAGCTAGACCTCAAGGTATAATGATTATGTTTTATATTAAAGGGGAGGTCTAGTAACTAATTTATTGTAAATAAAACAATTCTTAACATCAACAAGTTTTCATTTTAGCCTTATACCTACTTCGACATGTTGACATGTCATTCTGTATATACTAGACGCATTTAAAATTCACAAATATTTAAAATCTGCACCTTTAATGAATGAGCAAATTGATCTCTTAAGTTCGCCATTATTAGACGTTTTGGAATGAAAAATAAATTCAGCTGGACGCAGATATAGAAAACCAAGATCAAGTTATGAAGTTTTAATGTTCCTATAGCAACACCAACTGTTTACTTTTAATCTTGCGTGAGCAAATGACATGTCAACATACCGAAATACGTATAATACGTATAATAAAACAAAAACCTCGTTAAAGTTAAGAATTGTTATATTTACAATAAATTAAAAACAACTTCAACGCGGCAAAGCTCGAACTTATAAATAAAGTATAGTAACTAGTTTAGTTTAGTTGCATGACGTTGGCACTAAGAGCAAGCGCAGAGCTTAATGTAGAGGTACTGTAATAAACTGAATAATACATAAAATGAATAATAATATAGAAGTGGAAATGTAGTACGGTGCTTAAGAAATAATAAATCTGGATGCAGCAAGATTTTGGATCTACATAAAGCAGCGTGTAAGTGCTACTTTCAACTTAGCCGTACTACCGCCTGCATCAGTGTGTCGCAACTGATGCTGGCGATAGTACTATTAAGTTGAAAGTATTCGAGTATTTTATCAGGCTTGGCAGTGGCGAAAAGAAAAAATAAGACCTACAGAATGGGGCTGGAAGCTTGAGGTTGATCGAGTTCTTCCAGCGACAACACTTTCGCCAAATTTACTAAAACTGATAGCATGCAACAGCACAAAAAATTGTAAAGAAAAACTGTGAGCGTAGAAAAAGTGGATTTGCATGCCCGTCAACTTGCAGGCCATGGATGTTGCAATAGTAGTTCTATCACTGAAGTTGCTAAGGACACTGATGAGGAAGCTACTATCTCAATTATGAACTTTGAACCATCTTACTTGAAGACGATGAGCTACCACCAACCCAGCGTCAGCGACAACTTGTAGTTATTCTAGGCAAAAATTTCATTTAAAATGTGTCCCGAGATTTAAATGTCATGACGAAGATAGAGAACAAATTCAATGGGTTAGACGAGACTCGCGGGCAATATTACAAACGTACAAAACTTTACAATTCACGGGCGGACGGTATACTTTTTGACATTCGGACTGATTACAAATTTAATGGTTCTGACGGGCGGTATGAGAAAATATTACAAACGTAAAAAGTTTGTAATTTACGGGCGGACGCTAAAGTCGTTGACTTTCTGTTTGAATATAAATTCAACGGGTTTGACGAGACTCGGGTGCAATATTACAAACGTATAAAACTTTACAATTTACGGGCGGACGGTAAACCTTTTGACATTCGAACTGATTAAAAATTCAATGGTTCTGACGGGCGGTATGAGAAAATATTACAAACTTAAAAAAGTTTGTAATTTACGGGCGGTAGCTAAAGTCGTTGACTTTCTGTTTGAATATAAATTCAACGGATTTGACGAGACTCGGGTGCAATATTACAAACGTATAAAACTTTACAATTCACGGGCGGACGGTAAACCTTTTGACTTTCGGACTGATTAAAAATGCAATGGTTCTGACGGGCGGTATGAGAAAATATTACAAACTTAAAAAAGTTTGTAATTTAAGGGCGGACGCTAAAGTCATTGACTTTCTGTTTGAATATAAATTCAACGGGTTTGACGAGACTCGGGGAAAATATTACAAACGTATAATAGTTATTTATTGTATGAGTGGGTTATGAGGCAAATAAAACTGGCAAAAAAGTTTAGGCACAAGGCCGCAAGGCCGAATGTTTTATCCAGAACTCACAATATTGTAGAGGTAAAATTATGTGGATCACTAATACCGACATTGATGATTTTGAAACATCGAATTAAATTATATGAAACATCAGAGTAGCAAGTTGTCACTAATCAAAACTGTCAAAATTGTCATAATGATAAATTAAACGGATATACAAATAATATCAATGTGAATGTGAGTAAAAACCGACAATACTTTCTCTTCTAATGTGAATATAAATATGTAAATGTTAACAAGGAAGTTTAAATATAGTTTCATTTTGTTACGTGTCTTATGGCTTAATTATAAGACCCCAATAGTAGAATTATGCCTCTATAATATGTAAGTTGCGGATAAAAGTTTTTAAGATTTAAATCACGGGCGGACGATAAAGTACCTAACTTACGGATTGAATATAAATTCAGCAGGTTGGGGGGCTACGGGGAAATTATATTTCCTTTTCTCTAGTGCCATACCCTATGCAGGGCGTTGGTAACCTTTTTCCTATGTCTGTGTTTAGTGCGCGGAAATAGATATTTTGTACAGACTTACAGTTTGCCATGGTCTCCAAACCACAGGAAGAGCTTGTACTTTTTCTCAAGAGGGCTTTTCCTAGGAAAAAATCCACCTCGCTGGTTTTCCGTTGCCTTGCGATGGACTACGACCAGGTCGGAAGTCGAACCCGCATCCGCTGCATTGATAGCCCGTGCGCTTACCATTGAGCTAGGGCCGCTTCGGGGAAAATATTATAATCGCATAAAAGTTCGTAATACACGGGCGGACGATAAAGTTAAACTTTCGGAAATATAACCAAATTCAAAGACTTTGACGGGTCTTTCGGAATTATTACAAGCGATTTTGCAATAATACCGGAGCGGGGGAGCTAGTGACTGAGCCCTTTGAAGGTCGGGAAAGGAATTCTTAACTTTCAGATTGCGGAGAGCGTTATATAGGGAAAAGGGTTTGGAGAGAAAACTACTTCTACTCTATCTAAATTTCGGGGTGCGTGCTCAATCTGAGAATAGTATAGAGGAAGAAGGGGTTAACAGACTACTGTCACTGAAATGAACCAAAATAATTTTAGGGAACAAAATAAGTCCTTCTTTGTTACATTATTAAAAAGTGAGTACATTTACTTAAAATATTGTATATAATAAAATAATCTAATTATAATTTCAATACATTATTTTAAAGGACTACAATATTAAATTATATTGTATTGTGTTCCAGATCCCAAAGTGACCACAGCCCTGAAGATGTCCCGCGCAACCGAAGACGAAACGTCGGCAGTTCATGCACCGATGACGCGGCTCCAACCCGGAAGCCTAGATGTTATTATATTGTATTTATTATGTGCAAGATTTAAAAAAATAAGTATTGCGTTTTATTATAGTATTTACATGTAAAATACTGAATTAAATTTTAAGTTTGCTACAAATTTATTTAAAAAATTGTGGGGCGTAGTCTGCGGATTTAACTAGTTTCTTAAATCATTTCTGAAGTGTGTGTTATCATATAAAATCTCTTTGTGGTGTAAATTTGATGGTAACCTTCCGCAACACTCTGTATATTTAAAAATTACGTGCTACATGTATTTCTATTTATAAATATACGTCAAATAATGACAAAGCAACAATTTATTGATAGATTTGGTTTTTATTAACAAAAACCTGTTCTAATGTTTGTATTTTTTTTAAATTTGTTTGATTAATGGATTATGAACAGGTTATTCTGTTATTTTAAAGTTAATAAAAAAAAAACTTACCAAAATTATGTTTTTACATTCGCACTAAACAGAAGTAAATTATTATAAGTTTACAAAAAATGTTTTCAGATTAACATATTTTAGAAACTTAAACATTTTTGCACCAAAGCTTAAAATGTGGTACGCCGTATGCCTATGGGAATGTTAGAACACCCAAACCACGAACATGGAATGTACATATATGTGCCTCGACGGCTTTAATACCAAGAGACCCTAAAAGTTCGTAATTAAACTCAAACACAAATTGCAACAATAAATTCAGGTATTTTCTAATTTTACGCCCTGAAAAGGTGTCGATTTAAATTTTGATGAAAGTATGATTTTTCACTGAAATTCTTCTGCAAGATACGAAACACTTATAAAATGTTTACGAGCACTTGAATTCAGACACCTCCATTGAATATTGTATGCAAATGCATTCTGATGACAAGAATGACAAGATGAAAAACAAGTTCTCAACTGCACTTACTGACAACCAGCTGCAAAACTCTGCAAAGCTTGAATAGTGTCAGCCAATCCCGTCTAATAGAATCAAAACGGAGAAAAGTTAAAAAGTTATAAAACTGTCTCTTTTCTTACCACCAAGTGAGGATATAAAGTGCATTAAATTAAACTAAAAAGGCTTTAACGATTAAATAAAGGACTTAAATTAAAATCTTGGTGACAATTTGTCTGATGGGGAGTTAAACGAACGAGGTTAATCTGAGAATGGAGGAAAATTTGCTCGATTTTATTTTCACACAAAAATTTGATTTAAAACTTACGGTTGACTAATTAAAAATCGTATTTTAAATTACTTTAGATGTGGAATACGCAATATCGAACCTTTATCATAATGTTAACGTCATGTTTAATTATTATTCACGATTGACTAAACATAAAACACCACTTAGGCCTACCAGCATTTGCGAGTACTTAAGTGTGATTTTCTCTTTTAAAAGTAATCTCGGATTTTGGACGGAACGGGAAAGCCTTTTACGTGAACCCTTTTGAAAGTTTGAGAGACTAAAACCTGCGTTTGATAGCTTTCAGTTCTTTTAGCGTCTGTGCCCTTAAACCAATGTTTTATTTAGGATCTTTTCGGAGAATGTTGGATTGAGGTATTTATATTGGTTTTTAAAATTGAATTGTTTGTTACTGCTGTATGAATGTTTACAGCGGTGATTTTATTTGCAATAATTTGCAAATATAATTTGTAGTAAATTTGACAGCGAATTTGAAAAGCATCAAAGGTTTAGAATTAACCTAGAGGGAGAGATGATAAAAAACTAATTAAACCTATTATTATTTATACACTGTGTCTATAAAGTAACCTTCCCACCCCCAACTAACTTTTGAACGACTTGATATTTTACCACAAAATTTGGTGTGCTTTAATGGGAAATTAAATACTATTTTTTAACCAATAAGTAAATTCTGTATCATTCAAAATGGTGGCTGTGCGCCATTTTGAATTTTTGCTTTAATGGAAGGGGGTCGAGTGACACCTCATTGGAAAGGTCTTTTAGTTCTGCGTCTGATCCTGGAGTTTCAAAGAAAAATATTTAGCCATAGCAAAATGACAAATGTTTGAAGATAGGGAAGTCTATTTAAAAAACTAACAATTAAAGTAAAAAGAAATTAAATTAAGTGTTCGAAATGTTCACCATTCACTTCTTGGCACAGAAAAAGTCGGTTATGAAATTCCTGCCTTACATTTTCATAAGTTTCTGGAGTGATATTTCTGCAAACTTCTGTAATGCGTTGCTCCAGTTCTTCAATTGTTTGTGGACGGGCTCTGTACGCTTTCGATTTCAGATATCCCCATAGACAAAAGTCTAAGGGGGTTAAATCTGGGGAGCGAGCCGGTAATTCTACAGGCCCTGCCTACCAATCCATCTTCCAGGAAAATGTCCGTTAAGAAAGTCAGAAACAGGCCTATAATAATAAGGCGGCGCACCATCTTGTTGGAACATAACGTTTTCAATATTATTTCCAGCCAGCTGAAATATTTTTGGGAAAATTTTGTCCTCCAAATGAAAATTTTGAATTGAGTGAGTCCATTTGTTTAAACTCCGCCATTTTGTTATGGCTAAATATTTTTCTTTGAAACTCTAGGATCAGACACAGAACTAAAAGACCTTTCAAATGAGGTGTCACTAGACCCCCCTTTCCATTAAAAAAAAATTAAATGGCGCCTAGCCGCCATTTTGAATTATACAAAATTTAATTATTGTCTAAAAAATTGTATTGAATTTCCCATTAAAGCACACCAAATGTTGTGGTAAAATATCAAGTCGTTTAAAAGTTAGTGGAGGGGGTTACTTTATAGACAGATGGTGTATTAAATTGTAACAGCCCTATAAATTGTAATACTGAACAAGAAAGTTATTAATTAGAAAAATAATAAAAACCATTAGTTGCAATAACAAGTAATATAATATAGATATAATAACGCAAATAATATACAAAAATTTGTAAAAATTATAACTTACCTTTTTTCTAATATTCTAGTTTTAATATAAATACTTTGCAACTGCCGTTTCTATTGGGAGGACAATTTAGACTACAAGATTACATCTAGATTACAATTGAATGGAACTTGATCTAAACTAAATGTACAACCTGCCTCCAATTTCTAATGGTTGACTATTTAAAGTCAGGGACGACAAAGTTTTGACGGTAATAATTAAATAAAAATAATTGACTTGCATTATGAAATGGAGTGCGTTATCTAAACTTATTGGTATATCTAAAATTATTAGCTACTTAGTAACTGACCAGTGCAATACACAATTGCAACATTGCAGTAATGTGCACTACATTCTGCGCTAATTTTATGAAACTTTGTTGATTTTACAGAGTTTGATATTTTCTTTTGAAACATGTCCTGAATTTTTATTACCTAAAGTTAAAATGAATTTATCTTTTAAATAATGAGTGTGGAATTTGAAACATCACTGTTCTGGTTAAATATTGACATTATTAAAGAAAATTTTGATAAAACTTGGTCTGTTAAAACGTTGCGTTTTATCGTCTTGCAATCCTGTATAAAAAACTTTTTAGATCTTTCGAGCGAGCTATTAATTTGTTTGCAATACAATTGAAACGCAAAACAATTGTATATAATTAAGGATGGTCCAGGGAACGTTACAAACTCATATTTAGAGAGCTACCTAAGGTTTTGTAGTTTTGCGTTGAAAACATTAAATGATAGGAGCACATGTTTTCTAAAAAAAAATCTCGATTTTGTCTCTCTTGCTTAAATATGAGAGACGGTAAATTGTTTTTAAGGAAAACGGTCTGCGTGTGACACCTTAAACGAAAACTTTTTTCATTCCCTTTATACCAGTTTTAGTTTAATTTGCAGTGGTTCAAAAATCATCTAATTTTTTGTAATCAAAAAATACAAAATTTGAAGCAAATGCGTTCATTCAGCGAAGTTTTTTTCGCTTTAGGCTTACTGGCCGATAAACGAATTATGCCTAAAAAAGGTACTTTTATGGCAAACATTTTAAAATCTTAATATTTGGACTAATAAGCAGGTTTAAGGGTTCTGGAAGACCGATAAAGCGGACGCTGCAGAGGTGTCTGTGTGTCTATACACACTTTATAGTTCAGAAGCCTTAAGAAAAATTCAAATTTAGCTTAAAGATTGCTAATTGCAATAGGATGAGACAGCAAGAAATTGAGGTTCGTCGGCCAAAAAGGAGGGGGAGAGGGGTGCTCTATGTCAAAACATGCACGCTCGAAACAGAATCTTAAATTTGTATTCTTCAAAATGTCATAAAAACGGGCAACTAAATTATAAATGGGGGAAAAAGAGGGAGATGTGTTCCACTTCAGTACAGACGCGCGATTAGTATTTTACACATGTTGAACGGCCGATCTGAGCAAACGCGATTTTCTGATCACCCCGTACTGCCGCCCCCCATCGATTTTTTTTTAATTTTATAAATTTCGGTTTCAAAATCAGTATGAGTATGTTAAATGACAATGAGAACAACTTTCCATTGGGAAAACAACACTGGGAGGTTTCCTTTTCATCGTTTACTTAAACCGATTATTTGCGTAATCGCCAAGAAACAGCCACCAAATTCTGTAATCGATTTTGAGAATTTGAGATTTCAAGGGATAGACATTAGTTGCAACTAGAAAACACAAAATGTCAGAAAACCACTTGACTGCTTCAAGACATGGCGGGGGGGGGGGGTGCTTACTTCAAAAAGGTTGTGCTCAAGGAAGAACCTTAGATTCGTATTTTACACGTGTGGAATAGACAATTTGTACCAGCTCGATCATCCCACCACCCGCCAGTGTCCCCCAACTAATTTTCGATTTTAACAAAAATATACGAATTTCGGCTATAGAAGTGCACAATTTTGAAAATTTTGAAAATGTTGAAAGTTTCAAAAATTTGTAAAAATGTGAAAAATTTTGTAATTTTTGAAAATCATGTAAACTTTGAAAATTATGCGTTTTTTATAATTTCCAAAAATTTATAAAATTAAAAAAATTTAATCAAAAATAATTAAAATTTTTTAAAATTTTAATGTTTCAAAATTTTAAAAAATTTTCAATTTCTAAGAAGTTATAAATTTACAAAAATTTTCAAGATTTACCAAAATTTTCTCAATTTTCAAACAAAAAATTTGCTTAAACATTAAATTTTTCAATAGTTGTCAATGTTGTCCCAGTTCCCATTGTTTATTGCTCAATGGCTGCGGCGGGGAATCAAACCCCAGACCTTTAGCGTTAGAGGCCAAGCGCCTAGCCTCTATGCAACAGCCAATCCCTAAGACAATATTTATATTGCCCTTTAAAAAGATTTTCCATGACGTCACTGCTCCGTCAGTGACATTGCAGAAAATTTCGAACTGTGGCATAAAGTAGCTTATTAAGCCTCAAACCGCTTTTAATAAGAAATAAATTTATTGTTCTCAATAGTTTAGGAAATACTAGAAGGTGCCGCTTAAATGACTCACTGACATTTGGTCGAAAGCAGTTTATTTCCTAATAGTGGGTTTGTTTCCAAATAAATAGATTTTGCTACGCAATCTACTTTTAAACGACATTTTAGCGCTACGTAAGTGTATCAGATGTAATAGAAGAAGGAACTGTGAGAAATGACTGGTAGCTCGAGGCAAAGAACGGAAGAGTGAACGTCAAATGTATTAAGATAAAACGGCAATGAGTAATGACAGGATTTCCAGCTTCTATTCTAAACTTATTTATCACATTTTAAAGCCGATACCTTTTATACAAACTCATGATGATTCGTCAACAACATTAAAAACATAAAAAATTTTTAACATATGCGGCAAGGCCGGGTTGCCGTATTTTTATTTTTCTGTGTTTTTTCTTCTCAATAAAAAGAACATCATTAGAAGCAAAAAATGAAAAATATTAAAGTTAAACAATAGCAACCACCCAGCATTGCTAAGTTTTGTTGAGTTTTTCCTGCGACGTTTTAATAATAAAAATTTCCACATTTTTTTTGACTAATTGTTGTTGAAAATTGGAGCTTTTCTAATAAACTATGTAACAATAAAAAATAGAAATTAGTAGAATACTAACCATATTTATTCCAAAATAAATTAAATAATAATGGATTTATAAATAAAAATATTTTGAAAACACAATTAGAATAAAAAAGAAAATTAATTAAACTTGAAGAATTTGCAGTTGGCAATTTTCGAAACGCATTTAGAAACTTGCAAAACCCATTTAGATAATGTGTGTTAATGCCGTGTTAGTCATTGAGTGACAGCATAATTCCAGCAGAGCATATTTCGCAATTCTCAACCCTTGATTACAGTAACAAAAGCGGAAGTTTGGTAGGTTAGATTAGCCAATCAAAGTATAAATTAACAAGATAACGTTAGATTCGTGACATTTGCGATCCTAGAGCAGCGTTGAACTACTTGGGAGTTGCGAAACGTTTTAAATGGGTCGCCATAATGTTTTTGCGAATATGGATAAACAAAAGAAAAGAAATTAATTTTACATTAAAAAAAACAAGAAGCAAGTGATGGTGGAAACGTGGAACGTAAGAACTTTATTAATACCAGAAAAAATACGAGATATACCAACAAGCAAATTATAAAAAACCTGACATGAAGATTATTTGTCAAAGTTACTGAACAAAAACAAGGATGAAAAGCAATACCTAGAGATAAGAGTCGAGGTAGAAAAAATAATAGCAGATTCAACGTATGAAGAACTAAATCAAGTGATGAATAAAATAGGAAAAGGTAAAGCTACGCACAACGATAAGCTTCGTGGCGAAATAATACTGGGAGGAGGGGAAAGTTGTAAAACTGTTCAGTTTGATAGGAAAAAATGTAAAACAGTCTAATGCAGTATATTAATTTTAAGATTTATTTAAATGGCGAAATGTATTTTATTTAAGTTTTACCGTATCACGTAATTTAAAGTGTTTTAATTTTACGCATGACCTTGGCAGAAGCCGCCAGGAACGAGCCCAAGTCCTTATTCGTTGACGCGCCCATTGACCGCAGTAGAAAGTGAAATTGAGTCTTCACTATGCGCGTAGCCTACAAAAGTAGAAACAGATCGTAGCAAGCACAGTTCGAAAATTCATTCTTGGGCTCTACAACAGATTACCAGATAAACCAGCCAAGATAACCGATCATAGGAAGTATATAGAGTGAGCAAAACTTTATTCTAGTGATAAGAAGATCACCAGAATAACTAAAGTTTCACCTTATTTTATTTCTAATCATGGGCGCCTGCAGGATTTTTGCCAGAAGAGAAAATTTTCTTGGCTATAACAATAATAGAAAATAACGGCCGTAATAGCAATTATTTATGTTACACTGTTTTTGTGATTTGTTAAATAAAGAAGAAGTAAAAATAGAAAAAGAGAAAATCCATTGTTACGTTCTTTTTTATAAGTACATTGTAAATCACAATACTTTTTAAAAAGCTTAAATGTCCAGGGGGAGGGGGCAACTGCCCGGGCTTGCCCCCACTTGCGGGCGCCCATGTTTCTAATTAAACCGACTTTCTATCTTTAAAAATAAAAAAGTTGGCAATAGTTGCCCGCTTACCATGATCACGCTGTATTTATAATCCATACATATATAAAAGCACAAAGGGTTTTTTTCTCCCCTTCCTCCAGCGGCTACCGCTTCACCAATTTGGGCCATTTTTTTTAAATGAAAGGTCTCTATCCACAGATGGAACAGGAAACATTTTTGTATTTTTATTCTACGTCGATTTTTTAATAATAATTATTTTAATTTATAATATATATGAAGGTCGGCTAGACGCGCGTCACTTGGGGCCCCACCTATAATAACGTCGCGTGTCATTATTGGAACTAATGCATCACGTGACTTGACATTTCGCAGGTTCTGTCAACGCTGCCTGTCAGTGCATTGTGTGCTGGGGTAACAGTAGTTTAAGTTTATTCTGCTTTTTGTTGCGAAGGGAAATACAAGTTGAGCTGTAGGAAGTTAATTTGATCGTAAATTCTTAACAAAAACTTTCAACCTCTTACTACAGTACACAACAAAACCGGGGATAATGCCATCGATTTAAATATTTATTTATGGAATATTATAAGCTTATATTAAGCTTTAGAAAAATAATAGGATAAAATGAATAAAATAGCCAAATTGAAGTTATACTAATTTATACAAAATCAAGAAATTTTAAAATTCTACTTTTCTTGAAACAGACACTTATCTTAGTTTTTTTACAATTACTGCTGTGGTTCTTAACTTGATGATATACTAGTTTTTTTCTGGTTAGATTATTTCCAATCAAAACACACCGGCTCTAAATAACAATCTTATTACCATTTATTTATTCAAGATCGTTAATGTAATTTCACAGCTTCCTCCACTGTAGCCTCAAACACGTATTGGATTGCTTTTACACTATTTTACGTTTGAATACTTTCAATATGATTCAAAATACTTCTATCCGTTTTGTTATAGATTTTAACTAACTAGAAAACACTATTTTTATTTAATAAGACTGGTTTTCCTTTTTTTTTTCTTTCAAGAGTCCTAAATTCTGCGTCTCTGTTTACAGAACGAGCCGTAACTAACCAAAATTCCTGTTTCTTTTGCCTTCTTTCCTGATCTATTTTTTCTAAGACAAATAACTTTCATGGTCAAAGGGTGTTGCATTTTGCACTTGTCGAAGTATAAAAATGACGTGTACATCCATAACCCTCAAAAATTAAATTTAACGACTTAGAAAACAAGTAAATTAAAAACTTCTTATATCTCAAAGCGTTTAAACATTTCTAAACTAATTCATAACCAAAATTATTATAAACAATAATCGTACCAATCTGATTGTATTCCTCTATCTTTCAGTAAACACAAACTCCACATATGGTGAAAACTATAAATGACATAAAAATAACAACATTATTTAAATTTTAAACAAGAAAATAAACCAATAATACGCATCCCTGAGTTTAAAACTTATAAATGTACCTAATATTAGAATTCAACGATTTTTAACATTACAGCAATATTTTTAAAACTTTTAATATCACAGTCATAACAAAAATGTTTCACACATTTGAAATAAAACATTTTCAATTTGACTGCAATATTTTTAACCTTCTATTATATTATATCACTGTGAAATTATAAATATACCAGAGACTAGAAATCAAAAATTGACCATTCTAGTGCGATATTTTAAACGTTTTTAATAGCACAAATAATCTAAATGTGTAAAACATAACTTTTGTTTTAATAATTTACAACCATTCCAGACATCTGAAATGCTTTTCTGATATCTAAAATGCGTTTCTGATATCTGTAATGCATTCCTGATGTCTTAAATGCATTTCTGATATTTGAAATTAAAAACACATACAATAAATGTTTTGTAATACCGATTTCGCAACACCTAATAAAAGTAAAACGGCTTGTCATAGTTTTCCCTAAGGTCTGCTATCCGATTCCGTTTTCAATTTTAAATAATTTAGTTTTCTAAATAAATACTAACACAAAACATGCCCGAAAAAAAATTCGGTTAGTAAGAGCAGTTTTAAGATTACAAATAATTATTTCAAAAAGATTTGAAAAAATCTGAAATTAGCTTCCTTATAATCTAACTTACAACTGCAAATCAGCTTTTCAATAAACAATAAACAAACAACGATATAAATCGTCATTTGAAATTTTATTTTTACCGTTTTAACAGTTATTTACGGTTTGTTTGTTTTTGGATATAAACAAATTTAGTGCCACCATTGTATATATTTAGACATATAAAGTTTGCTGTTTTTAAATAACAACGCGTTAATTATTTTCAAATGCAGTCTGGAAATAGCTTTGACTATAAAACGTTTGTATATTATTCGTCTCGTTTCTTCGCTTGCCCCACTTGCTGCACATTCCAAGGTAATTTAGTTAAATAGTATTGATTTTGTACATATAAAGTTTACTTTAGTATCTAATTAACCACACATCTCGCTTCTTGATCCATCAGATATAAATTTTATGGGTAGCATAAAACAGAAACGCAGAAATGCCTCGAGTTGCGGGTATTGTTATGTAATGAAACGAGAAAACGAGACAATAGGAATCATCTTGAATAACAACCCACTTTGAAATTTAACTAACATTTAAGGTCTTTCTCGACAAGCTCTTAATTATGGTGTAAACAGATTAAATCGTTTATTCTGTTGTCTCTTAAATAAGCTTTATTTGTTCTTCTGTTTCCGAATTAAGTTATGTTGCTAATTATTTAAGTCGCAGCGCAGGAACGGTAGTAGTTCTGAAATTATCACCAAAAGAGGGTCCAGAACTGCTCAGCAAGCTGTGAAATATTAAGTTAATTAATTGGTCTTTAAGATTCTGCAGAATTTGGAAATGAACGGTTCAAAGGATGCGTCCCAACTAATTCCTTTTCATCACAGCTGTGGGCGTGATTATGGTAACAATACAGTTACCGCATCAAAGATCTCTCAATGAAATTATTTATGAATGAAAAGCATATTTAACACGTAAAAAATAAAATTAATTATAAGCAGTGTCCAGATTTTTAATCTAGCACTTAGTCAGTATTGAAAATATGTGGCAATAAATGAATAACAAATTCCTGTAAATACCGGATGTCATCGGAATCATTGACAGCTAAACAACTGACAATCACGATGCAATAGATTTAGTCCGACAACAAATGCACCTACTTTATATTTTGTTAAAAAGAAAATTTTTAATCTTTAATTTATTCCATCACTATTATAAAGTTTTTTTTTAAGAATCATGAGGCCGTGCGTGAGCACGACTCCATGATTCCCATCCCACTCCCTTACCCGGGCTCAGCACACTAACTATACAAAGGTCTAACATGCCCCCACCCCTGAAAGACATGCAACCCAACATACACACCACACACACCATCCATGAACACGCCGGATTTAACTTATTCAGAAAAATTTCCGACAGGCAGAGGACTCGAACCTACTGCCGTTGAGAGTCTAGTTTCAAAGCCTGGGACTTTAACCACTAGACCACCCGCTGGCCCTATTATAAAGTTTAATTTCGTTTATCTCAAAAATACTGTAATATAACAGTGGTATTTAATTACATGGCTAAAAGTAGAATGAAAAGCTCTATCAGACTGGCTAAAAAATATCTATGGTGCTATTTGGGGAAAAAAAGTTGAATGTCGTCTCTCCGACCTATACAGAGACATTTGAAGTGAAGTGAAGTCTGGGACACCCTATATATATATATATACAGTGGGGTCGTAAAAGCTCCCCCTCTACCAACTTAAAGTGAAGCTACAAAATTTATAACAGAACAAATACTATTTTTTGAAAAACAAATGCCAACCCATGGCGACAAGCCGTCATTTATAAAACATATATTATTTGAAAAGTCTCTTTGAGTAGAGTATAATCCTAGATTTTGGGATTCGCATTTAAAAGCGAGAGCAAAATTACTTTTCTTCCCGGCGGGAGAAAAGTTAGTTTTGTTTCTGCTAAGCAAAAATCGTCAACTTTCAACCACAAAATAAGAGCCGAAAAGCTTATTTTCTAACAAGGTCGACGAATAAATTATTAGCGGAGTATCCTAGACACATAAAATCTGGAATAATATAATTTCCCAATCATTTTCCATACAACTGTTCTGGGAAACGGTGTGCTAGTGCTAAGGTCGTACAGAAAGTTGAATTTGTCTAAACTGCCTATTCTAGCGCCTTTGATCCGCGGCGCGCCAGCATATTGTTGTAACGTTAGAATACGCGAAATCTCGTCGCTAGCAACAAAAGTTACTATTTTAGCGAACATATTAAAATCTTCTCTGTGCAACCTTAGCTGTATAAGCAGTCTATATACTGTACTGTAATTAAGTTGCACTTATTAGTGTAGAAGCATACACACGAAAAATGTATTTTTAAAAAAGACAAACTGCAAAGTCTCTCACCTCACCACGCTAAGACCTGCCGGTAGAACAGTACACAGAACACTTGGCAACAGTTGCACTGTTGCAGTTACCTACCTTTAGGTTGTATGCGTAGGTATGACGCTTCCTAAATTACCGGCTGTTGCATTACGTTATTAGGTTTCTATAATAATTTATCTATACAAGATAATGGTATGTGCATTTGAAAGTTTAAAAAATAGCCAAAGCATATTTAGCGTGATGTCTAAAAAGTATGAGACGCAAAATTTAGAAAGTTCGAAAATTATGAAGAAAAATGTGGCCCAAAAATGATGTCCTTGGCTGCAGCCTATTCAGCCTATTGGTAAATCCGGCACTGATAAAATTTCCACTGTTGGGACACCCTGTATAATTAGTTACAATGCAATCGTTTCAACAGATTCAAAAATAACCCGTTGACAATAAATATACGATGAGTTTCAAAAATCAAAAATAACTGTATTAATAAAAAAAAATTGGTCACATTAATTGTAATAAAAATAGCTAAACCTTTCCAGTTTTGGGCACTATTAAAACAAAAAAGGTTTTACCTTTTAGCACAAAGTTATGGATTTCGTTATAAAATATTTATCAGTTAATCTCACATTCTGGTATCAAAAAAAAAGTAACAACTTATCACACAAAAACACACAATTACTCTGATAAAACTGTAAACAAATGTCCACTGAAACGTTTGCGTTCTGCCTTTTCAGGATACTCCTCGTTAACAAAACTGAAATTATAAAACAAACAAAATAACACTTACCTGATAAAACAGTCCTGAAGGTTTGCAACACGATTGTTGCGAAAACAGCTCTGGAGATTTGCGACATTTCGCACACAATATTGTTTAGAATTGTCTTTAAAACGACTATTTTATTACGCTTTGTAAACACGCGTTTGACACTAGAATAAACTTAACAGAAGTTCGCAGTTGTTACTGGGTCTCTATTTGCATTTGTATACAAACACATCAAAGAGTTAAATTATACGAGAGTTTCATTAGTCTATAGGAGCCCTTTCGCAACGTGAACGTTACAAAAAAATTTCATATCTGAATAAACTCGTCTCTTGAGTTTTGTAAAGCTTTATTGGCCGGGAAAACAGTAATAGTCCCCATAAAGTCAGTAAAACGGTTACCTGACAATATTGTTTTGTGCGTAACTTTAAAGTTTCAGTTATTCAAGTACAAAGAATATTCAAGGCTTTAACAATTTAGAATTCTTATAAAAGATACTTTATGGTGAAAATTGTTATATTAAAATATATGTTATTTCTCATGTGTTTTGTCATATACCGGGTGTCTTTCTTACAACAGTCTACCTTCAATAACTTCAGAATTAATTAAGATGTTAAACCACGGTAAATCAATGTTACAAGGCGCAAAGGATGCCACAGTATGGTATGAGAGTTGTTGAGGGCCTACACACTTCTTCACCCCCAGACCTAAAAATATTAAGCAGCAACGTACCCCCTATAATACATTAAATTGAAACGCTTAAATAACACTAACTACTAACTAAGCAAAACAAAAGTTGAAATCATACAATCCGTTTCCCAGTTATGGCTTAAAGAAATTTATTAAAAAATCGTTATTTTTTAAGCACACGTGTTACGAAAAGAAATTAAAAACTATTGGTTCGCTTTAATTTTCTTATTTTAACAGTAAAATTATTTAATTGCTAGTTTGGTTACGTCAATTTTAACTCAAGATATTTTTTCAGAAATAGTTTACACGTTGGCCGAAAGAATCCCCATTATTTTCTTTTACGAAGCTGAAAATCAATGGGCTAAAAGAACAGCTACTGTTTTTAATGAAAGGCATGTTGATAAACATGTAGCTCATACATATAGCTGAACATCTGGCTAATGTTTTTTAATGTTTCTCATAGGAAATACCACAGGCAGAGGAAGAAAACATCATCCCCCCTTAAATGCGATCAAAATTTCCGACATAAAAGATAAGATCCGTAGGAACCTAAACCCAAAAAAGAGTCCAGGTTTCAACCTTAGTACTAAACAGGTTATAAAAGAACTACATGAGAAAGCCTTAACTCGAATCTACAACGCAATACTTAGAGGCGACCACTGCCCGCCCCAATGGAAAGTTGGGCAAATTATCTTGAATCCTAAGCCTGGAAAACCGGCAGAGGAAGTGTCATTATAAAAACCCATGAGCCTACTGCCCATTCTATCAGAGCTTTTCGAGTAGGTATTTCTGAAAAGGCTGAAATCTTTGCTTGATGTACTCAACATCATCCCCGAGCGTCAGTTTGAGTTTCGTGAAAACCATCGTACAAGTGCATAGGGTAGTCGAGATACTGAACAAAACATTCGAAAGCAAAAAGTACTGTTCAGCTGCTTTCCTGGAAATTACCCAATCATTTGACAAAGTACGACACCAAGGGTTGCTATACAAATTAGAAGCCAAACCTACCCGCAACCTTCTACCAGCTGGTACAATCTTACCTCATTAACAGATACTTTTTGGTGCAATGTCAAGAAGCCACCACAGATCTACACCCAATACAGTCAGGCGTTCCTTAGGGCAGTGTCGTTAGACCAATCCTGTACTTACTGTGCACTGCAGATATACCAACTACACCGAACACCATTACTGCTAAGTTTGCCAATGATACTGCCGTTATTGCAATAATTGAAGTTCCAAAATATTGTCACGATCCAATTTATTTAAAATAAACCAAATTAGACTCTTGTCTAGACACAAACCCAAATAAATTACGAGCCATATTGAGATTAAATTTAAATAAATGGTTAAATCTAAGTTTTTCTTCTTCTTCTTCTTGCTTTCGGCTAAGACCATGTCCTGCTTGTCTGCCCTGCTTATTCATTTGACGATGAGAACCAATTTTAGAGCCTTATTTTGGGTAAGCGTCCCCGTGGTCTCCTTCCCATTGAAGGGCTGTTCTTGAATTTTTTTGCTAGTCTGTCGTTACTCATGCGTTCTACATGCTCATTCCATCCCTTTTTTCTTCCTGTCGTCTTCTATTTTACTACATCTGACACTTCACATCTTCTTCTTATTTCAGTGTTCGTTTGACGGTCTCTCAGTGTGGTTCCCACTATAGCTCTTAATACTCTCATTTTCGTTGTTCTTGCTTTACGTTTTCTAATTTATGTATCTGCTCTAGTTTCATTTGCATAAGTTAAGATTAGACGAACCGTTGTTTTATACAGGTTGTTAATGAATTGTAGGGACAAACTTCTAGGGCTTGCAAAACACAACAAAGCAAACAACTTTAATTAATAAATGTGTGGTCAAAAGTGTTTCCTTTCAGGGATAGAGCTTCTCAAAGATTCCTTAAGACGCGCCTAAATATAGGCAATACAATTCACTACCTACTATTTGATTCCAGAACGACGGAAATTAATACAGGATAAGTAAAGCTATCTTTCATACTTTTCAAATTCAAATTAAATTTAAAATAAATTAATTAACAAAACGTTTCAAAATTAAGCAATAACTAATTCAAAAATCAACAAAATTGTAGTAAATGTTCAAAATGTCGCCCCCCAGCTTCTACACACGAAGCACATCTACGAAGTAAATTCCTGCGCACCGCTCCATATATACCAGGAGTCTGTTGAACTTCTTCACATTTCGTAAGTTCTTCTACAGTTTCAACTGGGGTAGCATACACTAACATTTTAACATGACCCCACAAAAAGAAATCAAGTGAGGTCAAATCAGGAGAACGTGGAGGCCACGCCACATGCTCTCCTCAACCTATCCATCTGTTGGGAAAAGTGTTATTTAAAAATTCCCTGACTTCCGCCGAAAAATGAGCAGGTGCACCATCGTGCTGCAGCCACATTTGAGGTGGAACACCTTCCAAAAGTTCAGGCAGGACATGGCGCAAGAAATTTAAATAAATTGCTCCTGTTGCCCTTGGGGTAGCAGATATGGTCCAATGAGTCTATCGCCAACAATCCCGGTCCAAATGTTCACTGAAAATCTTTGCTGGTATCCTTTTTGAACCACATCATGGGGATTTTCATCGTCCCAAATGTGCCTGTTTCTACTGTTGAATATTCCTTCTTTCGTCAAAGAACAGAACGTTTACTTGGAATTTCGGGATCCTCATTACACCGCCGCAGAAATTCCTGGCAAAATTCTACCCTTCTGGGAAAATCTGCTTGAACCATGGCTTGTACTTTCTGTGGATGGTAAGGGTGTAGCTGGTGCTCATGTAGTACCTCCCATACTGAAACATGGTTCACTCCCATTTCATGAGCGATGGCTCTTGAACTAGTAGAAGAATTTTCAGCCACTCTCTCCAAAACTTCTTCCTTAAAATCCACCGTTCGCCTTGTTCTGGTAGCTCCGCAGTTGCGTCTGTTGACAACGAATGTACCTTCCGCCCGCAGCCGACGTGAAACTACACTAAAGGCCTTGTGGGATGGATGAATCCTATTCGGAAAATGTTCTTGGTACAGGCGAGCAGCTTCGCGTGCGTCACCTCAAGCAGCTCTATACATGAACATCATGTCATGCTGTTCGGCAAAGTATAATTCGCCATAACACAAAAATACGAAACACAGAACGAAAATAACGAAGAAAATAATTATCAAAAAATCACAGAACGAAAAAAACGAATTATAAAAGGCACATAAAGAAACGAATGCAAGAAAAGTCAGAAAATATCACAAAAATATCGAATTGTGTCAAAATTGACGTTATTTGAATGCATGTATGTTTAGATAGTTTTTTTAGCAAAATTCCGTGTGACCTGTGCAAAATAATTGAAAATGCAGTTTGGATTGCTTATTGTCAGGTACTTCTTAAAGAATCTTTGAGAAGCTCTATCCCTGAAAGGAAACACTTTTGACCACGCATTTATTAACAAAAGTTGTTTGCTTTGTTGTGTTTTGCAAGCCCTAAAAGTTTGTCCAACAAATCATTAACACTCTGTATATTCTTGTTTGACTTTTTAGCCTCATGTATGTAGTCGTCTATATTTTATTGTTTAAGCATCCTGCAACGTGTGTTGCTTTCATTGCTTGCTTTTGAGCCTCGAATGTTATGTCCCTACTGCCTATTATTTCAAAACCTAAATATTTAAATTGGCTAACCTGTTCTATTACTGTTCCTTCTATTTCCAGCTTGCACCGTCTTGGGTTCTTTGATATTACCAATGTTTTTGTTTTGGCTGTTGAAATCTAATAAGGTACAAATGCAAATGAAAAACATACAATTTTAAAATTAACTCACATAAAAGTTCCCAGGAATTGGAACCCGTAAAGGGTTCCCCCGAAGGGAAAAAGTCGTCATGAAGCAGACTGGATGCATTAAATGCTGGTTACTGAATACTTGAATGTCATTAATTGCCTCATTTAGACACTTGGAGCCTTAATGAGTCTAACCTTGCTTCGGCATTAGCAAGGCATACTATTTTTATAAACCATTAAGAACTTTACGATTTACTCTTTATGTTTACGGTCTTGCCAATGGCAATTCACGTGCAGCTAGACGTCTTTATGAAGAACGATCCCCCACGAAGTATAGATGGATGAGTAAATGGACGAGTAAATGTAATGCCAAGGGTTTGGCGTAAGCTGAGAGGGCGTACTGGCTAAAGGCCCAACGGTCCCCACTACCCTCCGAAACATAGTAATAAGCCAAACCTGGAGTGAACGGGACCAAGCCATGGGCCTCATTGGCCCGCAGTGCTGTTGTATATATATTACTAACCCTACTGTTGCAACAAACCATTGGTTGTTATAGGCCTTTAATGTAAGCGTTGGCTCGGCATTGCATTAGCTTGGCACCCGTTATTTACAACACTTGTTTATTGCCTTCGGGCAGATCGCGAATAAAGTAAGACAAATTAAAACAAAAAATAAAAAGATAGGTATGCGATCGAATTGGGTGGAAAATTTAGAGAATCTGGACCCGTAGCCAATATAAAGCTTCGGTAGTCCAGAGTATTAAACGGAGCCGCAGAAATTAAAGATTTGAGTAAAGTAGCTTTGAATCCAACGTTAACTTTCCTCTGCTACTGGCATTAACATGTTAACAATTTTTGATTCGATACCTTAAGGGTTAAATGAAGACGATTTCGATAGAAGACTTAAATTTTGCAAAATTATGACTAAATTAATAAACAATTTTGGAATGGTTACGTTAATGAATATAAATGCCGGTATTGGTACAACGAAAATTTCCATATCTTTGCAGAGGGACATATCCGTGGCCTTAAAATATTACCGTATGGGCAGTATTATTGAGAAATAAAATTGTTCTATATACTTCGTATAGCGAGGAAGGTAAAAGTTCAGGAATACGCGTCTTGCCTTAAATATTGCGAATTGGCCCGCCAGCAACAGAGATTGCACAGGTCTGGCGCAAATAAATCAATGTTGTTTACAAACACGAAATTCCTATTAAATATTTATCAATGAGTTGAAAAGTTCACGAAATTACTCGTTAAATTCTTACGACGTAATTATTGGTGCAATGAAATTTTCATCAGATAATCAAGTAAATTCAATTATTGGTTCAATGAAACTTTTATCAGACAATCAAGGAAATCCATTTAAGTAAAAGAGTCTTGCGTAATTTAAATACTGTTCGTTCTAAAAAAATAGCATGAAATAAAACAAAAAAGTTGTCTGATTGACTCTAGCTCTTAGCTGAGGCTTTCGCACCTGACAACTGAAATCCTAGACAAAGTAAACAATTTGTTCGCTTCCATTTCAGTCACTGTCACCTCCGGAATAACATTAGAAAACCTTGACATTCTTACTAAAATGGTAGCATAATGTCTTGGGTTTCATTAAACAAAATAAAAGTAATGAAGTCGAGTACTGAAAGCTAATTATTTAGTTATTTAGATTAATGAATTCCATACAAACCAACAAATGTCGATTGTCACATCTGCACGTGCTAAATATTTGCTGCTAGTTCAATACATTTAAAATTTATCTCTTTTTTTTGGTTGACCATAATTATTACAACTGCACTTCAAACAGAACTACAAATTTTATAGGCATTCAATTAGTGCAGTTAGAAAATTGTTTGTAATAGTTTTTAAAACAAATTTCTTTAGGAATAGGGAATTTTGTATAATTAATTACTAAAATTATTAAACAAATTGCATATAGTAATGGTTATAATACTAAACTTATTAATACATTAATTAAAGAAAAAGATTATAAATTCAAATACTCAAACTTCATCCGATACAATTAAACATACTTCGATCCCATATTTTTGGGACAAATCAGAAAATGTTCAGACTATTCAAAGTTTATTAAAAAAATGTCTTTATTCAAAATAAACGTGTTATTGACAAATTACAAATTGTTTCTTTTTTTTATATTATATTCAAAAACAACAGATTAACCCGACTTGATTATATTAAATAATTACATCTACAACAAGTATATTAAAAAACAAGTTTCATAAGACATGATTTTAGAGCACGCGTCCAAGTTAGAAAACGAGCCGCTTGCGGCGAGTTTTCTAATGGACAAGTGCGCTTAAATGTCTTATGAAACGTGTATTTTATACTATTTTTTCTATTTTGGTCCAAAAATGTTAAAAATTACCTTATTTTAGATTTTAATTTAAAAATATAATCGATTAGGAAAATTTTTTGTATTTTGTTTTGGTTTTGTGGCTGTTGGTGACATTTAAAACAATTTCAAACAATTCAAACTACTGTCAAATTAAAATTGAGACAAACTGTGTTTCAAAGTGATTTAATTTTTAAAATACCTAAGATTTGAAGATAAGATGGAAGAATAATTATCTTGCACTCCACCAGAGCTACGCAAAGTAGCGGAAAATACGCTAAATAATCTTAATTTTTAGAACATACAATTTCAAGGTTATGTTTATAACGTGTGAAGGTTTTGTTGTCACATGGTTGTCACCAACCTAACAAAATAAAATTTTGAATTCTTTTAGGAGTTGCTTTATGAAATCCAAATGAGTTTCATAAAGTAGTCAGTAAAGAACCAAAATAGAAAAAACTATTTTAAACACTTTGTTTAATGCAAAATCAAAACCAAATGATTTGCCAAAGTCAGGTATTTACAAATTAAATTGTTCGCATTGTAATTCGGTTTATATAGGCCAGACAATTAGAAATTCTGACACTAGGTATAAAGAACACGTACCTTGTTACAAATACAAACAGAAACATAAACTTAATTACGTTAAAAACTTACTAGAGCACAATCATTTAATGACATCTAATAACACTATACAATGTTTACACTTTTGTAATAATAAACGTAAATTAAATATACTAGAAGCTTTTTAAATCACAAAAATTGAAAATTGTACCGTTAATGAAGGAGCAAATTGATCTCCTAAATTCACCTCTATTGGACATTTTAGAATAAGAAATCAAGTCATCTGCAGGGATTACCTCCGGTTTCAAGTCACCAAGTTTTATTGTTGCAATAACAGTAATTGTTTACTTATTAATATAACTTTTGATAATGCCATATAAACATGTCGAAATACGTATAAGATAAAAATAAAGAAATTTAGTTGAAGTAATAAAGTATTTTATTTATACTCAATAAATATGCACTTCAACGAAGTAAAGCTAGAACTCATAAATAAAATTAGAACAATACTTTATTTAAATTAAATTAAAAATAAATAAATAATAAATATTTTAATGTTGATTTTTCACGTTCTGTTAGTTGTTATTATTACAATGCATTGCATGTCGTGTCAAACATTTTTGTGACATTTGGTGGAGGTGGCGGATTACACTTTACACTATTTTCTTTATTTTCATTCGCACGCGTAATTTAAAATTTATGCCGAACATTTCTAAGCAAAATTATTCTTAACATAAGCGTATTCGGCACTCAATAAATATGAAATTATGCAAGAGTTGAATTAAATTAGAATCTATAATTTTTATAATCTTAATTTCGAAACCTAACGGAACTATAAAATAAATTAATTGACAGAAATTGGTGTTTTCGAAATGTCAAGTCTCACCAAAGACTTATTTTGGTCTCAAACGCTGTCTGACCCAGTTTCCAAGTTGTTATTCGGCTTTGTGAAGCACGTTGTCCGTGATTGTCGCAGTCAGTGTCATTTGTGTTCGTGAAAAAAATTCATATGAGAATCTAAGAAACGTGACCCATCGTTGACAAACAAAATCCTACCTTCTTTGAATACTTTTCTTTAGCTTGTTGTATAAAAGCTTCAGATCAAACAATTTTCTGTTTCTTAGAAGGCAACAATGTAATACGAATTTTATTGGCCATTTTTTACCTACCTCACTATACCAAGTATAGCTGTAGAGGAAGGTATTGTGATCGTCATGTAGGATTTGGAGCAAATGCGTTCACTAGGCGAAGGTTTTTTTGCTTTGGGCTTACTGGCCGATATACGAGTTGTTCCTAAAATAACGGTACTTTTATGACAAACATTTTCCTCCTAAACATTTTGAATAACAAGCAAGTTTTGGAGTCTTGAGACCGATAAAGCAAACGCTGCAGAGGTGTCTGGGGGAGTACACTGTACAGTCTGTCTGTGTGTCTGTCTGAGTGTCTGACTGTGTGTCTGTAGACACTTTACAGTCCAGACGCCTTTACGCAGAATAATTCAAATATGGCTCAAAGACTGATAATTCCACTGGGATAAAACTGCAAGAAAATAAGGTTGGTACGTCAAGAAAAAAAGAAGGGAGAGGACGAATGCTGTATGTCAAAATAGACGTGCTCGAAAAAAAAACCTTAAACCTTAAATTCCTATTCTACGCATGGCGAATAGCCGATCTACGCAAACGCTATCTCTCTATCAACCCATATTGCCACCACCAGCTTTTGCTTTTATTTCAAAAATTTACTAATTATGTCTTTAAAATCGGTATAAGCATGCTTTAATTATTTATATGTTTTATAGAAATACAACAGCAAAAAAAGTTTTAACTTCATTATTAAGAACAAGCATGCAGTTGGGTGTAAAACTGTTTAACACGCCAAATTTTCTTTCTTATTTGCATGATTTCTATGTATTTTTATTTACTATTTTAATGCTTTTTACCTTGCTCGCAATACGAATTATAACTATAAAGGAACGTATTGTAATCGTCATGTAGTATTTGGAGCAAATGCGTTCATTCAGCGAAGTTATTTTCGCTTTGGGCTTATTGGCCGATATACGAGTTATGCCTAAAAGAAAGGCACTTTTATGGCAAACATTTTTAACTAAACCGTTTGGCTAATAAGCAGGTTTTAGAACCTTGGGAAACCGATAAAGCGGACGCTGCAGCGGTGTCTGTATGTATGTCTGTCTGTATACATTTTACAGTCCAGAAGCCTTAAAACAGAAACCCAAATGTAGCTCAAAGATTAGTAATTCCACTGGGATAAAATCGCAACAAAATGAGGTTGGTCCGCCAAAACAAAGAAGGAAGGGAAGGGTGGTGTACGTCAGTATAGACGCACTCGAACAACAACCGTAGATTCGTATTCTACGCATGTCTAATAGCCGACCTGCGCAAACGCACCCTCCACTGCCCCCTTTTCGAATTTTATTTGTTCATAAATTTAAGAATTTGTGCTCCAAAATCGGTATGAGCATGTTGAATGACAATGGGAACAATCTTAACAATAAACATTGGTTTCAACTAGAAAAAACAGGCAACTGCTTCAAAAAAGGAGAGGGGGGGGCGAAGAGTGCTCTACTTTACTATAATAGACGCTCTTAAATAGCAACTGTAGACTCGTGTTCTACACATGTCTAATAGACGACCTGCGCAGCCGCGATATGCCTACCACTCCTCAGTTCGTCTCCAACGATTTTTCGGTATTTCAAAATGTACGAATTTTGGCTTCAAAATCGATATAAACATGTTGAATGACAATAGTGTTCCTATTGAGAAGCAACCTCTAAAAGGTTTCATTCTGGGTGCTTCCCCGAACCGCAATTTTTAAAATTTTCTAAAATATTTAGAATTATAAGAAGTAAAAAATTATAAAAATTAAAATTTTTTAATAAATTGTTTTCAAAATTTTCCAAAATTTTTAAGAATATTTATAATTATTTGAAAAATAATTTTTAATTTTCAATATTTTTTAATATTATACACAATTTATAAAATAAAATTTCAAAATTATTTAATATTTACAAATATATTTAACATTTTTAAAAAATTGAATTTTCTATGAACTTTTAAAGATTTTCCCAATTTTCAAAATTTTTGTAAATTTCCAAACGTTTGTCAAAATTAGAAAAAAATGTAATTATTTTTAAAACTACAGAAATTTTCATACTTCTACAAAAATTTCAATTTTAGTTAATATATTGTACACATTTTTCAAAATTCCTAAAAAATTTTCAAAATTTTTATATTATTCAAAAATGTTTAAGGTTTCAAAACTTTTAAATATTTACATGGCGGTTGCCCGACAGCTTTTTATTTATTATAGATACAAAAAAATACTAAAAGATTTCAAGCCAAAAAAGCAAATATCGTTGACCTTCAACTTCCTGTTTACGACGAATATTTCTTTACATAAAAAGCATTAAATTTATCTCATTGCGTAGGAGCTTAATGCTCTGTCTTTTGTCTGGTAACGATACCAAACAACATTACTAAGATCAGAAGAATGCTCTTCTTTATAATATATTTTGCTTTTAATTACAACTTGTTTGATTTTATTCTTGAGTAATTCTGAAGCATTGTTAAAAGAAAGCCTTGTATGTTAATTTTCCATTTAAACATTTTTATTCGCAAAAATGCGTGTTTATTCACATGATGCGCTATTTAAAGGAACCGTAATAAAATGGCAAAAAGAAATTGCTTTTCTGAGTTACTTCCGGTATTTTTAAAATCTTCCAAGGGTAAGATTCTGAAATATTAGAAAAGCGTTTGCGGAAGAGCTCCAAAACACTATTCCTGGGAGTTCAAACCGTTTTTCCTTGTTCCCTTCTATTATTTTCTGAAATATATTTTTCTTGTCAAAATATTTGCCTCTTCTCGTTATAAATTCTATATTCCTGCTTAATTTATTTCAGAGAATATCATATCATGATTAGCACGCTACGCTTATTATATGTAGTTAAATAGTTGCCAGTAGTTATACTCGTATAACTAACTGCAATACGTATATTAGGAAGTCTAGTAACCTATTATACGAAAATTACAGAGCGACTTGCGAAGTTATAATGAAAATTGATAATGGAGGATTTAAATTTTAAACGGAACATATTAGACATATAAAGCGGCATACTTTTGTTAAACTTCAATGAAATTAAGGGAAATACATATTTTGGACATACAGGAACTTAAAAACGTGTTTTTTTTTAAATGTGGGTATGTGGGTGGGTGTGTGGCGTATCATAACTATCGAACGGATGGTCGGAATTTCATGAGTTTATGAATCTGGGGGTTTATCCAAAATTCACCGACAAAATAAACTTTAAAAAAATCCGAAACCGGAAGGTTTTTTTTAGTAGCATTTTTTTCCTTAACCATATTTTATAAGTTTTAAAACGAAATTTGATAGAAGACTTTAGGGAGAAATCTAACGTTTATTTCCTAACAATCTAGCTTTAAAATAGCGGCCGCTGCAAATTTTTGAAGATTTTGACTTTAGAGCCTTATTACTCAAAAACAGGTTGACAGATCGAGTTACAATAATGTATTGTAATAGCCCTATAGAGACGCAATGTTAATGTGCAAAACAAATTTCGAAAAGTCAAAAGCTATGAAGTGAAAAAAATTTCCAAAATTTCAGAAATTAAAAATAAAATATAACTCAAAAAGTGGATACACAATTTTTTTAAATTTGCAACATCATAGAGGTGAAAATGAGCTACAATGTGGTTTGTGCCCCAGCTTGTAAATTTCTCTCTGACGCCTTCTACGAGTTCTTGAAAATTTGAGTTTTAAAACTTGATAATAAAAATGCCTTAAAGGTGCACGATGTTACAAGCTACTAGAACTTTTGGAACCACTAAAACTGTAAAATGAAAAAAAAAAATTCGACATAATGTCGAAATTTCCGACTTGAATCTCGAAATTGTTTAGGTTAATCTCAGAATTTCTGAATTATATTGGAATTTCTGATTTCATTCTCGTTTTCTTAGACATTTTAATGCCGGAATATCTAACTTTAAAATCGAAATATTTGACTTTAAAGTTCCTAGAAGTAACAAGTTTCGAATAAAATTTCTTGAAATTTCTGACTTAATTCTAGAAACGTCGGTAATTCTGTCGTTCCTAAATGTAAAAATTTCCTACTTAAAAATCAAAATTTCCAAATTAAATTTGCTCTTGTCTAAATTTTCTGACTTCATTTCTAAATCGGTATTATCAACTTAAAAAGAAAAGTCGGAATTCCAGTAATCATTACCAAAATAATCTGTGTATTTCCGACTTGAATTTCGGAATTTTTTACCTTAATCCCGGAGCTTTCGTCTTATATCAAACTTTCTGACTTCCCTCTCGTATTTCTTGACAATAATGTCGGCATATGTAATTTTAAAATTGTTATATCTGACTTTAAAATCGGAGGTCTAAAGGCAACAATTGCTGAACTATATTTCGGAATTTACAACTTTCTCTTAGTATTTCTGACTTTACTTCTGAAATCTTTGGAAGTTAACGTCAAAAATTCTGTAATTCCTGGATGTAAAAATTTCCTACTTTAGTATGAGAATTTCCAGCTTAATTTTTCATTGGTCTAAATTTTCTGACTTAATTTCTAAAACTTAAAAAGCCGTATTTTTTAAATATAAACGTTTAAAAAATTATCTGGGACATTTGCGAGCTGAATCTCGAAATTTTTTACCTTCATTCCGGAATCTCTCTCTTTTATCAAACTTTCTGACTTCATTCTCGTATTTTTCGACATAAATGTATAGCTAACTTTAAAGTCGGAATATGTGACTGTACAGTCGGAGTCCTTAAAAGTAAAAATTGTTGAATAAAATTTCGGAATTTTCGAAATTTTCTTGAAATTTCTGATATAATTCTCGAATTTGTCGAAGCTGCAAATTTTGTTGTGATTAAATGTAACAATTTCCTACTTTAATATCAGAATTTTCAACTTAAATTTGCCCTTGTCTAAATTTTCTGACTTCATTTCTAAATTGGTATTATCAACTTAAAAAGAAAAGTCGTATTTCCAGTAATCATTACCAAAATAATCTGAGTATTTCCGACTTGAATTTCGGAATTTTTACCTTAATCTCGGAGCTTTCGTCTTATATCAAACTTTCTGACTTTACTCTCGTATTTTTTGAGAATAATGTCGCATATGTAATTTTAAAATCGTTATATCTGACTTTAAAATTGGAGGTCTAAAAACAACAATTTCTGAACTATATTTCGGAATTTACAACTTTCTCTTAGTATTTCTGACTTTACTTCTGAAATCTTTGGAAGTTAACGTCAAAAATTCTGTAATTCCTGGATGTAAAAATTTCCTACTTTTGTATGAGAATTTCCAACTTAATTTTTCATTGCTCTAAATTTTCTGACTTAATTTCTAAAACTTAAAAAACCGTATTTTTTAAATATAAACATTAAAAAAATTATCTGGGTATTTGCGACTTGAATCTCGAAATTTTTTACCTTAATTCCGGAATCTTTCTCTTTTATCAAACTTTCTGACTTCATTCTTGTATTTTGCGACATAAATGTCGGTATAGCTAACTTTAAAGTCGGAATATCTGACTGTACAGTCGGAGTCCTTAGAAGTAATAATTGTTGAATAAAATTTCGGAATTTTCGAATTTTTCTTGAAATTTCTGATATAATTCTCGAATTTGTCGAGGCTGCAAATTTTGTTGTAATTAAATGTAACAATTTCCTACTTTAATATCAGAATTTTCTACTTAAATTTGCTCTTGTCTAAATTTTCTGACTTCATTTCTAAATCGGTATTATCAACTTAAAAAGAAAAGTCGTATTTCCAGTAATCATTACCAAAATAATCTGAGTATTTCCGACTTGAATTTCGGAATTTTTTACCTTAATCGCGGAGATTTCGTCTTATATCAAACTTTCTGACTTCGCTCTCGTATTTTTTGACAATAATGTCGGCATATGTAATTTTAAAATTGTTATATCTGACTTTAAAATCGGAGGTCTAAAGGCAACAATTGCTGAACTGTATTTCGGAATTTACAACTTTCTCTTAGTATTTCTGACTTACTTCTGGAATCTTTGGACGTTAACGTCAAAAATTCTGTAATTCCTGGATGTAAAAATTTCCTACTTTAGTATGAGAATTTCCAGCTTAATTTTTCATTGGTCTAAATTTTCTGACTTAATTTCTAAAACTTAAAAAGCCGTATTTTTTAAATATAAACGTTTAAAAAATTATCTGGGACATTTGCGACCTGAATCTCGAAATTTTTTACCTTCATTCCGGAATCACTCTCTTTTATCAAACTTTCTGACTTCATTCTCGTATTTTTCGACATAAATGTATAGCTAACTTTAAAGTCGGAATATCTGACTGTACAGTCGGAGTCCTTAAAAGTAAAAATTGTTGAATAAAATTTCGGAATTTTCGAAATTTTCTTGAAATTTCTGATATAATTCTCGAATTTGTCGAAGCTGCAAATTTTGTTGTGATTAAATGTAACAATTTCCTACTTTAATATCAAAATTTCCAAATTAAATTTGCTCTTGTCTAAATTTTCTGACTTCATTTTTAAATCGGTATTATCAATTAAAAAAGAAAAGTCGTATTTCCAGTAATCATTACCAAAATAATCTGAGTATTTCCGACTTGAATTTCGGAATTTTTTACCTTAATCCCGGAGCTTTCGTCTTATATCAAACTTTCTGAATTTACTCTCGTATTTTTTGACAATAATATCGGCATATGTAATTTTAAAATCGTTATATCTGACTTTAAAATCGGAGGTCTAAAAGCAACAATTTCTGAACTATATTTCGTAATTTACAACTTTCTCTTAGTATTTCTGACTTTACTTCTGAAATCTTTGGAAGTTACCGTCAAAAATTCTGTAATTTCTAGATGTATTTTTTTTACTTTAGTATGAAAAATTACAACTTAGTTTTTCTCTGGTCTAAATTTTCTGACTTCATTTCTCAATGGGTATATTCAACTTATAAAGCGGAATTTTTTAAACATAAACATTTAAAAATAATGTGGGTATTGCCGACTTAAATCTCAAAATCTTTTACCTTAATTCCGGTATTTCTCTCTTTTATCAAACTTCCTGACTCCATTCTCATATTTTGCGACATAGATGTCGGTATAGCTAGCTTTAAAGTCAGAATATCTGACTGTACAGTTCGAGCCCTTAGAAGTAAAAGTTGTTGAATAAAATCCGAATTTTCGAATATTTCTGGAAATTTCTGATATCATTCCCAAATTTTCTGATGTTAACCTATAAAATTCTGTTGCTCCTAAATGTAAAAATTTTTTTTTGCTTTCACAATTTTCTGCTTTAATTTACTATTCTACTGACGTTGCTCACTTCATTTCTAAATTCGGTATTTTCAAATTTAAGTCGTGAAAAATTCTGACTTTAATTTAAGAATTTCTGACTTTAATCTCGAAATTGTTTACCTTCTTCCCGAATTTCGGAATTTTTGACTTCATTCTAGTATTTTCCAACATTATAGTCAGAATATCTAACTTTAAAGCCGTAATACCTGACGACCAATTCGAAAATCTTAGAAGTACCAATAATTTAATAAAACCTCTGAATTTTCGACTTTTCTAAAAATATCTGACTTAATTCTCGAATTTTTCGAGTTGAAGGTTGCAAATTTTGTTGTGATTAAATGTAACAATTTCCTAATTCAGTGTCATAATTGTCGAATTTAATTATTTGACTTTAAAGTTGGATAATCCGGTATTAATGACAAAAAATACGAGAATGTAGTCAGAAATTCCGGGATTAAGGTACAAAATTTCGAGATTCAAGTCAGATATTTTGAGATTATATTCGGATGTCTACTTTTTTGAAAAGTTGGAAATGCCGGAAAATTCGATAACCCATTCAGCAATATTAAGCAAAAAGATGAAAGTTTCAGGAATAAAAAATAATTCCGACATATAGCCAACAATTTTGTGTTGAAGAAATACCTACTATAAAGTAAGAAATTGATGCGTTAATGTCGAAAAAGATTCTCGTATTTTCCGACAATAATGCGTGAGTAAATATTTTGAGATAAAGTTCAAAATTGTTTTCAATTTACTTCGATGTTTATTTGAATTAACCATTTAAATTTAAATGTCAAATGTTATTAGATAAACCCTCAGAAATAGAGTTTGGGATAAATCTAGATATCAAATTTTTCTGAAATATTCGAGTATCTAACTGGTCGGATAAATCTGGATAGCGCATTGTTTTAAAAAACATTGATTGGCGGGTTTTATCCGGATCGTAAATTCTAAAAGGATTCTAAATTATGAGGATGACAAAACATTTGTAATCCGAAATCCGGATTTCAAACCAAAACGAATTTAAAATAAAGAATTGAATTGAGCTTTAAACCTGCTGAAAGCTTAGCAGATTTGATTTGCCTATTCGGAATCATATCGGAAAATGCTATTTAATATTTGATTTAGAATCTTCTAGTAAAGAGTTTGCCAATAAAATTTCCTTTTTTCCTCGGTTTGCTCATTTTTAGATCCGATCGATAACAATATTCGTATATATACTGCTGTAAACTCTTACGCCAACTGGGATAATACAATTTTCTTTATTTTCTTCTACTTCCAATTCCGGAAGTTTATGAAACACGAACCGGAGTATTAGCCAGGCTTTTATTAGAGCTTATCGGCTGCTGAATGGCAAACTTAAATTACAAATTTAAGAAGTTTTAAATCAATGATCGTTTACATGAGTGTACATAATTAAAACTTTGGGATGAATCCGAAAAGGTTATAACTAAAGGTACCGTCTGTAAATAATTATTTTGTGGATTAGGTTACCCGTCTATATTGCTCTTAAGTGAAAACGGACCGGAAAAGCTTAATTTTAAAATAATAGGGCATTGAATAGCACTGAATAATTAAAAATAATTCGAATTGTAAGCAAATTTAAATTTAAATTGTTTTATTACAGCAACTTAACTTGAATATAAATTTGTGCTTACTATAGCACTTTTATGCAAAACATATTTAACCTAAACATTTTGACTAACAATCAGGTTTTAGAGCCTTGGGACACCGATAAAGCCGACGCTGCATAGGTGGCTGGGTGTTTGTCTGTCTGTATGTCCGTATGCAATTTCTACCGCAGAAAAACCAAATTGTGGATTAAAGATTGCTAATTGCAATAGGATGACACCGCAAGAAGATGAAGTTGGTCTGCCAAAAAAAGGGGGAGGGGAGGGGTGCTCTATGTTAAAATAATTTATTATTAATTATTGTTCTTTTAAAAATGTATGGATATCGGCTTCAAAATCGGTATGACTATGTTAAATGACAATAGGAACTACTTTCCATTAAAATAACCTCACTGATGGGTTTCCTCTTTGTCGTTTACCTGAACAGATTAATTAAGTGATTGCAAAAATACGGCCATCAGCCAAAGGTCTACTATAGGATGTAAACAACCGATTTGGTCTACTTTAATATAAATGCGCTCGAAAAAGAATTTTAGATTAATATACTACACATGTCGTATGGCCGATCTGCGCAAACGCGGTTTTCTTTACCCTCCTCTACTGCCCCCACCACAGTTTTTTGTTTTTTTTTACAAAATTACAAATTTCGGCTTCTAAATTGGTCCGAGCATGTTAAATGACAATAGGAACAACTTTCCATTGGGAAAACGCCACTGAGGGGTTTCTCTTTGTCGTTTACCTGAACAGATTAATTAAGTAATCGCCAAAAACGGCTATCTGCGCAAGCTCGATCTTCTTACCCTCAGTGCCCCCTCAGTGCCCACGAATTTTGGATTCAAAATTGGTATGAACATACTAAATGACAATAAGAACACTATTCCATTAAGAAAGCACGTCTGGGAGGTTTCCTTTTGGTGGTTTACCTGAACAGTTTAATTGGATAACCGCTAAAATAAGGACTATCACCTAAATTATAAAATAGATTTTAAATTGCAACGATTTAAAACTTATTAACATTTTCAAATGTTTTCTTTCAGTATTTTCAAAAATTATTTAAACTCTTCAAAATTTTGAACAATTTTTATTTCAAAGATTCTCAACATTTATATATTTTTAACCCAAATTTTTAAAAATTTCTATAATTTACAGCAATTTTCAATAGATATTTTAAAATGTTCAAAATTTTAAAATTTTAAAATGTTTTTAAATTATTCACTTTTAAAATCTTTCCCGCAATTTTTAAAATTTAATAAAATTTTGAAATTTGAAAATTTTTTTAAAATTTAAGTTTCTTCTTATTTAAAAATAAAACTTTTTTATAGGTCTATAAATTTTCAAACAAAAATTTTGTAAAACCCAAAATAAACATTTTTAAAAATTTTCAAACTTTAAACTATTCAAAATTTTCAATCTTTTCAAGAAAATTTTCAAAAATTTCTCATTTTAAAAACCGTTAGAACAGTGTAACCCAAATGTTTAGAAATCTTTAGTTTCCCGCAATTTTCAAAATTACTAGGGATGCAACGGATATTCGTCTCAAAATATTACAATTTATGTTTTAAATAATAATCCGCACTCAACCGCACCGACAAGTAAAATCAATAACCAAGCACAATCGGCTTTTCACAGGAAACTGACAAAAATTAATAAAACTGCTACCCTCAACCGCATCGGTATTATCTGTTATGAGCACGACGTATTGAGAATTGGGAAAAAAGAAGCCGACAATTTAAGATGTTTTCGTTGTTGAGTTAGAATCGTATGAAATGTGACATGAAAAAACGTCACTATATTTCTAATTCAAGCAGAATTACAAGGTGTGTTAGCAGTTAGCTGAGTAGGATAACCCTTAAAGCTAAAACTGTGTCTATAAAAACTGTTTTCGAGAATCTACCTAACAAAACAAAACACATGTTTGTCTTGTCATTGTGTAAGTCGAATTTCACGTCTTTTACTTAATATATTTATGGAAAACTTAGAATTAATAAATTTTGCTATATGAGACGGCATTAATTTTTGGATAACAAAATTAAATTTTTTTAAATAAAAGTAGCAATTTTTCCCCTTCTTTCGACGGTTTATTTTTAAAAACTAAATTTAATATTTTATTTTTAAAACTTGCGCTATATAACATTATTTTTCCCTTCACTCAAGCCGAACACTTAATAAGGTGATAAGTGTTGTTTTGACACTAACCGTTTAATATTTAAAAATTCAGAAGCTGAAAAACTATTTAGAAATATAACCCCTAACACCACAGTTTAGAAATTTGTCCCTTATTGATCTTAACCTTAACGTCTGCATTTATATAAAACCCTCTAGAACACATGCAGAGTTTCTACCTGAAAACCAACGAAATTTATTAGGTGTTAAGTGTTATTTTGACACTAATGATTGTAAAATTTCAAGTTTGAGTGTATAAAAACTGCAACCGCAAAGGGGCCGGTATCAGTCTGCTTATCGCCAAATGCAGGTACAAAGAAACGTTTAACTTTACGATCGTGTTATTAGCTAACCACTCGAGTTTTTGCGCTTTTTTGCCTGTGGTGCATACAAGTTATATTTTGGTGGAGTTCATGGTTTAGAATTACCCTTTTAGTTACAGAAACTTATAACTAATTTTAACAAAAAAAAATAGTGACTTGGACGCTATTTCGCTTGGCAAAAAAGTGACCTTTTAGTGACCTTGCTTAGGCCTACAAATTAATTGTACTGCATAATGTTCAGCATTATAATCGAACTAATAAACAAAAAAGTATAAATCGGTACATCTTTTTAAGAAAATAAATTGCATAAAAAACGTTTATTTACAAAAATTTTATTTAAGTTGCAAAGAAAATTTTATATAAAATGTATTACAAAAAAAATGTAAAAATGCGAACAAGAAATAAACAACATTTGTATAAAAATATAAAAATACAATATTCACACGAAAGAACACAAGTAATACTGGATATTATAAAATTTACTAGATTAAAATATATCTTTTATTAAAAAAAACTGAACAATAATTCAACTTAAAACAAATTTTCAGTAAGGAATCACGGACGTAATTATACGCAATTATAAAAAAATACAACTTTACTAAAAACCAAAGTATTAAATTTATTTAGTAATTAATTTTTGGGCAGTTTTAATTTGGGAGTCATAATTACAAAATCATCTAAACTGCTTTTCTTTTTTTTTTCGGAAGCTTGTTTTTTGTAGTTTCTCAACTACCTAGTTTTATCATTCTTTTGCTCCTTTTTTTTGTGTTTTTAAACTCTTAGACTCTAGCAATGCCATTGCAACAACCACATCGGCATGGGTGGTTTTTAATAATTTTTTTAGCATATACTAGTAAACTTCTTGTTACAGTATGGTCTACCTTTTTTGCTTTTATGTAATTCATTTAATCGGTTTTTAATTTCTAATACTTCTTGTTTCTGCGCTTCACTATTTTTTATGTTTTCGTTTCTTTCTTCGGTTTGTTCTTCTTATAGCCTTTTTTGCGTTATATCTCCGACATTGTTTACACCTTTTAAAATTTTTAATTGAGGATGGAAGGCTACAGCCATCTCAGCCACTTCTTAAACCCGCACTCCTGCTTTAAGAATACAAGTATGATATGTAATGTGCCATAAAATAAAACCAATAATAATTTTTCGACGTTTTTCAGAAAAAATAAAGCCATAAACTACAAAATAAAATCTGTTAGCCAAAACATGTAAGGACTATAAGTACTAACCTCTTCCCCACTCCCCCCTAAAAATTATTACCGACAAAAACATGTTTACAATATTTGAATCTACTATTCCAGATGAGCAATTGTACTCAAACATGAATTTTAGTCACTTAACCCCCTGTTACCATTAATTTCCAAGTATCAAAAATTCGTAGAGGACTTCACAGTAAAATTAGAGCCTTGGCCCTTTGACCCTTGAATTTTCTAAAAGAATTTTTCGATATCGTCGTCTTAAAACCTAAATTTTACTTCATTTAAGCTGAAACAACTTCGAAAGTAAAAGCTATGCCGGATAATCCGGTATCCGGCTATCCGGCTGAGCAACCGAATACCGAATATCCGTTACCCGGCATTTTGAAAACGTACTGCTCGCTGCATCCCTAAAAATTACTAAAAACTTTTTTAAATTTTAATACTTTTCAACCGGTCTAAAAACGTTCAAAATTTTCAAAAATTTTCCTGAATTCCAAAAACCTTCAAAATTTCAAAATTTGTGAAAGTTTTAAAAATTTGCCAATAATTTCTAATAAAAATTTCATATTTATCAAAATTTTCCAAAAATTTTTAATAAAAGATAATTTTTTAAATTTTTAATAAACATCCAGCGTAAAATATATTCACTTATAAATTTATAATACCAAGAGTAGTCAAAGTTATGTAGACTATTTTTGTGGTGGTATCACGAACGTCCATTGCGCAAGGAACATGAGTGATACCACCGCAAAAATAATCTACGTAACTTTGACTAAGAATGGTATTTGAGGGACTATTCAATGAACCAAAACATTCATTTTTTTCCATAAAAACTTTATTTGTTCGAAATAGTCACTTGAATACCCCCTGGAAGATATATTCACTTCCTATTTGTTTTTATTGGCCAAGAAACACCAAATTCTGGATTTTTACTGGTCAATTTTTGACAGATGACAGGTTAATTAAATAGTCAAAACTATTTCGAGAATTTTAAAAATATTGTAATTTTTCATAAAATTGTCAAAACTTTCTAAATATATTAAAAATTTACAAAAGCTTCCATGAATGCGAGGAAGGTCAAGTGGCGGTTGCCCGAACTGCTTTTTTGCGTACATGTGCAATTAGCGGCAATTTTAGTTAACAAAACGTCCCGATCTTAAAATTTTTCTTATTGCAAAACTTGCTTAACTCAAATACTCTTTGTACTTTTAACTTTTATAAAACTTTTATCAAACATAGCTTGTGGTTGGTTTACAAGAGACTATTATTGTATTTTTCTCATTTTTATCACCTGCATGCTTTTATCCTTTTATATTCACTTTATAATTCCAATTTTCAACACTAAACCGGAAACTAATAAAAGTTTTTATCCAGTAACCCAATTAAGTCTCGTCAAAATTTAGCCACGACTTTTTACAAAACTAAAACTTCATCACTCGCACAATGCAGACATAACGAAACTAGCGCTAACACGGTCGCTTGTACAAACTGTTAACACTTTCGTACATCTGTAAATTTTATTGCTTTGTATTTACAAAGTCTTTTATTGCCTAAAAATATTTTTTAATTACGTTGAAGATTCTATCATAAAACTATTTGTCAGTCGTAATAAACAAATCCAATGTCATTCCTCTCATAAAAGTGTAAACTAATATTAAACAAGAACTCTGCGTAATATCTAAGTACAAACAAGTACTTGTTGCTTCGTGATCGCTTCCGGATGTTTAGGCGTCGCGACGCACACTAAACTTTGATACGGCGGCGCGTTCTTGAAAGAAAAGTTTGCTCCAGACTGCGCAAATGCAGTTCATTGTTAGTGGTAGCCTGAAATGCAGTTTGAAGAATATTATTATAACAATTACAAAACCTATAATAAATTCGATGTAATACTCGGTGCAGTTATAAAAGAGAAAAAAAAACATTTTTTAACTTCCTCGCTATATGAAGTTCATCTATAGAGAAAGTATTGTGATCGTCAGGTTGGATTTGAATAAAATGCTCTTAGCGAATTATTTTTTGCTTTAAATTTACTGGCCAATATACGAGTTATGCCTAAAATAAAGGTACAAAGCCATCATAAATGCTCGAAGACCACGTGATTAGTAACTTTTGTAGATTTAGTGAATTTTACTTTATTATGTTGCTTGTAAGCAGCGGTTTGACGTTTCTAAACATTGGCGTTCGTAGTTTATTGTTGATTAGTTGCCTTTATTCTTCGCGTTTTTGTTGACGGTTTTGTGTACGCCAGTGTCGCTGCCACATTTAGTTTTCCAAACCAGTGGTGCCAATCTGTTAAATGGGTTGCCTATATTACAGTATTCACGTGGTCTTCGAGCATTTATGATGGCTCGTTACTTTTATGCCAAACATTTTTAAGCGGACTCTGTAGAGGCGTCTGTGTGTCTGTCTGGGTGTCTTTCTGTGCGTTTGTATACACTTTACAGTCCAGGCGACTTAACGCAGAATACCTAATTTTGGCTCAAAAAATGGTAATTGCAGTACACCGTCAGAAAATGAGGTTGGTCCGCCAAAAAGGGGTCTAAAGGAAGGAGTGCTCGATTTTAAAATACAAGTTCTCGAAAAAAACCATAAATTCGTATTCTACGCATGTTGAAAAACCGATCTGCTCAAACGCAACCTCCCTATCACTCCTCCCCTCAATTGCCACCTGCGATTTTTTGTTTTTTTTTTAAATACGAATTTCGGATTCCAAATCGGTATGAGCATATTAAATGACTTTCCACTGGGAAAACACCACTGAAAGGTTGCCTTTTGGTCGTTTACCTAAACAGTTTAATTAAGTGATTGCAGAAATACGGCTATTCACCAAAGGTCTGCAGGACATAAAAAAATCAATTTTAATATATTAAGGGATGAACATTGATTGCAACTAAAAAACTCAAAATAACGTAAAATCCGGCGACTGCAATTAAAATAGGACGGGGCAGAGGGGGGTGCTCTACTTTAATATAGACGCGCTCGGAAAAAGCTTTTAGATTATTATTCTCCACATGTCACATAGCCGATCTACGCAAACGCGAATTCAAAACCGATATCAGGGCCGGCGGGTGGTCTAGTGGTTAAAGTCCCAGGCTTTGAAACTAGACTCCCAATGGCAGTTGGTTCGAGTCCACTGCTCGTCGGTAATTTTTCTGAATAAGTTAAATCCGACAGGTCCATGGATGGTGTATGTTGGGTTGCATGTCTTCAGGGGAGGGGCATGTTAGACCGGTGAAGAGCACTTAGTGTGCTGAGCCCGGGTAAGGGGGTGGAATGGGAATTATGGGGTCGTGCTCACGCACGGCTTCATGATTCTTTAAAAAAGAAACAAAAAAAAACGATATCAGCATGTTAAATGACAACAGAAACAACTTTCCATTGGAAAAACACAACGGGAAAGTTTTCTTTTGGTCGTTTACCTGAACAGATTAATTGAGTAATCGCCGAAATAACGGCTATCGCCAAATTATGAAATCGATTTTGTAATTTTAAGGGATAAACATTAGTTGCACCTAAAAAACACAAAATATCATAAAACCATTTGGCTGATTTACAAAATGGGGGGGGGGGTCTCACTTCAAAATAAATGCGCTTGGAAATGAACGTCGAATAGTCGATCTGCGTAAGCTCGCGCTCTTCAACTGTTTAATTTATATTTTATCATAATAATCTTGAAAATAGTTACTCTGCACTTTAATGGTGAATTATTGAAATCAAATTCAAAGTTTGTTACGACTATCGTAAAATAGCAGACATTTATCCAGAAGGTGGTGATTTACCATGTAATGCTGAAAATTTTCAACTTTAAAACCGACAAAACATCACCGCAAACTATTGGTGATTTGTAAGGGATAAACTACATATTTTACAGTGTTAGAAACTAATTTTGCATATACAATAGTTGTAAAAGAATAAAAACAACCTACTGGTTGTGTAAACGCACGATCATTTAATTTGTCCCATAGTGTACAAACCATTACAAATTAGACTTTTCAGACTAGTGGTGGACGAGTTTTCTAACTAGATAGCTCGTACACCAAAGGTTGGTGGTTCGAATCCACGCAGAGTCATAGTAAGATTTTTCTAAATTGAAGAATCAGCCGCTTCCATTATGGATGTTTGTAAAATTTCCGGGTGCATGAGTTTTTGGTGTATACGCATATGACAGAACTTGCATTTAACAGAACGGTATTTAAACAGAATTCAAAGTCATCCGAAACGAGTTCGTATTCGGGAAACGATTGCGCGTGTTCAACGAACAGAATATGTAAGATATAGAATTGCAATAAACCATTTAAATTCGGATAACTTTGACTTGCATCAGTATAACCAACATCAGGGAAAATAGTTCAACTGTATGAATCATAGAAGTAGCGTCGAAATATTACGAAACTTTTAATGGCGTAGCTTTAAGTTGCGTGTTGCTGTTGTATAAGCAACACACTATACAGTATAATAGCTGCTCGAATAAATATATTTTGAAATTTATGTTAGGTATATTATTATTACTATCAGATGTAATTGGGTGTATTGGATGTAATGGGTGGGTGTGTTACGCTCCATATCTCCGGAACGGCTGGACCGATTTTGATGTGCTTTGGAATGAGGGGGTATACCAAAAATTCACCGACAAAATAAGCTTTTAAAAAAAATCGAAACCGGAAGCGGATGTTAGACATGTTTTTTTGGTAGCATTCTTTCAGAAACTGAATTTTAAAAATTTTAATAGTGGAGATTAAAGAAGGCCTTAGGACAAATCAAACGATTTTTTACCGAACTTTCTAGCTTTAAAATGGCGGCCGCTACGAATTTTTGAACATTTCGACTTTAACGCCCATTTACTCAAAAACCAGTTGTTTGATTGGGATCAACTACATCTTGTTTGGTAGCCCCTTAAGGGTACTATACCATGAAATATAATTAATTTTGAAAATATAAAAACGATCGCAATGACATCACTCCAAAATTTTGGAATTTTTCAAAAAAATATTTCTCAAAAACTGCCCACACGTTTTTGTTTAAACATTTTAAGCTGATAGAGCTGCGAATCTTCTACAATCTGTTTGTTTGCGCATTGCTATAATTTCACTGTGACGCCTTCTATGAATTTTTGAATATTGAAAATTAGTACCCTTTTATTTCATTTTTCATATATCATTGATAGCAAAATCGGAATATCATAATATTTTTTTTGATACTTTAATATTTAGGGGGGCTACTGTTCCCCCTCCCCCCCAAAATTTTCACTACAAAATTTAAAAAATTGATTTCTTCTTTTGTTTGCTCTAGGAGAATCTTTTTACAAAAAATCGAATTTTTTGCCCCTTAATAATCTTTTTGTCGTTAGAAGAATTTCACATACTTTCTACAGCAGTTGTGTTCTTGTACTAGTCGTTTAATGTTCAGTGTAGGCTAACTTTTTTATTTTAATAGATAGACTCGCAAAACCAAGAGCAAAGTTGTAGGGCAAATTCTTCTTGATTGTATTTAAGAAAGAAACTTGAGTTTCCAATTTTAATATGGCGGCCACGGTAAAAAATAACTTTTTTTAAATGGAAACGTGGCATTTTGGCTTTAAAATCAGAAAGGTTTTGAAATTCTAAATGCAAATTAATAAGGGTAATTTCTTGCTAAAAATAATACTTCTCGAGTTATTAATATATTTTCAAATATCAATTTCCGCGCTTCCGTTGATTCAGTCCGAATATTTTACCCAACCTTATGCTTGCAGCGCAGCGGTCGGTCTTTCTTCAACCGCTTCAAGATGTTACAACTTATAAGAACTATTTACTTTAACTAGTCGTGTCTAGGCAGGTGTATATCGAAAATGTTGGAAAATATAAAACAATGTATTTAAATGTATAGGAAAGTCCAGGCGAAGTGTGTCGCTCATTTATTTTTCACGGTACAACAGAATAACTACAGCATATGTTTAAAATATGCGTTTGCATCGGTATAACGCTATTATTTTATTGTTTCAGCTGAATTGATTTATTTGAATAGTGACTGCAACTTAGACAGCATACCAACAAGTGACTTGCAAAAGATCAATTCAGATAATTCCTATTTTCAACCAGTTATACATAAAAAAAAGTAGGGCCAATAACCGCACAACTGCAGGTACCAATACTACAACCTGCGAAATTGCAGCTGTTGAAAGTCGACGGACGGTCTTCTTATCAAGGTTGCAGCCTTGTACGACACCTGACCAGATAAGTAACCATTTACGAAATCACAAGATTAAAGCTTTTAATATTGAGAAACTAGAAATACAGTCAAAAGAAGTTGCGGCGTTTAAGGTTGTAATTCCTTCGTCCGAAGAAAAAAACATTTTTAATCCGCAAATTTGGCCTCAATATACAATAATACGGCCCTTTCGGTCCACGAGATTCTCAAGAAACTCTTCGTAATTCCACAGTATTATATACTCATTCGCAATCTATAATGCATAATTATGACAAGATTAACATACTTATTCATGAATATAATCCAAAGATTATATGTTTGACCGAGCATTGGCTCAATGCTGACTCTTGTAAGACATTTGCAATCAAAAATTATGTTGTAGCTGATATTTACACAAGGAGCATAATTACAAGTGGTGGTGCTGCAATCTTTGTCCGACATGATATCGAATTTGATAATATTAAAGACGTAAACAAGTTTTGCGTGGAACAAATATTTGAATGCAGCTGTTGTATTATAAAGATTGATAAAGAACCTATTATTATTATTATTACTGTATACAGGTCTCCAATTAACATATCTTCATATATAAGTGAATTTTTAATTAAATTTGAAGCCCTTCTGTCTCATTTATCTAAATATTTTTCTAATTACAAACTGCTTATCGCAGGTGATTTTAGTATAGATTTTTCAGTAGATAGTGCTGTTTGCTCTCTTATCAAAGATATCATGACCACCTATGGTATTGAATCAACTATAAAAGATTATACACGAATTACGGCTATGAGCTCTACAACGACTGATAACATCTTAACTTCCCTATGTAAAGAACGATACAAGTCTCGTGTTCTAGAATTTTCAGTTTCTGATCATCAACCGATTCTGTTCACTTTATTCAGTGATAATAATAATCGCCCTTGCGACGAATTTCTTCACAAAAGGATTTTCAGCCAACTGGATATTGCCGATTTTAAATTTCTTTTAAGCAAGATAGATTGGTGCAGAATGTTTAATAATAATAAGGCACCACAAGTCATGTTTGACGATTTTTTTTTCTAACTTTTATTATGCATTTAATGCAGCTTTTCCCAGGATTAGCGTTCGCGCTCAAGATAGAACTAACAAAACTAACTGCAAATGGATTAATCAAGAAATTATACGAGCTAAACAACATCTACAAGACCTACATAACAGAGTTCGTCAGTTAAAAACCAAATAATCCTTTAAAGAATTAAAAAATTTTAAAAATCAATTTCATAGATTAATTAATAATACAAAAAAAGCATATAACGACAATCTAATATTGTCCGCGGATAATAGAAGTAAAGCCGCATGGAACATTGTCAAGGATCAATCAGTTCAGCATAAGAAAAGTGGCGAATATCGAATAAACCAACCAAATGGTATTCAACTCACTACCCCGTCTGAAATAGCTGAGTTTTTTAACGTCTATTTTATTGCCGAAATTGATAACATTGTCGATATCAAAACACAAAATGTAAACCATCCAATGAACGAAGATGCAGTTGCAAACTCTATGTATCTCTTCCCTTCGTGCACAGATGATATTTGTGAGATTATCAAAAAGTTAGGCAACAGTAAGTGTGCTGGTTCGGATGATGTACCCTATTACTTACTGAAAGAATGTGCCAATCAAATATTAAGTCCTTTAACACACATAATTAATGTCTCGTTGCAGAATGGAAAGTTCCCTGATAATTTAAAATGTCTGCAGTATTGCCTATATATAAGAATAGAGGTAGCGTAAATGAACCCAATAACTTCAGACCTATAGCTATTCAATCCGTCTTTTCGAAAATGTTTGAGAAAATTTACATGAAAAGGTTGTTGGTTCATCCGCGACAGAATGGTTTTCGAAGTGGACGTAATACCAACACAGCGATATTTAGTTTTTTGGATAAAGTCTACAAAGCCCTGGACAATGAAGAATGCACATTCGGGATTTTTTACGACATGACAAAGGCCTTTGATTGCGTGAACCACTCCACCCTTTTACATAAGCTACATAACTATGGAATCAGAGGGATTCCTCTCAACTGGATTGAATCATATCTACATGGCCGTACTCAAGTTGTGAGAATTCCGACTACTAACTCTACATCAGCTAAATCTAAAGAAAAAATAATAAAGTATGGAGTACCACAAGGTTCTACCTTGGGGCCCGTCCTTTTTTTTACTGTATATTAATGATCTCCCAAAATGTGTCGGTAGTGACTGTGTTCTTACCCTATTTGCCGATGATTGTACCTGTTTTATATCCAAAAACAACCCAGGAAATGCAGTGAGTTTGTGTAACTCTGCTAATCATGAAATTAATAATTGGTGTGAAGTAAATAGCTTAACGTTAAATGAATCAAAGACCTCACTTATGTGCTTTAAAACAAAAAATAATCATATATTCGAAGATTCGACGCCATTAATCAGATGCGGATCTGTTAGCTTGAAGCTGATAAATAATGTTAAGTTTCTAGGACTTAATATTGAAAATAATTTAAGCTGGACACAGCATATTAACATTCTAAGAAAAAAACTTTCAAGTGTGTGTTGCCTTCTAGGAATATTACGCCTTCAGGTTTCTATTGATGTACTTAGAAATACGTATCATGGCTTTTTTCAAGCAAATATGTTTTACGGTCTTATGTTTTGGGGTTCTGCGCCACAGGCAAAAGAAATATTTTTAATTCAAAAACGTGTCATACGATTGTTAGCTAATGTTAAGTTTGATGCACATTGTAAACCGCTGTTTGAAAAATTTAAGATATTACCTCTACCCTGTTTATTTATATACTGTTCTTGTCTTTATGTAAAGCAAAATTCTAACCACTTTGTTAAATATCATGAAATTCACTCGCATGACACTAGAAATAGAAATAAGTTGCCAGTGCCTACGCAACGTATCCAATTATACAGTAACAGTGTCCTAGATGCATGTGTATTCGGCTGCATAATAAACTTCCGGACGAAATTAAATTAGAATATAATACCAACAAATTTAAAACTAAACTCAAAGATTTCTTGCTATCCAAATGTTATTACGATATTCATGAATACCTTTATAATTAATGTATCAAGGAATTTTATGACTAATTGTCTTTTATGTATGTGTATTCATTTGACTTTCTATGTACAAATCGATAGAGTAATAAATCTTATCTTATCTTATCTTAAATTCCTAACTTCTTTGGCCGCTGTTTGTTGACGTCAAAAATTGAGTCTTTCATGGGTGCCCCCACAACAATTCATTAAAATAACGAACTAAAAACTACTAAAATTTAAAAAAAAAGGAATAAAGTGATTTCTTCCACTATTCTGTTTAAATTTATTCTGTTAACTGCTACTTTACGTTCCCATGTCATCGGCTTCGGCTTCGGGTGTTCTGTTCGCTGGTGGTTCTGTTCTATGCATGGCCGTCGTCGGTTTGTTTGGTGGGGCATGTTAGACTTCTGTATAACGTTTCGTGTGCTCAGCCGCAATAAGCGGGGTAGGGAGAATCAACCACTCATCTTGGGGTCGGACCCAAGTGTAGCAACAATTTTACAGTAGGCTCGATAGTTAAATTGCGATTTCTAGGTGTAATCGTGGTGTAGAGCCTGAGTGGCTGTTCCAGGATAAGGAGGGGGATCATGGAGTTACAGAGGCTTTTAAAAACATAAAAAGATAACAGACCCTATATGCGATTAGAATTTTGTTTGTTTCCGACAGATTCTATACTTACGAAAGAACGTTATTTACGTAAATATAGAAATTGTTAAATATGTTAGATATTTTTGCTTGCTAAGTGTAAAGTTAAACCTTTCGATCTTATAAACAGATTTGTATAATCAGGAAGTTTTGCATGTTATTTATCGTAATTAGTACTGTTAAACTACTTAATGTTTAATATAGGTGGGCATCACTGGATGCACAACCTACACGCCTATCACCTAATCATGTCTGTTAAACAATCTACTGAATGTCAATGTATGACAGATTGTAGTGTCATTAAATAAATAAAAAAAAATAAAAAAAAAAAAAAAAAAGTGTAAAGTTGACAAAAAACTTTACTTTTTCTATTTACGTATTCGAATAATTTATACTAAGTTATAAATTAAATCCAGACCAAATGAAAACTTAGTTATTGACGTGATTTCACGTACGTAAAAAATTTAAAAAGTTTGGGAATTATTTCCTCCAAATGAAACTTTTGATTGTGCTGCTGCGCCTCAATAGGATAAATAACCAAGGAAATCAATTTAGTTGTTTTTTTCGCATGTTCTGTTTGAAACCTTGGTTGAAACCTACCTATAAATGTATATCATGCTTATCCATCTGCGAATCTTGCGTATTTCATAATTCATACAGATATGAAATAATAGCTGCTGCCGTTAATAACCTCAGTCAATGTTATTCAATGTAGCAACAAAAGCTATTTTGTTATCGGGTTAAATATGTAGACTATTATTTTTGTGTACATATTTCACATAATTTTTGTTAACTGTATAATAATAAGAACCGCAGAAGTTATTGCAAAATAGCAAGAACATGGCGACTTTTTCCAAAAAAAAATTTATTGTAAAGTTTTGTATAACATAATGACTTAGATGTTCTTAGCTATAAGTTCATAAAATATAGTTCTACCAGAAATCCATAAACTGAAGATTTCTTAGCAGTTTATAAAAAGAAAATAGTTAGAAACAATTTTTGTTAATTTCTTCCTCAAGCTTTTAATGTTTGAAGAGAATAAAATTATGTACCTACACATACCGGGTGGCCGCGAGAACAGGTAACAACCGGCCATTTTCTCAATTTTTAATTAATTTCAAATTTTGTTTGGGTAATATACACATAAAAATGCATATTAGGACATAAAACGGTGTTAATTTAGACTCCCGGTTTAACCGGAAGTGATGTGATAACAATTCTTTTATTTTTAATGGAACACCCTGTTAATTTTTACATATTTGAATAGACCTTTCAATTTCCTTTGCAACTATGTATAATACTTACTCAATAACTTTTAATTTTGGCCGCCAGAGGGCGTTTTTAAAAGAACCTTAAATGTCTAATATTGATACTCATAATTAATTTTTTTTGAAAGAAGATATTAAAAAAATTAAATATAACAAAATTCTTAATTTGTAAACGGTCATAACTTATTTTTTTTAAACACTAGTTGAGTTTTTATGCACTTTTTGAATTGCCATTTTATTTGTTTAATTTAATACCAATAACGACCTTATTGGTATTTTGTTTTCAAAGCCTACTTAGTTGCAAAAACGTAGCTATTTTTAATATCCGTTAATAATACAATAATTTTATTTTTTCTTGCTATTTTAAAAATAATAAGGTATATTACTGGTATTATTTTAAGGATTAGAATTATACACACTTTAAAATAGACCAAAATAGATTTGAAAAGAAATGAATAAACATTAAAAAAATATTTGAAACTTTTTATAAAAGTAATGCACGAAAAATAATATATATATATCCCTTTTTAAAAATATAGTGAAACAATATAAAAATATTTCAAACTTTCCAGAAAAAAAATGCACTATATATAATTATATGTCACTTTCGAAATAGAAAATGCACTGTGAAAAAACAACATTAACTCCTATTAAATCTGTCAGAACATTAAAAAATAGTTATGACTCATTATAATAGTTTTCAACTTTAAAGAAAAATATTCCACTTTTAAATAATTTTAATACGCTCTTAAAAAAGAGTTGCACTGACAAACGACACATTGCACTTTGAAACCTGCAGCCGATGTATCATACAGCCGAACGTGGGCGGGACGCAACGAATAAACGATGACATGTAACTTTCTTAACTTTGTTAACGACGGTGTGCAGCTTGAAGTGTAATAATGAGTCTGTGTAAAGAATTTATTGTCAATGTGCAATCTGATGAAGATGAATCCGACACGGACAGTGCAATTCCTGCAAAGCGAAAGCCCGCGAAGAAGAAAGTGTGGCATCAAAAAAACTGTGTTTAATAGGTAAGGTTAAAGTTTAAATGTACCTTATCCAAAGTGCGAATCTGCCATTTTATAGTTTGTCTGTCCAAAGTTAGAACAATTTCTCTAAACTGCTATTCCCCGTTTTTAATAGTGCGAAAGAAGCTGATGACTTCATTGAAAGGGAACAATTTTGGAAGAAAACTACTTCATACAAATCAACGGAAGGATTGAAAGTTACCTTCAGATGTATAGGTGGTCGATACAGAAAGAACGAATGTCCCGCGGGAAAGTATTTATTGTACCACTCTGAGTGTTTGAAAGTGACTCTTTTCGAAACAGAAGATGAGCATGCCAATCATGTAGACAACAGTAGAGGGCTTCCGCCTTCCGAAGCCGGAATGAGCAACCACCTGTGAAATCGCAGCTAAAAATATTTTTAACTTCAGTACGCTCAAAAACTCTTGGATCGTCCACTATTACTGCAGGAGAACTGCACAACTGGTGCAGTTTCAATTCAACAATTCCAACTAATGAGGATCTGCCGTTTGTTTTAGGTAAACTTATCGTTTTATTATCTATGGTTCTTTTGGTTGGTTTACTTGACCATATGTTTGCTTTATGCTTGCCAAACGTTCAGGTTCGGATTGTTTTTGAGCGATATTGCTCCAGGGGAACGGGTGAAAGGGGAAGGGGTTGAAGTGCTATAATATATTCCCTTTTTTTAGATTTCAAAATCGAAGTTGATGACACGGGCTCGCAGAAGCAGGATTTGAAAATTGTTTTATCCACCAAAAGACTTCTGCAAATTTTAACGAAGACTAAGAAAATCCAAGCCGATGCCACATACAAATTGGTTTGGCAGGGTTATCCTGTACTGGTAGTCACAACATCGGACTTCTGCAGAGTATTTCACCCACTTGCTGTTGCAGTCTGTTATAACGAAGCAGAAGTTGATGTCACATTTATATTTAATGCAATGAAACAATCGTGTTTAAACATACATGAAACTATTTGGGAACCAAATGTATTGCTTGCAGATGCAAGTATGGCAATCACAAATGGATTTAAAGCAGTATTTGGCACACCTGCTCGAAGATTTCAATGTTTCTTTCATGTTTTGTAAAACATTGAGTCAACGATACGGAAGATAAAAGAAAAAATGAAATTAGTAGAGATATTTATGCTCTGCAACTTTGCACCGACGATGAAACTTACAGTCGCTACAAGTCTATTTAAAAAAAATGGAATGATAGGGGTGACTCTATATATATAAAGGACTTTGTAAAGTATTTCGAAAAGACATGGCTTGGAGTACATCGATTCTGGTATGAAAGTGCATGTGATCAATTTCCAAGTACTAACAATGGGCTGGAATCAACAAACGCCATTATAAAAAAGGAACACACTCTAAGAGAGCGACTTCCTGTGGGTCAGTTTATGGAAGTTTTGAAAAGATCTTTAGTCAAAAATGGTCATATGAACGTAATCCGGAAAACCCTAATCACAAGCCATTTGCTTCAACCATAAAATTAACAACAAAAATTTAGACTGATGCTTATCAATGGGTTAGACTCAAACCGAAAATGTTTGAAGAAAAGGAGGATGAAAAGGCCATCTTTTATACAAAATCAACGAATGCTACAGAAGAAGTCTTTACACAAGAAGAAGTGCAGATCTGGAAGGATACCCATTTGAAATGGGAAAGTTTTAATAGTTTCCGTAAAGCTCGTAAATTAATAAAAATAACTTGCTATTCTGAAAATGAAAAGATGATGTCGCGGTGCACTTGCTCAAGTGTTTTTAAAACAGTACGTATGCAAACATTCATTAGGTCTGTTAGTCATTTTGGGACAAGCAAAGGTGCCCCTTGAAGCGAAAAGTGTAACTCTTGGGCAAAAGAGAAAGAGAGGACGGCCATCCATAGCCAAAAAGGCCCTAATAATCCAATAATAATTAGTTTTCGTGAATTCTTTTTGTATAAGGTTAGAATTGTTTTTATGTTTTGTTATTGATTTCTATTTTGGTCTATTTTAAAGTGCGTACATAATAATAGTACTTATGTAACATAATACTTAAGTTAAATAGAAACATATAAATACTTATCTTAAAGTTTAAATGTACCTTATTCAAAGTGGGAATGTGCCATTTTATAGTTTTATAGTTTAAATATACCTTATCCAAAGTGCGAATCTGCCATTTTATAGTTTATAAGTCCAAAGCTAGGACCATCTTTTCAAAAGTGCTATAATATACTTCCCTTATTTTAATTAAAGCACACAAAATGTCAATTTAAAATGTACAATAAAACTCAATAGGGGTATTTAAAAATTGGGAATTTTTTTTTATTTAATTTTTTTAATATATTCTTGCCACAATAAAATGTTTAAACAAGTTGACAAAAAAAACACTTAAAGTTCATTATTCTTTTGTTTTCAAAGCCAACTTAAAAAAAAAATTAATAATGAATATCATTATTAGGCTTTTAAGGTTTTTAAAAACGCCCTCTGGCGGCTAAAATTAGAAGTTAATGGGTAATTATTATACATAGCTGTAAAGAAAATTTAAAGGTCTATCCAAATATTCAAAACTATACAGAATGTTTAATAATTTTTATTATAAATTTAAAATTTGAAGTTTGTGTCTCCACTAGGGTTCAGAATAATTTCGAGGAATTTTCTACTTCTTCCGGGGGCGTCCTCTATTCCTAAGGAGCTTGACTGCTGTTGGTTGCGGGTTCTCTGCGTCACTAGCGTCTAGACACTTGGCCAACAGCCGATCCTGACTTGCGCAATATCGTCTAATATTGGCTCGCTTATGTGCGAGTGTGATATTTACATCGAGATTTGCATTGTTAAAGCCGATTTTTTCATTGCTAATAAATTGCATTCAATAGAAAACAACAAATCCTTTTTTTTTAAATTTATTACCAAACTTGCGTGTTAGTATGCCGTCAATCAGTGAGTGAATGCAAATTTGTCTTCGTGTTTTTTCTTTAAAAATATAACTGCTCTTAACCTAATCCTCGCGTAAACAGCAAAACGCAACATCACTGTTTTAAAAAAACCTATAAAATAAATAAAAATTTTGGTCCCAACCGAGATTTGACCCCACAACCACTTATGCAGTAAAAAAGCAGTACACCCGAGCACACCCGCATATCCATCTGTGCCACTACGAACTTGATTGAGAGTTGAAGTGTGGTAGTTTCCCATGGATGCCTGTGGTGCGTCTAAAGAAGCGACTTCGTATGAGGTTGGAGAGGCTTGACAGAGTATGATGTAAGGACCGTCTCGTCGTAGTGCGAATTTGGTGGGTCCCAACCCATACAAAGTCTCCAGGATAAAGGCTTGTTTTTTTCGCGTTCTTGGGCATCCTTCTGCTTTTCCTGAGCTTGGCGGATTGTGTCTGTCATCCGGAGGGTTGAAGATGTTTGCTTGAATAATGGCCCTTTTGTCTCAAGTTACGTCGTCCGCGGTTCGGAGTTTTTACTAATAATTTTGAATACTTCAATAATTTATAGTTTGTTACTAAACACATTTATTTAAAAACAATACAACCTTTTCTATCACTATTACAATAACAAATTCTTCAAAATTCATAAACCAGTTAGTTTGGCGTCCGCAACTCGTGGAGGCCCATTTCTGACAAGGTGATTCTAAACCCATATTTTTTTATTTAAATTATATAAAATTTCATTAATTTCATTGTTTTTAACTTGTAATTCTAATTTCAATGAATAACCCCACCACCATATTTGTTTGACAATAAAATTAAAAGCTTTACGTCGATAGGCGTCGCGACGTCGAGTGTTCTAAAAGTTAGTGTGGGGGGAGGAGTTTTTTTTTATAAATGTACTTGCTAGAATGTGGTACATTTCGGTGTAAGTTCTGACGGTGACAATTAGTTCGTTACAGACTACGAGGTAGTAGATGTTCGCTGTTAGTTTATAAAATGCAAATTTTATTTAAAGCAGAAAAAGAGTTAATATTAGCTTTCACATGTTTTATACTTTCTACGGTGTTTTGGGCTAACATTGCAGATGTAAGTTGCTTATTCATCAAATCTAATACAATATTAGTTACTTGATGTATTTAATGTGAATGCTTTTCCTAGAAATTTTAGTTTTACTGATAGTGTTGCTGATAGCTTTGAGATTTTATTCCAACTAGTTTGGGTAACAAAAATCTCTAATAGTCGGCGAATTAAAAAGAATAAAAATAGTAGATTGCAAAAAATATTCTGTTAGTTCAATTAGTATGATTTTTCGAAACTTAGGCTAATGCATTATTTTTTGTACTAAAATTCGATATAAAGGATTTACTTAAAGTGTTATCAAAAATATGCAAAAATTTAATAAGGTGAGTTTTGGCATTTTTTTGCGATTACCCAATTTGTTTAGTATATCATGAATGCATGAGGCAACCCGGAGATGTAATGCAGAGGCGGAAAGAGAGACATACAAAGCGGTACTCTATTTCCTTTGCGATGTTATCATCTATTCCTGCGGTGACCACGCCCTCCGGACCACTGATTGGCTGTTGCGCGCATAATGAGGCACGCGTTATTATTTGTTTGGCGAGTTGCTGTGTTCATGTCAAGCTGTTCTGGACGTCGGTCGCGGGTATTTGCTGTTAAATCGTCAAATATACAATATGTCTGCGTGGGGTATGTCAAGATTAATACTGTGGATTCTTTACTCAAATGCAAGAAAACAAGTACAAATAAATATATCCTAAGACGAAGTGAGAAACTGGCTCTTAAGATATATTTCTGGAACGGTTTAAAATACAATTCTGCAATTGGTATGTGATTGTTATATAAGATTTGATAAATAACATTTATAGTTATAGTCTATATCAAATGCACAGTGGCGTAGACACAGGCGTAGCTCATTCTATTTTTAATTAAAACGTTTTGCCTTTAATTTATTTTCAAAATTTGTAATAGCCTTTAAATTACGCAAACACCGTTTCTCCAAAAATAAAAAGCAACAGTTAGCGTATTATTGTACCTGTAGCTTGTGCAGCCATTGTTCCACTGTGCACTTGATATGAATTATGATATTAAAGTTTTTTTTGGTATTCTAAATAACACCCACAAACCAAGTTGCAGAATTTTATCTAAAATCGTTTTAGAAATATTTCTAAATAGCGATCTTTCTGAGACTACTTCGTTAACAAAATATTTGAGAGGGCAGATGTTAATAGAAACTGTTTTCGTATTTTTAAATTAAAAATTCACAGCTTCAATCTTAACATACCCCACTCAAAACCCATAATAATTACCTTTTTAAACACATCGTGCAGGCCCTTCTGTTTATAGTTCTTTTGAGTTCATTGTTAAGTCAAGAATACTTGGCAAGTTTCTGATACCAGCTCTTACTTCCACTTTGGTTTCGATTCTTGAAGTGTTCAGTTAACCCTTGGAAGTTTTTAAAATTTTTTTAAAAGTTATTAATTGATTAGTTATGCCTATGAATTATTTAGCAAAAATTTCTTACCTTTATGAGACGAGTTATTATTGGAGCATTAAATTTTTGGGAAAATCTTATCTCAAAGAGCGTTTTTGGGACACCGAGTTGCTAGTTGAATCGGATATTGCTGTAATTTGAATCCGATTATGATATTAAAAGTTTTAATTTATCGTATTGTACATTAATTTAAAATACCAAACCTATATGCTGAACAATAACTGAAATGTGATAAGATGTGTTTTTCTGGAAAACTTTTATAATACTACACACATGTTTATCACGTTGACTGCCATATGAGTTAAATACAACTCATGCATGTAATTTGCCAGGGAGCCCCGTGAGTCAAATCTAACTCATGTACATATTTGTCTATGAAGCCGTATGGTTTAAAAGCAACTCACGTTTACGTTCTTATACGTAGGAATCTTGTCGAGAGAGGCACCAGGAGCATTTCTTCATAATTGGCCTTCGCAGTTTTGGTTAGTTCTTCGCTCTACAAATTTTTGCAAGTTCGAGTTGCTTTTAATTGAGTATACAGAAATTACATCATTAAACGAAAAATGTTTATTTTTCAAGAATAGAAAGTAATTACAGTTGGTTTTAACAAGGGTGTCTTAAAAATAATTTCTAATAAAATTTAAAATTATTCTGTAACAGTGAAATTGGTAACTATTGTGTAAAAATATACATAACTGGAGGGTGTGAATAAGAAAAGTATTTTATTTATTTCTATAACGCTAAATACAAAATTAAGTGTGTGCCATAACATCGACATAAAAAAAATGTTTAATGCAGTTTTACCAACAGAAAAATAAAGCCGGTCACGAGAGGCAAAGCTACCAACTTTTACACCCTTGCTGATTTGTGTTGCTCGAAAAAACATTCTACGCAACAATAACATCCGCACTTTTCACACTTGTACGACGTTTGCTTACACCTTTTTGCAGCAAGTTTCCTTCCCTGTTCTGATTTCAATTTTTCATAACAAAATTTGCATCTACGTCTAACCTAACCGATCCCATATTTTTCAAAGCACACTGAGTATCTGGATTTACTGCGGAATTGTCCTCTAATTCCAATTTTAATAATTTTATTGCTAGCTCCTCTTTGAATCGTGTTATTTGAATTTTCTTTTTCGTAACAGCTTTGTACAATATATGTGCATTTACTAGCGCTGACCCTGTAAGAAATTCAATTGCCAATTTTCTAAACCACTTGACACCTCTTCTCAAAGCAGTGGAGTACGCTTTCATTTTATCTGACAGATCAATGTACGCTTTTGAGTTGTTGTAATCAATAATCATCTGGGGTTTTTCAATTTTAGTCTGGTTGCCGCTAAGAGTTTCTTTTCGACGGTCATCATGAGTCGTGCTTAGCATAAGCACATCCCTTTTGTCCTTCCATTTCAAAATGACAATCCCCGAGTTGCTTTCTCGTGCAATTTCATCACCTTTTTCCAATTTTGCTTTTGTAACAACTTGCGGGTTGAGTTTCCTATTAGATTTAAGTGTACCTACTAAATGGGTTGATTTAGATAGTAATTCGTGCGCCAAATGGATGCTAGTATAAAAATTAACGGTATAAAGTGTTCGTCCGGCGTCTAGTAATCCGGTCATCAATTTTATAACAACAGAAGCTGATACCGGCACTCCTGGTTGGGCGTCCTTTCTGCAATAGATTTTTATATTATAAGTATAGCCGTTTTTTAGACACAACTTATATAATTTTATGCCAAATTTATGGCACTTATTTTTGATGTATTGCTTGAAGGAGAGCCTGCCGCGGAACGGTACTATTGTTTCATCTATACAAACTTCCATATCTGGCACATTTGCACTTTGAAATCGCTGTATTAGACGATCAGCCAGTGGCTGAATTTTGAAAAGACGATCGCCCGTAGGACACTTCATTATTGGAAAAATGCCACATCCGTAGGATTAGCTCGAAACGGTTCCTCGACATCACTTTCTTTACACTGTTTTGAAAGCAGTTTCTGAGACCAATAGTCGGCAAGCCTAATCATTTTACTTAGACCCATCCACAGCACTAAACCTAAAAATATCTCGATTTCCTTAGCTGTGATGTCCTTCCATTTTTTCATGCGAGAGTGTGCAGAAATAGAACCATTTTGTATTGTTTGCTGGGCGTATCTATTGGTTTCCACAACGATAAGGTCAATAATTTCATGGGTAACGAAATACTTAAAAAAATCATATGGTGACTCTCCAGCTAAATTTTCAACTAATTCTGCAGGAATTCCAGGATTAGATTCAGTAAATTGAAAATCCTTAAGATTTCTTCCGGTAACAGGACCCCAACTTAATGCAGTAGGAGAAAGAACATCTTCATCATATTCAGAAACGTCATAACCAGTATCATAATTTGCTACAACAGTGTCTATTGTTTCGATAATTTTGGAACTACTAACAAGAGCTTCACCAGTGGTAAAATCTGCTACAACCGTGTCTAGTGCTTGGCTTACTGTGGAACTGCTAGCAAAAACTGGCGGCATCTGTTGTATTATATTTTTACGCCTCTTCCGTGGTGGTTGAGAGTGTTCATCTCCAGAAGATTGTGAAAGTGAAATATCAGATGCAACATACTCGTCGTCAGAACTTCCGGAAAATGGGTCTTCTATTTCTTCGTCGCTCATATCTAGCATTTCGTCCATAAGGTCTTGCAGCTTTTTCTGCTCATTTTCGTACGATTTTGCCATTGTAACTTCTTCAAATCACAACTACATAACTATCCCGATCCGTAAACCGCTAAGAACTAACAGGAACCAACCAAACCAAACTATTCAACAGGAACAGACATGTTCAAACACGTGAGTTGTACTTAATGCGCTCGGCTTCGGAACCAAAAGTTCGCTCCAGCGCCGCGTGCATCGATAACAACTCACGGAAGTATCCAGCAGATTCTAGAGTGGCAGTCAACGTGTTATTTTAGGTTGATATACAAGTCTTTCAATTTATGAGTAATGAGTACGATATTTTCCAATAACAGTCTCTGTTAATCCATGTTTTGAGTTTGAAGTCCACAGTTTTGGCTTCAAAGAAGAAATAATGTAAGTTTCAAATTTTGCAGGTTGTCCTATCAAAAAGGCAAGCGTGTATTCTAAAATCATAAGAATAGTTTAAGTGATTTTTAGTTCTTAGGTGTTACATTTTAGTTGTAGGGTTTCTACTACGTCCGTAACTGGTTGCCAGATTTTTGCCTCCTTTTATTTCACGTGGACAATATAAACTGGCAATAAAAAATTACCACAAATCTGAGTTTCTTATTGAAATGAATGTGTATGGTTTTATTAAAGACAAACCAATGAAATATCATTAATTTTTTTTTATTTATTATTATATTTATTTCTGATTATGTTCTAAGTACTTACACTTTATCGGGTTAATCGAAAGAACGCAAACATTCTGATTCTGGGGTAAGTATTAATTCTACAAAGAAGTGTCTCTAATAAAAATTGACGAAGCAAATTAAAGCATACTAATCGCATACTCAAAAATCTTTTTTGTGCAACATAACATTGGAAAATGTTGACGTCTAATTTTTGTTTCTGGGCTTATTTATATTCATTTCACACTAATATTAAATTTACATCGGGTTACATAATAAAATTTTTCTAAACAAAAAAGTCCAATATCGAAAAAAATCCAAAACTGCCGACAACAGGACTAGCTCTATATCCGAACATAATTCATTAAAATACTTTACTAAAACAACTGTAAACGTATAAGGTAGCACATCTGAAACCGAAATTATCAACAACCTTGTGTTTTATGATAAAGTTACCTTTTGTGTAAATGTTTATTGATCTCATGAAAATACCCACGTGATGGAAAAACTGCGCTTAACATCCACAAATTTCAACGTCTGGGTTAGTATCGTGAGACAGCGTACTTTTCTTAGTAACACCCTAACAGCAAATCGCTGTTTAAATCTTTTGCAAAAACAGCGCCATTCCAGAAAATACGACTTTATTTGATTACCTGCAACGGGTCAAAATAAACAAAAGAAAATGAATAAGAATGATTTTTAGTGATTATTTATATATTTATAAATTGATGCGCTGGTGTCGCTACAAGTGCAGAACGCAAGTCGTATAGCGCCCATGTTTTGTTCGTTGCTCCTACTACAACAACCCTACATAATCGTGAGACTGAATAATTTGGGTATAACAGCAACACCCCGAACCCGAACCGAGGACCTTCTAAAGTCAGCGGACTTAGTCTGTTTCACAGACGGATCGAAAACGGCGGAAGGTATCGGTGCAGAAATTTAGGGCAAAGTTTTCTTTTGGCAAGTTTGCCGCATTGTTCCAGGCAGAGATTTATGCTATCTTAACCTATGCCCAGGAGAACCCAAGCAGAGGTTACTCTAATAAACATAATTATATATGCAACAATAGCCAAGCAGCGCCCAAAACTATTTTGATTCTGTTATAACTAAATCAATGCTTGTCAACGACTGTTATGAGGCCCTAAGCAAACTCGGCTTACACAGTTGGGTAACGCTACTATGGGTGTCCGGCGACAGTAACAGTGGAAACGAGGAAGCCTATGCTTTGGCCAGGAAGAGCTCTCAGAAGCCCCTCCTTAGCCCGAAGTCGGTCTTCGGACTACCCAGGAGTATCACAGGACAGGAGATAGAAAACTGAACTTGCTCCCAGTTTAAAATCCAATGAACTTTGTAACCCAGCGCCAGTCAAAGCTTCTTATCCGAGAACTTTCGCCTTGGCGTTCCAACAACTCCTACATTTAAGTAGGAAACACATCAGGATCGTGGTAGTTTTTCTGATTGGCCATGGTCTTTTTAGCAAACACTTAAACACCATGGAAATCGTAAACGACGTTATGTGCAGGTTCTGTGGAGAAATGCAAAAATCTTCCCGTTATCTTCTCACCCATTGCCCCAGACTAATAGTAGTGAGGCACCGACATCTTGGCATCCCGTTTCCGAAACCAAACGAATTAGAAAATATATCTATCAGCAGGGTACTTACTACCTTTGCCTTAAATATCAGTCTGTATGAGGAAAATCCTTGAACTAGCGATGAATCTACAATGGGACAATTAAGCCTGCGTCATGCGGCGTTCTGACTCGCTGTAAGAAGGAGATGCTGCGATGCATTGGCAAGCAAACACGTTTTTGTCTATGTGTAACTATATGACGTCGCAAGGTAATAGTTATTTACGTCACTAGTCCGGGAAGTGACATATTAAAGTATGAGTTTAGATATTTGCGGACGAGGCGACGAAAGGAGCCGAGTCCGAAATTTCTAAACGAATGCTTTAATAATCACTTCACGGACGTGTATCGTACAAAATTTTATTTCATTACTGCCAAAACCATTTTTTATTTGAATATTTTCTTTTTATAAAAACGTCATTTTTAAAATTTATATTCTGTCAAATTAAACATTCGCTGTTGGTATTTCATTTTAAATCACTCGTTGCTTAGCTACAGATAGATGTGTTTGATGAATTTTTCTCCAAGCAGTCCGGGAAGGGCTGCTAAGCAACACTTCCCGACCTTGACCTGTAATGTGCCATTTCCCGAACTCAAATCAATGACGTAAAGTGGTATCGAGCGTACAGTATGAAATAAATAATGTTGTTGTCACGAAATTCAATTTGTAATGTTCAAATGAGAACGAATTTCAGACTATCAATAGGGAACCAGAGAGTACCACCGACCCCGTTCAAAAAGTATTGACCATATACTCTAGCTAGTCTAACATTCCATTTTCTCTACTCACAATGACGACAACGGAGATTTTCAAGAGGACGAACACCAATTTCACCCACGGTCGCCTTAAATTCCCCTGATCGTTCTCCATACCAAGGACAGCTAAACAAAAATCTCCGAGGAGTTTAATCGCATAAAGACAAAGAATCTAGCAAATGGGATCAGCATTTAACCGTCATTCGTCAAGAACTGCAGTGAGATCTCTAACTTCTTTGACAAACGCAAGCTTGAGTACCAGTTGTCTTAGTTGACCGAAAGGCAATCATCTGAAGCACGTCGGAAACCATTCGCATTTCTGTGCACAGAATGTGCAGAGGGAGAAAGCGCTAACGGCTTCTATTATTTCTAGTTATGTTTTCCAAAACCATAGAAGTTAAAAATATCATTAGCCTGAACACTGTTTTTCCGTGAAAGCATGCGTAGAAATCCTTTGCAAGAAAGTCGCTATCGGGAAATACCATAGCTGCCAACACTTCGGGCACCGGCGACTTGCGCAAATTGTGGCACGCCAGTTACAACAGCTGTCTCTCATACCCAAGATTTACACACGAAAAAGAACGTTGGTTCATTTGGTTCTTTTTCGTGTGTCCATCTATCCATCCAACCATCAGTCGTTGTCTGCCTATTTTTAGACATGCGCTTCCCAAAGATTTCTGCACACTTTTCTGTTTTGTGCTACGTTGTACCAGTTTATATCGCCTATCTCTTTTAAGTCGTCTCTCTATTCCTGCGGTGACCACCCGATAGTCCTTTTTACTCTCCAGATGCTCCAATGAGGTTATCTGATTTCAACAACCTCCACATTAAGATGGCATGTCCAAAATTACTTACAGCAGGGATTTCCACATCAAATGTTTTTTTTTTCATCAGTTCCAAACTGTTTAGAATCCAATCAGGTGGGATAATTGAAACTCTAACGTGCAATGCGCGAAATATTTCCCGAATGTCTACAAAACTGGCTACATTATCTTTGTGATCAGTTAAGGCACTGTAAAGCAACTGAAGGTGGTTTATTTGAACATTTCTTGTAGCTACTACAAGTAAATTGGGTACTTAGTACTTACTTATTAAATGATTTATACTTCTTTTTATAAACATTTTCTTATGAAACTTTATGCAAATGTAACACTAATCTAAAACAAATATTGAATACATTTACAAACTAAAATTTTGAAAAATTAGTACCATTAGAAAAATATGATGATGGCGTAACTATTTAGAAAACATTATATAAACGCATTTTCTAAGCAGGTAATTTACTTCGGAATTGTGCTATTTTCGTACTTTGGCTAACCCATGTTGTAATAGACTACCTAATTTTGCTAGACCAACCATTAAAGACCGAAGTGGACAGAAACAGCTGTGGAATATTTAACAAAGAATATTCAAGAGGCTGCTTGGTTTGCTACACCTACCTTTGTAACACCTCTAGGGAAAAGTGAAATATCACCGGCTATTAAAGACAAAATCATAGCAAAAAGACACCTGCGGAAACAATGGCAACTAGCCAGAACTGCAGAAAACAAAAGAAAGTTAAATAAAGCCACTAAAGAACTGAAAGACTTGATTCAAAAGGAACAGAACCAAGGTATTCAAGAATACTTAGAAATTCTTACGCCAACAGAAGCTACGGAGTACTCTCTCTGGAAAGCCACAAGAAGGCTAAAAAGACCCCAACAACACAATCCTCCAATTAAAAAAGAGGACAATACCTGGGCCAGCAACGATAAAAAAAAAAGCTGAAGCCTTTTCGAAACATCTAGAAAACGTATTCAAACCCTTCCCTTCAGAGCTGTCCACCGAAGAGGAAAACGAGATGTTAGGCTTCCTAGATGTCCCATTCCAAATGGAATTGCCTCACTGTAAAGTTAAAATCAAAGAAATAAAACAGGTCATGAAGAAAGAAATAAATATCAAAAAGGCACCAGGATTTGACCTCATTTCTGGTAAAATAGTGCGAGAACTGCCTGAAAAATGCTACAAACTAATAACCTCCATATTGAATGCAATACTGAGTTTAAACTACTTCCCCAGCACCTGGAAAACTGCTCAAATCATTATGATCCTCAAACCAGGGAAAAAGCCAGAAGATGTCTCTTCCTACAGGCCTATAAGCTTATTACCAATGCTCTTTAAAGTCTTTGAGAAGTTATACGTCAAAAAACTTAATATAATAATAGCAGAAAGGGAAATAATCCCGAACCATCAATTTGGCTTCCGCAATAAACATGGAACAATAGAGCAAGTTCATAGACTAGTCAACCAAATTAATAAAGATCTAAACGCCAAAAGATACTGCTCCGCAGCTTTCCTCGACATATCTCAAGCGTTTGATAAGGTATGGCACAAAGGCTTACAAGTCAAACTAAAGAAGTTCCTTCCTCATCCCCACTACCAATTGCTTAAATCATACTTAACAGACAGGCACTTCCTAGTAAATCAGGGCAGTGAATACACTGACTAATATCCCATACACTCAGGCGTTCCTCAGGGCAGCGTCCTTGGCCCAGTGTTGTATCTCCTGTACACGGCAGACCTACCAACAACAACAAAAACTACGGTAGCAAAATATGCAGATGACACTGCTATTCTGGCATCCCACATTGACCCAACATCTGCTTCAAGAAACCTTCAAATAAACCTAAATAAAATTCAGCATTGGCTAAAAATATGGCGCATTAAAGCTAATGAAACTAAGTCCACGCATGTGACATTTACATTACCCAGAGAAACATGTCCTCCTGTGAAGATTAACAACTGCCAACTTCCGCAAGTCGAAGATGCTAAATATCTCGGCATATTCTTGGACCGCCGCCTTACCCGGAGGAAACACATATTTACCAAACGTAAGCACCTTGGACTTAAACTAAGCCAAACTGGCTCATTGGCCGCAAATCAAGATTATCCTTGGACAACAAAATACTGCTATACCAATCCATCCTCAAGCCAATCTGGGCTTATGGGGTTCAGCTGTGGGGCACTGCTAGTGACTCCAACATTGCCAAAGATTGCAAAGATTTCAGAATAAGGTTTTGCGTGTCATCGTTGACGCGCCTTATTACGTTTCCAATGAAGTGATTCTACACGACATCCCTCTGGAATCTGTCAAGAAAGCCATACATCGACTCAGTGCGAAATACAGTGAAAGAGTGTCAGTGCATCCTAATGTGCTGGCTAATCAGTTAAACGTGCGTGAAGCCAATGAAGTGCGTAGGCTAAAACGTCTGTTGCCATCAGACCTAACTATAGGATGCAGATAAGTCTAAACTTGACTGCATAGACAAATATACTCTAGGCTTAAGATTAGATTAGATAACTTAGAGTGATACTCTACATGTCACCACTTTCTTGTCAAATCAACCGCTTATTGCCCATTGGGCAGATTGCAGATCTCTCAATGAAGGTTCTGAAGAAGTTGAATTACCCTAGATAACTCAGAAGCCAGGATTCGTAGAAAATAAAAAGAAGACTGTGGATACAAATTATATACAATTTTTATTGTCCTGATTTATACAATTTTAAAATATTTATGTGTATTACATGTAATAAAAGTTATTAGATTGTTTTACAAAGTTAAATTACAACAGTGGAACAAAATAAACCGTCCAAAATTGGAGGTCGTCCCTATTAATTTTCTCCCGCTGTCGACCGAATAGCTGATTGGATGGTCAATCAAAATGATCGCTTATTTACAAAATGGCCGACAGAGTAATTTCTGTAAATAAAAATCTTTCACGCACCAAACTAATTTCTGAACGTTTTGAAAGAAGCTTACTGCTGTCTGTAATAAAAGAATGAACAGTGAGATTTGTGGTTACGCTACGGTATCTAGTAAAGAAAATTAGTTTGTTGCGTTTTTCAGTGATTTTTGGTTGGGTAAGTAATGAAATTGTATCTTTCTATTAGATTTAATTGGCAGTGATTTGTATTAACATCTGTACGAAGGTTTGCGGCAAACGCACAGGAAATAGTCTGGTAACTTTATGTTGAACGTAAAATTGAAAGTCTTTTTGTTGCAAATGAACTTTAACCAATTTTAAATGATTTACGGTATTTTCAGGGTGAGGATTAGTTCTAAATCCTCTTAGTTAGTGATTCTGGTTGACACAAAAATGTATCGAATAGTTTAAGACTACGGTTTCGTGGTCAATACAATTAAAAGTTTATATATGGAAAATTGTACACAAAAACTGAGAAAACTTTTTGAACATCAGTCGTTTCGCTGACATGGGATAATTACTTCTGCCACAAAAAAGGCTTATTTACAAATGAAATTTGTTAAATGAAAGACATATTAAAATATTTTTACTGTTTAGGAGGTAGAATAGAGATGCGCTCGAATATGATACTTCATGTAATGCTAGAAATGTAACGACAATCATCGTGAATTGCCATCTTGTTCCTTTAAATAATTTTAGTAATTTGTGAAAATTGGTCTGAAATTCAGCTACAGATAAAAATAAACCCGTTTTAAAATACTTTAATATCAAAATTAATTGCAATTAGGTCGTTTTCCATTCCCTTATCTTACCTGCAGCACAGAATCACCCATTTCATGCCCTGTCACCAAGGGATACTAATATGTTAAACCTCTGAGGGTAATTATTTATCATACATTGTCACATCGTTCCAGTATACCCACAACTCAATTTAACCCTTAGGGCCTTAGCTGCTTGTGGAACCTATCTCTATACCTTAAAATTTTCCTGCGCTTATCGACTATAAAACAACGCTTTTCTAGAACACTTTAAAATTTATGTTACTGGGGTTAATTTTGCCTAGGTCAATTCAAGATGTTGCAATTCTCCCCAGTTTCCTTCTCATGATTATTCTCGTTATTTTATGCCCCTCATAATTTTACCTTCTCTCAAACACAACAAAAGAGATTAAGTTGGTAGGCAAATGGGCTTGAATTACATAATAAATTATACGTCTTGTAATGGAATAACGGCACAGTGGCGTACTATAATGCATTACCTAATAGAGTTGTGCGGGGAAAATATTTTTTGCATATAAGGTTTATTCGCAACTAAAAATATTTCACATAAGAGACTTAAAATTACTGTATTACTAAACGCTAACGTTTTTGCATATTGAAGAGGTCTTACCAACAGCTGTGCATGTAAACAAAATTATCGATCCAAAGAAAGGCTAAAGGGAAACAACAACAGGAGAGCAATTTTATTAAACAGGTTGTTCTCTAATGGTTTCTGCAAACTGTAAAAGTCGTAGCTAACACAATAAGCGTATTCTTGTAACAAGCAAAGTAAAAACATAACAAGGGTAGAAAGCTGTCTGTCGACTTCTTGGCAAAGTGGCAGGTGTTAAAATAGATGACGAGGAACCTATTCGGAATAAACGCCGACGCGTTTTAAGTTGTTGTTTTTGATAAATTAGAAAGGGCAGGACTGTTAGTCATTTTTAAAACAATACTTATTCTAAAATATTCTACGATACATGTTCATGCTTTACATCGTTTACAATAACTTAAAAGAAAAGAATCGTCAAGGGTCGTTTTCAATTTTTTTCATTATTTTCTTTTTATTGTTTTTACAGAATAATTGTTGTACAGAGCATTAATATGGAAGTTGAAACTTAAAAACGCTTAAACTAAGATATGTCCAGTGGTTAGTTTTTTGATAGTTCATTTTGCAAAATCAGTCGTCAATTTTCTAAATTTGTTTAAAACTGCTGTAGGTACCAGAAATTATGTTTTACTGATTTTCCTGCTCAGAAATAATTAATTTGCTACCATAAATGGATAATAAATTTCTTGAACAACCTGTGTTGTACAAATGCCTTTCTTGAAATTTTCCTAACTCAACACGGGCGCACAACGTACCACCTGTGTAAATTCTTTAGACCTATCGATCTAACTTCTTTCCTGCCCAAAACAGAAAAGAGGTTGATTCATAGGTACATAAGAGATGGTGCACTGATGAATGAGTTACGAATAGGAAAATCTGTTGAAACGGCCGGCCATTCACAACACCGTTCTTAGGATCGAAGAGGCGCAGGATTACAGAGAACTTGCTGTAAGTACATTCTTGAATATTAAAGGTGCATTTGGTAATACAACCTTCGAGCCCATATGCGCCGACGCTACCGATCATGGAAACGAATTCACCATTATTCAGTGGATGATATCCATGCTAGAAATTTGCAGCACAGTAAGCATTTTTAATGAAAACACCATGGCAGTGGCCGTTAGAAGAGGCTGTGACCGCAAAGTAAGGTATTCTCACTGCTGATGTGGTCATAAATGCCAAAATTAACCGACGCACGTGTAGCACTCGGTTGGAAAGCGTTCAGTAAATTGGCGTTCCTGGTTAAAACCAAAACGTTTCCAAACCACCTAAAAGCAAATATATTAGACTCTTGTGAGCTACCTGTATTAACCTATCAAACTGTAACCAGGACATTAACAAACAAAATTACGCTAGAAACAACGCAAATAATAATATGGAAAGAAAAATGGTACGAGTAACATTAAAAGACAGAAAGCGCCATTAATAGATATAAAAAAGACCGGAAGTAAGAGATATAGCAGAATGAATAGCCAAGCAAAAATACAGTTGGGCCGGCCACATAACAAGAGCAGAAGACAGATGGACAAATAGTATCTTACAATGGAAGCCAAGAACTGGCGAGAAAAACGTTGAACAACCTCCAAAGAGATGGGAGATCGATATAAGAATGATAGCAGAAAAACAATAGTCCAGAACAGCAAGGAAACGAGAAACATAGAAGAACAAAGGTGAGGAATGTGTTCAATATTGGTTACAAAAAGTTTGAACAAGAAGAGAAGAAGAATAATTATTGCATAGTATAGTACACGTATTACTTTTATTCAAACTTGAACGAGTAATGTTTAAAGAAACTTACTATTAAATGCTTCAATAGGAAAATTATTTCTGATAGTTGTAGACTTCTACTACTAGAGCGCTTAGAAATATTAATCAGGTCTCTGTTTTACATATTACGGTGCTGTTTAGCCAGGTTACATTCCTGTACCACGAAGGCGGAAAACGTAGTATTTCTTACTAAATCTAGACAAAATTCGTACTCTCTGGCTAGAAACAACTGGTAAACCCCTGTATTAGAGATGGATGTTTGGCATTATGTTTACTGCATCCGAATACATGCGACGGACTACTCCTGAGACTCAACAACAAGGAGTTTTACACGCAAAAATACGCTAACGTCTTCGCTATTCTTATTACCGGAAAATTTATCAACACTATTTGTGAAGTAGCTCAAAGAGCCTTTACAATATTGCAAGGATGGTGTAATGAAAACCAGTTTTTGGTGAGTTTTTCAAAGACTGAACTGGTTTTGTTTACAAGGAAAAGGAAAATCACATGATTTAAAGGGCCGCGGCCGGTCCTCTTCAACAAAATACTGCAAACTTCGGGTGAGGGTAAGTAGGTGAAAGTCATCTTAGATGCCAAACTCACCTGGGTAAGTTATGTAAAAAAACGCGAGCAACGGGCCTGCGCGTTCTTCTAGACGTGTGGGAGCACGTTAGGGAAAACATGAGGACTAAGGCCTGGAATTCTACATTTTGGTTCTACACGGCCGCAGTACGCCTTATAGTCACAAATGCGGCTCTTGTATGGTAGCCTAGAACAGAAAAGTCCACTACAAAAACAGCACCAACTTGGCTGCAGAGAATTGTTTGTCTTTGTATAACGGGAGCAATGTGCACAACCCCGACCGCGGCCATGGAGATGCTGCTTGTACTCGTACCTCTTCACTTTTTGGTGGAGGCCGAAGCCCGAGCGGCGGCCTACAGGCTATGTTATAGCAATGGAAACCTACACAAGATAATGTAGGACATACCAGTGTTGCCTCACAATTAAGGTTGATTAATTGCATCTTTCGGATGGAAAGTGATAGTATGGTTCCTTACGTCGCCTTTGGCAAATCATACGATACCCTCGTCCCAAGCCAGCATGAATGGTTATTGGGAGACCGATCTTTCCTTCAGTCCTGTGGCCTTGTATGGTTTACAGATTGATCAAGGATTATGGAGGAATCAGGAGCAGGTGTATAGAGAAAACCCCCCGAGTCAAATTTAAATTTTCTCTGAGAAAATATTTAACTGCTTTCCAGGCTAAAAGCTTTGCTATTTTGGCACGTGTTAACAAAAACCTTAAAAACAGGTATACAAGCAGACATATCTACATCTGTACCGACAGTCAAGCGGGCATCTAAACCTTGATCTCTCCTAAGATCGGGTCATGACTGGTCCAAGAATATCGGCATACCTATATCAAACTTTCTGCTACGAACTAAGTGTAAATCATATTGGTTCCTGGTTGTAGTTGAACTGAAGGAAATGAAGAGACTGATGCCTTGGCAGTTGCTGAGGCTAAGGATTCCTTAATAGGTAGGTCTAGAACCACCTTCGGAATTTCTCCCAAATGCGTGAGGCACCAGCTATGTAGCTGGAACTTGTCGCAGCTTCAATGATCTTGGACCTCTCGTCAAACGCCAGAACAGACTAGACTTTTTATCAAGTGTCCTACGCCTAGAACGACTAAAATTAGTCTAGGCTCAAACAGAAGACAAATCAGAATAGTGCCAGGCCTACTGACAGGCCACGCTCACCTGCAGAAACATATCCACCATATGGGGGCTGTCAATAGCCCGCAGTGCAAGAGATGCCAAATCCGGGAGGAAACCTCCGGACACATACTCTGTGAGCGCGCCGCTTTTGCGTCCCTTGGGTACAAAAACCTGGCTCCTCCTCTTTAGAGCCAAGTAAAAGACAGTAAATATTATTGAACAGGATCTGGTTTATTGCTGAAGCGACCAACTTGTTCAATAAAACATAAGTTATTTAAGTGGCAAAATGAGCACTAGTGAGAGGGGGGGCTTGTTTTTTTTGACCCATTGGTAATCATCATCATCACCAATCAACATCATTTCTAACATCATTTCTAACATCAAAGGAAAGGTGTAATGAAACTCACAAAACGTAGACACAGGGGAAGATAATGGAAATAAGTAGATTATAAATAAGAAAACTTCTGTTGAGTACAAAAAATATTTGGGCATATGCGAGGAAGATTGTTCAAAATACAGAACAAATTTTAAATGATATCCTAATTTAAAGTCTGAATATTTTTACGTTTTTAATACGGGATTAAACTGTTTTCCTCAAAATATTTTACCTTATATCTAGGTAAATATTTTCTTATTTTGTTATTTTACTTACGTTTTACCGATAAGAACTATTAAACAAATTGTAAAGCAATACATTTAGCAACTTATAAAAAGTAACGTATCGCAACCATATTACGTTGAACTGGAATCTTTCAAAAAACCGAATGAAGCGACGCCGACGCGACAATTTTTTTAGAAAGCGTACACAATTAGTCTAGATTGAATGACCAAATTGCACATTCCCAACAACGACCTGTAATTGAAAGTTTGACTAAATTTATTACATCAATTTAGTAGCCGCGTTGTAAGTGTTTGTTGCTGCTGTTTTTGATATCAAATTATCTCCTGCAAACATGTTTCGTCTTACTACCACTAACATTTGTAGCAATCGATTTATTAAATACAGAAAAATACAATCTAATCACGTCGAACTAAGATTGATTGAACTATGCAAGTTATATCTGCAGCCACTAATTTGCCCTTTACGTATCCATAACATAGAATGCATATAAACCGATTTGATTATAAATTGAAAATTTTATTTTAACGAAATAGTACCTCTGATATAGATATGAATTTTTCAAATTGCTTATTCAATACAAATACTAAATCTTCTTTCCATCTCTGCTATGAATTAAATTACCTTCCCAATTCCAAAACCAAAAGCACAAGATTTATTGGAAGCATATTGAAAATTACAATGAGTTTCATTTTACCTCCTATTACACAAGCGAAGAGCCTACCCGGAGTGAAAGACCTCGACACCTTCGGGTATAAGAGATGAAAGATTAAACAACCGTTTACTTAAAATTTTCTTAAAACAAATCTTTTTCTGCAAAATAAAATCTGTAAATCTATGGAAAGAAGAGTGGTCACACAAAACATTAGAATACAAGGCATTTTCATCCTACTCGCGATTACTGAAATCGGACAAGGAAACAATTTATAGCGTACAACTTTTCCAATAACTTGACTTTGAAGGACTATACAGGGTGTTCATTTGAAAACTTCCCACCCCCAATATCTCGGTGCACAAGGCTTTCTGAAAAAATCGCCGAGACACGTCAACAGTATTAGCGAGGGAGACATATTTTTACATAATTCATCCCCCTACCCCCAGAGCCGCCCCCTTAAAAATTTTAAATGGCAAGGGGGGTTATGTGATACCTCATTTGAAAGGTCTTCGTATTGCCTACATTTTGGCGTTTTGTTTTTTAAAATCAGTCGATTCGTTTTTGAGATATTAAGGGAAAAGTGTTTGAGTTTATTAAAACAAAAAGGACCGTGTATACTTATTGATAACATTTTTATTTATAATCAGTATTAAAAATACAAATAATTATTGGAAATAAAAAATTATTTGGAATGTTATTGTCTCAATAACTGCTCAAAATGCTGTCTATTGTTGGCTAAGCAACAATATAACCGTTGTTCAACGTGTTCCCTGACGTTTTGGACAACATGTCTTGGAAATGATCGACATTTTTCAATTATTTGTTGACGGAGCTCGGCTATACTTTGCGGTGGAGGCGTATAAACAACCGATTTTAAATGGCTCCACAGAAAAAAATCTAAGGGAGTTAAGTCGGGGGACCTAGCTGGCCACAGTATAGCTCCTCTTCGACCTATCCATTTACCGGGAAATGTATTCTGCAACCAATGCCGAACCGGTAAAACATAATGAGGAGGGGCACCGTCCTGCTGAAAGTATAGTTGTTCCTCATCAAGTATTAAATTATCATCTGCATCACGTTGATTTTCAACTGCTTCAGTTATTAGTGGATTAATAGCATTTTCCAACATGTCCAAATACACTGCACCATTCAAATTTCCTTCGATGAACACTTGATCTCCTAAAATACCTGCCCACACATTAAGTTTTTCGGGATACTGAGTATGTCTTTTTGTAAAAATGTGTGGATTTTCGTTACTCCAATATCTACTGTTGTGTCTATTTACAAATCCGTTTAAATAAAATGTGCATTCATCACTGAAGCAAGTATTCTTCAATATTTCATTATTATTATTAATCATGCCAGTCATTTGTTCACAAAATTCAATTCTCCTGTCAAAATCGTCTTTATTTAGCTCATGGCAGATTTGCATTTGGTAGGGATGAAATTTATGAAGTTTTGCTACTTTATGAACTGAACCTAATGAAATGTCAGTTGCGGCGGCAATTTGGCGGAGCGAACTTCTGGGGTTTATACCAAAATGTTCTAAGATCTCAATTTGAGTGGCCTGATTTAAAACTCTGGCTTCAGTACGTTTTCTATTCGAAACAAATCCAGTCCCAGTAAATTTTGCTATAAGGTCTAGGACATACCTATGGAACGTGGACTTATCTGGATGCCGTTCATTAAACGTAGCTGCGGGTTGTCGAGCACATTGATTTTCAGCTCCATAAATTAACACAATTTCAACTTTTTCACCCAAAGTATATTCCATTTTTAATAATTATCAATAGAACTTTACAAATTTACTAAATATCAATACGCGCCACATTAATTAAGCAGTTTAAACAAACATCAACAATTAATGCCAAACACTTTGACAAGTACTGACAAGAAAAACATCCAATAATGCATTATGACAACAGCCTACTATGCGTTTTACAAGCTCCTTTTTGTTTTAATAAACTCGAACACTTTTCCCTTAATATCTCAAAAACGAATCGACCGATTTTAACAAAAAAACGCCAAAATGTAGGCAATACGAAGACCTTTCAAATGAGGTATCACATAACCCCCTTGCCGTTTAAAAATTTTAAGGGGGCGGCTCTGATTGTAGGGGGATGAAACGTGTTATCTCATATGTAACAATATGTCCCCCTCGCTAATACTGTTGACGTGTCTCGGTGATTTTTTCAGAAAGCCTTGGGCACCGAGATATTGGGGGTGAGAAGTTTTCAAATGAACACCCTGTATAGTACATCCATAGAGATTAATTTGAATTGTGAGAACAAACTGAAATTGAAGATCTTTTGTAGAATATTGCATTGCGCAGTGTGCGCAGGAACTCATGCAGAAGTAATTGAAACATCACACATTTATTTTTGCTAGAACATCACTAAAACGTCATATGTTTAATTTTTTTTTCTATTTATTGATCGTATTTATCTTTTTTCTTGAAAGGCACAAATCTAATACACGACAAATATGATTCCCGACTTAAGATTTCTAAAATATATTCGGGATAAACCTAATAATTAACTGATTATTCTTCTAAACACCTTTTCGCCATCAGATTAAAAAAAACAAAAAAATCAAGTAGTTTAGTAATAAAATACAAAAATTATAACCAGATCTTTTTATTTAACAATAAGCCACATTTTTACAAATAGTAGTCATATATTTAATATTTACAAGATCAATTACAACTAACGTTTTTATATGGCTCAGCTTTCTTTTATTGCTGTCGTTAGAGTTTTTCACCACCTCTGGCTCTCTCAACTTCTGGTACAATTACGAAGGGCCGTGCATTGGGTGACTTCGGTCCGGAACGAACGTGTACCCTGAATGGTTTCACCTTTTTTCTCATAATGGTTTTCTGTACATTAGGGTTGAAAATCTTTGGTGGATCATCGCGTAGAATAATGACTAACCAACGAACAACCAAGCATGGCAAAAGAAAACCAAAATTACCACATACTTTAAGTCGGTGAAGGTAATTTTGATAATTGGAAGTTCCATGTGCAAATGGTGATAGAAAAAAAGAATTGTGTGGAATGCCTGGACGGACCTAAAAATTCTTAGAAAATACAACAGTGGAACGATGCTGCTGAAATATATTAAAAACCGGTTTACTGCTCAAGAAATATGGGCAGCCTTAACAAACACATCCGAAAAGAAAGCAAATCAAAAACCAGCTGATTTTAAGAAAACGGCTATTACAATTGAAAATGGAAGAAAAGAGCTTATTAAGTAAGCACCTATTTGTGTTTGATAAAATTGTTAGAAGCTTGAAAGCATGTGGTGCCAATTTGAAAGAAATTGACATAGTGTGCCATTTGCATCCTTACCCAAAAGTTACGACATAATCATCACGGCTATTGAAACTTTAAGTGATAATAATTTAACCTTTAATTATGTTAAAGGGAAGCTACTTGACTGGGAAGCTAAACAGCGCTCAACATCTAACAGGCCTTTTAAAGATAATACTGAATTTACAGGAAAGGCAAATTTATCGACTCGTTATATAAAGGTTGAAACAAACAGTTTACCTTTAACAATGATGGAAATCTATCGCAAAAATTTTCATTTAAATGCTATGGCTGTTGGCAAGCTGGTCACAAACGAAGTGAATGTGGAAATCAAGATACACATATTAAAAATAAATTTGCAGGGTAAAATAATGGGAGTGCAAACAGTCATGTAACTAATGAACGTGATTACAAAATAGCTTTTATTGTGGAGCTAAAATGTAACGATGCAAGAAGTATCGTAAGCTGATACTTAGATTCTGGAGCTATAGGCCACATGACTAACAAAGAAGAAATTTCTGTGAAATGTGGGAATTACTAAAGTGTGCAAGAATGGGTGTAGCAAACAGTGGTGAAACAATTACGGCCTCTAAAGCTGGTAATACACAAGGTTGGGTAATAATAAATCGAAGTGTAGAAAAATACACCGTTACAAATAAACTTTAACTTTCCTAAGTCAAAGTATAATCTTTTATAAATTCGTCGCTTGGAAATATACGGTTTTTGAAAACAGCGAAGCAAGAATTCAAAAAGGAATTAAGAAAGTGAGCATCGCCAAGACGAGGTATCAACTCTAAAAAATAGAACTGCTTGTCAAAGCCACTTGAAGAGAAGCAAATTTTTACAGTTGAAGAAAGGACTGAGTTATGGCACAAGCAATTTGGACACATAAGCGACAAAGCTTTACAAACACTAACTTGGAAATTGTTTTAGATATTTGTGTGGGATCTTACAGCAACGTTACGAAATCTATTACGTACTAATTGACTAATGATTCTTTATTGTATCTTCAATAATACAATACACTTTTGTAAAGAATAAATCAAACTTAGAACTATAACAAAGCAAAACTAACTTTAAAAAGGTCTGCACACTACAACACGTCTATCACTCTTCTCTACTACTTTTACACTGCCGCGCTGCCAACCTTTTATTCAAAAAGTCACTATCCTACACTCGGCCATTCCTGTCTAATCATCGGACCCTGATGATTGGTTGCTGATCCACGGCTTCATGTACTCGGCTGTGGTAGAAGTTTTTAAAGGTCCGTCACACGCACTTTCTTTCTGCACGTCGTAAGTACCTCGCGGTTTCACTTTTGTTACGCGGTACGGGCCGAGGTATTTAGGCTTGAGTTTTAGTGCGCCACCGAGTTGCGTTCGTTTTATCGCGACGAGATCATTTACTTGATAACGCGTAGGGGTGCGTCTTTTCAAATTGTAACTTTTTTTGTTTTCTTCCTGGATCTTTTTGATCTGCTTCTTCGCTTCACCTCGTAACTCTTCTCTATCGTTTTCAAAATTTTTGATCAGTTCTTCTTCCAACAGACTCTTTATATTTATGTCTGTTTTCACGTGCATCTTCGCCCCAAACAGTAATTCGAATGGAGTCGTAGCAATACTACGTTGATAAGATGAATTTATGGTCTGTTGCACGATGTCGATGTACTTATACCACTTCGTGGGATCTTCTAAGGATAGCTTACTTAGCACAGGTATGATTATTCTGTTAATGCGCTCTACTTGGCCATTTGCTCTAGGTAATCCTGTTGTTACTCTATGATGCTGGATACCTTCTTCTTTACAATATTCTTGAAATTCGTAAGATGTGAACGCAGTCCCTCTATCTGAAATAATCATTACTGGGTTACCAAAAATACTTTTCTGTAATTATAACTTGCTTATCACTTCCTTTGTAGTCGTGGACTTGGTAGGATACAGCCAAACAAACTTGGTGAAAGCATCTATGACCACCAAAATATGCTTGTAATCCTCGTGGGTTGATTCTAAAGGACCTATGTGATCAATATGGTAGGTATTCAACGGTGTATGCTCCTTATGCAATTGATGTAAAAATCCTTCCTTCTTTCCTTCCTTGCGATTTATCAGTATGCATGGCACACAAGCCTGAGTAGTATTTGCTATTTTCATCTTTAAGTTTGGTATAAAATATTCTCTTTCAACTAGCTCTCTTGTTTTCCTTTCCGCAAAGTGTCCTTTCTCGTGGGCTTTTCTTATTATTTCGTTCTGCATCGCTTTTGGGACCACTAACAATTCGTTACCGCCCTCAAGCTTATGGAGTAAACCATTTATCATCAGATAGTTGCCGTATGGCTTTTCTTTTAAAATTTCCATGATTGCTACTATTGTCTCATCTTTAGCTTGTTCATTCTTCAGTCTTGTTAGCGTCGTGTTTTCATCTGCTGTTACAATCATAACTGGATAACGGCTTAGAGCGTCTACGTGCTTCATACCAACGCCTCGTCGATGCTCGATGACGTAGTCGTATTCTTCCAGTAATAGGGCCCATCTTGATATGCGAGGTGGTGTATCTTTCTTGTTTAACGTTTTCTGGAAAGCTGAACAATCAGTAATAATCTTAAACTTGCATCCGAGTAGGTATACTCTAAACTTCTTCAAGGCTTGAACTATTGCCAATACTTCAAGTTCATAGCTACTATACTTCTTTTCTGCTTCAGTTGTTTTCTTACTCATGAATAGGATGTTGTTTATTATCTTCCTGCGATTTCTGTAATATCATTGCACCATAACCTTCTTTGCTTGCGTCTGTGTGGAGCTCTGTCTCCAACCCTTGTTTGTATATTGCTAAGACTGGTTTTTCTGCTAGTGCTGACTTCAAGTGCTCAAATGCTCTTTTCTGTTCGTCACCAAATCGAATGTCTTCATTCTTCTTTAACAACTCGCTTAGCGGTCTGGCGATTTTGGCATAGTCGGGTATAAATTTCCTAAAATATCCTGTTAACCCCAGGAAACTCTGTAGTTGTTTTATGCTTCTAGGTTCTGGGAATTTAATCACTGATATTGTCTTCGTAGGAGATGGAAGCAGTTTTCCATTCTCAATCAGATGCCCTAAAAATTCGACTCTGGTTTCTAGAAAATGACATTTCTTCTTGTTGATATCCAACCCGTAATCTCTTGCTGTTTCTAAAACTGTCGTTAATTTTGAAACACCTTCCTCTTCGGTCTTCGAAGGTATAATTAGGTCATCTAAGTAGGTTAAGGCAGTTCCATCATTTGTCAAATCTCTGAATATCACGTTGATAAATCTTTGAAAAACAGCTGGTGAGTTGCAGTCCCCAAAAGGTACACGCATGAACTGATACTTGCCATTATGTGTCACAAAGGCTGTGTACTTACAGCTTCTTTCCTCAACCATGACATGGAAAAATCCATTTTTCAAATCTAAAGTACTGTAGTACTTAGCATCTTGTAGCCTATCTAGCTGGTCTTCTATTAAAGGCAACGGGTAACGGTCTTTTATTACCTTTTGATTTACTTTCCTATAGTCTACGCACACCCTTGGAGAGCCATCTTTCTTTCTAACTATCACCACTGCACTCGCCCATTCGGAACTACATGGTTCAACTATTTCGCTTGAAATCCATTCTTTCACTTGGTTTTCCACTATTTCCCTTTCATTGAATGGTAGTCTCCTTGGTCGACTATAAATCGGTTCTTCGTCTTTTAGAATTATCTTCATCTCAACGTTAGTTGTTTTTTTCTTGTCTGGTTCGTAACTTTCTATTAACATCTTAACATTTTCTTTATTTCCTTCTTTCGCCGTCTCCGCTACATCTAATTCATCTTCAGTTGGAGATATGTGTAAAAGGTTATCATCTGGTCTTCTTGTTATTAGAATTCCCTCTTGGTTTAGCATTAGGTCTGCTTGGTTCAGCAATTCTTGACCTATAATAACTTCCATTGATGTTCCTTCCTTAGGCACCACATGCACCGTTGTATGAAAGTCACGGTCGTCAATCTTGATAAGCGTTGCGAAAAATCCGATAGTATCCACTTTATGTTTACCAAAACCTGTGAGTGTTAACGTGGGTTTACACATATTGGACAATTGCATCTTATCATACACATCTTTTCTAATTAGATTGACTTGGCTTCCTGTGTCTACCAGAGCTTCAAAGTTCGAATTTCCAATCGTTACTTTCTTGATCATCTGGCTTCGAGAAGTTGTGTTCGTGATGTTCGAGACAGGAGCCGTTGCCGGATTACTTGGTTTCGTTACGGGCTTACATTCTGGACCTTTGTGACCAAAGTTACCACACTTGAAACATTTAGGACCTCGATCTTTTGAGCTACAGTTCTTGGAATCATGACCTTTTAGTCCGCAGTTAAAGCAACGACGCTCTCGTCTTTCTCTATTCATTTCTACTCTTGCCGATTGGCTAGGTTGTTCCACACTATTTGAATTTTTAAACCTTGCTTGCTGGTTGGGCTGGTATACATGCCTAGATCTGATTTCCTCATACGTCTTTAACTTTTGTTTGAACTGGTCAATTGTATTTGCTCCAAACAATACAACTTTGTTTCTCATGTCATCCTGAATTCCATCTATTACGTAGTGGATTAACGATTCATCTTCAATTTTTCCACGGCTGCTTATTTCCTTCATTTCTAAAAAATATCGGTATACATTTTCATCTTTCTTCATTTTTCGTTTGCTTAGCATCTCATGCAGCTTAGCACCGCTCGTCGTTGCTGGAAATTCAGCCTTAAGTGCCCTCTTAAGTGAGTTCCAACTCGTGATATGTCTTTCGCCTTGAACAAATATTTTAGCTAAACCTTGTAGTGATTTTTTAGCAAAAATGTAAGTCTCCAAATCATTCCATTGTAACAAGACTCTATTTTCTTCGAAGTCTGTTATAAAATCATTAACAGTGTAACTGTCTTCACCACTAAATAATCGAATCGAGTCTTCTACGTCGCGAAAACTAAAGACAAATTTTGACTTTCTATTAGTTGATCCGCTAGAACTTGCGCTTTCTCTTTCGACCACTTCTTCGTCTTCGTCTTGACCATCTTCGTCTTGACCGTCTTCGTCTTGACCGCCGTCTTCGGTATCTTCATCGACGTGCGTTGTAGTTAGCGATTCAATGTAAATTAAATTATCGCAAATTGTTTTATTTACTTCTGAAGTATCTTCGTTGAAATCTAAGTTTAATATGTTACAAATTAGAGCAAGATCGCCCCCTGTAAAGTTGTCATTAATATACGATAATTTATTTTTATACTCGTCCGAACCCGCACTAAAACCGAATCCTGAAAACAACCTCAGTCTTTGTCGATTTTTTCTATCCCCGTCAGTTTCAAATACAAGGCGGTGAAACGCTTTTATAGCTTTAAATGTCGCTTTATCAATGTTCTCTTTAATATGAGCAATTTGACTTAAATTCTCCATCGCGTCTTTGGAGTTTTGTTTTTTTTACATGCAATCTTTCGAAATGTATACGTTACAAGCGCGCACAAAGGATTTACTCGCGGTAAAATAGAACGGGCTCACCCAATTCAGCAGAATGTTCAGTACGCGCGCCTCTTGCTGTACCGTCTGACGTAGCAGGAGATTGGCAACCCAAATGCCGTCGTTTCTCGATCGACCATCTATCAATCGCTTGCGTTGTGGGGTGCACACGACTCCGCTTCTTCCATATACGACTTCAATCTTCGTGTTGGGACTTCGCGCCGCTCAGCCTTGTTGCGCCTGGAATCCTCGATCGTATAGGCAACCACCGTTTACCGATAGTTTGCTTTGTGGGGTGCACGGGGCTCCGCTTCTTCCGTGTACGGCTTCAATCTTCTTGCTGGGACTTCGCCCCGTTCAACCCTCGTTGCGCCTGGAATCCTCGATCGTATAGGCAACCAGTCACGGTTGTAGAAATCGCTTTGTTGATCTGATCCCGGACGAACCCCCAAAATTTGTGAGATCTTACAGCAACGTTACGAAATCTATTACGTACTAATTGACTAATGATTCTTTATTGTATCTTCAATAATACAATACACTTTTGTAATGAATAAATCAAACTTAGAACTATAACAAAGCAAAACTAACTTTAAAACGGTCTGCACACTACAACACGTCTATCACTCTTCTCTACTACTTTTACACTGCCGCGCTGCCAACCTTTTATTCAAAAAGTCACTATCCTACATTTGAAAAATTTTAAAAATGTGAAAAGTGCATATACGGAAAGATGACCACCAGCACTTGTGCAAAACGACCACTAGAGCTAGTACACTGATGTCTGTGTACCAATTAAACCAGTTGCCTGGGATGATGGTAAATACTACACTCATGTTATTGAAACATATTTTCTCAAACTTAAAAGTAAAGTCATTGAAAAATTTAAAATTTTGAAGTAGAAGCTATAAATGTATTTGAAGGTTTGATATCCTGAATGCTAAACGCTTTTAAGCAATGTTGGGTACAAAAAGATCAATTATGGAATTTACAATACCGTACACCCCCGAGCAGAACGGGGTGGCCGGACGAACCAACAGGACCATATTGAATAAAGCCAGAACTATGATACTAGGAACTCATTTACGTAAGATTATGTAGAATGAGGCTGCTTGTGCAGCTGTTTATTTAATAAATAGTTCGCCAACTGCGGCATTGAAAACTAAGACACCCGCAGAACTACAGTGTAGTGAAAAACCTAACGTATCTAAGCTACGAGTATTTGGTTGCATTGCAGATTTGCACACACCAAACATCAAATGAAAAATATTTGACCCTAACTGTAAAAAACGTCGTATGATTGGGTACACACCTAATGGGTACCGTTGTTTGTAGGCTCCAGTAAAACACCGGGCAGTTAACGAAAGAGACATTGAGTTTAAAGAAGACAAATTTAAACTTGAAGAAAGTGTGGAATTAGAGCTGCATGATAGAGAGGCGAAGCAGACAGATGAGAATATTATAATAAAGGAATTAGAAAATGAGAATAAAATAGAGGAATAAACGCCAAATGTTACTTCACGGAGAGGATCTCGAAACAGAAGGAAAGTAGAGTGGTTTACTAATTATAAGATGTTGTGTTTGGTCTTGAACGAGAAACCAGTTTGAAGAAGTTGCAACGCAACCTTAAAAGAATGAAGAAGCAATGAAGAAAGAATTTGAGTCATTAACCGAAAACACAACGTGGGAATTGGTCCTACTACCTGATGGAAAATCACCGTTTGACTGCAAATTGATTTATAAAAAAAATATTGATAGCAAAGGAAATGTGCGACACAATGCAAGATTTATAGCGAAAAGTTTCTAACAAGAATTTGGAATAAATTATGAAGAAATCTATGGAGTTGTTGCTCGACTTACAGCTATTAGAACCTTGTTAGCTGTCGCAAATCACTTTGCAATGCATCTACATCAAACAAACGTAAAACTGCCTTCTTGAATTAAATTAACACGGGTTTACTAAATTTTATGACACAGTATTCAACGGATACGCAGATGCAGACTGGGCTGTTGTTAGCAAATCGGTGATCAGCTATTTATTTAAGATGTTTAATTCGGCAGTGCCGTGGGTTTCGCGTAAACAAACTGCGGTTATTTAATCATCCACAGAAGCGGAATATGTTGCATTAGCCACTTGCTCGTGTAAGGGAACATGGCTAGAAACCATTTTGGATGAAATGTGTGTTTAAATCGCAGATCATTTTCTCATTCATGAGCATCATCAAGGGTGTAGCTTTCTGTCACAACATCTAGGGGACTTTGAACGTTCTAAACATATTGACGTTGAATACCGTTTCGTTCGTAATAAGCAAAAATATACCTGAGAAATTGGATGTTTGTATTTTTTCTATATTATTTCATTCTCCCCACCTGGAAATGCAAGCAAAGCTGATAAGCAGCTGTTTTCATGCTCCTAGTAAAAAGTCCACCTCTCAAATTTTGCTATGTTGTCTGTCTGTTGTCTGTTTTGTATAAATATTCTTGAAGCCACTGCCTAAATGAAGCCTGGCAAAGTTACAATTTTATTTCCCGCGTGATTATCCTTCTTTGTCATCTTTGGTTTTCGACACTTTTCCCTTCTATTTCTTAGATTGTTTCTTGTGGTTTTTTACCGTTTTTCTTTTAATTTATTGCAACCTTTTGTAAGAACTATTTATTAATGTCTTTAGCTCTCTACAAATCCTGTACTGTATTGAATGCCAAAGTTATTTTTGAAGAGGAAAGCATTCATAACTACCCACTCCCACTTTATATCCAAATCGTATAGTGGCAACTATTTGTAACCTTTGCATTTAGAACCGCATTCAGTGCTGTGGTACAAATCAGACTAGCTGTTATTTACATGTAAACGCCCCGCTAATGTGATTATTCAAAGTTGAAGAATGTGAAATAAAATTAACAACATGGTGTTAGTCCTACAGAACACTTTAGAGAATCATCTGCTTCAGCTTTTCATTTAAATGCCAAAGAAAACAACTTTCTTATAAGTAAAGCTTTTCACTTTAAGCGTAACTAAAATTTTTATGATCAAAGTTACTTTGTATTTTTAACACTAATTTTATATTATTTATTCTAGGTATAGGAATGGCTTGCAAACTTCAGAACCCCAAAACAAAACCAAGATATTGTGGCGGATGCGCTTATCGAAAATGAATGAACCGTGTTATTTGTAAAGGAGCTAATTCTATGGAAGATGTAAACAACACCATCGCTGAATCTGTAGCAAATGGTACAATAAATTTCAAAGACGTTCAATTTATGCCAAGAATACTTATTACAGGTAGTACCATAAATTCTTTAAGTTTTGCAAATGTGCCTCCTGCAAACACTTTCAAAAAATTAGTAATAACAAGATTAATGTAGTAAAATTTGAAGCTTTTAAAAAACTAACAACTTTTGAAGAATTGGCATTATCTAAAAATGAAATAGAAGCTCTAGAAACGGGTGCATTAAACGGCCTACAAAATTTGAATATATTACATTTAAAAAACGTAAAAAAATTGCCGAAAAACTTACTGGGCGATCTTATTTCAATTGGAATTATATCAGGGGCTGTATTTAACGACTTGGTGGCACTTAAGTCCCTTTCTTTACAAGGCAACAAAATTCATCTCTGAACAATAACGAAATTCAAACTGTTTCATCAGGTGCCTTCAACTCACTTAACATGCTGGAAATTCTTAATTTAAATAACAATGAGCTAGAAACCATAAAAATAATGTTTTTTCTAATTTACCCAATTTAACTGCTTTACATTTAGTAAACAATAAAATTAAAACAATTCATGCTAAAGTCTTTGCGGGACTTAATATATTCACCCTAAATTTAGATAATAATCATCTAAAACATTTGGACGTATCAGTTCTTAAGAATTTAAAAGAATTAACTGAAATTAGTTTAAGAAACAATGAAATTACTTATTTATGTACTAATTCGTTTGAAATTTTAGAAAAATTACGGTATGTGCGGTTAGATGGTAATGGTTTAGACCCCACGGTTCTGCTGCAGTTAACTGAGAGGTACAAACCAAACCGCAAACATTTTTCTGTCCTCGATGCTGTTGGTAAAATGTTGGGAAAATAACAGTTTGTTTTGTCATTTTATTTATAACAATTGAGAAATTAATGCATGTAGCATTTGTACTAAGCTTTTGCTACAAATTCCAGATGAAAGCAAAACGAGTGTACATACTGTATACAGGGTGTTATATATAACTCCATCCACTGGAACATTATGTAAATAAAATATATTATAAATATATTGGTTGCGTTTGTTTATAGGTTTGTTCATAGGTTTTAATTTTTTTCCAATAGGTGCATTACACATAGAACACCCGGTATGATGTATACTGAGATGTTTAGTTGAAACTGTAAATTTTTTTTTTTATATTTATTATTTATGTAATGACAAAAGTCATCTATTTAATTTATAAAGAATCAACTTTTACCATACAAAACAGCCAAATGTTGGAATTCTATTACATTGAGTGTATTTTTTCAACGTTAAATTAAGCAAAAATTGGCTGTACATTTTATTTTAAGTACTATTTTTAAAACAGTGGCCATATTAACAAGATCAATCTAATATTCTTAAATGGCTCGGGTCGCTTTTTGTCGCCGTCGCAATTTTTCTCCACCTGCAGTCTTCTCAGCTTCTGGTACAATCGCGACCTTTAGTCCAGATAGAATGAGTATATGAAGCGGTTTCGCCTTATCTCTCAAGATTGATTTCTGTACATTAGGGTTGAAGATCTTAGATGGATCATCGCGTAGAACAACGATCCCTCTTTTTGCATCCAGCATGGCCTCAAGTTGAAGCTCCTTTTCCTCCTTTATCTGCAGGTGAATCCGTTCCCTTAATATGGGATCACCGCGGCATACTCTCAGGAAGTGCTGGTTGGTAAAGGCAGCAATAAACAAAGATTCATCACCTGCAGCAAGTAAAAATATATTACAACAATAAATAGTACAATATTATTAGAAACAAGTGAAACACAACTTACCTTAAAATCATTGAAGCATCTCGACAGGAAGTATTGACAAAGCAGGAAGGACACACACGAACAGTGGAAACATCTTAAAAGAGCGTAGAATACCGAATGAGTTTGGGGGTTAAAATCGAAAGTATTAAACCCCCGTTATTTATCATAGATTGCGATTTTGTGTACCATAAACCGTTGTGGTTGGTTTTATGTTTGGAAAAAATTGGTTGTTTATACTTTTCCACATGGCTATGGACTTATTGTAAACAACAACCAAACTGACCTAAGACGCGTTTCGTCATTGTTAGGAGTTATCCGTCAAATATAGTTTGTATTCGTAAATGCAAGCATCGAAAACATATGTATAATGCATGCCAATAATAACATAAATAGTAATAGATGGCTGAACGCCATCTGTACGAAGTACGTCGATGGAATTGTAGCAAAGCTACCAACCAGTTTGGCTGCATTTTTAGGTGGTTGGTAGCTTTGCCCCAATTTGTACAAATGTCGTTTTCTCATCTATTACTATTGACATTGGTAGTTGTGCAGAAACGCGATTACCAATGTTATCTGTAAAAAGAGTATTGTAGATAGGTTGTCATAGCTTCATCTTCTGTAATAACTGGCAATCGTATTCTACTGGCATAGGATTTTCTTGGTGGTTCTCTATAATTTTTAGTGGCTGGCATTTAAGGTGGCAGTTTTCGATAAGTATTAATACAATTATTATCTATTTCCCGTTTAACGGAGTGAGAAAAGCGATTAAGTTGCTTGAACTTGTGCGCTGCCGCTGACGACGTAGCGTTTTCTAAGAGTTTGTCCGCATAGCAGGTTTAATAAAAATAGGGGAGGACAATTAACTGGCTTTTTTAAAATCATTACATTTTTTACTTCATTCAACAAAACTTCTAGCTATTTTAATAATTAAATTGCATTATTTTTCAAAGTAAAAATTAACTAGCGCTGTCACATTTTGTTACCATTATATGAGGAGTTTGCTTTAATTTGCAAAATAAACTCGTGTGAAACTCAAATAAATTAAAAAAAAACAACAAAACAAAAAAAATAATATTTTATTTTAGATTAAGCAACATTTTTAAAAATAGTAGTCATATATTTAATATTTACGAGATCGCTTAACACCTAAAATTCTTATTATATGGTTCAACCCTTTCTTTTCTCTGTCGTCTCAGTTTTCCTCCACCTCTGGTTCTCGCAGCTTCTGGTACAATCACGAACGGTCGTGCTTCGGGTACTTTCGGTCTGGAACTAATGTGTACTTTGATTGGTTTCACCTGCTCTCTCACGATGGTTTTCTTCACATTAGGGTTGAAGATCTTCGGTGGACCATCACGTAGAACAACAATTCCTCTCTTTACATCGAGCATGGCCTGAAGCTGAAGCTCCTTCTCCTTCTGTATCTGTAGACGAATTCGTTCCCTTAGTGTGGGATCACCTCGACATACTCTCATGAAGTGCTTGTTAGCTATGGTAGCGGTGAACAACGATTCCGAACTTAAACACCTGCAACAAGTAAAATGTATATTAGAAATAGCTAAAATCATTAAAGGTAAACACAGTCATTAGTAAAGCAGAAAATTATAAACAAGACTTACCTTAAAATCATGGCGAGCATCTCGACAGGCAACATGGACATTGCTGGCAGGACAAATTCGAACAGTGGAAACATCTTGGAACAGCGTAGAACACAGAATGAGTATGGGGGTTAAAATCGGGAGAATTTATACCCCCGTTATCAATCATGGGTAACGGTAGCGGTTCAGTGAATCGTAAAACGTTGTGGACGGTTATTCATTTTGGAGGGAAATTCTTATTTACACTTTTATAGATAGCCATAGATTTGTCATAAACAGCTACACCAACCAAACTGCTATTAAGAAATGTATAAATTGATATTTTAAGCGACATGAGAGAACTGAAAGTTTTGAACTAAAGACAAATTTTAATTTATTTACGTTTTAAAAAGCATTTACTTTCTTACAAATTTACGCCACACAGAAAAGAAACAATACATGTTTTGTCATGATTTAAACGTTTGATTTGTGCTGAAATAAAATTAAAATCTTAATTCTATCTATAACCTCTTATACGCGAAGGTGTCGAGGAATTTCACTCCGGTTAGGCTCTTCGCTTGTATAGTAGAAGGTAGTGGGGACTTTGGATTTTAAACCACTACGATCCTGAAGCTTATGCCACCCTTCATGCACATTCATTCAATTTCATTCTCACATGTGTTTATTTGTATGTTATAATGTGGTGTGTGGCTTTGTTCCTTGTCTTGGTCAGCCAGTAATCAAGGCAAGCGCCGTTAATTGTAACTTAACGTCGAATAGTTACCGAGCTCGATATCGATCCACAAAATTACAGAAAAAATTTCTGCTTCTTCCGGGATTCGAACCGAGGACTCCAGAGCCTGGTCCTCTTACCACTGGACCACTCGGACGTAAATCTTAATTCTTTGAGTAATAATCTAGTAAAACTGTTTAAGAACCCAATCAAATTAAAATCTCATGAAACGCTTGCATGACTTTCAAAAATTATTTAAAGTTTAGCGGCAAAAATTTAAAGTTGAATCCAATACTAGTAGACAGCAAAATTCCAAAATGTTTTTCCTTAAACTAACAATTTAGCTAGACTAGTCACTAGAATTGCCTTATCACGGGCCAATGCACTGCACAGCCTCGCTTTCATTTCCTCTAGTATAAAATTAATAATGTTGGTAATGCAAGGGGTTGTCCAAGAACAGTTAGAATCCGACCATAGACGACTTAAGTAAATTGAGTAGTTAAATAAACCATTAAGAAGTTTATTTTCCGGTTAAAACATTAAACAAAGACTAAATTACCATAATCTGCTTTATCTGCTTATGTGAACTGTATCGAGAATATGTTACCGCTTTTCAAAGATATGTTACACATATTGTGTAGTCTAGTCTGCCTGTAAGGAATCTAAGATTTAAAAATGTGGAAAAAAACACGACAAAAAAAACATGGAAGAAAGGACCAGTGACAAAAAAACAGGGAAAAATCCGAGGAACAAGAAGCCAATGGAAAAAAGCCGAGGAAAAAAACCAACTGCAAAATATTTTTTTTGTTTTTTTTTTAGTTTGTTTATTTGCTTATTTACAATCTACTCTTATATACATAATGTAAATGAGTAATAAGTAAATGGTATATATGTACATACTACTGACTTGAGGGAGATCCATCCACTGATTTTACTCCCAAATAAGGCTTAAATTATTCTTGGTTAAGCTGCTGGGTGAGGTCATGTGGCCACTGGCGCTTCAATCTCCTGGGAATTGTTGCTGCGCGGGTTAATTGACCCATTAGATTATTTTCGTGCCCCACGAGGTTGTAGTGGTATGCAGTTGCTAATCTTTCGATGTCGTTAGCTACATATGGGACCCCCAGGTCTTCGTGGAGTGTTTGGTTGGTGACATACCATGGTGCGTTCGCCATTAGGCGAAGAGTTTTTGATTGGACCCGCTGGAGAATTTTTGTGTTGGACGGTTTTGTGCAACACCAGAGTTGAATGCCATACGTCCAAATTGGCTTTATTGTGGCTTTGTAGAGGAGAACTTTATTTTCTAGTGAAAGTTGGGATCTTCTTCCAATTAGCCAATACATTTGTTTAACTTTCAGGTCAATATGTTTTCTTTTGGCTTTGATGTGTGGTGACCAGGTAAGCTTCTGGTCGAGATGCATCCCTAGATATTTAGCTTCTGTCTTTACTGGTATAGCGGCATTGTTGAATGTCACTTGTGGGCATAAACTGCGTTTATTTGTAAATGTAACTTGAACAGATTTGTCATTATTAACTGAAATTCTCCACTTTTCAAAATAATTTTGTAGAAGGTCAAGATGGCTCTGTAGATTTTCTGACGCTAGTCCTGGGAATTCGCTGATAGATAATATTGCCGTGTCGTCAGCGAAGGTAGCAATTTCGGTGTTATCTGAAGTTGGAACATCAGCGGTATAAATTAGGTAGAGCAGAGGGCCCAATACACTACCTTGCGGTACCCCAGCGGCAATCTGATGGTAACCGGAGACTGCATTGTTTAGTTTAACTTGGAAGTTTCTCTCGCACAGGTAAGATTTAAGTAACAGATATATTTGACATGGAAAATTTGATTTGATTTTGAATAGCAGACCTGTATGCCAGACTTTATCAAAAGCCTGCTTAATGTCTAAGAAAACTGAAGCACAATATTTTTTTGTTTCCAGGGATTCCATTATTTTGTTTATAATCTCTTATGACATTGTTGTGTTGTCGAGTGGCTTTTGCGGAAACCGAATTGGTGCGTTGGAATTAATTGATTTAGGTCGACAGTCTCTTCTATTCTTTTCAGAAGCAGCCTTTCAAATATTTTCGACATTAATGGGAGCAGACTTATTGGTCTATACGATGATGGTTGTGTGGGTGGTTTCCCAGCCTTAGCTATCATGATTATTTGGGCGTATTTCCATTGAAGTGGATAATAGCACAGTCTTAATATACTGTTGTAGATTGTAGTGAGTAGTACTAGTGTTTTCCTAGGCATGTTACGTAAAATTTGCCCAGTTACAAGGTCATAACCAGGAACTTTATGATTATTAGTGTGTTCTATTTCCTGTCTTACCTGAGTAGGTGAAAACGGTTTAATTGGTAATGAGAGTTGACATGGTGCATTGATAAAGTCTTCTATTTCGTTGTCATTGTTATTTGCACCTGGCGGCGGAGTTGTGAAGACTTGTGCAAGGTGCTCGGCGAAAGCATTTGCTTTATCAGCGTCGGATCTGGCCCATGTTCCATCAGTTCTTCTAATTGGCGGGATTGCTATATTTGGCCTTTTAAGCTTTTTCGTAGCTCTCCATATTGAATGATCGTTATTCGACAGGTTGGTAATATAGTACTTGAAAGTTTCGTTACGTGATTCGATTAGCGCAGCATGTAACCGATGAGTAAGTTGGTTATATAATGTTTTGTCCTGTCTGTTTCTAGTTCTTTGCCATTTGCATCGTGCTCTACGCTTTTCAATAACAATCTCTTTTATATGATGAGGTATGTTGTCAGTTCCAGGCTGTTGATTTAATTCAGTGGGCGTAGCTTCCCAGGCAGCATTTTGTAATAGTTGAGTTAAGTATTGAGTTGCCTCGTCAAGGTCATGGGGTTCTTTAATTCTGATTGAGAGGTTGGTGCGTGTATCTATAAGTTGTTGAAAAAACTCCCAATTAGTATATTTAGAACAAAGTCTTGGAGGCCTTTCTTTACTGATCACATTTGCACTTAATTTTATGATAACAGGTGTATGATCGGACGTCAGATCTTCATTTGATTTAATGTTGAAAAATGTGTTAGCTAAGCCTTTGGTTACCGCGAAATCAAGTAAGTCTAGAATTTTATTAGTATCACTAGGCCAATATGTTGGTTTACTTGTTGTTAGATAGCTGAGATTTACGTTTTGGATAGCACGCAGCAGGCTACGTCCTTTAGGATTAATCAATCGTGATCCCCATGCCGTGTGTTTAGCATTCCAATCTCCGCCGGCTATGAATTTGTTGCCCAGATGTTGAAAGTAATCTTCGTACTCTTCAGTAGAGATGGGATTCCTTGGAGGGCAGTAGATAGCTGCTACGGTTAGTGGACCGAGACGAGTTTCTATTTGTATTACCGTGCTTTGAATTTTATTAGTTTGGTAAGATTGAAGTTCATAGTGTTGTAGAGCAGTTCGAATGATCACCGCTGATCCAGCATGGGCAACTGCAAAATATGAAATTATTTTTATTTTCTTTCTCTTATTGTCTGTATACCAACGTGTTATATGGCATGCACAAACATAGACATCTCACATCTAAGATCGCTTTGGTCGTAAATCGAATTTTATTTTTGATAATATGTTGGTAAATAACGTCTGTGACTTGACACATATAGGGGGAAGATTATATACTTGAAATCTAAAAAATATTTCTAATTCTTGTAATCTAACATTACCTAACCCAACCTACTCTAGCTTAAATAAAACACATATCAAAAATAAAGTAAATAAATAAGTTTATTCCTCGGTATATTTCCCCCTTTTTTTCCACGATCTTTTTGTGCTCGCGGCATTTTTCCACGGCTTTTTTTCGCCTACCGTTCAAAACTTAAACATGGGCCTTTTTTATATTTATTTTTTTAAATTTAAAATACGCTTTCCAAATCAACCGGTCTAGAACAGCGTTAACTCAAAGAAACGCCATTTGTGTTTTATAAAAATGCATTCTATTTCTTAGAAAATTTCCATTCGATGTTATTCGCAGTTCACTATATTAACCCATTGAAACGGCTATAGTAATAGTAACAAAATAAACAACTGCAGTTTTATATATTGTGAATCTTTGTGCGTGGATTTTTTTCCTTTGATAATGTTTTCCGTACAATTGATGCCACACTTCTGCAGTATACACACATAGAAGTGCGGTGGCGTTATCTCGTTTATTTTTGTTTCTCCTTGCCTACATTTATTTTCTTTTAATAAATATATTACTTATTTGCTTTGTGCATTTTCTGATAATTTTATTTTAACTTTTATAGAAGCAAAATTTTATCGAACAGCAACAACAGAAATATCAAATATGCTATTTCAAAAACGAAAGTTGATTTTGTTAACAGTGATCACGAATTCCTTATTTGTACTAATTAAAATTTTAAATTTATTTTATGAAGGAAATTTATATTTTATTAACTAAAAACACAGACAGTAAAATTTGTAAAACCTTAATACCCAATTTGTTTAGGTCTCTTCAAACTTCTAAATGGAAATTCCCACCAAAATTCTTTTTCGGAAGTGTTGCAAAAATTTTATTACAGGGCTAAATGCTAAATAAAACTGACAAACAGCATCAGGTAGTCTGTACTGTGCTCGTTAATGCTAAACAGACGTTTTGGATAAACTTTCCTTCGTATTATTATACAACCAGTATTAATTTTTAAATCGTCCTTTACGCAAAATTACGCTTAAAAAGAAGCAACTGGCCATGAACTTCGCCTGGACTTCCCCACACGTTTAACATAATTATTATTTTTTTGCTTCCATAAATATTTCATATCATGGAAGTATAGATGTAAGATAGCTATCACAATAATTCCCTTGCTGAAGTATGAGAAAGTAAAAATGCCAAATATTGACGTAATAACAATTGGTCTAATTAAATCTTATTTGTAAGAATTGTAAGCTATTAAAGTATATGCACTCATCGCCACAAATTAAAATTTGCGAGTGTAGTCGTTTTGACTAAATAAATTTATAAGACTGAATAGAATGATATACAATTCAAGAAATTATAGCTATTTGTTTTTCTGAATAGTCAATATCTTCGAGAGATATTTTTGAGTAGTAGTCAACGTCAATTAATCAGCGAGCTAATTCACGCATTCTTTGTTAACAGCAAACAGTATTTAAATAAAAAAATACTTTAAAAATGTAAACAAAATTGAAATTTTAAAAGGTCGTAGCTCTAATCGATATGCAAACACACCAATAATCGAATTGATACCATCATATAATCTGAATATTCTAAAACTGTATTTTAAAGATTTGAATTTTAAAGTACGATATCGTGGAATAAGATTCTGCACACCTTAAAATGTATGCAATAAAATATTCTTCGGATAATCTAAAATTTGTATTTAAATAAAAAAAACTCAGACATCTGGATGAAAACAAAATCCTATATCTGAATTCTTATAGAAAATCCGAAAACCGGATCGATATAAGAAATCCAAATTCCGAATCGACATTAAAAAATCCAAAATCCGGATTGCTATGTAAAATCCGAAATTCGTATTTTAACATAAAATCCGAATACCGGATTCTTGGCTTGCACCACATCCGAATCTCTGCCAAAAAAAAATCCGGATATCCGAAAATCCGGATCCGGTTGCCAGCCCTACGTTTATACAGATGTTGTTTCGTCATCTATCACTATTGATGTTATTATTGGTATAGGTTAGTATATGCTAATATAGATCAGGTTGTTGTAGCAAATGATGAAAAGGGCATGTTCTGTATGATGAGAAAACTGCAAGAAGAGTATATCAAATGGGGACTTTTAATCAATACAGGGTGGGCCAAAAATCAGTTTACCGATTTTTTGATTAATTTTTTTTCATTTATTTTTCCTTCTGTGACAATAAATTATTTTGCACATACTAGCTTGTTTGTTATTTAAACCTCTGTATAAACAAAACTCAATACTGGGTTGTGGGCGAACAAGGACAAGACCTACAATTAGAGAAAAGCATTATGTAAAAATGGGACGAATACAAATACTCGGGGTCGCTAATTACCAAAAATGGGACAACAGAAAACGACATTCACCAAAAAATCACTAACGCAAAACAACGATCTAAAAATTAAATCCTTTACTCTGGTCCAAGCTAATGACTAGAGAGACAAAGTTGCTTATGTATAAAACAATAATAAAACCAATCGCGACGTGCGGGTCAGAAACATGGCAGATAAACTCTTCTTCTTCTTCGCTGATCCTTATGCCCTTTCAGGCGTCGGATGTGGGTTCCATGTCCTGTATCCATTTTCTCCATTCTTTCCTGTCTCTTGCTAGGGTTCTCATTTCCTCTACCGTCTTTCCTCTTTCCATTCCTATTTCTCGGATTTGATCCATCCATTTTCTTCTTGGTCTTCCCCTTAGCTTTTTCCTTGGTTTTCCAGTCTCCATTATTTTTCTTGTGATTCTGTCCGGATCCATTCTCACTATATGTGCATACCAGTTCAATTGTTTCTTTTTTATTTTTTCCATTATTGGCTCCTGTTCTGTTATTTCTCTAATCCTGTCATTTCTCACCCTGTCCCATTTAGTTTTCCCTGCGATTTTCCCGAGGTGTTTCATTTCAATAGCGTTTATTTTATTTTCATCTTTTTTTCTTAATGTCCAGTTTTCACAAGCGTATGATATTGTTGGTATTGTTATTATATTGTGTATTTTCCTTTTCACCTCTATGTCTATGTTTTTATGCCCTAGTATTGTTTTGTTTATTGAGTAATATATTCTTGTTGATTTATTAGCTCTGTTTATTAATTCAGCCTTTATTTTCCCATCCTCCGTTATTACTTCCCAAAAATTCGTATGTTGTTACTCTTTCCAATGTATTATTCTTGCATTTGATTTCTTTGTCTATCTGGGTGTCTTTTTGCTCTTCATTCACTATCATTGTTTTTGTTTTGTTTATATTTATTTCCATTTTCATGTTTTCAATTTCTATAGTTCAGGCGTTTACTAAATTTTGCATTTTGTCCTTCTTATTTGCTATTAATATCACGTCATCTGTGTAAAGCAGGCTGCTCACTTTAACTACTTCTAGATTCCTGTACCCTATTACTGTGTCCATTTGGTTATATTTTTCTTTAATTTGTCTAATAATTTTATCCATAATTATGATAAATAGTAGGGGGCTTAGGCTGTCTCCTTGTTTTACTCCTTTACTCATTTTAAATTCATCCGATCTTTGTCCCGCCATTTGCACTCTTGCTCTAACCGTTTCATATGTACTTCTTACTGCGTTTATTAACATGCTAGGTATTTCCAATTCTCCCAGGGTTTTCCACATTTCCCTCCTATCTACCGCATCGAAGGCTGCTTTTAGATCGATGAAAGTTAGGTATAGTTCCTCTCCTTCTTCTATCTTTCTTTCTATTATATTTCTTATTATATATATGTTGTCGTTTGTCTGTCTGCTTGGCCTAAATGCTGCCTGTTCCTCTCCCAATTTCGGTTCCACGTGTTCTCTTAATCTTTTTTCCAAGATTTTTGTATATAGCTTGTAGCTGGTTTGGGCTAAGCAGATTGGTCTGTAATTTTCACACTGTGTCTGTGTTCCTTTCTTGTATATCGATATTAAAAGGTTATTTTCCCAGTCCCTCGGGATTTTTTGTTTTTCCCATGCTTCTTTACAAATAGCCCATATCCAGTCTATTCCTTTTCCCCCCAGCCATTTAATCATCTCCGGTGTTATGCTGTCTTCTCCACTTGCTTTTCCAATTTTGATTTTTTGTAATGCCTCTTCGACTTCTTCCCTCTTGATTTCTTGTTGTTGTTCCGTTCGTTCTTCTCTTGTTATTTTATCATCTGGCACCGTCGTGTTATACTTATTTGTGTAGTGTTCTTTCCACGTTTCTAATATTTCTTTTGTGTCTGTTAGTGTTTGACCTTGATTATGTTTTATTGCTTTTATTTCTTTCCTTTTATCTCCCCTTAATCTTTTTATTTTCGTCCAGAATTTTCTGTAGTCTGTTTTATGTATTTCTGTTATCTCTTCTCCAAACTCCTTCCAAGATTCCCTTTTTGCTGTTTTGATTGCGTTTTTCACCATGTTTCTCCTTCGATTATATTCTTCTTTGTCATTCTGTGTTTTTGTTTGTATATATTGCTTCCATGCTATTTTCTTTTCTTTTGTCAGTCTTTGTATGTCGCTATTCCACCAACTCGTCCTTTTAATATGTTTATTATATTTTCTCTTCCCACATATATTCTCTGTTATCTTCAGCAGTGCCTCTTTGAAGGTTATCCATCTTTCTTCTAAAGTCCAATGTGCTTTTCCGTTCTCCAGTTTTTGGAATTCTATATCTGTCTCCTTCTGATATTTTTCTTTGTTTTCCCTATTTTTTAACTAATATATCGCTAAACTACTATATTTCCTTATTTCTTCGTTTTTGTTTAGTCTTGCTTGGCAACTTGCTCTTACTAGTCTGTGTTGTGTTCCTAATTCCGCTTCTTTTATCGTTTCGATTTTTTGAATTGTCTCTGTTAATTCTTGTGTATATGTTATATAATCTATCACACTTTTAGCGTTACGTTCTTCTGCCACAAACGTGTATTTGTCTTCTATTGGTTGTTCCCACATTGTGTTTCCTATTATTAGGTCGTTCCCTTTACAGAAATCTATCATTTTTATTCCATTTCTATTTAGTGTTACTTCCCCATGTATTCCCATGCACCCCATTCCTCTCTTGTGATCTTTCTCTACTCTACTGTTCCAGTCTCCCATTATTATTGTCTTGTCATTTTCTATTTTCATTTCATCCAATATTTGTTGTAAATTTATGTAGAAATCTGTCATTTCTTCCTCTGATGTTCCTTCTACTGGTCCATAGATTTGTATGATGTTTATTGTTTCTTCCAGTTCTATACTAATTGCTATTATTCTCGGGTTGATTGCCTTAAAATCTGTTATTCTTTTGTTTATTTCCTCTGTGACTATTATTCCTACTCCCTCCTTTGCTCTTGGTTCTGTTTTCATTCCCGAGTAGTATAGTATGTGTTTGTTTGTTAAGTACGTACTTCCTTCGCCCTTTTTCTTGGTTTCGCTTAGCCCTAAAATTTGTATGTTATTACTATCCATTTCTTCCGTTATTTCTATCTCCTTCCCTGTTAGTGTGTTTATGTTCCAAGTTTCTATACCTATCGCTTCATTTTCTATTTCTTCTCCTTTTTTCCTGTCCTTTTTCATAGCCTGTTTCTTTGTTTGTATCGTTTTGAATTTTTGGTTATGTGAGGTTAATCCATATTTAAGTTTTTTGGAATCGCACCAGTGTTGCTGCTAGTTCTGGTTATTTTGTTTAATTGTTCTTGCAGTTCTTCCTCTGGAGATCTTTTACTGATTTTTCTTCCTCCTGTTTTTCCTTTAGGTGTTTCTTCATGCTCTATGCTCGTCTTGCTGTTCTTTTCCATTTCGTTTAATTGTTCCAAGTAGAAAGCATCTTCAATTACTATTAATTTATTGTATCTAATCGTTGCGTATTGTCCCTCTGTCCTTATTCTATTCCTATGTTTTATCAGCTCTTTTCTTGTTTCTTGGGTCTCCTTTGAGTAGTCTTCCTCTATGTATATTTTTGTGCCTTTTAGTTTTTTTGTTGCTTTCAATATCTCCCTTTTCTTTGCCCATTCCCTTAGTTCAACTAGGATTGGATTATGTTTCCCGTTTTGCTGCTTTCCAATTCTTCTAATTTCTGTTACCTCTTTTTCAATTGCTATTTTTACTTCCATATCCCTTAGGACTATCCTTACTTTCTCTTTTAGCTGTAGGTAGCTCTCCCCTTCTTGCCTTTCTATTCCGTGTATGATTATTTTCTTTCTTCTCATTTCTCTTTCTATCCCTTCCATTCTTTCCTCTTGTTGTATTACACTTTGTTTAAGTTGTTGATTTTCACTTCTCAGCTGTTTATTTTCGTCCTTAATTTTATTCAGTTCCTTTTGAATTATATCCATTTTCCTTTCTATACGTTCGTCTCTTGCTTCCATTCTATCTAATTTCTTATTTATTTCTTCAAGCATTTCCTGCATTTTTCGCTGTGTTTTAGTTACTTTCTCGTTGTTTTAAATTCCTCAAGTACGGCCCTGTTCGTTGTTTATGCTGGACAGCGCTATATAAGTTTATCTTTGCACCACTCGTAACGCGCGAAGCAGGTGGCCCCAGTCTACCCGTCGAAGGTCAGCTACTTTTCAGTGCCTTCGTTTTGAAATCTTCAAAAATCTTCTTAATACTAATCCTACCTTATATCTGATTGATGTAGGGTTATTCTCCTTTCTTTCTTTCACCTGTTACCGTGTCACTTCCACAAAAAATACACTCTGCATCACCAGTTTGCGACCAATATATTGGAGCGGTTTTTACTCGTGTATTCACTTGTTCCGCCAGGACCGGACCCGGCAGATAAACTCAAGAAACTGAAAAAGATTAAAAGCGCTGGAGATGGATTCTCTATGTAGACTTCGTAGAATATTAAAAATTGAACATGTGCAGATTGCGATAATAAGGAAAAAACTACAAGTAGATAGTACGATCACCGACCGAATAGAAAGTCGCCAGTTTGTTTGGTATGGTCATGTAAGAAGGATGGAAGAAAACAGATGGCCAAAAAAACTATGGGAATACCAACTAACAAACAGAAAAAGAAGAGAACGTCTGAGAAAAACGTGGAGAGAAAGAATACAGGAAGCAATCAGACCAAGACGATTTGAAGAAAATGATTAGGAAAATATACAAGCATAAAGATTGAGATACGAGAAGCAGTGACAGCTCACAAAACGCGTCTTAGGTTGTTCCTACCTGTAAATCTTTGTTTGTTTAATAATACGATGCCTGCCGATCTTGATAACAGCTGAGTTCGTTTGTCTGCATTTTTAGAAGGGTTGGTAATTTTGCTACAACTCCTTCAACGTTCTATATGTAGATGCGGTTTTGTCATCTATCACTATTGGCATTGGTAGAAACGCGACTACCAACATTATCTATAAAATCGTGGTTTGCTTTCTTAACTGCCAAGAAAAATGTGTCTTGTAGACAGGTTGCCATAGCTTCAACTCTTTCTATATCACTGCAGTAGTTTATAACATCTTGTGTAATAACTAGCAATTGTAATCTATTGGCATGAAATTTTCTGGGTGGTGCTCTACAACGATCAGTCGTTGACATTCAGGATATTTAATAAGCGATTGAGTTGTTTGTTTCGTGCGTCGCCACTGGCGTCTACTGGTAGGTATAATATAAGTTGCGGAAGACAAATACGTATAGTGGTTTTAAATTACACTTCTTTCCCTACCTGATCAAATTTGTAGCTCTTATAATAATTACTCGAATTTTTTTTTTAAACGAAAATAATTATTTGGTATGTATTAACTGACTCATTTTGTAACTATTGTATACAACGTCTGCTTAAATGTGCAAAGTAGTCTAATGTGAAACTCCAATAAGTTTAAAAAAGATATATATTTGTATTTAACATTGAAAAACAAATTGAAGAATATGTTTTATTTAAAATAGGCGACATTTTTACAGATAGTAGTCATATACTTAATATTTACAAGATCACTTAACACCTAAAACTCTTATATGGTGCAGCTCTTTCTTTTCTCTGTCGTTTCAGTTTTCCTCCACCTCTGGTCCTCGCAGCTTCTGGTACAATCACGAACGGTCGTGCTTCAAGTACTTTCGGTCCAGAACGAATGTGTACAATTGGTTTTACCATCTCTCTTACAATGGTTTTTTGGACATTAGGGTTGAAGATTTTCGGTGGATCATCGCGTAAAACAATGATCCCTCTTTTTGCATCCAGCATAGCCTGACGTCGAAGCTCCTTCTCCTTCTTTATCTGCAAACGAATCCGTTCCCTTAGTATGGGATCACCTCGACATACTCGCATGAAATGCTTGTTGGCAAGGGCAGTATTGAACAAAGATTCCGCACTTAAGCACCTGCAACAAGTAACATTTATATTAGAAATAAGTAAAAATATTAAAGATGAATGCAGCCAACAATAAAAACGAAAATAATAAACAACACTTACCTTAAAATAATGGCGAGCATCTCCACAGGCAGCATCGACAGAGCAGGAAGGGCAAACTCAAACAGTGAAAACATCTTGAAAGAGCGTAGAATACGGAATGAGTATGGGGAATAAATTCTGGAGAATTTATACCCCCCTTATCAATCATGGGTACCGGTTGCGGTTCAGTGGCCCGTAAACCGCTGTGGCGCTGTGGGTGGTTGCATTTTTGGAGGAGGATGATGGTTTATGTTTTTCCAGATAACAACGGGCATTTTAAAAAGGGTAAGTACATTTTAGAGTTATATGAGAAAACTGCAGATTTCCAACTAAAATATAAATAAGAAAATTATTTGAAATTTTTAATTACTATCCGTTTTCAGAAATAATCTAATATTTGCTTCCTTACAAAATTATGCCACACAAAGAAGAAGTAGCATTTGAAAGACTTTTCATGCTACATACTCTTGATTCAGACAAAAATAAAATTAACTTCTGTAATTCTTTTAATAATAATTTAGCGAACTGTTTCTTGAATCCAATCTAGTTAAAATGATATTTCATGAAATGCTAGACTTTATTCAAAGATTGCAACTTCTTAATCTAAAGGAAAATACATTTGTGGATTTGTACATTTGTTGTACAGTCTAACTTTAAGACATGTTTTCGTAAAATGATGTCAAATCATTACATGTTGAAGTATCCAAACGAGATGAATTCGAATTTTTAACACCTCGTTTATGTCACGATATGCAAACCGTTATATGTTTTTATAGTCCTAAAAACTTACGAGTGTATAAAGAGAAGTATTAATATTATTTTTGTTTTCTACGATCGTTCTAATACTGCTTACAGTGTAGCTTACAGCTATAGTTATTAACATGTCAGCACAGCCGTTTGTATAGCTGGTGTATTAGTTTGGATCGTAAATAGAATATTTGCTTTTACACCTTTTAATTCAAATTATAAAAAAGCGTGTATAAAATTTACAGAACTTGCATAAGGTCAACAAAAGTTTTGCGGGTTAGGAACCTTGTAACAGGTCAATCCTCCTCTGAACTGAAGGTTCTGGAAAATTTGAATTACCCTGGACAACTCTGAAGCCAGGACTCGTAGAAAATAAATGGAAGACTGTAGATAAAAACTATACATATACAATTTCTATTGTCTCTATTTATACAATGCTAAAATATTTATATGTGTATTTCATGTAACAAAAGATATTAGATTGTTTACAAAATTAAATTATAACAGTTAAACAAAATGATCCTTCCAAAACTGAAGGTCGTCTGTATTGACATTCTCCTGATGCCGGCCAAATAGCTGGTCAGATTTTCAATCAAAATGCTGAACGGTACGTTTTTCTACAAAATTGTTAACAGAGTAATTTCACAAATAAAAAATCTTCCGCACTTAAACAAAACAATGAGTAATTAAACAGTGAGGTTTGCGGTTACAATGCGGTCACTTCGTCAAACTCTTATTTCAGGTGTGTGCCCTTATCTAGGAAAGAAAATTAGTTTGTTGCAAATAACAGAATTGTATCCTTTTATTGGTTTAATTGGCAGGGATTTGTCATGACATGTGCATACGAAAGTTTGGTAGATATAGAAATATAGGTTAGTTTAGGACGACGGGTGAAAAATAAAAATAAAAGTTTGTACGCGGAAAAGTTATATAACAAAAAATAAAACTGCAATTAAATCAGTCGTTAAGCTGACATGAGATAATTATTTCTTACGAGAAAAGAAAATGTAAATAAATTATAGCAAAGTTATTGGGCAGGCTTTCGTTGTAATACTTTCATCTCACAGGTCAGAAAATAAACTAAAACTTCTGGCAAATGATTCGTTAATTTGAATGAGATAATACAGGTCTCCCAAGTCAAAATATGAAATTAAAGTCAGTTTAGGCTTTAGATAAAACCAGAAAGGTAACTGTCGTCAGCTTCAGGTCGGGTTTTTTGAATAAATATTTTCTAGCTGATAGAAGAATTCAGGAGCATTTAATTTTGGGCAAGTCTTTTGGTTTTAAACTCGGTGAAACTTGGAGGGAGGTTGGATGTTGAACGAGATTCTCCGAAGAACGGCACTCCGGCGCGATTACTCAGCAGTGTTGATGTCCACTTGAAATGTTTTTGAGAAACTAAGACAAAACAAATCTAGGTAATTTTTAAAATTGTTGTCTGTGGGTTGACTGGTTACAATCGAGAGACTATCTTTTTAATGTATGATAGAGAATTTACCGTAATCATCGTGATTTCATATATTTCTATAGTAGCCTTACCAGCTAGCGCGCCATAATATGTTTTTCACGCTACCGACAATGTAAGTAGGGCTTACATCCATAGCTACAGGGATCGTAAATGGCTGATAACATTCGTGTACTAGTTACCCTTGACGACGGAACTTAATAGTGTCACTTACATCCCTAGGAAAATAATGTTGATTTTAACTGTTCGTTGATATGGTAACAAGCACAGACAACTTAGAATAATGGGGCTTTTAAAAAATAATTCCGATGACAGCTGTCAAAACGAACTTTTAAAAATATGATTAAATTTCTACCTGTAGGCCTACTTACATTGCCGGTAGCGTGAAAAATTTAATAAGTAACACGGAATGTATCGACTAATAACATCCTCGGCAGGCGACAAGCTTCGGCTCCGCCTCAGCTCGTATTCGCCTACCTCGGATGTTATTACGTCCTTACATTCCTTGATACTTAAATAACTATTGTTCTAAGCCCAAACTGAATTTTATAAAGTCCCCGTAAAAGACTAATCGGGAGGTAGCTAGCGAGAACCCTCGGATTGTTCCCCAACTTGCATGTTCAGCTTGGTTTTATATATTACTGGGAAATACTCAGATCGGTCGGTACATAGGTAAAAACTTTAGATGTTATGTATTTGATTTATATATTCGATATCATGTGACAACTTCGTAATTTTTGCTGGCTTTGTTTTGGTCTAACGTAAAATATCTTCAGGAGTGGTGGTGAATAAGGAGGTAGCATTTAGAAGACTATCCATGCTGCACACTTTTAATTCAGACAAAAGTAAAATTAAAGTTGGTAATTTTTTCAGTAAAAGTTACTAAAACTCACAATATTAATTTTTTTTTAAAACACTATGTATAATTTTTCTCAAATTAGAACTTCTGTTAAAACCAATATAGACATCGTTTTTAATATTTCGAACAACTAAAACATTAAATCCACATTTAACACTTTATTATGTCAACCTTTATTTTTATAAATTATTGATATTCTTTTAATTACGAGTAGTTTTAGACATTTTTTTACAAAACATTATATCACAGACAAAGTTAGTATAGAATTAATTGAAGAAGTAATAAACATCTCAGACTTTTATTATGGCGAAGACGTCGCGACGCCGTTGTTGGTTCTCTATAATGAAAACTTCAGTAAGCGTTTCAATTATAATCTCTTCTTATTCATGCATTTTTAACTGTAACAATACCATACGTTTATCATACTGGTGTAGACTGCTTACAACTAGTTTTAACAGTTGTTAAACTGTTTTGGACTCCCTGAAAATTTAAAAATGTTGGTGATGTGAATTTTAATATATTAAAAGACTACTACCCTGTGAAAAAAAGAACGCTTCGATCCATTCGCTTTTGCTAAAATGCTTGTACTGTTTGCAGAATCAGAGTTCTGGTGCTCTAAAATCTTCCTCTTGAAAATCCGCACATTGAAAATTTTCTGTACCTAAAAATAAAACAATAAGTTTAAATTGCTCCATTATGTTTGTGCTCAAACCACCGTTATTATGCTTACCTGCTTAACAAATACAGTTGTGGTCAAAGTATACAGAACTGGATTAAGAGCGGAATTTATTGGTAACACTAAAACTGCTAGCCATGCATACAAAGCTTCAGAAATGCGCAGACCTGTAATGAAAAACACAACTCGCAGCATCTATTTAGTTTTAATTTAGAATTAAATTTGACTTAGTTTCTAATGGTAAGAACAGAAATGTATATTTGCACTGTTAGACGTTTTTGAATAGCGATTAAAATTTACACCCTACTACTGACATCGATGAAATATTCTAAAATGAGCACGCAGTATATCCGTTAAGCCAAAAAAAAGCAAACAGCTGTTGCCAATGTTTTTTCTTCACTTAGAACCAAAAGAAAACACCAAAAAAAATTATAATTTACGTTACTTGAAAAATTGTAAAATCAAATATTAGCAATAGTTCGCATTTGAATTTCACGGAGTGTAGTCGCATGAATATGCTCTGTGTGATTACAAATGATAAGTAAACGTGTGCGCCGAAAGGCGATAAAAAAAATTGAACTGCTGGCCTCGAGCGATTGATTACTTGAAAACATCGAACCGGTATGTTATCTCAACTAAATTATCAAAGAGACAAATAGTTTAATTTATAAAGAAATAAAATGTTTCCACAACCGCAAATAAATTATTGTGCAGTGGGCCCGTCCCACAACTTTAACGGGCAAGAACAAATAATACAACAACCAACGTGGCAGTTACCAATGTTGCAACAACCAGTGATGCAACAGTCAATAATAAATCCAAATCAGCAACCCTATTATAATATGATGAATATACAACGACCCTATCATAATGAAAACGCAACGAATTATCAACAAGCCCACCTAAGAACAACACAAACGACTAATAATTCAACAAGCGACAGAAATTTCACGGACAAAGCCGAAGAAGAAACTGAATTAACAAGTAAATTTACATGGCAAACAGTCAAGAAAAGGAAGTTATCCAAGTTATCTCCCGAGATAAGAACTGCGAAGGAACCGCCCTCTCTTGATACCCAAAACAGATATGACGAATTATCAAACCTAACCGAAAACGACGAAGATATGAATACTAAAGAAGACAACAATACGACAACACAATCCAAAAATCCAGGGCTAAAAGAAATAAAACCCCCACTAATATTTGTTTACGATGTGAATAACTATAAACAAATGGTCGACTATCTAAATAACACCCTAGAACAAGAACAATACACCAGCAAAACTCAATCAAACAATACAATTAAAATCAATGTCAACACGCCTGATTCTTACCGAAAACTAATCAGACAATTAAAAGAAGATAGGGTAGTCCATCATACATACCAAATAAGACAAGAGCGAGCGTACAGAATAGTAATTAGACACTTACACCACTCAATACCGGAGCAAGAGATAAAAGAGGAACTAGAACAAAAAGGAGACAAGGTCCGTAACATATTAAACATCAGACATCGCAAAACTAAAGATCCACTACCATTGTTTTTTATAGACTTGGAACCTCAAGATAACAATAAAAGCATTTATGATGTCAAATACCTAAGTAATATGAGAATCACAGTAGACGCCCCAAGAAAAAGAAACACAATAGCACAGTGTACCAGATGTCAATTGTACGGGCACACTAAAACATATTGTACAAGGCCATATGCATGTGTTAAATGTGGAAACAATCACAATACAAAAGATTGCAAAAAAACAGAAAACACGCCAGCTAGATGTGCGCTTTGTCAGGGTAATCACCCCGCTAGTTATAAAGGATGCGATATCTACCAAAATCTACAAAAAATTAAAGGGAAAACAACTAATCAGCCACGCAACAACATACCTTATCCAAACTTAAACATAAATGACAACAACCAATTTCCATCCAAAATATAAACCTCTAACTAATGGTTGGCCTAAATATTCACAAGTAAATACTCAAAATCAGAACCCTCCAAACATGGAGGAACCGCTTACACTTACAGTATTCTTAAATGAGTTCAATCAATGTTCAACCAACTGATTAATCAAAACAGCACAATATTAAATATGCTCAGTACAGTAATAACTAAATTGACACAGTAATGGCGCACCCACTAAGAATAGTTACATGGAACACTAATGGTTTATTAAACCATAAACTAGAACTAGAAAATTTCCTCCAATTACAAAAAATAGATATCGCCTTAATCTCAGAAACACATTTCACCTCGAGAACAATGTTTAAAATACCACATTATAAGGTGTACCACGTAACCCATCCAGATGATACGGCACACGGCGGTGCAGCAGTCATAATCCGCAACTCAATATCCCATTATGAGATAATCCATCAACAGACAAACAAAATACAATCAGCTAAAATCAAGGTAGGTACCAAATCGGGGCCCTTGACAATCTCATCTATCTACTGTCCTCCTAGACATGCCATATCTAAAGAAGAATATGCTGAGTTTCTTGCATCACTGGGACCTAGATTCCTTATAGGAGGAAATTGGAATGCCAAAAATACAATTTGGGGAGCAAGGTTAGTAACAGCCAAAGGCAGAAATCTACTACAGGCTATAAATGAACTTAACTGCAATTATCTATCTACCGGCGAACCAACTTATTGGCCGACAGACCCCAATAAGATACCCGACCTCTTAGATTTCTTTGTGCACAAAGGTATTACAACAAACTATCTACACGTTGAATCCAATCACGAAATATCCTCAGATCATACCCCAGTGATTGCAACAATAAGCACGTATATTATAAATAAAGAACATATACCAACACTAATCAATAATGCAACGGACTGGGTTAACTTCCAAAATTATATCGAAAATCAGATTAATTTAAAACTTCGAATTAAAGAGGCCGACGAACTGGATGAGGCTACCAACTACCTAACCACACTAATCCAAGAGGCTGCCTGGTATTCAAGTCCAAAACAACCGAAAGAAGCAAAGAAATATAATAACATACCCCTCTACATTCGGGAATTGGTGTGTGAAAAGCGAAGAGCACGAAGCAGATGGCAGAGGTCCCGAAACAATGATGACAAAGTAATATACAACAGACTAAAACGAAGGTTACACAAAACCCTCTATGAAGCCAAAAACGCAACATTTGAACATTATATAAACTCACTCTCCAAAGACGATCATACGATATGGAAGGCTACAAAAATTTCAAAAGACCGAAGATCGCAGTACCTCCAATCAGAAAACCGGACAGAAGCTGGGCCAAAAGCGACGCAGAAAAGGCAGAAACGTTCGCAGCCCAAGTCTTTACACTACCCGGACCCAACATTAACAACGACGATAATGTTATCGAGGATTTCCTTAACATACCCTGCCAAATGTCACTTCCAATTAAAGCCTTTTCACCCCGAGAAACGCTTGAAGAAATCAAAAAAATAAATCCACATAAAGCACCCGGGCATGACCTTATTACAGGTTAAGTTCTTAAATATCTACCAAGAAAGGCAATAGTACTGCTAACAACCATATATAATAGTATGCTAAGACTGTCATATTATCCTATAAACTGGAAATTTGCCCAAATTATTATGGTGCCCAAACCAGGAAAACCTGCTAATGAAACAAACTCATATCGCCCAATTAGCCTTCTTCCTATTTTGTCTAAGGTTTTCGAAAAACTCCTGATAAAAAGAATTAAAACTGACTTGGAACTATCAACAATTATACCAGACTATCAATTTGGTTTCCGGGAACGTCACTCAACTGTGCAGCAAACACATAGAATTGTAAATATTATCATCAAAAGTCTTGAGGAAAAGAATTTATGTACTGCTGTTTTTCTAGATGTCGCCCAGGCTTTTGACAAAGTCTGGCACATTGCTCTTTTACATAAAATCAAAAGCGTTTTTCCAAGTCCGTATTACCATCTGTTAAGATCATACATGTCAGAACGATACTTTCAAATAAAATACAACTCCAGTTACTCCAACTACCAACAAGTACAATCGGGAGTGCCTCAAGGGAGCGTGTTGGGACCGTTGCTCTTCTTGATTTATACCTCGGATTTACCAACAACAAACAATACTACAATAGCAACATTTGCGGACGATACCGCCTTGCTGTCAGTAAACATTAACTTAGTGGTCGCATCACAGAACCTACAGAATCACCTGGATCTATTACAGAACTGGATTGCTAAATGGAAAATCAAGATAAACGAAACAAAATCAGTACAAGTTACCTTCACTACAAAACGCTTAGTATGTCCGCCAGTTTTCCTAAACAATACTCAAATACCAGTAAAAAATGAAGTGAAATACTTAGGGTTATATCTAGACCAAAAACTGACATGGAAGAAACACGTCCAAACGAAACGCCAGCAAATTAACTTAAAATTCAGAGAAATGTCATGGTTAATGGGACGAAGATCCAAATTATCAATAGATAATAAACTTTTGTTATACAAATGTATCCTTAAGCCCATATGGACTTATGGAATACAATTATGGGGGTGTACAAAACCTTCAAACCAAAAAATAATTCAAAGGATTCAGTCTAAAATCTTACGTTCCATCACCAATGCACCATGGTACGTGCCGAACCTTACCCTACACAATGGCCTGAACATTCCATTTATCACCGAGGAAATCGAGAGACTTCCGACACTATACTTCGAACGAATTGAAGGACACGAAAATGACCTGGTATCAGAAATAATCAATCCCCCAGAGGCAGAGAGGAGACTCAGAAGACTGTGGCCTACGGACCTAAGACAATAGATGATGTCAATTAGTTAAACCTAACCTATTAGTGGTATTCTAGAGAATGGTCAATGGACGATTATTCTACTCATGTTATGTTCTTGTATATAATTTACTTATTACTCTGTACTTAGGAGTAGATTGTAAATACGCAGTTAAGTTAAATAAAAAAAAATATATTAGCAATGCGCAAGATGTCAGCGTTATGGTCACGCCCAAGAATATTGCGCGCGGCAAGAACGGTGCATAAAATGTGCAAACTTTCATAGTAACAAAACATGCAGTGTCCAAAAAAAGAACGATTTGAAATATGCGTTATGCAACGGCACCCGCTCTGCCAATTACAGAAACTGCAAAATCTTTAAAGAAATCCAGCAAAGGAAGTACCCAACTATGACGCCTAAACCAGCAGGTAACCAAATAGGAAATCGATATGCTCCATTGGTTAGCAAAGTGACAAAAAGGCATATAATTTGCCGAAACTATCCAAAACCGAGTAGTAGAAGCTAGTAAAACCGCAGCAAAACCAGATAAAACACAACAGTCGGAAAATAGAATAAACATATGGGCGAAAAAATACATAAAATGGGAGAAACTTAATGAACCGAACAGCTAAGTAACGGACTGCAAACGGTTTAACCCAACATGGATCCGAACTGGCTGAGTTTATTAAGTCTCATGACATTAACATAATATGAATCTATGATACTTATTTTACTAATAGGAGTTACCCAAAAACCGATAATTACAAAATTTATGACACCAAGCACCCAGATGGAACAGCTCATGCTGACACTGCGGCCGTCATTATAAATTCCACACACCATATTCCATAAATTGCAAACTGAATACCTACAAGTAACAAACATTATTATTCAAAACCTTAGAGGACCAATCACTGTCTCTGCAATTGATTACCCCCGAGACATACAACTAAGAAAGATAATAATTTTGTCGTCGTTTAATTAGTTAAGTAGCTTTACTTCGCTTATTGTCGTATTTTGTTACATTATAAAATATTTTGTGGAGTATATAACGTCTTTTATTTTTTTACTGGTGGAACCAGCTGCGCAAGAGGTTATAAAGAAAAAACAAACACCTTTGCAGAACACCTAGAAAATGTATTTCAGGCATTTCCCCGGGAGATTACCCAAAAGGAAAACGATAATATTGTGAAGGTGTTAAAAATTCCCCAACAGAACTCTGCCTATACAGGCAATAAAGATTAATGAAGTGAAAACTATAACTGCAAAGATATTAAACTTTAAAAAAGCGCCTGGTTATGACCTGATTACAGGACCTGTTATCAACCAACTATTGGAAAAAGCTCTTATATGTCTAGCACATATTTATAGTGCAATTTTAAGAGCGAGATGTTTTTCTATCCTAATAGCCCAAATTACAATATCAAAAACCAGTTGAGAATGCAACGTCTTGTCGTTCTGTAAGACTACTGCTCATTCTGTCTAAGCTATTTGAAAAAATATTTTTTGAAAGATTGAAACCAATACTGAAGGAACGAAACATTAAACGTTAAATATCAACAGAATTTACAAAACTACATCCTGTCCAAGTGTCCAAGCTGGTGTGTCACAGGGTAGCGTCCTGGATCCTATACTTTATCTGTTTTACACGACCAACATACCTACATCGCCACATGCAAATACAGCAATTTTCGCCGATGACAGTAAACAAGGATCCAAAGACGTCATTAATGTGGAAAATCAGGGTCCATGAAACTAAATCGGTACATGACCCTACAGAAAGACAATTGACCCCCGGTGCAATTCAGCAATCAACCGCTGCTGCAAGCTGGACGCTAAACACCTAGAACTGCACCTGGACAGGCGTGTCACCTGGAAAAAGCATATTTTTGCTTAACTGAGACTTGGGATAAAATGCTCTCAATTTTATAAGTTAAATGGCCCACGTTCTAAATTATACCTTGGAAATAAACCTATGATGTAAAAACATAATAAATCTATGGTCGTATAACATGAACTTATTTTTTTTGGTATAGTTTTCAACCAACCAAACTTTTAGGCGGAACTTGTTAATTTCCTAACCAAGTACTTACCAGATAATGCAGTCAGCTTAACTAAAACAATTGGAACCCAGCACATGCAATCGGTCAAAATTATTACTCCAAATCTTTGTGCAATTTTATCTCTGTCTTGAGTTTGGCGAGTTGATCGACATGCAGTGGTACTAGCTCGTATTTCTCGTATCATACGACAATAGGCGTAGCATATAAATATGAGAGCTACTGTGTTAACTACAATAAACATTGCTGCAGAGTATTCCCATCCCTAAAACAATGTGTTTACTGCTCATATAAAACCACATAAATTGTGTATGTTTCACAATTGACATTGTCAAAACCATTGTTTGTTAACGTAATTTTATAGTAAGTAAATAGAACTTACCTTTTCATATGGATCGTGAATATGCAAAGAGAGACAAACACCATTGCTTCCATAAAATTCGCTTCCAAAATAAGATTTGGTAACACTTGTAAGTGGAGCTAATGACAATGTCACTGCAACCACCCACAACAATAAAAGGGTAAGAAAAGCTGTTTTTGGTGACGGTTGCTTTCGTGCTAACGGCTGAGTCACGGAAATTAATCTGTCCCACGTAACCAAGGTCAGAATGGATACTGACGACTCGCACGAAAGGGTGCTTAGAAATCCTAATAATTAAGAAATTTAATTTTTTTAAATATTATACAACTTGTACTTACCACATAAATTGCAAAGAGTGCTATGTCTCCAGTCATATTCGTTTTGAAGGTAAACTCCCCTGTAGTGATGATCCGCACTAGCTATTGTAAATAGGTATATGCCCATTAGGAGATCAGAAAGCGCCAAATTTCTTATGTATAGTGAGTGGACAACATTGTTGGATGGAGCAATAAGTCTTCCCAGCAAAACAATCAGGTTTCCCGAGCAACCAACTGCACCCATAATCCATACACTATAACAAAATTAAACTATCATTAAATATGAATGATGTTATAATAGAAATCGATACAAATCTTTAATTATTAAAATACTTTTTTCTGCTAAGAAAGATTAATAACAAAATATATTATGACCTGGTTCGTAAAACAGGATTGTCCAAAAGATGCTCCTGACTCGAAATTCCATCTCCTTTAGGTTCACACACCCTCACATGGGTCGCAGCTAAACACATTTCAAATCTATCGAAGTATCTGGAACAAATTTTGAGTATAGTAAGTATTTTTTAGTGAAATGTGTAGAAATCTAAAAATTAATTTAAATTAAAAAAAATCCCAAACGAAAGATAACTAGTGTCAAAAGTTAATAAATAACTCGTTATGTAATAAAATGAGGAAATAAATTCCCCAAAACTTTGTTGTATTTCAAAAATGTTTGTTTGAATAGTTTCCAAAGCACATTTTTTCTATAATCTCTGAATATTTCTCACACACTTAACTATGGCTCATCACGGCTTTGACTTGGAACACCTATAAGAATACGATTGTAGTCTGGAAAGCATCAACAAAGAGAGCAAGTGTAGTTAGAATCTGAAAGATTTGCTTCACAAAATTAAGACGAATAATCGATGTCGTGATTTCTAGGATTAAAAAACACCATAAGCCAGATACAAAACTTATCAGCAGAAAATGGAGGGGGGAAAACGAAGAAAAGGACTACCTTTTAAAATTTTACTAAATTTACGAGTTAAAAATCTTATTTTATTCTATCACTAATCAGCAATTTAGTTTACATGGGCTTCCATGAGATAAACTGGAAGACGGCCGACTAGCCACATTATTCAAAGATTACGTTACATTAAATTCCGCAAAGGTAAAAACTAGTTCGCCAACCCGTCTTCTTCCAAAGTAATCCAAGCTTCAGCGCTCACCTCCAGATTTGGTAAGAGTAGGAGTAGCTCTTCCTTCAGATCATTTGCCGTTTAAAAATCGCTCCATATTAAAAAAGTTTATTCCTGACTTAAAATCTAAAGAGCTTACTAACATTTTTGTTCCGGTCTTAATTCACACTAGAACAATGGATAAATCAAAGTTCGTTTGAAACAATTCTAAAGACCCGTCAAACACTTTAAATTGTTATGTGAACCAAAAGGTAAACTACCGTCCATTTGTGCTGAATTTATTGTAATGTTGAATAATTGAGTGATCATAGTTCGCTTGTAACATTTCCCCAAGAATTCGTCAAACACTTTATGGTTCACTGATTGCGTAACTGTATATTAATTGTAATTTTTGGTTAGTTTTAATTTAGGTTAAAAACCAGGGATCCCACATTAGGCGTGTCCGAAACTGCGGATGATAAATAAACTAGGCACACCCACAATTATTGCTTATGTCATGCCTAGAACTAATTTGCTAACCCCCCCTTTTTTTGAAAGTATTCCAAGCGCACCCCCAGTTTTGGAAAGATTAGAAATAGTTCCCTCTTAAAACGCTTCCCGTTCGAAAAGTAGAAAACTTGACCTAAACTCCAAAGAACTTACCACCTTTCTTGCTCCCGTCTTCTTCCAAACTTAAACATTGGACATATCAAAGTTCATTTGAAATTATTCAGCACACCCGTCAAACGCTTTGAATTGTTATTCCTACCGCAAGTTTATTTTTACTGGTGGCTCTTGTTGAATTTATATTGACTTAAATAATTAAGTCTTCATAGTCCGTTTGTAATGTTTCCGCAAAAGTCTGACAAACACATTGAATTTAGAGTTTCTGGAAAAAATCTGAAAAACTTGTTTTTTACCGGATTTTGCTTCCGCCTCGGTGATCAACAAAGCCAAGATAGTTTAGTAAAACTAAAAAATATTTTACGTTTTATAATTATTTTAAATAAGGATGAGTTTTTCCAAAGCGTCGTGCCACATGTACATTAAAATGCATACAAAATTGTATAAAGTTAAAAGATACTCTTACCACTTTCTTGCAGAAAGTACATACATGTTCGATTGTTGAACTTTGTTAGATCACAATTTGGCTTATATTGGTTTACTGATAAGGCAACCGTATATATTAGATGTATTTTGTTTATTCTTAATTTAGGTTGAAAACTAGGAATCCAACATTCACACGTGCTTAAAGCTGTTAATGCCGCACCAAAGAAACTAAGCACATCCAAAATTATGGCTTATTTTATTGTATATAAAATACTTACAAATATTTTAAGTTACATACCGTTATTGTTATTTGTAAATAGTTCAAAGCAATATAATTAGGTTCCGCTAACAAAATATGTACTACTATAAAGCTCTCGCCTTATACTACATATTAACATCAAAAACTTCTAAACGTTTATCAAAAACAACCTACGTACTTACATGTACTGCAGTTTAGTTAATGGCCGAAAAAGGTCCTTAGGCAATCTCTTGAAAGCATTATATTTTAGGTACCTAAAACAATAAGTCGTTAATCATCGTCTTATACAAATATGTTTACTTAAAAACTAAACTACAACTTTAAGGTAGGTAACCCTAAGAATATTCAACGTATATACTTACAACGATGTAAGATTTGTTACATCATCAAAGACACCTAGTTCTATATGTTTAATTCCATTTCCTTGTAAGTTTCTGAAACAGTGACGCATTAATAAATATGAATAATGATAAAAACAGAATCAAAATTTAAAAGACCCACAAATAATCACCCTCAAGCACACAGGTATGGATAAAATTAAGTGGTAGACTTGTTGTAAGACGTTTATTGATAGTTTTGTACAATACATACAGACTATTTTACGAATAAGGGCCATATCATATTAACTATGATGTAATTCGGCTAGATTCCAAGTAGTTTCCTTAAAAATTTTCATCACGTTACATATCTGTCTTAATAATCCGTTATATAGAATCAGGCTGCATGTATTGCCGAAGTGGTCTTACGGTAAGGTACTCGCTTACCAATTCGTAGATCTCGGGTTCAATTCTCATAAAATTATTATTTTATTTTTATAGGTTTTTCATCTTTTGGTGATGTTATTAAGATATTTTTATTAAGATGATGAATACAACCTTGAGAGTTGAGGTACTAACCGCCGTATAAAACCTACCTAAGGTTGCGTATGATTATGTTTAATGTTGTAGAGTTTGCTGTAAGCAGCGGGATAATTCAGCTGGGAAAACGAGTGTGCGGTTGCTAAGAATAAACTTTTTTAATTCTAATGCTTTTATAAAAAAGTGCACATAGAATTTTATTAAATATTCTTTGTTGTGCACATGGTGAAATTCGAGCTTATACCATCTGGGATGTTTTTACACGTTTGTAATATTTCTGGACAACCCGTCAAAAAATTTAAAGTCATTTAAAACCGAAAACTAACTCGACCGAGCGTGCTGAATTTTGTTGCCGATATGAATATTTTAACGAAGTCCATTAGTAATAACATACAGAATGTTTAAAACTCTGATAATTTTTTTAATTGAGCTTCCGTGTTGATCACTAATTAATACCCTTTAAAACAATTCTCAGAGCGTAACTTTGGAAGACTTCTATGTTGAACACTGGCACCCACAAAATGCACTAGATTCCGCATATATTTAAGTCTCAACCCCGTAGAAAGCACTTTGCATATTGAACTTTTTCTAGTGACTTATTGCAAATTTAGAAATTGTATAAATGTTTTTGTTAATACAAGAAAAATCTGTTCGGGTGGCTGGATTTACCAAGTCTCTTTCCAGTTTTGTGCTGAATAAAGCAAATTAAATTTTCGGTAAATCTAATTCATATCAATTGTTCTATAATCATTGAACATTATGTGACTTTTTCTACGTGAAGATCAGTCGGATTAAAAGATAAATACTATAGACAAGGTGAACAGCCCACAGCCAGTGAAGTTCGCTAAAATTTAAATAAAGTTAAAATATTACGTTATCACTTACTTGCACCCATCCCAGCTGTCAGGTTACAACCCTTTTGTTAAAATTGTTTTGATCTTACTTTGAATCCATTTGAAGTTCTATGCCTAAAGACTGTAATTTTTTGTTTCTATTTAATTGCACTTGTTTGTTTATAATTTAGCTTATTTGTCCGACATTGTCAAGCCGGAGTCCGCGCCCGTATCGTTTTCGGCACGTGCCAAAATTAGCGTTTATTATTATACAACTGATTTCGAATTAAATATTGTTATTGAATAAAAATATAATAATTGTTTAGATTTTAATTGAAATGCCGTTTATAGTTTGTACATAGTTAAAACACAGTATATTGTTTTGATTTTTAAGTTCTGGCGCGCAATCAGATCCAGTCCAATTCACGCCTTCCCCCTCCCCTCAATTTAGAAGCTACTGCAGTAAGAATCACGTCAAAATACAAAGTTTTTTTTTTCTGGATTTAAAGTTTATGCGGGCAGTAAAATTCCATGGCGACCCTGTCGTTTGCAACCGTTTAATTTTAAAGACGCAAATTACTTAAAAATGTTCACAAAAAATTCTTTATTGCGTTTTGTAAATAACACCGGCAATATGAAATAACTTTGTATTGCAATTTTGATTTCATATCCAAATAGTTAAAAAATGTGCCATCACTTTGTATTTAATAAAAAGCTCGTTAGAACATAAACAAAAAATACTTTAAGAAATATTATGGGAATTGAACCGGGACCCTCGTATTGGTGAGCTGGTACTCTACTTCGAAACCACTTCGACCAAATACGCCATTTGCTCTTATTTCATAGATATTAAGACAAGCACTTTCGTATTCTGTGAAACATCCTGCATGTAAGGTAACGTCTTTTAAAAAAGGCATTAAATGCGCCTTGAATACCTGTTTTTTTGGCCTATCCCACCCGGTATTTATGCTATATCGGGTGGGGTCGGCAAAAACGTGGTATGTAAATCGGTAAGGACCACTGTTAAATTAACAAAAATAAATCTATATCAGTATACTTACAATGAGACCAATTGATTTAAGCCTGAAAACGTCCCATTCAATAAGTATTGTATTTCGTTGTCTGTCAGAAACCTGAAATCAAATCAAATCTATAGTATAAAAAATGTATAAAAGTAAAACACAATGTATTTCATAGCTTCCTAGATCTCAGTGGGTGAGCTTAACTATCTGTTGCTAAAAATAAGGGTTGATAAGCGTGTCGTTAGGACATCAATATCAACATGTCACAGAAATGTTTCCGATATGTTAACATCCTATTTAGGACACTAGCGCAATAAGCATTGGATAATTTCCGCAGTATTGCGAAGCGAAACATAGGAATAAATGCAAACTTGTCGAGTAAAACCAAATGTTGAAATATGAGCTCATTAAAAGCTTGTCATTGACTTGACGTTGCAAAATAACGTGGTTAAGGGGCAACGTAATTTTCATGACATTTGCAATTTCAAAACTTTGCGTTGCTTCACTAATGATGTAGAAATTTAATAACAGCAGAAAACATTAAAAGAAAAAGACTTTCTGAATTAAAATAACACAACAAATTTAATGAACTTCTTTCTCATATTTGCTAGAGCCTTATTTAGATACAATTTCGAATTTACCGTACTTAAAACCTTAATTGGAAAACTCAGATTCAAAACAAACTTGAGGATATTGCAGAGTAAATTAGGTTCTCCCGGTTCACTGTACTTATTGCTTGGAATACTATAAACCAAAATTGTACAGTGGTCAGGGAAATCCAAAACAAATACTGTTACTAAGAATGTTGATGTTAAACACGTCGCTTTTTATTCGTTTGCCTCCGGTGAAATTTGATTTAACATTCGAAAAGCATCACAACTTGTGGCATAATTGCATCAGAGCTATTGCAGGGGGTTATTTACATGTCTAGCACCTTAGGGGTTTGGTATTTATCAAATTTTGTCACGTAAACCAGAGATGCCTAGAAATCAATTTATCTCACCGGTGTCGATGGACTTTCAGAGCATTTTCATTGTTAATGGTAGAGAATTCAAACCACTCCTTACTGCTAATATCGTAGGCGTTTCGAACGTTTTCCGCTTACGTGCAAGGTGTTACAATGCTGACATTCATCATTAATTCATACTTCTTGTATTTTTTTACGATTCGTACAATTTTACCATTTCTCGAATATATAAGACAATATGAAGATGGTAAGCTACCAAACCTATACTACTTGGCACTAATCGCTTATGACTGTTACTGACGCTAAGAGCCACACTTCAACATTTATGTTAATTTTTGTTCTAGACCAAAGGTCTTTAGAACAGCGATAGAAACGTGAGCGAAATTCTAACTAATACCGCCTAAAGCCTAGCTAGTAATTTAAAAATAATCCGTGTAAAATCTTAATTTTTGGCTCTTGTAACCAAAGGAAAGCCTCGGATGTCAGATGGAAATAAATTAAGACAACGTTTAGAAAAAAAAAGAATTATTGAGGCTTGCAACATAGAATGTTCAAAGTGTCACTCATAACATGTCTGAAATATTAAATAAAGTACAAAGACTTAATATTAACATCGCCATTTTATCTGAGACCATGTAGAACACACAAGATAGCAAAGACATGGGGGACTATGTGCATATTTGCTCTGGAGTAGGTAAATCGCAGCGAGCTAAAGCAGGAGTTTCTTTATTGATGAAAAGACAACTAAAAAATACGTGAAGAACTACATCTGCATTTCGGAAAGAATTATACTATTAACAACATCGATATACCGCTATAAGACAAATATAATTGGAACATATCCACCTACAGATGATTACAAATTAGTACAAAAGGAGGAATACTACCAAGAATTATAAGAGACAATAGAGAGAATAAGAGGAAATAAAGATCTTTTAATTGCTAGAGACCTTAATGCAAGATGATGAGGTAGTACGCCAGTATGGAGAAAGGAATAGATGCAAATGTTTCTGGAAACATGCTTATAGAATTAGGCAAACAAAACAACCTCAAAATAGTAAACACTTATTCCAACCACAAAGACATACACAAATACACCTGGGAGAGACCGTCATTACAGCAAAAATCATTTATCGACTACTTCATAGTTAAACAAAACTCAAAATGTAAAATATAGAATTGTCGCGTTAAATGAAGTGCTAACCGTGGCTCAGACCACTTTCTATTAATGACCAAACTAGTATGGAAATATGAAAAATTGACTAATAGTGAAGAAACATATAAAGATCAAGATAGAATAACAACGGGTGTTACAGAGAAAAAATCAAAATTATACCTATTACAACAAGAAAGCATTGGAGAATTGTACAAAAAGAGACTACAAGAGTAATTAAGAAAAATTAAAAGAGTCGGTAGTATTGAAGAAGAGAACGAGGTTATTATGTCTACTGTACGTAAAGCAGCAATCGAAACTTTGGAGTAGTATGAAAAAACAAAGAAAAGACAACAACCGGTATGGTTTACGAAAGCAAAACAAGAGTTAATCTAAACTCCGCCAAAGACGGTCCCAAGCCCGTTTGTGAAAGGAGGAATGTTCGTGGGTCAGGCTAGCACCCTACCCGCAGTAAAACAGATTTATCGCTCAAAGTACTAATGACAGACTCGGAAATGGACGAACTAAACAGAAAACGACCAAGCAACGGACTAGGAATAAACGATTTAAGAAAATAAAGACATTTATATTAGCTACATGGAACATCATGTCCTGAAATAACAGAGACCAGGAAGTAATACAAGAAATACTAGACAAACATATCGACATCTGTGCACTGACGGAAACAAAGAGGAACCCACCAATACGGAGACTATATTCTGAAAAAGGAATAAGGAAGACCGAGCTAAAGAAGGAGTAGGAGTACTAATCCACAAATGATTTCAAACCTATATAGAAGATAAAGCGTACACAAAGGAAAGAATAATAAAATTCAAATTAAACATCGACAGAAAGAAAATATCATCAGCTTATATGCCCCTGATATATTCGAACCCAGAATTATAAGAGAGAACTTCTATGAAACACTACAAAATGAAATAGACATAATACCACAAGGCGATTTCATATTAATAATGGGCGACCTGAACGCTCGAATAAACAACCACATAATAGAAGGAATAAAGCAACGTTTCAACGAAGAAATGGACAACGATAACGACGATCTGCTGGTCGACTTTTGCTGTCAGAATAAAAAGCGAAATCACGAACCGCCACTGAACTTTGTTACGCAAACATTCTGTCGTAAAGAAACATGATAAGAATAAAATAAGTCTTATTAAATCCATTAATATAAAAGAAAATAGATATATTATTTTTTATATTTATAATTATGATAGAAAGGTGAACCTATAACTCTCTTTTTTGTTTACAACTGCTATAGTAGATCAAATATTAAATTGCAAGAATTTTGATGATTCCACTTATTAGTATATCTGAGAAAAATATTAACCGTTATTTTATCTGAATTACAAGTAATTAAAATAATAATATTAAATTTTCATATAATGAAAAATGGGCGAAACAGGTCGCTGGTACTTTCCCGTACTTTTTATGTTTTAAATATTTTCGCGTCAAGAAGTGATGGAAATTTACATCTGGTCTAGTCGATATAAGCCCGCTGCAGACTCAAGGCGTTTGTTACGTTACGTTACGTTACGCATAGACTGTAGCTAGCAGCATGGGATTTGATTAGATGCGCTTCGGCTTCGAACTGAAATCGCTGTAGAGGCTTTATTTTAGGAGTTATTAAAAATATGCAAAGAATAAAAGACATTTTTTTAACTAGAGCTAATTGACAGACGTAGTTTAAATCACGTAACTGCCAGAAAATATTGATATTAAAAAGTATCGTTTTATTTATTAATTTTTAAAATAATTTTAAATTCTTGTAGATCCTAAAAAAGTACCTCAAATAGCCTCTCGAACTGATTAAAATTAATAACGATCAGCGTTTACGTTTTTTAATAAATAATTAATCAATTTGAAAATTTTTAAAAATTCCTGCAGAGTAAAATTTGGCAAATAAGTAAAAAACCTATTTGTAGTTCATTTCAAGCTCTATCGGTTCAGAAAGTTTTAAAAAATAGTGTGAGCAGTGTTTGTGGAAATTGTTCTTTAAAATGTCCACAATTTTAAGCTGCTGGTATATTTACAATTTTCAACTTTCCAAAAATGTTTCCAAATAATATGATAATTTGTATTGATTGTATTTTTGTTTTTGAGGAATCGGGCATTAAAGTGAAATTTTTGAAAAATTCGTAGCGGCCTTCATTTTGACGGTACACCATTTTGAAAAAAAGCATTTAGTTTGTATTTAAATGCACCACAACGTTATTATTTGAGACTAAAAATAATAATAAAAATTTCCGTTTCCGGTTACAGTTCCGATTAACAACCTTACAAAGTACTACCCGCAACTAAACAACTTTCACACACCAAATCTTATAAAAATCGGTTAAGGGGAAGCGGAGAGGGAATCCGGAAATATAGAAAAACAAACGCACAAACCCACAGACAGACATTTTTAAAAACCACTATTTCCGTTTAAATCCGAAATTTGAAAATTTGCATTAAATCATAACTTTCCTTACTTCAGTAGAAATATGGGAAAGTAAAAAGAAGCAAAATTGATACTGATTTGGTAGCTATTTAATATTGACCGTGCAACTATTTGTAGTGAATAACGCCAATATAGACGTTTTTGAAGGCTTCTGTTTGAACGTACGGAACTTCTAAAGATTCTAGATATTGATTTTGATACAACCTCTATATTTATTTGTCACATTCATACCAAAGAGTTAATATATTTTTGTAAAGGAATCGTATGTAACGTAATCTCTATTAATTCTTTCAATTTTTCCTTTTGAAAAACTCCATTTCAATAATACTTTCAACGTTATTGAAATAAGCTTAATTTTTTGTGAGAAATTTTACTTTATATTCGTACCGTTCTAAATTCCATTTATGAATCAATCCAACCAACTCGATTTACTAGGATAATGCCAGCTTTCACCATTTTTCGCACAAAGGTTTTCCTTTATAATATTACGAACAAATATAATAAACTACGATTATTTCAATAGAACAACTGTTAAAAACCACTGCAAATCATATGTTTTCGCGAAAGCTGTTGAACAAGTACACAGATTTAAATTGTAGGACATATTTTGAGATATTTAAAATTGTTTTTGTAAAAATCCATTCTTTTGACAATCTTATTCACATTATTTAAATGCTAATAGAAAGTATTTGATTGTTTTACTAAAAATTACAATATTTTCTCTTTTTAGCTTTGCAAAATTTTTAAAACTGTACAGGGATGAATAAAAGTAGAGTTTCATGAGAGTCTTATTCTTGTCTTGCTCTTGCACAAAATGCAAGACAAGAGCAAGACAAGAGTTATAATCAGAGTTGCAAGACAAGACAAGAAATTTGTTTGCAAGAAAAGTGCAAGAATTGACAAGATTTCTTGCATTTCTTGCAGTCTTGTACTGCTGTTATAATTCAAGCATTCAAAAAGCGAGCGAGATGTTTAAACAATTGATTAACAGATTTTTTCGGTGTGGATATGGACTAAATAATATGGTTTACTTGCCTATTTAAAGAAAAACGCGTTTAAGCTTGATATAATAGATACTTTATGCATATACAGGTTGATTATAAATTCAGGGCCAGTTGATTTGCTCATTTATTATCATCGGTGGAAAAAAACTATTTAATTAAAAGTTATACACTTCATGGCGACGAGTATTTTGGGCATACACAACAAAATGGCCGACTTCTGGTTTAAGCGTAAGCGACTATACCTTTATGTTCTTAAATGGAACATTCTGTATTTTTTAGGTTAATTCCGTAATTAGATTTTATGATAAATTTTGTTTAAGAAATTATAACACAACTGTGGGCCTAAAGTTAATAACAAGCGAGAGATGTTTTGATTTCAAGTAACGTATGTAACCAATGGTAATGATGGCAATTGATTATAGGAAGCTGTTGTAAAGAAAATAATAAAAGCGATAAAGAAACGTACAACATCTATCACATTAAAGTTTTTGGATAAACTAAGACACTTTTCTTTTAATTTGCTAATCAAAGCGCTTTTAACTGTCAACCTAGGTCACATGACGTAACTCCTATGGATTTTTTGTTTGGAGATTCTCAAAATATAATAAACAACTCATGAACATGAATTGCACGTTTGTTTATTGCTTTTATCATTTTCTTATTACCAGCCTTCTAAAATCGCTTGATTTATAATCATTAACATTGGTTACGTACGTAGCTTTAAATTAAAATATGTGGCGTATTATTAGCTTTAAGTTCACAGTTGTAATATAGTTTTTAAACAGAATTTATCGTACAATCGAGCTAGACTAAAAAACACAAGATGTATTATTTAAAAAACAAGGTATGGTTAACACGATTCTTGTCATTATAAAACACATGAATTAGCAGCATACAGGTCTCTGATACATAGAGCTTCGACGGTCCCTTTAGGTGAAATTGATTATAATATAGAAATTATCAATTATCAAACAAATTGCATATAGTAGTGGTTATAATACTAAACTTATTGATACATTAATTAAAGAAAAAGATTACAAATTAGCCATTCAAAAAATTTATCCGAATACCCTAACTTCGTTCGATACAATTAAATATCCCTCGATCCCATGTTTTGGTGACAAATCAGAAAAAAATTGCTTCAATTATAAACCAAACAAATAAATATAAAGTAAGTTTTAAAACAAGTAGAAACATCTTAAACACTTAATGCAAAATCAAAAACAGACGATTTGCTAAAATCAGGCATTTACAAATTAAATTGTTTGCACTGTAATTCGGTTTATATAGGCCAGACAATTACAAATTTTGATATTAGGTATAAAGAACACGTATGTTGTTACAAATACAAACACCCATGTAAATCCAATTACGATAAACACTTATTAAAACACAATCTTTAATGACATCTAATAAGACTATAAAATATTTACACTTTTGTGATGATAAACGTAAATTAGATGTACTAGAAGCATTTGAAGTTCACAAAGATTTAAAAACTGTACTGTTAATAAATGAGCAAAATGATCTTTTACATTCACTTCTATTGGTCATTTTGGAATAAGAAATCCAGTCATCTGCACACCATTACCAAGATGAAGTCATCAAGTTCTATTGCTATAACAACACTAACTGTTTACTTTCTAATATAACTTCTGACAATGGCATGTAAACATGCCGAAATACGTACAAGGTTAAACTAAATAAATATTTAATGAGTATCTGTATATAAAATACTTATAATATTTTATATACAGATACTCATTAAATATGGACTTTAACGAAGTAAAGCTGGAATTAATAAATAAATAAATATTGTTAAAGTAATTAAATATTTTATATACAGATATTCATTAAATATGGACTTCAACGAAGTACATCTAGAATTTATAAATAAAGATATGGTCACTTCCGCATAAACCGGAAGTCGGGCATTTTGCTTTGTATTCCCAAAATACTCGTGGCCGTAAACTGTATAACATTTGTTTATACATTTTTTTTCTATCGCCAGTAATAAATGAGAAAGTCAACTAGCCCTGAATTTATAAGCAACCTGTGTAAATGAGTATCGTTGCAATATACCTAATTATTATAGGCTATTTCAGTGAAAAGTGAGTGTTATCTGAGCTTATTTCAGATAAACATACAGTGTGTTAGAAATAAAATGGTTGAACTGGAAGCATTTTTAGTTGACAAAAACTATGATCTAGTGTGCATCTGTGAACATTGGCTCGAAAACGGTGAATGTAAAAACTTTATGATAAAAAACTATGTATTGGGATCATCATTTAGTCGATACAACCTTACACGAGGTCGTGTATTAATTTTAGTTAGAAATAACGTAGACTTTACTGAACTGGTTAATGTTAATAATCTATCTACCGAATCACATTTCGAAATATCTGCTGTCGAAATTATTAGTTGCAATGTATTCGTATTATCTGTCTATAGAACTCCTAATAGCGACTTAGATATATTCTTAATTAAATTAGAACAAACATTCAAGCTGATAAACAGTAAAAACAAAATTATTCTAACAAGTGACTTTAATGTTTTATTTGGAACTCGCGATAACAGTGCCCTACGTTTGTGTGATATGCTAAAACCACACGGCTTTACTGCAATGATAAATGGTAAAACAAGATACAATAATTGCTTAGATAACGTCTTTCTAAACTTTAATCTCGACAATTCGCAGGCTAGTTTATCTGATCATCACGGTGTCGCCTTGGATACGCCGATTCAAAAAGAAAATAATAAAGTGCCCACACAAAAATTAGTTAGGCCTATAACTATCTTAGGGAAAACAAAATTTTACAACCTAGTTTCAGAATTAAAGTGGGATTTCATTTCTAACGAAAGCTTAAACGTTAATGAAAAATTCGATACATTTTTAAACTTAATAACAGACGCGTTCGAGAAATCTTTTCCGCAGCGTGTTGAGCGAATAAACAAAAATCAATCTTGCAATAAGCCGAGTTGGTTTACTGAGGAACTTAAACATATGCGTGAGCATCTAAAATTCCTTAATGAATTATACCTTAATCACAGAACCGCGGAGTTAAAACATAGCCGAAATAGCGTTAGGAAAGTCTATAAAGACAAAATAACAAAAGAAAAAATCATTTCTAACGACATTTTTATTAAAAAAGCAGATTGCCGTCCAAAAGCAATGTGGAAAATTATAAATCAAAACAGAAATATTAAAAGTAAACAGGAAGAAGTAGCCCTCGATCCAAATTCGGTAAATGAGTACCTTCTCAGTGTTTCACATAAAATAATAGAAAGCTTGCCAAATTTACAAGGTACCATTAAGGACTATGTTGACAGTATTGAAGGCGCAAACGACCACTTTTCTTTTACGGAAGTTACATTTATAGAAATAAGAGATATTATCAACTCATTAAGAAATAAAAACAGCAAAGATGTGTATGGTCTTAATGTTGACATAATAAAGTACATAAAAAAATTAATTATTGTACCTTTAACAAAATTAGTAAATTTTACAATCACAGAAAAATTATTTCCGAATGCTTTAAAAAAGGGGTTAATTATACCCATCTACAAAAAGGGCAACCGTAATGAAGTTGGCAACTACAGGCCGATATCCATTTTGCCTACCCTATCAAAAATTTATGAAAAAGCCTTAAATAATACTATCAAATCTTATTTTGAAAATAATAAGCTATTTGCTTCCGAACAATTCGGTTTCCGAAAAAACAGAAACACAACAAACGCAAGTCTAAATTTAGTGGAGAACACACGGTCACAACCTTCTGCAACTTGAGCAAGGCATTTGATTGTGTGCAGCACGACTTATTGTTAAACAAACTTGCTAAATATAATTTTAGTAACGACAGTATCGAGCTCGTAAGATCGTATTTACAGAATAGGACCCAAATTGTAAAGTGCAATAATGAATTATCAAACGAAAGATCTGTAATTACAGGCGTCCCCCAAGGGTCGATTTTGGGCCCGATATTTTTCTTAGTATATATTAACGATCTTGCTAAGAACGTTAATAATACAGATTTTATATTTTTTGCAGACGACACGACAATGTCGTATTCAAATAAAGATCTAGTGCAGGCAGTCGATAACAGTCGGGCTGCACGATCAAATGCCGAGCGTTGGTTTGCAGCTAACAAACTAAAGCTGAACAAATCAAAAACTGAGACCATGATATTCTCCTTAAGGGATAAACATAATTTTAGGATGATTTCCTCCCTAAAACATCACAACATGAGTAATATTACATCTGTTAAATTCCTTGGTGTTAAGCTGGACCCCACTTTAAACTGGGATTTGCACTGCGATGAGCTATGTAAGAAACTATGTAGTAGTATATATTTACTCAGGTCGCTTACGGCCAGTGTATCAAGTCATATATTAAAAACTGTCTATTTTTCTGTATTTCACTCGCATTTATGTTATGCAGTCTTGGTATGGGGACACTCTTCGTCAAAGGAAAGGGTCTTTGGTTTGCAACGCCGTGCGATACGAATATTGGGAGGCATCGGTTATAGAGAAAATTGCAAACACACCTTTATAAACTTAGGGATACTTACTTTTCCCTGTATATATATATTGGAATGTTTACTATGTGTTAAAAAAAACATTGATAAATATGATTCTTATGAACAAATCCATGATTATGATACCAGAGGCAAAACAAATATTGTGTTAAACAATTTACGATTAACAAAAAGTCAATACGGTCCAAATCACTTTGGCATAAAACTATATAACCAAATGCCTCCTAATGTTAGAATTCTGCCAATGAACCCATTTAAAAAAACTGCCAAGAATTATTTGATAAGCAAAGCTTTTTTTTCTATGCAAGAATGTCTAAATAATAATTTTTTTGATCTTCATGTCTGAATTGTTTATAGTGTGTTTATAATGTGTATAATGTGTTTATTTCTTAACGGTAAAATTGACGTATGTAAAACTGTTTTCCAGTAATTACCATCAATAAAGTGAGTTGAGTTGAGTTGAGTTGAGTATAGTTTAAGTTTTTGGAAAAATGACTGATTTCATGCACTGGAAATGATTTCACGCTATTCATCACGCGCTGCAAAGTACACACTGATTCCCGTGACAGTACAACAGTCCGGGTGCCAACCTGGTGAATCCCTAAGTTGCAAGAATGCAAGTCTTGTAAGAGACTTGCAAAAAACGGGGAAGTCCCGACATATGTTAACAGAAAACATGCAAGACAAGAAAATGCACGAGTCTTGCTAGCAAAACAAGAATTTGTGTGAATTTGAAGTTTCTGGATATCACTGTGTTGCCGATCGTACTCAGTACAGCATATGAACCGCATAGGATCGGCAAAATAGTGCATCCAACGCCTCTTTTTTTTACATATTCGTTATAAATAAGAAAAGCTTGTTGCGCAAGGGAATTACAATTTGTCGCCTACAGAAAACACAACTAATAAATTTAAACTAGAACTCTCGTATATTTTACCAATTATGACAAAATGTTCCACATTGTAAATGTATTCTGCAGTTTCTAAAATTAAGCATTAAAAACTTACAAATTTTTCAGTAGCGGCACGGAAGAGAAGGTTCCAACGTCGAGAGTTTTCAGCAAATTTTCGGCCAGCGAAAGTGTTGCTAACGACATTGGTGGAAAAGTATCTGCAGTAACTGTGCCAATTTTATTTGCATTTAGGTACCTGAAAAATTAAAAATAAAACAGTTTACAGTTATTGACGTTTTAAAATTTAATAAGAAAATCCATGCCAAAAGTTGTAATTCGTTGTAATTGTTCGAATAAGCGAGACGTGTACAAGCAGAACGCAATATTACTTACAAAACTTCTAAATTAATTAACGGCTCGAGCATCTCTCTTCGTATTTGAGATAGTTGATTGTAGCTCAAGTCTCTGAAAATTTAAACCAATTTTAATTAACAATATTGTAAAACATTTTAAAGTGTCATTTTAAGAAATAGCAAAAGTAATTAAATATACAGAGAAAAATCTCAACGCTCAAATGCGATAATTTAATGTTTGTTTGCTGCTTCAAGAAAGCAGAATATTTAAAAATTTATACTTTTTATTGAGTATAAATAAGATACTTTTTGCTTCAACAATCCATACATATATAAAAGCACAAAGGGTTTTTTTCTCCCCTTCCTCCAGCGGCTACCGCTTCACCAATTTGGACCATTTTTTTTTTAAATGAAAGGTCTCTATCCACAGATGGAACATGAAAAATTTTTATATTTTTATTCTACGTAGATTTTTTAATAATAATTATTTTAATTTATAATATATATGAAGGTCGGCTAGACGCGCGTCACTTGGGGCGCCATCTACAATAACGTCGTGTGTCATTATTGGAACTAATGCATCACGTGACTTGACATTTCGCAGGTTCTGTCAAAGCTGTCTGTCAGTGCATTGTGTGCTGGGGTAACACTAGTATTTATTTATTTTAACCTTATACGTATTTCGGCATGTTTACATGCCATTGTCAAAGGTTATGTTAAAAAGTAAACAGTTAGTGTTGTTATAGCAATAGAACTTTGTGACTTATCTTGGTAATCGTATGCAGATGACTTGATTTCTTATTCCAAAATGTCCAGTAGAGGAGAATTTAAGAGATCCATTTGCTCATTCATTAACGGTACAGTTTTTAAATGTTTGTGAGTTTGAAATGCTTCTAGTATATCCAACTTACGTTTATCATCACAAAAGTGTAAACATTTTATAGTGTTATAAGATGTCATTAAATGATTTTGTTTTAGAAAATGTTTAGCATAATTGAGTTTATGTAAGTGTTTGTATTTTTAACAACGTATGTATTTTTTACCCTAATATCAAAATTTCTAATTGTCTGGCCTGTATAAACCGAATTACAATGTGAACAATTTAATTTGTAAATGCCTGATTTTAGCAAATCGTCTGTTTTTGATTTTGCATTAAAAATGTGTTTAAAATGTTTTCAGTTGTTTTAAAACTTACTCTATATTTATTTCTTTTATTTATCATTTTAGCAAAGTTTTTATAGTTTTTTGCCAAAATATGGAATTTAAGCAGATTTAATTGTATCGAATGAAGTTGGGGTATCCGGATAAATTTTTTGAAAGGCTAATTTATAATCTTTTTGTTCAACTAACGTATCAATAAGTTTAGTATTATAACCATTACTATGTGCAATTTGTTTATTAATTGAAATTTTTCTATTATAACTAACTTTACGAGGATCGTTCGAAATGTACATAGCCCAATACAGAGATGGCGCTAATTGGGCGAAATTTGCATTACCATTTTTCAGAACCATCCTTTCTTAGATTAAATATGAGAGTATAGAGCGATCTGTCAATTAGTTTGTGTTTGACAGTGCGCCAAAGTGACCGTCTCCAGTGATTTCGTAAATAATGGAAAAAACTGAGTTGCGAGCAGTGATAAAGTACTTTCATTTGAAAGGATTAACACCAACCGAAATCAAAGGAGAGTTAGATTAGACATTTATGAAGTTCGTTCCTTCGTTTTCAACGGCTAAAAACTGGGTTGCCGAATTTCACCGTGGTCGTGTGAGCACAAAGGACGAACTCCGCAGTGGACGTCCAAAAACGGCTACTACCCCAAATATGATTGAAAAAGTACTCCGTATCGTATTGGATGACCGTCGAGTAAAAGTGCACGAAATAGCAGACATAGTGGGCATCTCAAATGACAGTGTGCAGAGAATTTTTACTGAAGAATTGGAATTGAAAAAATATTTCGCGCGTTGGGTGCCGCGTTTGCTCACATCGGAGCAAAAACTCAATCGTTTGATTGTTTCTCGCGACCTTTTGGCACGTTTTCGCCGCAATCCGAAAGACTCTTTGCGCCGTTTCAAAACCGTCGATGAAACCTGGGCCCACCGTTACACTCTCGAAACCAAGGAATAGTCCAAACAATGGACACACAAAGATTCTCCGCCACCGAAGAACGCAAAAACAGTTTTGTCGGTAGGAAAGGTTATAGCAACTGTATTTTGAGATTCTCATGGAATTATCTTCGTCGACTACTTGGAAAAGAGAAAAACAATAAATGGCGAGTATTATGCCAATTTGTTGCAGCACTTGAGCGATAAAATCAAAGAAAAACTCATTTGACGAAACAGAAAGTGCTTTTCCATCAAGATAACGCACCTGTAGATACGTCTGCAATCGCCATGGCCAAAATTCATGAATTGGGATTCGAATTAGTGCGTCATTCACCCTATTCATCAGATTTAGCTCCCAGCGATATTTATCAATATCCAACCCTGAAAAAATGTCTCGGCGGTGAAAGACTTTCATCCAATTCCGAGGTAATCGCTGCTGTAAATAGCTATTTTGAGGACTTGGGTTTATCGACCTACAAAGACGGCATTGCTGCTTTGGAGCATCGTTGGAAAAAGTGCGTTGACCGAGCAGGAGACTATATTGAAAAATAAAATAATTTTTTGTCCAAAAAACTTCGAACGATCCTCGTAGGAACCGTCAAAGCACTATGTTACATAAAACTGTATGCTGCTAATTTATGTGTTTACGATGACAAGAATCGTGTGGTATTGTAATGTCTGTTTGTGTAGGTTTTCTATAAACAGAATATTTAAGTTTATTATTTGAATTAATTTTTAAGTTTGAATCTAAAAAAAAACTATTTTGTTAGCTTCTAGTGTAAATTTTATGTTTGGATGCTAGTAGTTAATAAAAATTAAAAATCCATTATTTAATTTAAATGAACTACCAAAACATGCTAAAGTGTCATCAACATAACGAAGGCAAACTATAACTTTCTCAGATTGATTTGATTCGAATATTAGATCTTCTAGATTTGTATTAATACATTCTTAGCTAAAAGAGGTGAAATTGGACTTTCCATCAGTAAACCATCTTGTTGGAAATAATTTTTAACATTGAAAATGTTTAACGCATTGGAAATGTAACGGTAATACGGGGGTTTAGTAGCCATTTGTGTAACGCTTGGAAATGTCGCAGTTTTTGCGAATCTTTGCAAGTTCTATGTATGCTAGGTGGATGTTGTTGGTGTCATTTTGAAGATTTCGTCAAATGTGAACTTTTGAGAAAGGTTTAGAAACTGTAAGATTCGAGGGGGCGAAAATACGGTGCTTAAAACAATTTTTTGGACTCGAAAGCGTTCTGTGCTGTTACATCGCATACTTTTTGAAAGATTCAAATTTGATTTTGGACTACTTGGAAAGAAGATGAACCAGCGCTCATCGCACGGGCTGGTTTTGGCGTCTGCAGTGCACGGGGGCGAAGCTGCAGGGGTGTAAAATTGATGTACGTTTTTAGCAAATTGTAATTTCGCTTAAAAAGGGGGAAATAAAACAATGTCGCATTGCGTTTTTGGTACTATGTGGACGAATCTCTGGGCCTTTAAGAATTTTTTAGTCGCGGTGGATTTGGGGGTTGATAAGGGGGAAAAAGTTGTAATTATGGGAAAAAGCCAAAAATCGAAATTCTCTGTGTGAAATTCGGTGTTTTGAGACTTTCTTCGGGTCGATTGTAGTTTGTAAGAAAATTCGGGGTGCGGTTGTGTGGGGGGTGACAATTTTTTTTTCGTGCTGAAGTTTTGGTGCGAATCGCTACAAAATCGATATGTAGCGAGTTTGTAGGATATGAGGCATGAAACATGATTGTTTTTCATTAAATAAGGCATTTGTGCAATTTTTTTGATTCTGGCCCTTTGTGAAGTAAATTTGCAAGTAAATATGAAATATCGTGATACTAAAGGTATGAATTGTCGGATTGTATTTTTCTGAAATTGAAGCAAATACGGCGGCCGCGACCTAGGATTTAGGACGTATGACCTAGGATGTAGAACCTAAGACATAGGACCTGGGACCTGGGACCAACGGCCGGCCGTAGCAGTGTCCCCGAGATTCGCACAGAAGACGATTGGTAGTTTCACGTGATACTACCATTTTTGCAGAAATGTCAAAAACATTATGTTTGTGTCTTTTCTTGAATTGCTTGCCGTTTGTTTGTATCATTTTATATTTTTTACCTTTAAGTTTATTGCATTCCACTGTGTCGTCAGTATTACAATTATTCCGAGTTGTGTATTATTCACAGTATTCGAAAATTTGTAACTTTTCGCGAATCGTATATTTTTCCATTTTGTATACGATTTTCTATCCGTTGCAACTTAATAAAAGTGTGACAATTTATTTCTTACCCTTGTAAATTTTTCGAAATTTCATGCCAGACTTGAAAGTTAGCCAAGTTCATCTTGAATGCCATAACGAAGGTTGCTAAATTGCAACTTCTGTACATTTTTTTTATTATTATTAAAAGTAAAATAATTTTGATTGGTGTAAGTTCAAGTAATTGAACAAACTCAATACTTCTTACTTGTGCTTATATTTAAAGTTTTTACATACTTACAATTCGGTGAGCTTGCTTAAGTAAACGAAAGCGTTTACGTCCACAGAGGATAACCGATTTCTGCTTAAAACCCTGAAAAAAGAAACAAAATGAGAGCTTACCAATAACCTGTACATTCACAAAATAATAAACAAAGTTAGAACTCTCGTCAATCTCACAAAATGACAAAATCCTTCCGTTGTTGGAATAAATGGAGCAAATTTCTATGCAATACTTGGTTGCAGCATTCTCCGGAAGGTATGTGTAACACTTTGTATTCTTTTCATAAAACCTTTATAAAATATTCAAAAACTCATTCTTGTTTACATGTTTTCTTTGTCAACATTTAGTTTACTAAACACGGAAACCTTGAATTTTTGTATAAAAGTTTAAATTTTAATTCGGAGAGAATGAACTCCATAAAAACGAGTTTCCTGGTAAAATCGTTTTTGGCGCTTTTAATTACTGCATTTGATAATTAAACTCTTTGGAATGTTTAACCTTAAAACTGTAACCTTGTTAAACTTTATTCATTAAACGTACTATTGATTGTAACAAGATGGGAATTAACAACTGGTACAAATTACAGTTCTAAGCATGTCGGTGTTCTTTCAGTAATGCACCAGTTTTCGACTTGTAATACCTAAAGTATATTATCAGAACAATTTGCATTTTATACCACAGCCTGTCCTGTTTTTTAATTACTAGCGTAATACCAAAAGTGAACAGTGTGAAAAAATCGTCCTGTGCAATAAAACGTTAGACAAACTTCTCGAGTTACAGGTACATAGAGAAATTTCAATATTACAAATAACTGCGGCAAAAATTTCAAAAGTTTGGAAGGGTCTTTCCATTTTTAAAACCATATAAAATTTGGAAAAAGACACGACCCCTTACGGAGCTAATATTTTTAAAATGCGACTTTCTTCCAACTATTTTAGGTTTTTTGCCGTTTACACTGTCATATCTGCTAAAGTATTACGGTTAAAAAAATGGATTGGTGATAAATTGTATTCGTGTTGATTCTGAGGATCTTAATTACATAATTTTGCAAAGTGTACTAATCACACAAATAATATAAATCAATAGAGCTGCAACCAAATCGAATCCACAGGATAACTGCTACCTGCTAGTATGAGTTACGAGTTCTCGCTGCCTGTCTCAGACGAGCGTGACCTTTATATTCAAATTTTTAATGTTGTTAATGATAGCAATTCCACTTCTTCATCCGGAGAATTTAATTATATTTCAAAGGACATGGAATAAGGTTACATGTAACTACAAAAATGTATTAGAAAGTCGCAAGATGTTTTTCACTACCATTTCAACTGAATCTTAAGCTTTTATACTAAAACTCCGACTTCAGCTTAACTTTTGGGTCTTTTGGCGCCCCCATAAATAAATAATGGTTGACACTTACATTTATTATTATTTGCAATTTTCTACTGCGTGAAAACATCAAGAAGATGCATTAGATTTAGCAGTGGTGTAATTTTTTGCGGTAAATTTTTGCAAACGTTTTTAATTAGAAAACGCTTTCACAGGTAATAAAAAATATAAAGAAATGAATTTGAAAAAACTTCTTAAAACTGCTGCAATTCCAAGTTTGAGTACAAGCCAAAAAACAGCAAACACCGGGGGGTTTTAAACATAATTTTACAAGAACTTCAAAAAGGTTTAGAAAAAGGAAAATGTTTCTCGGTTACTACTACTACGGAAAGCACACTTAATTACCGAGGCAGGTCTTAGAAGAAAGAATTGAATATATTCTCAAAGAGTCAGATGTAGATTCTGAAGTTATCAACATCATAAAGTTTCTGTCAAATATATCCATGTTTTTGAATTATTGCAGAAAATTGCAATTAACAATAAACGTAAGTGTCATCTATTATTTGTTATTTACAAGAACGAGAAAGGCCCAAGTTAAATTGAAGAGTTTTAGTCTAAAGGTTTGAGTATTTAAGTTGGAATGCTAGGGAAAAACATCTTGTGACTCTACTGCACCTTTGCAGTTACATAAAACCTTATTCCATGTTCTTTAAAGTATACGTACATTTCTGAATGAAGAAGTAGAACTGCTAACACCAACCATATTAAAAATATAAATATAGGCGTCTTACTCGTCTGCTGCTTGATGCCAGGGTGAACACGGCAAGGAAAAAGTAGTGAGAACTCGTGACTCATACGTACGGTAGCAGCTATGCTGTAGATTCGAGTTATTTGCAACTCTCTGTATTTATATTAATTGTTTTAGTTTGAGTACCTACTAAACTTAAAAACCAATACTTTTGTTTTTTATAGCCACAATCTTTATTAGATATTGCAGTGTAAGCGGCAAAAAGCTTGAAAATAATTAAAATTTTGTGTGGGTTTAAATCGATAAAATCGAAATTTTAGCTTCGTAAGGAGATTACAAATGTAATATTCTTTTAAGAATAGAAAGGCAACAGAAAACCTTTTGAGATTTTTGGCACAGGTATTTGTAACATTAAAATTTTTCGTTGTACCTCTAACTCAAAAGCTTTGTCTAACGCTTTCTTGCACAGGACGATGTTTTGACCCCTTGCGGATTTTAAATCCTTAAAGCATAGAACATAAGGAACATTTTTTGCAAGGTTTTTTACCTCCCATCTCCCACGACATCCAAGATAGACTGGTTATAATTTAAATTAAATAGTAGCTGAACCCGTGGTTTTCGTTCCACCTTTTTCTTGATAACTTGTATTTGCCGCGTCACTCTACGTGACAGTTATATAAACATTTTCTCAAAATAATAAATAAACTGCGTCGATATGTAAGACACAGTTGTCGCGTAAAGTTGAGACACTTCCCGGTTTAATGTGCTCTGGCCGCAGTGTAACCGTTTGGATTCGTAATATTTGTTCACAACTTTGGACCCCATCGTCCGCACTGTTTTTTTAATTGAAATTGTGTCTGCACCGAAACCGAAACAAAACTAACGTGATCTAACCAGTCATCGCGCTTTAGACGCGACAATCACCGTTCCTGTATTTTGGTTTTTTATACTGTTAGTATTATTTTAATTAGCCCAACTCTGATAATCGATTAATGCCCGAATTTTAACAAAATTGCGCTGAGAAGATAATAATTCTTGATTTAAAAATTTACATGCATCGGCAACAAATTTTAACCATACGACGGCTAACGGAAATAATTTGTACTTTTTTGACAGTAGTATGTAGTATGTTAACGTAATTAAATCAATTTATATAATATTAAGTGTAACAGTTATGGAAGGTAAACCGACAATTATTATTAATTTTTGTGGGTAGATACGGTTATCACGGCAAAAAAAGCTGTCGGGCAACCACCACGGGATCTTCCTCGCATTTATTGAAAATTTCAAAATTAAAATTCTCGAAAAAATTTCATATATGTTTTATACCGGAAGTTTTATGAAATTTACAATTTTGGTTTTGTTTCTTTTGTCAAATTTTAATTTTCATAAAATTTTTAAAGTTGTGTGAAATTACTAAAAATTTCTGAAAAAATTAATACTTTTAAGCTGAAAATTTTTTTGCTATATTACCATCAAACATGTTTTCCCATTGACAACTCCCATAACTCACATATTAACCGATTATATGACGAATATCCCCAATCAGCTTCATAGTACTTCCTGTATAAACCATGTAAAATATATGCTAAGGGAAAATGCGTGCAGTATCAGTTTACAACTGACCCACTTTGTTGTAGCAACACAGAAAAAATAATTTACATCAAATTTATCGTCCGCTGAATGTTTTTAGCTTTTCATATTTTACAACCATCGAGATAAAACCCAACAAGCATGTTTTAGTGACATTTGTCCTAGAAACTAAAGTTATGTCTGTTTCCTTTCTTTGTAATTTGTAACATTAACGTATGTGTTTAAATACATTCTTATCTGTAAAATCTTAAATCTATTTTAGACCTAACTTATTAGACGTATACATTATGTTTTTACTAAAATTTATATCGTTTGTTTTTAGTAAGTTTAATGTATACTTTGCCCCGGAGTTTTGTTTTTACAACTCTGCCTCCGCATTAATTTTCGATAATCAAATTAGTAAACTGTAGAAATGTGTTAAAATGGGTGCCTCGTGTGAACCCTAATAAGTTTAAATTACTTAAAATCGACGTTGGAAAGTTCGTTAATGTGAATGAAGAAACTTTATAATTAAGATCCAATTATTGACGCCTAATCCTATAAATTGAAGAAAAAATATGAAAAAAATTTTTTTCAGGATTGGATTATATTCGTCATGGTGTGAAATCACCATTTTCAGTTCCAAAATTCAATCTAAACGTGAAACAATTTATCGTTACTGCTTAAGTTTATAAATTGTTGTGGTATCTTAAATACAATTATTACCTATTAGATAAATGGCATGTAATAGTTAACAATGCGTTTATTTTTTGTTTTTTACAAAAACTTTTGTTTCCAGATTTAGTACCAGTCTTACCAGTTTTATTTAAATGAAACATTCCAGGGAGGTGGATAGGCAGACGGGGACCAAAAGAACAATAATAAATAGGTTAAATTGTTATTCATTATTACATTAAACTTCTAATTTTGTTCCAACAAGTAAACAAGTAAAGTTTAGACAGGCCGCCATTTTGTTTTGGGTGGATAAAAATTTTTGAAAATTTGCACCTGTACTCTCCTCAGTAATAGCTTTAAAATGAGCCGTCGCAAGATCCCCCTTACTATTTAAAATTGTTTTCCAAGATAGCCGCCATTTTGAAGTTTACAAAAAAATAGTTTTACTCAAAAATGTGCAAAAATGAAAATAAAAATTGACCTGTCCCAGCATTTTTCTAAAAAATTGCTAATAGCTGAGTAAATGAATTTATGCGTTACTTAATTTACACACTGTTATAACATCAAGCTTGCACTTTAGTTACACGTTGCATATTTTTTATTACCGTAGTCAAGGATATGAAATTACAAATCTAGGGCAATTTAGACATTTAAACTTCTACGTTTTCATAAGTTGCAATATTCAAAATGAACTTTGTTTCTGGACTTTAAATTTTACTGCTAGATAAGTGTCAACAAATGTATAAATAAGTTGTAATGTTTATAATTAAGCACTTATTTAAGAGTGACATTAAGACTATTAACGTCGTAATTCTTTGCTGCGTCTGCCAAAAGGACTTTCAGATTAGTCAAAATCAACCCTTATTATTGTAACTTGGCACAATGATAAAAGCTACAAAAAACACTATCGACGCTTTCGCAATCACTGGACCATCTTCAAATGCAACCCTCAAACTCACTTGGATCTTCGAGCCAGTCACATTGGTTCTAAGATTCACAGTTACAGAGTTTGGTTTTTAATTTTACTTGTATAATACAATTTATTTAGATTACATATACAGGGTGTTAATGAATTGTAGGGACAAACTTCGAGGGCTTGCAAAACACAACAAAAAAAAACAACTTTTGTTAATAAATGTGCGGTCAAAAGTGTTTCCTTTCAGGGATAGAGCTTTCAAAGATTCTTTAAGAAGCGCCTAAATGTAGGCAACTCAATTTACTACCTGCTATTTGTTCCCATAACGACGGAATATAATACAGAATAACTAAAGCCCTCTTTCCCACTTTTCAAATTCAAATTATATTTAAAATAAATTATATAACAAAATGTTTCAAAACTAAGCAATAGAAAAAACCAAAATTACAAAGCAAAAATCAACTATTTGAAAAATTTACAATAACTATTCAAAATTTAACAAACTTATAGTAAATGTCCAAAATGTCGCCCCCCAGCTTCTACACACGAAGCACATCTACGAAGTAAATTCCTGCGCACCGCTCCAAATATACCAGGAGTCTGTGGAATTTCTTCACATGCAGCAATAATACACGCCGTAAGTTCTTCTACAGTTTCAACTGGGGAAGCACACACTAACGTTTTAACATGACCCCACAAAAAGAAATCAAGTGGGGTCAAATTAGGAGAACGTGGAGGCCACGCCACATGCCCTACTCGACCTATCCATCTGTTGGGAAAATTGTTATTTAAAAATTCCCTGACTTCCGCCGAAAAATGAGCAGGAGCACCATCGTGCTGCAGCCACATTTGAGGTGGAACATCTTCCAAAAGTTTAGACAGGACATGGCGCAAGAAATTTAAATAAATTGCTCCTGTTAACCTTTGGGGTAGCAGATATGGTCCAATGAGTCTATCGCCAACAATCCCGGCCCAAATGTTCGCTGAAAATCTTTGCTGGTATCTTGTTCGAACCACAGCACGGGGATTTTCATCGTCCCAAATGTGAATGTTTCTACTGTTGAATATTCCTTCTTTTGTAAAAGATGACTCGTCACTAAACAGAACGTTTACTTGGAATTCTGGATCCTTATTACAACGCCGCAAAATTCCTGGCAAAATTATACCCTTCTGGGAAAATCTGCTTGAACCATGGCTTGTACCTTCTGTGGATGGTACGGATGTAGCTGCTGCTCATGTAGTACCTCTCATACTGAAACATGGTTCACTCCCATTTCATGAGCGATGACTCTTGAACTAGTAGAAGGATTTTCAGCCACTCTCTCCAAAACTTCTTCCTCAAAATTCACCGTTGACAACGAATGTACCTTCCTCCCACAGCCGACGTGACACTACACTAAAGGCCTTGTGCGATGGATGATTCCTATTCGGAAAATGTTCTTGGTACAGTCGAGCAGCTCCGCGTGAGTTACCCCAAGCAGCTCCATACATGAACATCATGTCATGCTGTTCGGCAAAAGTATAATTCGCCATAACACAAAAATACGAAAAACAGAACGAAAATAACGAAGAAATTGATTATCATAAAAATTACAAAACGAAAAAAACGAATTATAAAAGGCACAGAACGAAACGAATGCAAGAAAAGGCAAAAGATATCACAAAAATATCGAATGGTGTCAAAATTGACGTTATTTGAATGCATGTATGTCTAGATCGTTTTTTTTTCAAAATTCCGTGTGACCTGTGCAAAATAATTGAAAATGCAATTTGGGTTGCCTATTTTTAGGTACTTCTTAAAGAATTTTTCAGAGGCTCTATTTTCTAAAAGAAACACTTATGACCACACATTTATTAACAAAAGTTGTTTGCTTTGTTGTGTTTTGCAAGCCCTAGAAGTTTGTCCCTACAATTCATTAACACCCAGTATATTTGCAAAGAAGGTAGGCCAAGAAATCAAAATAAAAGAATTATAAGCTACGACGGAAAGTCGAACAAACTACTAAAAACCTTCTGAAATGCAGAAAGCAAATATTGCTATCTTTGGAATTACGCATTGTTTAAATTATTTTCTAAAATAGAAAGCACACAGATGGGAATACAATTATTAATTTAAGCTTAACAAATCCCAAAAAGTGGCAATTGGAAAAGCTTAACTCAGAGGTTAATGGTATTTCAAATTAATTTTGAAGAAATTTCGAAGTGGGTCATGGTTTATAGGACAATTATTGAGAACACAAATAGAAAAAAACATTTTATCAACGATTTAGCAAACTAAGAACATGATAGGGTGATCATTATGGGGGATTTTAATACTCCTGTTGAAAATAGTACTATAAAAGCATATAAATCGTTGAGCAAATACGAGAAAAGGCAAAATAATCATAGAAAAAACATGGTGAATTATGCAAATAAGTAAGAGGTAATTCTAAAATTTGGTACAACTACTACAATGTACTAGGAGAAAACATGCAACACGATTTACTAATTTTATGCGCTTGACCATTTTTGATCCACATAAAACAATGTCCGAATGAAACTATTAACCCGGAGTGATGATGATATAAAACAGGCAGGCTTAATAATGTACGTTTCCAGGCAACGGCAACTTACGTTTTCTTTTTTTAATTGACATTTATTGCAAATTGACAATCTACTACACTATTAATATTGAGTAAATGTGTTAAAAGTCTTTGACTTGAATGGGAAACGTCCATTGACATTACTCCTTATGTATCACTATCACTTAGTGTTGTTGAGGTAGGTATTCTGGCCAGGATTTCTTGAGTCTTCTGTTGTGCGGTCCATCCCTGTATAGGTTTTCTATAAGGTCGTTTGGGTGCCCTGCAAGTCGGTGCTGATATTTGTTGGAGGCAGTTTCTATTTCTTCCGTGATGTATGGGATTTGTAGGTCTTGGTGCAGCATTCGATTGCTAACGTACTATGGTGCGTCGACAATTGCACGAAGTGTTTTGTTTTGAAATGTTTGTATTACTTTTAACATTGTGGGTGTTTAAACAATTTTAAATTCCGCCCGTAGCAGTGTTTGTATTATAGAGACGTCGCTAAGCAACAGCAACTTTAGTTTTTATATTAAATTTTTTTTATCTGTATGTTTGTTTTAATTGCTAAGCACCGCCACTTGGGAAAGGGTATGTAAGCAAACGCATTTGCACGGAGAGTTCTAATTCAGTTCTCAAGATCAAGTGTAAAGGTCTAAGGAATAAAAACAAGTATAGCAGCTCCTGTAGACCTGGAACAGCTACACTCAAGCGTTTGTTCTAAATCGCAACACACACCTCGTAAAAACCCTTTGCGCTTGTGGAATCCTTCTTCTTAATAACACTTTTCCAGTACCTTATCAAAACCTCACCAAAAAAGCTGAACCACGTTCTAGCGGAAAAAGAACTATGACGAGCGTGGACGATTTACATGCAACATGCAATTAAAGTCACTCTCCAAAACACCGACGTAGCCGTGCCCATTAAGCGTAATTTTTAAGTACGCTGACGAAAACTAGGAACCGACCCTAGTCTGGGTCCGTAAAAACGGGTCAGCCAGCACGTCGTCTTCTATCAGCCCAGAATACACCATCCCTTCACAAACACTAGTGCCAAGACTGAATAGCTCGCTGCTCCAAATTGACGCCAGACGGCCGTTGCTCCAAGATCCATTTCCGGTTGTTTAGGAGACACTAAACTAACTACAGCAAGATCAGCAAAGGAACGTTTAGCAGTGTTTCCATTGTTGGTCGTTCCGCTACTACCTGGTTTTGGAACATCTACAAACAAACCCATCTTTTCTCTGAAATGTTTCTAAACTTCTTTTTTTTAATAATCTTTTATCACTTTCTCCATAAATTTCCCACTTTTTTATATCTAGGCGGTGCGGTAGCTTACATCTACAACACACTTAAGAAATAGGATCCAGAAATGAAGTGGAGAAACACCATATGTAAAAGTTTCTTGATTTACATGTTTAATCTTTCTGGATTTTTTCCTTTCTTATTTCTAATAACCTTTTATCACTTCCTTCGCGAATTTGCACACTTTTTTATATTGAAGCGGTAGCTTATATGTAGAAGACACTCAATACATCGGATCAAAAAAATGAGCTAGAGAAAGACCATATTTAAAAGTTTCTTGATTTACATATTTTATCAATACTTTTTCTGCATTGTTTGTTTATTTTGGAAAAACCCCACATACACATAGCATACCTGAGAAGACCTCGTAGAGGTAACCCCATTGTATAGTTATCCATCTATCATCGACTCATCGTAAAACTGAATACGCGATAAGCTCTTAGAGAAATTTTAATCAGAATCTGTTCTCGGTTGTTTAGGAAACACTAGACTAACTAGAGCAGGATCAGCAAAGAAACCTCTAGCGGTGTTTCTATTGTTGGTCGTTTTGCTACCACTAAGTTTTGGAACATCTGCTAACAAACCCATCTTTTTTCTCAAAACCTTTCTTATTTTTAGTAATTGTTGTTTACTTTCTCGACTAACTTGCCAATTTTTTTATATCGAAACGATAGCTTACATCTAGAAGACGCTCAAAATATCTGATCCAGAAAAGAAGTGGAGAAAGACCATATGTAAAGTTTCTTAATTTACATGTTTAATCTTTACTTTTTTTGCATTGTCTGTTTCCTCTGGAGAAACCCCACATACACATAGCATACCTGAGAAGACCTCGTAGAGGTAACCCTAAAGTAAAGTAAAGTCGGAGGTACTACACTTTATTGCGGAGTTTGGCCTGCAATGGGCCAAGGCCACCCTATTGCATAGTTAGCCATCTATCATGACTCATCGTAAAATTGAATACATGAGCGCTGAGAGAAATTTCAATCAGAAAAAAGATATTTTCCCGGTTGTTTGAGAAACAATAAACTAAGTAGAGCAGGATCAGCAAAGAAACCTCTAGCGGTGTTTCCATTGTTGGTCGTTCCGCTACCTTCAGGTTTTAGAACATCTACTGACAAACTTTTTGTTTCTGAAATTTTTCAGAATTCATTTTTTTTTTATTTTTAATAATCTTTAATCATTTTTTTCACATATTTGACACTTTTCTTTATATTGAGGCGGTAGCTTACATCTACAAAACACTCAAACAATCGGATACAGAGATGAAGTGGAGAAAGAAGTTTGTTCTTTACTTTTTCTACATTGTTTATTTCTTTTGCGGAAGCTCCACATACTCATAACATACCTGAGGAGAACACGTAGACGTAACCGTATTGCATAGTTATCCAACTATCGTCGACTCGTTGTAAAATCGAATAACTGATGGGCTCTTAGAGAAACATTAGTTACCTACGTTTACCCGCGTTGGTTTTCGTGCTGTTTCTTGAATACCTCCCTTCGCCTTATTTGCATGTTGCTTAACAAATTTCCTGATTTCTTTCTTTAATAAAAAACTTACTGGGCGGCAAAACCTTACAAGATGATGGTTGGGGGTTCTGCCATACATGATGTTAAAAATAATTCAGTGTCCGAGAAATCGCTTCTGATCTTAAGCCTCTGTTTATACACACTTTTCCCAAAGCTTGCGTCACAGACCCATTCACTTATTAATATAAGGTTTTCCAGAACATCTTGCTTAAGATTGTCAGAAACTTCTACTTGATATTCGAGTTAACGTTCTACCTTATGATTAAACCTTTCTCTTGAGAGAGGTTCAGCGTTTTCTTAATTGGAACCAAGTAGGGTTGGGTGAGTGTTTCCGGTAGAACTTTAGCTAGCCCTAAAGAGCTAGGAAACTGTACGTTCACTTTGGAATAGTTATGATATGCCTGCGTTAGAGACACTGTGTCTAAGAGACCCTATGAGTAATAAATTTGCCTAGACAATATACTGGGTGGTTGGAGGCTATCGATAGACAAGCAAAAGTGTCGTATCTGTCGGCATCGCGGATCTGCGCCCTAGGTGTTAGGTTCTGTTTCACCTTCTCACGCCCATAATCACAGTATCAAGCTAGTAGTACGGGCATTTTAGATTTAAACTTGCAAAAAATACTATAAAGCTGACAATTGGTGTAGAGATAGTATTCATTTTCCCGAACAACGTACTAAAAGTCCCTAAAAGTCCCATGTCTGCGTCATCGATTTTTTCGAAGCCAAAAGGGACTAAATCACAAAACATTGCTTTTATTCCTTTCCGGAACAAGTATTTGGCTATAAACCATCCGTGATTGAATAATTTTGCTACTCTTGTTAATGCTTGTTTTTTTCATTTGACCCAACTATACAGAGTGGTAACGAAACCAGGTAAATCAACACTGTTTTCTACAATTTTCACGATAAAAAATTCTAATTTTATGACGTTAAGTTAAACAGTTACCTGGTAGAATGGTATTTAAGTCTGCTCAAATTGTTTTAAACCCTCACTGTCATTAAAAAATTGAATGCGTCTTTGATACACAACGTGAAGTAATAATAGATATTTATTATACAAGGGAAAAAAGTAATAGATTTTAGCTCGAGGTGTCGAGGTCCGACGCGAAGCGAGGGGAGACACTCACACCGAGAGCTAAAATCTTACTTTTTTCCTGTGTATAATACACTATTTTTTTCTGTGACGAGAAAAAATGTAATATATTGAAAAACATATATAATAAAGTCGGAAAATTGGTCAACGTGGAATTTGGATTTTTAAACTAGTAAGCTGTTGTAGCGGGAAAAAAGTAATTACTTTTTCCCCGGGTAAAAGGAAAAAAGTAATTTCATAAAAAGTGATACTTTAGTACCTGTCAAGAGAGACAAAATGTTAAACTTTTTTCCCGTCACAGAAAAAATTATTTAAAAAAATACAAAATATGTAGCTAATCAATGTACTTTTTTAACTTGTAATATTCAATATGTCTTGTGTCTGTTTAACATGTATGTTTTCTTAGCTTATATGCACACTTAAAATGTTTTCCCATTATCATGTAAATCTTGTTACTACACCTGTGTATACGATCTACATTCATTTAATGTGATTTACGCGAGAACCATACACTGCGTATTCTAAACAATGTTTTATTTAATTATTTTTACAACATGAACCATGCCTCATTGTGATATAAACCAGATAGGTTAATCATTTAAAGCAAATTAAAGTTCTGTTAAATTTTTTTAATAAAATAGAAGGCTTATTATTTATTTTTCTGTACTTCCTTTATTTTACAGGAATAATCTAGTTTTAATTTAATTTAGTTATTATACAGGGTATAGCAAATATAAATACAAATAATAAAAACACAGAGTATACAAACCACAAAAATACATTTTTTATTAATCTGAACAATTTTCACACAAAATTTTGTTTCATCTGATTTTACTTACAATAGTTCATATTACTTTTACAAAAAGTGTGATACCACTGAATGTTACGTAGGCTAATCTATTATTGGTTTGAGTATTTATACCTAGTTTTGATACAACCTGCATATTTAACGTTTGTTACTTAAAGCTTGCAGGAAAAACATACCAAAAAAATAATTTAATAAAAGCAATAATAACTTCTTCTTCTTACAGTGCAGTGCCATACCCTATTCGGGGCGTTGGCTACCTCTCTCCTATGTCTGTGTTTGGTGCGCGGCGATAGACAATTTGCACAGACAGACATAGAGGACCTACAGTTTAACGTGGGCTCCGAACCACAGGAAGTGCATGCGCTTCTTCTCCAGAGAGGATTTCCTGGGGAAAAATTCCCCTCGCTGGTTTCCCGTTGCCTTGCGAGGGAGAACGGCCAAGCCGGGGATCGAACCTGGATCCGCTGCATTGGTAGCCCGCGCGCTTACCACTGAGCTACGGCCGCTTCTAGTGATCGGCATAATCGAATGATTTTCATAAATGAACTATTGCCATTCGAATGAATTTAATAATTGAAATATTCATTGGGTAAGAAGTAGTAAAAAGCTGTCGGACATCACTCACAAGACTTTCCTTCCATTTATTGAAATATTTAAAAGTTTTTGAAAAATATCGAATATATTTCATTCCAGACCTTTCATAAAAATTTAACAATTTTGCTTTTTTTCACAATTTTTTTAAATTTTTGAGTGTATTTGAAAATTTTTGAAATATTAAAAAAATTCAAAAATTTAAAATTTTTAAATTGTTTAAATATTTTTAGAAATGTGAAATATTTAAGAAATTTTTAACATTTCAGAACTTATGAAAATATTCAGGTTTTATAATTTTTAGAAATATTTAATATTTTCAAAATTTTTGGATAAATAAGAAAAATTTTAACTCTTAATTTTTTTTAAATTAAAAAAAATTTGGAAAATTTTCTATTTATACAAATTTGAACATTTTTTAGAAATTTTGAAAACATTCAATAGGTATTTAAGAAAAAAATTAAAAACAAACAAATTTAAAAATTTGAAATTTTTATGACATTTTGAACATTTCGAAAATGTTTGAAAAATTTTGAAAATGTTTAAGGATTTTGATAAAATTTTGAGAAATTTCAAAAGTTTTTGAAAATAAAAATATATATTTTGGGTTCCTAAAAATTTTTAAGCATTTGAAGTTAGGAAACTTTTGAATTATATTTTGAAAATTTTGGGAAATACTAACAATTTTTAAAAATTTAAAAAAATTTAGTTACTGAAAATTTTAAAAATATTTAAAGATTTTAAATATTTTTGAAAATTGAGAATTTTGGCAAATTGTTTAAATCTATCAATATTAAAAAATTTTGAATTTTGGTAAATTCTGGTAACTGGGAAATTGTTAGTGGAAGAACTGGGGGATGATAAGAAGATCGGGTTTGCGCAGATCGGTTATTCAACATATGTAGAACACGAATCTAAGGTTCTTATCCGAACACGTGTATATTGAAGTAGAGCACCCCTCTCCTCCTCGCTATTTTATAATATCTTGCGTTTTCTTGTTGCAACCAATGTTTAACCCTTGAAATCTTAAAATCGATTTCATGATTTAGTGATTTTACCTAATTAATCTGTTCAGATGATAAACTACCACAAGGAAACCACCCGGTGGTGTTTCTTAATGGAAAACGTCTTCTATTGTCATTTAACATGTTCATACCGATTTTAAAGCCAAAATTGTATACATTTAAAAAAAATCGATAGTGGGTGGCAGAGGGTAGTGATACAGAGATATCCTTTACGGAAATCGGCCATTTGGCATGCGTAGAATACAAATATTGCCCCTCCCCTCTCCCCTTTGTTTTGGCAGACCAACCTCATTTGCTTGCGGTGTCATTCTAGTGCAATTACCAATTTCTGAGCTAAATTTCAGTTATATTATATAAATAATAAATTATTATTTTTATTATAAACCGTAACAGTTGTTTTTTTCAACAGTAATACAGTATTATTCTAAATATTAATAAATTTCTTTATATATTCATGTTTTTTATTTACACTTTTTAAAACAACATTAAAATTTTCAAATACGACCCTGTGTTGAAACGACCACAAAACAGTGTGGTGGAAACTCCTGTGTTTGCTATTCCGAATATAAGTAATCTCCGAATATTCAAGTTGAAACATTTTTATTCGCTGTGCTTGCGCGGCAAAACGCCGCAGAGACCATTTTCTGTCTCCGTTTGTTGTATTCGAATCATAATGCCACAATTGGTGATGTCATGGTGTTATGTATTTGCATTTGGCGTTTGCAGTTGGTTACTGTACAGGGTATCGCTTCAACGCTCCCCTCCGAAATGTACAAACCCGAAAATATAAAAATCGTAAAATCATTCGAACTGTTTTCTGTAACTTCTCGAAATATTTCGATAATCGAATTGTTCGAATATTTTCGTTCGAAATATCTCATCACTAATAATAACCAATTATATTAACTTACAATGTAGTTAACTGATTCCACTTCGGAAACACATTTTCTGGAAAAGTTCTCAGTTCATTGTTATCCAAATACCTGGAACATAGAAATCGTTAATTAAGTGTACACAACTTCACCTTTAAATGGAAGCTAACTTTTTAATATAATTAAACCGCAGGAATTTGCAGCCCATGTTATATATGTACAGAGAACTATTTTTAAACTTGATTGTTTGCATTTTTTTTTAATTTATGACATTCCCCCGTAAGAGCGTCAAGGTAATAAGTCTTTGTTGTATAACAAACATTTTAATGAATTATAAACAGTTTTCCTAAATTATTACCGTTTTGCGTTTAACCACGCGACTATAATTAGCAATATAGGAAGATTTCTTTGGCTTCTAGTTTGAGTCCAATAAAATGTTATTTTTCGCGAACTGAGTTATAATCTTAAAATAAATCGACCATATTATAATCATAAACATATACTTACAGAGAATTCAAGGTTGGAAGGTTATGGAAGGTCTTTGGGTGTATTTCTGTAATGTCACATTGGCGCAGTACCCTAAATATGATAGATTAATCACGTTATGAAGCTCTACGCAAAGTTATTCAAAGAAATTTGATTATTTAAACACTTACAAACTATCTACTCCTAATGGCAGCGCTAAGAGAAATGTTACATCCAAGACGCCAAATGAGTTTCCAGAAAAATCCCTGCAATAATAAATATAAAATTTGTTTTAACACAAACTCGCTTTTTTCTAGCGCAATGTTGGAGACAATAAAGAATGAACACTTACAGGAGGCCAATTTCAGAACGAGGTAGATCAGTCGGTATTGCTTGCAATTTTTTATGTTGACACAAAATAACTTTGCTGCGACAAATGCAAGAACCATTATATTCCAGCGCTGAAATACAAAAAAAAGTCTACAAAATTTAATCATTTTGAACGATTTAAATGCAAATAAATTACAAAGGTTAAGGTCTGACGATTATGACGATTACTTTCGTATCGTTCTTTATCACCTAAAATCTAACTATGTGGGCAGTAAAAATCAAACAATGAGAAGTGTCTTTTAATGTTTTATACAGTTTGGTAATTGTAACATTAAAATTTACCACAAGATCCATCCAAGTCGTCGTGTTCAGCACTTGGGGCCTTACGAAAAAGATGATCCCAATATTTTGACCCTTCAGCGTCAGCTGCAATAAAATACAAACTTATATCGAGAAAGAAAATAAATAAATTGAGTTGAACACTCCTACATTTTCAAAAGGCGTTGCTTTTATCGGAAATTTGATACAACAGCGAGCGTTTGTTTTTTTTAGAAATCGCAGAAATGTATTGGAATGTTTCATTAAGAGAGTACATACAGGGTTAGTAAAAAGTGCGGAATTTATTCAATAATCGTTTAAACATTTTTCTTGCAGAAACGCTCAAATTTGATTTTTGGTGTAGTATAGTGCTCATGGCCGAAAAAAGGCGGTTAAAAGGTAAGCTTGCGGGAACGCTTAGGTAAAAAGCTACGATCTTGCAGTAAATTTTCCTTATGCCTTAAGGATTCAAAATTTGCAAGTTTAAAAAAACCGTCATGTGCAAAACAGTACTAGACAAAATTTTCGTAACACCTGTTACATACATTTCAAAAAGTTTTCTGCTGCCTTTATATTATTAAAATAATATTACAATAGACGGTCCCTTGCGGAGTTAACATTTTGTAAATGGGATTTTCTCGCTTCAGTGACAGTTTTGCCGTTTAGAGTCTGTCATATTTGCTTAAATATTGCGGCTACAAAAAAACGTATCGGTAATATGAATCTGATAATGTAAATTACATAATTCTGCAACGTGTAGTAATCAGAAAAATAATATAAATAAACAGAGTCGCAAATAACTCGAATCTACCGCTTGTATGAGCCACAACTTATAGCTTCTTTCTCCTTGCTAGGCTAATCCCGCGCAAACGCTTTAGTAGGGTTTTCATGAAATCAAGCAGCAGACGAGCGAGACATTGATTGCGTCATAATTGAAATACTGACTAAATACTAGACTAGAAATCCGGACACTAAACATAAGTTTATAAAGACGATTTTTGCGTACAAAAAAAGAATAAGAAAGTTGTCGAAATAATTCCATACTTTTGACTAACCAACATTTTTACATTTAGTTTATTTTCAAGTATTACAGACTTACCGCAATCCCATTCGTCGCTTCCATTCTCGCAGTCAAATTTACCATCGCAATTTTGTATTTGTTGAATGCAAACTGTGCTGTTAAGACACTGAAAGTGTCCTTCAGCACAATGGTTTGACAGTAATCCGCTTTGCAGTTCTGAAAAGAAGCAAATATCATTGTAATAACTTAATAAGCATTCACTACACAAAAGAGGAAACAGAATAATAAACTTAAGAGGATTCTAACTTTGGTTTTTTGTCCAACAATATTAGAATGAACAGAATCATGTTTGTGCTATTATAGCAAGACTATTGCGTAATAAGATCATGTCAGAAAAATAAAATCGTTATTTACCATTTTCTTTAAACGAGATTAGTCATTACTGTAACATTTAATAGGAAATTATTAAATAGAAAAATTAAAGGCAGGGAACGGCAGTCCGCGACGCATTTGTATTTCCAGTGCCAATTTAAAATTTCTCAAACTCTGTCCATTCACTTGCACATTTGCACGGATTTGCGCATGTAAAAAATACAAGCAATAACACTTTGGCAGTGTAAGAAGCTAAAAACATGAAGATGCACGTTTCTTAATGTGCAAATTACATTAAAAACAATTTAAATTCGTGATTATTGTCGAGACAGTTTCAGTTAATACAGTTTTTTCAATCATCTATATATTAAACACCTGTCCTTGCACTTTGCTCAACTCTCTGACTGGGTCGCACGTTGCTAACGTAGCACAGTCGGACACTCGCCTCAGTCACGAAACCGCTTCTACGGAGAAACGTAGGTCAGACCGGCAGTGAAGTTCAGTTCAGTATTTATGTATGCCTTGCGTATTTGACAGTGTCTCTTTTATTTATTTATTCATTTTTTTATAGTATTCATGAGGCGAGTATAAAGTTAACATTACGTGATATAATTTCCTTTATTAACAGAATTAATATAATATACTAAAAAATTACTGCACATTACTAGAGAACACTATTAAATTTTATTATGGAGAGCATTTAAACTAGGGCTGGGGTTTCAGGAGTTTTGGGAATTATTGCTATTAAAACTAGGGGGGCAAAAAATTACATTTTGGCAACGAACTGTTGTAATTTTACATAAACTAAAAATGTTATCAGAAAAAATGTATAAACAACCAAAATTGAATTATAACTCAAAAATATGTATAATTAAGACAGGTGTTTGGCAACCGCCACGAATTAATTGAAATTTTTGAAAAATTTTAATGTAATCGATAGTTTTGACCATTTTTAATATTTTCAAAATTATTCAAAAATTTTGAAAAATTAAAAAACTAAAAATTTTTGAAAAATTTCAAGGTTAATAATTTAATTTATTGTAAATAAATTTAAATGTGAAAATTAAAAAACTTCCGAAAAAGAGCACTTTTTTTGGGCGGGCCAACCTTATTTTCTTGCGGTGTCATCCAATTGCAAGTACTAATCTTTAAGCCAAATTTGAGTTTTCTGCAGCCACTAAGCCTAAAGCGAAAAAAACTTCGCTGAATAAACGCATTTGCTCCAAAAGCCTACATGACCATTACAATACCTTCTTCTATAGCTATTTAGCGTATAGCGAGGAAAGTAAAAACAATCACTAAAAGGCAGCGGCTTTCTAGAGGGGTCCAGCAGAAATCGAGCAGGGGGCTTGCAGATTGTATTAATTCTATCGAAGTGCTGCAGGGCTCTAGAATAAGCTTTGCAGTGTTGGTTTTGCTTTAGACCCTTAGCTGTGGCTCAATCTGACGGCAATTCTAAAACTGATGCTTGCGTGATATGAAATTAACTTATTTGTATATGCCAGTGCGCTGCTTATATACGGTTTTTTATTTAACATATGGAACGAAGTAACTACTTTTATATTAAATAACTTTATTTGAACAGCGTAGGATTCGCTTCAAAGTGTGGTTGAGGGTAGCAAATTCGCTACTCATGTCAGATGTATGCATAGATTTGCTATATTTGGACGTATCAATACTAAACAAGAATCTACGTACGTCGATTCTAAGAGGGCAACACATTCCCCGTTTATTTCATCTAGCCCGCACGACGCACTACCAACGTTTAAGCACAAACTCATACGTGTTTCTGCTTATACAATACATCGTTAACGATTGGTCATGTGAATTAATTAATTTTAAACTTTAATACGTAAAACACGCCTATTAACAAATTCTTTAAAGTTTAAATTATTTTCACAATTTTCAAAATTTTCAATTCTATCAGTTTAACATGTAAAATCTAAATTAGTTAGATAGCATGTCCAAAAAATAATTTAAACTAAATTAAATTGTAATTGTCCTAAATAAAATAATAACTTTATTGGAAATTGCATTGATTATTTAATACAAATAATGTTTTTAATAAATTATTTAATGTTAATCACGCCCGCAGTGATTTTACATAATCTGGAAGGATTCAAATATTTTTGAGGACGTATTATCTAACCAGTTCAGATTTTACATGTTAAACTGCCATGTTCCACCTCTTTTGTAATTCACTGTAGCAGTTTCTCTAGTAGAGCAACGTCTGTTGTTGTGTGATAGAAATTTATCAAGAATCGCTCTACTGAGGAGTACATTTAAATAAAAAAATTAATAAAAGTATGTTTCTCGTTGTGTTGTCAAACAATCCTGTTATTGCGGTTGAGGGCGCATTGTGATAAGGTTGAAATTTGCTTGAATTTAGAAATGAAAACCAAAGATGCTGTTACAATGTTGTTGAATCACGACCTGAAATGACAACGGTTGAAATTGCTGAATTTGCCGAATGAATATGTATAGAGGTGGTGTTACTAGCCACAAATGCATATTCTACCCGTGTAATTACACGATATACGAGAATCACCAGTAACAATTTTAAAATATTTGTTATAAAATTTATTTACCAAAGTTTTAAAACGTCCAGCCCAGACGCTTTCTGTAGTTAAATTTTCCTTTTTACTGATCACATATTATATTTCCTAATATATAATCCATATTTTATTATACTTTATGTAAACCCAACCTATCCTTCAAAAAATGCAAAACATTGTTTTAAACATTCAAGTCCAAATTCAAGCTCCAAACACTTATAGCTTTATATTTGCAGAATAAATGCTGCCTTAAATATTTTAATGAAATGTCAACAGAAAGAAAATTGAATATTAAAAAAACAAACATGCCCTATGTTTACATATATTCATTGGGGTTATTATTTTATTGCCGTAAAAAGCAATCGCTGGCCCAATAGTGATGCTTAAAAATTACGGATAAATTCAAGTAGTGAGAACAGTATTTAGACAGAAAACGTTATAAATAAATTGATACAACAGTGGCAGTTTAATGACGGGTTTTTGTCTAGTATTTAGTCAGTGTTGAAAGTATTCTTCTTCTCTAGGTGCCGTCTCTATTTGAGGTTGGCGATCATCTTAGCGTATTTCTTTCTATCTGTTGCGTTGTGGATTAGTGTTGTCGAGCTCTGTGATGTCCATTCTCTTAGATTTTTCAGCCAGGATTTCTTTCTTCTCCCAACTCCTCGTTTCCCTTCTATCTTTCCTTCTATTATGGTCTGCAACGCCTTATATTCTCCGTGTCTCATCATATGACCAAAGTATTTTGCTCTTCTATTTATAATTGTTTTCATCAACTGGGGTTCTGAACCGATTTTGTCGATAACTGCTTTGTTAGTCATTCTCTGAGTCCATGAGATTCTTAGTGTCCTTCTGTACGTCCACATTTCGAATGTTTGTATTTTCTTAATTGCGTCTTGCTTTAGGGTCCATGTTTCACATCCATAGAGAAGTGTAGACCAAACATAACATTTCAGCAGTCTTAATCGCAGTGGTAATGAGATTTTTAAGTTGCATAGAACGTTCTTCATTTTATTAAAAACTCCTCTAGCTATTTCGATCCTTTGCCTAACTTCTTTATAATGCTCCATTTTGTTATTGATGTTTCTTCCCAAATATCTATAGTCTATCGTCTATAATTTTACCGTTTATCCGTATATGTATACTATCATCGTTAAATCTGCTAAATATCATGGTTTCTGTTTTTGAAAATGTTTATATTCAGCCCCATGTTTTTGTTTTCAGCATATACTCTGTGGCTTGGAGGTCTTCTTTGTTGTCAGCAAAGACAATCGTATCGTCGGCGTATCTAATGTTGTTAAATATTATTCCATTGATCTTAATGCCTTCCTTCCTATTACAGAGTGCTAATTGTATTATTCTTTCTGAATATAGATTAAACAACAAGGGCGACAGAATACATCCCTGTCTCACTCCCCTTCTTATTTCTATATCCTCTGTTTTCTGTCCATCTATATTGGCTGATTGATGCCAATACAGATTTCCGATCATAATTATATCCTTACCATCCAAACCAACAGTGTTTAATTCTTGTATTAGTATTTCGTGTCTAACTCTGTCGAAGGCCTTTTCGTAATCAATGTAGCAGGCGTATATATCCTTGTTGATATCCATAGATCTCTCTACAATTACGACTAGACTAAGTATGGCTTCTCTTGTTCCCATTCCTTTTCTAAATCCGTATTGTGAATTACCTGATCCGGTGATATATTATTCGGAGGAAAACCTTTAGTGTATGGCTCATCAGGCTGATTGTTCTGAAGTCGCTGCATTTATTTGCTTTAGGTTTTTTAGGTATAGTAATAAACGTCGAACGTAGCCCGTCTTTGGGTATTTCTCCACACTCGTATATATTGTTAAAGAGAATTGTCAGTTTTGTTATTGTTTCATCGTCTAGATGTTTGAGGTATTCGATTGTTATTTCGTCATCGCCGCCTGCCTTTCCTGTAGCTGTCATTTTGATAGCATGTTCTACTTCAGATTTAAGGATATTAGGCCCTTCAGTTGATGTTATATTAAGATGTTCTTCACTCCTGTTGTCTTGAAAGAGTTCTTCAATATATGACTTCCATATTTGTTTCTTTTCTTCTGGGCATACTACTATTTTGTTTTGTTCATTAATTATGTTGGTTGTTGTCCTCCTTCTATTTTTTCCGGTCATCTCTTTCACTTTTTTGTGTAAGTTGAGGTCATCGTGTTTTGTATCCAATTCTTCTATCTTATCACATTGTTCATTCAGCCATTTTTCTTTTGCTATTTTTATCTCTGCTTGAATCTTTTTATTTATCTCATTGTATTTTACGGTGTGTTTGTTTTTCTGGTTTCTACGTTTTTCCATTAACTTTAAAATCTCATCTGTCATCCACTCTTTTCTCTTTGTAGGTGTTACTTTTCCTATCACTTGATCTCCTGTTTTAATTAAAGCATTTTTGATGTTTCTCCATAACTGGTTATTTTCTTCCGAAGTCATATTTTCTTGTATGTGTAAGTCTTTCAATTGGTTTTCTACCTCCATCTTATATTTGTTCTTTATTTCTTCGTTTTCCAGTCTTTCCCAGTTTATTTGTGCTCTTCTTTTCGGTTTTTCAACTTTCTTCAACTTAGCTCTTATTATTGTTACTACTGGATTATGATCTGAATTGATATCTGCTCCAGGATACGTTTTTGTACTTAAGACACTATTTCTGAAACGCTTGTTTATCATTATATAGTCGATTTGGTTTCTAACAATTCGATGTTGATTATCTTGTGGAGATTTCCAGGTGTATAATCTTCTTTTAGGCAGTTCATACCAGGTATTTAATATTGTTAACTCTGTTTCCTGGCAGAATTCAACTAGTCGAGATCCTCGTTCATTGCGATCTCCTAGTCCAAATTTACCTACTATGTCTGTTACCTGTCCTTTGCCCACTTTCGCATTATAATCTCCCATTATTATATTAATTTCATGTTTCTTTGTTATTTTGTGTACGTTTTTAATGTCTTCATAAAATTTCTCTATTTCTTCATCCGACTTGTCTGCTGTCGGAGCATACACCTGGATAATATTAACATTTACTGGATGACCTTTAATCTGCAGCATCATAACTCTATCTGACTGTGGTATGAAGCTTGTTACATAACTAGATATTTTTTTGTTTATTATTATCCCCACCCCATATTGATTACTTTCGTCTTTTCCTGAGTAATATAAAGTGTAATCTTGAGATGTTTTAGTATTTCCATTACCTTTCCATCTTACTTCACTTAAACCGAGAACATCAACTTGAATTCTGATCATTTCTTTCATCACACTTGCTAATTTTCCTGCCTTGTGAAAGCTTCGTACATTCTATGTACCAATTTTCAGTTTCCTCCCGGGGATTCTTCGCACCCTCTGACTATTTAAAGTCTGCCGGGGACTGAGGGCCGTATCTATGTTTGTATTTGCCATGATGATTATGCTTGGGATTATAATGCGGTAGTTTCCCATTTGCTTTCCGCATCGCAGTAGACTAACCGTTATGATGGATTCCTTCATCGCCTAGCCTTTCCTGATTTGTTACTGTACCAATCTCCTTGATCTCCACCAACAAATAGTACTAAATAAACTGCTGCCTTCCTCTAATTTCCTGTTTGGTCCGCGGGAGGTATTTTATTTCCCTCCTACCCTTCATATCTGAAGGGCATTCCCCGATCCGCCACCTGGGGACGCGCCCTCTAGAGGTTTTAGGCTCCCCCGAAAGGTTGAAAGTATGAGGCAATAAATTAATAATAAATTTCCGCATAATTACCATCGCATACCTGATTATCGCAGAAGCACGACTATATGTTTAATCGTATGCGAGCTCGTTTAGTTACGCATTATTTATTTAGACAGCTGCTTTATCATTTCAAGTGATTTGATAGAGAAGTTCATAAGCGTAAAATATAGATGGTCACTGGTTTTTAAAGTACTACACGAAACAATTTTATGAATATGTTATTTTAATCTATCTACTTTCATTATCTAATACAATTTCTTCTTTCATTTCACAAAGCTTCTTTTCTTCCTCAATCTCAAGATACGGAGTGCAGAACCTCTCTGGCGTAGCCCACCAATAAAATAACAATGAACGACACGATGTATCTCAAATATTGCAGTTGTAGTTGTAACAAAACCTTGCAAAATCATGCAACGTCTTTCACGTATAAGTTAATGTGTTTAAGTACGTTTATGATTTTTGTTTTCCTATTGAATATTACCAAAATTTTTTACTGCTTAGGGACTAAAAGTCCGGACTTTATTAATGAACAACATCACTTTCGTTAGTTGGATAAAGCAATTTTGTTGTTACTCTTTGGCTAGCCTATTTTTTGATAAAAATTTTGTACAATTCAGAAAATTCTAAGTCGAAATCAACTTTGAAAAGTACGTTTCAAATTACTACACGGCAAGATACTTCACAAATACGTTGTAAATTTTACCGCACACATTTGTGGAACCAAAATAGGTCAAATAAATTACCTAAATGATCTTGAAAAATAGAACTTGACAAACTTTCACTTTTCTTATACATTACAAAATTAACGCACATCGATTGTACTCCGCAAAGCGCAAATGCAACATGGCGTATAGATACCGAAAGATACCGGTCGCGCAACGAAAAAAAATTCATTATATAACGTGCAGTCGAAATGAGCTAAGCCATAACTACCACCTGACTGATAATCGATCTTGCCCGCTGGTTGCCGTTTTATTGTATTATGAAAAACGGCGAATTTTTCAATATATGCAATTCTGCAATGTGAAAAAAAGATTTAAAAAATGTTATATTTACTACAGTAAAATACTTTCGGAAAAATTAACAAAATATTAAATTTCTTCAAAATCTGCTTGGTACAACCCAGCGTTCTAATTAAACATAACAAGAAGCGGACACACTGTATTTCTAACATTTAAATTTTATTGTAAACGTATCACAAAATAGCCAACAGAATTTATACAGTTAAACCTATTAAAAGCTTCATTATACGAGTACCTACACCCACGTCTTCTACATGTTTCAGAAAGGTCATGCACGATTACGAGGGGAATTGCAGCACGAAAAGCTTATCAAGGATATTTGGTTTTGTGTTTTGCAGTTTAATTTAGTCTTATCTCAAAAAGTACTTGTAAATATTTTGATTCATTGTCCTCGGTATTTATGTTTCCGAGGCGTTCATTTTTGTTGAAATTGTAATTTAAACATCTTCCCTTTGTTAAGCGTGACATTAATAAAAAAAAGTCATAATTCTTTGCTGAGTCTGGCAAAAGAGCTTTCAGATTAGTCAAAATGTATCCTTATTATTGTAACTTGGCACAATTTTATGATTTTTGTCTTTCCACTTTGCTTTGAAGTCTCCTATAATTGTAGCTCTAAGATATACTTAAATAAGATTAATTTGCATTACCGTAATATTGTTTTCGTGGCTGTTTAAATAAAGTTCACTTTATTTCGTTTCGGCACCTAGCGGAGGGATTTGGAACTCAGGACATGCAAAATCAAGTCAGCTGCTAGGGAGGTCTTGTAATATTCTATGGTTTAAGTATCCGCTAAAACGAGAAACGTCAACCGGTTTCTAAGTTTTTGTGAAAGTATTTTCACTTAAGGTTTCCATAGCTTGTGGGGAACAAGTAGCCAAAAATACCGCCGAGAAATCCAATTTGGAGCAATTAAAGGAGTACGTCATTGCTGTTCGTAATAGACTCTAAAGGCATGTGAATGACGAACCAGGAAAAAGCAGGTTAGTTAAAGGAACGTAAAAATTGCTGAAAATTGCTCTTACTGGGGTGCGGCGGCACTATAGAACGACTTAAATATCTGAAAAAAAAAGATAAGGGACAGTCGACTGAAAATAAACAGCAGCAAGACAAAGGTGGTATCAAAGCAGGAATTACAAGTAAATTTGACAATTTTATTATGGGAGCAGTTTTAGGACAAGCAAGTCACTTTAAATATTTGGGCGCAACCTTGAATCGTAGCAGAGGAATCAATTACAAATTGAATGGTAGAATGAGAGGTACCGATAACTTTCCTATACTCTAAAAAAGAATTTTGTTTTGAGAAATATATCAGTCACTAAGACCACGAAGGTTAAACTATATAGATCGATCTACAACCCCACCTTGACATACAGCAGCAAATCATGTGTGTTGACGAAGAGACACGTATGTTACCTCCAAGCATCGGAGATAAATACAACAACATATAGAGTATAATCAGCGGTGGTGGTTTGACCATATGATAAGAAAGAAATGCATTATTTATTTTAAGATTTATTTTATTAAAATGTATTTTATTTTAGCATTGTAAAGAATTCTATCGGGGCACGTAATTCAATTTTACGCGTGACCTTAACTTAACGGCGGCCACGAGTCCCCTGCTCATAAAATGGATTTAATTTAGAGTAGATTTTTAAATACTTCAGTCCCCCCAAGAGGTAGGAAAAGCAATCAAATCGCTAAACAACAACAAATCACAGTTATGGACAACATGCCGTCAGAACTAATAAAATATGGAGGACCACGACTAGCGAAAGCGGTAACGGAGGTAATTAAAGAAATATGGAGAACCGAAAAAGTGCCCAACGAATGGAGAACCAGCATCATCTGTCCAATCCAAAAAAAAAGGAGACAAGCTAGAATGTAAAAATTTTAGGGGAATATTCCTACTAAGCACAACATATAAAGTCTTCACAACCATCCTCCGAAACAAACTAGAACCACTAGCCGAAAATATCATTGGCGAATACCAAGCGGGTTTTAGACCAGGAAGATCGACCACCGACTAATTATGCGCAGTGAAACAAGTACTGGATAAATGCTGGGAATATGACATTGATGTGCACCAACTGTATCTGGACTTTAGACAGGCATACGACAGCGTAGACAGAGAAAAGCTCTACAGCATCATGCTAGACTTTAACATACCACTGAAACTAGTACGGTTAACAAGACTAACAATGGAAGGCTCTGAAAATCCGGGTGAAGATACAAGGAAACTTAACGGATCCGTTTAAAATAAACCAAGGCCTCAAGAAAGGGGATGGACTCGCCCCAATGCTTTTTAATCTAGCATTAGAGTACGCAGTAAGGAAAACCACGGTAGATACCAACGTGTCGCTGCTACACAAATCTACCCAACTAGCAGGATATGCGGATGATATAAACATACTTGGAAGAAACCTAACATCAATGAAGGAGACATACATACAACTAGAAAGGGCTGCGGAAGAAGTGGGCTTAAAAGTGAACGAAGATAAGACCAAAGTATTAATACAGACCCGAAGCAATAGGAGGAGCGGCCAGAACATGACAATAGGCGACGCAATTTTGAGGTGGTGAACGACTTTACCTACCTAGGCTGTAACATATCCAGCAAACGGGACGAGATGAAGGAAATCCAACGAAGAATCAGTAATGCCAATAAAGTATACTACCAGATTTCGGCCATAATCAGATCCGGGAACTATATAAAACAATAATACGTCCAGTGCTATGCTATGGAAGCGAGACTTGAACGCTCTCGCAAAAAGCGGAAACAATGGTGAACGCATTCGAAAGAAAGATTTTACGCAGAATATATGGACCGGTCCAAGAGAACGAACAGTGGAGAATAAGATACAACCACGAGATCTACCAGCTCTTCGCAGAAGCAGATCTATCAACAACAATAAGATTACAAAGACTTAAATGGGCCGGGCATTTACAAAGGATGAAAGAGTCAAGAGTAGTCAAGAGGATCTTCAACCAAAAACTGGAAGGCAAAAGACGGGTTGGAAGACCAGGGGCGAGATGGGCAGACAAAATCCAAGAGGACGCACGATACATGCTCGGAACTCCAAACTGAAGAAAGGCGGCGGAGGACAGGGATAGCTGGAGGAAGAAAATAGAGGAGGCCAAGGCCCGATTTGGGCTGTAGCGCCATTGGATGGATGGAGTCCCCCACCACGTGCGTGGCCTATAAAAACATAATTTGATACCGTAGCAAACACAGTTCATCTTCCTACTTCAAGTCTCAACTTCAAGTCTACAGCCAAACACTAGAACAACTAAGGTAACCGATGCTAAAATGTATAGTGAGTGAGTAATACTTCAGCAATACTGGTGATATTTGCATTGGCTTTATTGATGTGTTGATTACCTGTTACTTCATTCCGTCTCTCTATGTCGCTCTCTCTTTATTTTATAGTCTGTCTCAGAAGTTCGAGACGAGGCCGACCCTCTCTCTCTATTTTTCTTTGTATTTCTGACCTACCGCGACCGTTTGACACGGGGCAGAACTTCCTTTTCTTATTTTCTAGGCTATTCTGTCGCGAACGTTTGACATGGGGCAGATTTTAATTTCTCTTGATTTCTGACTGTCGCGGACGTGAGTTTCTCTCTACTATATCTGTCATAATCCCACTTTGTCCGCCCTACCTATCTAACCCGTTGAGTTTTAAATTCAGTAACGTTTGCACCAGAACGTCTCATTGTTACTTGGTTAGTTATCTGCTACCGTGTTTTATGTGCTACCGTAGATTACAGTATGTTAATTGCTGCCGTAACTACCGTTTGCTACCGTATCTTGTTTGCTGCCGTATTTTATCTACTACCGTATTGCTAACGTACCGCTTCCGTATTTTGCTTTTGTTAATATTTTGTTTTGCTTGGCCTGTAATACCTTTGCGTTTTTAGTCTAATATTTATTTTTGTATTTAGTATTTTGCTTTATTTAATACTATTGGTTTAATGCTGTAGTTGTTTGTTTATTAACATTAAATGAGCAGATCACCGATTAGGGAAAAGTTTTCTCAAAAGTGCAGTCAAACTAATCATAATAATTAAAGTTTATGCTGATCTGGCAATTTGCATTCGTCGTTCAAGTAAAAAGTTTCAGGAAAATATCAGCTTCGGCCATGTTGAAGCTAGAGTGTTTGAAATACAGCTTTAGAACCACCTTAAAACTTGTACCTCTGTTAAAATCCGAAAAGCAAAATCTAAATAATTATAACAAAGAAAAATTACTAGAGAATAAGTTAATAACAAAAAAAAATTGTGGGAAATCTAATTAGAAAAAATAACGATCTTAAATTTTTATTAAAAAATCTGAATAGAAAATCTGAATCTAACTGAAAACATTTGCAAGAACGTACAGAAAGTTTTTTTGTAGAAATTTACTGATGATACATTGCAAGCTACTGATGACGAATGTAGTATTAGTCTTGTTAAATTTTTCTAAGGTATACCCATACTATCAATTCAAAATATTATAAGCAATTTGGCATAATTATGGCTTTAAAACTAATTAAAAACTTACTTTAAAGAAAAACAGGAAACGGTATGTTATTCTAGAAAATCATAAACTACATTTTTGTAATATCAAGGTAGGTGTTCCACAAGGTTCAGTTTTAGGTCATTTGCTTTATACAGTCTATTCCTAAAGCTTTTGCAGTTCTGATTTAAAACACTGTCGGTGCCATAAGTATGCTGATGATATTCAAATTTAATTGTCATTTCAACCTCAATCGTATTAATGATGATTTAATTAGTCTTATGTAGTACATGGAATTACATACTGTTAAAATTAATTCTTTTGGGGAAGTATTCTTACCATTATCAAGTTTGCTAATTATTGTTATTTCTTGTTATAATTTTGGTATAAAAATCGACAAATCGACATTATTATTAATTTTATTTAGATGGTTTAGTCAGACAGTATCTGACTAAACCATCTAATACACAATCACAAACTTTTAGAGAACATTAAATTTCTGTAACTGTAACAATATTTCTTACGGTTTTATTTTAACAATTCCGTGCTGAGATTTCCTTCTCTGAAAAATATTATCTGCGCCTCCTAACTTTTACACTCAGCTGCAAAGTTACGTCATCCACAAAAATTAAGATTAATAATATTTTTGTAGGTAACTCACAGTATACAGTCATATCAACTTGCGATTCTGTTGAGGAACATCTGATTTACAGAGCAATGGTTGAGAATGACATTAAACTTGAACCCTCATTCAAGGATAGCCCTTGACCTAAACTTTCGCAATTTAGAAAGGATTTGTGATGTGTTACACCGATCCAAATAGCCTTTTAGGAAATTGACACTACATGCTAGGGATCAGAATCGCCAAAAGCTTCTACTGATAGACTGGTACAATAACCGTATACATATTAGCAATTTCAAAAACAATCTGAAATACAAAATCAATGCTTTGGGACTAATTAAAATTTTAAAAATTGTAGATTTACAAGCTAGTTTACAATTAAGAAAGTAATTTTGAGAATGACATTTAAATTAAAAGACTAAAGTGAGTGTAAGTGGCCAAAAGTTTATCAATTTGGAAAAGTGTATAAAAGTTGTTAATCAATTTCTGTGCACCGTTCTCATAATATGTAAAATTAGAAAGCAGCATTTTACGAAACAAAATGCACACAAATCTGCATTTCAATGTATATTGTAATTTAGGGTTCTCAAATGTAAATTTTTACAGAACGTGAAATTCAAATTATGTTTTCCAATTTCAGTTTCAACATTCAAGGTTTTTGATCAACAACCTACTACCCATTGACATTAAAACCTCGTTTTCAAGGATATTTCGTCTAGACTTCCTAATCATTCAAACTGTTCATACTCATAACAACTTTGTTTTTAAATACAATTTTATTTTTAGGTTTAGAAATTTCCAAATAATACGTTCTAAACTGAACACATAATTTTTTTTTAAATTTTATTTGCTCGTAATGTTTGAAATAATTTATAATTTTGGTCATATTTCACTCCGCTAATTTATCTGTGACGCCCTGTATTAATTATGGTAAATAATTCCCACTTTTTATTTAATAATTACGAAGGCGCCAAGATCACCTTTGTTAACATCTAGGCTTCCGGGTTGGAGCAGCGTCATCGGTGCTTGAACTACCAAGGTTTCATCGTCGGTTGCACGTGACATCTTCAGGGCTGTGGTCGCGGTGCAGGCACCGGGTTTATAAGGGCCGGTTGGGTAACAAGTTGTGATTGATGGGTCTGTGATTGGCTGTCAGGCTGTAGCGGTTGAGCGGTTGCAGGGCGGGGCTTTCGTTTAGTCGGAAATAGTAGTTTGCAGGCATTTTGGAGGGGATAGCTGTGGTCTCGGTTATTATTGTTAGGAGTTTTGTGTATTTCTATGGATTCACGGATCACACGGTTGAGGTAGATGGAAGAACGGGCTAGGATTTTGGTCTTGTCAAATTAAATGTTATGGCCTGTATCGAGTTTATGTTCTGCAATAGCCGACTCTGCGAGACGTTTCAGTCGAGTGCAGCGCTCGTGTTCAGAAACTCGAACGCTGATCGGCCTCTTCGTCTCACCGATGTAGGCTTTCCCACAGGAGCAAAGTACGCTATACACACCGTAGGATTAGAGGGTAGGTAACTTGTCTTTGGTCGGAGGAAGGAAATTGGAAAGTTTTTGAAAGGGAGTAAAAACGGTTTTTATGTTTTGTTGTTTAAGTAGTCTGCTGATGCTGTCGGTGGTTTTGTGTATGTACGGTAGAAATGCTATAGAGGTGGGTGGTGTAAGAGTATTGGTAAGTTCTGTGTTTTGCGGGTTGGGCCTTTTGAGTAATAGCGTGTTGGATGTCTCGTTTGTTGTAGCTGTTTTGGGAAAGGACAGTCGTAATGTGATTGAGTTTGTCTTTCAGGTAGAATGGTTCGGAAATGAAAGGCTCAGTTAACTAAGGAATTAATGACAGAACGTTTCTGGGCGGGAGGATGATGGAAATGTGCGTTTAGGTAGCGATCTGTGTGTAGGTTTGCAGAACATAAACTCGATACAGGCCATAACATTTAATTTGACAAGACCAAAATCCTAACCCGTTCTTACATCTACCTCAACCGTGTGATCCGTGAATCTATAGAAATACACAAAACTCCCAACAATATTAACCGAGACCACAGCTATCCCCTCCACAATGCCTACAAACTACTGTTTCCGACTAAACGAAAGCCCCGCCCTGCAACCGCTCAACCGCTACAGCCTGACAGTCAATCACAGACCCAGCAGTCACAACTTGTTACCAACCCGTTCCTTATAAACCCGGTGCCTGCACCGGCCTCGCCAGTTGTGTTCCAGATCCCAAAGCGACCACAGCCCTGAAGATGCCCCATGCAACCGAGGACGAAACGTCGTCAGTTCAAGCACCGATGACGCGGCTCCAACCGGAAAGCCTAGATGTTATTAACAACGGCCGCGGAAGCCGGGTGTGCCTGAACGATCCCATTGGGGACCAATCTTTTACTTCATCTATCTGTATATTAAATTCTTAACTGCCTCACCATAACAACACGGCGGGATCTTGCTTCTCGTCAAAATTTATAACCATAATACTATGGCGGCCTCTTGCAACTTCACTAATAATATTATTGATTGTTTACGGCAATTATTTACAATGACTGTCGCCGCTGTCGCTATACTTTGGTTGTTTCTGGTTTAGTCACAATAAACTCTCAAGTTGTAATAAAGTAAGCCTTCAGACAAGACAGAAATGTTGTGTGATTGTTTGGACTGGACGTTTCAAATAACAATATAGGTCGACGTGGGAACAAATAAACAGTAATATAATTAAGCTGAATTTATTCTAATCATATTTAAAAAAAATTTGCATATATAAATTGATACGTTTATGTTTGTTTTTTTTTTAGAAATAGTTATAGCCGACTGACATTTTGAATATCTTAGACGCGTTTGTTAATTTGTGTAATGAACGTGTCAGCACTTTACATAATATTTTTTTAAAGAAGGTGTATTGGCAAATTACATTTCTGTTTGCTTGCTATATATGTTTAATAAAATTAGATATTTATAAATGTAAAAACATTTTATATGTAATTGACATTTATGTACGCTTACAAACCAGCTACAAGCTAATGCGAGAAATGAAACCAAAAGACTGCGTTTATGTAAACACATTAAGATTTATTACATATTGTTAGATTTGAAATAGTTGTTTCATTTAAAGCAAACGCGCAGAATCCGTACACTACGTTCTACCTTTTTTTTAGTATATTTTATTAAAAACTTAATAAATAGGCTGTTTTGGGCTGTAACACACGTACTTCAAACGTGCACAGTGGCGTAACTACGCCAATGCAGTTGCATTGGAGCCGCCCAGGTTCCAAGCTTTCTTTTATATTAATAAAAGCACATATAATTGAATAGGCCTTAGTATTCAATACAAGAAAAAATATGAACAAATTCAATATTTAACATTAGTATTATAATCTAAGATTAAATGTATATTACGTAATTTGCACAACAATACTGCATGTTGTATTACCGATATTTTTGAATATCTTATATTGATTATAAATATTTACAATTTATTATTTCTAAATGTCAAGCTCTTATATTTTGTGGAAAAATGGAGCTGTTACAGCTCTTACCATATACCAAAAACTTTGCGTCTGCGTGTGCGTGTGCGTGAACGTGTGAGTGAGCGCGTGCTTGTGAGTATGTCCGTATGTGTGTGCGTGTGAGTTTGCGTGTGCGAGTTCGCGTGTGTGTTTTGTGTATGAACAGTTGCATTATTATTATTATTTTAATTATTATTATTATAATTGTTATTATTTAAAAAAATCCGAGTAGCCCGGTGGTAAGAGAATCAGGCTCACAATGCCTGAATCCTCTGTTCCAATCCCGAAAAAGGCAGAAACATGTTCTGTAACTCTGGGGATCAATATGGAGCTCGGTAACCATTCGGACGTTGGGTTACATCTCAGTATATTGACAAATACGCTGTCAGACAAGCGCCACAAAACCTTAATTGCGTTCGCTTGCTGATTTTTCCCTATAAACTTCCAAACCACAAAAAAAATCTCACAAAGGTTTCTTCTCAAAGAAATATTGTTCCTTTAATCATTTAACGCCTTCATATAGAGTTTGGGCCAAAATTCCAAGATTTAAAAAGCAGGGGACTAAGGAGCTGTTAGGATATTGCGCTTGCGCCGATGGTCAGTTGGGTATGCATAGAATTCATACAGAGTGAGCATAAAAGGTCAAGAACTACGTGACCACGTAACATAGGCAACCCATTGTACAGAAGTGGCTACCCTGCTTCAGGAAACTAAATCTGACAGTTGTAGCAATTACCATTGGCGTAGCACATACAAATTAGGACACAGAAAACACATTTTCATAAAAAAAATTAATTTGGCACATCACAAAAAAAAACTCTGTAAAAACATTTAATCAAGCAAAAGTAAATGAAACGGCAGGCAACATTGGAAAATAAAACTCACTACATTTAAATTAGTCAATGGTCACGTGGTTCTTAACCTTCAATGCTCGCTCTGTATCTGGCCTTTTTTTCTAGTGCACATATACAGGGTGTTAATGAATTGTAGGGACAAACTTCTAGGGCTTGCAAAGCACAACAAAGCAAACAACTTTTGTTAATAAATGTGTGGTCAAAAGTGTTTCCTTTAGAAAATAGAGCCTCTTAAAGATCCTTTAAGAAGTACCTGAAAATAGGCAACCCAAATTGCATTTTCAATTATTTTGCACAGGTCACACGGAATTTTGAAAAAAAACAATCTAGACATACAGGCATTTAAATAACGTCAATTTTGACACAATTCGATATTTTTGTTATATTTTTTGACTTTTCTTGCATTCGTTTCTTTCTGTGCCTTTTATAATTCGTTTTTTTCGTTCTGTGATTTTTTTTGATAATTATTTTCTTCGGTATTTTCGTTCTGTGTTTCGTATTTTTGTGTTATGGCGAATTATACTTTTGTCGAACAGCATGACATGCTGTTCATGTATGGAGCTGCTTGGGATAACGCACGCGAAGCTACTCGCCTGTACCAAGAACATTTTCCGAATAGGGATTCATCCATCGCACAAGCTGGGGGGGCGACATTTTGAACATTTACTATAATTTTGTTAATTTTTGAACTAGTTATTGTAAATTTTTTAAATAGTTGATTTTTGCTTTGTAATTTTGGTTGTTTCTATTGCGTAGTTTGAAACATTTTGTTAATTAATTTATTTTAAATTTAATTTGAATTTTAAAAGTGGAAAAAAGGGCATTATTTATCCTGTATTAATTTCCGTCGTTATGGAAACAAATAGTAGGTAGTAAATTTAGTTGCCTACATTTAGGCGTTTCTTAAAGAATCTTTGAGGAGCTCTATCCCTGAAAGGAAACATTTTTGACCACACATTTATTAACAAAAGTTGTTTGCTTTGTTGTGTTTTGCAAGCCCTAGAAGTTAGTCCCTACAATTCATTAATTATTATTTATTATTATTATTAATTATTTAAGTGGAGCACCTCTCTCCAAGCCCAATTTATTTTAACCGACCAGACTGGTTACTTTGCGATTTCATATCAGTGTTATTAGCAATCTGTTAAACCTAAATTCGTTTTTTTGTGATTGGGATGTAAAACGCACACAGACACCATGGCACCATTTGATCCATTCGAAAATATTTTTAAAACTCTATTAGTGCTATTAATGCACGATTTTTAATAACGCTGTACCATACCTAGTTATTGTAAATTTTAGCTTAAAAATATTTTATGCAATTAACGAAAATTAAGTAAAGCTAGTCTTGCCGTTAAAGTAAATCAAATTTCCAAATTGAATACGGTAACTAATAAATGCTAGCAGAATTTTAGTTAAGCGTCTTGAGAAACGCTGTCCTAGAAATTTTTATATACAATACAATTCTTCTATCTAAAAATTAGCTTACGATGCTAACGATGTTTCCATTACTGAGCAACATTTATCTTTAACATAATATCCATGAAAATCACCACTTCGTATTTATGTATTTTATTTAACCTTGTCCTATTTCTGCTACTAAACACCGACGCCACGGGATAAACCCACCGCACCACACCTAGAAATTAATCCAACAATAACGGCAATTGAGTGCAATATAAATAAACGCAAAAGTTGAAAGATCGCACCTAAACCACTTTCCAAGACATCTATTTTTATATAAAACAAACTAAGGGCTGGAAAGCGTAGGCTTTGTGTAATGACACGATTGGGCTTGATATGTCACCCACGCTGAAACATTGACTCCATTCAATTGCGGCTTTAGACCTCTAAGTTTCTCATCAAATCAATGGTCAATCATAAACTTATACTGTTTGATGTTTCTAGTTTGCTAACTGTGAAACCGCTAACTTTCTTAAGTTGCAACACATCTGCAGCATATGTCAAATAACTTTTAATAACACTGTTAGAAAGAAGCCTTTTATTTCCGCCACTCGTGGTAAAGCCAATAATACATTTAACATTAGTGTTTCATTTGTGCTTTGTGCAGTGTAGACACATTTATCTGAAACCTCCTAATTAAACCTTGTCTTTTCGCTCTGAAACCGTTTTCTCTGTTCTAATATTGACAAGTTAATTTGCAGTGCCAAAATTTTAAAAAAAATCGAAGGGACTCTATCCATGCGTGAGTGTTGCTAAATAATAGGAGCATTTATAATGCTTTTTAAATTTTAAAATTAAAATGTTGGGTAAAATACTTGCACACATATTTGTGAAACATTACCTGTCAACTAAATACAGACATGAAACGATCGATAAGGAAGTTATTAGCACATAATAATCCATTATACTAAGGCACTTTGGTGATATCACTTTCAACGTCGTCAAACTTCTAGTTTAGCTGCTTGACAGGAATCGATTAATTTTTTTAAATTACTGTCAGATTAGTTGACTCTGGACATAGCATTAAAGCAGATATTTGGATCGTCTCAAAGCATAAAACAATATACAATGTTGACAACGTCGGTTTTACAACAAATTATACAGGGTGTTAATGAATTGTAGGGACAAACTTCTAGGGCTTGCAAAACACAACAAAGCAAACAACTTTTGTTAATAAATGTGTGGTCATAAGTGTTTCCTTTCGGGGATAGAGCTTCTAAACAATTTTTTAAGAAGCGCCTAAATGTAGGCAACTCAATTTACTACCTACTATTTGTTTCCATATATCGTTATAACGACGGAAATTAATATAGGATAAATAAACCCCTCTTTCCCACTTTTCAAATTCAAATTAAATTTAAAATCAATTAATTAACAAAATTTTGAATTGATTGTGTGGTAGGCACATGGTGAAACATTATTAATAAATATTCAACTATTAAAAAATAATAGTTTCTTAATAAAATAAAACACTTGGTACTTGTTCCACAGTTTGTGAAGCAATTACCAATATTTATTTAATAATTAACAAAATGTTTCAAAACTAAGCAATAAAAAAACCAAAATTACAAAGCAAAAATCAACTATTTGAAAAATTTACAATAACTAATTCAAAAATTAACAAAATTATAGTAAATGTTCAAAATGTCGCCCCCCGGCTTCTACACACGAAGCACATCTACGAAGTAAATTCCTGCGCACCGCTCCAAATATACCAGGAGTCTGTTGAACTTCTTCACATGCAGCAAAAACAAGCGCCGTAAATTCTTCTACAGTTTCAACTGGGGTAGCATACACTAACGTTTTAACATGACCCCACAAAAAGAAATCACGTGGGGTCAAATTAGGAGAACGTGGAGGCCACGCCACATGCCCTCCTCGACCTATCCATCTGTTGGGAAAAGTGTTATTTAAAAATTCCCTGACTTCCGCCGAAAAATGAGCAGGAGCACCATCGTGCTGCAGCCACATTTGAGGTGGAACATCTTCCAAAAGTTCAGGCAGGACACGGCGCAAGAAATTTAAATAAATTGCTTCTGTTAACCTTTGGGGTAACAGATACGGTCCAATCAGTCTGTCGCCAACAATCCCGGCCCAAATGTTCACTGAAAATCTTTGCTGGTATCCTTTTTGAACCACAGCATGGGGGTTTTCATCGTCCCAAATGTGGCTGTTTCTACTGTTGAATATTTCTTATTTCCTAAAAGATGCCTCGTCACTAAACAGAACGTTTACTTGGAATTCTGGATTCTCATTACACCGCCTACGCAGAAATTCTGCCCTTCTGGGAAAATCTGCTTGAACCATGGCTTGTACTTTCTGTGGATGGTACGGATGTTGGGTTCGTAGTTCGTAGTTGTAAATAAAACGCTTTTTTGTAGGAGGAATTTTAATGCGAGTTTTCACTTTTACAAATAATTTTGATGAATTGTTTTATATTATGTAAATAGCAACCAAGTCGCTAAGTTACCAAAATACAATTGCTGCTACAGTACCTTCCATACTGAAACATGGTTCACTCCCATTTCATGAGCGATGGCTCTTGAACTAGTAGAAGGATTTTCAGCCACTCTCTCCAAAACTTCTTCCTTAAAATCCACCGTTCGCCTTGTTCTGGTAGCTCCACAGTTGTGTCTGTTGACAACGAATGTACCTTCCTCCCGCAGACGACGTGAAACTACACTAAAGGTCTTGTGCGATGGATGATTCCTATTCGGAAAATGTTCTTGGTACAGGCGAGCAGCTTCGCGTGCGGTACCCCAAGCAGCTCCATACATGAACATCATGTCATGCTGTTCGGCAAAAGTATAATTCGCCATAACACAAAAATACGAAACACAGAACGAAAATAACGAAGAAAATAATTATCAAAAAAATCACAAAACGAATTATAAAAGGCACAAAAAGAAACGAATGCAAGAAAAGTCAAATATATCACAAAAATATCGAATTGTGTCAAAATTGATGTTATTTGAATGCATGTATGTCTAGTTCGTTTTTTTCTTCAAAATTCCGTGTGACCTGTGCAAAATAATTGAAAATGCAATTTGGGTTGCCTATTTTCAGGTACTTCTTAAAGAATCTTTAAGAGGCTCTATTTTCTAAAGGAAACACTTTTGACCACACATTTATTAACAAAAGTTGTTTGCTTTGTTGTGTTTTGCAAGCCCTAGAAGTTTGTCCCTACAATTCATTAACACCCTCTATATCCGTTCCTTAATCACATGCTGAAATCAACCATGGATCTATATCAACAAAGCTCATTACAATAGAACGTAGCGTTTATCAACTACAATTTTACTGTGTTTTGTTTTTGCACATTCAGAGAAATGAATTATTAAGAAAACCTGAATAGACTCAAGATCGTAACGTCTAGAATGCAACGAACTGTTAAAATAATTTAAAGGTTAGTTCAGAACATCTTAAAACATTTATCAAGACTAGTTTGTTAACGTCTCTACTTCAAATTCTTTTGCATCAAAGCTTGCATACTCTAAGTTGGGGATAGTTCCATCTCACGACCGTTTTTATTTTAAAACGCACTTTGCCGTCAGACGGATTAGAATTTTACATTAGAACTTTAAACCTCCCGATCCAGTCTTATTTCAAACTGAGCATTGGACAAATCAAAGTTCGCTTGTAACAATTTCCCAAAGCCCGTTAAACACCTTGAATTGTTATTCAAGAAATTAAGCTTTATCGACCCCCCTTGCTGATTTTATTGCAAATTTGAATAATTGAGCGTTTATAATTCGTATGCTTGATATCTGGGTTTCAAACTCCAGTACCGCAACATCGAATTTTTAACGGACGTTTTCCCTCGCAAGGCTATGGCAAACCAGCGATGAATTCTGCCAAGAAAACTTTTCTGGAGAAGAAATGCTTGTATTTCTTGCGGTTCGAAGTCCGCTTTAAACAGTAAGTCCTCTATGTCTGTGTGATTCACTAAGCACGCATAGGATGAAAATCACCACGCTCATTCGACAGCAAATGGCTGAGAATAAGAAGATTATAGAATAACACTGTTCCTTGAAGAATATAGTTGGAATGAATTAACGATACATCCAAGCGTAAAGTTTTGGAAATCGAAATTCATAAAATGCACTTACAATAAGTTTAAACGTTGCGGCAATCAATTTTACTTCTTATTTAGAGTTTCTGAGATATTCAGTTACAATTTAAATGTTTATAAAACCCGTAAAAACCTTGAAAAGGTCAGTTCACCTACCTGCTATTGCTAATATGCTTCTGGTTTTGTAGTCATAAAAGGAAAGTAGATTTTACGGAACTAAAACGTATTGTCGTTTTTTTTTAATTTTCGACGATGGAGTTTTTTTGGGCCATTCTACCGTTTTTGACACTAGATGGGATGACGCTAGAGGACGAAATGCAGAAGCATACATGACGACATCAGAAGAGAACTCTTCTACATACAGTTTAAACGTAGAAATAAGTGAAATTCAAAAGGATTGGGAAGAACACACACAAAAGACAAAAAAAGAAAAATTCCAAAATAGGTTCTAACAAATAAAACTAAGAAAAAAAGAAGAATTGATAAACCGGCTGAAACAAGCTTAATAGTGATGTACAGAAGGAAGAGCACATTAATCAACTTTTGTAAACTTAAAAATAGAAATAAACTTGAAAAGCAACTTCTAAGCTCGCTGTTATGATGGAACGACCCAGTTCTCAAGAAGCGAAATTTATAACAAATTGGTATTAATCATCATAGACCGAGCCTTGTAAAAAGTAGCGACCTATTTGTCTAACTTTATCTGACAGTTTGCTACTGTTAAAATTTAAAAATATATCAATAAAGCATTAAATTTTGTTTCCGGAAGTAAAAGTTAAAAATTAACATGTGACAAATGGTTTCACAACTTGCCTTTATATAAAAGCTTTAGCTCGCGTACCTACTTAATCCCCAAACTTTTCCTGCCCTTCGGATTTTATAAAATCTCAAAGACAAATCGGCATGTAACTCAGAACAACGATATTTTATGTAGTAACAAAAAACTTCTACTTTAATACTAAAATTTTAAAAATACTTACGAATTAAGCTTAAAACACAATTTTTTAAATGAATTTATGATGAATTGAGATATAACTGGCATGCTTGTAACCCCTGCTGAAAATTATAAAGGAGCAAGGCACTTAGCAAGTCAAAGTCACATAAGTATGGGGAAATTTGAAATTCTAATTTCGAAAATTACAGATTCTGTATAATTTGGAAAATTCATTTGAGCAATACCGCTATCTGATGTTTCAATAAATTCTTCACCATTTAGTGCTTGGCAAGCTAATTCATGTATTCAAATTTATGTTAATTGGAATGTTGTTTCAAAAATCGACTAAATCGACTCAAACGTTATTGCACTTATTAGAAATGTACTAAATTAGGCTTTAAACTAACAGTGTCTTAAAGTGAAAAAGTATTTTCACTTTGTTTAATTGCCATTGCTATAAATAACAAAGTTTCTGCTTCTCTTAGGTCTAACCATCTTAATTTTAATGGGAACTTAACGTCGTACCAAGTAACGTATAGTTATATCTCACCGACAAAGCTTGAAATAGTAAATTAATAAATAGTTAATCTACATATCAACTATGGTCAGACGGGTAAGGTCTTGATTATTTTCTTATAATTTTTACCTTCCTCGCTATACGAAGTATAGCTACAGAGGAAAGGTATTGTGATCGTCATGCAGGATTTGAAGCAAATGCGTATGCGAAGTTTTTTGAAGCAAAACTTCTTTGCCGACCAAAATAACCTAGCGAATGCGAGTTGGAAGTGATGAAACGGACGTAATGAAATGGAAGTAATGGGACTGAAATGAGGTCGCCTAGATGCGCCATCACAGACACACAACTATAAACGAGTGTATTTTGTTGCTTTGCTTATATATCCAGCGTACAAACAGCACATCTAGTGAGAGATATGATTTATAATATAATTTATTAAAGATTGAATTACTTTCGAATAATATTTCCTTGCTACAGAAACAAAAAAAAACATTTGAATTTATATAGACATTTGAAACACTAATAACTTTTGTATATGAAAATACAGTAGACATTGGCAAAAATGTAAATTTGGGTACCTAAACGGTAAAATTTCCATTCTGCGTAGATCATTAGACAACAAGATGTCTACCCTGGGAGTTTTCATTGATATTGAAGGAGCCTTTGACAAGGCCACCTTTGAAAGTATAAACTCTGCCTTACGCAGACTTGGTGTTGCACCTACTCTTTGTGAGTGGATAAAGCACATGCTTGCAATGAGAGCAGTGCAATTTAACTTAGGAGACAGCTCAATTAGAGGTGTCGTGATGAAAGGCTGCCCACAGGGCGGAGTTCTGTCTCCACTGTTATGGAATACAGTGGTAGACAGCCTTCTAAGCGCACTCAATGATGCTGGATTCTATACCATTGGATATGCGGATGATATCACCATCCTCATCACGGGGAAGTTTGAGGGCATGCTCTGCACCTCAATGCAGACGGCTCTTCGAATAACAGAAAAGTGGTGTAATGAACAGTCCCTATCTGTCAACCCCTTGAAGACAGAGATGGTACTCTTCACAAAGAAAAAGAAGGTTGGACCCTTACGTACACCTCTCCTATTCAATACTTCTCTCAGATTCTCAGATAATGTCAAATACCTGGGAGTTATTTTTGACAAACAGCTGAACTGGGAGAAACACCTGAAAGCTAAAACAAACAAAGCATGCATGGCTTTCTGGCAGTGTCGCCGCGCTCTGGGTAAATCTTGGGGACTTTCCGCTAGAGTTACCTTGTGGCTGTATACTGCCGTGATTAGGCCCATGCTATGCTACGGAGCACTTGTCTGGTGGCCCAGGGTCAGACAGGCTACGGCAGCAACCAAATTGGGACACGTGCAACGTCTCGCTTGTCTCAGTTCTACAGGTACTATACGCTCAACCCCCACGGCCGCCTTAGAGGTGATCTTATGCCTTCCTCCACTTGATCTCTTTGGGGAGGAAGTAGCTGTGAGAACTGCTTTAAGGCTGCGCCACAAGGGGCTGTGGCAAACAGCAGACAAGGGAGGCAGACACACCCGCATTCTGGATGAGGCAATCGTCAAGATTCCTCTTCTGGATGCTATGGTGGACTACTTTCCTTTACAATATGCCTTTAATAGACACTTTAGTGTCTACGCGAATGCTGGACCAACCCAGCATATGGACATATCCATCTTCACCGATGGATCTAAAATAAAGCATGGAACGGGTGCCGGAATTTTCTCCGATGACCTAAACCTGCGCCAGAGTATACCACTAGGCAAACTTGCCACTGTCTTCCAAGCGGAGGTAGTGGGAATAATGCATGGTGCAAATGCAATTCTTGAACGACAAATCAAGAACGAACGTATTGGTATCTACAGCGATGGCAGAGCCGCTTTACTAGCCCTAGGCAGTTGCAAAATCACCTCAGGAGTGGTACTGCGGTGTCGTGAAGCTCTCGACGATATCTCAAAAGATAATGCCGTTTCCCTTGTATGGGTGAAAGGACATGACGGAACCTACGGCAACGAAAAGGCTGATGAGATTGCGAGACTGGCCTCCGGACAAACTCTCTGGGGGCCAGAACCCGTAATTCCCATATTCCTGAAGACATAAAGCTTTATGCTGTACCAAGAAACCTTAAAAAGCTTCACACGAAGATGGGTTAATACTCAAAGCTGTCGTCAAGCAAGGGCTGCTATTACGGCACCCTTGCCAAAAACAGCCAAATACTGTGTGCAACTGTCCCGAAAGAACTTACGACTAGTTGTGGGTATCTTATCTGGACACTGCACCCTAAAGCAACACATGCACAGGATGGGACTAGCGGACAGCCCAAACTGTCGTGCATGCAACGAGGACGACGAGTCGGCAGAACATGTCCTATGTCACTGCCCAGCTCTCGCAACAACCAGAGGATCCATGCTGGGGGACTTCTGGCCTAACATGGCCGAAATCAGCAACACTCCAATTGCGGATGTCCTCAAGTACATCCAAAACGTTGGTTGGCTTGGGTGACGTCCAATGTGGAGAGCTGCTGGGGAGGTAGTACAATGGGTCCACCTATTGTGGCCTAAGTGCGCGTGAGGTAACTCACACTCCCAAATTCCAAATCCAGAATCCAGATATAGACATTTGAAACACTAATAACTTTTGTATATGAAAATACAGTAGACATTGGCAAAAATGTAAATTTGGGTACCTAAACGGTAAAATTTCCATTTTGCGTAGAAATTTTCTTTACTTCGTACATTGAGATGATACCCACACCTTCTTGTTATGTACGTTATTTGCCATACAAAATGGCTATTTACAACCTATTTGGCCAGTACCGAACTTTTTTATTTAAAAAAATGCCCAATTTGTCAATTTTTAGATTAAGCGTTTTTAACACATATAACGTAATATCTTGAAAAGTACTTGGCATATCTACTTGATTCTTTTGTTATTTGAAATCAGATGCATCAAAGCTGTCAATAATCTCATTTTAATATCCGAAAAAATACTTTCGTGCACCCACCACTTTCCGTAAGAGCACGTTAAGTTGCTTCACTTAGAATTTGCGTGCTCGGCACACATTTTTTTTTGTTTGCTTTGGGCTTATAGGCCCTTTACGGTTCATGCGTCTTGACGCAGAAAATCCATATTTGGCTAAAATATTGGTAATTCTACAGAGAGCCTGCCAAAAAGGGGACGGTGCTATACTCGACAAAGAACCTTAGATTCGTATTCTCCGCGTGTTGACTAGCCGATCAGCGAAAACGCGATTTCTTTATCATCCCCCACTACCCTCACCGTCGATTTTTTGTTATTTCCAAAATTTACGATTTTCGACTTTAAAATCGGTATGAGCCCACTGAGGGGCTTTCTTTTGGTCGTTTACTTGAACAGATTAATTGAGAAATCACGCATATATGTATAATAAGATTTTGAGATTTCAATGGATAAAAACTGGTTGCAGCTAGAAAACATTAAATATCACAAAACCGGTCAACAGCATCAAAATATGGGGTGAAGAGGGATGGGTGCTCTACTTCAAAACAGACGTGGTCGTAAAAGAACCTTAGATTCGTATAATTCACATGTAGAATAGCCGATCTGTGCAAAAGCCGATTTTCCTACCACCCTCCAGTGTCATTCCACCAACGATATTTTGATATTTAAAAAATGCACTAATTTCGGCTAAAAATCGATATGAACATGGTAACTGACAATAGAAACAATCTCCAATTGAGAAAGCACTCTGGAAGGTTTTATTTTGGTCGTTTTCCTGAACAGTTTAATGGAATAATTTCCATAATTTTAAAAAATATTTAAATATTCTGAAAATTCTCAAAATTTTTTAATTTTTGAAAATTTTGTAGAATTGTCAAACAGTTATGAATTTGAGCAGATATCCCTGCCGGGTTTGAATCGGGTACGGGTTTGCGCGGGTAACCCTGCCGAGTCCAGGTCGTCTACGGGTCGAGTTTGGATCGTATCCACAAAACAAGACTCAGTTTTGTAGAGGTTTTATTCAAATTGACTAGATAACGGAACCAGGTGCGACTCTGGTTCACAAAACAAGACCTGGTTTCGTAGATATTTCAATTAGGTACGACTTTGACCGGGCAACCCTATTGGTTGAGTCAGGATCGGCTTTAAAAATTTAACACAAAGCCCAGTTTTATATAGAGAACATTAGAGTACGGATTAGAGCAAGTAATCTGACTGCATTCGGTTCGGAGTCGGGTCCACATAACCAGATACGATTTCATATAGATGTCAATCGGATACGGCCTTAACCGGGTAATCCTGCCGGGTCGGGTTTGGGTCGAGGTAACAAAACAAGCTCTGGTTCGTGAAAATGTCATTCGGTTACGGGTTTGCTCGGGTAACTCTGTCAAGTACAGGTCGTCTACGGGTCGAGTTTGGATCGTATCCACAAAACAAGACTCAGTTTTGTAGAGGTTTTATTCAAATTGACTAGATAACGGAACCAGGTGCGACTCTGGTTCACAAAACAAGACCTGGTTTCGTAGATATTTCAATTAGGTACGACTTTGACCGGGCAACCCTATTGGTTGAGTCAGGATCGGCTTTAAAAATTTAACACAAAGCCCAGTTTTATATAGAGAACATTAGAGTACGGATTAGAGCAAGTAATCTGACTGCATTCGGTTCGGAGTCGGGTCCACATAACCAGATACGATTTCATATAGATGTCAATCGGATACGGCCTTAACCGGGTAATCCTGCCGGGTCGGGTTTGGGTCGAGGTAACAAAACAAGCTCTGGTTCGTGAAAATGTCATTCGGTTACGGGTTTGCTTGGGTAACTCTGTCAAGTACAGGTCGTCTACGGGTCGAGTTCGGATTGACGCACACAATAAGACTTAATGTTGTAGAGATGTCAATAAGGTATGAGTTTGACCGGGTAACCCTATCGGTTTTGCATCGGGTACGATCCGAGTTTGCATCACAACCACAAAACAAAACCCGGCTTCCTAAAAGTATCAATTGAATTTAGGTTTGACTGGGTAAACAAACCAGCTGCGACTCCAGTCAACAAAACAAGACTCAGTTTTGTAGATATTTCAATTAGGTACGGCTTTGACCGGGCAACCCTATTGGTAGAGTCAGGATCGGCTTTAAAAATTTAACACAAAGCCCAGTTTTATATAGAGAACATTAGAGTACGGGTTCTAGCAAGTAATCTGACTGCATTCGGCTCGAAGTCGGGTCCACATAACCAGACACGATTTCATATAGATGTCACTCGGGTACAGCCTTAACCGGGTAATCCTGCCGGGTCCGGTTCGGGTCGTGGTAACAAAACAAGCCCTGTTTCGTGAAAATGTCATTTGGGTACGGGTTTACTCGGGTAACTCAACAAACAAGACCTAATTTTATAGAGATGTCAATAAGGTGTGAGTTTGACCGGGTAACCCTGTCAATTTTGAATCGGGTACGATCCGAGTTTGCATTGCATCCACAAAACAAAACCCGGATTTCTACAGGTGTTAATTGAATTTAGGTTTGACTGGGTAAACAAACCAGCCGCGACTCGAGTCAACAAAACAAGACCCGGTTTTGTAGAGATATCAATTGGATACAGGTTTGACCGGACAACCGTGTTGGGTCCGGGTCACGTGAGTTGGTCGGGCTCGCGTAGGGTACACAAAATATACGCAGTTACGTAAAGAAGTCAATTGGTTACGGGTTTGACCTCTGTCTTGTCTGAGTTGGGTGCGTGTCGGCTTAGGATCGGGTTTAGAAGACAAAACCCAGTTTTGAATAAATATCGTTTGGGTACGAGTTAGTGCTAGTAATTTGGCTGCATCCAACTTGTTGTCTACAATATAGTCCTTACTGGGCAGGATTATCCGGATAAACCTTTACTTTGCTACGAAATTGAATTTGGTTATGTAGACTGTACATAACCAAATTTAAAATTTCGTATAGATTGGGTAAGGGTTTATCCGGATAATCCTGCCCAGTAAGGGTTGTGTTTCGATCAGGTTAACAAAGCAAGAAGACCTAGGTACCAGTTTGACCACGGATGCGGGTGTAACAAAACCAAAATCCAACTTTAACTGGGCAACCCGGCCGGGTCCCGGTCGGATACGGGTTGAGTGCGCGTCGAGTCTAGAAAACAAAAACCGTGAAATCAACAAATTTTTAAGGACTCGGGAATTAAACCAAATCCGTACTCGAGACAGGGTACAGTTTGGTATGCGGTAATCGGAGCCTGCATCGAGTCGGGTCTTGTGTTGCTGGTTCCGGCCCGGGTACAAAAATCTACACCTTTCTTAAGAAGCAAAACGTCACGCATACGTTGTATTCAATTTGACAGACTTTCTGAACTAATTGGTGCCTTAGGTAGTTTTCGTATTATATGCAACAATCAGTCAAAGCGTATCATAACTATTGTTGTTAATATCAGTACTGACGGATTGCAAAACATAACACATTATATCAACAGCATAAATTTTATTAATAAACCAATTCTTCTCTAAAAGCAAAATTTTCCGCCTGAACTCTCTATTGCACATTGGTTAATACGATTTCCTTTATGATATCCACAAGAAAAATAATTTCAGAAAATCGTATCAGTAAATAACCTACAGCTTATAAGGTTTCTGACAAAAACCACTTCCTGCTGTAAATTCGACTTCCGCATGTACTTTTTATATACCCCTATTTCAGGTTGGCTTATGCAAATATTCTTCGCTGAAGCTTTCAAATACATAACTTATTTTGTCTATATATTTAGCTAATATTTTTCTTTTAAAAATATATGCGAATATAAACTTTAAAACTGTACAAATACCAATTTCTAGTTTTATGAATTTTAACATAAAATGTTGTTAGGGTCTTTCATCACTAAAATGAAAATGTGAGATTATCTGAGTGGTTATTTCTTTTGAAATTGTTTTGGTTATGTTATATAGTTTTCTCGTTAGTCATTTTGTTAAATCAATGTCATCATAGTTCGGTGCTAATACAAACAGTTTATAACTGTAATTACCACGATTGGAAAATCGAACGAAAGCCCACTTGAGATTTGTTGATAAAATATCAGAAACACAGTTGGAATTGTGTATATTACGAGAAAGTAAAAAGTATTTTACATAAATTCATAACAATTCCATATTCTTTATTTTCAGTATCTTCTGTATATTATTATTTCAGGGACGTTCGTCCTTCATGAGCTTTTATTTTCTTGTCTGGAATTCTGCTAAAAGTAAATGATAAACTCTCATTTATGGAGATATGGAATCTAAAATTATATCCAATGCCAAAGCGGCGCGCCGCGATCTTGCAGTTATTGCGTATGTCGTCTTCGAGAAACAAACAGCATAATTATTTCTGAGAAAATTAATTGCATGGAAGACATAACTAATAGAATCGATGTTGTAAACTTACGCCTACACGTATTACTAATGATAATAAGAAAACATAAATTGGATACTTTGATGTTTGTAAACGTTTCCAGTGGAAGATTTAGGAAAAAGTACAAACTGCGCAACATTACAGGTAAAATTAAACGTAGAGCTAAGTAACAAAGCAGAATGTTGTAGAAATAAATAGTGTTAGCAACTAACGGTTTATTTTGCACAAAAGGTAATTAATACAGTAACTAACAAAAGCACTCCATAATGAACAATAACTAACGTATGTATGTGATGCAAGCTAGGCCCAACCACAAGCCGTGAAGATCACTAGCGTCTAGCCCCTTGGATTTACAGCCGATCCTGAATTGCGCAATATCATCTAATATTGGCTCGCATATAGATTTGCATTGTTAAAGCCGATTTTTTCATTGCTAATAAATTGCATTCAATAGGAAACAACAAATCCTTTTTTTTAATTTAGTACTACACTTGCGTGTTAGAATGCCGTCAATCAGTGAGTAAATGCAAATTTGTCTTTTTATTTTTTCTTTACAAATATAACTGCTCTTAACAAATAACCTCGCGTAAACACCAAAACGCAATAAGAGTGTTTAAAAAAAAAACTATTAAAAAAAAATTTTAGTCCCAACCGAGATTCGACCCCACAACTGCTTATTCAGTAAAAAAGCAGTACACCCGAACACACCCGCATATCCATCTGTGCCACTACCAACTTGTGCTTTACACACATTCCAGCTGCATTCAGAAGAGGTGCGCAAGTCATATGAGGTAGGATCGGCTGTAAGTCCAAGGGGCTAGACGCTAGTGTCGAGATCACCAAACTCAACCGTCTCCAGCCTGCGTTCCCGTCTCCACTCTACCGATGAATTCCCGAATGCCTAACATTCGGCCATCTTGACCAAGATTTGTATGCAAATGTAGACTGGACTTCCCGAGGCGTAACTTGTAACAGGTAAATATACTTAACACGAGTGGCATTTCCTACTCGAAAGCAAGAACTTAAGTAGGAAGCAACTCTTTGGCTCGGTAGGAAGGAGTTAATATAATGGCGATAAAAAAACTCATTAGCAACATCTCAACTCAGTAGCAACATCTCAACTAAGTAGCAACATCTCAACTCAGTAGCCACATCACAACAAAGTTGCAAGAACTCAACTCAGTAGCGAGATCTCAAATCAGTAGTAACATCTAAACTCAGTAGCAAAACACCAACTCGGTAGCAACATCTCAACTTAGTAGCAACATCTCAACTCAGTAGCAACATCTAAACTCAGTAGCAACATACCAACTCAGTAGTAGCATCTCAACTTAACTCAGTAGCAACATCTAAACTCAGCAGCAACATACCAACTTAGTGCAACATTTCAACTTAGTAGTAACATCTCAATTTAGTAGCAACGTACCAACTCAGTAACAACATCTCAACTTATTAGCAACATCGCAACTCAATAGCAACATCTTAACTTAGTAGCAATACTTAAACTCAATAGCAACTGCTCAACAAAGTAGCAACATCTGAACTCAGTAGGAACATCTCAACTCAGTAGCAACATCTCAACTTAATAGCAAGATCTTAACTCAGTATCAACATACCAACACAGCACCAACATCTCAACTCAGTAGCAACATCTAGACACAGTAGCAACATCTTAACTGAGTGGCAACATACCAACTCAGTAGCATCGTCTCAACCTAGTAGCAACATCTCAACTCAGTAGCAACGTCTTAACTCAGTAGCAACATAACAATTCAGTAGAAACGTCTCAACTTAGTAGCAACATCTCAACTCAGTAGCAACATACCAACTCTGTAGCAACATCTCAATTTAGTAGCAACATCTCAACTCAGTAGCAACATCTAACTCAGTAGCAACATACCAGCTTAGTAGCAGCATCTCAACTTAACTCAACTCAACTCACTAGCAACATCTTAACTCAGTAGCAACATACCAACTCAGTAGCAACATCTCAACTTAATAGAAACATACCAACTTAGTGCAACATCTCAACTTAGTAGTAACATCTAAACTTGGTAGATGCATTTATTGGTTTACACATTATAGAAATCTTAAAATAAAATAACTAAAATTAGCAACTTTTAAAAGCTTGATGCGAGCTAAAATATATTTTATGCGTTAGAACTTGAACGTTTTCAAAGAATACGAAAAATTAAGTCAACGAACAATGTCACGTAGCCAAATCAGTACACTGGTTTGCTTAGAAACCTTGCTTGAGTTTGTGAAATCGATTTAAAATCTAATAAAATTTAATATGTAGAACCTAGATTAAAATTGCACTTCAAATCTAAAAAAAGCAGTTAAACCGTTTTACACTTGCCAATATCTAATCAGAGTACTACCCGTATTGTACATACAGCCTTCATATGTTACGAAAGAAAATAGAAACATTAAAGCACAGAAGACTATCTGACTCAGAATATTGTAAAGCTTCTACAATCTTAATCTCTATTAAAAAGGCTCCTAAAAATGTTTTCTGATATATCTTTTGTGAGAACAACAACCTCCAATTTAAGTCACTTAATTGTTTGTAGTAATTTCTTTTCAGGCCACAAAGGCCATCAATTTGGCGTGATTTTTATGTACCCGACTAGCTGTAGATAAATGTCTAAGTAGGACTGAGCTCGCAACCAATAAGCGGCGAGAGGGGCGTGGTCTTCCACAATAGTGAATTCTGCTTAGAGATGTAACGGTAAAAAAACTTTGTTTTTTTATAATTACTTTAATTTTATTTAAAAAGAAACGTGAGCAATAGGTTTCTCTTGATTTTTTAATAATCTCAAATATGATGGTGTAGTGTTAAAATATTGTACAGATTTATTTATTATTTTAATATGGATTATGAGAAATAGCACAGTATAAAAAACTGACGGGCAACCGCGATGAGACTTCCTCTCATATATTGACATCTTTGAGAATTTTTAATATATTTCGAAATTTTTTTAAATTTTATGGTAATTTCGAACATTTTAAAAATGCTCGAAAAAATTTTAAATATATTTTATACTTACTTATTCAAAATTTTGGAAAATTTTGATTACAATGAAATTTTTTTTGTTTTAAAAATTTTGAACATTTGTGACACTTCTGATTATTTTTAAAATTTCAAAAATAATTTTATATTTTAAAATTTTTTGAAAATTTTGAAAACTTTGGTAATAATAAATACATAAACATTTTTGAAAATTTTCTTCATTATAAAATTCTTTTTTTAATGTAATTTCCAAACTCCCTTAAACGCAACTACCAACTAAAAATTTACAAAAGTGACGAGAACGATTTATTAAAACTTTGCGTAATAGTAAAATTCAGAGTGAAAATACTATTTTCAAAAAAGATTCGCATAAGCACATAACCCAAAAGAAATAATATTTTAAAATTTTGAGATTTTAAGTAATTTTGAAAAATTGTGGAAAATTTGAAAATCGTGGGATATGTTAAATTCTTTTTAAAACATTAAATAATTTTGTTATTATTTTGCAATAGAGCATTCCTCGCCTCTTCATTTTTTTGGGATGACCTACCTCATTTTATTGCGGTGTCGTCATATTGTAATTACCAATGTTTGCCAGTTGCTTGGCTGACATTAGAAAAAATTAGTAGTCAATCAATCCAGTGACGTACCGTTTTAGAGGGGAAATTTGTCCAGTGACGTACCGTTCTGGAAGGTTTATCTCTTGATTTAACCAATAATAAAACAATAAATTTTTCAAACTAAATTGTTTATATAGTGTTTGAAATAATGTTTATCAGCAGACTTGTTAGTAGGTAACATTAAACTACAAAAACTAAAATTATGGGAAACTAAAAATTTATTGGTAGAGAATCAAGTTGTTTCGTTTCTAAAGAATTTAGTACAACGTTTGTACTTTAACTTGAACTCTCTTTAATCACTGGTTTTAATATACTCTACACGCAACATCAAATCAAAATGAATTTTTAAGAAAACTTCGATATTCATAATGTATTTGATTAAAAACAAAATCTTGAGAAAATTACTTACTATAAGTAATATTAAAGTTTACTCGGGGAAAAGGGCAAAAGCAAGAAATCATTATTCTGTATGCGCAATGATTGCCGAGCAGCTTTACAGTTTCAGCAATGAAAAAGTATCCATTAGCTCTTACAAAGCTTTGACGTTACTAAAGATCTAAGCTTGGAGGAAATATTAACTAATATACTGAAAAATTTACAGACAATATATTCGAAGCAGGTTCTGACCTAATTAAAATTCGTTGCAGTCTTTTCAAACTACATTCTCTAATTTGAGTATTACTTCTGTAATTTTCCCTAGAGCAAATTACCCTTTACAATTAATTAATTTTAATTTTGTCGACTTTTAACATTGTTTTGCATTTTAAATGGCAATTGAATTATTTTTCTGTATTGATGAGATTAAATTATAGCTATAACAGCAGTCATTTAAAGAATGAATGTTTTAATTTCTTTTTAAACACCGCAAAACTTTTAATTCATACTATGATTGCGAAAGACACTGAATACTCTTTTATATCTATGAAAAATTGCGTAAAGTTTACTCGTACCTACTTACAAAATTTTGAGCTAATCTCATAAACTAAACCTTAAATGTTATAAAAATTTTTGTCATATTGGAAAATATCGGCCGAAAATTACTTTTGTGCATTTTTCTAGAAACAGATTGAATTAACAGGAAAAATACCCCAGTACAAAAATGAAGAACACAATTTTCTATACAAAAACAGTTCTTACACCTTTCTTTCATAGAAGTAACGAGTTTCTCACAACATTCTTGTATTTGATAGGTGATTACGAAACGGCCGGCGCCTCCTTGCTTCTTTGAAACCTTTTTTCTCAGCTCCCAAAATGAAACTAAAGGGAGTGTTTGTATAAATGTGGATGATGATATGTTTAATAATTCAATGGCATTTGTGAAAGGTACATCTCTTACATTCAACGCCACTGCGGCCCTAACACTGTTGTTGTTTTGAGGATTATTCTGAGAGTACAATTAATAGAAGAATTGCAGTAAAGCAAATGAAAGCTGCTACGAAGTACTCAGTTGAAGTGGTTGTTGCCGAAACTATGACAGTTCAAATCAATCAAAAGGGGTTTTTGGGAAATTACAGAAACAAAACGCAGCTCATATCCCTGCTATCTGATGGACTTGAACAGCAAGGCATTAAAGTATAAATAGCAAAGAGCAATGCCGATATATTAATAGTTCACACAGCTGCTGAGATGATAAACTGCAGCCCAATGGATCAAATTGTTGTAGGCAGAGATATAGACATCTTGGTCTTGATTGTAGCATTGACTCCTCATCAGAATAAAAATTTCTTCTTGAAACCAGGAAAAAAACAATGTTAAATTATCATTCTCATCACTCATTGTAATTATCATACTCACATTCGGTTCTGAAGTTTGGGAATTAACAAAAAAAATAGAAGCTGTAGAAATGGACTACTTACGAAGAAGCTGTGGAATATCAAGAATAGAACATAAAGAAATGAAGTAATAAGGAAAAGAATAAACGCAGAAATAACAGCAATCGATAGAATACAAAACAGACAACGCCTATGGTATGGCGATTTGAAAAGAATCTAAGACGAAAGATGGCCAAAAAGAGTGCACGATTGGGTTTCGGCAGAAGGAACAAAAAAAAGGAAAGAAAGCCAGCCATAACATGGATATCATAAATCGAAGAAGCCATGGAAATAAGTGGCGCCAGAGTGGCCGAGTGGTTAGGGCACTTGGCTGCTACGCGGAAGGTCTTGGGTTCAAACCCGAAGACTGGATGCCTGGCGGGCGGCCTACTCAGTCGCTTTTTAAAAATTGGGAACCAAGCCCCTCGAGGGGTGAGGGAAGTAAGGCAGCCGTCTAAGGCGTGGTGCTTACCACACCACCCCGTACTTCATATAAGAAGTGCGAGACGGCTGGGTATCGGAAGCGATGGTACGGTGGCCCTGACCCACCGCATTGCAAGGCCAAACTCCTCATTGGAGTTTCGTGCCACAGACTTGACTCTTTACATGGAAAGAAGAGGTTTGGAAGGAGGGGACTGGCAAGACAGAAATTTCTGGCGCTTAAGATGCCAGAGACGGCCACGAAAACTGTAAACAACTCGCAAAAAAAAACATTCCTCGAAGTAATGAAAACATTTGGCACAAGAGGCATCAGTTTTTAACGATCCCAATGCAACACATCAAGCCATTTTTGAAGCAAGTTGCAAATGGTTGATGTTTTTGTATGGGTCTTCTGTCAACGACAACTCTGAATAAATTACGTTACCACCGCTTCACAACCTCAGCAAGTAAGAATAAAGTTGACTATCAGGTCCAATTATGAAAGGGCGTTGCAAAATCCCCTGACCTGCGAAGGCGGAAAAAATCAGTAAACTCACTTGTTTCAGTAAATAACTGAGCAGCCTTCTGTTCTAGATAGACTGTTAAAATTGATCAGCAGCAAGTGTACAAAAGGATGTAAGGCTGCTTGTAGTTGTAAAAAGAAAAGAAAAGGAAGATGCAGCTTTTGTATCATGTTTATAAGTGTTCCGCACGGGCACTACGGAATAAAAGTACTGAAACACAAACAGAAGAAGTGATGCATAACACACCGGACCAAACCTAACAAACCGAAAACGTTGCGATGATTTATAGAGCGAAAAAGATCATCAAATCTAATAAACCATATTTTTTTGTAGGTACTCCTCTCTCTTCGTTCCTTCGGCCACTCGTAGGAGTGTAGCGACATTATATTATCTCTATCCTGGGCTGCATGTGTGGTTTCCTGGAATGTTTGACCTGGTATTCTTCATCTGATCCATCCATCGCATCGGTGATCTGTCCCTTAGTCGGCCTCCATTTTTCCTCAAATTGCTGAAGTTTCCATGTCATTATTGAGTCTAGTAATATACCCGAAGTATCCTAAGTATGACTGAGCTATGATGTTGCTTATACATTTCTCGATGCGAAGCTCCTCTAAGATCGATTTGTTGGTTCTATGGTCCGTCCAGGGTATGTGGATCGTTCGTCTGTAAGCCCATATTTCAAAGACGTCAATTCTCATCTTGTCTGCTTTCTTGATCGACCAAGTTTCAACCGCATAAGTTTCTATCAAAAATACTAACCTATGTAGCAGTATTTTTTTTTAGTGATTAATTATAGTTTCGGTTGTGTCTTTCTATATTTTTTGTGATTTTTGTGCGCGCTATTGCTAGGCGTCTTCTAATTTTTGGCTCGCATTGTCCTGTGTTGGTTATTATAGAGCCCAGGTACTGAAATTGAACCACGACTTCGTATTCAACCTCTCTCTGTATCTAGGGCTAATTTTCGTTCCTGCTGTCTACGATCATCACTTTGGTCTTGGATTTGTTTATTTCTAACCCATGCGCGTTGCTTGCTTCTATTAATCTCCTCATGATAGTTTCGAGCTCCCATTCCTCCGCGGCTGTGATAAGGGCTTAGTTCCCTCTTCCACTCTTCAAAGACTTATGGTAGGAGGGAGAGAATACACCCTTGTCCCAGTCCTGCCTTGGCTGTAAAAGGCTATGAATCTAGAGATACTCCTATTTACTTGTAAATTAAAAAATAAATAAAAAAGTAAACTGCTCAATGAATTTTAATTACAAACTAATTACATGCATTTTCTCCCTCTTTCTACTCTAATTTCGCTGAAATCTACCTTCAAAAATAGAGCAAATGTGTCATATGTGGTCAAAATAGTTTTAAAAACCATCATTTTTGAGCCAAACCTTTTATCCTATAAACATGCATACCAATCGCTTTGTATAGTAAATTATGTTCTTCATTTTTGTACTTTTTTTGTGTGTAAATGCAACCGTTTTCAATAAAATTGCAATATAGTGACTTTATACCGCTATTTTTTAATATGGCAGACAAAGCTCTAGTTCGATTGGTGGTAACTTTCAGTATCTTGTTGAAGAATGTATTTAGGTCTGCGCAAAAATCCAGATTATTACTACTTTTTTTTTTTCAGTAAAAAAATTTTTTTTAGCCAGAAAATTCTACAGTTGGTCTTCCGCAACATTTATTTTAAAATTATTATCTGTGTTTTCAATTGTGAAGGAGATATCGGCCACCGCAATCTTGTTGACTCACCCTGTACATAATGAAAGCGATTTACAACTAAAACCGCTTCCACGCAAAAAGTCGCTCGTAATTCAATAATATTTTATTTTTCGGAAGAAACATTTATCAAAATGTCAGGCCAAAAACTTATAGCTTAAACCTGGAACAATATTTCTTCCAATTTTCTTACAAACAAAGAGGATTCAGAACTTTATCTACTGGAAACAAATAACAGCTAAACAAACCCAATTTATGGTCTTTGATATTTCAGCTTAAACTGTAAAAAAACTGAATCGCATCTATCTAATCATGGCCTGCTAAAACTAAAAACGTTCACAGAAGACTACCATGAAAATCCTTGACATTATTTTTAACCTCCGAAATCAGTCTCTACCATGCGTGGATATAAATCATAATTTACCTGAAAATCTCGTTTTTCCGACTTTGGGAAGGATTGGATGACACCACTTAATTTAGGAAGCATTAATTTGCAAAGTTAAAAGACAAGTTAAAGTGTAACAGGTGTTTTGAAGATGATGAAGTCCTTGTGTTTAAATTTAAGTTACATCAGCGGGTTGTTCTTATTTTCCGTAGTGCAACATTAAGGGAGAAAGTGGCAGGACGTAACAATGTTTTACTGGAAACAGGGGTATAAATCTTCGTGACAATGAGTTCAAAATGAAATTTATGTAAATAACAACACCGTGGCGTAGTTAAATATGATATTAACCCAAGAAATTCCACTTCTAAACAGGAAATTATATTTTATTTTAGGATAAAACTGAAAAAAAAGTAATGCACGTTTGAGAATGACGGACGCAGTGTTAATATTCTGTAATGGCAACATATGTCTTGCTGAGTATCATTAAAAAGCTTATTGCTTACTTTATACAACTTTGTACAAATTGCTTAAAGTTATATATCTAACTACGCGCCAATTCCATATTTTGGCAATAAATCAGAAAAATTGCCAAAGTTATAAACAAAATAAATAAATGTAAAATAACTTTTGAAACAACAAAAAACATTTTAAACACTTTGTTTAATGCTAAAGAAAAAACAGACAATTTACTAAAATCAAGCATCTACAAATTAAATTGCTCGCACTGTAATTCGGTTTATATGGGACAAACAATTAGAAATTTTATTATTGGAAACAAGGAACACGTACATTGTTACACGTATAAACATCCCCATAAATCCAATTACGCTAAACACTTATTAGAACACAATCATGCAATGACATCTAATAACACTATAAAAATTTTACAATTTTGTGATGACAAACATTAGTTGGATATACTAGAAGCATTTGAAATTCATAAACATTTAAAATCTGTACCTTTAATCAATGAACAAATTGATCTCTTAAATTCACCGCTATTGGACGTTTTGGAATGAGAAATCAAGTCATCTGGACGTAGATATAGAAAACCAAGATCAAGTTATGAAGATTTATTGTTCCTGTAGCAACACCAACTGTTTACTTTTAATCTTGCCTTTGATAATGACACGTCAACATGTTAAAATACGTATAAAACCAAAATTAAAAACCTGTTGAAGTTAAGAATCATTTTTTTTACAATAAATTAGGGTTTTTTGTGTTCTGATTTTATGTTCCAATAACTGCCATTTTATTTTCACACTGATAGGAACAGTTAAAACTGTTTTCCAGTTTAATTTACTCATCAAGAAATTTCAAACTGAAACACAAAACAACGAACAAATTTTTTAAATATTGTAGAATTGTGTCTGCGTTTTTCTGAAGTATTTTGTTTAGAGCCATTGCCACACCATTATAGTTGCAACTCAAAGTAAACACTTTAAATACTATATTTGTGTAAACTTGCATTTCTTAAAGGTTATTCCGCAGTTTATGTTAAATTCGGGTTGGAGCGCTTTTCTGAACTTCAAGAGCAAAAACAAAAAAATTTAAATATTTGGTAATCTACGTCATCTGACGTCCTAAAACACGACTTTTAACAAAAGCTGTTTTTATTAAAAACGATTTATGCTTGTGGTATATTACAGGTCTCGTTTTTCCTGAAAGCGTAGAGATCCATCAAAATCATAAAACCTTTTTTTACGAACGGAATACATTCACATTATCTTATATAAAATAATTATCTATAAAAGAAGCTGTCAGGTAACCGTCACGGGACTTTCCTCGTATTTTTTTTAATTTTTTTAAATTTTCAAAATACTTCTAATATTTATAAATTCTTTTGACAATTTTATTTAAAATGAAAATTACTGAAAACTTTTGAAAATCTTGAAAACTAAAAAATGTTCAGGTATTTTGAAAATGGTTAAAAATTTATATTTTTCGAAAATGTTTTAAAAATTATTAAAGTGAAATTTTTTTAATTTAGAATTGTACTAACAATAATTAATAATTGCAGCATTCAATGACAATTTTAAAAATTTGCGTAATGTAAAAAATTTCAAAATTTGTCAAAATTTGCATAAATTTCTGACAATAATTGCTAATTTAGAAAATTTCAGTTAATTTTAAAAGTGTTGAAGGTTTAGTTAACGTTAAAAAGTTTTTAAAAATTTTCACACTCCGAAAGTTTTGAAAGTTGTTGAAAATTTTCGGAACAATTTGAAAATAGTGAAATTTTTATGAATTTTCAAAATCGTAAAATTTGTAATTTTTTGAAAACTTAACTGAAAATTCTTGAACAGTTTTAGAATTTTCAAAATAATGATTTAAAAATTTTTAAAAATGTTTAAAACTTTCGAAAACTGAAAATTTAAAAATTTTGTAAAAATGTGAAAATTTTTGGAAATTTTTACATTTGAAATTTTGTATGTTATGAAATTTTTTGATAATTATTAATTTATACCCTTCTAAAATTTATTTAAGAACGACCAAACGGAAACCTCTCAGAGGTGTTTTCTCAAAGTTATTCTTCTTGTCAATTAACATGTTCATACCGAAAATACCGTTTTCATAATTTGATTTTCTAATTAAAAAACTAAATTACGAAATCTCAAAGAAAATTCGCTTTATTAGCAGCAAGGTGATGCATAAAATTAAAACTCATTGTTGGTTGTGGTTTATTTATATTGTGCTACAGTTAATTATGAAATTAATCTAAAGGCAAAAAAACAAGACTTAACTATTCTTCCAAAAAATACACTTTTTATTTTTACCCTGCTGGTATACATAAAGACTCAATAGCTGCGGTACAAATTCCCCTGGATACTGTTTCATTAGTACTGGGTCCTGATCCTCCGACAACAATAAGTCCACTTCCCTCGCCTGGCTTAGGACCTTCCGTTGGCTTAACTTTGTCAGAATCATGCACGACTAGTGCTGGTTGAACAGTGACAATCTGAGCATGTCGTTCTCCTAATATATTAAATATTTCAGCAAACCTAAAATAAGTGTTGAAGTTTGTCAATCAAGTATTTTCCTAATTAGGATAAAATAATAAAACCCTTTAATTCCCACAAGAAATTGATTGTACTCTAAATGTACATTTCGACCGCTAAGCATTATTACCAGTAGAAAACAAAAGAGATCAATCACAACTAATCTGCAAATTACAGTAACAAAATAGAAACGTTGCGTTGCTTAATTCTAGTGAATAGGAAATTACGAATTGCCGATCTAAATTTGTAGTTTCGGGATTGCTCCCCTCCCGTCGTGCGTTAAATTTAAGAATATGCAGATAAATCTGTTTTTATTGCATCGAGTTCTTTGCTGTTTTTACATATTTTAGGAGTTTTAAATCAAGAATAAGATAGGATGTTCAGAATTTAAAATGGGTGCTGCTAAGCATGATTCTTTGGGTTTGCAGAGTAGAGTTACATTTAAATAAATAATATTTAAAACTTTAAATCAACTGTACTTATTCTATTTTATTTTGTAACAAACACATTATACCACATTATTAAAATTAAGAAAATAATCGTAAGAAATTGAGGATACCAACTCTTAGGAGTACATCACAACACTGCTGGTTTTTCCTGCAAAACCCGAAAGTTAGGTTGGCCTGTGTCCCTATTGGTGTTTGTCCGTTTTCTGTAAATACCGGTTATAATTTCTTTCAAGTCCAAGATGTCTTAAATTTAAAAGTTTTTAAAACCGTCGACGGAGTTATTGAATTTGATATTTACAGAGAAAGCACAAACACCGACAAATACATTACTCAAGACTCTCATCACATACCTGCACATAAACGCATCGAAATTTGATAATTAATTAACATACCTTTGGTGCAAATACTATGCAAAAAAGAATTAAATTATATCCACGAAATAGCAAAATTTACGGCTACTCTTCCTCATTATGACCCACATCTTACACAAAGCAATCGCCAAAAACAGTTTTTTCTTAAAATTACTCACATAAAAAACAGACTAGATTTGAAAAAGTACAATCTACCTATTTATAATAAGTTTATTCCAAAATGCAGGTTTTCGGCCCATTGTTTCTACAATAAACACATACCTCAAAATTTCCTGAGTAACGTTAAAGAACCCGTACCAAATGAAGATCAATCAAGAATCTACCAAATAAACTGTTCCACATGCTCCAAACACTATATAGGCCAAACTAAGAAGAAATTAAAAGCACGTTTTAAAGAACACTTATCTCACTTTCGCTGCAATAATGCGTACCAGTGCACATTTTAGATTCAGCATAGCCTATCCTACTATGTCATTTACAGCTTCTAAAATCTATAAAATTAACAGCATAGAAATCTACAACGCAGGGGAAAGCACATGTATCTATAAATTATAAAATAACAATTAAAATAAAGACTCGGGTTTGGGGGGAGGGGAGGAATCTCTAAACTATAAGTTCCGATCCACCAATCTGCAATTAGTGATTTCCTATTCACCAGGATTAAAGGACGTTCCTATTTCGTTGTTGTAATTTTGAAATTCGTTATGGTTCATCTCTTTCGTTTTCTTCTGTTGATAATTGCTTAGCAGTCAAAATGTACATTTAGAGTAGAAAAAACTCTTGTTAAAATAAATGGTTTTATTTTTTCTCAATTAATCATTTTTCCACAGTTACTAATTTAATTACTTTATTTAAGGTAGTTCTGTAGTTATGGTCAAATCTTAAGAATTGCCTGAAATTAAAGTATGGTGTAAACATAACCGTCATAAACCGACTGGCAAATTTTTAAATCGATCCACCGTTGAGTTTGTGAGATAATTGCAATTGAAAATGGGTCATTTTGTACGTGATGCCTATACCTAACACGTGAACGGATAGCACTTTGTTCACATTTTTTATTATAGACGCTAAACGGATCTTAAGATTTTTAAATAAAACCACTCATGTATGCAGTACTATTGTGGGATTAATGTGAAAAAGAATGGCAATTTTTGACCGTTTAGTTTCGGAGATATCGACTGATGAAATATATTAATTTTATTCGACACGGAACGGACACAGAGTCAGCTGTGACGAAATGGCAACAGTGTACGCTGCCCCGAACTGATGGGCGCGTGCGTGGTTTAGTCCGGGAATGTGAAACGTGTTGTTTTTCCTGGATTTTAATAATTATGGGAAGGATTTGAAATAAATTTATTCTCTCAACACATGTAGTTTATTTAATTTGTTGAATAAATGAATAAATTAACTTTTATATAATATAAATATTATTCTGGACAATATTCATAACGCTCATACTTATAAAATAAAAATCACGAATAAACTATATATGCATTGAATGCATAAATAATTTTTGAACAAATATTAAAAATAATAACAATAAACTTTTTTTCACTCAACAAGTTGCAAGTTTGATCCAAAACGAAATTAAAGCTTCCTGCCGATCCTGAATTGCGCAATATCATGTAATATTGGCTCGCATATGTGCGAGTGTGATATTTACATCGAGATTTGCATTGTTAAGGCCGATTTTTTCATTGCTAATAAATTGCATTCAAAAGAAAACAACAAATCCTTTTTTTAAATTTATTACCAGATTTGCGTGGTTAGTATGCCGTCAATCAGTGAGTGAATGCTAATTTGTCTTCGTATTTTTTCTTTAAAAATATAACTGCTCTTAACAAATAACCTCGCGTTAGCACCCGCATATCCATCTATGCCATTACGGAGTTGTGGTTTGCACACATTTCAGCTGCATACAGATTACTAATATTCGTGAATTGCGGTGTTGCCACGATTACAGCGCCGCTCTCTATACGTGTAGGGGACCTATCCATGCATGAGATGTGAGTGTGTGAGTGTACAATCTCTGTCAAAAGTTTTTAACCGACAGCACCGTAAAAGCATTGGATTTTACTGTACGCTGCGCTCAAAACTTTTACCTAGTACGTGTACATACAGAACTACCTTAAGCATTTTCTTATTTTTGATACAATGAAAATATCCTACTCTCCTACCTACTTGAAAAAATAATAATCCATATTCCTACCGTGGTCTAACCAAAAAAAACAATATTTAAAAATATTATTGCAGAAGATAGGTAATGTAAATAGAAAAGATTTAAAAATAAGAATAATACTATCAGTATATTGATTTTAAACTGCAAATTTGTCAAGTAATTTAATAACAATGAATTTTTTTAATAAGTTAAAAAATTTGTAAATGTTATAGAAAGCAATGAATAAGGAAATGCTTACATGATTCCACTTGCATTACCACGTAAGTTATCCGTTTGATTAAACAGGGGCATTCCCTGTATGCCCAAAATAATGAAATAAATAACAGTAACCACAATTAATTGTTGCATTGTAAAACTCACTGCGTCTACTAATGCATGTACTAAATAAATTCATAAACAACTATTATATAGCTTCTACTGTCCCACATTTCCGCAAACAAAAAGAGGCAACGTTCCCACTTTATAACTTGATGACCAATGCTGCATAAGAAACATGTCAAGGTCTTTTCAGATTAAAATTAATATGATTAAATATAAAATCCACTATGAAATTTTTACTTTAGTCGCTTTTTAATTATTTTAAGCAAAGAAAATCTGTTTTAATTTTTTCGAAAACATTAAATTTTACCTAAAAGGGCGTTATGATGAAACAAAGCTTATAAAAAATATTTTATAAGCGACCGTTAGTGTACCTATTACTCATTATTTTGCGTGATGTTTTCCTTCAAAACAGTAAAATTACCATTTTGCAAATATTATGCGTTATTTCTACAATTGTGGTAATGAGTGCGGTAGGTCAGGCGTTTCGCTTTTACCTTCCTCGTCGGTATACGACTATAGCACGGAAGAAGGCAATGCAAAAAATTCGACATCACCAATTAATACATTTCAGCACCTGAGTACATGAAAAACTCAGATTTAATTATATCGTCCGTTTGTCAATATGTCAATAATCACCAGTTAAATTCGGTAAACTATGGTCAGAAAAAAAACCTTCACAGCTGAACCCCCAAGAAAACGAGATTGGTCCGTGAATATATCGGATGGACAGATATGACTTACCCCATATCAGTGCAACTGAAAATTTGCTCACAAACAATTGCATTCTACAATCTACATATTAAATTCGGAATCCTTTCCTCTTTCTCAGATTTTGGTGGTGGGACTCTCATATTTAGGAGCTGATTACAAAAGGGGAAATAGCCCGTTATGTTATAAACTAGAAACAGGATTCCATAGTGTGCAATATTCGGTTGCAATACTGTAGCATAATCTTCTACTGTCATTTCGAACACAAACACATAGGATGAAGCATGCAGCTTCCGGTTGTTTATTTAAAACACTCAAGGAGCTCCTTATTTCGACAGCTTGTGAAATGTTTATATTAAAGATACTAATTTACTAACACCAAGAACATGCCTGAAAAAACTACGAAACAAAATTGCTCGGAAAAGCATTGATCGAAAAAACAACCGCCGACCAACATCGTCTGGAAAAGAGTCCCGGTAAAGACATGCTCCAGTAAAAACATTCCCCGGAACAAACAGGTCCGGTAAAATAATTTTCCGGGGAAAACCATCAAACAAACATATCCTAAACAAAAGCTTACTGCAAAATTAAGAAAAAACGTTCCCTGAAAAAGATGCGAGTTTTTTTCTAGGTGATTGATTTATATAGTTAAGGGCGGATTTCATTTGAGAAATATGCGCAAAAGATTTCTTTAGTGTGAATTTATTAATTCTTAGACCGTTTGAAAATCTCGTTAGGGCACTCCCCTGGCAATAAGGAAAAGTGTTAGGTTTAACGGTTTAACTTTCTTTTTTTTTTCACTTTTTGAATTGAAACTTCTTTAGCGGCGGCCAGCAGAAACATGCAACTCTAATAGAGTATTTTGTTGCTTTGCTTATACACAAAACTGTTTTTCTGTGTAAAATTACATCATACCGACATATTCATTCACATGTTAAATACATTATTTGCATTACAAACTAGCCATTTACGACTTTTTTGACTGGTACCGAACTTTCTTATTAATAAAGAAATGCCCAAATCGCCCCATTTTCGAATTAAGCGGGTTTTAACAGATATAACGTAATATCACGAATAGTATTTGCCATATCGACTTAATTATTTTTTGTTAAAAATCGGATGCATCAGCGCTCATTTTAATTTCCGAGAAAAATAATTTTTTTCTCAAAGAAATTACGAGTATGACGTTTTTCTTTCGATGTAGTAAACTTGTTACTAAGCGACAAACTTTTAATTTGTAGATTTTAACATATACATGCAGCGAACAAAATTAAGACTAAACATTTTATAGCAAAAAAATAGATGCTTGCAATTACAAATAGGAATTATACCTAAATTGGAAGTCTTAACAAGGACAAAACGCGCCTTAGGTTGTTCCTATTTGTAATTCTTTGTTTATTAAATATTTTTGATTTTTGGAAAAAAAAATATTTGTGATTAATGTAAACCAGATAGCAAAAAGAAAAATCGTCAGCCGAAAATTTGGAGAAAAAGTAAAAATTAACTCCCTTTAATACAAAAAAATAAGTTGTGAATCTTATTCTACAATCAGTCATGAGCAAATGAAATTTTTTCAAAAATTCCTGGAAGGAGTGACAGAATAATTGACAGGTTTGAACATTAAATAAATTGCAGTTCATCCCTGACTCTATTATCCAACAAATCATGTGGCAAGGACAATATTATTTTGAAGTTTTACAAAACTTGAAAATAATTTTCACTCCATGATTTCTTTAACACTCTTCCTACATCGTAATACTGCCATTTTTAGGGCTATTACAGTAAAACTAAACTTTATGGTGATTTAACAATTCGTTTTTGAATAATAAAACATTAAAGCCAAATTTTCAAAAAATTGTAGCAGCCGCTAATACAAAGCTGGAAAACTCAGGGGAAAAACGTTAGATTTGCTTTAAAGTTTTCTATCAGATTCTACTTTCAAATTCAGTGAATCAATTTTTGAGAAACAAATTCTATGAAAAAGAACTAACTTCCTCTTCTGGTTTAGGATTTTTTTAAGACTTATTTTGTCCATATTGCGAAGATCGAAAGTCATGAGACATATTTACATGTAAAGGAAGGTTCCGTGGCGTTCCAAGCACAGCTAGTTCCAGTACACGAAACGCATGTACATTTTCCGACGTGTCTTCTTATAGAAATTGTTTCGTATAATACTTACTAATTGATTTCATTAATAATTACTGTATAATATAAAAGTAATAAGATATAGAAAAATTTTTATCGTAATACAATTTCTTAATATTTCTCACATTATATATTTATTAATAGAATTTCCCTTAAATTAGCTTTAATTATTATTATCAAGGTGTACATTAGCCATCCGTGAAAAAATATTTCTTTTAATTACAATTAATTCGTTATTTATTTCTGTGACATTAATTACATGTATTCTAACAACTCATGCTCGATAGATAATAAAATAGAAATTGAATAATGGAGAAATATAATTATTGTGTAAATCAGTCTACAACAATGTGCAATAAGACAAGACTGCTATACCATTCTTTTAGAGATCTACGTAAGCCTCTGGACATGTATGCTGCAGCAGTCGTCCATTTGCGTATTGACATTATTTACTATTATACAGGGTGTTAATAAATTGTAGAGACAAACTTTTAGGGCTTGCAAAACACAACAAAACAAACAACTTTTGTTAATAAATGTGTGGTCAAAAGTGTTTCCTTTAGAAAATACAGCCTCTTAAAGATTCTTTAAGAACTACCTGAAAATAGGCAACCCAAATTGCATTTTCAATTATTTTGCACAGGTCACACGGAATTTTGAAAAAAACGATCTAGACATACATGCATTCAAATAACGTCAATTTTGACACAATTCGATATTTTTGTGCTATTTTTTGACTTTTCTTGCATTCATTTCTTTCTGTGCCTTTTGTAATTCGACGCACGCGAAGCTGCTCGCCTGTACCAAGAACATTTTCCGAATAGGAATCATCCATCGCACAAGGCCTTTAGTGTAGTTTCACGTCGGCTGCGGGAGGAAGGTACATTCGTTGTCAACAGACACAACTGTGGTCCTACCAGAACAAGGCGAACGGTGGATTTTGAGGAAGAAGTTTTGGAGAGTTGATTTTCGCTTTGTAATTTTGGTTTTTTCTATTGCTTAGTTTTGAAACATTTTGTTAATTACTTTATTGTACATTTTATTTGATTTTGAAAAGTGGGGAAAGGGGGCTTTTTTTATCCTGTATTAATTTCCGTCGTTATGGAAACAAATAGTAGGTAGTAAATTGAGTTGCCTACATTTAGGCGCTTCTTAAAGAATCTTTGAGAAGCTGTATGCTTGAAAGAGAACACTTTTGACCACACATTTATTAAGAAAAGTTGCTTGCTTTGTTGTGTTATGCAAGCCCTAGAAGTTTGTCCCTACAGTTCATTAACACCCTGTATAGTGCACCAGCATTCTGAAACGCGATAACGTATGGGCTAACATTAACGCATAATTTCGATTTAGAATAGACAATGTTAACTACAATTCGGAGCAATGCAAATATGTAATTTTACAATTTCGAAAATTTTTGAACTAAACATATTTGAAAAATCGTGAAATATTTAAAGAAATTGACAATATTAATTTTTTTTTAAATTTTAATGAAACATTTGAAACCATTTTCAAACAATTGTGAAAATTGTAAAAATTTTAAAAAGTTTTGAAATTATCATTGAATATTTGTCAATTTTTGAAATTGTTTTAAAATTGTTGACAATACTGAAAATTTTAAAAAGTTAAACTTCTTTATCAAAATTTTGGTATTGAAAATTATTTTTAAGAATTTCATAAACAATATTCAAAAAATTTTTTAAATGATCAAAATTTACAGTACTCTAAATTTTAAATAAAAAATTTTTTTAACTTTTTTAAATAATTTTTAATGCTTTTGATAATTTTAAATATTTTGAAAATTACGGTTCTGATATGCAACCAAAACGAAACAAACCAGGAATGTTTTTATAATTGGAAACTGTTCTTATTGTCATTTAACATGTTCATACCGGTTTTGAAGCCAAAATTTCTACATTTTTAAAATATTGAAAAACCGTTGGAGGGGCACTGGGGAAAAGATAAAAATATTACGGTTGCGCAAATCGGCTAGTCGATATATGTAGAATACGAACCTAAGGTTTTTTTTCGCGTGCGTCTATATTAAAACAGAGCACCCCCCTCCCCGCCCGCTATGTTTTGAAGCAGTCGCCTGGGTTTATGATAATTGGTGCTTTCTGGTTGCAACCTGTTTTATCCGTTGAAATCTCAAAATCGATTTATCATGTTCATATACTTTTTGGCCAGATACTTAAATCAACTGTTCAGGTAGACGAGAAAATGAATTGGATGTTGCTTCTATTATCATTTAACAATAACATAGCGATTTTGCACTCGAATTTCCTAACATTTTGAAAGAACAAAAAATATCGATGGTGGGAGTGACCGGGTGATAAGGAGATCGGGCTTGCGCAAATAGGCTATCCGACATGCGTAGATAACGAATCCAAAGTTCTTTTTCGAACGCGTCTATATTAAAGCCCAATTTTTTGCAGCAGTCGTCTGGTTTTACTGTATTTAGTGTTTTCTAGTTGCAACCAATGTTTATCCTTAGAAATCTCAAAATCGATAGTGCATTTTGATACACCTTGAGACTATATTAATTACTCAAATAAACTGTTCAGGTAAACGACCTTATGGAAACGCCCTATAGATTTCTTATCAATTGTATGCAGCTCCTATTATCATTTACGATGCTCATACCGATTTTAAAGTCGAAATTCAGAAATTTTTGAATAAAAAAAATGTGTAGAATACAAATCTACGATTCTTTTTCTACTGTGTCTATATCGAAGTGAAGCACCTCTCCCCTCCCCTTGTTTTGCGGACCAGCCTTATTTTATTACAGTTTCATCCCAATTTTTGTGGCAAATTTGGGTTTTCTGCGGTAAGCCGTCTGGACTGTAAAGTGGATACAGACACGCACAATACTTTGGAAATTTGGAGACAAGACGAGCATTCATCATTTCTCGGCAAGACGAAACTTGTGGCAACAATATACAATACCCCGAAGTTTATATCATAATCTACTGTCTTATTGCACCAGAGAGTAACTGAATCCTTACAGATTAAACAATTTGTCTTGCAAAGTGTAGATGTATTACCATTCATAGCATATATCTACAGCTACAGCGATTACCGCATCAGCAACTGCGTTCGAACAAAATGTCTCTAATCATATTTCGTTAGTATTCATTTAAAAATTGTAAAATATACGTTTACTACGAGTACAATACCTAATACCACTCAGATTTAAATTTTAAAGCATACGGGAGCGATGCAGAATAAGATAATAAACCAGATTATCTTAATACATTTAATTTCAGGAAAATTTCACTATTATTTCCGTGCAAGTTATGAAGACTCGAGTATACGAAGACAATAAAATTAATTATTCAAATTTCCGTAGTAAACAGGTGCGTAAAACAAACCCTTTCCGCTCTTGCGTTTTAATCAGGAGTGACTTCATTAGTTCAGAAACATTGATTAATAGTAACAGATCAGCACATAACAAACATGTTTTCCAAACCTTCAAGTACCCGGATTAATGTAAGGATAACAGGTAAACATAATGTTGTTCGCGCCAATTTATCAAATCCGACATCTGAAGTCGAACTGCGGTGTTCTCGACCCAAAGATAAATAATGTTCATACGTACCATTAGACCACCGGCGCATACAGCAATAATTGTGATTTAATGATCAGCACCCTTACGACAACGGGTTGAAAAATCACCGCCAGGAGGTAGAAGCATTTATAAAACACAACAACACCGACGTATTAATAATAACAGAAGCACATTTTAATTTACGGACTCACTTTAAAATTTCTAATTATACAATATGCGACACTAAACATCAAGAAGAAGAAAATTGGGCAAAAGGAAAAGCAGCAATTATAATAGGAAATTATATAAAACACTTTGAATTAGCCAAATATAAAAAGGACTTTCTGCAAGCCACTAGCATAAAAATCGAAGACTAGTATGGATGGATTTTTGACAATCTCAGCATTATACTGCTTTCCGAACTATCAAGCCAACAAAGAAAGGTTTAAAGAGTATTTCTTATCCCTTGCAAACGTTTCCTGGCAGATGGAGACTATAATGCAAAATACCCACGGAAGCTTCGGACTCTCTCCCGCAGGTATAGAAAAAATACTTCATCAGACAATGCGAGAAGAGCAGCTACGTCATCTATCTACATATAAGCCAATCTACTGGCCAACTGACCCCACACAGATCTCAAATCTTTAGGACTTCTTTGTGAACAAAAGAACAGCACCATGGCCCGTAAATGCGAATGTTACACGAGGAGGCGGGGCGACCAAGGATCCTAACTTAGGTGAAAGGCGTGAACAAAAATGCCTCCTGGGTCATTTCGTTGATTTTAACTTGGTACGTCCACCTGTCTTCGGAGAAGTTCAAGGTTTACCTTAATTAGCACCATCGAGAACTGGGTGAGTGATTTCACGAAGGGAGGTGTTGCTAGCTAGTATGGGTACCTAACACCTTCGCGGCAGCGCGTTCTCTGTGAAGGGATCGCCTCTCCCTGGCAGTGGCTATAAATGTGCTGCGTCCCAGTCACTACGTGGAGGTGACTCCTAGGGGTTATAAATTTGCCTAGGCGATATACTGGGTGGTTGAAGGCCGACTGATTTAAGCAGGTAAAAGTTAGTTCTAAGAAGTAGTAATGCGGCTGCTGGCATTAGGAACTTGAGCCCTAGGAGTGACATGCACTTTGCCTGCTCACGCCCACTATCAAAGTGTCGACCCAGGGGGTTCGTGCTTATGTATACCCGCCGTTTACCAACTAATCTGGGCGGTGCGTAATCAACTAGTACTAAGAATTGCGAGTAGTCTAAACTGGTAGGGGTAACAATGCTTTCGGCAGATGCTTGCTCCGAAAAGTCCAACTAGTGACTTCGACTGGTACTACGGGAACTAAGTTCAAACCCGCTGGAAAATAGCAGTCTTGGTGACGGGATAGGACTCGTGGTGGCAGTAGTAATCCTATGCAAGCTAGGGCCGTCTTAGTGCAGTTCAACGGATAAGCTGCGTTTTTAGCTCGGGCAACGATTTGCAGCATCGGTAGATATTTAGGTAATCTCCTCTGATCAGTAACGACTCGCAGCCTGATGTCAAGACTGGTAGCTTCTTCTCGCTGAACCGTTGTTAACTTCAGCAGGCGCGCTGATTAAGCGTATCTCAATCCGGCCCGAAAAGGGACGTGGCGGATAAGGTTCACTCTAGGTGCCGCCACGTTAAACTAAATAGGCAAAGGCTGTAATAACCTCTTCACTTTAGCTTGTTAGACAAAGAAGTAAACCCCTGCGACTATATAACTCAAAACCCAACTGGGAATACGTCAGACAACTGATTGAGAACAGAATAAATCTGAAAAAAACTTTCAAAACATAAGAAGATATTGAGAATGCTGTAGAAATCCTAGTAAAGCAAATCCAAGATGCGTCTTGGATGCAACACCGGCTACGCAGACAAAACAAAAAACACAAAATTGCCCGGTAAGCATAAATGAGAAAATACCACAAAAACGTCGTTTAAGAGGGAAATGGCAATTCAGCAAGTGCTCGGGTGATAAAAAAAAAACATTTAAATCTTGCTACCAGAGAACTCAAAGAACTAATACGCACTCTTATAAACGACAATTTCGCCGAATACATAGAAGAACTTACAGCGACGGCCGACACAGACTACTTACTTTGGAAAGCAACCAAGTCCCTTCAACAACCTAACCAACAGGTGCCCCCTACACGTAAAGAATATGATACCTCAGCAAGAAACGATAAGGAAAAGCACAAGTATCTGCTAAACACTTACAAAATGTTTTTCAACCTCCAGAAACACAAAGGAGACCTGAAGGAGACGAAGTTATTAAGTACCTTACCAACTTTCACTACCAACAGCACCGTTTAAAGTGATGGAAATTACAAAAATGATAAGTTTCCTTAAACCAAAGAAGGCACCTGGGTATGACCTTATCACTGTTAAAATATTGAAAAAGGCTGCCAAAAAAAGACTGGCCTTGATAACCACTCAACACTTAGAACAGGTTACTTTTCCTACAGAGTCCTACAGACCAATCATTCTAAAGAAGCTAATGACAGCTCATACGGGAGAAAACCTGTATTCCGATCATCAATTCGGCTTCACCATTGAACAAGTATACAGAAAGATGCTTTCAAGTCAAATATGAGGAGGAAATGACTGAGTTAGTGCAAATAAAGGCTGCCGCACCACAAGGGAGTGGCTTGGAATCGGCACTAAACCTTATGTTCACCGCTGATCTACCTAGCGACAATCGGGCAATCACTGCAACATATGCAGATGACACAGCCAACAGCTATTCATTCAACACATTCAGACCCAATAATTGTGGCAGCGCAACAACTATAGCTAAACGTGTTAGAGTTAGATTTTATAGCAAATAACTTTTATGCTGTAACTTTAAATGTAACGTTTGTCTTAAATAAAATACTCATACTATTTTACTGGCGCAACTAATTGAGAATTTGGGTCAAGACGGCTTTGGCCAGAGGGCGAGGAGAACATTTCTTTTTTTTTTTTTTTTTAATAATCATGAAGCCGTGCGTCAGCACGACCCCATGATTCCCATCCCGCCCCCTTACCCGGGCTCAGCACACTAATGCTCTTCAGCGGTCTAACATGCCCCACCCCTGAAAGACATGCAACCCAACATACACACCTGCATACACCAACCATGGACCCGTCGGATTTAACTTATTCAGAAAAGTTACCGACGGGCAGTGGACTCGAACCAACTGCCATTGGGAGTCTAGTTTCAAAGCCTGGGACTTTAACCACTAGACCACCCGCCGGCCCTGAACATTTCTTAAGTAAGGGTCGTGAACACTTGTGCTTGAACTGGGGTAGATCAGTTTTCCATGTGAAGTGGTTCAACATGCTTTTGGTTTGCTCTGTATAATAACTGTGCGATTTACATGTAAAATTGTCTAATGCACTAGTGGTTAATTAATAGATGATCAGTATGATACTTTGGTAGCTGTCGCTACAATGATTTGTGTGGTTTGGAAGGTGAGAGCTCTCGAGTTTTGACCAGGCGTTGCCTAAAAACCTTGGATCCTGTGACATGATACGCGCTATGCAATTCTCGCGATATCACAGTGACATAGGCGGTTGGTTTTCTACCCCTATCGACCTTTTCGGGGGTGCAGCAGTGCAAACTAATTTACAGGTGTTAATCTGAATGTTAATGAGAAAGACTAATTGTCCAATGACAAGTAATGTGGAAATAATTACGATTGAGATGAAGCCAATCAAAGTGTAATAAGATGTCAGAAGTACTGTGAATGATTTATTCTGCCAGAGCGTTAGAAGTAGGCCCTGCGATGAGTTAAGCCACAGTGTATCAGATAGCAACAGATTGGTGTCTCTTTTCTTTGTCTCATGTTCCCATATGTGACGCCGTTTCTTTTGCGACCCTTGTGGGTCATTGGCGCCTGCAGGACTCAATTCAAACACTCTACCCCCGGTTACAAAAAACGTGTGAAGCCTGCTTTCTGCTAAACGATCTTGGGTTCAACTAGCTTGATACTAGCTTTGTTGTTGAGTAAGAAAATTGTTAATCAAAAATAGCGCTCCTAACAATTGATAAAATACAACGGCGGCTACAAAGATGGCGTATAAAAATGAACGAGAATAAATCAGTCCTTGTAACCTTCACCAAATGTAGATATTTAGGCATCCACGTGGGTAAAGGACTTACCTGGCGTACACATATATGAAAGAAGAGAGTACAAGTTGATTTAAAACTCAGCAAATACTACTAGATCTTAGGAAGAATGTCCCAGCTGTCGCTCCCTAGTAAACTGCTCATATACAAAGTAGCACTGAAACCTATATGGACGTACGAGATCCAGCTGTGGGTATCGGCATCGAAATTCTAGAGCGGTTTCAGTCCAAATTTCTACAAGTTATAACAAACACTCCGTACTACATACCTAATAGTGAAATCCGCGACGACCTAAAAGTGACCACCGTTACGCAAGAAATTGTTAAGTACGCCATTATTATTGACAGATTGTAAATAAAGAAACATTAATTTACATTTAAAGTACACTATTTTTCAGATTCCAGTCATAGCGTCGAAGATTTTTATAATTTTCCTATTTCTTTATGAGCAAACCTTCGTAATAACTTAATCTTAATATAACAAGAAGATAATCAATAACTCCCTTTTATCAGGAATGGCGTGACAAAACCAAAAGCATTAATATTGTATCCAATTAGGTGTGAAATATGTGACTGTTGTTGGAAGGACAACGTTTCAAACACAACGAAATGAAACCAGGTGAAGGTCTAGAGTAAAGAGTAGCAATTTTCTAATAACTGGGTTAAAACGTACAAACCAAGCGAATACATAAATTTTAAGTTACCTTAACAAAAATAAATATGTAAAACACCCAAAGCATAAACGTCAGAAATGTGCTTCATATTGTGACAGCTTTTATGCTCGGAGATTAAATTTCAACATAACGTTTAACAAATTTGAAATCCGTTTGAGTTATTTCTAAAAGGGGTTTACTCTGATGTATGTTACGTGCAACTACACAACAATTTAACGACTTACATTTGAGAGACGTAAGTACAGCAATTTATACATATACAAAACGCCTGCTATTACGGTATGGAATAAAATTAATGCTATTCATTGTAGGAAACCTATCTACTTTAACAAAACAATAAAATTTTGAAATATAATAGACGCATAACCTAACCATATAAGTCAATATTGAATAATCGAACAGATCAGTCGCTACAGCTATGTCGCATTCTTGATAAACTCCGTGCAAGCCAACTCGTTCTTACTTCATATTTGTCTTGAATATCTTGCTCTCTGACACATCAAGCAAGCAGATAATCACGCTAGGAAAACACGATCAAAATCTATAGTTCAAGAAGCGGCGCTGCGTGGCTCTTCGCGCTTGTAAAATTATCGTTTTATCGTTAACAAAAACCCAAGTTTATGGAAAAATTAGAATCACTAGTTATATTACTTAGCGAAGCCCAGAGATGATTTCATCTACATGAAACTTCTTCTTATTGAAAAACTTTTTGATAAATTCATTCATGTTTTAAAACATGACCATATCAGGATAGCTGAATACCATTTAAGAAATTATAACAATTTATTTTCAAATGTTAAAAGCAAATCTTCTTTGGCAGGTGAGGTATATTTCAAATCTGTAGATAAAATAGACCACATGAGGCAAAAACCTGCAGACAAATCATAAAATGCGACTGCCAAGGAGCTTGCTCTGGTAGATGCAATTGCCTGAAAGCAGATCTGCCATGCACTGCACTTTGCAAATGCATGGATGTTCTTGTGACAACTAAAGGTGAGTAAACAGCCCTTTTGTTTGCAATATTTTCCCAAACACGGGTTTGTCTGCAATGGCCTTTTTTTTCATTTGTGTTAGAAACGATTGGAGTATACAATGGCAAAGTGAAAAATATGCTTCTAAATTGATGAACATGATCGTTTATTTAAAGTTTCGTGTAACTTTCAAAATACCTGTGGTTTATATCTAAAAGTAGTTTTCCAGTATTTATTAATTTGCCGCTGTAACGTAGGCACAATTACGCAGTTTCCGACTGCCAGGTGCCGATGTGTGAGTTCTAACATTGAATTTCAACTTATCGAGGTCGATTTACTCGTGGTAGATCAAAGAATTTATCAAAAATAGTGATTTTTGTAAGGTTTTTGCATTCTTTTTTTTAGAAATTATTAAAAATAACGACCATAGTGTCGTGGGCAAAGATGGGAAATGCCTCTAACTCTAAAAATTTACTTAAAGACTAGAGTATAGACCACAAAAATATCGTGATCCCACTTTTTATACAAAGTGCACAATCCGCCGGACTAATTACGATTCTGAGAGTGCACATGTGATCTATGCATGATCCACTCGATCTTAATCGTGCTTGGTTTTGCCTTAAGGTTCCTTCAACTGCCTTCTTCTTCTTCTTCTCTGACATTAATTTTGTCATTATATCTTGGCACACTAATCAAGGAGATTGCTCTTCAATTACGGATTTTACTTGTATCCCCTATTTCAGGTATTTGAATTTGAACTGCCATAGTTTTGGTCCATTTTTTTGGAACTTTAAGGATTTCTGCAGTAAAGTTGTCTATTTCTGCTTGTTCTACTTCTAATTGTCTTATCGTGCTTTTGATGTTTTTTGTAATTTTCTTTAGATCTATATCTAGCGGGTTCCTTCCTCTCACATCTGCTTCGACTTCTTCTATCTTCTTTTTGTCGTAAATGCCTTTAAAATATTTCATCTGTTCATGATCTTCCTTCAAGAGTTGTCCTTGTTTCTTTCGGATATGTACTTCAGGTAATCTTCTCTCTCCTGTCAATTTCCTGATTGTTTTAGATAAAACTTTTAAATTATTTTTCACGGCCGTTTCCTTTGTTTTGTTCAAGATATCATCTTCATACGTTTTTTACGCTCTTTACTTTCTTGTCTTTTGCCCAATACGATACTCTTAATTCTTTGATCATCTGCTCGTCATTTGGTGGGTGTATTCTTTGTTTGATGTGTTTGTTATCTTCTATCTTCTTCCAGGTGTTTCTGGATAGCCATTCCATATCGGAACTTCTTTTGTAACCCAGAATTTATTTTGTTGTTTTATTAAATAATGTCCTGTTTTTCAGCCACATCCCCTTAATATTTCGATGTTCCTTTTCCACTTTTTTGCTTTTATATTTAGCCTTCAATGTATTCCTCAATTCTTCTTTAGGTTTCCTATCTGTTATTAGCCAATTACAGTTGTATTTTATTCCTTTTCCGTTTGTTATTTTCTTCATTGCCATCAACTTCATTTTGATTTTCTTCTAATATTGTGACAGTTAATATCGATAATCACCATCCCGTATTCAAGCGACTTGAGTCATCAACAACATTAGATTAAAATTTAAACTTAATTTTTAGATGCACTGCTATGTAGAGGTGCTAATCCTCCCCCTTCCTTAATTTTCAGTTACCGTTTTTTATGGTCTGGTCTCTGGTGCTCTTTTTTGCCAAACATTGTGATTTCACAAAAATCAAAAAGTCATTTTTTGACTAATTTTTTTAAGAGAAGCAAGAGCTTGCGGTTTCTAACCGTCAGCAGTCAGCACCTTACGCAAGTACGAGGATGGGTTGGAAAGTTCGTGGGATGACGGATAGATGGCACTGTTTCAGACAGTTTTTCTGACGCGCTGGCAAGTTCACTCCTTCAAACCGTCAACTGTCAAATTTTAGATGGCTGCATTGATTAGGTTCGTTTTGACAGCTGTTTAATTAAAAGCGTGTCAGGGTTTTCGACAAGATGGGCTTTGTTGAAATTCGCGCCGTCATTAAGTACTTCTTTTTGAAAGGCTTATAAGCAACCGACATTCATAATGAGATGAAAGATGGTCTGAAGGACTCGGCTTCTTCATTTTCCACTGTTGAAAAATGGGTTGATGAGTTCAAATGTGGTCGTGTAAGTGTTAAAGATGCACGCTGTAGTAGACGCCCAAAATCTGCCACTACACCAGAAATTGTTGAAAAAGTGCATGCTATGGTGTTAAAAGACCGTCGGTTGAAAACGTCTGAGATAGTGGAAGCTGTAAACATCTGCAAAGAACGCGCAACGTACATTTTCAATGAAGAGTTGGCCATGAAGAAGCTGTCCGCGCGGTGGTTGCCACGATTGCTCAGTGTTATCAAAAATTGGTGCAGATGCAAATTTCTCGTAGGTGTTTAGAGCGTTTTCGACAAAACAAAGTAGATTTTATTTGCCGATTTATTACCACAGATTAAACTTGAGTCCATCACTATACGCCGGAAACGTAACAACAATCTAAACAGTGGCGGCACAGTGGTTCTCCTCCTCCAAAGAAGACAAAAGCTATTGCATCTGCAGGAAAGGTAATGACTTCCATTTTTTGGTATGCAAAAAGTATTTTTCTGATTGATTATCTTCCAAACGGCCAAACCATTAGATTCGCGTAGTACAGCGAATCTTTTGGACAAATTAAAGCAAACAGTTAATGAAAAGCGTCTTGGTTTAGCCAAGAAAAAATCATTTTTCACCGGGACAATAATGCACGGCTCCACGCGAGTGTTATTGCTATGGCAAAAATTCACGAATTAGGCTTCGATTTGCTGCCACACCCGCCTTATTCGCCAGACTTACCACCGTCGGACTACCACCTGTTTCCACGTCTGAAGAAATACCTAGCAGGCCAGAAATTTTCAACAGACGACGATGTTAAAGCTACTGTAGATGCCTATTTTGAAGAACTTGACAGTTCTGAATTTTATCACGGCACAGAGGCTGTGGATCACCGCTGGTCCAAATGTATCGAGGTGGCAGGGGAGTATGTTGAAAAATAAACGTAATTCCAAACCGCAAAGTTCTGTTTTTTAATTTCATTTCTCGTACTCTAATCTTCTGTAGTTAATCTTAGAGCCAGCGTATGAAACCTGGAATTATGTGTCAAAGATTGAAAATTTGTGATTATTTACTTTAGAATAAGTCCGACAACATAGTGTCAACCCGACCTTGAACACTCTACCCTAAGTTTGCAATTAATAATTGAAGTTGTATATATTTTGCATTTATTAGAATTACATGTACAAATCCGTTCTTCGTTTCTAACGGCTAACTGTAAGCAATGAAACATAATAATAAAAGTGTCCTAAAATTCTTTTGGACCAGAGAACGTGTCCGCCGTTTACATTTTGTGTAGTTTTGGTAATTTATTGAATTATTAGTAAATAGCTGGAATTTGGTGCATTGCCTTATTAAGTTCAAATATACATAAAAATTCGCTTGTCCGAAATTTTAAGCCGCACATTTTTGTCGTCCGACGTCAAAATTTTGTTATCGTATTACAAAAAGTGGAATTATTAGTAAAAGGTCGAGTTTTGTTTTATTATGTAGAAAATTTATAAAAATATACCATACTGACTTTGTCCGGCGTTTTTAGTTGACCTATGTCATAAAAGAGGGAATATCGTAAAAGTTGATGATAAGCACTCACTGCTTACCTTCGGCTTGGTTCGGTTCTGTTGGATTTGGCTCGTTAATGGCTCGTTGCACTTCCAAAGTTTTTTAGAGAAAAACCAAATTACTATAGATGAAAACCTTCTAAAAGTCTTCGAAAATTATCAAAATCAGAAGACTAGTCCCGTAATTGAAAATGAAGAGTTACAGAAACTCTTCCTTGATTATGAAAACTCTGAAGACACATTACAGGAGAAACACGGAACAACTCAAAAATATTATTTGGTTTATGTTAAATTTGTTAACTACTATCTTTTGTTAGAAAGCAGTATACGTAGGTACAGGCGATTTTGAACTTTACAAATTTATTCTTACAAAAATCACTAATTTTTTCTTCGTGTTTAATCAGCCAAATTATGCGAGGTATTTGGTTTTATATAGCGATAATCTTTCGAAAGTAGAACAGACTCATCCCGGACTCATCGATGACTTAAAAAATGGTTCTTTTGGAATCAAACGAACTAAAAAATCATTTTCAAAGATTCCTGTTGATCTCTCGTTAGAACAAACAATAAACTCCGATGCAGCTAGAAAATCAACTGGTGTTGTTAATTTAACACATTCATTCAGTTCTCGTTTAAGATGGGCTGTTACTCATGCCATGAGAACAACTTTATGTACGTACCTATTAGAGGTTTCCGGTTTAAAAAAAATGAAGACATTACGAAAGATTTAAAACAAGGAGAATTGTTATAACTCTAGAGATATAGCCAACTTTATACAACATACACGAGAACGGACTGACCCATTTTCAAACGCATTATCTAAGGATCACTTGTATAACATTGCAAGTGGAAATTCGGTTTCAAATGAGATATATGACTTTTTATCTAACGTAGACGAGTTAGGCGATCCTCTACGTAGAGAATTTTTCGAAAAGTGTAGTAAAAATGCAAGTCATTTTGAAGAAAGAATAAAAAGAAACAAAATTTTAAACTTCACCACTAGCAACCAAAAACGAGTCAAAATAAACGGGAAAATCGAAGAAATAAAAATACAGAGAGATGTATTTGGAAGGATGCTTTATGCTTCTCATGTGAGCCACGTTGATGTCGAAAAAGCATTAAGTTATCTATTATCACCAGTGCCGTTCTCGTTATGCCATTTAGATGGTACTCTATTCAGTACGACCAAATCAATATTTTTGAAGCATTTAGAAAGTTTTCAACAGTTTTCCGAGCCATCAGCACCTGACATTTATATAATAGATGGTTTTTTCTTACTACACTGTTTAAAAGATGTACCAGTACGATATAGTGACATTGCTACTAAGATATCTAGACAGCTTAGCAGCTATGCACGTGTAGTTCATATTATTTTTGATAAATTCAAAACACCAAGCATTAAAGATTATGCACACTCCTTAAGAGGAGAAAATCAGAAAATCAAGTTCAATATAATATTAAGAGTAATAATAAGAGTAATAATAAGAGGAATCGACCATTTGCAGAATTACTGACAAGTCGAAATTTCAAAGAGCAGTTTGTTGAGTTTTTATTAGAATACTGGCAAGAAAATGTTTACTCTTTGTATTGTGGTGGGACAAAAATTTTGGTTAATTATGACAAATGCTACGTTTTTCATGCTCCAGAAGGGATAATGAAGAGAACTATTGACGAAGATTTAACCTGTAATCATGAAGAAGCCGACACAAAAATAGCATATCATGTTTGTCAGATGTTGTTGGATTATAACGTTCGCATTCGTTGTTCAGACACAGACATTGTGATTATTTTGTTAGGTGTTATGAACCACTTAAAAGCCAAAGTTAACATTATCATTGAAATGGGTACTGGAAATAATATGCGATATATAAATGTTAATGAGTTATATCAAAATATAGGCGAGAACCTTTGTGCTGCCCTTCCAGCATTCCATGCATTTAGTGGATGTGATTTTAACTCTGCATTTTATCGAAAAGGTAAAAAAACCTTTTCAAATATTACAGAGCAACAGCACATTTATTTATGCTGTATCGCAATTGGGACAAACAAATTCTCTAAGAAAGCTTGACGAAATTAAATCAACAAACTTATTTGAATGAATATAAATGAGCAACTGTGAGAAAATTCAAAACCCTTTAGTTCTCTCTTGTGAGAACTAAAGGGTTTTGAATTTTCTTTACTTTAAACTTATTTGAAATAATAGAAGAGTTTGTCTGCCGAATATACAGATTAAAAACTGAAAACGACATTGATGCTGGTCGATTTGAGATATTTTGTTCTAAGTATAAAGTACAAAACAAATCGGAAATGTTGATAAAGAAAAATTTAGAGCAATTTGATCCTTCGAGTTTACCACCGTGCCGTAGAGAATTAACTCAGCACATATTAAGATCATTATACATTGCCTCTATTTGGAGTAATGCGCACTTAAAAGACCCGACTACTCTAAAATCAGAAGAATGTGGTTGGATCCTGATGGATAACTCCCTCCATTGTCTTTGGTTTGAAGGCGAACAATATCCAACAATTGAAGAAATTTCACCAAATAATTCAAGTATGTATTATGTTACATATAGTTTTTAAAAATGATATGACAACCTTCGTCTCCATTTTATAGATCCAAAGGAAAGTACGGAAGAAGACTTTCTTGATGAAACCGATGATTCATCTGCTGGTAGTGAGAGTGAGGATGAAACATCAGAAGAAGAATAATATGTATATGTATAATTGACCCACATTCCACATTGAATATTAGTTATAGAACACAAGAAACATATTTAGTTATTTTTAGCATTAAAACCGAACCAAGCTTAATCTAATAAATAAATAATATCTGTTTTTCATTTTGTCTGATTATTGAAGCCGGACAAAGTGCATTCAAACGGGTACTTTGACTTTGGCAGACTTTGTCACGCCCAAAACACCCGCCGCGCCGGCAGCGTAGAGGACACAGCCCGTCACTTTTTTTGTCGGACTCGCGAAACGGTAGTATATTATTGTCGGACATTTGAAACAAATTAACAACAATCACATTATGCTTCTATGGTACAATTGTCCGACATGCACTAATAATTCCACTTTTTGTAATACGATAACAAAATTTTGACGTCGGACGACAAAAATGTGCGGCTTAAAATTTCGGACAAGCGAATTTTTATGTATATTTGAACTTAATAAGGCAATGCACCAAATTCCAGCTATTTACTAATAATTCAATAAATTACCAAAACTACACAAAATGTAAACGGCGGACACGTTCTCTGGTCCAAAAGAATTTTAGGACACTTTTATTATTATGTTTCATTGCTTACAGTTAGCCGTTAGAAACGAAGAACGGATTTGTACACGTAATTCTAATAAATGCAAAATATATACAACTTCAATTATTAATTGCAAACTTAGGGTAGAGTGTTCAAGGTCGGGTTGACACTATGTTGTCGGACTTATTCTAAAGTAAATAATCACAAATTTTCAACCTTTTACAAATAATTCCAGGTTTCATACGCTGGCTCTAAGATTAAGTGGTTGTTAGAGCTAGAAATGTTTTTAAAAATGTAAAGGTTTGTTACTATTTTTATGAAGGGAAAGCTGAGTGTTTTAGAAAATTTTCTCCAAACATTTCAATTTTTAATATTTAGCCTTTATTGCCCCACCTTATCATTTTTATTAAATTTATTGCACAGCAAATCTAATCAAAATTATATTGCATTCTGTTATCAAGCATCAAAAGCATCCCTACGTTGAACGATCCGAAGGCTACGATACAATTCTATAAAATCTACAATATAAAAGTACAGAGCTCCTAGAGGCTATATCGTATAATGCAATCTGACTAGAATAGCAGAGATTTTCAATTAAAGTTATTGAAAATCACGTACGGAATCCAGTGAAGCCGGGATAATGTCAAGCGAAGCACATAAACTCTGACATCCTTTTCAACAAAACGAAAAGGTGAAAACGATAAAGGTTCGGTTAGTTCAGATTTACATTTCAAACTTTCTATTCGTTCAAGCTCAAGGGTAAAATTAAACTAGGGTGAAAACTTATCAGACCATAGAATGCAGGAAATTGAATTAGAGTTCGAGTGTTTATTTATTTGAACTGAAATACAAGAAATTGGGTTAATCACTAGGACCGTTGTGTGAAACAACAGGAATAGGTTTTCTTACAAAAATTTAAATATAAATGCTAAACTTTAAGACATATTAAGAAAGTTTACATCGGTATTTTGGAAATTTCAAATTATTATCGCCGCGTTAACATTGAATTAAGAAAAATGATTAATTAGAACATAATGATATAAAGGTGTGAAGTTGGAGATTTATAACTTGGAAAACAAATTTAATTTAAGTTAGATGACACAAACCGTCAGAAATTTCAATGAAATCTTTTAAGTACAACGTGTTTTGCCAAAAATTCTCTTTATATTAAACGCAGCACTGTTCCTTTTTGTTTAACTCTCTGACCGTGGCGCGCGCTGTCCGACCTTTCGTTCTTTGCTGATTGCACGGCCTGCCCCTCAGTTACGAAACAGCTTCCGCGGAGAGATGTAGATCTTGGTTAAGCGACTTGACAAAATTTTTCACCATAATACTACGACCAACCCTTACATCTTTGCTCAGTTGATTAATTATTTTCGGCAAATGTTTATGTTGCAGTCACTACAATTGCTTAATTTGTTATTTATGACTTACTTCTATTCTAGCGGGTTGTAAATATCGCACAGCACATTTGATACATATATTATTTTAATACCAGACAATTAATATAATAAATGCATTGCACACAAAAGATTATTACAATTTTATTAAAAACACCATCTGTTTATCGCAAGTTGTGTAAACACAAATATGATTGAAATAATATAACAAGTAAAAACAATAAGTGGATAAATAATTACCCGTGCGGATAAAATAAATAGGCAAATAAATAAACAACAAAATAGCAATTAAACCAACAAATTTTAACACTTTTATCGGAAACAAAACATGAATTGTTCCTATGAAATAAAGTCTGTCTATTTGTATGTTTGTTTCTAATACTAAAATTAAACGGGTGCATACGGTATACCAAGCAGCTTACACATATTTTGCTTGCTGCAGAATGGACGACCATGTTTACAAATCGACACTTTATTGACTAAAATATTGGGAGCCCGTTAAAATAACAAACTCTTAAATTTACAATTATTAGAATAAAAGCAAACGCAAATTTATAAAACTAGCTAATCCCGGGGCTCACGCCCCACGCTTTGTGGTAGGGGAAGGCGGACTTAGTATAGAATATAGACTAGAACTTAGATCTGCTGCTCCCTAACTACCTACCACCTATCACATCTTTTAAGTTGCCAAACTGGTTTAAATTTTGGTATTATTTACGCAAACAATACTCATTCAAGTTTAAGTTTGAAACGTTACATGTTAGTGAGAAGATCTTTGGATATTGCTTTAAAATAACTAAGTTACTTAAGTCTATTCCCCTAAACTGTTTCGTTCAGACATGTACCCTTTGGTTTCCCGGGCTTGCATCAAGGGTGTGCTAGAGGGGGTCGAAAAGGTTAATTCGAGTCTCACTGTTAAATTCTACGCCGCTGGCGTAGCAGCTCGGCAGCTAAGTGGTCCAATGATATGTACAGCGATGTATCTCGCAATAAAAAAAATTTTCAATAATTTTTTTTCTCAAAATCAATTATCAACTATGAATAACTGTGTATCTAAAACTGAAACGATTAATGACCTTGAAGTAAAAAAAAAATCTTCACCGCTTTAAGGGCGACACAAAATTTGTGTCTAGGGTGTAAAACTACATTAACGCGGCCCTGGGTTTGTACACTATCAGAATAAAAAATAACACATATCCCAAAGAAAATCGGTATGACCGTCCCCGAAAAACATTGCGAGGACAGCACCTTGAGACAGGATGAGCGAGAAACAGTAACAAACCTTGAGTTAAATGGAAACTGACAACGAAAAAGTGGCAGTCGTAGAATTTGAAGCAAATTATAACTGTGAAACTATATTTTAAAGGAAACAAATATATTTTTGCAATATAGTTTAGTAAATTGTTTCGATTTTAAACGTTAAATAGACAACGCCTTAAATATTGACAAATAACTATCATCATTTAAAAATTTATCTTTATCCATCACCACGGAGCTCTTAAAATTGTATTTTTACGATTTGTTATTTTTAGATATATAAAGAAATTTTACTACTTTGCAAAGTTTGTTGTTTTTAAATAAGTGCTAATTTTAAGTAGCCAAATTTAAAACCGCTTTGTTTCCGTATGATGTATATTTTTCCTTTAGTTCCTGTACAACACATGCAAGATAATTTCAAGGCCGTGGTTAGGTCTGCGAAAGTCGAAGGTATAACAATTTGTACTAAATCTACGACAGTAGTCAATTTAGTACAGTTTGCTAAATCCACAAAAGTTAATGTTATTAAATCATTATTTAAGAGAAAAAGTTATGTAAACCTATTGGTCTCAAACCTGTAGTATATACCTGCTATCATTTTAAACCAATCAGGAAAAAATACCAAAAACCAAAGATTTATGATCTTTGTTGAAAATTATGTTTTTATATTTATAATGTTCGACGTATTAGCGGCGCAACGTCGCGATTACTAACACGTTTACGTTACCACCCCGTAAAAATTACGTTCCAGGCACGTGCTGGGAACGTCAGCGGAACGTGTTTAAAACTTACAACATAAAACTACTTTTTAATAACTATTAAGACCTAAATTTTTCAAAGTATCTATTGAATACATTGAAAAAATATTTGGAAGTAAGAAGCACGTAATTTTCACCTTGAAATTTTCTTAAATTCAACTGACTATCACTTTGAAGTAATCCAAAAAGTTTCGAAAACGTAGTAAAAAACATAACTATTACTTTGTACAACCAGCGACTTTGAAGGACTTTTTAAAGTAGTTTTGGGACGTAATGGTGACTGAAAAATTACTTAAACGTTTTTACAAATATGTAATAAATTTCATAGTTTTAACAACGTCGCCGGGCATTTTAATACTAATTAAAAGTTATAATACTATAAAGTGAAATTTTAAGTGATAATAACGTATTTGCTACCGTTATTAAAATAACACCTACCTCACAGTCATAGTTTAAGTCAATATTAGGTAGCCGTTACCTTAGCAAAGTTCCAGTACACCTAATTGGCAAAAATCCAAGTACCGGCGACTTAGATTGCTAGCTGATTTTAGATACTTAGGAAATGAAATAATTTACTTGATTCAAATTAAAGCATTTATTAGCTTAAAAACATTAAAAATTTTAAACAAAAACATACACATATTCTGATACGTTATAATAACATAACTTTTGCGAAACAATATAGCCATTGTTGTCTTTTTGTTAACTAGTATCTTGAAATTCAAATAACACAAAATACACGTTCTCTTTTATGGGCCGCCAAGTGTAAAGTGAAAATTTGCTGTGCCTTTCACGGTATTTAAGTCAATTTGTCCCAATATTTATTATATATACACACATTTAGCTAAAAGCTTTTTATTTTAATAAGTCGTTGTAGATTTAAATAAATCCTTAAACATTTGGTTTAAATATTCCAACATTTAATAAAGCATTAGAGATTTAAATAAATCTTAAAACATTTACTTTAAATTTTCAACTATTTAGTAAATCTTTATATATTTAGATAAATCTGCACATATTTGATTTAAGTTTTTCAATATTTAATAAATATTCGCAGATTTAAATAAATCTTTACCGATATAAATAAATCCTAACAGATTTAAATAAATATTTCAACATTTGATTTTAAGCTGTCATATTTAATGTTAACTTATCATATTTATTTGACCTTGGTAGACCCAGCCTACATAGAAAGACCAAGACCGTTTAAACTGGTGGTAACGTTCAACAATTATGAAAACGTTTTCTGTATTTCAAGAATTTGTACAATTAATGTTAGTTCAATCATCAATAACAACATATTTAACAACATAAAAATTGCATAATTGATTATTCATACAATAAAATTTCCTCAACATTCCCTTGAGAATGTAATTTTCAGTCTGACCCTGCCTTGCGCCTTACTACCGGTGCAAACGGTCTTAGTGTCCTAAGTCGGCTGGGCTCACCAAGGTCAAATAAATACGACAAGTTAACATTAAATGTGACAGCTTAAAATTAAATGTTGAAACATTTATTTAGATCTGTAAGGATTTATTTATATCGGTAAAAATTTATTTTAATCTGCGAATATTTATTAAATATTGAAAGATTTAAAACAAATATGTACAGATTTGGCTAAATACATAAAGGTTTACTAAATATTTAAAAATTTAAAATAAATGTTTTAGAATTTATTTAGTTTTTAGCATTTAGCCATATGTGTATACATACACTGTGTCCATAAAGTAACCCCCCCCCCCCTAACTAACTTTTGAACGACTTAATATTTTACTACAAAATTTGGTGTGCTTGAATGGGAAATTAAATACTATTTTTTAGCTCATAATTAAATAATGTATCGTTCAAAATGGCGGCTGGGCGCCATTTTGAAATTTTTTTTTAAATAGAAAGGGGGGTCGAGTGACACCTCATTTGAAAGGTCTTTTAGTTCTGCGTCTGATCCTAGAGTTTCAAAGAAAAATATTTAGCCATAACAAAATGACAAACGTTTGAAGTAAAGAAGTCTATTAAAAGAAACTAAGAATTAAAGCAAAAACAAATGAAATTAAGTGTTCGAAATGTTCACCATTCACTTCTTGGCACATAAAAAGTCGGTTGTGACATTCCTGCCTTACATTTTCATAAGATTCTGGAGTGATATTTCTGCAAACTTCTATAATGCGTTTTTTACAGAAATGTCACTCCAGAAACTTATGAAAATGTAAGGCAGGAATGTCATAACCGACTTTTCATGTGCCAAGAAGTGAATGGTGAACATTTCGAACACTTAATTTCATTTGTTTTTGCTTTAATTCTTAGTTTTTTTTAATAGACTTCTTTACTTCAAACGTTTGTCATTTTGTTATGGCTAAATATTTTTCTTTGAAACTCTAGGATCAGACGCAGAACTAAAAGACCTTTCAAATGAGGTGTCACTCGACCCCCCTTTCTATTTAAAAAAAATTTCAAAATGGCGCCCAGCCGCCATTTTGAACGATACATTATTTAATTATGAGCTAAAAAATAGTATTTAATTTCCCATTCAAGCACACCAAATTTTGTAGTAAAATATTAAGTCGTTCAAAAGTTAGTTAGGGGGGGGGTTACTTTATGGACACAGTGTATAATAAATATTGAGACAAATTGCCGTAAAATGCATAGCAAATAATCACATTACACTTGGCACCCCATACTCTTTTGTAGCATGCATAAACAAGCATATAATAAATTAAATCCGGATTGGTTTCTCTGCGCTTACTTGATTGAATTTTTGCTACAATTCTGATTTTTTTTGAATTGCTATAAAATAAGGATAACTCAATGTTTAACTTCTACATCTATCATAAACTTATCAAGTTCTTGGAGTGATTTGAACGATTTTTTTTATGATCGTCCACTATTTATAATTTTGCATAACAAAAAACAGACTGTAAGTTCACATTTCAGTAACTTTTACTTTCGTAGATTTAACAATTTTGCACTAAATCTACGAATAACTTTCGTGGATTTAGCAAACTATACTGAATCTACGACTGTCGTTGGTTTACTACAAAGTGTTATATCTCCGAACTCGCACAGCTAACCACGGCCTAATTTTAAATATAATTAATAGCAACATAATTAGAATTATAACATTATTTTAGTTTACTGAAATTCATGCTGATAAGATCTACGAAAGGAATATTTTAAAACTGCATATAACACAAAAATACGTTCTCTATTTCTTTCCTACACTTTACGAGATGACCAACTGCCAGACTCATATGACTCCTTAACTTACAATGCACAAGCATACACATACAGCCAGGGTCACCCTGCTCCGGGCTCGAACCGAGGCACGTTTGGTAAGGCAGCGACCGTAAGCGCTGCTCTACCGCCCGCACCTGTACTCTATTAAATGTAAACAAATTGAAGTTAAGTTATAATTTTAATTTCTTCACAAATTTCATAGTTTAAATTCCAAACCCTGAAGGAACACAAATATTTCCAATGTGCCGTTTTACGATAATTAAAATTCATCGTGTCATACTATAACCAAATATCAACAATGTGTTGCTACAAGCATCAATTTAACATTATGTAAACCAAATTGATTTTTCAGACACTTTCATCTGAGTAAAATAGAAATTCTATTATACAAAGGAAACAAGCAAATGCTTACCTGATAAAACGACTTTGAAGATTTGCACCACCATCGTTGCGAAAATAATTCTAAAGATGTGCGACATTTCACACACAATTATTAGAAAAGTTTGGTTTGAAATTGTCTTAAAGTTAAGTAGTTTATTACACTATACAAGAGCACGTTTGACTTCAGCATAAACTAGCAAAAGTTCGCCGTTGCTAAATCTTCTATTTGCATTTGTATACAAACGTCAAAGGTTAAAATTATACAATAGTTTTATTCTCGAATATTCTGCACTTAATTCAAGTCGTAGATGATATAAGAATGTCGTCTCATCGATTGTATAAACGTTTCCTTAACCATAAAATAGAATTATAGTCATTGTACTCATTACGTAATCAACACCATATTTGTACATAATTTTTAAAATAATCATAAAATTACGTAAAAAGTCTTTGTCATACAATTTTTTATTAACAATAAGGTACCGATTTCAAGACGACATAATTATAGCTGATTTTATATTTCAAAGATACTTTTTTTTCTTACACTTACGGAAAATACCAACTCTTAAGGTCATATGCCCCCTCCACCTTCTAACATGAAAAACACTCGCACGCACGCACGCGTACAAGGTTGCCCTTGCCGAGAATTGAACCCGCACGTTTGGTACAGCAGTGCTGAAGTCCATAAAACGTTTAAAATTGTGTATTGCCACTAAACAGAAAACCTAAAACCTATTAGCAGGTAATCATATTAAAAATAGGCAAAACACGTCGCCCTATACTTAGTGAACTTTTGTTTTTCTTATGTTCATCAGTTTTATGCACAACGTTGCAGCCCCACAGCAGGGGTAATACAACGTTTGCCGGCCAAAAATTTTGTGAGAGGGGGAAATACCCTTAAATACCAAAACATTATGTTGTAAATCTTATTCTACTACTACTCATGAGTAACTTAGTTCAAATATATTCTTTTTAACATCCCCCGTTTATTAAATAGAGAAAATTTTAAATTTTCAAAAATTTATAAAAAGCTTCAATGAAAAATTAACGGACTGATATACAAATCAAATTTTAGCTCTGAGCTTACATTCAAAAAATAAATCGTGTTTCAGCAATATTTTTTTGAAAATACCAAACTTAAGATTTTTATTTTACTTTTATTTCAGTTTAGTTGCTTTAAAAGTTTTTGTAGCTTGTAACCTTGTTTATCCCTAAGGCATTCCTAATATAAAATTTCATCCTGATCTGATAACTCATTTTTGAGTAAATAGTCGTTACAGCAACATCTTCAAAAATTCATAGAAGGTGTCGCAGAAAACTTAGCAGGCTGAAAAATAAACCAAATTGTAGCACATCTTGAACTCTATAACTCGACAACATTTACATAAATCAAAACTAGTATTTTAGCAATTTTTTTTGAGTGTTCCTAAAATGATGGAATAATTTTTGCTCTACAGTTTTCATGCTTTTAAAAATTATTGTAGGCAGTAACATTGTGCCCCCTAGATTAATTTTAGTATCAAACTTGACCCTGACCTACGAACCCGCGTTTTTGAGTAATTAAGGCGTTGAATTCAAAATTTCCGAAAAAAATCCAAAAAAAAGCGTTTTTATAAGAATTGGGTTTAAAATTTTAAAAATTCAGCTTGGGGAAAACGCTACCAAAAAACATGTCTAACTTTCGCTTCCCGTTTTGGATTTTTTTTTAAAGCTTCCGTTTCAGATGAAATTTTGTTACATTCCTACATTCCAAATATTATTTGAATCGGACCATACGTTTGCGTATTATGGGGCGCACACCCACCTACCCACAGACAGACATTTTTTCAAAACTACCTTTTTGCGTTACTGGAGATCCAAAACATGTATTTCCGTCAAAATCTCGATTTACAACATTTTCAAGAAATCGGTACTTCCTTATACTAACACTACTAGAAAATAAGAATTAATAAAAACATGTTTAAAATAGATCAAATCATGTTTCACTATAAAATCATGCTAGGAATTACCTAGCATAATCATTAGAAAACAAAAAATTCTGTATCATTGTACATTACTAAATCCCTAACGGTCTCACCATTACACGCCGACGGATTCTTGCATCACGACAAAGCCACTGTAATACATCCGCGATCCTTTGCATCTTGGCTCGGTGTATGATTGTTTTCGGCGAAGGCTTATGTTGGTGCCACTACTGTTGCTATAATTTGGTTATTTATGGAAAACTTTAATTCTGAAGGAGTCGTAGAAACAAACAGTAAATATCTTCAGTTCTTTGTTTTTATCGCAAATTCTACACTTTATTGGCCTACAAATTGGAAGCTCTATTAACATTAATAAGTATTTTTTGAGAAAACAACATGCTGCCTTCACACTACTAGGTGCCATTCAAGAAGAGCTAGCTAAATCCGTACGTTTTTTACTTTCCCATACTTGCTGTATGGGAATGTATTGTGATCGCGAAAATTTTCGAATCTGTGATTTTGATGGCAATACATGTTTTGAACAGTATCTTACTATGTGAGAGATTTTGTGTACAAATAAAAACTGTGACGTGAAATAATTTTCAAAATTTTGGACTTTTTCAAACAATTATTGCTCAATAAAAGACCACACAATTTTTTTTAATTTTGTAAGCTTTTGGAGACGTGCTATAATTTGTATCGTGTCCCAGTTTAGTAATTTCTCTGCGATGTTTTCTTTAAATGTTTGAATAACGTAAATTTTTTACAAAACAAAACAGGAAAAAAATTCTGTTTAAGCTGAATTGCTCATCAGTAATAATAGAATAAGATTCAGAACTTAACTTTTAAGTTTAGCAATTTTTAGGGGAGTTTTCTTTCCTCTCCCCGGCTTCATAATTTTGCCGAAAAATTGTTCAAAATTGCTTTATATGGAATGAGAGCAATCTCTACACAATTCATAAGACTAGAACATCGATCTATGGTCCGTTATACTATCCTTATTTATTATTACAAAAAGAGTGGGCCATAACTCACGGGTTACGCGTATTATTAAAAAATGTTTACCAACTTCTAGATGCGTCAGTAGGAACCTCACTTTAATGACGGCGCATTCAGTAACATATCTTACATCTCGAGACAGCTTAGATATTTATTGCTTTGATGTTTACGTTTGCAGATACCGATATTTACGTTAAAATCACTTAAGGCAATAAAGCTCTGATGTTGGCGAAATATATTAATTATATATCTGGTTTACATGTATGAATACAAGCGAATTTTATTTTGGAATTATACGCAAATCTCTGCAAAAATTCTGTAGTGCGTATTTATTACTTTCAAAAACGTGAAATCTGCAATAAAACACTTTCCTAAAAATGAGGGCACTTTATTAGTTTAACTTTGTTCCCGCTTATTTAACGAATTTTTTTCTGGGGCTATGCTAGGATTTTTTGCGGGGGATGTTTCTGCTGAAAATTCTTATCTCAAATTTTTTCCGGGTTCTTTTTTCACCGGGGTTGTTGTTCGGTCTTTTTTTTCTGCCTTATTTACAGATCTTATTTCCGCTAGCAGCTCTCATCAGACTGACTCAGCGGAGGAAACATTCGGAGCGGCGAGCGCCGGTTATAAAGTTAGCATAAAAATCGAAAGGCGCAGCCCACGGGTTTTGCTAATCATAATTAAAACAATACCCAATACCCCGTGTGGGGTTGCTAGTCCCCCATCGGGCGCCTCCCCAGGTGGCGGATAGGGGAATGCCTGCCAGATATGGCGGGTACCGGGGAAATTAAATACCCGGGGTGGACCAAAACTAGCAACAGCGCCTGACTCAGAGTGAGCGGCTGTAAATAATAGGCGGAAGCGAGAACAGGCTTCTCTACCTTTGGTATGGCGGCGGATGATTTTTCTATGACAAAAAACAACGGCGGCAACCACAGTCCTAATTAGATGGATTACTGAACGCTCCCCAACCCGTCTTGCCAGCGTGGGGTTCTAAAGGCTAACAAACCCTTCATGATATGACGACATCAAGGTATTGGCCCTCAGTCTCCGGCGGCCGGAAAGCCGATGGATATAAACAACAACATGATGACAACCATCGATGGAACGGTAAAGAGGGTGCTAAGAAATTAAAACAATAATGTTTCTAAAGTATTTCTGTTCTTGATACCGCTTCCCTTGCATATATTTACTTACATCGTAATTAATCCTTTAGTTTCGATTTAGAAGAAACTTGAAAAGGAAGAGAATTCTTCAAATCTCGAATTTACTTCTCCATTCTTCGTCCTCTGCTCCCACCCACTCTCTTAATTTTCTCAGCTTTTCTCCCTTATTCTGTCTCTATGTGTCTCTCTTTCCCTCCCCATTTTTCTTTTTTTTTCTCTCCGCCTTAACACCATCATTTTTTTGCGTATCTCCCCATCTCTTATCCTATCTCCTCCCCCCCCCTTTTCGTATTTCTTTCATTATTTTTCTGTGTCCGTCACTTTACTCCGTTTTTATGTTATAAATATAACAGACAAGAAAATTACTGACCAATGTCTTTCAATTTTATTCTTCTTTTACATAATTCTAAGCATTAAAGTCGTAAAATCTATTACAGGCTCCATTTATAGAGATGCCATTCTCATTCCATCCAAGCTTGGCAAGGCCAGCTCAGTTACCTTTAGTAAATTCAATTACAAAGCTGCAGTGTGTAAGTATCGAAATCCTCAAGCCTCGCCGCTACTTTTACACCGTCGGTAAATCCACTTGGATCTCGCTACATTCCGGGTAAAGATTTTTTATTATTAAATAATGTCACGTTTAAAGTTTCAGCTCGTAGTGCATTCCTTGCGCAGAGCCAATAATATTTAACTGATTCAATATCAATGCATTATCTAAATTTTAAGAAAATGATGCCAATCTCAATAATATAAAATAAAAAACATAAATTTCAGTATTTTCAAAATTCGCGACATATTGGTGGATTATCGAGCAGAAGCTAACAAAAACGATGTAATTAATTACATGTTTATATGCAATTGTTGTAGAATTTTTAAATTGTTTTTTGTTTTGGAAAATTGTATTTATAATCGAATTTGATGCAATTTAAAGAATTACCTTCGCAAATTGTATAATTCTTTAAGTAACTAAGATTATCTCTCAAGAATTGCGTAGAAAGCTTGAAAACTAATGCTTTTGCTTTTCTAAAGTCTGTTACATAAAAAGCTTTCTCATACAAAGACATTAAAAAATGTAATGACATCTTTATATCCTTTAAAAAATGGGCGAATCAGGATCATTTGATGAGCAAAAAGTTTATCCTATACTATCTTTAAAACTTGAAATGATGAATGGCCATAAATGTACATACGTTTATGAAGTTTAATATAAAATTAAATAGAATTTATAATTAAATGTTTTGTGTCCGGAAGAGCTGCAAAATATATTGCAAACTTTAAATCAATTTTTTTTAATGCAATTTTAAGTTTCTGAATGCAGTGGAGGATTAAGTAGGCATAATGAAGTAGGTTAATAGTTTTGAAGGAATTATTTATTTTAATGTTTTTCTTTAACGGCAAACTGGTGATACAGAGTGTATTTTTTGTGGAAGTGACACGGCAACAGGTGAAAGAAAGAAAGGAGAATAACCCTACATCAATCAGATATAAGGTAGGATTAGTATTAAGAAGATTTTTGAAGATATCAAAACGAAGGCACTGAAAAGTAGCTGACCTTCGACGGGTAGACTGGGCCAGCTGCTTCGCGCGGTACGTGTGGTGCAAAGATAAACTTATCTAGCGCTGTCCAGCATAAACAACGAACAGGGCCGTACTTGAGGAATTTAAAACAACGAGAAAGTAACTAAAACACAGCGAAAAATGCAGGAAATGCTTGAAGAAATAAATAAGAAATTAGATAGAATGGAAGCAAGAGACGAACGTATAGAAAGGAAAATGGATATAATTCAAAAGGAACTGAATAAAATTAAGGACGAAAATAAACAGCTGCGAAGTGAAAATCAACAACTTAAACAAAGGTTAATACAACAAGAGGAAAGAATGGAAGGGATAGAAAGAGAAATGAGAAGAAAGAAAATAATCATACACGGAATAGAAAGGCAAGAAGGGGAGAGCGACCTACAGCTAAAAGAGAAAGTAAGGATAGTCCTAAGGGATATGAAAGTAAAAATAGCAATTGAAAAAGAGGTAACAGAAATTAGAAGAATTGGAAAGCAGCAAAACGGGAAACATAATCCAATCCTAGTTGAACTAAGGGAATGGGCAAAGAAAAGGGAGATATTGAAAGCAACAAAAAAACTAAAAGGCACAAAAATATACATAGAGGAAGACTACTCAAAGGGGACCCAAGAAACAAGAAAAGAACTGATAAAACATAGGAATAGAATAAGGACAGAGGGACAATACGCAACGATTAGATACAATAAACTAATAGTAAATGGAGATGCTTTCTACTTGAAACAATTAAACGAAATGGAAAAGAACAGCAAGAGGAGCATAGAGCATGAAGAAACACCTAAAGGAAAAACAGGAGGAAGAAAAATCAGTGAAAGATCTCCAGAGGAAGAACTGCAAGAACAATTAAACAAAATAACCAGAACTAGCAGCAACACTGGTGCGATTTTAAAAAACTTAAATATGGATTAACCTCACATAACCAAAAATTTAAAACAATACAAACAAAGAAACAGGCTATGAAAAAGGACACGAAAAAAGGAGAAGAAATAGAAAATGAAGCGATAGGTATAGGAACTTGGAACATAAACACACTAACAGGGAAGGGAGATAGAAATAACGGAAGAAATGGATAGTAATAACATACAAATTTTAGGGCTAAGCGAAACCAAGAAAAAGGGCGAAGGAAGTACGTACTTAACAAACAAACACATAGTATACTACTCGGGAGTGAAAACAGAACAAAGAGCAAAGGAGGGAGTAGGAATAATAGTCACAGAGGAAATAAACAAAAGAATAACTGATTTTAAGGCAATCAACCCGAGAATAATAGCAATTAGTATAAAACTGGAAGAAGGAACATCAGAGGAAGAAATGACAGATTTCTACATAAATTTACAACAAATACTGGATGAAATGAAAGAAGAAAATGAGAAGACAATAATAATGGGAGACTGGAACAGTAGAGTAGGGAAAGATCACAACAGAGGAATGGGGTGCATGGGAATACATGGGGAAGTTACACTAAATAGAAATGGAATAAAAATGATAGATTTCTGTAAAGGGAACGACCTAATAATAGGAAACACAATGTGGGAACAACCAATAGAAGACAAATACACGTTTGTGGCAGAAGAACGTAACGCTAAAAGTATGATAGATTATATAACATATACACAAGAATTAACAGAGACAATTCAAAAAATCGAAACGATAAAAGAAGCGGAATTAGGAACACAACACAGACTAGTAAGAGCAAGTTACCAAGCAAGACTAAACAGAAACGAAGAAATAAGGAAATATAGTAGTTTAGCGATATATAAGTTAAAAAATAGGGAAAACAAAGAAAAATATCAGAAGGAGACAGATATAGAATTCCAAAACCTTCAAAGAGACACTGCTGAAGATAACAGAGAATATATGTGGGAAGAGAAAATATAATAAACATATTCAAAGGACGAGTTGGTGGAATAGCGACATACAAAGACTGACAAAAGAAAAGAAAATAGCATGGAAGCAATATATACAAACAAAAACACAGAATGACAAAGAAGAATATAATCGAAGGAGAAACATAGTGAATAACGCAATCAAAACAGCAAAAAGGGAATCCTGGAAGGAGTTTGGAGAAGAGATAACAGAAATACATAAAACAGACTACAGAAAATTCTGGACGAGAATAAAAAGATTAAGGGGAGATAAAAGGAAAGAAATAAAAGCAATAAAAAATAATCAAGGTCAAACACTAACAGACACAAAAGAAATATTAGAAACGTGGAAAGAACACTACACAAATAAGTATAACACGACGGTGCCAGATGATAAAATACCAAGAGAAGAACGAACGCAACAACAACAGAAAATCAAGAGGGAAGAAGTCGAAGAGACATTATAAAAAATCAAAATTGGAAAAGCAAGTGGAGAAGACGGCATAGCACCGGAGATGATTAAATGGCTGGGGGGAAAAGGAATAGACTGGATATGGGCTATCTGTAAAGAAGCATGGGAAAAACAAAAAATCCCGAGGGACTTTGAAAATAACCTTTTAATACCGATATACAAGAAAGAAACACAGACACAGTGTGAAAATTACAGACCAATCTGCTTAGCCCAAACCAGCTACAAGCTATATACAAAAATCTTGGAAAAAAGATTAAGAGAACACGTGGAACCGAAATTGGGAGAGGAACAAGCAGCATTTAGGCCAAGCAGACAGACAAACGACAACATATATATAATAAGAAATATAATAGAAAGAAAGATAGAAGAAGGAGAGGAACTATACCTAGCTTTCATCGATCTAAAAGCAGCCTTCGATACGGTAGATAGGAGGGAAATATGGAAAACCCTGGGAGAATTGGAAATACCTAGCATGTTAATAAACGCAGAGCAAGAGTGCAAATGGCGGGACAAAGATCGGATGAATTTAAAATGAGTAAAGGAATAAAACAAGGAGACAGCCTAAGCCCCCTACTATTTATCATAATTATGAATAAAATTATTAGACAAATTAAAGAAAAATATAACCACATGGACACAGTAATAGGGTACAGGAATCTAGAAGTAGTTAAAGTGAGCAGCCTGCTTTACGCAGATGACGTGATATTAATAGCAAATAAGAAGGACAAAATGCAAAATTTAGTAAACGCCTGGACTATAGAAATTGAAAACATGAAAATGGAAATAAATATAAACAAAACAAAAACAATGATAGTGAATGAAAAGCAAAAAGACACCCAGATAGACCAAGAAATCAAATGCAAGAATAATACATTAGAAAGAGTAACAACATACGAATTTTTGGGAAGTATAATAACGGAGGATGGGAAAATAGAGGCTGAATTAACAAACAGAGCTAATAAATCAACAAGAATATATTACTCAATAAACAAAACAATACTAGGGCATAAAAACATAGACATAGAGGTGAAAAGGAAAATACATAATATAATAACAATACCAACAATATCATACGCTTGTGAAAACTGGACATTGAGAAAAAAAGATTTAAATAAAATAAACGCTATTGAAATGAAACACCTCAGGAAAATCGCAGGGAAAACTAAATGGGACAGGGTAAGAAATGACAGGATTAGAGAAATAACAGAACAGGAGTCAATAATGGAAAAAATTAAAAAAAAACAATTGAACTGGTATCCGGACAGAATTACAAGAAAAATAATGGAGACTGGAAAACCAAGGAAAAAGCTAAGGGGAAGACCAAGAAGAAAATGGATGGATCAAATTCGAGAAATAGGAATGGAAAGAGGAAAGACGGTAGAGGTAATGAGAACCCTAGCAAGAGACAGGAAAGAATGGAGAAAATGGATGCAGGACATGGAACCCACATCCGACGCCTGAAAGGGCATAAGGATCAGCGAAGAAGAAGAAGAATGCAGTGGACACGACGTAGTCATGTTGCATGTTGTAACTTTACTGTAAGCAGCCCACTAGCACAGTTGAAAAAAGCTGTCGGGACCTTCCTCACATTTATTGAAGGTTTTGACAATTTTATGGCAATTTAGAAAACTTCTAAAATTGTCGAAAAATTTGAAATATATTTTATACCAAGTTTAATAATATCTTTTATAAGTTTTTGAAAAATTTTGACTAATATGAAATTTTGTAAAATTTAATACAATAAAAATTTTGAAAATTATTGGAAATTTAAAAATTTCTGAAAAATTTTTAAATTTTGTAAGATTTTGAAAATATAAAAATTTGATATTAGAAAATTTTTAAACATTTTGTATTTTTTTGAAACTTAATAATAGTTTTCAACATTTAAAAAAAAATTTGAAAATTGAAACTACTAAAAATGTTGATAATACAAAAATTTAAAAATTTTTGACTTAAAAATTATATACACTAACAATTACGAAAACTATTAGAAATTTTAAAAAAATATATATATGCACATTCAATAACTTTCAAAATTCTTGCGAAGAGGACTTTCTGAAAAATTTTTAATCTTAAAATTTTAAAAATATAAAAATTTGAGATTAGACAATTTTTTAATGTTTTAAAAATTCTTTGAAGTTTTGAAAATTGTTAAACATTTTCTAATTTTTCGAAATAATTTAATAATTTTCAACATTTCAAACACATTTTTGAAAATAAAAACCTAATTCAAAAAGTTTTGAACGTTTTTGAAATTTTAATAAAAATATGTATTTCTAAAATTTTAAAATCTCAAAATCGATTTCATAAGTTGGTGATATTTTTGAAGATAACTCAACTACTTAAACTGTTTAGGCAAACGACTAAAAGCAAACCTATTAGTGGTGTTTTCTTAGTGGAAAGTTGTTCCTATTGAAGGTTGGAGCAGTGGAGATCGCGTTTGCGCACATCGGCTATTCGACATGCGTAGAATACGAATATAAAGTTGTTTTTCAAGCGCGTCTATCCGAAGCAGAACACCCCTCCCCCTAACCGTAGACGCAGCAAAGTGCACACTTTTTGTTTGTCGCAGCTTTAAGAAAGAGGTTAGAACCCCGACTGTTGAGGCACTACTTAAAGTGAACTCTGAAATAATAATTGAGTTATATCCAGATCCAAATCTCATCCCAAGTAAGGTAGATAAAAGAGGAAAATGTTATTTTGTAAAATAAGCCTACATATTCTAAATAATATTTATTTCTTTTTCTTTCTTAATCTTTCGCCTCTTATACCTGAAGGTGTCGAAGTCTTTCACTCCGGGTAGGCTATTTTGCTTGTGCAGTAGGAGGTAGTGGGGCCGTTTGGCCTTTACACCACTACGCTCCTGAAGCTTATGCTACCCTTTATGCACATTCATTCTATGTCATTCACACGCATGTGTTTAATTAATTGTATGTTTTATGTTGTTTATGACTTTGGTACTTGTCCTGGTCAGTCAGTAACCAAGGCAAGCGCCGTTAATTGTAACTTAACGTCGAATGGTTACCGAGCTCGATACCGATCCACAGATTTACAGAAAAAATTTCTGCTTTTTCCAGGATTCGAACAGAGCACTCACGCATTGTGAGCCTGGTCCTCTACAACTGAACCACCCGTACCTACTCTTAATATTTATTTATGTGCAAAAATATTTCAATAATCAAAATAAGTAGAAACTGTTAATTCGTTAAATTTAATAGTTAAAAAATCAACATTTATTATTGAATATGAATAAAATACTTTTTACTTCAACAATATCCTATATTTTGGTGACAAATCAGAAAAAATTGGAAACATTATAAACAAGACAAATAAAGATAAAATAAGTTTTAAAATAAATAAAAACACTTTTAACACTTTGTTTAATGCAAAATCAAAAACAGATGATTTACTAAAATCAGGCATTTACAAATTAACTTGTTCGCATTGTAATTCGGTTTATATAGGCCAGACAATTAGAAATTTTGATATTAGGTATAAAGAACACGTACGTTGTTACAAATACAAACACCCACATAAATTCAATTACGCAGAACACTTACTAGAACGCAGTCATTTACTGATATTTAATAACACTATAAAATGTTTACACCTTTGTCATGATAAACTTAAATGAGATATACTCGAAGCTTTTGAAATTCACAAATATTTAAAAACTCTACTGTTAAGGAGGGAGCAAATTGATATCTTAAATTCACCTCTATTTTACATTTTGAAAAAAGAAATTAAGTCATCTGCAGACATAGATTACCAAGATCAAGTCACCAAGTTCTATGCTGCTATAACAGCACTAACTGTTTACTTTTTAATATTACTTTTGATAATGTCATGTAAACATGTCGAAATACGTATAAGGTTAAAATAAATGAATTTTTTCGTGTACTCAACGGCAAAGAACGTCTTTTCTTAATAGAAAACAGTAAAGAAAAGCACTGTTCTTTATAGCAACACTTTTCTTCATAGCTACGCCCTAGCAACACATTCCTACGTAGCAACGACCATGTCAACAACACATTGATCAAATTTATAATTTATTATTAAATAGTTGTATTTTATTTAATTTTTTTTCATTAATACACGAAGAAAATAGCATGTTCTACTCGTAAGAAAAGTGCGTTTTCCAGCTCGGTAAAAATGAATCCACTCGCTCGCTTTGCTCGCTCGTGAATTAAACATTTACACTCGCTGGAAAACTACCACTTTTCTTTACTTGTAAAACAATCTACTATTGTTGAAGTAAAAAGTATTGTATTGTATTCATACTCAATAAATATGAACTTCAACGAAGTAAAGCTATAACTTATAAATAAACATTTATTATGCTTTCTCATTCTCTTGCATAATGTGCTCGGCCTACATTCTTGTGTGGGAGTAAAAACTTCCGCAGATTACCCATACAGCTCTCTACTTCTGCTGATACATCATAAATTTTTAAACCAAAAGTGGATTTCTCGCTTCACAATAAAGCTCCACTTTAATAATTCATAAAATTCAAAGCCTTTTTAAATCTGATGTCGGTGTCAAAATCTTTGGATTTTATTCAATCATTGTTCTGCATTACCAAGAAAGCTGTTTTTATACCTCTGCAAATCAAATTTTTTATAATGGTTTCCTTCCTGAAACCTGAAAGAAATTGATAGCGTTTACGTAAGTGCTTTTTTCAATTTACAAGTTCTTAAACTTTTAGTACTTTTACTACTATCTCCACTGCTAAGCTACTGCACAATACGTCCAAAAATGCAAGTTACGTTGTTAATAAAAATATTAGAAACTAATTAACAAAGACCGGGCTTTTATTCGATAAATAGCAACAAATTTCGTTAAAATTCAATAAATGAACAATAACCATGGGCATACCCAAATCCATTATGTTATACGTGGAACATATTACACGATTTTAAAAAGTTTCTACAACTGTGATATTTACTAAAAGTTGATGTTGTAAAGGACCTGGTTTCGCGAGAAATTAGCATTCCAAAAGAAATGAATAAACAGGGCTTTATAAACTTCAACATGCAAGAGAACTATTGCCCTATCAAATTACATAAAAAACAAATATGATGCTACTTAAGACAAAATAATGATGACGTCAGTAGCTAAATAAATTGTCAAAAGAAAATTGTGGCCATTGAAATGTGTGTTTTAAATTAAAACGTTATACGTGCAAAAACACCCTCAAGAATATTTGTGTTATAATAATTAATATAATAAACAAAAAATATAAAATCCATAGAAACAATGATTAATTTAAAAAAATAAATTATCATTTTTTTTCAAATATGTATGTAACGAGCCATCATAAATGCTCGAAGACCACGTGATCACTGTAATATAGGCAACCCATTTAACAGATTGGCACCACTGGTTTCGAAAACTAAATGTGGCAGCGACAGTGGCGTACACAAAACCATCAACAAAAGCGCGAAGAATAAAGGAAACTAATCAACAATAAACTACGAACGCCAATGTTTAGAAACGTCAAACCGCTGCTTACAAGCAACATAATAAAGTAAAAGTCACTAAATCTACAAAAGTTACTAATCACGTGGTCTTCGAGCATTTATGATGGCTTTGTATAAATAGATAGCTTGCATTTTGAAATTTATGAGTGATATTCTGTAAGTGCATTTATTTTTGTACGTCAGCGTTACTTCCTTGAAGTGTATATTAATATAACCTAGACAATACAAGTAACAACAAATATTGATTAAAATGCACTTGACACGTGTTTCGACACTAACCGGCCCCCGACTCCGCGATGTAAAGCACACGTCTGGGCCTGCCGATGTGCATCTAAACGTCTTTATCGCTGCCGGCTGAATCGAACAGTTTTTCGCACTTTTCTACAAGGTTTATACTTAATTTTTGTATTAGGAGCAATGAAAAGGAAATAATGGCTTTGCGATAGCTCACTCACACTCACAGAATAGTTTTGTTGGATATATATATACACTGTGCCTATAAAGTAACCCAACCCCCCCCCCCCCCCACCCCCCAACTAACTTTTGAACGACTTGATATTTTACTAAAAATTTGGTGTGCTGGAAATTAAATACTATTTTTCAGCCCATATTAAAATTTTGTATCATCCAAAATGGCGGCTGGGCGCCATTTTGAATGTTTTTTAAACGGAAAAGGGGGTCGAGTGACACCTCATTGGAAAGGTCTTTTAGTTCTGCGTCTGATCCTGGAGTTTCAAAGAAAAATATTCAGCTATAACAAAACGACAATGTTTGAAGATAAAGAAGTCCAAAAAAAAACTAAGAATTAAAGCTTAAATTAATTAAATTAAGTGTTCGAAATGTTTACTATTCAGTTCTTGGCACATAAAAAGTCGGTTATGAAATTCCTGCCTTACATTTTCATAAGTTTCTGGAGTGATAATTCTGCAAACTTCTGTAATGCGTTGCTCCAGTTCTTCAATTGTTTCTGGACGGGTTCTGTACACTTTCGATTTCAGATATTCCCATAGAAAAAAATCTAAAAAGGTTAAATCTGGGGAGTGAGCTGGCTATTCTACAGGCTTCCGCCTAACAATCGATCTGCCAAAAAAATGTCCGTTGAGAAAGTCAGAACCAGGCCTATAATAATGAGGCGGCGCACCGTCTTGTTGGAACATAACGTTTTCAATATTATTTCCAGCCACCTGAGATATTTCTGGAAAAATTTTGTCCTGCAAATAAAAAAGTGGAGTACTGAATAAAAAAATCAAAACAATTTTGAATTGAGTAAGTCCATTTGTTTAAAATCCGCCATTTTGCTATGACTGAATATTTTTTTTTGAAACAGAATCAGACGCAGAACCAAAAGAATTTTCAAACGAGGTGTCACTGGACCCCCTTTCTATTTTAAAAATAAATTTCAAAATGACGCCCAGTCGCCATTTTGAATGATACAAAATTTAATTTTTGGCTAAAAAAATAGTATTTCATTTCCCATTAAAGTGCACCAAATGTTGTGGTAAAATATCAAGTCGTTAAGTTAGTTGGAGGGGGGGGGGGTTACTTTATAGACACAGACGGTATATATATATTTCGACATATTATCATTAATGACATGATCTTGGTTATCTATGTCTGCATATAACTTGAAATTTTATTCACAAACTTCAAGTAGTGGTGACATTAAGACATGAATTTGCTATTCAAATGTTTATGAAATAAATTGTTAAAGTTATTATTTATTTTTATTTACACAATAATAGAAATGAACTTAAAGGAAGTAAAGCTGTAACATAATAATAAACCTTTGAAGTTTGGCAGATTCTTCTTGAAACATTCTGTATAAGTTTAATTTCAACAACATTTAATTAATTTAATGCGAAACCTGAGCCAATTTTTGGTAATATATTAAAATTTCCACTCGTATCACCAGGTTGCACACCTCTGTAGTTTTAATATACCATGCAGGCAATTTAACCTATATGCAGTATGAGACCCTATTACCGACCTATTCTTACAATAAAAGTTGTATAGAAGAACAACAACGTTTTCACATCGAAGGGTTTTTGTAACTCCACAAGAGTTCACTTTCGAGTTTAGAGGATTTGGCCAAATTGAACTGTTTCATCGAAAAGAATTCATTTTAAACTTGTTGCAATGCATTTTTTTGCACTTTTTTGTTACTTAAAGTAAGCTTGTGGATTAACAAATAGTATGTGTTTATTTTATTTTTTTTAAATGTATAATAATTTTATTTAATCCAAAATAAAGGTGCAATGTTACATTACTATACGATTCGGGCAGTACTCCCAGTTTTCGAACGTTTTCAGAGAAGTGGTACGACAAAAAAAGTTCTACATATTTATTTAATTTTAATATCGCCCATAATTTTAACGTCGATCTCCACCGACTCCAGGAAATAAGCCCAACGGTTTAATAAATTATGCTAGTAAATGAACGGCGTTAAAATATGTATAAAATATTATTCCCTCAGAAACCTTAAACTTTTCCTCTCCCTTAAGGCATTTACTTCAAATCTTAATAAGCTTTTAATCAATAATAATAGTTTTTTTTTAATTATTAACATTTTACCTTAACCCATACCTAAAAAAATTTTAAAGAAATTGGTTTTTCTGTTTTGAAAGGCTGTAACTCTGTAAGGGTGCATTTTTGGATGTAGGAAAGTTAAGTATAATCAATCAGTTTCAGTTCCAAAAGTGCGCGGTTAAATTTCGAGCATGTATTTAAAATCTTTAAAATTCTCTAATACCTGTAATTTTTTTAACTTATTGAAATTCCAAATTTAAAAATTATTGTTTTAAATATTTCCAAACTTTTAGCTAAAATTGCACAAAACAATTATTAACAACAAAACCTAAATACCCAATGTATGTTGGGGTACGAAAGTTTACAGAAAAAAAAACAAAAATGTACGCTCGTCAATCTTAAAGTAAAAAATCTTAATGATAGCAAAAACGGCAGAAACGTTTTGTAAATACTCTTGCTTCTAAAACGAGAAATGTCATTTATCTTAATTTTTATCACCTGTGTTTTATATCCTTTAAACTAATGTTCACTGCGTTATTTCAACTTTTTGCACCATCAAATTAACTTTTTAACCCACTAATCGAACCTTAGTCGTTTCATTACGAGCTCACTTTATCTCACGAAATTACAAAAATGACTTCATGCATAGAGTCAATTTTAACGTTTTGTTTTTATGGACACTTTCGTACATATGTAACTTTTATTGCTTTGTGTTTACCACTTTTGCCAATTAACTTTCATGTTTTGAAAACTTTAAACATAAAACTACTTCTAAGTCTGTAATAACAAACAAATTCAATGTAAATTCGTCGTAAATCTGGTCTTTAAAAGTTTGGTAAACTAAAGTTACATTTTTTACGTGAGAACGTAAGTGCCAAAGATTACTTGTTGAACCGTAGTCGCTTCTGGATGTACAGGCGTCGCGACGCACACTGAACTTGAATTGAACACGGACCGTTCTTCAGAGAAAAGTTTGTTTCATCCTGCGCAAATGCAGTTAATTGGTATTGACTGGACATAAGAAAAAATAATAAAACAGATGCGAGTTTAAAAGATTAACTAATGAACAGCAAAAGAAAGTTTTAAGCAATGCGAAACTTGATGAGGTTAAACCAAAAACTCTAATAAACATATTAACAATATTAAGAATTGATTAACTAATTAAAGAGAAAAATTATAAATTAGCGATTCAGAAAATTTATCCAACTACTTCATCAGATAAAATAAAATACGCCTCAATTCCATATTTTGGCAATAAATCAGAAAAAAATTCCAAAATTATAAACAAAACAAATAAATGTAAAATAACTTTTAAAACAACAAAAATCATTTTAAACACTTTATTTAATGTTAAAGAAAAAACAGACAATTTACTAAAATCTGGCATCTGCAAATTAAATTGCTCGCACTGTAATTCGGTTTATATAGGACAAACAATTAGAAATTTTGATATTGGGTACAAGGAACACGTACGTTGTTACAAGTATAAACACCCACATAAATGCAATTACGCTAAACACTTACTAGAACACAATCATTCAATGACATCTAATAACACTATAAAATGTTTACACTTTTGTGATGACAAACGTAATTTGGATATACTAGAAGCATTTGAAATTCACAAACATTTAAAATCTGTACCTTTAATAAATGAACAAATTAATCTTTTTAATTCACCGTTGTTGGACGTTTTTGAATGAGAAATCAAGTCATCTGGACGCAGATATAGAAAACCAAGATCAAATTATGAAGATTTATTGTTCCTACAGCAACACCAACTGTTTACTTTTAATCTTGCTTTTGATAAGGACGTGTAAACACGTTAAAATACATATAAAGCTAAAATGAAAAACCTGTTGAAGTTAAGAGTTGTTTTGTTTACAATAAATTAATATTAAAAATTCCATTCCAGATACCATATTATTCTGTAAATTATCTTAAGCACTCCAAGTGAGGTTTTTTAAATTTCGTAAACTTTTGATATTATACAAGTTTCTTTATGATTTTTACTTTCCTCGCTATGCGCGTAGGCTAACCGTCATGTAGGATTTGTAGCAAATGCGTTCATTCGACGAAGTTTCTTTCGCTTTGGGCTTACTGGCCGATATGCGAGTTAAGCCTAAAAGAAAGGTACTTTTATGACGAACATTTTCAACCTAAACATTTTGAAAAATAAGCAGGTTTTAGGGCCTTGGGAGACGGATAAAGCGGACGCTGCAGAGGTGTCTGTGTGTGTGTCTGTCTGTATCTTCGTCAAGCCGCCTTAACGCAGAAAAACCAAATTTGGCTCAAAGATTAGTAATTGCAATAAGATGACACCGCAATAAAATGAAGTTGGTTTACCAAAAAAGGGGGAAAGGGGAGGAGTGCTCTATTTCAAAATAGACGCGCTGGAAAATAAACTTTAAATTTGTATTCTACGCATGTCAAATTTGCGCAAACGCGATCATCCTATCTCCCTACCCCATTGCCCCTCACCATCGATTCTTTGGTTTTTCAAAAATTTACTAATTTTGGCTCTAAAATTGGTATAAGCATGTAAAATAGCATTACATACAAGTTTCCCTTGAGAAAACAGCACACTGGGAGGTTTCCTTTTAGTGGTTTACCTCAATAGATTAATTGAATAAATCACCAAATTATGAAATCGATTTTGAGATATCACGGGACAAACACTGGTTGCAACTAGAAAAGACAAGATATTATAAAACCCCTCGACTGCTTCACAAAATGGGGGGACTACTTTAAAATAGAGGCGCTCGGAAAAGAACCTTAGATTCGTATTCTACACGCAATTTTAGTTTAAAACTAGGTATGAACATGCTAAATGACGATAGGAACACTCTTCCATTGAGAAAGCACCTCTGGGGGGTTTCCTTTTGATCGTTTATTTGAATAATTTAATTGGATAATCGCCAAAATAAAGATTTATAATAACAAAATAATGAAATCGACTTTAGATTTCAACGAATAAATAAAGCTGACAGGTAACAACAAAAATATTAAATGCTCATAATATCAAAATTTCAAAATTTCTTAACATTTTTAAAATTGAAACATATCGCAAAATTTTAAAAATCAGTTTTTTTAAAAAAAAATTGAATTTATCAAGTTTCAAAATTGCCAAAAGATTTAAAATTTTCAATAATTTTAATTTTCCTTAAAAACCTCCAAAATTGAAAATTTTAGTAATTTCCAAAAACTGCATAACTTAAATAATTTTTAAATTTCAGCAATTTCGATAATTTTCAAAAATATTCAAGATTTTCCAAAATTTTCATGTCACAATTTTTTTAAATTTTCAGATATTTATTTAAATTCAAAAACAGTTAAAATTTTCAAAATTTAGAAAATTTTTAAATTTAAAAATTTTACATTTTTCAAAATTTTCGTAAATTAAAAAAGCTTGATATGGTCTCAAATTTACAGATTTTTAAAGTTATATAATTTTGAAAAATTTAAAATTAAAAAAATTTGAAATTTTCAGATATTTCGAATCTTTCCAAAAATATTCAAGGTCTTTTGAAATTATGTCATAATTTTTCAAAATTCCAAAAGTCATCATCTTTTCTTTATTTTAATAATTCAGAAAATTTTCAAAATTTTAAAAATTCTCAACATTTTTAATTTAAAAAACATCTGATATAAAATATATTTGAAATTTTTCGAGAATTTTAAAATTATTCTAATTTTCCATAAAATTGTCAACATTTTTGAAAAATATTAAAAAATTTCAGAAATATCAATAAATGCGAGGAAGGTTCCGTAGCGGTTGTCATTTTTTTTCTAGTAAAAGTTTACTGAAAATTAAATTAAATTATCAATAATATTTGATTAAATTAAATTAGACTAAATTTAATCAAATAACCAATTAATATATTTTCTTACTGATGTTCTTACACACTTACAACAAACAAGACATTTTAATTATAAATTGAAGCTATTTTATGCTTACTAAAAGAAAATCGTCGGCTTCCTAATTATCAGTTCAATTACTTCAAACTAAGCGAGTCTAATGCACAACTTGCAAGTTTTACTTAAATTATACATAAAGGATTCGAAACACGTGTCTTAATTTCAGTTACATTTCAGGCGGTTTTAATAAAAGATGCCCATCTTAGCGTTGTTATTAGTTACATATTTACTTGAAGGGTTGATAAATGTGCCTGTACTTCAACCAAATGCCACATCTTACATCGATCCTGTAAGTGAAGATTGCAATTTCTGTCAAGATGACTTTGAAAATATGCCAACAGCATGTTCCGTGCTTTTGTATCGTTTTACTGAAAATCAATCGATGGTTAATGTAAGAAACGTGCGTAATTGTGTACAAACAGACATTAGTACGGATTCGAATGTTCACCACGAAAACGAACGCGAAATAAGAGAAAATGGCAAAGTAAAGTTTATTAATGGAAGTTTTTGTAATGTTGTAATGAAATGTTTTTTTCTGTGCAAGTTTTCAAAGGTTATTAAATCGGTGGTGTTATTTATGTTAGCAAAAACAAATATTGATTTTTTTAATTACTTAGAATTCAACAACATGAGAAACCAGACCAAATTGTCTTCCAAAAAGGGAAATTTTCACCAAATTACAGCGACAATTTGTGCTATAGTCGAAAGAACTTTAACTTGGTGTCCGAACTAAGATGAGCCCATACTCAGCAGTTCTCAACATCTAAACGTAGTATTTTCGTGCAGTGTTAAAATTTCACAAAAAAATCTTTGATAATGGTATGTAAACACACCGAAATACGTATAATAATAGAAAAATAAAACTGTTGAAGTATTTAATGAGTAAAATGTTAATTTTTCGTATATACACGTTTCGTGATGTTTAGAGTCATAAAAAGTAAATTTTATTTTGCATATTTGGCATATATTACAACTTTACGGCATACGGCATATATTAGTGCATATTTTAGCTTTTAATGGCATGAAAATGCATATTCTAACAAAAAAAAAATTTCAAAATAAATTATCAAATAATATATTCGTAGTTCTTAGAAGAAATTGCACAATTTCTTCTAGTGAAACCACATGAACCCTAGACTTGCACTTTCTAAATTTCCAAGTAGGGGTAGAGGAAATAAAGGACTAACTGACAAAGGTTGTATTATTTGGGTAGATCTTATTCCTTAGGTACAAATTTCTTTGAAAATAATATTTGGAAATTTTTCTTATACTTATTCTTAGAAATAGTTATTTATAATTTTAGTGCTTGACTAGTTCATTTGTTGCCTTGACAGAGAGCTCTAAAGTGTAATTGTCCAGTCTATACCCTGAAAATGCCTAAAGTTGCTAGTTCAAAAAACGATTTAATTAAGAAGTGGTTGAAGCCGTATACATGTTTTAAATACGATGGAAGTGTTGTGTTGTGCGTCATCTGTGAAAAAGAGGTATTTATCAGTTTATTTTAATTTTGAATTAAAAAAACTGTTTACTCTGTTTAAAGTTAAAAAACTTCAAACAAGGCAAAACAGCGAGTTAAAAATTTTATACTAATTTGTTATTTTATTTTGTAATTAAGCAAACAATTTAAGAATAAAATTAGAAAGTTTTTTTTGTGATATTGCAAAGGATATGGCACAGGCCACACGGCACATTCAATTATTTTCCTTTGTGTAAACTGTAGTAAATTGTACTTAAATATTGTTTTTACAGATAAACGTTAATAAAAAGTTTCAACTTGATCAGCACGTAGCCACCGGTCCGCATCAAAAAAGAAAAAATAATACAAACGAGCCAAAACAACAATTATTGCTGAACTGCTTAAATAAGAATGTCAACAATTTCGACGACGATTTGTGTAGAATGATGGTTTCATGCAACATTCCATTAAATAACATGGACGTTCCCGAATTTAGAAATTTCTTAGAAAAATATACAAAACAAAACGTCGTATCCCGGAGAACAGCTTCCAGAATGTGCATTCCAAAGTTATACTAAGAAAATTTTCAAAAAATAAGAAACGTTGTTTCGAATAATTGTATTTGGTTTAGTGTTGACGAAACCACCGATGCTAAAGGAAGATATATAGCGAATTTTATTGTAGGTGTTTTAAACAGCAGTCCTTCTTCCAGTTAGTTAATTGCTGTTAAACAACTACAAAAAACCAACAATTTGACAATTTCACGTTTTGTCAATGAAACCCTTTCATTACTTTATTTGCCAAATTAAATACCACCAGAAAGGATTTTGTACATGGTGACTGATGGTGCCGCATACATGGTAAAAGCAGGTCAAAATTTAAAAATCTTTTTTCCAAATTTAATTCATGTAACTTGTTTGGCCCATGCGATGAATAGGGTGGCCGAAGTGGTTAGAACTGAGTTTCCTTTAGTCAATAAATTAATTAATAACGGAAAAAAGGTATTTTTAAAATCACCACTTCGCGTCGAAGTTTACAAAGACTTGCTTAAAGATGTGCCCTTACCTCCACAACCAATTCTCACCATGTGGGGAACGTGGATAGAAGCCGCTCTATTTTATTGTGAAAATTACAGTGAATTTAAAAATGTTGTTAACACCTTTGATTGAACTTCTGCTCAGTCTATAGCAGATTGTCAAGATATTTTAAAGTGTCCGGAATTGCAACCTCAGTTGTCCTTCATAAAGGCTCATTTTTCGGAAATTCCTGGCATCATTAATAAATTAGAAACACAAAACCTGCTTCTCACTGAATCTTTAGAATTAATCGAAAAATTTCATTTTGAATAAAAATAAAAATAAAATATGCAAAAAAGTTAGCAGCAAAATGGACGATTTAATTCAGAAAAACAGCGGACTTTCAACTCTGAATTCCACAAAAAATATTTTAAATGGAGATTTCTTAAGCAATGGCCACAATGACGAATGTTTTGCAGTTAAAAATTCACATTTATTTAAATATTGTCCGGTAACTTCTTGTGATGTAGAAAGAAGTTTTTCCAGCTACAAAAATATATTGGAAGATAAGCGGCAAAATTTTCTTGTTGACACCATTGAAAAGCACAAATGATTATTTATTGTAATAAATAGGTTGTGTTATTTATTGATTTTACTTCTACCTGTATTTTTGTATATGCAAATAAAAAATGCAGTTTTAACTGAAGTTAATAATAATGCGTTTCTATATTATGTAAGCCGTTTTGATTTTTTGAATGTTGAGTGTTTGTAACTAAAAATAATGAAAATCATTAATTGTATTTATCTTTTTCTTTCAACGAAAAATTACATTTGATGCAAAACGTGCTTTAACTCACATAATAATTACTAGTATTAAACTGCAGATTCAAATAAACATCAGATTTTCATATTAGGCACTAAATAAACAAACTAATTTTGTTTAGTGCATATAGCAAAAGGTTACTGCATATTCTTGCATATATTGAAGGTTTTATGCGGCATATGTTGGTGCATATATGCACTATCTTTACAGCATATTTGCCCAACTCTAATTATTATTATAGGATCAATATCATCTATACTCTATAATCTCACGTTGCCACCAAGATTGAATCAGTTTCTCCGTATGTTCCACGCACTTTCGCCACTGTGTGGCCAGCTTCGCGAATCATTTCATCAACATATTTTTTTGTTTTTTATGTGCTTTTGTAATGGCAAGCAACTCTTTTTAAGGAGTTTGGTGGAAACGGTATTTCATTACAGTCATTCGCGATTTCTACCTTTTTCCACCTGCATGTCGGCTGCTTTTCTATCAATCGCGAGTGATACGATGCGTTATCCATAACTACTAAAGATGGCTCTTCTAAATTTTGAATCAACTTTTCTTCAATCCATTTTTCAAAAGATTTGCTATTCATGTTGTCATGGTTATTTGCACTTTTGGACGTGGTGTAAAAAATTAAACTTGCCCCTGGAATAAAGCCTTTTGATGAACCAGCATGCACGATCATGGACCGCTTTCCTTCAGACTTTCAAAGCTTCATCCAGAAAAACGGATTTGTAGAGTTTTGCATTCAAATTACGTACAAATGACTTCAAAACATGTATCCTTGGGCTTACAATGTGTGATTGTTCACAAAGATGCCGCCGGTTGCAGTCTTTTTTATATCTAAAACCAAAGTTCTTTAAAAGTTTAGAAAACGTTTTTAAACTTATTATAATAATTTCCCGATCGTTTACAGCTTGTAGCAAAGTTTTTAATGTAAATTGGGGGTTGGTACTATAGAAGTTATAAATCACAATAAATTTCGCCTACAAACGATAACACTTCATATCCGCCTGTGCTAATTATATTTTAATCACCTTCTTTACTAACTAGTAAGTTATGCGTTTTGATTGGTTCATAGACAGTTAATATAAATTACAGGTTTTAGAACATTAAATAAACTCATTTTAATTCATCTATTTTACAAAAATAAAGCGAATAAAAATCTTAGAATATAATATTTTATAATAATTCCAGGTAAAAATAGTAAAGCATAACATGTTTTGAACCACCGACTTGCTACTAGTTGCCTCTTTTTCTCTCTTACTTTATCAACGCAGTGCGTCTCATTATCTCCTCAAGTTTCAACTTCGCAGACGTACTACCTGCTGGACGTGACCCTTGTTTACCTGCAATAAGTACCCTTCGATAATAATACAGTAGGTACGTCGTTACTCGTTTCATACTATTACAAACCGAGCTTTGTACCTGCCAAGTTAAAGTTCTTTCGACTATAGTGTTACTTTTTCGACAATTTATATCTGTCGGTTGTGCAGTTTTTTCGACAATTTTTTTGATAGGTCCTGTTCTCGACAGACTAGGTGGTAAATTTAAGAAAATTAAAGCCAGCACGTAATAGATTATATATAAAATTTTTTTAAACTTTTAGGTTCTTAAAAGTTTTGAAAATACTCATTTGGAAATTTTTTTTAAATTTCGAAGTTATCAACGAGTTCATAACGATTTTAAAAACTTTTGATAATCTTTGGAAATTTTTGAAAATTTTTGAAAAACCAAAAGCATTTTGAAGTTTTTGGAAAAGTTCAAATGTTTCCGTAAAGTGCGTAGTTTAAAAATTTCCAAAATTTTAAAATATTAATTTTTTGTATTTTTGGAAAATTTAAACCAAAAAATTTTATTTGATAGGTTCTAAAAAAATTTTAAATTTTAAAAATGTGAAATATTTGAAAAGTTTAAAAATGTCGAAATTTTTTCAACCTTGTGTTACAAATCTGAAGCAAGATGACCGCACAATCTGAAAATCGGCTAGGAAATTTAATAGACCTTAAATTTCTATACCACCAGTAAAGAAAACAAATAGAAATTGGGCAAGTTTTAGTAAGTAAAAAGCTGACACTTTTGCAGATCACTTATTAGATGTCTGGTGAGTTCGCCCAACAGGCGGTCCTGACTTGCACAACCTCGTCTCTCATTGTGCAGTGTTAACTTGTCAATGTGGTTGTTTGTGGGAGTGTGATATTTACATCGAAAGTAAAGCAAGTTAATGAAAGTGTAAGTGTAAAGTGAAATTGCATTGTTAAAACCGATTTTTTACATTGCTAATAAATTGCATTCAATGCAAAACAACAAATCCTTTTTTTTTAATTTATAACATGCACGGCACAGCGTAGAAATTACAAAGCGAAAGTAACTTCTGATTTTTATTTTTTACAAGAAGGAATGTTAAAAATATTTTTTACCCTTTGACTACCAGCGGTACTACAACGTACCGTCAAAGAGGTTATATCCAGAATACTAAACATATTAATACTCATTTTTTCTGCATTTTTTTGTAATTTTTTTGTTGGTCATTGATTAAATATTAAGTAACTCCAAAAAATTAAAAACGCAGTTTCCTATTTAATTTATTTTCTAGAGAGATCTTTAAAAAAATAATTATTAAATAATAATTTTTATTTTATATTGTACCTCTTTTTTATTGTTTAACTTTTAAAACAACATATGAGCAAAACATCAAAAAGGTAGTCGTACAACTGACGTTTTAAATTTTAAAACACGTGCGTGTGATTAAGGAAGGTTACGATCTCTGCTGACGGCGAGTTCGAACGGTAGCTTTACAGACATTCCAGGTGCATGCCGAGAGGGTGCGCAAGTCATGAAAGATCGAATGAGGTAGGATCGGCTGTTGGCAAACTCACCAGACGCTAGTGATGTGTTCGAGCCCTTTGAAGCTGTGCCAGCTTTTGACAATAATGGAATAAAGAAATTTTCAAATGTGACGTGCCCATTACTCTTACCTGTAAAGCATTTTTTTACCAGCGGAGGTGCAACACCAATTACTCAAGTTAAATCAACATAAAGCTCTCGGGTATGACATGATAACAAGCCAAATACTAAGAATGCTACCCAAAAAAGTAATCGTACTGTTAACAACAATTTTTAATCGCATGTTAAGCTTTTCATACTATCCCATAGTATGAAAATATGCACACATATTATTAACTTCTAAGCCTGACAAACCACCAGAGGATGTTACGTCCTATAGACCGATTAGCCTCCTACCAATGGAGAAGCAAAATGTTTGAAAGGCTATGTTACATAAGGCTTCACGAAGACACGGATATACTAGCACAGCTGCTGAACTATCAATTCGGATTCCGCAAATACCACTCAACACCTCAACAGACGCATAGGATAATAAATCAAATATCAGGGAGCCTTGAAGATAGAGACTTCTACACTGCCGTATTCCTGGATGTTTCGCAGGCATTCGACAGAGTGGGGCACTCTGGTCTGCATCAACTAAAACAAGTACTCCTAACTTACTACTACTTACTTCTTAAACCCTACCAAACAGACCGCTATTCTTCAGTTAAGCTCAACGAGTTACCTTTATACTAGCCCATTAAATCTGATGTTCCACAGGGCAGTGTCTTAAGACCTCTCCTTTATCTCATATACACCGCTGACCTGCCAGAATTTGACAACACAATTATCTCCACTTTTGCTGACGATACCGCTATCAAATCCACTCACAACTAACTCTATAATTGCTTCCAACAATCTCCAACATCATCTAAACCGTATCTCTGAATGGCTCGTATTAAATAAACCATTCTAAATCAGTCCAAGTACCATTTCCCACGCGAATTAATGTCTGCCCGCCGGTCAGTATTATCTACACACGCAAACCAAATACTTAGAACTACACCTGGATCAACGGCTCACATGGCAGAAACATATCAAAACCAAACGCCAGCTGTTAAATCTTAAACTCCGTAAAATGTACTGGCTTATCGGATGAGAGCGGCCGTAGCTCAGTGGTAAGAGCGCGGGCTACCAATACAGCGGATCTAGGTTCGATCCCCGGCCCGGTCGTTCTCCCTCGCAAGGCAACGGGAAACCAGCGAGGTGGATTTTTCCCCAGGAAAACCCTCTCTGGAGAAGAAGTGCATGCACTTCCTGTGGTTCGGAGCCCACGTTAAACTGTAGGTCCCCTATGTCTGTCTGTGCAAATTATCTATCGCCGCGCACCAAGCACAGACATAGGAGAGAGGTAGCCAACACCCTGAATAGGGTATGGCGCTATAAGAAGAAGAAGATCGGATGAAAGTCCAAACTATCCTTAAGCAACAAACTGTTGCTTTACAAAACATTGTTGAAGCCTATTAGGACTTACGGAATACAGCTGTGGAGATGCGCCAAGTCAGCAAGGATAAAAGCCATTTAACAATTTCAATCCAAAACACTCCGCGCCTTGGTGAATGCACCTTGGTACGTCTTCAATCTGACGATACACGAGAACTTCGATATCCCATTCGTAGTCGACGAAATCCAGAGATTTGCAGAGAATTACCACCGAAACTTCCATGCACACAGCAATCAACTAATCCAGCAATTATCCAACGATCTCTTATCTATAAGACGCTTAAATAGAAGATGGCCTCGTGGTCTGGTAACAGCACTCTAAGTGAATGGAGTACTACAGGACTACCATCAATGGATAGGTTCTCCTAGCAACGCCCATTATACACTGTGTCTATAAAGTAACCTCCCCTCCAACTAACTTTTGAACGACTTGATATTTTACCACAAAATTTAGTGTGCTGTAATGAGAAATTAAATACTACTGTTTAGGGCATAATTATATTTCATTTCATAGACCGTACACTACTTTACGTCATTAATTTGAGTCCGGGAAATGACACATTACAGTACTAGGCCGGGAAGTGTTGCCTCGCATGATGTTTTCGTTAACATTCTTCTCCAACTTGTAGACCTTTCGCCAATTACAAAATAACTGGTATTCTTTTTTGTATCTTCCGAAGGACTTCGTGGGAATAAGCTTCTCCGTAGCTTCGACACATTTTGAAGCTATTTCGCTCGAAAAATCACCAGAAGAACACGAAGCGTACATTTTTGACAACAGTTTTAGAAACAAAAAAATTGTCAAACATTTGGTTGCTATCGTTACTCTAAATAAGGCAACCATATTATCCTTAACAATTTGCTTGATTAATCCATCCATCCATACATATATAAAAGCTCAAAGGGTTTTCTTCTCCGGTTCCTCCAGCGGTTACCGCTTCACCAATTTGGACCATTTTTTTTCCAATGAAAGGTCTATCCTCAGATGGAACATGAAACATTTTTATATTTTTATTCTACGTCGATTGTTCTATAATAACTATTTTAATTTATAATATATATGAAGGTCGGCTAGACGCGCGTCACTTGAGGCGCCATCTACAAAACCGCCGCGTCTCATTATTGGAACTAATGCATCACGTGACGCATTTAGACTGGTCGGTCAACGCGAGTCTGTCAGTGTATTGTGCGGTGGGGTCTCACTAGTCCATATATAAAAGCTCAAAGGGTTTTTTTCTCCGGTTCCTCCAGCGGCTACCGCTTCGCCAATTTGGACCATTTTTTTTTTCAATGAAAGGTCTCTATCCTCAGATGGAACATGAAACATTTTTATATTTTTATTCTACGTCGATTTTTCAATAATAATTATTTTAATTTATAATATATATGAAAGTGTGCTAAACGCGCTTTACTTGAGGCGACATCTACACCAAGGTCGCGTCTCCCTTATGGAACTAATGCATCACGTGACTTAGCATTTAGCCGGTTCTGTCAACGCTCAGTCTGTCAGTGCATTGTGCGCTGGGGTAACACTAGTAGTTATTTATTATATCAGTGGGATAAAGGCATTATTAACATACGAATGCGGTGAGTAAGAGTATAAGTATGTTAATGGCCTTTATCACATGTATATAATATAATTTTTTATCTACGTCTGCTCAAAATTAAAAAAACATAGAAGACATAGAAGAAGCTGCAAAGATGGTAGTTTCTTCATTGTTACCAGAAAAATCAAAAATGAAGTATGAACAAGCTTATGGACGTTTTTGAGAATGGTGCGATCAGAAGAAAATCAAAAATGTAGCTAGCGAAAAGGTGCTGTTAGTCTATTTCCAGAATTTGTCCGAACGATATAAATCTTCAAGTCTTTGGGCGTATTATTTAATGATAGGAATGATGATATCTATAAAGAAAAATGTTGTTGTTAATGTTTATAAAAAGTTATGTTTTCAATTTCTATTAATAATGTTGTTGTTAATGTTTATAAAAAATAATTGTTCTCAATTTCTATTAATAAAGAAAAAATAAAACTTTTGGTGAAAAATTGTCATATCCCACTGAGTGGGATAAGTGATCCTTATCCCATTGAGTTGGATAATAAACATCATTATGCAACTCAAATGAATGATATAATAGGTTCTTATCCTAGCAGACGTAGATAAAATATTATCCTATATTTAAAAATTTTAAAAAGCGATGCAGTATGAAATAAAATGTTGTACGTCACACGGCCGTGAGATGATCTTACAATACTCGTCTCGAAATTCCAGAAACATCTCGACTCGTTACTGTAATAAGTCATCTCCCGGCCTTATAACGTAAATAACTATTGTATCATTCAAACTGGTGGCTGGGCGCCATTTAAATTTTTTTTTGAAATAGAAAAGAGGGTCGAGTGACACCTCATTTGAAAGGTCTTTTAGTTCTGCGTCTGATCCTAGAGCTTCAAAGAAACATTCAGCCATAACAAAATGATATTGTTTGAAGCTAAAGAAGTCTATTTAAAAATAATAAGAATTAAAGCAAAAAGAAATTAAATTAAATGTTCGAAATGTTCACCAAAAACTTTTTGGCACATAAAAAGTTTCTGGAGTGATATTTCTGCACACTTTTGTAATGCGTTGCTACAGTTCTTCAATTGTTTTTGGACGGATTCTGAACATTTTCGATTTCAGATATCCCCATAGAAAAAAAATCTAAGGGGGTTGAATCTGGGGAGCGAGCCGGCTATTCTACGGGCCCCCGCCTACCAATCCATTTTCCAAGAAAATGTCCGTTGAGGAAGTCAGAAACAGACCTATAATAATGAGGCGGCGCAGCGTCTTGTTGGAACATAACGTTTTCAATAATATTTCCAGCCACCTGAGATATTTCTGGGAAAATTTTGTTCTGTAAATGAAAAAGTGGACTACTGGTTAAAAAAAAACAATTTTAAATTGAGTGAGTCCATTTGTTTAAAATCCGCCATTTTGTTATGGCTGAATATGTTTTTTTGAAACTCTGTGATCAGGCGCAGAACTAAAAGACCTTTCAAATAAGGTGTCACTCGAAATAAAATGGCGCCCAGCCGCCAATTTGAATGATACAAAATTTAATTAGTGGCTAGTAAATAATATTTAATTTCCCATTAAATCACACCAAATTTTGTGGTAAAATATCAAGTCTTTTAAAAGTTAGTTGGGAGGGGGTTACTTTATAGACAGACGGTATGTTATCAAATTTGCTTAATACTTCATGTAGAGTAGATTGTAAATAATCTGTATTAAAAACAGCTAGGCTTCCGGGTTGGAGCCGCGTCATCGGTGCATGAACTGCCGACGTTTCGTCCTCGGTTCCACGGGACATCTTCAGGGCTGTGGTCACTTTGGGATCTGGAACACAACTCTGTATTAAAATTAAAAAATAAAACCTTGTGTATGGCGTTTTATATTCATTCTTGACGCTGAAATCGTTGATACACAAACACTTAACAGCTAAACATTAAGCAATGTATAAAGCATAAGAAAGTCCTGGAGAAGTGCCTCGCTCATTGTCTAAAATAAATTTTGTTAAGTTGGAAAGGTTCATCATACATAAAGGTTTTACAAAGTATGACTTGTGTTTGTATAAACGATTTGAAAATAACCCCTTATAAATAAGCCCCTTCGACCCACGTTACCGTACAGTAAATTACATAAAGCAAACAGGATTTTATCAGTACGGTATTCACTTTGAACGAACGATATTCTACAAACCTACACAAAATGTGTAACAACACGAAAATAAATGTTTCTGAACAAAAGCATCACAATTTAATAAAGTTACTAAATGACGTTTATTGTTTGTAGATAAAAGAGGAGTTCCTCGGCTATGCAGCACAAAATTTCCATGTGTTTGATCCTGACTGGGATCTTACATTTTCTCACCACAATCATAGTGTGCCGAACATAATAATGAATTTATATCAAACGATGGAAACTATCAACTCAAAGAATTTTCTCCCGAAATTCGACATTATAAGATGTCTTCATGTCACGGAACATGCATATATGGCAAATGGGATTATTATTAAATTTGGTTTTAATGGTACACAAAATGCGGAGCAAATTGTCGGAACAGAACTGTACATCTATAGGTAAGTATGGAGTGAATCATTTGAGTGTAACGCCATTTATATTTCCTAAACTACTGGAAACATTAAATTATTTTCTTAATAAAAGTTTTTGATAATTAACAACTACATATAAAAAAAAGTACCAATTACAATGGGTGTTTAATCATGCCTGCACAGCACATTACCATATTTTTTAAATGAAACATTCTGTATATTATTGCATAGTGTTAAAGTATGATCTTAAAATTAGTGGTTTTCAATTTCTTTAAATTTTAATATTTGTGGACTATTTTAGATATTAAAACCGTTCTTTGCACATAATATTATTACACAATGTAAAGAATTCAGCGGTATGTTAAAAACAGCAGATTAGTACATAGTGTTCATAATTTAATATCTATTTTGCAAGACTACAAATGCCAATAACTTTTGTTTTTTAAACGGAACACCCAGTATTTTTAACACCCTTATATGCAGAATTAAATTCTCTTTCAATCAGTGGCGGTTTTTCCATTGGGTCAAATGGCCATTGACCTCCTCCCAATGCAATAAGAAAAAATAAATAATTACTTTTTATTTGAGTACATAACACATTACACACTATAAATTTAAAAAACACTTTATAGTTAACGTTTGTATGAGATTTCAATGTGAGAACGTTTATTGAAGAGCTGCCACAGGATCCGAAAACGTTTGAATGTTTGAATATCGCGAGCGCGTTAAGCGAATCTTTGCGAGGGTCATATGGCTGTTTGTCCACAACTCAGCTATACGTCACCGAATAAAGCCGCCAGCTTAAAAGGCCTTCAAATGAATAAGAGTGAAATATAAAGCTCATTGCGGTAAAATTCAGATTACACAAGCTAAAAAAGGAAAGAAGCTGGTGCGCATTAGAGACGTCAGGGTCGATGACCCCAGTTTCTGATTAAGTGAGTAACAGCGCATGCTAATCACGTGTAGTTGGTGTATTTCTGCACACGTTCGTTTTATGCTGGTATGACACAAGGTTAGTAACAAACGTTCTTTGTGTAAAAATAATCGGGGATTTTTTCGTAGATTGGCTTTTTCTGTGACATGTTCTTGGATAATAAAACTTAATTTAGTGCTATAAAATGTCTGTGCAAAAAAATAGTGGAACTTAAAGCTCAAAGTGGTTTGAATTTTGAAGAACGTTTCAAGTTAAAAGAAAACCGTCGCCCACAACCAACTGTAGTTATTAAACAAATAACATTGTATAGAAATAGGTAGGTTAACAGGTATTTTAATAAGTCAATGTATGCTTTATCGCATTGGATTTGTGGATGAAATAAGAAACGCTTTCTTCTGTTTCCCGTGTCTGTTATTCTGCGATGACGCAATGTGGTGTAAAAACGGCGTGATTGACTTAAAACATTTAAAAATTAAAGTACAAAAACATTTTTATCAGCAAATCATATGAAAAATTCTATGAATTTTGCCACACTTGGTAATGTGGATATCAGATTGCAATTAGACAGTGCTTATCAAAAATCTAGTAAAAATTTTAATGAAAACGTTGATAAAAACAGATATATTTTAAATAAAAGTATAGATTGCATAAAGTGTTGCGGAGTAATATAGAAAAAGTTAGGCATTACATGCTCAATAATTTCGTGCCAGCTGCTCCATCGACATGCAGAAAAAGAAATGAAATAAATGAAAATTCAAAACAAAAAATGTTTTCTACAAAACGTTTTTAAATTAGTCAAGACTAGTTATCCCGTTATAAACGATTTAAAATTAAAAACCGAACTAGAAGTGCTATACGATCGTGAGGATTTTTATGAAAGTGCTTGTGCTGTTGCAATACTACAATTATTTATAAACAATAATCTTTGTCAGACTTTTACCGAGAGTGTAAAACTTTCCCGATGACAACGGTGGAAAGCGAGCGTTGCTTCTCTACTTTAAAAAGAATAAAAACATTTTTGCGTAACACGATAGGGCAAGAAAGGTTAAGTGCGTTAGCTATGTTAAGCATCAAAAAATCGTTAATTAATAACATTGACAATTTTAATGAACTAGTGATAGATCATTTTCCAACGCGAATGAGAGAAGGATCGACTTGAAATATAAGTCTACCTAAAATTTGGCTGGGCAAGTACATTTTTATCGAAAAATATTTCAAAATGACCCCGCAGTACGCCACACTACGTGCCGCCACTGCTTTCAATGTAATGTAGTATGTAGTGTGCGGTTTTGTATACCAAATTTTAAAATTTCTATAGGTTTTTTTGATTTGATTTTTATAAATCTCTAATTAAAATAGGTGTGCTATGAAAGCAAAATAAATACTCTTATTTTATAATATTTAAAAAGTGACACGCCCCTTTCTAAATAAATAACTTAAAAACCAAAAATTTTAAAATTTAACTCTTGTATATCGCGAATCTGAAATGCAATAATATACGGGGTATTCCGATTAAAATAACAAACTAATGTGCTGTACAGCATGTGCCACCTAACCTTGCAAATTTTAGTGGGCTTTGATTCGGGTACTTACGCTTTGTTTCGTCGGTAATCGTAACTTAAACTAGCTCTAATTGGCTGCTGGACAGTGTGGTACACTCTACTAAAAAGTGAAAGTCAATTTATTTATAGTTTACGAGAAATTGTGGATTTTTTGACAAATTAAAAGGCCGTGCGCCATAAGATTAGAAACAGTTTGCTTTGAGGAGGGATTAACGATAATTTAGGTTACGTGTAAAAAATACAGCAAAGAAACTAGAAATGTAATAAAAAACCGTTGCTTTTGCTTGAGAGTGTAACGGCTTCTCGCCTTTTAAAGTTATCGTCATTTTTTTTGCAAGGTTAAATGGCACTTGCTGTACACACTAAACACTCGGTGTAATTTATATTAATTTTAGGTTGTGCGGCAGTTAATTATCAACAACTTTGTCTTTTGCCTTTGCCTTTTTTGTGGTACTCTGGGAAAGGATGCCGATGTAGTACTTTCATATCTTGTTGACTGATAATTACACCAAAAAACTACTACCCTTGTATGAACAACGGTGGTAACAACAGTAATTTTATGTTCAAACATTAACTTTTTGTTTTGTTTTCTTATCAGGATTCCACAGCCTTTCAAAAAAGCTTCCACAGATTTCAATATAATACGATTGTACCAAATACTGTCAAAAGAAACAATGAACCCACGAAATTCCACACAAAATATTGATATCCACGAATTATTAGGAGTTACTTACATTTCACCATATGATCAAGGTTGGCAGGTAAAACATCATTGAGTATACATAAAATACTTTATCATTTCAATAATATTTATTTTTTCACGACCGGGAGTAGAAGTCGGTTTCTCTGGCATCCAAATTGTGACAGAAGTAAAGCATTTACTCTCTAGGGACGAAATAAGACAACAATTTCTCTAGGGGAGTTTTTATTTCATTTCATATTTATTGTTGTAAACAAATGTCTGTTGTCATGGTACGTTGCATGGAAACATCCAAAGGCTTCTAAATATTGTAATTTCGCTCTGATTTATTATAATTCTTTATTTATGAAATCAAGTGGTTCTACTCCCGATCGCGGAAAAAATAGTGTATACACCTCGAGAGAGACCGCCATTTTTTCCTCGATGTATTTGTAGCCCCCGGGCCTTCAAATTACACCTCAGGAGAAATAAGACGTTTCTCTCTCTTAGTGTATCATGCACTATTATTTTAACCTTATACGTATTTCAACATGTTTACACACCATTATCAAAAGTTATATTAAAAAGTAAACAATACAACTTGGTGACTTGATCCCAGACGTAATCCTCTGCAGATGACTTGATTTCTTATTCCAAAATGTACAATAGAGGTGAATTCAGGAGATCAATTTGCCGGTTCATTAACGGTACAGTTTTTAAATGTTTGTGAATTTCAAAAGCTTTTAGTATATTTAATTTACGTTTATTATTAAAAAGCGTAAACATTTTATAGTGTTGTTAGATGGCATGAAATGATTGTGTTCCAGTCAGTGTTTAGCGTAATTGGATTTACAAGCTAATATCAAAATTTCTAATTGTCTAGCCTACATAAACCGAATTACAATGCGAACAATTTGATTTGTAAATGTCTGATTTTAGCAAAGCATCTGTTTTTGATTTTGTTTTAAACAAAATGTTTAATATGTTTTTAGTTGTTTTAAAATAGTATATTATACACCAAGGTAGAAAAGTCTACTATTATAGCCTGAGGGCTAAGGTTAGATCCCGAGGCGCGTAGCGCCGAGGGATGTAAGGCCTGAGAGCTCTCAGACTTTTCTACCGAGGCGTATATACTTTTTTTTCACTACTAGTGATATAAACCCTTATAATTGTCGAAAAATGACTATATTAACTTAAATCCCTGTTTATTTCAAATTATAAAACAAATGACAGTTTTTTGTTTTTTTGGCATAACAGTTGTTTGAAAATTGTTAAATCATCATTGGTATTCAAAAACATTGTTTTTAAGAACTGGTTTCATCTAAAATACTGAAATTATTAACAATTTTCTCTATTTTACTTTGTGTGGTTGTATTATAGGTGAAATTGATATTGACAGAGTTGTCATTTACTACGGCGCGAAAAACGTATATTCAAATACACCAAAGTTTTTAAAATTAAATTAATTTATTTAAACAACTATTTTATGCATAAAATACCATTAAATAGAATCTCTCCATTATATTAAATCGTGGTATAAAAACGTTCGCTTTAAAACTGCACAGGATTATCAAAAAATATAAATTTGTTCATTATTTACCAGTGGTTAATAATGAAAAATTAGTTACCCGTCAGTGAGCAAAGGTAGAGAAATTGAATTTCACAGCATTCTATTATGTGTCAAAATGCTACGCCATATTACTAGTAGTGAAAAAATTACTTTATATTTATTTGTTTTGTTCGTAATTTTAGCAATTTTTTCTGATTTGTCACCATAATATAGGATTGAAACATATTTAATGTATCGGATGAAGTTGGGGTATTCGGATACATTTTTTGAATAACTAAGTTATAGTCTTTTTGTATAAATAAAGATAAAACATTACTTTGCCTTTTAGAAATTGTGTCATCTAAAAATATCTACATAAGAATCTCTTGTCACTTTCAATTGGCAGTTTAATTTCATTTTAAAAATTCATAAAGGGCACGGCAATAAGAGCAAGACAGTAATAAAATTAGAAAACTACATTATAGGTCACCTTAAGCTTCATTCAAAGTGGACATCTATCGTTTAGACACGCAGGTAGTAAAAGAAAACTATACTATGTTTCCTTTTTGACATCCAAGTAACCACATAATGCGGGAATAAATTTAATTTTGTTTCATTCGTCTACTCGCCATTTCACCTATTCGCTCTTTAGCTCATTAATTATTCTTTTGCCGGATTACTTAGTTATTTATTTATTAGAAAACCATTAACTACAATCTGACTTTCAGATTTATTGAGTATAAATAAAATACTTTAGTATTTCATCAATAATTGTTTATTTTAACCTTATACGTATTTCGACATGTTTACATGCTATTATTAAAGATTATATTAAAAAAGCAGAGCGGCTGTAGCTAAGTGGTGAGCGCGCGGGATACCAATACAGCGGATCCGGGTTCGACTCTCAGTCGTTATCCTTCGCAAGGCAACGGGAAATCGGCAAGGTATAGTTTTCTCCGCTACAGCATCTCTGGAGAATAAATGAATGCACTTCCTGTGGTTTGAAGCACATGTTAAACTGTAGACTCGTTATGCCTGTCTGGCAAATAGTGGGTCCTTTCGAGTGAGTATTAACACGGTTTTTGGTGAAGAGCACGGGGAGGCGGCTAGAGAGAAGTGGAGATAGAAATCAGGGCTACAGATATACAGGTCAGATAGAAAATAGCAGAAATTAGTTATAACCCTAAACGCCGTAAGATAAGACAAATAAGTGCAGCTGGCAGGAGGCCGTCGCGCAAAATTGGCGGTTAGGCAACACACAGAGCAGCAAGCGGCAAGAAGGGTTGCAGGCGTTCCCGAATATGCAAGGCTATAACAATAATAAGTATAACGCGAAAAGAGGCAAAAAGTAATTGGCGTAATGGAAAAGATATTAAGTGAAATTAATGAAAAATTAAATAAGTTGGAGGTGATGGACGCAAGATTAGAAAGAATGGAAAATAAAATTGATAGTATTCAGAGGGAACTGGAATTGGTTAAGAGGGAAAATAAAAACTGAGAGAGGAAAATAAGGAACTAAGAGAAGAACTGGGAAATCAAGAGGAGAGAAACTAATGGAGAGGGAAATAAGGAAAAGGAGAATAGTGGTGCAAGGGGTAGAGGAAAGCAAAAGTGAATCAGATTTAGAATTAAAGGAGAAGATAAGGTTATTACTAAGAGATATGGGAATTAAAATAGACATAGAAAAGGATACACAAGAAATAACAAGACTAGGAAAGCAGGATGTACAGATGGGAAAGCTACGACCTATACTAGTGGAGATGGTTACGTGGGAAAGAAAAATGGAGATTTTACAAGCAACAAAGAACCTTAGAGGGAAGAAAATTTGGATTCAGGAGGATTATACAAAACAAGTAAGGAAACAACGGAAAGCACTAATAAATTATATGAGGGAGGCTAGGGACAAAGGATATAGAGCGCATATAACCTACAATAAGCTAAAGGTAAATGGAGAGACCTACACGATTGAGCAACTTAAAAACTATGGGAAGGAGGAAAGCGAGAAAAACGAGAACGACGAGTGAGAGGTCACCTGGAAATGATGCAAATGAGGAAATGAAGAAAATAATGAGAAGGATCACAAGTACTGACCGGAGCTCAAAAAACTGATAAAGCAACAAAATAGGACGGAAACAAAGGATAACGACAACAAAGGCGAGAAAAAGGATAAAGTAGTGGGCCAAGCGATGGAAATGGATAGGAGTAAAGGGCTAAGTAAAATTGGATCAAAAAATAACAACGAATCACATAAGACGACCAAGGGGAGACATGGAAAAATGAATATGGGAGCAATGGGTAAAAATAAGGAAGAAAAAGACAAATTATCAAAAAAAAGGAGTAAAAGTAAAGAACTTACTATAGGAACTTCGAATGTGAGAGGAACGTTCGAAGAGGGAGCATTAAGAAATTTGGTAGCGGAAGTAAAGAAATACAAGTTAGATATAGTTGCAGTGCAAGAAACTAAACAGAAAAACAATGAAATTATGGAAATAGCAGAATATGTATTATTCCATAGTGGCGGGATAAACAGAAGATTTGGTACTGGGTTTCTAATAAGTAGAGTTTGGCAACACGCAGTGATAAACTTTGAACCGATAACGGATAGAATGTGTAGCATAAGACTCCGGGGAAAATGCCAAAAGATAACCATTATAAACATACATGCCCCAACAGAGGAAAAGACACTAGAGGAGAAGGAAGAATATTATGATAAGTTAGGCGAAGTGTTTCAAAAAATACCTAAATACGATTTGAAAATTATAGTAGGCGACTGCAACGCGAAAGTGGGGAGAGAGGAGGAATATATGCCAACCAACGGAAGGTTCAGTAAGCATGCAGTGGGCAATGGTAACGGGCTGAAATTGATAGGATTTGCAATAGAAAGAAATATGAGAATAATGAGTACAAACTTTCAACGGAAAGACATTTACAAAGGGACATGGACATCCCCTGATGGTAATACTATTAACCAAATAGATCACATTCTAGTAGAGGAAAAACATGTGAGTACAATAACTAATGTTACAAGTTGCAGAGGAGCGGACGCCGATTCCGACCACTACCTAGTTAAAATAAAAATAAAACAAAAAATGCCAGATAATAACAACAAAAAACAGGCGAGGATAGAAAGATACGACATTAGAAAACTACAAAGCGAGAATAACAGAGATAAGTATGTAGAGGACCTAAGTGAAAGTATAGGGGTAAACGGAGAAAGAGACAGTGTAGAAGGGAAATGGGAGAAAATAAAAAATGCCGTAGCAGAAACAGCACAACACGTACTTGGAAGAAAATACGGAGGCAGAAAAGAGCACTGGTATGATGAAGAATGCAAGAAAGCAGTGGAGGAGAGAAGGCATGCTAGAATAAAAATGATAAATAAGGGGACGGAAGAAGCAAAACGGGAGTTCAGAAATAAAAGAAGAATAGCAAAGCAGATATGCAGATCAAAGAAAAGGGAATATAAAGAAAAAGAGTTGGAAAATTTAGAAGAAAACTATAGAACCAAAGAAGTTAGTCAATTTTACCAAGGAGTGAAAAAGAAAAAAAGTGGTTTCCAGACAAAACGAATCTACTGTAGAGACAAAGAAGGTAATCTAATAGTGGACGAGGAAAGGGGTTTGACAAGATGGGCGGAATATTTCGAAGATACACTGAACGACATAGAAGAAGTGGAGAGTGAACTAGAAGAACAAGTTGAAATTTCTGATGATGATGGAAGAGAAACGATAGCTCCACCGACCAAACACGAAGTTAAATCAATAATTGAGAAACTAAAAAACAACAAAAGTCCAGGTGAGGAAGGTATCAATGCAGAACTAATAAAATATGGTGGAGAGGCGATAGAGGAAGAGATATATAAGCTAATCAAGAAAATTTGGCAGGAGGAAGAAATGCCTAAGGCATGTTTAAATGCGGAGTCGTCAATTGAGTGTCAAACGGGAAGGTTGTGCTGCAAGCGAGCTGACCCGTAAGATAGCAAGTGACCGTGAGTAAACCGATAAACAGTTTTATCAATTTCTAATATTAAGCATTTGTGAATATTTGTACACATCGAACGAAACTATTCGCAATCAATTAACAATAACATTCATGAATTACATTGAAGGCAGGCGTAATTATGAATTACGCACAAAACTACACACATCATGTACCTTATAATATAAACACAAATACATCATATCAAAATCCTACCACGTCATACGTATACGTACCAGAATTCACCCCCCTTACACAGCCGATAATTCCTCAACACGCACCTCAGCAGAATGTACAATTTGGTAGCCAACAGCAACACTTCTCACAACCAGCAATTCGAAATCTCAATTATCAGCAAACATTCCCACCGTTACCGAAACCAATGGAAACAGAATGGACAACTGTGCAGCCCAGGAAACGAAATAGAAGCCTAGACGCTGAAATTACCGAACAAGGAGAGAAAAATGATTACTGGCTTGGTGAACCTGTAACAACTAGTAATAGGTATGAAGTACTTAACAACGAGGACTCCAATCCTAATGGTCAACACAGCAACGAAAAGAAAGAGCCAAAACCGCCGCCCATATTTATTTCGGGAGTCAAAAATATAAATCCACTAATTCAACTACTAGAAGAATTAGTAAAAGAAAAATACACCACAAAAACATTAAACAATGACCAAGTCAAAGTACAACCTTCAGATGGACAAACATACACCACCATCATTAAAGCTTTAATGGAAAAGAAAACAGAATTCCATACTTATAAACCAAAGCAGGACAAAGCCTTTCGGGTTGTACTAAAAAATATGCATCATACAACTGATCTAGCCGAAATAAAAAGAAGTATAAATGAAAAAGGACACGAAGTCACCAATATATGGAATGTAAAACAAAGAAAAACAAATATACAATTACCAATGTTTTTCATTGATCTAAAACCAAAAGATAATAATAAAGACATTTACAACATAAAACTACTTTTAAATTCCTGCGTACAATTTGAAGCACCACACGCAAATAGGGAAATTCCACAATGTATGAAATGTCAAAGGTACGGTCACACAAAAAATTATTGCAACAACGTACCACGATGTGTTAAATGTACGGGAAATCATCATACCAAAGACTGCACCAGAAAAATAAAAGATGACAAAGTGACCTGTGTAAATTGCAATGAAAATCACCCGGCAAATTATCGTGGATGTGCTGTTCACAAACAACTACAACAAAAAGTTTACCCGGCACTAAGACAGAGAATCAACACCTCAAGACCGCTGCAACCAGGAATAACATACGCGCGAGCAACAAACTATAATACGCAACCACTACACACAATCACAGACACACAATATCCAAACATACCCTTCCAAACACAACCAACTAATGATTTGACAGAATTAAAAGACATGATGAAGAAACTAATGGAACAAATAGGTACAATACTAAATCTCCTGACAGCATTTATTAATAGATCCACTTAATGGCAAACACATTAACAGTTGGAATATGGAACGCCAACGGACTATGCCAACATGCACATGAACTTCGACTATTTCTACTTACTAATAATATAGATGTAATGATAATCTCCGAAACACACTTCACCCACAGAAGTTATTTTAAACTCCATAACTATCTAATGTATCATACTAATCACCCAGACGGCACAGCGCATGGAGGCACTGCAATACTTGTTAGGCAAAATATAAAACATTATGAAAGACAAGCATTTACAGAAGAAAACATACAAGCCACTAGTATTACTGTCCAGGATGACCTAAGAAACTTAACACTCTCAGCAGTCTACTTCCCTCCAAAATATAATAACAAACAACAAGACTATGAAAACTTATTTAATACCTTAGGAAATACTTTCATCGCAGGAGGAGACTACAACTCAAAAAATATCTGGTGGGGTTCTAGAACCACAACAACTAAAGGCAGACATTTGCTATCTGCTATGCAAAGTAACAACCTAGGGTTTTTATCAACTGGCGAGCCTACATACTGGCCATCCGATCCCAATAAAATACCTGATCTACTAGATTTTTGTGTAACTAAGGGGGTAAACACCCGACTGTTCACCACTACATCATGTCTTGATCTTACGTCCGACCACACACCCATTATAGTTTCCATGTATGCAAAAATCATTGAAAAAAGAAAAGAAGCATCTCTACATAGCAAACACACTGACTGGAACCTTTTCAGAGAAAGGCTAGATCAATCAATCAGACTTGACATACCACTTAAAACTGAAGAAGATATAGAACTAGCCGTTGAAGAATTAACCAAAGCAATTCAAACCTCCGCATGGCATTCAACACCTGAACAGGCAGTAAATAAGCTGAAAGAAACTTGTCCTAAAAACGTAAGTCAGCTGATTGCTGAAAAGCGGAAAGCTAGAAAGCGTTGGCAATTAACTAAATCCCCAGAAGACAAGCGTACATTCAATAGACTTGCTCATCAACTAAAAGCACTGTTGCAACAACTAAAAAACGAGTCACTACAAGAGTACTTACAAGGACTTACCGCAACTCAAGAAACGGACTATTCGTTATGGAAGGCAACCAGGAAGTTAAAACGACCACTACCTGCAGTACCGCCCCTACAAACTGCAAACAACGAATGGGCGAGAACTCCAAATCAAAAAGCCACAGCATTTGCAGAACACCTTTCTCGAGTATTCAAACCATACCCTGACAAATCAACGCCTGAAGAAGAACTTGAAATGGGAAAAATCCTAGAAGCTCCTTATCAACTTACGTTACCTCTAAAATCCTTCTCTATCCTTGAAGTTGAGAATGTACTAAAAAAGGAAATACACCCAAAAAAAGCCCCGGGCTTTGATTTAATAACAGGAAAAATTTTACAAGAGATCTCCGAAAAATGTATTAAGATTGTAACTTACATATTTAACGCCATTCTGAGAGTGGAATATTTCCCCAGTCAGTGGAAGGTTGCACAGATCGTCATGATCAATAAACCAGGAAAAAACCCTACAGATACCGCTTCTTACAGACCGATTAGTCTTCTACCGGTACTTTCCAAGGCATTCGAGAAGCTCTTATTGAAGCGAATCCAACCATTACTGGATGAACACAAGGTAATTCCGAATCATCAGTTTGGGTTCAGACGCATGCATAGCACTACAGAACAAGTTCATAGAATAGTCAGTAAAATTAACCGAGACTTGGAAGGAAAGCGCTATTGTTCAGCAGTGTTTTTGGACCTTACCCAGGCCTTTGACAAGGTCTGGCATAAAGGGCTTCGTTACAAAATCAAGAAATATCTACCGCACAGTGTATATTCCATCCTAAGTTCTTACCTGGCTAACAGACACTTTTATGTCAAACATCAAGAGGCATACACTAAATTATACCCTATACACTCAGGTGTACCTCAAGGAAGCATTTTAGGGCCGACACTGTACCTTATATATACGTCAGACATCCCCACAAACAGAATGACTGAGATAGCCACCTACGCCGATGACACCGCTATTCTGGCATCCCACATCAATCCAGAAAGTGCCTCCCGCAATCTACAAATACATTTAAATAAACTCCAATATTGGTTCAGAAGGTGGAAACTTAAAGTAAACGAGACTAAGTCTGTACACATCACCTTTACCATGAAACGAGACACATGCCCACCAGTAACGATGAATGATATACCGATACCACAAGAGAATGACACTAAATACTTAGGAATACATCTAGACAGGAGACTGACTTGGCGCAAGCATATATTTACCAAGCGCAAACAATTAGGACTAAAGTTCCGGCAGATGTATTGGTTACTCGGTAGACACTCACGACTAGAACTGAAAAGTAAACTCCTACTCTATAAGACGATACTTAAACCAATTTGGACTTACGGAATCCCGCTGTGGGGTGCAGCTAGCAGCTCTAATATAGAAATTCTGCAACGTTTCCAAAGCAAAGTGCTACGAACTATAGTGAATGCGCCGTGGTACGTGCCAAATGTAGTGATCCACAAAGATTTAAATATTCAACCAGTGCGCGAAGTGATCACGAAACTAAGCATAAAATATAGTGATAGAATACAAGTTCATCCCAATGAACTGACGACCAATTTATTTGAAGAAGGAAACAGAAGATTGAAAAGATTTAAAACATCAGACTTATCAACTAGGTTTGCATAAGTAATTAAAATTTTGCTCACATTAAGTAACTATCATTGAGGTAGTTTAATGTTTATAGAGAGTATTCAATGGAATATCTCTCTTCATGACATTGTACATAGACATAGTAATACTTAAACACACCATGTATTTAATACCCACCGAAACTGGGTAGATTGTACGAATATTGGAGTAAAAAAAAAAAAAAAAAAAAAAAAAAAAATGTTTAAATGCAGTAATATGTCCAATTTTTAAGAAAGTGTGAAAATTATCGGGGTATAGCACTTTTAAACGTATTTTACAAGATTCTAGCGAGTCATATCAAGGACAAGATGATAATGTACGTAGAACAGATTATAGGAGAGTATCAATGCGGCTTCAGACCCAATAGATCGGTAACGGACCAAATTTTTACCCTTAAGCAAGTGCAAGGAATATAAGTGCCACGAATATAAGATTGCAATTTATGTGGCATTTGTTGATTTCAAACAGGCGTACGACTCTATCAATAGAAACCAATTGTACAAAATAATGCTCGAGTTAGGAATCCCAACAAAGCTCATTAAGCTAACTAAGATGACGCTGACAAACACATGCAATAAAATTACAGCAAACGGAAAAGAGATCGAGATCGTTCAATGTAAATAAAGGACTACGTCAAGGGGATCCCCTATCGGCGATGCTTTTCATCTTAGCGGAGGAATGGATGATAAGAAAGAGTGGAATAAACAGGGAGGGAACTGTATATAATAAAGGGCACCAAATTATCGCCTATGCAGATGATTTGACCATCCTAACACGAACGAAGCTAGAGCTGAAGGAGATCCTGGTAAAGATAGAGGCAACATCAAAGATTTTAGGGCTAAAAATAAATGAAAATAAAACGGAATACATGGAGATGAGCGGGGAAACGGATTTCAGACCTAATACATATTTTAATATTGTAGGGCAGGAAGATAAACAGTATAAATTCGAAGAAGTAGAGCAGTTTTGTTCCTGGGAACGATAATAACCAGAAATAACGACTACAGCAAAGAAATAAATGCCAGAATAACAGCGGGGAATAAAAGTATGGGCGCCCTGGGTGGTTTAATGAGGTGCAAAAGTGTGTCACGTGAAGTTAAACTGAAAGTGTATAAAACGGTTATTCGGCCGGTAGTAACCTATGCTAGTGAGGTGTGGAAAATTTGTAAAAAAGACAGAGAAAATTTAGAGGTGTGGGAAAGGAAGATGTCACGAGCGATTTACGGGGGAAAGAAAGTAGGGGACGAGTGGATAAGAAGAACAAATGTGGAGATTAACGAATTGTATGGAGACCCACTGATAAGCGATGTAGCCAAATCCCAACGTATTAGATGGTTAGGACACGTGGCGAGGCTCCCAGAAAACAGGACCACAAGGAAGGTGATGGAAGGAAGACTCGTGGGTGTATAAAGAAGAGGGCGGCCTAAGAACAGATGGCTAGATGCAGTTGAGGATGATTTAAGAACCTTGGGCATAGGAAGATGGAAAGAAACGGCACAAGATAGAGGGAGATGGAGAGCCATAGCACAACAAGCCTTGGGCCTACACGGCCTGTAGAGCTTTCTATATAAATATGATGACAAGAAGCTTGTGATACTGTAATGTTTGTTTGCGTAGGTTTTCTGCAAACAGAGTATTTAAGTTTATTAGTTAACTAATTTTTGGGTTTGAATCTAAAAAGTTAATGGACCTATTTTGTTCAATTTCTAGAGTAAATTTTATGTTTGGATGCAAGCTGTTGATAATAATTTAAAATTCATTAATTTAAATGAACTATCAAAACATGCTAAAATGTCATCAACATAACGAAACCAAAATATAACTTTCTTAGATTGATTTGATTCCAGTATTTGATCTTCTAGATTTTCCATAAATATATTAGCTAAATGAGGTGAAATTGAATTTCCCATGCATAAATCATCTTTTTGGAAATAAAAATAAAATAATTTTGATTGACGCAAAGTTTAAATAATTGAATCAACTCAGTCCGTTTGACTTTCAGATATTTAATGTGGAAAAGTCATTGGAGAAATGGAACTGGAATAATGGGGAACCTACTTTAAATTTCCTAATATCAGTCACAGACACTTGGGGAAATATAATCGATCCAACACATTTTGGTTTGGAAATAACAAAATCATCAAATTCGCCGCTTTTAGTTGTGCGTCTTCGGCAATTTTCTGGTACGTTGAATAACTTTGAAAAGTTTTGTATTATTATTGTTAAATTATAACAAACTATTATTTTTTTTTATTCAGATTCTGCAATGGTCAAAACTTTTAACAAAAAAGTTACATTTTACGAAAATGTAAGCGCACCAAAGAAACTAGAAACCCCATCACCGACTACGTGTAACCGCCGTCCTTTTCATATTGACTTTAAAAAAGAGCCTTTCAGTAATTTTATAATATATCCCGAAGGTCTGATGGTACACAAATGTACCGGAAAATGCCAACTTCAGTTAATAGATAATTTTACAAACCATGCAAAATTGTTAAACATATTTCAACAAAAATCGACCGGCAGCGAAGTATCAGAAAGTTATTGTGTTCCAAATGAGTATGTACCTGCAACACTTGTATTTTATGATCGTTATAGTAATATTGTTATAAAAAAATATTATGATGTTATTGTAAATAGTTGTAGCTGCAGATGAATTAAGTAATATTTAAAGAGGAGTATTATTATTATTTTTTCTTTTTTTTTCGCTGCAGTCTTCTTGATACCAGTTTCATGCGCGCAACAATTCAGCTCAATCTATAGCGAAGAACTTTCTAGTTGAATGGCAAGTCGGTAATATTACCACCTCTTAGAACACTGTTAGTAGCCCGTCTGGCAGACCTGCAGAACACTGGTTGATTTTTATGGAGCGTACTGCCCCTAAAAATAGTTTTTTTGCATACTCAAGGACACCCTTTATCGATTAGGATGAAATTTGGTATGCATACTAACTAAGTGAATTTGTGTGTATGCCAAACAATACTTTTATAAAATTCCCTAGAGGGCGCCAGTTACTAGTAGATGCCCTTAGTTTTCTACAGTAACGTTAATGTCTAAAACGTTTTTTAAACTTTTTATTGCAAAATCATATGTAAAATTTGATTCTCTAAAAAGAGTTATTTTTGCGTTTTTTCTGTACGCCGCACCGTTTACGAAATATATCAACTTTCAACAAGCGTTCACAGACCCATAGCTTAATGATTTCCTTCCAAGTTTTTCTGTCCTTTGCTTTGGTCCGCCAATCTATCACGTTTTTTTCCTGTATGTTCTCTTTCACAGCCTCTAGCTATTTTCTGCTGGCGCGACCCATTCTTCTTGTGTCTTTCATTTCTCCCCTCGATACTCTTCTTTCAAATCAAATCCAATCTAAGAACGCGTTTGTACGAAGACATGGAAAGTCTGGGGTACTTCAAAAATTTATATTTATAACACTAAAAACAAAGTACAAATAAAGGGCAAATGGTTGAACAGCTTTGAAGTGCGAAAAGGTGTCAGACAAGGAGATCCACTATCCAGCGCTATTCAACTTGATGCTCAAGAAACCCTATATACTAAAACTCAAACACTAATAGCTAGATCAGCAGCAGAACTAAAACGGATTACAAGGGAAATAGAAATAGAGACACAGGCTAGAAGAAGATGAGGGCTGAGGATAAACGAAAACAAGACAAAGTATATGTTTATTAGTAAGACCAACGGAAAATGCATGCAAGTCTATAATTATCAGCTTAGTAAACGAAGATGTATAAGAGATTCAGAGAGTTAACAACTTCGTGTTCCTAGGAGCATTAATAAGTTAGCGAGGCGAGAAGGTAAGGGTGAAGGGTGAGCGGTTCTTCTATAAATAAGGTGCTAAAATCTAAACATGTGTTGCAAAGTCCAAAATTAGGAATATATAAAACTGTTATCAGACCCACAGAAACGTATGCCAGTCAAACTTGAGTGCTCAATAAAAACTACCAGAAGAGTATAGAGGCATGGAAGAGAAAGATACTGCGGAGGATATTTGCAGTAAATAAAACTAAAGGTGTATGGGAAACAAATAAAAACGACAAAGTAATGCTTCTGTACAACCAACTAAGCATCACACAGGTGGCAAAATCCCAAAGATTAAGATGTCTAGGACCCGTAAATAGATTGCCAGAAAGAAGAGTATCCAAATGAAATATGAGGGAAGAAATGGAAGACACAAGAAGAGTGGGTCGCCTCCTGGCGAAAATGGCTAGAGGCAGGACATAGATGAGAAAGACGTAACAGATTGGCGGACCAAGGCGAAGAACAGAAATTTCAAATTTGTAACTTGAAAGTCACTAGAGATAATCGCATTAGAAGTTTTCGCGCAGACACCCAGTATAATTTATTTACATTAAAAAAAAATTATTCTGTTTTTCTTTTAACGTGTTAGCTGCCGCAATGTAAACTCAGAAGATGGGTCAAGAAAGCTAAAACTTTTCAGTGTAAAAGCCGCATGTATACACGTTGCAGTATTATATACTCATAAAAAAGTTGTAAATAAATAATCACAATGATCAGTTGTTGATTTAAATTTGGTTTGATATCTAATGTTTAAAATTCAGTTTTTAAAATCAACGAGCGTTCATTACCTTTCCTTGCTCCTCTTAAATGACGCCCCTGCATTGTTGTAAACTTAACTTACTAAAATTATTACTTTATAGAAAACGAGAGTTGTCGCAATGGAAAACTTATGTAACAATGGGACTTGGTTGTAATGGGAATTATTTACCACGGGTCATATAAACACCGGGTAGTTGTCAAACAAACCTTGTGAGAATTTTTATGATTTGTGATTAAAATGGGAGACGAAGTAGAAAGCGAGACCGTAGTAGGGGTTGCAAACCAAGTAAACCAAGATGAGTTAATACTCCAACAGCAACGCCAAATTGAAAAAGAGGTAAACAAGACAATTGTAGGTTAATCAGTTCATTGCACCCACTTGATCATTTGGGATTAGATTTCAGAAACGACGGCATTGGTAGGCGAACTAGAGCCAGTTACTTCGTTAAATAATGAATACGCGAGTGATAACGTTTATTTAGAAAAAATTAAGGACTTGGCATCTAAGTACAAGTTTGTACGAAGAACCCGACCCGATGGCAACTGCTTCTTCCGAGCTTTTACATATGCAAACCTAGAAAGACTGCTGGATAACAAAGATGCTTTTGCCAGTTTTTATAAACTAGCAGAAAATAGTAAACAATCTCTAGTTGATCTTGGATTTCCTCAGTTTACTGTAGAAGATTTTTATGACACAGTAAGTTATTTGCCCATATGAAAATATCAACTACTTTACGTTTGTCATTTTAGTTCATAGAAGTACTTAAGCGTATAGGTGAAATTAAGAACATAAATGAAGCTCAAAAAGAGCTACACAGACTCTTTAACGAGCAAGGATACTCTGACTACATGGTTGTTTATTTGCGTCTTTTAACCAGTGGGCAATTGCAAAGGGATCAAGACTTCTACAGCTGCTTCATAGAAGGCGACAGAACTGTAAGTATAGCTTTTAATTATGTCGGCATTGAAAATTTGAAATCAATATCTTTTTAATTAGGTAACCGATTTTTGTCATCAAGAGGTGGAACCAATGTATAAAGAGAGCGATCACATTCATATAATGGCTGCCAGTGCTGCTATGAATACGGGTGTTCGTGTCGTTTATATGGACCGTGGTAATTCCAAATCGAACACCGAACACGATCTTCCCGAGGGTACTGCCCCTAGTGTTCATCTACTGTACCGTCCAGGCCATTATGATATATTGTATTTGTAATTACTAGCTGTTGTGTAATGACACTTGTAATAACTTGATTTTCAATTAAATTCGTTAGAAGATACTATTATTATCTTCTTACAAATTTGGAAGAATTGGATTTTTTTTATTACATTCTGCCGATGGATAATACTATCTGCAGAGACCACCATTCTTGTCTTATCTTATACAGGGTGTCCAAAATAAGGGGTCCATGCGTGGGATCTTGTAAGCGGTAAGAGATAGAGATTGGGTTAAATGAGAAGAATTAATTAGCATCTTAAGTACTACTATGTTCCACATTAAACTCTTACAATTTTTGCTTAATTTTTAGAACAGACTGAAAAAACAAATTTTTATTGTCCCTTTTTGTGCATAATTTGGTTATTATCAAAATTAGCACAAAGCAGTTTTCACATTATTTAGACACTTTTTGACACTGTTTTAGAATCTGAAATTAAAAGTTTTGTAGGTCTTTAAATTTTCAAGGTATTGACATTAACTTCACTTTTTTAGGTATGCGTCAAACGCGGCTATGTCATCATTGGATTTCCTCTTTTCTCTGATATAAGGTTTAATGAATTTATTTTCACAAATAACATAGTCGTGTCCATTGAATTTTGATCAGTGTATCTTCCCAAATAATAATGTTATAAACAAGTAATTGTTTGCTCATGGTAGACTATGAAAACAACCACCTGTCTGTTCCAAGGAATAAAACTGTTAAAAATATATGATAAATAATTGGTAAATTTACACGAGGTTATTGTCATTCTAAATTTAGCTAGCTTTTCATGTTTTACTACTCAGCAAGACTATTTAAAAGTTAAATGTTTTTTTGCACTCCCGGGAGTAAAAGTGCTACTTCAGTCACTTTTTTCGAAGACTAAAATGTCACTTTTACTCCCAAGGGACTAAAAATGATTGAAACTCCCAAGGGACTAAAGTAAATGTCAAATTGAAAGAAATTTCTTTTTATTGGTAATCTAACCTATTTCTGATTTATGTTTACATTATATTCACATTAGTACAATTTACTAGATTAAATAAACGACTATTTTCGTCAGATATATGATGAGTAAGTGTACGTGACAAAGATGAAAATGCAGAAGTGGTTGATGAGTCATCTTCATGTCCAAAAATTTTATCTGCTATAATTTCTTTGTTGTTAATGGAGTTCTCAACATACCCCTCCGCAACTGTTCAGGATTTCCACCCTCCATGGCGCTTCAAAACATCAACAGTAGCTGCAGAGTCCGCCAACAAAGACGTAGATGTGCGTCTAAAACAATGTCCCGTATATGAAGATGCATCTGGTAGGTTTAGGAAAGCTGCTATTTCTTGGGGTAGTTTTCCAAACGTATTTTTTCCGACTGGCTGAGTAGTACATTTCTTGTCTTTGAAACAGACAAAAAATCGCCAATGAGGTGTCTCAACCTTTCGTAAGGCCATATACTTCCTACACAATTCAACGAAATTGGTAGAATTTTTTTCTGAATTCTTGACAATGAAATTTTTCCCAATTTTATTTTTGGTATTTGTAATATTAAATAGGATTGATCGACCCAAATCGGTTACATCGTTGATAGACAATTGAAGTAACTCATTTTCTCTGCAAGCTCCCGCTACACCTAAGATAAGTGCAACCTACAAAATGGCCTGTTAAAAAATGTTCATATAAAATGCTTACTACGATTACTCACTTTCATCATCAAATATTCATCATCCGAAGCTTCTATTAGGAACTGATCAACTTGCTCCCCGGTCAGAACTTTCGACTTTTTAGGTTTATAGTCATCATTTCTTCTTTTCAGAAAGGATATTAGTTTAGGAAATTTCCTAATGTCGATATTATTTTTGATGTTAAGCATTCCTTTCAGCATTGAATAATGTGCCCAAAGAGTAGACACACAAACTAATTTCGATTTCTCGTGAAAGTATACCAACAAAACATTTTCGGTATAGTTTTCCAGTTTTTTCTCACTGCACCACTTAACAAATGCTTCATATTGCTCCTCATATATTTTTCGCGATTTTGTGGGTAATAACTTTTCCCTGACCTCTTCAGCGGCCTTATCTACATCAAATTCACTCATCTTCTCTTACATTCAAAATCACATTAAATAAATTTAAAATGGCGAACCGTTCAATGGATCTTGTTGACAGCGTTACTATGGTTACACAGCATTTTTCATGAAGCTTGTTTTACACTATCAAAATCACAAAATTTTATTTCTTTTCGACTATTTTGATTTCAAATTATTCGGGAGTGCAAAAAATAGCGTATATACCACGGGACCAAAGTGCCTTTGTATATAATATACTATTTGATTGTTATAGGAGCATACATTTTTAATAGCCTACAAGAAAACTGTTTTCCACAACCTGCTATAAGAAAGTAGTTTTTTGCTTATAACTCCGTTATTTGTGAAAATAAACTTATTAAACCTAATATCAAAGAAAAGAGGAAAATTTCTCCACCTTATTAGAAGAGCCAAGTAAATGTCAATATCTTGAAACTTTATTGACCTAGAAAAATTTTAATTTCAGATTCGAAATTTGTGTAAAAATGTGTCTTAATAATGTTAAAACCGCTTTGTGCTATCTTTAATAATAACTAAATTACAGACATAAAAGAAAAACTGTAAATTAGGTTGTAGTTTTTTCAGTGTGTACTGTAGCATTTGCTGTGAACAAATATGGTGCAATGGATGAGAATTTGTTTACACCGTAGGTAGATGGCCTGAGGTTCAATTCTCCAAAGAGTTAAACTTTTATTTTAATTTTTTGCATTAAATGGTGTACATGGTTTTTCATTAATTTGTTTTTTTTTTATTGCGTACATGATGAAAGTCTACTGTTTATGCTCCCTGTAGTGGTTTTAGCGATAGTGGCACCGCAGCAAAGTGTGCACAGTGGGAAAACTGATAATTATATTAATTAGCCGCTCAACTAATCATACATGGCTGTGTACCATTAGTCACTCCGTATATTTATTGTGACACAATCTACTGTCTCTGGTACAACTGGCGATTGTTTACTATTGATTCTGGAATTGTGTCCAAAATACATGTTGGCCAAAGGAAGAAGAATGCTCTGATGTAGCACAATTATTAAAATGAAAAAGCGAATATCCAGGCAAGTTAAACATATTTTGGTTGCTTGTTAGAATGGTTAAGATATAACAAAGTAATATTTGTAATTTTTTAATAAGTTCTAGCTTTACTTCATTGAAAACATGTCGAAATACATATAAGATTAAAATAAATAAATATTGTTGAACTAATAATAAAGTATATTACTTATACATCAACGGTTGTGTTTTTTTTTTTAGATTTTATTGGTTAATTAATGGTTGCCACATAGCACTGAAAGTGCCTGCAGATTAACAGAACAGCATGCTATCTAAATCTCATGAGAATAATTGAGGTCAACAAGTACAACATAGGTTCTGACATAGGTACTACCTACTCCTTCTTGCATAAAAATATTGGACACAAAAGTGGGAATACCCTATATGGTTGGGAACTTGGCAATTCCTGATTTAGGAGCCTTGCAGCAGCTTTATATTGGGCGCTCCATTATATGAAAAAATATTTCCCTTACTATCTAAAAAATGAGTAATTAAAAATATCTAATAGATGCATACTAAAATTTAAAAAAACGGCAATAAAATATGCTTACAGAAGAACTACAAAAAACAGTTAGTTATGTTTACTTTTTGTTGGGATTTTGGTTCAACGATTATTTAAAGTTGCTTTTAATTTGTTTATAAATACAACGTTTTGGCTATCTTTTGTAGTCTTCATTAAGTATCTGAAATTTAGTCATCTGTAAGGTAAAAATGGGTGAGGCATGTCGCCTGGACTTTCCCATACTTTAGATATTTTTGCCATATTTACAAAAATGTATTTGTGTACCTCTATAACACAAGTACAATGTTGCTAAATTACAATTGCTAGTTAACTAATATTTTAGAAAAAAATACTTTTTTAGGTGACCTTAACAAAAAATTGAATTTTTAGTACTCAAAAGCGGCCAAAAAGTAACCGTTTTTTGACCGAGGACGAAAAAACACTTTTTAGCAGTGGTGCACACAAATGTTTTTAGGCGATTTTCATTATAAAATTTACAAATTTGTTAGATTTTTATTTATATTCAGAAACGTTTATATTTTCTTCATTTACACTCGAAGTAATTTCGGCATGTATAGCTTCATTATTCGTATGAACAATTTGTGTGCTTTTTCAGTTGTTATAAATAATTATATCAATAAATCATAAATAAAAATTTAACAAATTTGTAAATTTTATAATGAAGGTCGCCTAAAAACATTTGGGTGCACCACTGCCAAAAAGTGTTATTTCGTCCTCGTCTGCTTTCTGGCCTTGGCCATTAAACTCAGACTAGGCCGCACGAAATCCAGTTTTTGGCCTTGGTACACAAATAACTATTTTAATTCTTGGGAAAAAGATTTATCATTATAAAAAACACCAGAAACGATATACAGCAAATTTAACTAATCAAAAATTGAGCGGGAAGGGGAAAATTAACCCCTCTAGATACGGCTGCACCAAAACATTAAGGTGTGGATCTTACTGTGCTATCACTTATAAGCAATTTAGCTTGACCAGAAATATTTTATCATTCACCGTTATTATTTTATTCAATAAAATATTATCTGTTGCACTTTTCATATAGTCAATTACGTTACTGTAATGTAAATTTTATTAATGTACGACTAGTATTAGACATACTTGCTACTTTTTTTCACGAATAGCGTACAATTATGGATTTTCATAAACGAATAATTCTTTTGTTTTGGAAAATGTTAAGTTTAATTTTATTGAATGTAAATTTATACAACAGCAAAATACAAATGCAGTTTTTTTTAAATAAACTTTATTATTAGGATTATACAAAACAGTCTTTTATTTAAATCTGTAATAAAAAAGTATCTAAAATGTTATTTCTGTTTTCTGGTAAGTAACATTTTCGTAAAAATATTTTGAAATTGTTGAGTCAAAATATTTATGTAAGAATTGGTGGTAGACGAAAATAAGATTTTTAATTTTGAAATATTAAAATATCACGCGACCAACAAAAAATCACCTCCCAAGAGTAGCTGAAATGACATATTTCACAGCCACCATTGAAATTATTTTTCTTAATCGCATAACTGTACTGCATTTTAACCCAAATACTATTATTGTATTTTCTGCAACATTAATTTCTGAGCTTATAATTCAACAGCGCATGTGAATTAAAATGTATTGATAAATCTGTCGTTTCAGTGACAACGAAGTTGTGTTGATGCTAGGCAATATCACGAGTCCAAAGGACGAATGATATTACCGTGCATCAACACAATTGAGTTCGTTAATGAAAGACAGAATTATAGATAATTTTTAATTGACGAGTGGTATTTTTTAAGAATATTCCAAGCGAACAAAAAAAATCAAATTATTATTTAGTATAATTATTTGTTATTTTACTAACGTACAAACGCGTTATTTAATTATTAAATATAAAAATAAAAATTAGTTTGACATGTTGCTATAGTTATACAGCACCGATAACACCGGAGCTTACTAAAAAAGAATTATCGCGGCCAGTCAGGGTCTAATTGGTCAAGAACCGGACAATAAACGGCTGCCATTGGCTGTTACAATGCGAGTGGAATATTCTGAATCAGCAAATTCTTCAGTAGTTCTAATCTAATTTGTTTCTGACGACCTGGCAACATTGCCTGTACACACATTATCATGTTAACCTCAAAATTTCTCAATAAAATATAGTAAAAATTAAATAAAGTTAGTATTAATAGAAGTCATAAGTGTATAATTTAGAATTATTAACAAGATATGTATTATGTACAAATTTAAAAATGTATTACAATACGTGTGGAAGCAATTACAAATACTAAGTTATGTTCATAGGTTTCATGTGCTGCTTATATAAAATTAATATTTATTTTTTTAATGCATTTGTAATACCATAAAATATCAGTTAATAAACCAAACCTTTAATACAATTTTGTAAAATCAGGACAATAAAGTTATTCTTTGTATATTTCAGTTGGCAGTTTGAACAGGCTCGGCTTGAGCTCCTTACAGTAAAAAGCCGTTAATATTATTTTGTTCTCAAGGTATGTACGAAACCTTCAAATAACATTTTTCTTCTTTTAAGAAATAATATATGTTCTAGGTATGAAAGCCTAATCAGCATTAACACTGAAATAAACGAAAATATCACAGAAAAATTAAAATGTCGACTCCGAAAGGTAGAAAGTCTTCATCCCCTTTGTTCTTGTGTGAAAAATGTAATTCAAACATTTCACACAAAGACTTGGAGGAACATTCCAACGCTTGTCCCCCATCCCTTAACAAAATAATTTATAATTTTGTAAAAAATGGAGTGCTGTATGGTTCGCTTGACAGTAAACTAAACGAGGATATTAAAGGAATTTTGCCTCGTGACCGGGATAATTTAGTGTTTGTAAGCCAAACGAGCTTGCAATTATGTGGTTTTGCAATGGGAGATTATGTTGCAGTTTCAGATCTACAAGAAAAGCACCCTGCTTGTGCTCGTGTTGTATGGCCTACTACAGAAAAATCTTTAATTTCAGTTTCTTTTACAAAAGACGGTAAACCTGGCGTAATTCCCAATTAAAATTTTGTTATTATAATTTTTTATTTTACAGGAATCGAATCATCATTTGGAGAAAAGGACATCGATGTATGTGTTTCGAAAATCTCAACTCCTGTGTATGAAGCTGATCAAATAACAGTAGTTGCTTTAAGTAATATCAAAAATCTAGACCTACACCAAGATTTATTAAATAGAATTCACAAATCTTATGTTAATAGATTATTAACTAAAAGAAATAAAATTATAGTAAGACATTATGGAAGAATCTTGAAATTTCAAGTAAAATCTATTGAACATGCAAAAACAAACGGCCAATTCATACCAAATTTGCCATCCACTGAAAGTTCAGTGGTTACTGAAGATCTTCTGGGTGACTTTGGTGATATGGGCATTCACAACAGTGTACAGTTTTGCAAAGTTGTTGAAAAAACTAGATTTAATGTGTTTGGGTAAGCATTTGTCTTGAGTATCTTATGAGAAATAATTTTAATAATAGAATAGTGATCAAAGTCGCGAGCTTTAAAGGTACTCTGCCAAAGGCAAGCTTTCCAGAATGTCTCATGTTTCTATGATTTAAGGCAAAGCCATGTATGACTTCAGGTAGTTGAACCTCCCCTGTAAGCAGCCGCAAAAAATATTTTAAATTCAGCCGCTAGATATCAATATACATTGTAAATTTATTATTACGTGAGAACATATAGTGCATGCGTAAAGTACGAAATAAATTAATTATAAGCAAATCTAAACTAAACACCAAAACCCTTGAATCCATAGAACGATTTAGTTTAAAACAGGCATTTTAAATATATAGTCTAATCAGCGCCGGATTTAGACTCCAAGGGGCCCGGGACAAGAACTATAAGTGGGCCCCAATTTTCTTTTCAATTTAGATACTCACAGTATATGCCTATTACTTATATTACAGATTTATATCTTTAACACACATTTCAAGGTCGGGTCAACAATAATGAAACTACACTGCTTACCCAATAAAAATTAACATATTATATTGTTTAATAAATACTACATACCAGAAAAATTAAACAAAATGATTAATATGCATAAAAATAAATTATTAAAATGAAACTTTTCGACATTTTTGATCCGAAAATTGCTTAATAATTTCGTCGAAATCAAGCACGTCTACAATGTCGCTTTCCATCGACATTATAGCCAAAGAATTTAAGCGATCTTCAGTCATTGTAGAGCGTAGGTTGCTTTTAATGAGCTTTAGTTTGGAAAATGTACGTTCTCCTTGGGCAACCGACACATGTAAAGTTAGGTAAATTCTGAGGGCTATATCTACGTTGGGAAAAACAGAAACGATATTTTGCTCACGCAAAAACTTGAAGCAATAAGAACAATTTATTATCGGTCTGTCCTTAAGATTTTTCTTTGATTGGCTCCAATTCTTCATCTTCTCCAAACATGTTGAAGCGGAATCCAGAAGATTAACATCCGGCTCCGACTCCGATGTTAGTAATAAAATTTGAAATCTTTGAACTTCATCTACAAATGATATTTCTAAATCATTTCGGTAAATTTCTTGCAACCTCTTAGCACTTATCTTTAAATCTTCAGGAACAATCTTCAAAAGCCTATCCAAAAATCCGAATCGTTCATTTAAAATAGCATATTTTTCCTTTCTCTCTCTCAAACAAATAACAAGTGTATCTATTATCACATAAAACGTTTCCACCTCAAACTTTTTGCTTCCTTCCAACAACATATCTCCACCTCCTACATCTTCATCAAAAAAAGTCTTCCGTCTTCGTGTTCTTTCAAATTTATAAATGCTATCTGGGAAAATTTCTTTTGCTGCATTTTCTATTGATTCAAAGTCATTTCTCAAGTTTTGAACACATTGTTCAAGGCCTTCTAATAAATTGACAGCAGTTCCTAAAACTATTGATTGTGATTGTAAGGCAATATTCACCTTGTTGATTTCTCCTAAAATTTTATTCCACACAATGCAAAGAATTATGTTTTCTAGTTCCATCATTTTATTAAGGGTCGATTGAGCTGTATGCCGCGTCTCTGAATTTTCTTCCAAGTTTTCTGCAATAATCTTCAAACATTCCATGATGTCCTTGTAGTTTGTATGCAAGGCTTTTATTGCATCGGCATGACTTGACCATCTAGTGTCTCCCAATCTTTTTACTACCAATACCCGTCCTTTGTCATTTGGAGATAAATATTTAAGCAGTAACTCCCACCGATGAGTGGATGAAGAAAAAAAGTTATATAAAGTGTGTACAACACCAAAAAACTTTACAGCGACTAAACTAGCTTTAACAGCACATTGACCAACTAGATTCAACGAATGGGCCGCGCACGGTACATAATCAGCCAGAGGATTTTCAGATAGTATAAATGCTTTCACACCTTTATACTTCCCCGACATATTACTGGCGTTGTCATAAGATTGCCCCCTACAATCTTGAATATCTAAATGGTATTCTTCCAAAGTCTCGATTATAACATTAGCTAAAGATTGCCCTGTATGTCCATGAATTGGCACAAATTTTAGAAACCTTTCCACGGGACCACCCTTTAATTTGTCAACATAACGTATGGTAATTGTTAACTGGTCAACATGGCTTACATCTGGTGTTGAATCAACGGATATTGAAAAATATTTTGCCGATTTAATTTGACCAACAATTATATCTTGAACTTGTTTCCCCATTATACCGATAAACTCTTCACAGATTTGTTTGGAAAGGTAAGAATGCGTACCTGAACCTTTGTTTCCATATTTTTCAAGGTGTTTGCTCAAGAATGGATCAAATTGGGCTAACAGTTCAAGCAAACCAAGATAATTTCCATTTGTCTTTGAACCAAATCGTTCAGCACTTCCACGAAACGGAAGGCCACGTTCACACAAAAATTTAATCACAGCTACTACACGCTGTAATACGTCACACCAGTACTTTCTTTCACTTCGAATCTCTTCTTCATGATGATAATCTATACGACCCTTGGTGTGGCATCTTCTTAAATAGTTTTTTATGCATTGCTGATGTTCTTGACTACTTTCATGTTCAGCGAGACGTTGTGATACATGTCTCCAATCATTATATCCCCTTTGAGTGGACAGAGCATAGTTATAATTTTTACAAAATAGGCGGCAATAAAAACAGTAAATTGACCCATTCGATGGAGAATACAAAATAAATTCTCGTTGAACTTTTTCTCCATTTTTCATTACGCGATACATCAAACTTTTAGTAAAAGTACGCGAAGTTCCTGAAGAATCAACATTTCTTGAGGCACTGAAATCGGTATTGTCTTCCAAATTTCTACATGAATTCGAGCCTTTCTCACACCAATATTCCTGTAATAAATTCCTATCAGTTTCATAAGGCCATAGACCTGGGTCGGTTGATTGATAAGAGGGCTGTTCGATTTGTATATCCATTTCCTCAAAATTCATTTTAGTGGAGGAAGCATTAGTGTCATCACTGTCATCGTCATCTTTATTTTGATTTTGGTAGTCATTATTCACATCAGAGTCTTTAGAATCTTCAGATACATCGGATGAGCTGCTTTATTCTTCGCAGGATAATACAATGTTCGTATTTTGTTCTAAGATGTCTTCTTTAAGTCCAATATCGGTAACGTTAACTTCTTCTGTCATTTTTCTACTCAAATCAGACTCAGCTGCTGTATTATTGTTATTTTCTCCTTCCGGGCCTCCTTCTATAGCTATAGGTACTGAAGCTGAAGGATTTAAATTTGCATAATGTGTCCAAAATTTAGTAGCGTTTTCTTTAATTTGCAATTGTACGGCTTCTTTTCTCATCTTCGTTTTCTTTTTGCACGCGCCTGATTTGTATTTCTTCTTAGGAGGAGCCATAACTATTAACTACACACATCATTCTTAATAACTAAAATAAATTTAATAAAATCATTTTGTTACCTTTTAAAATTGACCAATTATAAAGTAGCAGGTCAATCAATATATTTCTAAATAATGAAGCTCTGTTACACTGACACTGTTCACAGTTCAATTTATTTCAGTGTTATGGGCAAATACCTAGATTTCATTGTATACATTATTTATTGCACAAAATACCCCGCACGTGCATGTGCATGGTAGCGCGGCTTCATTCAAACATATCGCACTCGTAAATTATCATTTTTATTAGGTACCTCCCGTAAGAGGAGCTGCTGCCTGCTGGACGTTAATTGCAACAGGTTCCCGACCCGAACAGACTTCTTGGAATAGATAACAATAAGAATAATTCTTGATATTATTTAGAGTTGGCAATCTGGTTTATATCTCGCATTTCCCATGAAATATTCGATTTAGGTTTCTATTGTGAATCGCCAGTGGTGGGCCCTGGACATTTTCACCTTAGCGGTGGGCCCTGGACATTTGCACCTTTTGCCCTGCCCTAAATCCGCCCCTGAGTCTAAAGGCGCCCCTAAACGATCAGTATTATTGATGCAATATATTGTCTCAATATTATTGAGAAAATGTGGTACCCCTCAGACGGCTCAATATTACTGTGCAATATTGCTCAGTATGTGTTTGGGATCGACTGGGTCAACATGCCAATAAGTCATACAGAATTAAGTTGTGTAGCCATTGCTTCAGTTTTTTGTAGAAAAAAAGAAACAGGCGCTGGATGAAGGAATGGTACAAGAAAAGATGCCAATATAGTCACGAAAATCTACTAAAGGACTTACAATTAAGCGAACCGAATGATTTTAAGAACTTTCTGAGAATGGATGCTGATACATTTGATGATTTACTAAGAATAGTTAGTCCTATGATTACAAAAACTTCTCCTGCCATGCGAGAACCAATCTCACCAAAGGAACGTTTGTCAGTAACCTTGCGGTACTTGGCCACTGGGAACACATTCGAGGATCTAAAAATTATTAGTGCTATATCACCACAAAGTATTAGCTGTATTGTATTGGAGACATGTGAAGTATTAATTCACTTCCTAAAGAACTATATAAAGGTAAGTAATTAATCTAATTGTGCATTGAAGTTTATTAAGAATAATCAACTAGTAGTATTTATTGATGATTATTAAAAAAGTTTATACAAAAATAGTTTACAAGATAAAATATAAAGATGCATACCGTACACAAAAGTACATGGTTATTTAAAGGATGAAAGAAAAGTTGCGGCTAAGGTTGGTTCCATCTGGTAATTGTTTTGTGCAAGTTGCATGGGAGTAACACTAGTCAGTTGTGTCCATTGATAGTCATCGGCAACGGAGGAGCTTGTACTCTGGTGTGAATGTCGATCGTTGTATGGAGTAGATGATCTACTCATAATAATTGAGCTTGGAGCATTTATTGCAACAGAATTTACGATTTAATGTTCCTATTTGACCTTCAATTGTGTCATTTATAGCTTTCTTAGCAAAGATTTGTTGCAACGGCTCCATCTTCTGCAGTTCCATTGCCCAGGTGCTAGTTAACTGTTGGTACTCATTTTCGGGTTTGCTCAATCGTTTACAAGCCAGAGCTACAAGTTCTTCCTGTGGATTAACTTTATCTTTTTTCCCTTCTTTTTTGGTGGCTCCCAAACACTCGGGTATCATTCTGGAAAAAACAGTGGAAATAGTTAATTATTATCAACTGTTTCGTTAAACGGAAATTAACATAATGTTGTTTTTAGCGGCCTAACACGCCTAACGAGTGGACAAAAATAGCAGATGGGTTTGAGAAGCGATGGAACTTCCCTCATTGCCTGGGTGCGATAGACCCAAAACATATCGCAATAAAGAAACCTCCAAATACAGGATCGTTCTACTATAATTACAAGAACTTTTTCAGTATAGTGATGATGGCAGTTGTTGGCCCACAGTATGAGTTTCTAATGGTTGATGTCGGTATTAACGGACGGATTTCGGATGGAGGAGTGATAAGCTATACGACATTCGGACAAAAATTAAATAACAACAGTCTTGGACTTCCTGAACCTGGAAGGTTACGGGACAGTCCAAGGACACTTCCATTTGTATTCGTTGGAGACGATGCATTTGCCATGAGTGAAAACTTATTGAAGCCGTACGCCCAAACAGAATTAACTCAACAAAGGCGAATTTTTAATTATCGACTCAGTAGAGCACGCCGCATTGTTGAAAATGCATTCGGCATTCTAGCTGCTCGATTTGGTGTGTTTCAAAGGCCTATTTTACTATCACCAGAAAAAACTCAAATAGTTATTCTAGCTTGCTGGTACCTACACAACTATTTAAGAAGGAATATATCAAGTACATATCTCTCTCAAGGCTCAGCGGATATAGAAAATCTTGAAACTGGGGATATAATTAACGGGTCTTGGAGGTCAAATGAACAATTAGTAAATTTGCAAAATAGCTACAGCAGGAATCCATCAGATCGTGCAAAACAGATCAGGGACAGCTACTGCGAATACTTTAACAACGAAGGGAAGGTTCTGTGGCAACATAATATCATTTGAAATATCTATAATATTCAAGCCTATCCATTTTTTCATATGTATTTTATTAAATGTAAAAAGTGCTTAATAAATTACTTACATTTATTGATGCATCGACATTAATATTTTCTCCATCTCTCTCTGCGTCTACGGTACTTATTGATTGAGCTGGAGTTTCTTGATCCTGCAGAAAAAGCATTTCACTGAAATACCATAACGTAGATTCGTACACGTCTTCAGTTCCAGTGCCAGTTGGTTTTGAAGCCGAAATTCTTTTTAATTCTTTTCTATAATTTGTTCGTAAGGAATTTATCTTCTTCTTCACATCTTCTCTATCAGCTTCTGGGTATTTTTCCCGGTATTTTACGAGAAGAAGGTCATACGCGTCATTTTTTTTTCTACCGGTCCATGTACTCATCATCTTTGACTTTCCATAGGACAGGTAAATCTCTATAATATCTTATAACTTCGATTATAAACTGCCTCTCATCAACTTTCGACGTAGCACGTTTATCACTAGGCATGTTGATCTACACTTTAACGAACTAGTTACGTAAACAATCAGCGACAGACTGACAGAATATTGCGCAATACTACGAAACTACCCTCACACTGTTCAATATATTGACGAACCTTCAATAAAAATCAAACTTATTTTGATTTCTTCAATATATTGCGCAATTCGTCAATATGTAACTTAAACGATCAATAATATTGTGCAATAACAGATATTGTGCAATATTATTGATCGTTTAGGGGCGCCTTAATAATTGTCTTGTTTTGCTTTTAAATTGATTACAACACGTGGAATATGTTTACATTCCTGCAACAATACCGATATTTCTCACAACAATTGATTGCGGAGGTAAACTGTTAGCGATCAGTCTTTTCCAATCAATTTCCATAAAAATTACCGCAGGACACGGACAATTGTCAATCAATAATCATTTCGCACGATTAATAGTCGGAAATCGTAAAATCAACAACTATTATTGGTCGCGAATAATTGTTCGGGGCCATTTTGATTGCGTATGACAATTTTGAATTTATCACAAGAAAATGTCCTTTTTCCGTTTTTGCAAAAAGTGGTTTGGTAAAAAAAACACAAAAATTCTGATGAAGGTTAAAAATATACTTCAATATGGGGTACATGAGCGCCCGCAAGTGGGGGCAATCCCAGGCAGTTGCCCCCCCCCCCTGAATGTTTAGGTTTTTTGAAAAATATTGTGATTTACAATGTACTTATAAAAAAGAACGCAACAATGGATTTTTTCTTTCTCTATTTTTACTTCTTCATTTAACAAATCACGAAAACAGTGTAATATAAATTGCAATTACGGTCCTCCTTTTTATTATTGTTATACCTAAAAAGTTATCTCTGCGCCAAAGTTTTTGACCCCCTCTGGCAAAAATCCTGCTGGCGCCCATGATGGGGTACTTATTTTCTTTATTAACAAGCTAAAACATACACCACCTAACCTTACCTTAACTTTACTTTACCTTACCTTACCTTATTTTACCTTCTTGTCTTGCCTGGAGAGGGATTTTGTCACTATTACGTAAATGTTGCTTGTAAATGCCGCCTGCGATCAATTCTTTGTGGTCATTTTGATCGCTGGCGATCAATTGTCGAAATAACTTAAATTCACTAACATTATTGTTGCTATTAGTAGCGACTCGTCCCGCGAAGCCTCACATTAGCAAATGTAAAAATGGGCAAAGCACTTTGCCTGGACTTTCCCATACTTTAAATATTGTTATTTAGCATATATTACTTATTATTAATGTGTTACGCCCCAACATTGACAACAATAACATCCCTGTACTTTTACCTCTGTACCGACATCATAGCTGCGTAATAGTAATAATATAAGAACATGTCATGCACCAAAAGGCTTCAGTCAACGCATGGGCATCAGATAGAGAGAGAACGAGTGATATTGTAAAGTAAACTGATAATACGGTAAACATTTTTCAAGTTTTTTTGTGAAGAGTCGATTTTTTGGAAAAAGATTGCTTGGAATTAAAGAAACCCAAAAACGGAACGACAAATTTGTCCACTGAGAGTTTGGTGGGAGGGGTAAATTAATCCCTGAGTAATTTAAACAAATTTTTTTATGGGCTACTAAATAATGAGGTAGGAATTTTCAAGAATTCATAGAAGGCGTGGGACAAAAGTACAAAATTTAAAAAAAAATGTTTTGCCTGGTTTTGAGCGGTAAGTTCTTGAAAAAGTTAAAATTTTGATATTTTTTCACTTCACAGTTTTAGAGGTTCCAAAAGTTCTAGTCGTTTGCAACATTGTGTACCCTTAAAGCGTTTTTAATATAAAATTTCATCCCAATCTGATAAATCGTTTTTGAGTAAATAGGCGTTAAAACTCAAATATTCAAACATTTATAGAAGGCGACAGAGAGAAATTTACGAGCTGGGACACAAACCAATTTGTAGCTCATCTTTAGCTCTATGAGATTACTATTTTTTTTAAATTGTGTTGCCAGTTCCAAAGCAGTAATTTTTTGAAAATTTTTTACTTTATAGCTTTCAACTTTTCAAAAATGTTTGTGCACAGTAACATTGTGACTCTTAAGGACTATTATGGTCAAATATTTGAACCCGATCTGTCAACCTGTTTTTTAGTAAATAGGGCGCTAAATTCAAAATTAATAAAAATCGTAGCGACCGCCATTTTAAAGCTAGAAAGTTTGGAAAAAAACATTGCATTTTCCCTTAAGTCTTATCGAATTCCATTTTCAAGTTTAGAAAATATGGTTTCGGAAAAAAATGCTACAAGATAAATTCTCTAGCTTCTGCTTACTGTTGCGGATTTTCTTTAAAAGCTTATTTTTCTGATGAATTTTTGATATAGCCTCACATTCCAAAGCTCATCAAAATCGGACCATGCGTTTGGGAGTTATGGAGCACACACACACACTCCCACACCCACCCACAGACAGACATTTGTTTAAAAACCTCATTTTTCGGTTCGTGGATGTCCAAAACATGTATTTCTGTCAAAATCACGATTTTTAAAATTTTCATGAAATCAGCGAAGCACTTTACCTGGACTTTCCTATACTTGTGAAACTTCACTTATCTTACGTTCAAAAGTATTTACACACAAAGTTGTAACCCACAGCAGTGAGCAACGAAAAAAAAATAAAACGATGTGCAGTTGCAACGAGCTATGCTATACCACCTCACTGCTTACAGCTGCTTTAGCGTAATGTCGTTGGTTCGGTTGGCATCACTTAAGGCCGCCCGTCCGGTTAGCACGAGCTGCTTATTTGCATGTCTTATTGTATTTAAAAACCTAAAATTTTTAAACGTTTTATATAAAAATAAAAAATAGATTTTTTTTATTATTTGGAAAAGGATTCCTTGCGATTAATAAAAATTAAAAAAGGAACGATAAATTCGCCGCGAAACTTTGAGTGGGTGGGAGAAAATTTCTGCTCCATCTAAAAATTAAGTTGCAAATTTTATTCTACTACCAATCATGAGCAATTTAGCTTAAACAGAAATGTTTTATTGTTCCCTGTTTATTAAATAAGGAGGAGTAAATTTTCTTCGTGATACGCAATAAGCCTGTTCCAAACTAGTTTCCTTTAGAGACTGTCTCGCCATCGTTTTGTTGGTCCCCCCACACTTTTTCTGCTTTTTGAAAGTTTGTCTCTTGAAACATGAATTCAAAATTCAAATTTAAAAAATTATACAAGGCGTCGCACAGTGTGGCTGAGGTAGACAAATAGGGTTTTTCATAGTTTTCTATTAAGTATTTTTGCAAGTGGATTCTTGTTAAGGATACTCCAATAAATCAGAAATATTGAAAAATAGTAATTTAATTCCCCTAGAAAACGCTAGGCAAGTGCGGCAAAATCAAGTTTTTGTTTTTCTGAAATATTTGGAAACAATCATAATATACTTTAACATTACTGAAAAAGGAAATCGATGACTTTTTCTTTATTTTTTAACGTGCAATGTTGTTTCTTTATCTACTCATTGAAATACAATCCGATAACAAAATCTTGAAAAAAAATGTTTAACAGTTTGCAGATTAAACTTCTCAAAGGGTAATTTTTTTCACAAATTTCAATTTCTCTTAAACTTTTAGTAGCGTGCTCGGACGTGCTCGGTCATGAAACAAATTTTGTTTCATTCATTTGTATCCCTAGAAACAGCCCTCCAAATTTCAGCTGCTGCTACTTGCTTCTGCGAATACAGGAGCATTTCTACTGAGACGCGTCAGTTAAAAAAATATTTGAAAATATAAAAATATGCAAAACAACATTTATTAAATTACCATGGGTGTCATTTAAGGGAGGAAAGAGGTGAGTAGTGCACTACCCTCCCCTGTATCTCGAGTCTCCATGAAAAAAATTGTATAAATTGAATTTTCCTACAAAAAATATAATCCCCCCCCCCCCCCGAAAAATTCTATAATGACGCTTATGAAAATCAGAAGCCAGTTTTCAGGTACTCGATTAATTAATTCATTTGCGTATTGTAAATAAAGGCATAATTTTGGCGAACGAAGGTATGTGATGTTAAATGGGCCCTGGAATTTTTAGGAACTTATAATTGACTCATGCATGGTCAGAGGCAGCAGGATTATGATTCTGAAGAAGTAGAAGATTAGGAAATATATAAATTTTAAATAAATTATTTTGAATTGGAATTTGTTTTACAATTTGTTAAAAAATGGTTCACTTTTGTAATAATTTAGTTCTCGCTATACAGATTTAATAAAATAAAATAATACTAATATTTTTAAAAATGTTACACGTTTCCTGAAATTTTCAGACATCTTTTCATCAAACCAAAGACTGTAAAAACATTTGTATATAAATTCTTAAAAAAATTTTTTATATTATTTAAACAATTTTTTTATTTTTAGTGCTATTTTCAGTGTTGCCTTTTGTATTCGACTAGGGATTTAGTGGGGCATGATTTAGATTTTTTTTAAAATTTTTTACGATAAAATTGAAGGCTGGTCAACTGTTTGTCCAAAAACAGCCCATTTGGCCACACTGTGCGTCGCAAAAAAAATTAGCACTGGGGCAAGATCCAAACAGAAGCTCATCCCCAGCCCCATGAGCCTACAAAATTATGAAAAAAATCGTGTTGCTAGTTTTTGAGCCAAATTTGTTTGAAAATTTCCTAATTTAAAAAAAACAATTTTTTGCAAATGTTTTTGAAAATTCTCAAAATGTTGTAAATATTTTTCACTTCGTAGCTTTTATCTTTTCGAAAAATTTTGTACATAATAATATTTTGTTTTTATAGGGCTATCATGTTACAAAATTTGATCTCAATTTGTCAAATCGTTTTTGAGTAATAAGTCGCTAAAGTGAAAATTAAAAAACTCGTAGCGGGCGTCATTTTGAAGCTAGAAAGTTCTGTAAAAAAACGTTGAATTTGTCCTGAGGTATTCTATTATATTCCATTTCCAGATTTAGAAAATTCAATTTCTGAAAAAACAAAACTTATCCCTGATGTGTTAACGTATTTGTTTGTACATTAACGTTTATTGTGTTTTGTAAGATTATTCATTTTTGAATAATTTGTTTCCACAACTGCATTAAAAAATACTAGCCTCACTTAAGTTAAAAGCTACCAGCCGCCACTGGCTACTATACTTATACAGTTGATTACTATTTATTATAACATTTTGTTTGTAGAGATGAAAGTGATTATCACAAAAAACTTGATAAAGGCAGCTTATTGTCAAAAATTGGTGGTTTGGATGAAGAAATAGCAGAAATAAAATATATAATGTACGCAGCTTTAGGAAAATCCAAGATTATATCGCAAGCAACAGTCGCCAGAGGAGTCTTACTTTATGGATCTTCGGGCACCGGAAAAACATTAGTTACTAAAGCATTAGCAGACGACTGTGACGTAAATTTCATCAATATATCCATGACAGAGTTATACAGCAAGTTTGAGGAAAGTATAGAAGAAACAGTAACAAAACTATTTACAGACGCTATTAAGTTAGCTCCAAGTCTGGTTGTGGTCGATGAAATTGATCTATTTTGTCCAGCTAAAAATTCACGCTTGACAGATACAGATAAAAGAATTATGTCAAGCTTTTCAAGCTTATTCGATTACATTAACGAAACAGCAGATTGCAACATATTTGTATTGGCAACTTCTAATAAGCCTGATTCTATAGATCCCGGTTTTAGGAGATGTGGTCGTTTAGAAAGAGAAATTGAAATTCCAACTCCTAATCCCAAGGGAAGGTTGGATATTTTAAGAAAAATACTTAACGGCGTGCCCATGGAAATGGAAAAGGCTGACCTTAAAGAAATTGCAAATTCTGCACATGGATTTGTTGGTTCTGATTTGGTATCACTTTGTTCAAGAGCTGCTTTACAAGCAACCAAGTGGGGAGATGCAAAAATTTATTTGAAAGGTCTCAAGTTTGCTTTGACCCGTGTGAGACCGAGTGCAATGCGAGAGGTTCAAATAGAAGTAAGTACGGTAATTTTTTTTTTATATTACGTCTACAAGAGAACTCGTTTGATTTTTGTAAAGTTTAAAATAAATATAGAATAAATCACCGAAATTAGTAATTTAGTCAGGAAGTGCTTACAACTTAATGCATAAACTAGTACAGGTGTACTCAGAATTGTCTCAGGATTTCAAAAATGTCAAAATACACAGGGTGTTCTGTTTGAAATTCAAAAGATGGGGTCATTTCCAGTGAAACCAGAAGTGAAAAAAATGTACAAATATATCAAAACGTGCCTTTTTGGGTACATATTCCATATACTAAGTTTTGTTACCATACCTCAAAAACTCTAAAAAATAAGGGATGTCTAATGTTTCCGCTAACACCTAGTATAGAATAGAAAAATCTCAAATAAATTTTTAAATAATTAAAATTATGTTAAATATTTTAAAACAATTTTAATTTAAGAATATCATATATGTTTTATAATAAAGGAATTGTAGAATATCAAAGATAATTGTAAATTAATAGTACCTTTTACATTTGACCTGTTGGAAAGTCGAACGACATTTGGCAACGTTACATGATCATACGTAACCACATTTTGATGCAAATATGAAATTCATTTATATTTTTCCTTGTGCAAAGCAGAACATCATCATCATCAACCAGTGATTTTATATGACAAAATCACTATCAACGCTTTCAGCCTGCAGTTGCCCACTGTTGTCGTACGTTTTTTTAAAATTTATGTAATGCACAAACCTTATAGATGGCGGTAATTTACAAATATCTTAGGTATACAAAAATTCGTTTAATTTTAAATATTTCAGATATTTTCAAATAGATTTTTTTTAATAGCTGCGATATTAGACAATTAAATTTATTTTAGAACATTTTAATAATTGTTTGAATTATTTAAGATAAATTTAAATAATTAAAAATGTCTCTTGGATATTCCCAAATAAGTGAATGCGAAATCTTCTATTATTTAATAATATCACAGAGATAGTTTTAATAAATAAAAACTCACGAATGTTCTGTCATTGAAAATATTTATATCAAATATATCTAAGATGTTTTTAATATATCTGCTGAAGTAATTAATTATAAATTTTATTTTTAATGATTTAGAAGTACCTCTTAAGTTACTTTATTTATACTGAAGAAACTCCAAAAATACTTTTATTCATTTATTTAGGTATTTTAAATAGAAACAATGACTTGAAGATATTGTACTCATGTAGACTAATCAATACGAACATTACTTACATACACTAGGGAACAGATTTGTATCAGCAGGAGACTTTAATGCTAAAAATGAGCAATGGGGAGCTAGAATCACATTGACTAAAGGAAGAGAATTACTAAAAGCAATGAATAATATCGGTGCCCAGTACCTATCTATCCACTGGCGAGCCTACATACTGGCCCACAGATCAAACAAAATTACCCGACTTACTTGACTTTTGCATAATAAAAGGGATCAATCGTAATTACCTAAAAATTGAGTCATGCCTAGACTTGTCAACTGATCACTCGCCGATTATAGTAACCCTCGGAACACAAGTATTACTGACTAATAAAACACCTACCCTGTGTAATAAACACACAAACTGGGAGCTATTCAGGGATCTAACAGAAGAATCACTGGAACTGGACATTTCTTTAAAAACAGAAGAAGATCTATTTGTTGCAGTGGAACACTTTATTGATGTAATACAACAAGCTTTGGAAAGCGACCAAGAAGCTAAAAAGGCCACAACAACATATACCACCTCTCCGTACAGTTAACGGAAACTGGGCTAAAACTGATCAAGAAAAAGCGTTAGCTTTCGCAAACCACTTAACCGCGGTATTCCAACCGTATCCATCTGAAATCACAGCCGAAGAGGAAAACGAAATAAAACAGTTTCTTGAAGCACCGTTTCAGATGAACTTACCAATAAAGCAAATTACTGTAAAAGAGACAGAATTCCAAATTCTTAAGAACTTGAACTCACGCAAAGCACCAGGATATGACCTGATCACAGGGAAAATTCTGAAGGAGCTTCCAGATGAAGGCTACAGGTTTATAACATACTTATTCAACGCAGTATTAAGAATGCGATACATACCACCGCAATGGAAAGTTGCCACGATTATAGTAATCCTAAAACCTGGGAAACCCAAAGAAGATCTAGCAACATATCGGCCCATCAGTCTGCTACCAATACTATCCAAGGTTTTCGAAAAATTGTTGTTAAATAGAATTACTCCCATCCTAACGAACAACAGTCTAATTCCCGACCATCAGTTCGAATTTCGGCAGCAGCATGCTACCACTGAACAAGTTCATCGAGTAGTGCATAAAATTGTCAAGGACTTCGAAGAAAAACGATATTGCTCTGCTGTATTTATTGACGTAACCCAGGCATTCGATAAGGTTTGGCATGACGGCCTACTATTTAAAATCAAGAACAAATTTGATTCAGACTACTACCAACTTATCAAATCGTACCTTGGAGACAGGCATTTTCTAGTCAAGTTTGGAGAACAACAAACAACTCTATTTCCCATCAACTCTGGAGTTCCACAGGGAAGTGTGTTGGGGCCAATATTGTATATTCTCTTCACAGCTGATCTTCCAACCTCTAGAACAACAATGACAGCGACATTTGCAGACGACACTGCTGTATTAGCATCACACCCTGATCCCCTCATCGCATCTAACAACTTACAAATCCATCTAGATACTTTACAACAATGGTTTAAAAAGTGGCGTATCAAGATTAATGAATCGAAATGCATTCAAGTAACTTTTACAACAAGACGAGAAACCTGTCCAACTATATTACTCAACAACCAGTTAGTCCCACAAGCAGACAGTGCCAAGTACTTGGGAATTCACCTTGATAGGAGACTGACATGGAAAAAACATATCTGGATGAAACGCAAACAACTAGGCGAAAAGTATCGGAAAATGTATTGGCTTCTAGGACGTAGCTCGCAATTGTCTCTGGATAATAAAATATTACTTTACACAGCCATACTCAAACCAATCTGGACCTACGGCATCCAGCTGTGGGGAACAGCAAGTAATTCAAATATAGAAATATTGAGACGCTTCCAAGCTAAAACGCTAAGAACCATGATGAATGCACCTTGGTATGTGCCCAACGAAATCATACGCCGAGACCTAGGCATACCAACTATTAACGAAGAAATACAGCGTTACAGCATGCGCTATCATGATCGGATTAGTGCCCACCCCAACAACCTAGTCGAATACCTGCTACATAACGAAGAAGAGCCCAGACTTAAAAGATTCAGGCCAGCAGATCTTCCAAACAGATTTGAGTGATTGTGCGTGAGTTGAGTTAGTGTGGTGTTAACCAACCCTAGACCAAATTAACCATATTTAAATAAGGAAATTGTTATTGAACTATTTCCTTCATGACATGCATGTAAGATAAGTCATACAATTTACTTATTGTCAATAAATGACAGATTGTAAAACCTAAATCAATAAAAAAAAAAAAAAATGTAGACTATTGAAATTGAACAATTTTTTGACATATGATGAATTTTTGACGTCCATAAATAAAATTCTTACGTCAGAAATTCGATTACAGGATTGAATAGAAGAATATTTTTATTCAAACTGCGATGATTGTTAGATGTCAGAAATCAATTTCAGACATCTGAAATTTAATTTGTGACAAAATTCAATTTTTGATGTTAGCGATTTGAGAAAAATGTAATTTTGTTAGCACCGCAATCTTCTTGACTCAACTTTCGATCTTCCATGATCGGTTAACTAAAATAAAATGTGTATTTTTGTTCACAATAATTAAGTACGTATTTTATCAGTTATCATCACAAAATTTACGTTTATTTTTTTAAAGGTTCCTGATGTTAAATGGACAGACATAGGTGGCCAAACCAATTTAAAACTGATTCTCCGGCAAGCTGTCGAATGGCCCTTAAAACACCCTGAATGTTTTGTTCGAATGGGAATTACACCTCCTCGTGGAGTTCTCATGTTTGGACCGCCAGGTTGTTCCAAAACCATGATTGCCAAAGCTTTAGCTACCGAAAGCGGTCTAAATTTTTTGTCCATTAAAGGTACCCGTGAAAAGACTCCCCTATTTTATCACCTTAAATTTAATTTTAGGACCCGAATTGTTTAGCAAATGGGTTGGTGAATCTGAACGAGCGGTAAGAGAAGTTTTTAGGAAAGCCAGGCAAGTCGCACCTTCTGTAATATTTTTTGATGAAATTGATGCGCTTGGTGGAGAAAGAAGTTCAGGGTCCAGCACCAGTGTTCAAGAAAGAGTTTTAGCACAGTTACTTACAGAGTTGGATGGAGTTACACCTTTAGGTGATGTCACAGTGTTGGCTGCAACAAATCGTCCTGATAGAATTGATAAAGCACTTTTACGACCAGGTCGTTTAGATCGTATTGTTTACGTGCCATTGCCTGATCACCATACAAGAAAAGAAATATTCAAGTTGAAATTATCAAAAATGCCTGTAAGTAACTTATTGAAATTTTAAGTCTAATAATTTAATAAAAATATTTTTATAGGTTTCTAATGTTGATGTAGAAAATCTAGTAAATGCAACTGAAGGTTACTCAGGGGCCGAAGTAAATGCAGTTTGTCATGAAGCCGCAATGAAAGCATTAGAGGAAAATATGAAAGCTCAATTTGTAACAATGGAACATTTTATGCAAGCTTTAAGTATGATTACACCTAGAACACCCTCTTCTTTGTTAAAAATCTATGAAGATTATGTAAAGCAATGATAATAAATGATTATTCAAACAACAATTTATCGATAATTTTCTAATTTAAAGCTATGAATTGTTGCAGTTCTGTAAATAATAATTATATTAACAACAACTTTTGTTTAATTTATTCCAGTGAAAAATTATTACTACAATGTTTCCCACTTTGTTTGGAACCACCATCATCATAGGCCCATTCCAATGTGGAATATATAATAATAATTATATATTTGTGGGAGCTTTCAAATTCATTTATTGGGGCTGACTACTCCTCATAATTTTTTCTTTGCTGCAGCTGGTTATGTGTCTAGGCCATCTTTACCACCTTTTTCTATTGTTTCTTATCCTTGGTCCTTATTTTCCAGTTTTGTACTCCTAGAGCTTCAATTCAATAGAGTGGTGTAGCTCAGTGGTAAACGTACACGCTACCAATGCATACCGGTCATTCTCTCTCGCAAGACAACGGGAAACCAGCGAGGTGGATTTTCCCCTCTCTGGAGGAAAAGTGCATGCACTTTCAGTGGTTCGGAGCCCACGTTAAATTGTAGGTTCTTATGTCTGTCTGTGCAAAATATCTATCTCGTACACCAAACAGACAGGAGAGAGGTCGGCAACGTTCCGAATAGGGTATGGCACTAGAGAAGAAAGAAGGATATGAAACAACCGAAAAGGGCCCAAATTCCTTGAAAAATCCCTAATTTTTATGCACCCCAAATGTACCCGAAGATCTATAGACCACCAAAAATTGGGCACACGAAAAAATGGTTGAAAATCAAGCAAAATTACCTCAAAAGCATCCAAAAAACTTACAAAATCCTTTGTTTTTAGACACCCCAAAATGGCTTTTTACTTCTGGACCAGGACGTTTGGCACATGCAAAAAATCATTGAAAAACGACCAGACAAGGATATGAAACGAGCAAAAAAGGGCCCAAAATCCTTCAAAAAACCCTAATTTTTATGCACCCCAAAAGTACTCAAATATCTGTAGACCACCAAAAATTGGGCACACAAAACAAAATGGTAAAATCTCTTGTTTTTAGACACCCCAAAATGGCTTTTCATTTCTGGACCAGGCCAATTGGCACATGCAAAAAAGAAAGAAAAACAACGCTGACCTTTCTTGTAGGAGCCAAAATAAATTAGTATTTCTGGACCAATGTGGTTTTGGTAATTAAAAAATGGCTAAAATCATCAAAAAATAGTCCAAAATCATATTAAAATCCCTCATTCTTTGAAACTCCAAAATTTCTTTTCATTACTCCACTAAATCAATTGTGTATAATGAAGAATCAATAAAAGATCACAGAAAATAAAAAAAGTGCTAAAATTCTATAAAGATCCTTAAAATTTCCAAACCAGTATTTACCGAGTTAATAAAAAAAAGTGCAAAACATTCCCCGCTTTTATTCAAACTCAATCCGATCTATTTTTACAGCATCTCTTCTTTCACGACAGCTTATACCATTTATAGGTATGTGTCTATCGAGGAGAATCGTCAGGACGACCATCACTCATATATTAACAGGAGAGGTGTTTAATGCGTTAACATCAGCACGACTAACGCTCCTCAGATTAATGAGAAGGAGTCATTTTCAATGTTAAACACATTATTGTTTGATATTGCTGTAAGTCGTGAATAGAAAACTCATTGACGCATTTTCATCCCAAAAATTATAGACCACTCACTATTTATCACTTCAGAAAATCGTTAAAATATTACTAAAATCACTAAAAATGTGCAGCAATTGCTAAAATTTCATCATTTTTAAACGTCCCAAAAATATCCTCATTTCTAAATTTGAAAAATATTTAAGTACTTAAAATAACTAAAAAACAGTATTTCATTTCCTAAATATTGGTTTTCTGGCAAACTGGAAAAATCTGGAATTATCAGGGAATCCTAGAAGAATCAGGGTATTTCACTGGCAATGGCAAAAACGTTGAGATTAACCGTGGTCCGCGTGTAGGAAAGATCAGATTAACGTACTAAACTTGAACGTTTTATTTATGTACAAGAGCAAGTCAACATAAAAAAAGAAAATAAACCCTGCAAAATAGTATGTATATTATTTAATAAGACAGAAGTCAGCTTACTGCTGTATCAAATATGCTATTTTTTCTTTAAACAAAATTTATTTATTTTACAAACAATCACATCATGAAGAAAAGAACACGAGTGTATAAATGCTGCCTCATTCAGTATAATATGTTAAAAATTGAGACAAAGGCGTTATGCCTATTTCAGCTTAGAAATTACCAGTTCTTAAATTTTACAGAAGTCAGGTACAAATCAGGAAAAAAGTAGATTCCCTCTCTGACTTAAAATAAATCTTCTCCTTCATACCTAATGCATATGAGAGGGATACCTTGATGTCACTATCCATGGACAAACTTAGAGAAAGTACAATGTACAATAACATGTTGTGCGCTACTTTGTAACTTCTTACCTATGACAAGTGCTTTTCGTCCAAGTTTCTTTAATGAGTTCATATACGTTTACCAATTCCTATTTTTGGTGTGTACAAGGCCCCTTGCTTCTTGCAAGGCATAAATGGATGTCGTATATTCGTTCTTACCACACTTGTTGTATTTCAGTTCCCACAGAATGGAACATTTATCAGCATTTTTATGCATTAAAAAGTCTGGTCTATCTAATGTTATTAATCTACCTTCTGCATCTTTTATTTGTAAGTCAACAGAGAGCTCAAATGATTTTGCATCATTCAAAGCTGTGTACATGATGCATAACATTCTGGACTCATGTCCATGGACAAGTACGCTATTCGTTTGTTCAAGTGGTCCCAAAATTAAAGATATCGCTTTGTAGACCTCTAACATCATGTTCTTTAATTTTTTCTCATCATTTATGAGAGACAAGGAGATGTCGTTAATTAGTGTAGTGCATGAGGTTGTATCAATTTTCCAATGTGATTTTACAATTTCTCCTATCATGTTAGATAATGCCGCTCGAATTTCTGTGTTAGGTAGTTTGCATTTTCCATCTTGAGCTTCTCCTTCAGGATAGGGCAAGTAGCCTTAATCCATCAGAAAGTTGAAAACGACTCCAGAATTAACTTTGCCTTCATTTTTCACAGCCATAAGATAATGCAAATCTACAAGACTCTGTATCGTGATTTTATCACATCGTGTGAACTGAATCGTCTCCCACCTCATGAGCTTTATAATTTCAGATGCAACATTTTCACATTGAAGTATTATGTAAAATCTTCAATTCCGTCAGTCTGATTCCAATAGTTTATTGCATCTCCACTCTGTAGGTAAATATTGCAGAACAGACCAGAGACAAAAAATACGGGTTTCTTTCCTATATCAAAATAACCGTTGTAACGAGATTGCACATCATCCATGATCTTCTTTACATCCAGTTCCTTAGAGTCATTGAGAAACTTTTCCTTTCCTTCGAACATCACTAGCTCTTTATTCTCTACCAACTTCTGAATATGACTCTCAACTTCCTCTCTTGTTGCACCATAAAATGGCACAAAATCTGGATCTGTTGCAATAATCTTAGTACCATCAAGAAACCTCATTGTGGTTAAATTGTTAAAATGCTGCGAATACCCTAGACCAGACACATATGACACTCCAGTAAATAATGACCCAGCAACAAGTTTGCATCCCTTTGTGACTGGCCCTAATAAATTTCCTAAAATGCCACATATTTTTTGAAGTATTATTAAGGTTGTAATGTCACCTGGGTTCTCCGTAGGAATATTACACAGTGCACTTGCATTAATGGCGTCAAATTCATCGACTAGTATACAGACCTTGGCCCTATTAAAATGGTTGTACAAACATTCGGTCAAATTTATCAAAGAGTCCTTCATGTTTAGCTTCTCGTACTGTTCAACATCACACCACCTTTTACAAAAACGTTGAGATGTTGCATTTCCTTCTTCATCACTTGGCACCAACTTCGTACTGGTTTTAAGATATGAATGATTTTTGAAAGCATTATGCACAGCCAATCGACAATGCATTTTTGCTTCTTCAACGGAATCTATGTCTGCATTTTTGAAGTCAAGGTGTATCACTGGGTGCTTGCCAAGATGATCTTCCACTAACTCCTTATTATTATCATCGGTGATGATGTGAGTCCCCTCAAATAGTTTATAATTTTTTCTCCCGTTTGCTGGACCATTCACGAATGAAGAAACCTCTCCAGTTGTTTTGTCGACATCAATCTGCAAGGATTCTAACACCATGTTCAAGTGCGTCGATTTGCTGAAGCGGCGAGGAGCAAAGGTGGCCAATTTTGTTTCCTCTGGTAAGAAGCTCCGGATGAAATGCGTGTGGTCCACAAAGCCAGGCATGTTTTTAATCACTTCAAAGCGCTGCGTCCCTGTGTTAATTAGCTTCGGTTGAATCTGTATAAATATAAAATAACAATTGTTATAATCACCGGACTTAATAAGACCCAAATTAGAACTATTACACCTACTTTACGATTCTTAGGACTGGTACTGCTACTTTTTCCATTCGGGTTACCCATTTTTACTCGTTTTGGATTTGGGTCAGCCATCAACTAAAAATGTAACTCTATTAATGAGTTATAAATACACAGGAGTACTTAAGATAAAAAAATTAAACATTCCAGAGAATTTCAATGCAGCAACAATAGTTATTTTTCTAATTTTGAATTTATAAGATTGTTTAATATTTCAGCTGCGATTTGCCAAAGGCAAATATCTTAAATCTGTATTCAAATTCTTAAAATTTTCGTTGTAGTAGCCTTGTTTTGAAGTAAACCGCAGTGTTCTTTTATTCTGCTGGCTGGTACAATCAGAAATCCATTTTTCTTCATGATTTGGCTAAATTCTTAAGCTACCTGGAAATACATTATTGTTTTTATTTTTCTAGCACAAGTTCTTGATATTTTTGAAAATTTTAAAATTTTTCAGAAATTTTAAACACATTTTAAGTTTTTGAACATTTTGATAGTCTTTGAAAATGTTTGCGAATTTTAAAAATGTTTGAAAATTTTTAGATATTCTGAAAATTTATGAAAATTTTGCACATTTTCAAAATTATGAAAACCTCCTGGTGGTGTTATCATACCTGCTCGGATCCTAATTGTTCCAAAGTCAGAAAATTTTTGTAAGAGAATTTTTTTTTAATTACAGCTATTTAGAATTTACACTTTCTTTAGTAGCCAACCAAATCTTAAATTTGTCAGCCAAAAAATTAGAGGGGGGGGAGACTTGCCTGACTAAATTCAAAATTTTCTAAAAACTAACATTTGATTTTGGTTCTACTAGTCAAGATGATAAATGTTTCTGAAGCAGAAGTTCGATTCTATAAGACTACAAAGTTTTAAAAAAACGTATGGCCGTTTTTTGAGAAATATTATTTTAAAACTTTCAAATATTTGTAATTTACATTTTCTACAGTAATTCTATCAAAAAATGTGTATTAAACCCTGTTTAATAAGTAAAAGGGCAGCTATTTTTGATTTTCAAAAATTTATAGAAGACGTCACAGTAAGATTATAACTTTCAGCAAATTATTAAATTGTAGCCAATTTTTGAATCTAGCAGCCTATATGGTTAACAAAAATTGTATGGGCAGTTGTTGAAAAATAATTCAATAAAAATTTAAAAAATTTGGGTGAAGCGCCATTGCGACCGTTTATAAATTTTCCAAATTAAATGTTGTTTCATCATATGCTACTCACAAAGGTCTCTGAAACAAGTTGTAATTGATCTCGATCAGACAACTACTTTTTAAGTAAACGGGCGCTAAATCGAGGTTTTCAAAAATTCGTACTGGCCGCCATTTTGAAGCTAGTGAGTTTGGTAACAAAGTTTTTAATTTGCCGTATGTTCTTCTTTCAGATCGTTTGCTGAAATTTCTAAAATTAAGTTTTACAAAAAAGCGCTACCAAAAGAAACATATGTCTAACTTTCGCTTCCGGTTTGGATTTTTTTGGGGAAGCCTAAGGAAAACTACAATTTTAGACTCACACCCACACCCACATGGGAACGTAAAAATGTATTCTAACTTGCATTGCATTTCCATTGATATATTTTAATAAAAGTGAAATTCTATAAAATTTAGCATTATTTACGATTTTTTCAGGTAATTGTGAAAACAGGATTCTTAGGATTTTTAGAACGTTTGGGAGACCTGTAACAAAAAACCTTTTTTTTTGTGAAATTTTTTGTACAAAAACGTGTACAATATTTAGGAATATGAAATACTATTCAATTCACCTGCTATCTGTCAATAATTAACCAATGCAAATCCAGAATTTGGTGTTTCTTAGCCAATACAAAAATGGGGAGTGGATATATCTTCCTGGAGGGTAGATATTCAAGTGACTATTTTAAACAAATGAAGTTTTTATTAGAAAACATTAATGATTTGGTTCATTGAATAGTCCCTCGAATACCATTCTTAGTCAAAGTTACATAGATTATTTTTGCGGTGGTATCATTCATGTCCCTTGCGCTTGGGATTAGGACTCGTGCTGACGCAATCGTCGTAATCGTGTCCAAGCGCAATGGACTTTCTTGATGTACCACGTCGCAAAACTAGTCGTCATAACTTTGACTACTCCTGGTATTATAAGTAAAAACACAACAACTTAACTAAACTACATTCGTGTAATTTACTTTTTTTTGTTTTCAGTTTGGAAAAGCTGGAGTTGGCGCTACTTGAGAATAGCAGTGATTTGAACCAGGAAAATCGAAAAGGGGAAACACCGTTCATGCTAAGCCTGAGAAAATTAAAAAAGGATTTGTTTGTTATGCGTAAAGTGACCATACGTCCCGTTTTCAACGGGACAGTACCGTTTTTAAGCCATCGTCCCGTTGTCCCCGAGAAATCACTCGGGACGCAAAAATGTCCCGTTATGCAAAATGAAGCTATACTGTCCGTATTCATTTGTTTGCAAATTGAAATGAAGGCCAATAATGTTTTCATGCAGATAACCAAACTATTCCAAGTAGCACAAAATATTGCTATTATATGAATCAAGTATCATTATAATATGTCTTCAAATATTATTATAATATAACATATATCAAACTAATATTTAAACTTGCTGTATAGCAAATATTTCTAAGTAATATTAAGTCATCGTTAATAGAATATTTTTCCACAATATTATCAACCAAAGTTGTAGAAAATATTACCTAAATATTACGCGCTGCTGCATGACAAATATTAGTTTCAAATATCAGAAAAATATTACTTACATCTTTTTTCAAAATATTGCTACGATAAGATATACCAAATATTGTTTAAATATTAATAACCAATATGAAATTAATATTAAAAGGTAATATTGAAGCAATATCACTTAGACATTTTTGGATAATATTACTCAGCTGAGATTTACAAAATGTTATTTAAATATTATTGCATAATATTTAACCAACATTTGCAGGTAATATATATGATTGCCAGTTCGGTAGTAAGCGTAAGTCTATGGGGCGCCAAGTGTAAAGTGAAAATTTGCTGTGCATTTCACAGTATTTAAGGCAAATTGTCCCAATATTTATTATATATACACACATTTAGCTAAATGCTTTTTATTTTAATAAATCGTTGTAGATTTAAATAAATCTTTAAACATTTGGTTTAAAGATTCCAATATTTAATAAAGCAATAGAGATTTAATTAAATCTTAAAACATTTACTTTAAATTTTCAATTATTTAGTAAATCTATGTATTTATATAAATCTGCACATATTTGTTTTAAATCTTTCTATATTCAATAAATATTCGCAGATTTAAATAAATTTTTACCGATATAAATAAATCTTTACAAATTTAAATAAATGTTTCAACATTTAATTTTAAGCTGTCACATTTAATGTTAACTTGTCATATTTATTTGACCTTGGTGAGCCCAGCAGACAGGCAGGGTCATGGTGGGAGCGTTCAACGTTTAAACAAAACAGACTCAAATTACATTCTCAAGGGAATGTTGAGGAAATTTTATTGTATAAATAATAAATTATGCAATGTTTATGTTGTTAAATATGTTGTTATGATGTTAATGATTGAACCAACATTAATTGTATAAATTCTTGAAATACGGAAAACTTGTTCATAATTGTTGAACGTTACCACCAGTTTAAACGGTCTTGGTCTTCTATGTAGGTTGGGTCTACCAAGGTCAAATAAATATGACAAGTTAACATTAAATATGAGAGCTTAAAATTAAATGTTGAAATATTTATTTAAATCTGCAAGGATGTATTTATGTATTTAAAAATATTGAAAAATTTAAAACAAATATGTGCAGATGTATCTAAATACATAAAGATTTACTAAATAGTTGAAAATTTAAAGTAAATGTTTTAAGATTTATTTAAATCTCTAATGCTTTTTTAAATATTGGAATATTTAAACCAAATGTTTAAGGATTTACTTAAATCTACAAGGATTTATTAAAATAAAAAGCATTTAGTTAAATGTGTGTATATATAATAAATATTGAGACAAATTCCCTCAAATACCGTGAAATGCACAGCAAATTTTCACTTTGCACTTGGCGCCCCATATAAGTCTACGCTGGAATCTGCTAAGATTGCATTTGGCATTTCGCAGTAGCACAACTCATCTAAAAGCAATGTTAATAACTAAAGGCAATATAAATCAGTCTTGTTAAGAGTTTTATACTTATTTGAAGTCGTCACCTGCACTATTAAAACAAATTTGTTCTTCAGAGAAATATAAATGAGTGAAATATTGATAGTTATTTTATATTTGTTTTTCTTTTTTTCTTTATTTGAATGTATAAGGATAACATTAATAAACCAATAAACTTAACATGTTCTTTAAAATTTTATTGATAATAAAACCAATAAAGTGTGTTTCGTACAATATTTTGTGGTTTTATCGATTTTTATTTAATTTTTATTAATTTTTAAAACACGTCCCGTTTTTGAAAGAAAAATAAATGGTCACTTTAGTTATGCGTCTGCTTGATGCAGGCTGTGATGTGAATATTCTCAACAAGCGTAGGCAATTCTCCTTACACCTCCTTGAAAATGTGCATCAGCTGTTCCAAAATCAAGTAGCAGTGAGCCACTATGAACAAATAGAAAGACAATATACTCGAGGGCTTTCCTTTCTTCATTTATTATCTCCGCTGGACGTTTCCAATAAAATTGAGCAATACTTAAATGAATCACTAAAATATTTTTCGTTTCCTCTTAGTGCAAAACAAAAATTGATAAAGCTTTGATTACCAATCTCGAACGATAACCATAGGGAAATTGCGGAACAAATTGAAAAAATTCCAGATGTTCGATCGTTAGTAGAATTGTGTCGGAATCAAGTTAAGAGTTTACGTTAAACAAACAAATAACATTAAATATCCTCATCAATTTCATGAAGTTGTGGAAAATTTATGTTTGCCTCGAGAAGTTAAAGAAATAATTCGCTTCAAAAGATCTATTTACTGATCATTACATGTTGTAAATAAATATGCAAGTTTATTATTATTTGTTGCTTGCATTTGTATAAATAATTTAAAATATAGGTACGTTTTAATTGTTATATAATTTATTTAATTTTAATGTTTGTGCTTAGTTATTGAATTAAAAGTAAAGCTAGAATTTGTTTATTGTGTTTTATTTGAAATGTGGTTTCTTGTTTATTTTTCCAGAAAATTTTATTAAAAGAAAAGCTTTCGATACACAAAAATTGTGGAACTATATTACGTACATTTTAAATGGTGGTCTTATATAGGTAACAATAACAGGGATCACTGGGCTGTTCATGTAAATGGGGTCGATTTCCATGAAAAAATTGGACCGTACATGAAATTGCAATCATTTATAAAATAGGGGCAGTGGCGTAGCGGAAGGCCCCGCAGACCCCGCATTGCGGGGGGGCCCCCGAGCCAAGGGGGCCCCTAATTTACGCAGCGGTCGAGATAAAGTAATTGTAAAATTGGGACCTTTAAAATTATCAGTGCCTTTAAAGTAGAAATGCAAAGAATACCGATATACGACAACTTGAGATTTGAGTGTTACACATTCTAAGAAATCATCATGTTGTGTTATCGAAAACAAAATAAAACAGTCAGAACAAACAAAGCTATAGTGTTCTCAACCGCCCATATATTTGTTTTGTTTCAGTTATAGGTCACAGCAATAAATCGCATCTATGTTATTAAACATAACTTCAGAAATCAGAAATTTGAAGGGTCTTTATTTAACATTTAACTTGTTTAGTCTAACTGCATGTTAACTACATGTAAGACCCTCAGTCTGTAAGAAATCGTGTAGATGTGTGATTGGTAATAGTTTTATGAAAAGAAAAAGAATTTAGTAAATATTGCGGGTAGTTTTTAATTTTTAATTGTTTTTCGTGAATCTGCAATATGTCCAGTGCGGGAAAGAGGTTTTATGTAAGTGGTGCTCAAAAACGGAAGCTTCAAAAAGCAAAAGAGGAATCTGCTAAAAAGAACCTTAAAATAACATCGATGTTTTGTGTCAGTACACGATTCTGAAAAACCTGGAACGTCAAAGGACAGCGATGCATCGACATCTTTCGAGAAAACTCAATCTGACGTTAGTTTAACTAATGTAGATGAAACTAAAGATTCAAATATTGATACCTTTAACGTAACGAAAGATACTCAATGTGAAGATGTTTTGGAGGAGACTATTGCAGATAAACTACCTGATCTGAACGATCCGTATCCAACAGATCGTGGTTATTATCCTAAGAATATTTTGAATTTCGACTTAAAGCGAAGTATTGTAAAAATTGGACCATGCAAACCTAAAGGTCCTTTTCTAAAAGATGAGAAAAACAGAAGTTTTTCTGCCACTTATTACATACAAAAAAGTGCAGCTGGACAGACTATTCCTCGGATTTAGCTTTGTTACTCAATGAAATTAAACTGTGCATATTGTCAACCGTGTTGGCTATTTGGTGACCGAAAACATTGTTCCCAAGCTTGGATCGACGGAGTGAACGATTAGCAATGGAAACAAAAAGTTAATTTTTGGAAGGAAGTTTTGAAAAGAATAATTGATGTGACGATTACATTAACTTCGTGTAATTTGGCTTTTCGTGGACATCGTGAAAAACTAGGAGAACTACAAAGCGGTAAATTTTTCGCTATTATTGAACTTTTAGCAAAATATGACAGTGTTTTATCGAAACTTATTGATAAAAATAATAAACTTAAAGTCAACTATTTGAGCCCGCAAATTCAAAATGAACTTTTTACTCTTCTGTCTAAAAATGTATTGAATAAAATTATTTCGAATATTAAACAAGCTACCTTCTACTCAATAACATTAGACATTACTCAAGATATTCGTAAACACGACCAGTTAAGTTTCATCATACGATATGTTTCTATACTGTATGATTCGAATGAGTTGCCAGTGGAATTAACAGTTACCAAGAGTTTTTTAGGTTTTATTCGGGTATCGGATCAGAGTGCTAGTGGTTTAAAAGAGGAAATAGTTAAAACAATTGAAAGACATTCACTTTCATTTAAACATTGCAGAGGACAAGGATATGACGGGGCAAGTGTAATGAATGGTGTTTATTCGGGAGTACAGAAACGTATTCGGGATATTGAAAATAATGCTATTTACGTACATTGCGCCACACATAATCTCAATTTAGTGCTTAACGATTCCGTAAAAAATGTGCCAGCCGTTAGAAAGTTTTACGACTACATAGAGAAACTGTATGTATTTTTCAGCGGAAGTATTAAGCGATGGGATCTACTAATGCAAGTTTTACAAAGCGACTGTAGATTGGCACCAACATTGAAGAGACTGTGTCCGACTAGGTGATCTTCTAGACACGACGCACTTTTTGCCGTTCGATATAACTTCTCTTCAGTACTAAAAACTTTGGCAAAAATTATTTTAACATCGTCAAAAGCTGAAGAGCGGAGAGAAGCGGGTTCATTGCGGAAATATATGGAAACTTATGAATTCTCACTTTTAACGGTCGTACAATCTAAAATTTTGGAAACTACCGATTTGATTTAAAAAACACTACAATCCCCTAAAGTCGATCTATCGTATGCTGTAAAAATGCTGAAAGATGCAGGAGAACTATTTACACAAATGAGGCAGAACTTCGCTGAAATTAAAAAGGAGGCATCAACATTGGTAGAAAAGTGGGGTATCAAAGCCGAATTTAAAAAGGAAAGACCAAAACTAGCGAAAAAATTTTTTGATGAACATTCTAAAGATGAACGGTTGACAGATCCCGAACTATTTTTTAAAGTCAACGTATTTTATTCAAACCTGGATATACTCATAAGGCAAATGATTGACAGCTTCTGTGGTATAAAGGAAGTTGTGCAGCGGTTTAATTGTTTGTTTCCAATGATACTATTTAAAATGGACGAGGATGAGCTCTATGTAGTCGCAAACAATCTTTTTACTCAATATCCTGAAGACATCTCATCAGATTTTCCTCGACAGCTAATGTCACTAAAACATATCTTAAGAAAAGAAATCGCAGAAATAGAAAAGTTTTCGGTCATCGAATTCGCACAATTTTTAATGAAAAAACACAAATCATTATTATCAAGCATTCCGGATGTATTGATTGCTTTAAAATTATTTATAACTATACCTGTGACTGTAGCAACCGCGGAACGAACATTTTCTAAATTAAAAATTATTAAAACTTATGTGAGAGATTCAATGGCACAGGAGCGCCTGTCTGCCTTAGCCATATTAAGCATTGAGCAACAGGCAACAAGGAAACTGGATCTGGATAAAATAATTGACGACTTCGCTAAGGAAAATGTTCGTCGAAGTCGTCGTTTCAATAGTAAAGGTAAGCGTAATTAATTACCTTTAGTTAATAAAGGGCCCCACAAAAATTATCTTGCGGGGGGGCCTCATAAATTTCAGCTACGCCACTGAATAGGGGCCAAGATCCGTAAGACAAACTCTAAATCTAAATGAAGATAAATTCATAGAACACAACACCAAAACAAACAACAACAACGAGATTAGCCCTAAGAAATTTACTAAATATGCACAAATAAATTGTTTTTGCAAACAATAGATTATATAAAGTTTTACTATAATTAAAATACGATACAAAACCACTAAAGATAAATCGAATAAATAAAATAGAAAATCGTAGATTAAATGGCCACGAAATTTCCTATTGATATTTATATGTATGTACCTACCTACCTATCCATACGCCACGTCACATGGACAAAATGAATAAGTTCTTAGGTACTGTTTAGAGGATTACTGTGGCATATGAAGTGGATACACATACATGTACTGCATTTCAGGGCTGCTACGACCTGCTGGTGACTGAGGTTTTACCCACCACTCGACGCCGACGCTCGGCCAACTGTTAAGTCGTGCATTTACATTTTGTATTTCACCGGTATTATTATTATAAAGATTAAAGCGCGCTGCATCATATTGCGCGCTTTACTTACAACACACAATTATCTAAAATATTGCCGCTCTAGGCCTGCGCCTATGGCGTCTAATACATAATACGGCCCTGGCTAGCTTACAGTTTGTGATTTGCTTGATTGTTCTATTTATTATTATTCTATTATTTATGTCATCATGATTATTGTTGTCAGTTTTTTGGGATTCTTAATTCTTCTATGTCTTTACTTGAACAAATGCAGTTTTAAAATCTGCAAATATAATATATGCACGGATATGTCGTATTCATGTCCTCTTTTTTGATTTATGATTTGTGTAAATTGCATCAGTTGTTGTTCTCTTATTACGAAATTCATATCTTTTCTGTATATTTCATTACTCTTCATTATAGCAGTTCAGTAGATAATAGGGGTACTTTGTATATTGTGTTCTGGGTATCTTTTTGAAAATTGGTGCTACAATCCCTCTTTTCCAGGCATCTTGTTTATTTATTTCTCATACTTGTTTTATTATCGTATATATTTCGTTATGCAGACATCGTCCACCATATTTCAGGAATAATTGCTTGGAAACTTCCTTATATAAATTATTTTTAGGCGAATTGAAACCATGTTTTTAATAGTATGGTGGATAAAAGCTGCATCTCCCTACTGAAAGTCGCATCAGTTGCATCATAAAACCATATACATAATGAACCTGGTTGTTTCAAAAATTGCATAACACCACATACAGCCTGATGGAAACATTATAAAGTTATATGAGGTTTCTATATATATTTTCAGTAGGGTTTAACAGAATACAAAATATTATGAATTATAAAAAACTAGCAGACCGCGATTTTTTACTTTCCCATACAATGAAAGTCTGGGAAACTATGATATCTCTTCTGGAATAATATAAATAAAATAAAACTCACACAGCCTCACCACTGGATATATTTAAGTATTTAAGTAATGATGAATCAAGCTACATGTTTCGGCCATACGGCCATCTTCAGGCTATAACAATTCACAAGTATTAAGTAAAATGAAACAGAGTATTGTCTTAGCATAAATACCTTTAAAAAACAACAAAATGTGGGTATACATCCAAATGAGCCAAAAACATTATTATATAGCAAAAACTTCCAAAGGTATATATATATATAAGTATAAATGAAAAACAAAAACTGGAGAAGCTCCAAGATAAGATCAAAAAACATAACTGGAAAAACGCAAAATTAATATACCAGGGAAAAAACTTGTAACCTTGACATATTACCCGCATCAGTGCTGCGTAAAATTATTGAGAATACGTTAAAACATTAGGTGATACCAAAATGGTACAATTTGTGCCTGTACCAAAGCATTAAAAATTATTAAATCACAATTTGGTGGACTACATCTGAGCAATGAAGAACACAAAATGACAAACAATATAAATAGTTGAAAGTTTAAACCAACTGAGTGAACATGACAAAATAAAAATTACTAAAAATAGGCGGCAAAAAAAAAAAATTCTCTTCTGGAAGTTACGATATTTTAACTATGCCTATCAATTAGCTCTAGTTAAAAACACATTTTTTACTCTTTGCATATTTTTGATAACTCTGTAAATAAAGTATTTATAAACATTTCTAGTTCCAGTGCCTGGCCGTGCAAGCGCCTTGGGTTTGGAGCGGGCGGTTTATTGATGGTGTATATGTAAATTTACATTACTAATTGAGGCGAGACTATTTAAAACTTAAACAGTATGGGAAGGTACCGGCCAACTGTTTCTCCAATTTTTAAATATCAGATGAGTTTCATACATAGATAGCTATGCAAAAGTTCGTATTCTTGTCAGTCAAAATATATGACCTCCAAAATCACCCGACGTAATACGTCAAGGACATGGTATACAAAACGTTTGTTCTAGATATTCCCACTGTGAGGGATCGTATATAGCTGCAATTGCTTTCATAACTTTTGAAATTTATGTGAAACGTATGGGGTAAAGTAAAATTCCACTTTGACGTTGTTAGGGCTATTTATACTGCGCATGTGGAGGTATCCTAATATGCAATAGAATTTGAGTTAATTCCCTTCTGCGTAAAAGTTTTGTAAATATTTTCGTTGATTAAAAAGTTATTTAATGTTGTAATCTAACTCTTATTCGTTTCTGCAAAACCTAGTTTCATTCTAATTTTGAAACTACTATACAATAGTCGTTTGCAACCCTTTCTTTTGAAATACCGCTGATTAACCGTTTGAGAACCGCATATATTTATATCTTGCCAGATCACGTTGCTACACACGTGACAAATATTTTGTGTCGTGTCTAGCAGATGGCGTTTCAGTTCTAGCCTTCGCCTTCCAGATCTTTATGAACCAGTAAGTTATTATCTTTATTTTCCTATTTCGGTTTTTTAAGGTTATTCTTAAAGCACTGTTTTAGCTAAAAAACAGTGTTTTAAAGCATTGTTTTTAGTGAAATTTCACCAACAAAGATTGGTATTCATGATATATTCATGATCAAATTTGGTAAATTTAGTAAGTATGCCAACATATACATACTAAATTTACCAAATTTGATGGCAGCAATTTAAAACTTGCTGCCAACATATATATATACTAAATTTACCAAATTTGATCGCAGCAATTTTTGATAACGTTTTTTCATTAATTCTCCTCAATAGAAAAAATAGTATAAAAAACTCGTTTCATAAGGCGTCTTGACGCACTCGTCCATTGAAAAACTCGGTCGCTACGCTCCCTCGTTTTTCAATCTTGGACTCGTACGTTAAGACAATGCCTTATGCAACTTGTGTTTTAATATACTATTATATTCGGCGATAATTGTCAATTAGCGTCTAGCCCCTTGGACCTACAGCCGATCCTACCTCACATGACTTGCGTACCTCCTCTGCTTGCAGCTGGAATGTGTGCAAACCACAAGCTCATAGTGGCACAGATGGATATGCGAGTGTGTTCGGGTGTACTACTTTTTTACTGCATAAGTAGCTGTGGGGTCGAGTCTCGGTTGCGAGCAAATTTTTTTTTATTTTATAGTTTTTTTTAAAACACTGTTGTTGCGTTTTGCTGTTTACGCGAGGTTATTTGTTAAGAGCAGTTATATTTTTAAAGAAAAAATACGAAGACAAACTTGAATGCAAGTTGTCACTGATTGACGGCATACTAACACGCAAGTCTGGTAATAAATTGAAAAAAAAAGGATTTGTTGTTTTCTATTGAATGCAATTTATTAACACTGAAAAAATCGGCTTCAACAATGCAAATCTATATGCGAGCCAAAATTAGATGACATTGTTCAATTCAGGATCGGCTATATGCCCAAGGGGCTAGACGCTAGTTAATTGTCATACTACAGCCAAGATATACACAATATAATAAGCAAGCGCAGTACTGCCGAAGGTTAGATAATAATCAATATTTTAGGCTAGGCAATTTTTAACGACAATAAAACTACATTAGCTGTTCTAATGACGTCACGAACTGTGGACCGTTGTTGTTTGGATCAAATTGGGAAATGTAAACCTACCAAAACTGAAATGGACAAGCACGTAAAAGTGTATTGAAAAATACATGGCTATTATACATTTCTAACATCACTTTGATTGTTTCCTAATAGCTTTAAAAAGTTTTTTCAAAACTTTCTTTTTACATGCATTACGAGACCGTCCGCTACTATGATTATTAGCCCCTATCTAACAAACACAACCACCGAGGGTGAAATCTGCCGAGAATCGAACTCGACATGGTAAAGCAAAGACACTTACCCGCCCTTACTAAAACTATTTTTTAAAAGCCGATTACTACGTTTTTTCTGTATCTAGAATACATAAATAATGACGTAAATCCTTTCCATCTGCTTAGATTCTAGAAGATTTGAAATTTAAAACCACCTAGCTAGCATAAAGATGTTATAAACTATTATTATACTTTGGTGCTTATACTAGCGGTTGATCTTGACGCTGAAACTAAGAAAATATTCATAATGTAATGATTTTAAAAATAATTCAAAACTGCACGGCACACCATTATTGACTGAGTATAATATAGCGCATTTTGAAGTTTTCCATAATTCATACTAAAAAACTCCGCATTGTACTCAGTTTCTTTCATTAGAGAGACTTTAAATTACAGTGGCGGCTCGTGGAGTGAAGCGCCGCCGCTTCACCTCTAATAATTTGTAAAAAGTTTATTGTTTTATGATTAAAAATATCTATATTTATAAAACTGTGCCAATTCATAACTAATAATGATCGTAAAAATTGCATCGCCCGTGCATTTTTGGTCATCCACCACGAATACATAGTGGAGCAGTGTTGCCGAATGGGTAACCAAATATTTCCCTCCTCCAATCCCAAAACATTCCCGTTTCAGAGGCCAATATCGCCTACTAATTCGGTTAGACATTCGTTTAAATTATAAATAACGCGTATTATTATACGTGAGTTTCAATAATTTTTTTTAATGTTTTTTCCCAAAATGTAGTCAATATTTCCTTACAAAGCGGATGTCTTAGAATTTTATCAAAATTCCCTCGTTTTTTTTATAGTTTCCTGTTTTGCCGCATCGATATAAATTCTCCGAAAACCTATAATTTCTCCGTCACGGGCAACTGTGGTGAAGTAAAGCGATTTATGTGGTTTCCTCTATCGCTGCACCGTGTCATGTAGATTATTACGGGGCGCCAAGTGGAAAGTGAAAATTTGCTGTGCATTTCACGGCATTTAAGGCAATTTGTCCCAATATTTATTATATATACACACATTCAGCTAAATGCTTTTTATTTTAATAAATCGTTGTAGATTTAAATAAATCCTTAAACAATTGGTTTAAATATTCCAACATTTAATCAAGCACTAGAGATTTAAATAAATCTTAAAACATTTACGTTAAAGTTTCAACTATTTAGTAAATCTTTATGTATTTAGATAAATCTGCACATATTTGTTTTAAATCTTTCAATATTTAATAAATTTTCGCAGATTTAAATAAATCTTTACCGATATAAATAAATCCTTACAGATTTAAATAAATATTTCAACATTTAATTTTAAGCTGTCATATTTAATGTTAACTTGTCATATTTATTTGACCTTGGTAGACCCAGCCTACATAGTAGACCAAGACCGTTTACACTGGTGGTAACGTTCAACAATTATGAACATGTTTTCCGTATTTCAAGAATTTGTACAATTAATGTTAGTTCAATCATCAATAATAACATATTTAACAACATAAACATTGCATAATTTATTATTCATATAATGAAAGTTTTCTCAACATTCCCTTCAGAATGTAAATTTCAGTCTGTGTTGTTCAAGCGTCGAACGCTCCCACCATGACCCTGCCTTGCGCCTTACTACCGGTGTAAACGGTCTTGGTGTTCTAAATCGGCTGGGCTCACCAAGGTCAAATAAATATGACAGGTTAACATTAAATGTGACAGCTTAAAACTAAATGTTGAAACATTTATTTAAATCTGTAAGGATTTATTTAAATCTGCGAATATTTTTTAAATAATGAAAGATTTAAAACAAATATGTGCAGATTTGGCTAAATACATAAAGGTTAAGGTTTACTAAATATTTGAAAATTTAAAATAAATGTTTTAGTATTTATTTAAATCTCTAATGCTTTATTAAATATTGGAATATTTAAACCAAAAGTTTAAGAATTTATTTAAATCTAGAATGATTTATAAAAGTAAAAAGTATTTAGCTAACTGTGTGTATATAAAATAAATACTGGGACAAATTGTTTTAAATACCGTGAAATGCACAGCAAATTTTCACATTACACTTGGCGCCCGACATCGTGTGGGTTTTATTTTATACACCGTTGTCAATGCTTAATAATGAGGATGAAAAATAAGGTTTAAATTTGGACAGACTGATGCTGACATTAGCCGTACATAAAATTGTTATATATGTTAATAAATTGACCTTTTACTTTATTACACCGCTCTCGTGGGAATCTGTAGATCGCGACCCTAGAACCATCGGTTTCTAGGTAACATTTTGTACAAAAATGAGATTTTTAATAAACTGGCAACCTTACAAGGTTGCCAATGAGGGTTCCGCAAAAACAAGTCAACAAACAAACAGATATTCATGCTCAAGCAAATATTGGAAAACACTCTTGAATTTAACATCGATACCCACCATATTTTCATCGACTTGAAGAGCGCGTATGGCAGCGTAAAGAGAAAAGCCCTATACAACGCCATGGAAGAATTTGAATTCCTTAACACCTAATACAACTAACAAAACTAACGATGAACAAAGTAGAATGCAAAATTAAAGTGCAAGGAGATGCGTTTAAATCGTTCATCTTGCACAGCGGCCTATGGCAGGATGATGGACTTTCATGCTTCATGCTTAAAGAATGCTGTTGGCAAGCGAGTGCTATGGCGGACTGTTTAAGCAGCTATCGTCACTTAACCTAACACGAAAAACCAAGATACAATTGTATAAAACCCTAATAAAGTCCATAATAACATAACTCAGAAACATGGACTTGCAATAAGCAGGAAAAAAGTCGATTACATGTTTCGAGAGGAAAATCTTAAGAAAGATTTACGAAGCCATCAATGAAAATAGATTCTGGAGACGATGTTACAACTTCGAACTTTATCAACTGTTTAGAGAACCGAAAATTGTAAAGCATATTAAACATGGACAACTACGATGGATTGGTCACGTTAGAAAAATGGATGACGATGCTCCGTTAAAGAAAGTTTTATTCCATCGTCCAGACGGTACTAGAAGGACAGGCCGTTCCAAGCCAAGATATATAGACTAAATAAAACGATATCTTAGAATTATTGGGGTCCAAAGATGGGAAGAGCAATCGTTGGATAGGGTCTCTTGGAGGCAGATTCTGGAGGAGACCCAGGCCCACGCAAGGCTGTGGCGCCTAGCTGATGATGGTAACTGCACATTATTCTGCATTAACGAGTCTTTGAAATTTTGTCAAATTCAGCTAGATGGCACGTCGAAAACCAATTCCAAATTATAGTTCCAAGTAACATTGATAAAAGTTACGTTTAAAATCATAACGTTTTATGTATAATTATTAATTGTGTGTGCGTCTAAAACAATACCAAGCAGAGATATTTTATTTAAAAAAATACCTCTAATTCACTCCCATAGATACGGAGTTCTAAGTACATCGACAAATTTGTAATTTTTTGAACATATTACTTTAAAAACAGCTTCCCACATGTATAAGAATGTTTGAAGTATTTTATAAGTTTTTATTTAATCTAAACTTAAACATTATAGACTTTCATTTGTAACAATTTTTAACTAACATTTTCTCTCTTGTAAAAATGGCAAAAATGGGCTTGAAATCTTTTGGTACTAGGGTCACGACATGCAGTTATTAAAAATTAAAATAAATAACACGAGAAAACTTTTTTTGCGGGAAATGTGTGCCGTTCCCAAGTCTCCCCCCCCCCTGGCTTTAAAAAAAACGAAGCTTCACTTGTTTTGAAACCTACGAGCCGCCGCTGTTTTAAAACTCAGTGTAATGGCTTAGCAAAACGTCATTTTATTGAGTTCCGCAGATCTCTGATGTTTTCAACAAAAAATTGATTTTTAGAAACAGAAAAACAAAACAACGAGCATTACTGGTCGAACGCTCTAATGTAAATATAATATGTAGGTAGTGTTATTTGTAGTTTACCTAATTCGTTTACAATTATGTAAATCTAAAATGTTTTTATTTTTGGGCTTTATTGATTATTTCATTATTTTTCTTCATCTAGTATATTTTGTTAGTTTTAAAAAACTGTTTTAGATATATAATTACCTAACAAATTTTTAAAAGTGAAACAAGGTTCTGCAAAATTTGTCGTGAGAATAGAGAAACCGAATGATGTCGTAGTCTTTTTAATATTATGTCAACATCTTTTTGTTATTCGAAAAATAGAATAGTATAAGTACTTTTCCAGGCGCTGGTAGGCGGGTGTAGTCGGCGCTTGCAACCAAGGTCATAGTGGTTTTTGGGAGTTGTGGCTCTATTTGGCCCGGTGTTCGAATCCAGGTCGGGGCAGTTTGTCAGCTCCTGGAAACCTCTTAACATAGAATAGCTTAAGTAGTTTTTAAGGACTTAGTTAAGGTAGTATGTAAGGTAGTACGCACAATGGGCCCGACAATGTGGCCTAAGTGCTGTAAGACCTAAAATACATACATACATACAAGTACTTTTCCATATTTACAACATTTTAAAACGATCTTGAACCGGTTGCGGAAGTTAGATTTGTTGAACCATTTACAGCGATTTTTGGCCCAGTGAGCGAAGCACAATCTGTAATTAGCTGTTGAACGCTTACCTAGCTTCCGTGCGGTTAAGTCGCTGCTACTATGCTCGCAGTTAGAGCACGAAATCCTATTGTAGTACAGATCAAATTCCTGATGAGGCGCTACCTTTTATTAACTAATATTTTTCTTTCTGTAATTTCTGGCGGAAGAATATTTAAAATGTGAAGAGTATGGGAAAGTACCAGCGTCGTGTTTTGCCCAGTTTTTCCATATTAGATTTTGCAAATGCAAAGGCAGATATTAATAAAATTTCGACCTCCGTAGACTAGTGGTTCGGTCCGTTAGACCGGGAGATAGTAATGCAGAACTTTGGGGTTCACATTCTTGCCAAGGCACAAGTGTCGTTTTGTGCATGTCAGCTGGGGGGCCATCATTAATGTGACCTATTGACTTTGACACAAAAGCGGGACACTTTCTACACATGAGCCCTCTCCTCCTGCCCCTACCCCCAAGAAACGCATTATTTTCTGTAAACCAATATTAAAATTGCACTTCCGTTTTTGTCTATTTATTCATTTTCAAGACCTCAAGTATAATAAAAAAATAATATTTAAAAAATTTAAAAATTCAAAAAACCACGTTCGATGCAAAGAACAAAAATTTGAAAAACTGTCAACGTTAGTCAGTCAACAAGCGTAAATATACAGTGTGTTGCATGAGTTTCTGTTCAAACTTAAGCAGCACCTTTGTGATGCCATGTTAAGTAGAAAATGTCTGATTCTGGATTCTGGATTAGGATTGGACGGTGAGAAATCTCATGCACACTTTGACCACAAAAGGTGGTTCTATTGTGCTACCTCCACAACAGCTCCCCCAACACGGGAATCACTTAAGCTATCCAATTATTTGAATGAACTTGAGTACGTCCGCGATTGGGATGTTGCTGATGACGGCCATGTCAGGCCAGAAGTCCTCCAGCATGAATCTTCTAATTGTTACGAGAGCAGGACAGTGCAAAGCAAGTGTTCTGTTGTCCTCTAAGTTACATCTTCGACAGTTGGGGTTGTTTAACATCCCTATCCTGTGCATGTGCTTCTTTAGAGTGTAGTGCCCAGTCAGGATTTCTACAAGTAGCCGAAGAGACTTTCTGGACAGCTGCGCAGTAATTGGTTATCTGCTTTGATGAGGGTGCTGCAAAAGCAGCCCTTGCCTGGAGACAGCTTAGAATATTATGAAACCATCTCGCGAAGCTGTTTCGGGTTTCTTGATGTAGCACAGTGCTGAATTTCGTCGGGGAGATAGGGGTTACAGGTTCCGGTCTCCAAGGAAGTTGTTTGGAGGCCAGTGTTGCGATTTTCTCGGTTTCCTCATTACTTGGATTACCATCATGTCTCTTCACCCAAACGAGGGAAACAACATTGTCCCTGGAGATATCTTGGAGAGCTTCGTAGCAATGAAGTACTACTCTTGAGGTAATGTTACAACTACTCAGGGCAAGTAAGGCAGCTCCACTATCGCTAAAGATACCTATCTTGATTTGTCGTTCAAGGACTGCATTTACACCATGCATTATCGCAACTACCGCCGCTTGGAAGACGGTGGTGAGTTTGCCTAACCGTATACTTTGGCAATGGTTTATCTCGTCGGAGAAAACTCCTGCGCTGGTTGCATGCCTTGTTTTGGATCAACCAATAAATATGGTTATATCTGGATGGTGGGTTAGCACAGCATTCACATACACACTGAAGTGTCGATTAAAGGTATACTTGGGAGGGAGGAAGTAGTACCGAGAAGAGGAATTTTTAAGACTGCCTCATTGAGGATGCGGGTGTGCCTGACACCCACACTTTTTATATACCATAGCCTCCTAAGTCGTAGTCTTAAAACAATCCTTATAGCTAATTCCTGCACTACCAAATCGAGAGAGGGGGTGCATAGGATCGCCTCTAGAGCCGTCGTGGGGGTAGAACGAATAGACTCTGTAATACTAAAACAGGCAAGACGTTGCACATGTCCCGTATTAGACACCTCTGGTGCACTTATTTAAACAAAAATTAGTAAAAACACTAAGCTAAATCAGTAGTTTGGGTAGCGGGTAGATACTCTCCACGATCCCGGCGGAGACAGGCCTACTTCAGGGAAGCGACCCTGCCCACGCGAGCCGTGTTTTCTCCCTCACCTCCAAATCACCGAGGGAGTCTACACGTCCAAAATTCCTAGATCCTACAAAAATCCACATCAAATCCATACCTACATCCTCCCCTGGCCAACACGCAATGGCAAGCGCGGCCTTGTAAATGCCAACATCCCTCCATAAAAGTAAATGATGTCGAATTCAAAAACAAAACTACCCCAGGCAGGTAGAGCTAGAAGCTCGGAACCCTGCACTGTTACAACAGTCAGGGGAAATTCGATCAAAATCAAATCAAAAACAAATCAAATAACAACTCAAAGCACAAAAGGACCATCCTGCTCGCGACATACAATATCCGCACGATGAGGCTAGAGGAACACCTGGAAGGCCTAGAGAAGGAGCAAAGAAATCTAAAGTGGGATATAATCGGACTATGCGAAACAAGACTTAAAAGAGAATCTACCACAATCCTAAAATCCGGCCACATGATATGCCAACGAAATAAAGAGGAAGATTATCACATAGGAGGAATAGCCATCATGGTACACAGAAAAAGGAAACATCTAGTAAGCAAGTTAGCCGTTTCCGACCGAGTAATGTACATAATGCTGAAACTAAACAAAAAACTAAGCATACAAGTAGTGCAAGGGTATGCTCCAACGAGCACATCAACAGACGAAGATGCCCAACAATTCTATGATGACCTCTCAGCGGCTATAAATCAAGAAAAGACCAAGCAAAAAATTATAATGGGAGACTTTAATGCTAAAATGGGACCAAAAACCATAACAGACCCAGAAAACATTGGTAAATTTGGACTAAGAAATCGAAATCCAAGGGGACAATTAATGCTTGAATTCCTATGCAGAGAAAACCTATACTGCATGAACACTTTCTTTAAAAAACCACCACAGAGGAAGTGGACTTGGAAAAGTCCTGACGGCAAAACAAAGAATGAGATTGACTACATCCTCACCTCTGTAAGAAGCATCTGTAAAGATGTCACAATTATAAACCGATTCAATACGGGTAGTGACCACAGACTCGCTAGGGCCAAAATTGTCATAAACACCTACTTGGAAAGGAAAAAACAAATTGAGAAGAAAATTACACCATCAGTAGCAGATCTGCGGAAAAAGGGAAAACAGTACGAAAATGTAATCGAACGTAAACTAGAGCCCATAGAAAAGCTAGACAAATTAGAACTAAACAAACTAACAGATAAAGTAACAAACTGAATAAGGACTGCTATTTAACAAGTCTGCTTCCAACTGCCCAAGAAGGACGAAAAGATTAGCGCTGAAACATCCAGACTTATAACAAAGCGAAGAGAGACAGACAGAAATTCGCCCGATTATGAAGAGTTAAACAAGAAAGTGAAAAAAGCAATCCGAAAAGACGTCAGAATGTATACCACTCGCATGATTGAAGAACTGATAGAAAACAACATGAATATGAAAATATTAAGATAGAAAAGAAGCAGAGGAAAGCTGGTGATAAAGAAATTAAAAAATGACGAGGGAACCATGGTGACCGATAAAAAAGAAATCGCTATTCGGAATTTCTATCGTAATTTATATAAGCAACATACACAAATGACAAACGAGTTAAAAGGGACTCAGCGAACAAGAGGAGAAATTACGAATACCGGGTCTGAAGATATACCAGAGATAGATATAACAGACCTAAGAACAGCACTGAAACAAATGAAAACATGCCCCGGGAGAAGACAGTATCACTACTGAAATGCTCAAAGCTGGAGGAAAAACTATTGAAAAAGCAATGATAAAACTGATAAATAGATGCGTTGTCGAAGGAAAAATACCCGAATCATGGCAAAATGCGGAAGTAATCTTGATATACAAAAAGGGCGACAACACAAATCTAGAAAATTACCGACCTATCAGCTTGCTATCGATATGCTATAAATTACTTACCAAGATACTGACCAACCGACTGACCGCTAAGCTCGACTTCTATCAGCCAATTGAACAAACGGGTTTTAGAAGGGGTTTTAGCACAATCGAACACATTCAAGTAGTTAGAACACTGATCGAAAGATGTACTGAGTATAATATCCCACTCCACATCGCTTTTGTCGATTACCATAAGGCTTTTGACTCTGTTGAAACCTGGGCAGTACTAGAAGGAATGGCAAGAGCGAGGATCGATTCGCGATATATCAGACTCATCAAGCAAATATACGAAAAAGCAACGTTGAAAATAAAAATTGATGAGGATTTGACGACCGATAAAATACCAGTAGAGAGAGGAGTGAGACAAGGGGATACGATCTCCCCTAAACTCTTTACCCTCGCGCTTGAGGACGTATTCAAGACACTACCCTAGCGAAATAAAGGTATCAACATCGATGGAACAAGATTAAATAATTTAAGATTCGCCGACGATATAGTCTTAGTCAGTAACAGTGCCGAAGAATTAAAAGATATGATACAAGAATTAGACGATGCCTCACAAACTATAGGCTTAAAAATGAATATACAAAAGACTAAAACTATGAGCCCAGAAAATATTAGGGTTACTCTGAGAAATCAATCCATAGAAAATGTCCAAGAATACAACTATTTGGGACACAATATCAAAAGGGGTAAAGATAACCAGACAGCCGAGTTAAATAGAAGGATCAATCTCACATGGGCAGCTTTCGCAAAACTTAGTTATATCCTCAGAAACATAAAAATACCAAACAATCCTAAAAGAAAGGTATATAACGCATGCATCCTGCCAGTGGCTACATATGGCATGGAAACAATGACGCTAACAAAACGCAGCGCAAATAGGTTAAGAATCTGCCAACGAGCGATGGAGAGAGCCATGCTCGGAATCAGCCTAAGAGACAGGATCCGAAATGAAGATATAAGAGCAAGAACGAGAGTTGAAGATGTTATAGAAAAAATCGCGAGACTCAAGTGGCGTTGGGCGGGTCATATCGCTCGAGACAATGAGAAATGGACTAAGAAAATATTACAATGGCGACCACGGGAAACTAAAAGAAGCGTGGGACGACCACAAGCACGATGGCGTGACGACCTAAAAGAAATAGCCGGAAAAAATTGGATACTAAAGGCCCAAGACACATGGAAAAAAATGGAGGAGGCTTATGTCCAGCAGTGGACCCTGAGAAGCTGAGAAGAAGAAAGAAGAAATCAGTAGTGCTCACATATAAAATTTAAAAATTTTTGTGCAACTACTGCGAAAATTATCCACAAAAAATAAGTTATTCTACCTAACTCTGTAAGGAAGCATTTTAGGACGTATATTCATATAAAATTTTCTTTATACAATTATCTAAACAATCTGTTCCTGAAGTTTCTGTACGAAATAAGAAACATTCTGTATAAATGTACTAAGCCGTCATGTTTTTTTTGTTGTTATAAATGTTTAGTTGTGATAATAACATTGGTCAACAAAGGTTTTTTGTTCTTACACTCTAATACGTGAGAAATTTTCAATAATAGTTTTCTCCTAAAATATATTAATTTTTTTACTGGATTTAACATTTTCTGCTTTACCGGATTACTGTTAAATACTGAAAGAAATCTTGTGTTGCCTAACTTGTTTGGACAGATTTGATCTTTGCTTTTAAACCAATCGTATTTTGGAATGTCGTAGATATGCGATTATGCGGGTATATAAGAAGGTACAGAAGGGTTATTACGAGTATTAAAATTGAAATGAGTCAGTATGTGATAATCTGTTGTGTTTTATATTGACAATGTCTCGTAAGTGTATAAATGATCCGATCAGTTTTTATTATGTTTACGGAGAATTAACTATTCAGCAGCTTAAGCGAAATATTACATCTACAATAGAAAAAGCGTACTTTTACTACTTTGGTGTTAAAATTAAAAATCAAGACAATTCTTGGCCTCCTAAGAAGCTGGTTGAATGGTAAGAGCACTGCTGTGCCGTTTGCGGTTCCTATGATTTGGCATGAGCAAACGGACCATATGACGAAGGAACTGCTACTTTTGCTGCACCAAAATCTTCAAGTTTTCTGGCAAAAATAAGAAGAAGATTGCTTATACCGGTTTGCCTTCTGCTACTCGTCCAGTACCTCATTCGACAGCCTTTCCGGTACCAACATGTCTAAGCGTTTGGAAAGAAAAACAAGTTGATACAAAAACAGAACGAGCAACTAAAGAACTGCCAAAACAATGATGAGGAATTTTTATTATTTCAAGAAGACAAACCTCATTTAATAACTCAATTAGAACTAAATGACCTGGTTCGAGATTTGAATTTGTCAAAAACTCAAGAAGAGATACTAGGATCAAAATTAAAAGGATGGAAGATACGCTTATTTCAGTATATTGCAATAAATTGTCAGAAAGAATTGTCACAGTATTTCTCAACTGAAGAGGGGTTTTCCTTCTGCAATAATATTGACAATTTAATGCTTGCGTTGAGCTATGAACACAATGCAGAAGAATGGCATCTAGTCATCGATGCTTCGAAACTGAGCTTAAAAGCTGTTCTTATACACAATGGAAATATTTATCTTTTAGTTCCTGTTGGACATGCTGTTCACATGAGAGAATCCTCTGAAAATATGGTATGCCTTCTTTACAAAATTAATTACAGAAAGTATAAATGGTACATTAGCGCTGATTTAAAAATTTACAACTTGGATACACGAAGAAGCATTGTTGTTTCATTTGTGAATGGGACAGCCGAGCAGGAAATTCTCATTATATTGTTAAACAATGGCCACCAAGAGAGCAGCATATTCCTGGGCAAAAGAACATAATCCTGCACTAGTTGAGCGTGACAACATTTTCTAACCACCGTTGCATATAAAATTGTGTTTGATGAAAAACAAAGCCATGAACAAAGAAGAACATGGATTTTAATGTCTCAAACAAATATTTCCCAATATCACCGATGCAAAAACTAAAGAGGGTATTTTTGTAGGACCCCAAATTATTCTATTAATGCGAGATACAGAATTTGAAGAGGTTCTAAGCGATTTACGGCAACGTTCTGCTTGGAATGCTTTTAAAGCGGTAAAACAAAACTTTATGGGAAATATGTAAAAAATCTAAAAAACTACAAATAAATTGTCAGTGAACTTCTTAGGAGTCATCAAGCATTAGGTTGTAACATGAGCCTTAAAATACACTTCTTAGATTCCCACTTGGATTTTTTCCCTCCGAATCTTGGTGACATTAGTGATGAGCACGGAGAACCGTTCCATCAAGACATTGTAACCATCAAAAAACGTTACCAAGGGAAGTGGAACAGCGAAATGCTTGCTGATTACCGCTGGACATTGATATGAGAAAGTTCCAAAGCCCCATACAAAAGGAAACTGAACAGAAAAACATTCCAATTGTAATTCAATAGTGTACCTATCACTTATTATGTGCAATATTTTTTCTTTATTCTTTTAGTTAATTTTTCCAAAACCTGACCTGTTAAAAGTAATTTCTTTTTAAAATTGTCATTAGAACTAGAAAACAAAAATAAATTGTATATACATACATAGTAAAGAAAAAATAACAGTCAAAAATTTGTTGACCAATGTAATTATTGTTCTTTATATCTAACCAGAGAATAATAAAACAATGGAGAGATAAGTCCAGATAGTACCTATCAATAAATAAATTCCTTCATCTTGTGCACTTGTAACGTTATACTTATAAGTAATGTAATATTACGTTAACGCAATATACAGCTATAAATGTTTAATGGACGGTGTCGAAGGTTAATATCGGGCCACATGCACTAATATTGGAAATCAACATAATATCGAGCGAACCGATGATAATTTGTTCAGAAGATATTGTCAACCTAGATAGCTGACCTGAAACGTTCCTACATTTTGTATTATTTACAAATTACACTGGTGGCAATTACTAATGCGTTGTGCTGTTTATCAAGTACACACAATATTATAATCCTACCAAGTGAATCAGTTACGTCCAAGTGGTGGCGTAGGCAGAAACGGTGGAAACAAAGTCAAGTTTGTGCGAGGCGTGATTAAATTAAATTCGATATGATTAAATTTATATTTTGCATTTTTGTCATATTAGGTAAGTGAACGGTATTTATAAAATTATTTCATACGAATTTTTGAAAATCAAAAGCATTATTTATTCATTGCGTGCATACCATGCAAATTCGTTTTTATTCCATTTTGTTTAGAAATTATACTAAGTCCGTGTTTAAAATATGAAAGTAAAAACATTTCCGTGGTTTAGCATGCCAGCAGATATTGTTATTACTTGCTGATAACGTAAGTTAAGATTAACTTTAACTTAGAGGTTTTCCGTAAATAACAAAAACGTTCTAGAACAGGTAATTTGCTTTTTTAAGAAAAGGTTTTTAAAATTTTCAGATTTATATCTAGATTATAGGAAAACTTAGTTATCAGCATGGGAGGATTTTATAAATAACATATAGTTATTAATTCTTCAAGAACATTTGACAGGGAATTTTTTTATAAAAAGAATTACAAATGTTTCAGATTTCTAAATAGTACTAGCAAAAATTTTGTACAAATATATATTTGAAAAGTGATAATAAATACTAATTGACCAAACTTAATTAAAATATTTTAAAATTGTCAAGAACACCTTTAACATTTTTAGAATCTGAAATTATCAGAAATTATTATTAATAAAGATATGTTCTGACATACTTTTCAAATTAATTAAAATCAATCAAACATAAAAAACGACTATGATGTCTTTTTTAGATTAACATTTTTAGAATCTGAAATTATCAGAAATTATTATTAATAAAGATATGTTCTGACATACTTTTCAAATTAATTAAAATCAATCAAACATAAAAAACGACTATGATGTCTTTTTTTAGATTGCTTCAAAATTATAGATTTGATTGACAAAAATTATTAACGGATAGTAAACATATGGATTTATTTTAAATCTATATTACTATAAATATAAATCGATTTCATAATTTGACGAATCTTTCTTTTCGGCGATTATCCAATTAAACTGTTCGGGTAAACGACCAAAAGGAAACTTCTCAGAGATGCTTTCTCAATAGAAGATTGTTTCTACTGTTATTTAACATGTTCATACCGATTTTGAAGCCAAAATTCGTTCACTTTTAAAATATCGAAAAATCGTTGGTTGGGGGACAGTGCGGGGTGGTAGGAAAATCGGGCTCGCGCAGATTGATTATATGTGTAGAATTAAGGTTTTTTCCGAGCGCATATACTTTGAAATAGTCCCCTCCCCCATGTTTTGAAGCAGTCGAGTGGTCTTATTATATTTTGTGTTTTCTAGTTGCAATTAATGTTTATCCCTTTGAAATGTCAAAATCGATTTCGTAATTTGGTGATAGCCGCTTTTTGGCGAATACCAAAAATAGAAGAAAATTCAAAAATTATTGAAAATAAAAAAAAACGATTTTAAGTTTTATAAAATATATTTTGAAAATTTAAAAAATGTTTTAAAATTTTGAAAAAATTAAAATTTTGATAATTTTGGAGAACATTTTGCAAATTTTGAAAAATTTTGAAATATTTATAAATTTTGTGAAATTTATAAATTTTTTAAAATTAAATAAATTTATGTTGTCTTAGCTTCAGTGATATTATAAGCACGTGCAATAAAATTATTATTTTTACAAAGAAAGCCTGGAGTTGCGAAACGCAACGCAACCCAGGGATTTCCATATCACCCCGAATGTAGCGGTTCAGCTACTGAGTGCTATTTTACGGATACAGAATGCACCCTACCCTAAAAATCCCCAACCTAACTATTGAAACCGACCCTAATGTTTTTTTAAATTGTTTTTCTAATTTGAGCACTACGGTGAACTACTGCGACGCTAAAAATCTTACTCATTTTATTTTTTTCTATTGAATACAAATCACTAAATACGTAGTAGCAACGTTAATTAATTCAAAACAATTTATTGTAAATTTAATTCTCCTAAACTCAAAATTATTAAAATTTTCAATATTTTAAAAATTTCTTAAAATTTCTTAAAATTTCTTAAAATTTCTTAAAATTTCTTAAAATTTCTTAAAATTTCTAAAAATTTCTTAAAATTTCTTAAAATTTCTTAATATTTCTAAAAATGTCTTAAAATTTTTCATAATTTTCAAAAATTTTCAAAATAAAAAAAATATTTCAACTGAAGTTTTTTAAATTTTCAATTTTCAAAATCCAAGATTTTGAAAACATTAAAAATTTAAAAAACTTTTGAGTTGAAATTTTATTTAAAATAATATTTCAAAATTTTGAAATAATTTGAAATTTTGAATATTTGAAAAATTCTGATTTTAGGGAAATTTGTTTGTGTTTAGTATTATTAATTGTTAACAATATTTATTGGTTTTAATCTAAAATCGATTTTATTGTTTGGTTATAGTCTTTATTATTGGCGATTATCCAATTAAACTGTTCAGGTAAACGACCAAAACAAAACCTCTCAGAGGTGCTTTCTCAATGGAAGATTGTTCCTATTGTCATTTAACATGTTCATACCAATACAATCCCCCCATGTTTTGAAACAGTTTTGTCTTCTATTTTTAACTAATGTTTGTTCCTTGAAATCTTAAAATCGATTTCATAATTTGGTGATAGTCGGTTTTTGGACGATTACGATTACTCAATTAATCTGTTCAGGGAAACGACAAAAAAGAAATCTCTCAGTGTGGTGTTTTTCTAATGGAATGTTGTGCCTATTGTCATTTAACATGCTCATACCGATTTTGAAGCCGAAATTCGTAAATTTTTAAAAAATAGAAAAAAACAGATGGTGGGGGGCAGTAGGGGTATAGGGAAATCGCGTTTGCGCAGATCGGCCATTTGACATGTGTAGAAAACTAATCTAAAGTTCTTTTCCGAACGCATTTGCATTGAAGTAGAGCACCCCTTCCCTGCTCCCCAATTTTTAATGCAGTCTTCCGATTTTATGATATTTTGTGTTTTCTAGTTGCAACCAATGTTTATCCATTAAAATCTCAAAATCGATTTTTCACATTCTATAGACCTTTGGATGATCGCCGTACTGTTGCAATCACTCAATTAAACTGTTCAGGTGAACTACTAAAAGGAAACCTCTTAGTGGGGTTATCTCAATGGAAAGTTTAACATTTAACGTGCTCAGACCGAATTTGAAGCCGAAATTCGTAAATTTTTGAAGAAACAAGAAATCGATGGTGGGGTGGAAATGTGGATGATCGCGTTTGCGCAGAGCGGTTATTCGACATGCGTAGAATACGAATTTAAGGTTGTTTTCGAGCGCGTATTTTGATATAGAACACCCGTGCGGTGTCATCCTTTTGAAATTAGCAATCTTTGAGCTAAATTTGGTTTTTCTGCGTTGATGAGTTCTGGACTGTAAAATGTACAGGGTGGGCAACTAAGAATGGGCGCCGGCCATATCTCAGAAACCAATCATCGCAGAAGTTTGGGAAAAAAATACCTTAAGTAAAGTGACCCTGAAAAATAGCTGAAAAATATTTTCGAGTTTCTAAAATGGCCGATAGGGGGCGTAACAGCCATGACCAAATAGAAAATTAGGGTTTTCTCCGTATTTTGCTCAATTAAGTGGTATTGAAAATATATGCATCGTAATCCAGGGACAGTTTAGAATCTTATTAGTTTTACAATTTTTGTTCTATCTTTAAAAATAAAGTGGTGGGGGGATGCCAAAATATATATATTTTTTAAATGTCGTTTACTCCGATTAGCCTTAATGGAATTTAACAAACTTGGTCTCGTTACAAAGGGCGTTTCTTAGTCTATCGAGTGTGCTTTACGCTGTTTTCATTTGATTATTACCGTCGCCGCTAGAGGGCGTTATCTGACATGTCAACAAATATCGCTCTTTTTCTAAAGAATTTTAAATGTAATGGTATGTTTATTTTTACACCGTAAAATAGAGAATTAAAAGCTTAAGATGTCAGTGAAAACCGCAACTCGATAACTTTTTTCTAACAGTAGATATTAGCAAACAAAGTTGCAATTATGAATTATTCTCAGATCTTGGCGACGGAATTTGCAAAGTAGCTGTTGAAAACAAGAAAGCTGATGAAAATGATACACTAAAGAAACAACATTAATAATATATTACATAATATAAAAATTATTAATTAATAACAACAACAAATCTAACGGTAATAACAATAAACAATGTAACAAATCAAACGTTCAAAAAAGTAAACGCAAAAAACACATTACAACATATTAAAAAATTTAGAATGTAATTAGTGGCACCCTAGATGTTCAAAATGTCGTCCATCATTTTCCATGCAAGAATTCATTCTCTGACGAGTGGATTGAACGGAAGTCTCTACTTCTGCCATCGAAATACTTTGAATGGCATTTCTTATTCTTTCGATCATGTCGTCTCTTGTAGTGGGTCTGGTGGCAAAAACCAGATCTTTTATTCGCCCCCACAAATAAAAATCTAGGCAAGTCAGGTCTGAGGACCTGGCCGGCCAATGAAATAGACTTCCACGTCCTATCCACCTGTCAGGATATGTCTGGTCTAAAAAATCCCGAACGTTCAAAGAGAAATGCGCCGGGCACCCATCATGTTGGAAAAACATATCACGACGAATTGCTAGAAGAAGTGGCAATTCGTTTCTTAAAAAATTTAGATAACGTTCTCCATTAAGAGTTTCATTGAAAATCAAAGGCCCAATCATTTGTCCATCTAGAATTCCGCACCACACATTTATAGACCAACGACCCTGATATTGGACCACCCGCATCCAGCGTGGATTCGTCTCAGACCAATAATGCATATTATGGCGATTTACAGTACCATCACTCTTAAATAAAGCCTCATCTGACCACAAAATACGTGAAAGTAATCCAGGATCGTCGTCTATCATTTGCAACAGCCAGTTACAATAATCCAGTCTTTGATCGAAATCGCGAGCATTTAAACTTTGATGGAGGACTATGTGATATGGATGCAACCTAAACAAATTATAAGTCAAACAAATCTCTTATATTTTGTAAAAGTTCTTCTGAGTAGTAAAAAAAATTTTGTTTTTTCATGCTACTTTGCAAATTCCGTCGCCAAGATCTGAGAATAATTCATAATTTCAACTTTGTTTGCTAATATCTACTGTTAGAAAAAAGTTATCGAGTTGCGGTTTTCACTGACATCTTAAGCTTTTAATTCTCTATTTTACGGTGTAAAAATAAACATACCATTACATTTAAAATTCTTTAGAAAAAGCGCGATATTTGTTGACATGTCAGATAACGCCCTCTAGCGGCGACGGTAATAATCAAATGAAAACAGCGTAAAGCACACTCGATAGACTAAGAAACGCCCTTTGTAACGAGACTAAGTTTGTTAAATTCCATTAAGGCTAATCGGAGTAAACGACATTTAAAAAAATATATTTTGGCCTTCCCCCACCACTTTATTTTTAAAGATAGAACAAAAATTGTAAAACTAATAAGATTCTAAATTGTCCCTGGATTACGATGCATATATTTTCAATACCACTTAATTGAGCAAAATACGGAGAAAACCCTAATTTTCCATTTGGTCATGGCTGTTACGCCCCCTATCGGCCATTTTAGAAACTCGAAAATATTTTCCAGCAATTTTTCAGGGTCACTTTACTTAAGGTATTTTTTTCCTAAACTTGTGCGATGATTGGTTTCTGAGATACGGCCGGCGCCCATTCTTAGTTGCCCACCCTGTATAAAGACGCACAGACAGACACACGGACAGACAGGCACAGCAAACAGACACCTCTGCAGCAACCGCTTTATCGGTCTCAAAAACGCCCTAAAACCTTATTAGTCAAAAAGTTAAGGTGACAATTGTTTGGCATAAATGTGCACTTCTTTTAGGCATAGCTTTCAAATGACGGCGCCTATGATTATTAAATTTTATATTTAATACCTTAATATAACTCAAAAACGAGTTGAAAAATCGTGATGTAATTGGTATTGTAATTGCTCTAGGGGGACACGGTAATGTTAATATCTACAACAATTTTTAAAAACATGAAAAGGTTTTATTTTTGGGATATGCTTAAATTATATTGCTCATAAGTGATAGTAGAATAAAATTTACAACTTATTTTTTAGGTCCGGCAACATTTCAACATTTATGGGCGGGGGGGATTAATTTTCCCTTTCCCATCTAATTTTTGGCTAAAGAATATCGTCTATGACCTTTGGTTATATTTAATTTAAATAAATCTTTTTGCCAAAAATTAAGAAATACGTATTTTTTCTCTTAAAAACACAATTGATTCATTTCCTTAATACACTACTACACTACGACTGAAAATGGGCGTTATAGTCACTTGTTATGCCCTACGGTTGGGGCGTAAAGCGATTTATCATAGTCACTGTTGGTGAGCGAATCGTTCACACAAAAATGCATTTGAAAGAATGTTATGTAATAATTTCTAAAGTATAGGAATGTTTAGGCGCAAAGTGTGTCGCTCATTTTTCTTTATTCCACCACTTACTATTGCCTTTTTATCCAATAACACACGTTCGCCGTATCCGGCTCATGTGACGGATACGACACATTGTGCAATACTGATTTCGTAGCTTCTGTAGGACGTTAGCTTTGCTTTAGAGTGTATGTGCGTTGGTGAGCACCTAGTAAAAGCATTATAAATTAATAATATATTTCCATTCGGAATTGCTTTTCTTTACTGTTTAACATAAGGGACAGTAATGCCGGTCCATCCGCGACGCGCACTGAGGATTGATGTGCCATTTTTTTAAAATTATTTTAAACCGTTTATAGCCATAAAAATTTCTTAGTTTTGCTTTTATTTTTATTATTACTGAAATTATTTTATTTATGCACATTACAGACAATCAAAGTGTAAATAAAAATTAGACCGATAATTTTTCGTGGGTTATTTACAGTTGTTTACCTTAACAACGCCTAGTTACGCTCTAGTTACTTCATGGTTACGCTAATAAACAACGATAAGCAAAGTCCGCCGTTGGTTTAGTTTTGTATTCATAAAATAATCTTGTCGAATAGCACTCAAGCTTTTGAATTTTTCTCGGTTAATTAACTCAACTTTCCTGCAGGTTGACTCAAATCGTGCAAATGTGCAAGTGAAAACCCTTCAGAGCTACGCTTTGTCGGCTATTTATTGCTTGCCCAATTTGCACTCACTCTTTTCGTCGATCTGCAACAAATTATCGGTAATTAACCGAGAAATTCAAAGCTTATTGCTATTGATAATTATAAAAACAAGAATGGATAATTGTATTTTTAAAATAACCTTAGGAAACTTTGTAATAATTATGTTTATCACAGTAAAGGTTGATAAATACAACAATTATATTCCTAAACTACGTTTCATGACACTTCGTTTTATATATTTAATGTTGTAAACATCCAGAACAAATACACGAAGGTGAAGGTCTAATATATTCATAGACCTATCAGAATATTCGTATTCCAATTATCTATAAACAATTAAAATTTTATATGTATTTTACAAGAGTTTTACACATATGTAAACAAAAGGTTGTCGGACAACCGCCACGAAACCTTCCTTGCATTTATTAGAATTTTAAATATTTTAATATATTTCAAAATTTTGATTATTTTATGAAATCTTAAAATTTTAAAATTTTTAGAGGATATTGACAGTTTTTTAAATATTTAGAAAATGTTTGTATAATGTTGAATAAACTGAAAAATTAAAAAAAATTTCAAAATTTAGAAATTTTAAAAATATGTTAATAAAAGATTTTACAATTTACAAAATAAAAAATGCGTTACAATTTACAAAGTTTTGAAAATGGGTTAAAATTTTGAACATTTTAAACTTTTCAAAAATGTTAAGAAAATCTAGTTAGATTTTTGGAAAATTTTTGAATTTTTCATAATGTTGGTAATTTTGGATAATTTGGGGAAAATGTTTAAAATTTTTGAAAATTTTAAAATTATGGAAAATTTGGAAAGTTTTGGAATTTATTTAAAATGTTGAAAATTTTAAAAACAAATTTTTAAGATGTTGAAGATAAAATATTTGAAGAAATTGTAATATTTTGAAAATTAGGTTTTTGAAATTTTGAAAATTTTTGATGCCATATAATTTTTCAAGTTTTTTAAAATTTGGGTAAGTTTGTTATAATTAGAAAATTTTTGAAAATGTTAAAAATTTTAATAAGTTTATAAAGTTCAGAAAAATTTGACGCTGAATATTTTGAGTCTAAAAATTTTGATTTTTTTTTGAAAATTTATGAAAATTTAAATTTTAAGTAAAAAGCTGAACTAGTGTGTTTACTAACAGCTAGGCTTCCGAGTTGGAGCCGCGTCATCGAACACAACTTGCGAGACCGGTGCAGGCACCGGGTTTATAAGGGACGGGTGGGTAACAAGGGGTGAATGCTGGGTCTGTGATTGGCTGTCGGGCTGTAGCGGTTGAGCGGTTGCAGGGCGGGGCTTGGATTTAGTCGGAAATAGTAGTTTGTAGGCATTGTGCAGGGGATAGCTGTGGTCTCTGTTAATATTGTTAGGAGTTTTGTGTATTTCTATGGATTCACGGATCACACGGTTGAGGTAGGTGGAAGAACGGGCTAGGATTTTGCTCTTGTCAAATTGAATGTTATGGCCTGTATCGAGTTTATGTTCTGCGATAGCCGACTCTGCGGGACGTTTCAGTCGCGTGCAGCGCTCGTGTTCAGAAACTCGAACGCTGATCGGCCTCTTCGTCTCACCGATGTAGGCTTTCCCACAGGAGCAAGGTACACTATACACACCGCAGGATTGGAGGGTAGGTAACTTGTCTTTGGTCGGAGGAAGGAAATTGGAAAGTTTTTGAAAGGGAGTAAAAACGGTTTTTATGTTTTGTTGTTTAAGTAGTCTGCTGATGCGGTAGGTGGTTTTGTGTATGTAAGGTAGAAATGCTATAGAACGTACCAATACTCCTACACCACCTACCTTCTTCCACCTACCTCAACCGTGTGATCCGTGAATCCATAGAAATACACAAAACTCCTAACAATATTAACCGAGACCACAGCTATCCCCTGCACAATGCCTACAAACTACTATTTCCGACTAAATCCAAGCCCCGCCCTGCAACCGCTCAACCGCTACAGCCCGACAGCCAATCACAGACCCAGCATTCACACCTTGTTACCCACCCGTCCCTTATAAACCCGGTGCCTGCACCGGTCTCGCCAGTTGTGTTCCAGATCCCAAAGTGACCACAGCCCTGAAGATGTCCAGTGGAACCGATGACGAAACGTCGGCAGTTCATGCACCGATGATGCGGCTCCAACCCGGAAGCCCAGCTGTTATTAACAACGGCCGCGGAAGCCTGCAACTTAGATTAGTGTGTTTACTATACAAGGTGTTTTACGGAGCTCGAACCGTAGCATTTTTACCATGTTCTAATTGGTTAGAATCAAAGTAGATTGTACACAAAGATTTCTGTATTGATGCGTATAGATTGTACAGCAACACTGATACAAATATCGCCATTGGTGTCGATATATCCATATGAATATCGACAACATACCGGCTTCGATATATCGATACGCCGATTCAGGCCTATACAGAATTTTATCACATAACGTACTTTTGTATCAATATGGTCTTGAGATAAAGCACTACTTCACCAACGCGAAGATTCCTGGTTCAATTCCTATAAAATTCTTTTTATTTATTTTTCTTATTTTTTTTGTCATTTTTATTAAATGTAAAGTATAAAAAAATTCAACGTTTTTATAAGCGTTGCCAGTATTATTTACAATACGTAATGAAGAGTTTTTAACATACATTTATGAATAGCTTAAAAAAATGCTTCGATCACTTGGTACTCAATCTAAATGCCGTAAAAACATAAATGAAAATTGAACCCGGGATCCTCGCGTGGTAAGTGAGTGGTCTCCCTCAAAACCACTCCTCTGCTCTTATTTTATGTATTAAAAACACATGTAATGTGATATAATTTTATAGAGAAACTACTTTGATCCTGGCCAAATTGCAACATGCCTAAAATGTTATGGTCTTCTCTGTAAAACAGCCTGTATGTGGTGTCAACATTAAAATGTCCCGTGGATTTACATTGTTGAAAATGTTCCAACAAGCAGGCCTAAGGAACTCAGAAAAGGTTTTTAGAAGGCACTTCGAAACCGTTAGGAGAACGCACACTTTGCTTGTTTGTAATGGAATTTATTAATTGCAAAAGCACGATATGACAGAGGACCTTAAGGCAAATCCAACGCTTTTTATCTGCAATTTTTTACAAAATTTCAATTTAGTGTTACTTAAAAGTGAGTTGGCAGCAGGACATATCCTTAGTGCGACAATTTTTGAAACAATGAAATCTGTAAGGAAAAACTTGCCACGGCACTTTTTTTAAATGTAGCACGTTCATAAATCTAAGAATAGGTCGCCATTTCACTGTGACGCCTTCTATAAATTTTTGAAGTTTGAATGTTAAATCTTCTTTATGTAACAACCGGGCGATGTTAAAATATTCCTGTTTAAAATTATTCGCGCATCAATAATAGTGAATAAAATTTTAAACTAATTTTTAGGTGCAGCAATATTTGGGGTGGTTTATTCTCTCCCTCCCTCTTCCGTTTTGTAGCTAGCGGATTTTTCCAGTCTCTGGTGTTTGGATGTTTTTCACAAAAATTCAAACAATGATTTGTTTCAAAAAATTTCTTTGTTTCTAGCTACAGTTGAATTAAATACCTATTGGAACTCAACGGTATGCGAGCGCCCGCGACTGACTGCCATGCGTTGCAGCGTTAGGCATATTCTGATTAGGGCTTTAACGTTGGTCGAGAATATTTTTGAAAATATACTAAATAAAAATAAGATTTTTAACTAATTTTTCGGTGCATCAATATTTGGCGTGATTAGTCTCTCCCCTCTCTGTTTTGTAGCTAACGAATTTTTTTCAGTTTCTGGTGTTCGTATGGATGTTATTTTACAAAAACTCAGCGGTATGCAAGAGCCCGCGGTTGACTGCCATGCTCTGCAGCGTTAGGCATATTGTGCTTATTATAATTGGGGCTACAACGTTGGCGCAAAAATACTTTTGAAAATATACCGAGTAACAATTTTTTAAAGGAAGATAAAGTCCAGCGAAAATATTTCATCGTTTTTCAATATTGTTATTACTGCAATAATTTTTTAGTTAACCCTAACCGCTTTATATATAAATTAAAATTTTTTATAAACAATTAAAAAGTGCATTAAAAATGTTGTATTAAAATTTGCGGCTCTCTATTTTCATTTGGGATTGCTGGCATAATTAAAGTAATGGTCAGCCTTGCCCTTAACCAACATTAAGGACACACCTGTGTATTATTTTCTAAATTATTGTCGTGCATTCTGAAAATTACGTGGTCCTCTTAAGTAACATTAATCTAGAAAATGAAACACACAAGCTCATGAATAAAACCGGGTGCCGTAACCATTATCATAACGTCAAAGATTTTGCCCTACAAAATATGGCCTGGAATTCCACTTATTTTATAAACTAACATAGACACTATTACTAGGGGTTAGAGCAAAAGCCGATATAAATTAATTAGATCAATACGACTGTCTGTTACATTTTTTGTTTAAATATTTATTCACTCAATAATTTGAGAGCTTGAAATTCTGTTTCTCTAATTAAGTATTAAGTGTTTCCAAGGGCTGCTGTTGATTTGTTTGCTTATTACTGAAAATACACAACGAATCAATACGGCTGTCGTTATGGGATTTTGTAACATTTTTGTGTCAGAGTTCATTATTCTATGACAAAAGCTTAAAAGCGAAAAGTTTCATCGCGTGTACTATATACTACAATTAACCCAAATTTACCTAATCTACTTTTTACGATTTGTCGTCTACTGGTCAGAAAAAGACACTCTTAAGAAACATTTAAAATATTGCAAGGAGTAACATTTGACCCAATTCCCACAATAAATTATGCAAAGTTAAAAAAACACATTTTTGTTCGAAATTTTGTGAAATTATCTAATTTACTAAAAAGAGGAGCATGAAGTTAAGTTTTTCAAAAATTCATAGTAGGCGTCACAGAGAAAGTAGAGGATTGGGACACAACACATATAGTAGCCCATCTCTAGCTCTATAAGCTTACAAAACTGAAAAAAAATCGTGTTGCCAATTTTTGAACAATAGTTTTTTGGCAATGTCCAAACTTTTGAAATTATTTTTACTTTGCAGTTTTCATTTGTAAAAAACTTCACTTATATAGTAACATTGTGTCCCCCTGTGGCTATACTAATACCAGAATTAATTTCGATCTTTTGAGTAAATAGGCGTTAAAGACGAACATTTACAAATATCGTAGCGGCAGCTATTTTAAAACTAAAATGCTTGCAAAAAACTTTGGATTTGTCTTAACGCCTTCATCATTCTGAAATTCCGTTTGTGAAATAAATGCTACTAAAAATCTCTTTCCTGTTCCGATTCGTAAAATAAAACTTCATACCTCGACAATTATTCGTCGTACTTAGGTATACCAAATGTCATTAAAATCGGTCCAAGATTTCGCTTGACACATACGGGCGCACATGCATCTCCTAATATTTTTCACTGTTCTGTTTTGTGTTCCTGGAAAACATGTGTTTCCGTCAAATTCACTTTCGAAAATTTTCGCGATCACAGTTTATTTTTATACTGGAAGTATAGGAAAGTAGAATAAAGCATTCGAATTCAGCTAGTTCGTCATGAAATGCGAGCTCGCAGCAGTTTTTTGCGCAAAGTTTATATTATAACTACTCCCAATATAAACCCAATAGAGAGTGAAATGCGTTACGCATACTTGTTTATTTTGTAAAATGTATGTTAGAAGAATTTTGTTGTGGCTGTTCCCGGCAGCTTTTTAATATTAAAAGTGGCAAAATAAAGCAATTGCAGTAATAACAATTGTAACACTGTTCTATGTGCAAAAGTAAGATTGTGTTAATTGTGTCTCATTAAAAGAAATTATATATAAATAGCAAAACCCGTGGGCTGCGCCCCCTGTTTTTTTTTTGTTGTTATTGGTAAATCTAAATGTTTGCTCTGCTGAGGCGGTTTCGTAATTGAGAGCCACACCGGAAAGAAAATCCCGTAGAAAAATCCAAAACAAAACCGAAAAACAGACCCGGAAAAGAAACCGGAAGGAAATTCAGCCTTGTAAAAGATGCAAGGACAGAAAACTCTTGGTAAAATCATCAGGAAAAACATACCATTGAAGCTTAGTTGCTAGTAATTGCTAAAGGGTGTAGGAAACTGTACGTGTCACCAATAAAGATTGCGTTTCTGTAGTGAATATGTATTAATAGTGTAAATCAACGCAATGCGTAAGAACAACTTCACCGAAGCTGTTCGTTGATCTAGTTACCGTGGGCGGGCGTCCGCTGCTGCTATGGTTCGCGATATGAAAGCTATCAGCAGATTATGTTACAATAATACTCATAAATATTCTTTTATAAACGTTTCTAAAATAAGATTATTTTTTATAACTTTCCTCACGTGGGTCTCGCATTTAGCAACAATGAATATATTACTAAAACACGGCCGAACACAATTTATTGCCAAAATACATCCGATAAACGTAGTCAAAAAGGGATCTATGCTTCTTATTTACATGGACAAATTGACTGGCGGAATGTAGCACTTACCTACAGCTTCCACAGATCCATTTTTATAGTCTAAATATTGGACACATGCCGCGTTTAATTATGAGATAGATTAGATGTGTGCTATCTGTAAAATAATTTATTAATTAAAAAAAATTGATTTTTTTTGAGGTCTGGAAATATTATTTTAGTGAAATCTGAAAAATAATATTTGCGAACAAAAAAGCTTCTATTCGTGTACACGGGATGGCGGGGTTGTGTTAGCATTTTATTCACCTGGAGGCAAAGGTGAAATCGAAATGTTAGCTAACATACGACTCCATGGGTAAACGCCGCATTGTAACCACCTAAAACAATCAATTGGCCAAATTAAGGTAGAAATGAGATATTTAATTGCTTTGAGGGTAATTGCCTACAGTTGTTTCATTAATTTAAAAGAAAATGTCTATGATCCAAGTTGTTTGTCTCACATTCCTTGATGCATAGTAAATTTGTAAACAAAAATTTTGGGATGTTTTTTTTACAAATTTTCCATACACTAAGGGATGTGAAACAAACAAGTTCACATTTTCTTTTAAATTATTGAAATACTTATGGCTAATTATTAGCCTTCAGTGGTTAAAATGCGGATTTACACATCGAATCGTGTTTAGGTAACATTTCGACTTGACCTTGACTCAGTGTGAGTAAAATACTAAGGCGACCGCGCCATCTCGTGTGAACAAATAGAAGCTTTATTGTTGACAAATGTTATTTTTGGACCTCTTTAACATAATCGTTCTAGACTTGAAAACAACTATATTTGTAAACTGAAAAAAAATAGTTTTTCCGGCCACAAATATTGTTTTTCAATTCACAAAAATAATCTTTTCAGATTTCACAAAATAAACCAAACTTTTGTACGTCAGAAGATAAATGTTATTTATATTGCTTTAAATAATATATTTTTCAGAAAATATAAAAGAAGTTCTACAAAAATAATATTTATGCCGACAAAAATTAAATATTTATTAAAAATAATTTTTTTAATCGAGGAAATAATATAATTTGTAATCTTGTAACTTGCCCAAACGGCGCCGTTTACATAATTGTTATTTTTCTGACCAATAAAAAATCCCTTTAATTACTGCTATCATTTTTCTAAAAAAATGTATTTTAATTGGTCGTTTCTTCCTTCTTTAACCGTTCAGTATACTATAATCAAGGCTATAACGGAGATTTAATGAGAAACTATTTGCAGCGGAATTATACTAGTTATTACACTTGGGAGGTTTAAATGCAATCATTAAACTTGGTATTTTGTAAACTGTTTACGCCCTAAGTAAGTAATAAACCACCGTGCGGGCGTTCAGACAAGAAATTTAATAAGGTTATATCTGGAGTTGTCATACTGCTTGGTTATTTTTGCACCACCGACATAAGCAGAGATTTACAATCGAATCGCATTTGCAACGCATTTAAAAAAACCTTAAAAAATAATTGACAAGAAAGTCGAAAATAAAACAGCAGTTTGGTTCTAAATACGTTCACATTTTTTTTCTTTTTTTTTTTCAAGTGTTTCATGCTTTTAGATGATTAGAAATGAGCTATTCATAAACAGAAAACTGTACACAACCATTGTCTAGGAAACCGTTTAGATGATAGTTAACATGGCGGATGTACAGTGGCGTAGCTATTATAGCACCAATAATGGACGCAAGGCGATGAGGCCCCGAAGTTTTAGGGGCACCGTGGGTCTACTGGTGAAATGCTCGGGCACCAGGTTTTACAGTAGACTTTATTCTCCAAACGGGCTTCACTGGGCAAAAGCTTTTTTGTAGTAGCATGGCACTTTTGAGGAAGGGTTTTCCCCAGGCTGACTGAACTTTTAAGGACGATTTTTCCCCAGTGTGACTGCACTTCTGAAGAAGGATTTGCCCCAGTTGGTCGTCGCTGTTCTCTCGTACCCAGTTGAAGAGCTGGACTGCAGTGAGAAGATGACGGTCTCCAGAGGTTTAAATAGTTTTACTTACCAAAACCATTTGTGCTCATAAAGTGTTAAAAAGCAAAATAACTATAGCATCAAACCATGTATTGTTAAAATAAAACAAAATATTATTTACAAAAACAATTAATATACTACAAGCGCAAGGTATTACAAGCCAAGCAAAGCAAAATGTAAACAAAAGCAAAATACGGAAGCGGTACAGTAGCAAATCAAATACGGCACCAACCAAGATACGATAGCAAACGGTAGCGGATAAAGTACGGTAGTCTACGGTAGGAATTAAGAAACAGTAGTCTACAGTGGCAAACGGTAGCGGATAAAAACGATAGTCCGCGGTAGCAATTAAAATACAGTAGTCTACGGTAGCAAACAATAACAGATAACTAGCTAAGCAACATTTAGACCTTTTGGTGCAAACGCGAATGAATTTTAAATCAATCGTTGAAACAAGTATAGCGGACAAACGGGATTGTGACGAATAAAAGAGTGTAAAGTACTGTTTTATTTTATAATAAGCAGTCCAATTAATTCTTAAAGTCAGTGGCATATTTGCGTTCAAACATGATTTAATTTAAGGTTTCGCATGGTAACAATTAATTGACAAAGTCTTGAACGCTTCTTTTCCAAAAAAAAATGACTCTCAAAAAATCCTAGCTACGCCACTGCGGATGGTAATGTAATGTACCGTTAAACAGCGTATTACAATTGAATTTACTGTTAGTGAAAGCGCCAAACCGGCTGAAATTTTACGCAAACTCAGCTCACAGCTGTAACAAAGTACGCTCAAAAAGTAGGATTTATAGAAATAGGCCTAATATTTTAAATATGGCCAACAGACTGTTCGGGACAATCTAAGAAGAGGAGATTCAACCTAAACAAGAGTAATTCCTACTGCTGTTAAACATGTTGTTGGTTTGCTTTATTTCAGAGACAGTTATTGGGCGATTTGCATTTATCAAAGCTTCAAACACGTTTAATGACAGCAGGCGCGACTCTTGTTGCAGTTAAACCCTTTATTTCTTGATTGTCACGAACAGCTTCACGACCAACTTTATTATTTCCTGTTTGGGGTAGAGTACGTTTACTAGTGTGCATAATAAATAATTGCATAAATCAGTAAATGGACCATATCACTGCGTAAATTTCGATTCTAGCTACCGTCTAATATTGAAAAATCGTTAGGTTTAAATCCGTCAAGGAAGTTCTTTTAATCTGATTTTTATATTTTATAAGCAATATCTTGCAGACAATTAACTTACTTTTTGGCACTGAAAACAGTGCCGCTTATTTCAGGGTCCAATGTAACTGCGGAAGCGGAAAACAGATCCAAAAATATAACAGAATTTTTTCCTGAAGCTAAAGGAAACTTAACGAAGATCACATGGGCCCATGCTGTGAATTCTCAAGATTTACTTAAAGAAGCCCTTAATGGTGAGTATAAACTTATAAAAATGTTGTCCCGTTTTTTCACTTCTTCAAGGGCCGTTTTTCAGAAAGTTTTATTATTATAGGCACAGTAATGATGTTGGAAGCAGATGTGGTATTAGGTCAGGTTAATGGAAGTACTACACAGGGCATTCCAATAATGGCTCACCCACCTAACAGCGTTTCAGATCTTTCCCTTCAAGATTTCTTGCAAATGGTGCAAGATTTCAATACACAAAGAAACAAAACTGCAGGGAAAGGTGTTAAGCTTGATTTTAAATCCATAGAAGTATTTGAAGCTTCTGTAAAAATAATCAAGGATTTGTATCCAAAGGTGCAGTATTCATTTTTTCCCGCGATGTGTATTGATAAATATTTTTTTTCGTCGACCAAGTTGGAAAATAGGCTTTTCTACCTATATTCGGTAATCGAAAATTGACAATTTCCGCCCAGCGGGAGAAAAAATCAATTTTCGTCCCAAGGGACGAAAACGCGGTTTTGCTCCCACTTTTAAATGCGAATGTTTATTACGCTTTGTGTATTTTACTTGGGTACGTCTTGTATACCATTACATCTTATTTGCAAACTGAATGTTTTTTCATAAATTTCTCAAGGTTGACGAAAAAATCATGTGAAACTCGGGAAAAAGTGTTTTTTTTCTCTTGTGTGCACACGCCGGAAAAAAGTATCGCTTTCTATCCTTGTTACCCAAATAACTGTTTCCTTAAACGTACTAAATAAAACTTTTGTGTTAAAGATGGATTACCCAGTATGGCTCAACGCTGACATTTTACCTGGACCAGTAAATAGCACCGATAAACCGGTTGATGCTTCAAAATTTATCAAATCAGCTAAAGACTTCGAGAACGCAACACTCTCCCTTGGATGGAAAACTAAATATGGGGGTGAAATAACCAACGCATCATACACCGACCAAAATATTATTGAAATGGTGGAAGTTATTCAACAACACAACCTATCTCAGCCAATAACATTTCCTGTACGGGCAGGAATCGCTGCTCAAAGTTTATGTCAGTTAAAAGGGTTGGTCGATAACGTAACTGATTCAACTTTAACTCTTTGGAATGCTCAAGATGACCACGTTGATGTTGAAGAACTGAGAAAGCTTATTATTGAAGTAGGTGTAGGCCGAGTATATATTGATTTGCCAGATGAACTAAAGAATAAGTTAAGATTGAACGGAAATTCGGGAGGAAGCATCGTTAAACCTTTATTTGTTGTATCTCTAGTTCTTACATTGCTTATGGAATTGTTGTAAATTTAGTTAGGTTGAATTTCAGTGTAAAATTGAATGTTTTGCTTTATTCACTTATTGTATTGTGACCTATTTAATAATAAATCTTTTTGACACCTTTGTTGTGAATAGTTTAACTTGTCTTTGTTAGTTTAGCTATATGAATCTGGAATATATTTAGCGTCTTTTGATGAGAAGTTGCTCTTCATTCGGAAATTTCCTGTATGCACAAAATTGTATTATTACTCCTAAATGTACTTAAAGCACCAACTGAATTGAATCAGGTTTAGGTGAAGACATAGCCAAGGTGAAACCTGACGTTTGGGCGCGGCCGTTTGGGCGCAGGCACAATTCGACCCAGGGACGAGCAGTTTGGGCGCAGAGACGTATGGGCGCAGAAACGTTTGGGCGCAAGCGACATTAAAATCGTTAAACTATCCAATTTGAAAAACAATCTGTCGGGTCGGTGAGACATTTTTAATTGTTTTGAAATTAAAAAATTGTTTTGTGTCAGAAAAGTTGTTAATTTTGCTAATTATATTTAGGTAAAAATTCTTAGTCTCGTGTTCAATGGCAATAAATAATTGAGTGGCTATTTAAATGTTAAATAATTAAAGAAAGAGACAAAATCAAAAAATTTCCTGTATTGCGCCGAAACGTCCCTCCGCCCAAGCGACCGCACCCAAACGGCCGCGCCTAATCGACCGCGCCCAGGCACTATATTTGTAATTTTTTGTATATTCAGTTTAATGGTAAATTCATGTAATTATGAAATATAGCTAGAAGTCTAGCGTCATATAAAATTAATAATTGCTCACTTAATTGATCATCGTGTATCTGACGGTGTCAGGGTTAAGTTGCTCCTTCCCTGGTGTTTTTCCATAGTTCCTTTCACTGTGTTCTATGCTTTGCTGTTGCCTTATAGTAGAGTGCTATGTGGCTTATATTTTAACTTCTGTGGGGGAATCGGAGTCACAAGATGAAACCTACATTTATTGGAAGCTCATATCATAATAAATATAAATCCAGAAGTAATCAAAAATTAGAACGGGCAAAACGGCACTAGGATCAAAAGTTGAGATGGCCACACTATCGTCAAGAAGAAAACATACGCAATTTTTTGGTATAAAATACATAAGGAGTTTTGTACGAATTATATTTTTTTTTATTTATCGAAATTCCAAAAATACGTTGGGTCTTATGGGAGAAAAAATTTAAATAATTCAATATCTCGGTTCAAACCTAATAAAAATCTAATACAAATCTTACATTTTTTAGCTTTACACCGCTTTTTCTTATAAAAGAGAGCGTAAATCGACAAAATTTTATTCTTTAAAAAAGTTTCGCTAATGTTTTTAGAAGGTCTTGGTGTATTAGTTATATTTTTTACATGAAAACGGAGCCAGATATGAAATTAAATGTAAGAAAAGTCAATTTCAGACGGTCTGTCCGCCGACCACCTAGTTCGCGTCCCCACCCTGCGAGAGTATCTCGCATCTCATTTATTTCCATAGCTCCGTCTCAGTTTCTCGATCTCCGCTTGCAATTATTTGGAGGGAAAAACAAAAAGTACTCAGATGTAGGTATATTATTTTTTATTTGAAAGATCAAAATCTTCAATTCGTAGGGTGATTGAAACACCTGATGTTCCGCTTCCGCAACAATGGAATTTATTCATTCATTCTGTTTTTAACAAGAAACAATTGACAAATTTCTTGTCTAAGGAATTGACTGAACAAGCATTACGAAATGCAGACACAGAATTTGCAACCAGTGGTGGGTTTACAAATATTTTGGAGTACAGTACTAATTTTGAAATGAACGATTCAGATTTATTAAGGAGTAATCACGAGGAAGCCGACACCAGAATCTTGTTGCATGTACTTTCCGCAAAAGAAATCGGCTACTTTCGATGCATAATTGATTGCAACGATACTGACGTACCAGTTCTTGTAGTACATTTTAAGCAGTACCTAACTCCCGAAATTTGGATCAAAATCGGAAGAGGAGACTCGACTTGCAAGGAACTTACCTGCATTCCATGCTCTGACTGAATGTGACACCACCAGTCAGTTTTCCGGGATAGGTAAAAAGAGCTGCTGGAAAACTTACCTGGATTATTGTGAATACTTGGAGGGTGTTGTATTTTGTCATCATGAGCTATTATTACATAAATAATTATAACATTTAATTATTAAACACTTTATTATTATTGGTATGATCTTGGGGACTCTCACATCACATGATGTATTAAGGGCCTCCCTCATACTGGCTATATCTATACAAACATTACTTATACAACAGAGGGTGTCGGAGTTGTAGATTTTTAATCAAATATGTTTCAAAGCATTCAGAATTTTGTTATCAAGTTGTACTCAACAAACGCTAATATAGCCTCTATTAACGTTTTAAGAGGACTACTTGCAGCGTCCGCAACAATTGCAAAATTACCCCCTACGGAAGATTCTTTAAGACTTCACAGTTTAAGAGCATATTATCAGGCGAAAGTGTGGTACCATTCTTTAGAACCTCGTCCGCAGCTACCAAATGTTGAAAATTTCGGATGGAAAATCGACGATGGTAAAATTTCCCCTATTTTAACAACTCTTCATGCTTTTCCCCAACATTTAAACGTCTTATCGTCGTGTGGATGCAAGACAGGTACAATTTATTTTATTAAAAATTAGTAATCTGAAAATTACGAGAATTTTTTACAGACTTCAGTAACAAACTCTGTACATGCAAAAGAAATCAGATGGGCTGCATTGGATCGTGCAAATGTATGGCGCAAAAGTCATGTCAAAACAAGCTAACTGTAGCAACAATTCAGCCGTCAATGCAAGAGGAAGACAGTGACACCGATGAATAATTCACAGTTTATTTTTTTATAAATAGCTTACAAATAAAAAATAATATACCTACATATGAGTACTTTTTGTTTTTCCCTCCAAATAATTGCAAGCGGAGATCGAGAAACTGAGACGGAGCTATGGAAATAAATGAGATGCGAGATACTCTCGCAGGGTGGGGACGCGAACTAGGTGGTCGGCGGACAGACCGTCTGAAATTGACTTTTCTTACATTTAATTTCATATCTGGCTCCGTTTTCATGTAAAAAATATAACTAATACACCAACACCTTCTAAAAACATTAGCGAAACTTTTTTAAAGAATAAAATTTTGTCGATTTACGCTCTCTTTTATAAGAAAAAGCGATGTAATGCTAAAAAATGTAAGATTTGTATTAGATTTTTATTAGGTTTGAACCGAGATATTGAATTATTTAAATTTTTTCTCCCATAAGACCCAACGTATTTTTGGAATTTCGATAAATAAAAAAAAATATAATTCGTACAAAACTCCTTATGTATTTTATACCAAAAAATTGCGTATGTTTTCTTCTTGACGATGGTGTGGCCATCTCAAATTTTGATCCTAGTGCCGTTTTGCCCGTTCTAATTTTTGATTACTTCTGGATTTATATTTATTATGATATGAGCTTCCAATAAATGTAGGTTTCATCTTGTGACTCCGATTCCCCCACAGAAGTTACTTTTAAGCGTCTTTTAGCCGCTCGGGCTCTCTACTATTAAGCTTGCTATAATCTCCTGGTTTCTGTTCTAGAGCTTTCCGGACATTTTCCTTTCATGTTTGCCTGGTAGCATCTCGTTGTCGTTTACGTTTTATTTGTTTCTGGTTAATTTTTTTAGAAGTCTAATTGTTTCTATCTTTCTAAGGGTCGTATCCATCTTTATTATGCTTTATTCACGTCCTTCTTTTATTTATGTTTTTGACCTGTTCCATTTCGTTTTTAAGCCTAATCGTTTAACAAAGGTATCTTGTGGTGTCCCCAGCTCGGCGGTCTTGGTCCCCCTAGATTTTATTGTTATGCAAATCTTTGCTATTCTGTTTTTGTCTATTTGCCCAACGTGATCTTTTCCGATAGTTCTTCTGTTTCTTTTCCATCTTCCGATGTCCTTGCTTCCAATATTCGCACCTCGTTTGTTCTTAGTAGAGGTTTTACTTTTTTGTTGCTTTTGCTGTTTTTTTTGAATACTTCTTTGTATATATTTCTCTAACTTGATATTTATGCGTAAGGTACCTTATTTCCGGTTCTATTGCTTTGTAGTTAATTGTAGTTATAGTTTGCAACGTATTGGCTGCTTGGATATGCCAAAACATTTTGTGTTATCTACGTTAATGATAATGCTATACCTTTCTGAGGTTAACTTGAATCGGTGTAGTAGTCTCTTGAGATTGTTTTCATTTTTTGACACTACTTCTTCATCGTAAGCGTAACATATTGTCTTTATATTTTCGGGCACAAAATCCACCGTTCCTTCACCACGTTTATGATCTGGTTCATTATTTGGCAATATAATAATAGTTAGACTTAAACTGTCTCCTTGCCTTATACCTTATTTCGAATCTGTTGAACCATACATATGGCGTCCGTGGTCTATCTGTTTTGTTGAAAGTCTTATAGATTTATCGTGGTGTACTTGTGTACTCTGTTTTTATTATGTTCGTAAATTCTTTCATTACTTATCCCGCCAACGTGATTTTTCTATAGTTCTCTTAATCTCGTGTATTTCCTTTCATATAGATTGAGATGGTAATACTATTTCTCTAATCTAAAAGCATGGTACTGCTTGTTGTTATCGTTTTGAATTTAACAGATCTTCTTGTTTTGGTTTTTTACTTTTTTCATAGTTTCTCTCGCGTGGTCGTCTCTTGTTGTTATTTCTTTCTCGTCTACGTTTTTTGCCAATTTTTCTGAGTCATCTGTGATGTCTGAAATATTTCGATGTATTCACTAAAGTGTTCCTTCCATTGTTAATCAGGTTTATTTCTTAATATTTTTGGAGATTTGGTTTCTTCCTTTTAGCAATATCCATACTTTTGTATGAGGCATACATAAGTTGCTTTCCTTTCCTTAATCCCTATCGGTAATTCTTGTTTGTTTCTCTTTGTTTTTGCGTTGACTCACTTTCGTTTTGATAACTTGTATTGAAGATAAGCTTATCTTTTGTCTTCTACTACTTCTTTTATGTCTTCCATAAACCAGCATTTCGGCTATATAAGCATTGCTGTAATAATGGCGGCTATATAAGCACAGCTGTAATAATGGGACATGCCTGATGATTAAAGAGGATGAAACTCGTCATTCAAATCTTTAATCGGGGTTTTACAGTTTTAGGAAATTAATGCGGAAAAAACCTGGTCGTCCCAATCAAGAGATCAAAGATTGGGTTAAATTATTTTTGGGTAACATTGTTAGTATTAGTTACCTGTCAATACTACAAGTTTCAATAGATTGTATGAAAATAGGGCGGAGTTGAGACGTGCTTGTAGAATTAATGCAACAGAAATTGTGCTTGTGTTTCCTATTATAGAATTAATTGAAATGTTCTATGTAATTAGGGTAATCGACTGGCTTGAAGGAGTTTAAATACAAACCCGATGTACTAAGATCAAATCATTCCACTCCAAGGTTTAAACACTTTAAGCAGGCGACGGCCTAACACTTGCCTTTGTCTACACACACGGTCTTAAAGGGTTTAATTGCTGAAAAACGACGAGCTAGGGGAAAATGGCAACGAACCCGCCCTGTTACTGATAAACTGAATTATAACAGATTAACGAGAATGCTCCGCACACTTTTGCAAGAATGTCAAAATTCTAAGTTTAACGAGTATGTCGCAAATCTAAAGCAAGATGACCACACAATCTGGAAAGCGGCTAGAAAATTTAATAGACCTCAAATTTCTATACCCCCAGTAAGAAAACCAAATGGAAATTGGGCAAGATCTAGCAGGGAAAAGGCCGACACCTTTGCAGACCACCTATCTGGTGTTTTCAAGCCCTTTGAAGCTGTGCCAGGCTTTGATAATAATGCAATAGAAGAATATTTAAATGTGCCGTGCCCAATGTCCCTACCTATAAAGTCCTTTTCACCAGCTGAGGTGCAGCACCAATTACTCAACTTAAATCAACATAAAGCTCCCGGGTATGACATGATATCAGGCCAAATTCTAAGAATGCTACCGAAAAAAGCAATCGTACTGTTAACAACAATTTTTAATCGCATGTTAAGCCTTTCTTACTATCCCATAATATGGAAATATGTGCACATAATAATGGTTCCTAAGCCTGGAAAACCACCAGAGGATGTTACGTCGTATAGACCGATTAGCCTTCTGCCATTGACAAGCAAAGTGTTTGAAAGGCTATTCCTCAAAAAGCTTCGCGAAAACACGGATATACTAGCTCAGCTGCCCAACCACCAATTCGGATTTCGCGAATACCATTCGACAACTCAACAGACGCACAGGATAGTAAACCAAATATCAAGGAGCCTTGAAGATAAAGAGTTTTGCACCGCCGTATTCCTGGATGTTTCCCAGGCATTTGATAGAGTGTGGCACTCTGGGCTACTCTACAAAATTAAACAATTACTTCCAAGCTACTACTGCTTACTTCTTAAATCCTACCTAACAGATCGCTATTTCTCAGTCAAGCTCAACGAGTTATCCTCATACTACCCCATTAAATCCGGTGTTCCACAGGGCAGTGTCTTAGGACCTCTCCTTTACCTCATATATACTGCTGACCTGCCAGAAACCGACAACACAATTACCTCCACTTTTGCCGACGATACAGCCATCATATCCATTCATGAAAACCCTATAATTGCTTCCGAAAACCTCCAACATCATCTAAACCGTATTTCTGAATGGCTCGGTAAATGACGTATTAAAATAAACGAATCTAAATCGGTCCAAGTAACATTTACCACGCGATTTAGTGTCTGTCCGCCAGTCAGTATTAACAACAAACCTATATTCGTAAAGACGGAAACCAAATACTTGGGGCTACACCTGGATCAGCGACTCACATGGCAAAAACATATCAAAACCAAACGCCAACAGTTAAATCTTAAATTCCGCAAAATGTAGTGGCTTATCGGAAGAAAATCCAAACTATCCTTAAGCAATAAACTGTTACTGTACAAAACAATGCTAAAGCCTATCTGGACTTACGGTGTACAGCTGTGGGGATGCGCCAAGCCAACACGGATAAAAACCATCCAACAATTTCAATCTAAAACACTCCGCGCTCTGGTGAATGCGCCTTGGTACGTTTCCAATCTGACGATACACGAAGATCTCGGTATTCTATTTGTAGTCGACGAAATCCAGAGATTTGCAGAGAACTACCACCAGAACCTCCAGGCACACAGCAACGAACTAGTCCAGCAATTATCCTACGACCACTTACTTGTAAGACATTTAAATAGAAAATGGCCTGGTGATCTGCTAACAGCACCCTAAGTGGAAGGAGTACTACAGGAGTACCATCGATGGATGGGTTCTCCTATCAAGCCTGTCAAACGTCATCACATTTACTTAATAGTCCATGTAGAGTAGATTGTAAATAGTCTTTAACAAAAAAAAAAAAAAAAAGGTCTTGTTTAGGTAGGCAGGGCGCACGAACCACTTTGACTCAAACACTTAGAGCAACTGCTTATAAAGGCAGGCAAGCTACAGTTTGTTCTTACCTGATTATACTGGGTGTAATCCCCAAATAAAGACGCAGTAACAACGCCGACAGTAAATTTTAATATTAACTGCTCAAGAAACTGCGAAAGCCTCAAATAATATATATTATTTGCTTAGTTTTTATACCTTATAATTTACATTGAATATAGAATTTTTGGGTACTGCAGTTAAGGCTGTCCTAGTTAGCCTTGGTACTACTAGCTAGGGTTGGCCTGGTTAGTTGGGTAATTGGGTTGCGAATTTGGACTGATTTCTTCAGTGAACTCTTGTAGGCGCCTAAGCCTGAACTATTTTAGGATGTAGTCGACTTGGCTCACAATTGAATTCTCAACTCCACATAATTTAACCGGATGATTAGTGCAGGAATTACAGCTCAAAAAAAAACATTTATACAACAACGTACTTGTTATTTATACCTAATATCAAAATTTATAATTGACTGGCCTATATAAACCGAATTACAATGCGAACAATTTAATTTGTAAATGCCTAATTTTAGCAAATCATCTGTTTTTGATTTTGCATTAAACAAAATGTTTAAACTGGTTTTTGTTGTTTTATTAAAACTTGCTTTATATTTATTTGTTTTGTTCATAATTTTAGCATTTTTTCTTATTTGTCACCAAAATATGGGATCAAAGCATATTTATTTAACTGTATCGAATGACAGCTAAAGTTTAAAAATAATTAAAACAGTCTTTTTCGTACTTGGGCCAGGTTCATCGATTGTCAGAAGTCGTGGTTGTCATCAATTTATTGTTTATGATCATCAGTCTCATCGCCCCTGCCAACTTCATCATTCACGTTGTCTTTATCATCTTCACAAACCTCATCATCTTCATCGTCCTTCCTGTATAAAATATCGGCCCAAAAATTCTCGCGTGATTCATTGAGCGTAAAACAGGGCGCAGCTGTAATAGAAACAGATGCTAATTACGCGCCCGTAGTGACGTAAATAAATCCAATGATTTTTGTAGAGAAGTTTTCATAAACCATTTTTGTATTAAATTATGTATTTAGCGAGATACACGGGAAATACCATTGTGGGATACACGTATCCCACAATAGAAACCACAGCCGGCGTGGTGGGGAGCGAGACTTTTAGTATGTTAATTAGGACCCATAAACCGTTATGTATGTAAAAACAACTTTGCCGGAAATTAGTCTGAATAAAGGTTGTATAATTCTTGGACTACATGTGGCCTATGTAAGGTTGTTGTAATAGGAGCAACAGCCTTGGGCGGAAAGATATGCGTGCAATACGTTCTCGCGTTAACTTCATCATTCACGTTGTCTTTATCATCTTCACAAACCTCATCATCTTCATCGTCCTTCCTGTATAAAATATCGGCCCAAAAATTCTCGCGTGATTCATTGAGCGTAAAACAGGGCGCAGCTGTAATAGAAAGAGATGCTGATTACGCGCCCGTAGTGACGTAAATAAATCCAATGATTTTTGTAGAGAAGTTTTCATAAACCATTTTTGTATTAAATTATGTATTTAGCGAGATACACGGGAAATACCATTGTGGGATACACGTATCCCACAATAGAAACCACAGCCGGCGTGGTGGGGAGCGAGACTTTTAGTATGTTAATTAGGACCCATAAACCGTTATGTATGTAAAAACAACTTTGCCGGAAATTAGTCTGAATAAAGATTCTATAATTCTTGGACTACATGTGGCCCATGTGGGGTTGTTGTAATAGGAGCAACAGCCTTGAGCGGAAAGACATGCGTGCAATACGTTCTCGCGTTCTATACTCGTGGAGCCTCACAATCCGCAAACAAATATAGTTTAATGCTTTTAAAATAAAATACCATAAATTTTAATATTCCATTGCTGAATTGACCCGTCTGGGTACCGAAGTAAGAATAGTCCCAGGGAATCCCCTGTCTGTCGTAGAAGGCGACTATCTGGGGCACTGGTACTAATTTTATCCAACAAACCTTTATCGTCCCATTTTTTCTTTAATTCATTATTTATCTTATCTTACTTCTATCTAGAGAAGCAAACCTCTGTTAATACTCCGTAACCTAAGCTGTTCTTTGAACCGTACTGAGTGATAATTGGTCATACGTTAATTGGTCTCGAACGGTGAATACCTGGCGTTGTCTGACTGTACTTAGCCTTGTTGCAGCATGTAGGCTCTGCTGTGATGGACTTCTTTTCCTAGCTTTCTCGCGGGAATTTGATAAATTTACCTAACAATAAAAGCCTCTCTGTACATAATAAACACAATTGTAGACACCACTAAAAGAAAAGGGTTGCACATCTCTGAAAGCAAATTTGCATGTGTGCATTTTTGCAGAAAATACGCTCCTTATCCGCCTCCAAGTTTGCTCATTAATAATAATTATGTACAATATAGAGATAAGATTAGACTTCCAGGTGTTATATTTGACCAAAAGCTCACCTGGAAAGACCACATAGTAAATGTAGCTGCGGGCTGACGTAAAGTCCTTGCATGTTGTAAAGTGCAGAGCTAACATAAAATGGGGCGCTGACCGTGAATTGCTCCTACGACTACACAACAGCATGGTTCTGTCAATTTAACCACGATTCTATGATTCTCACGTAAATCTTCCCTCGAACACTTGGTTGGTCGCAGTTGTCTCCTTTCTTAACAACCAAAATTATTAGAGCTATTTTCTAGTTCTATGGTACTTGGTTTTTCTTGAATACCTTCATCAAAATCTTTAAAAGTTTTTTTTTGTCTTCCCCCGTGTACTTGGTTTTTCCTCCTGGCGGCGGCATTATCCTGTCGTATCTGACTGCTTTTTTTCCTTGATTTTTTTTACTGTTTGTTCCAACTCCCACATCTTCTGCTTCATGGCTTTTAGTTCTCTCTGCTAGTCCTTGAATTTCGCGTTCTTCTTCTGTTTGCACAGCTTCCTCTTTTTTGCCGTTGATTACGGAACTTAATAGTGTTATTTACATTCCTAGGATAATAATTAAAGCAACAAGGTACAGATTCCAATATTTTATTACAACAAGCACAGGCAACTTAGAATAATGGGGCTTTTAAAAAATAATTCCGATGACAGCAGTCAAAACGAACTTTAAAAATATGATTAAATTTCTACCTGTAGCGTGAAAAATTTAATAAGTAACACGGAATGTATCGACTAGTAACATTCTCGGCAGGCCACAAGCCTCGGCTTCGCCTCGGCTCGTATTTACCTACCTCGAGTGTTATTACGCCTTTACATTCCTTGTTATTTAAATAACTATGAATGTATCCTCTTTTAAGGGGTTATATTATTAGCACAAATCTAATTCACATAAAACAATAAAGCTTCAAATATAATTACGGCGGAATTATCGATAAAATATATGGTCACACTAATTTAACATGTAACTTACATAATTATATTGATGACATTGTTACTAAATTATTAAATAGTTTTGTTTCATTTACCCCCAAACAATATTTTTAAAAATCAATAATTACTAGTTGAGAGACATTTTTGTTTTTTCGATTAAGTTCATGTGTTGTAAAGATGTCGACTTCTGTTTCAAATATATACCATTGTGTGGATTTATTATACTATCCTTCAAAAATATTTGGCATGGCACCATATACCAGGAAAGTTGACGAGAATAATAAACGCGTCTTTGTGACTTGTCCTATTGGGCTTCAACATGTAATAATACACGGAGGTAAGGCTACGATTAGTGTTTCTATTGTATGAGGCGCCAAGTGTAAAGTGAAAATTGCTGTGAATTTCGCGTTATTTACGGCAAATTGTCAATATTTATTGTACACACAATTAGTTAAATGTTTTTTATTTTAATAAATGTTTGTAGATTTAAATGAAATCTTAATCATTCAATTTAAATTATTCAACATTTAATAAAGCATTGGAGATTTAAATAAATCTTAATACATTTATTTTAAATCGGTAAAAATTTATTTAAGTCTGTGAAGATTTATTAACTATTAAAAATTCAAAACAAATATGTGCAGATTTATCTATTCGAAAATTTAAAATAAATGTTTTAAGATTTATTTAAATCTCTAATGCTTTATTAAATGTTGGACTATTTAAAGATTTATTTAAATCTACAATGATTTATTTGAATAAAAAGCATTTAGCTAAATGTGTGTATATTAATAAATATTGGGACAATTTGCCTTAAATACCATGAAATGCACCGCATATTTTCACTTTATACTTGGCATTGCATTATTCTTAAAACGTTCTTTTTGCATAGTTCAATATTGCAGATGGTATCTATACAATAGTGGCAGCTATTTCAGAATTTTTTATATTATATTTCGATTATTATAACAATTTGTTTGTTGCAGCAATTAGCCTCTTCGTGATAATTCCTGGAATATTTCGCGTTATGTTGGAACTACATGAGCGTAAGCTTACTCTGTTTATAGGACTAGATGGCGCTGTATATATTTTCGCTTTACTAAATAGTTTGGCGAAGATGGCCGAATTCATATGTAAACAAGATCGTTTCTTAGATGGACTTAGAATGATCAACGAGTCTGATAAGATATTAAAGAAAATTGGATTTTCCGTTTCTTATAAATTTCTACAGACAACACTCTTCGTAGTATTTTTCATGTTTCCTGTATATCTGTTGATTATAATAACACCCCTTTGGGAGCTTGTAGACGCGCTAAAAAACGATGGAATTTCTAGCTATAAATCAAGAAGTCTTATTTTGCAATTACTTAGTTTAACACCCGTGTTCGCGCTAAAATTTGTACCAGTTTATCTATTTGGAGGCTTGATGATTGTTATCTATCGAAATGTACAATGTTTAAACACCCATCTTGCTAAAACTGAGTCTACGTCAGCTAATAATGCGGAATCCATTCGAAGTGCATTTTTAATAACATCAGAATTGCACAACATTCTTTTTCAGCTGATTAAACATGTTAATTCAGCTTTTTCTTTAGCTGTATTTTTGAATATAACTATGACATTTTTGGAATTAGTTGCTGCAATAGTTGTGCTCGAGTATTCCGAAGATGTAGAAACGTTTCAAGTTATCCTTGGCTGCACTTTATTTGTTGTTGTGATACTTGCTATATTGATTCCATGTGAGAAAGTTAAACAGGAGGTAAACTAGTTATTAAAAAATTTGCATAGGATGTCTCAAAGAAATTACAAAAAAAACCTATATTATTATTAAATAATATTGATATTCAAGCTTTAGCAATTTCTTGTACGTAAAAAAAAGGCGGTTCCAAAAATAAAGGGATTTAGAATTTATTTTAGATTTATAGATGATTTTTGTCGAACGACTTACCTGTCAATTCTTGTTTAATAGAAAATCAATATCGTACGACAAAGAAAAAAGTAAAAACATAACTTTAAATCTATGTTAGTCCTGTACCTATACTTTCTTTTGTTCATTTGGTTCTAAAAAAATCGTCTTATAATGTTTAGCTTAACAGCACAAGAAGATTATTATGTGAATTTACGCTACCACATTTTGATGCTAAACTGGCTAAGAAGGTAAGAAGTTGTTCAAGGTAAATAAATAGAAAGAAAATACAATACTACAACGATAAGTGACTTTTCAGTGAAATTTTGCTTTTATCTTTAGAGAACGACATTGCTTCTTCAAATGTATCACGAAGAGGTTCACTTAACTGCTTGTGGATTCTATCCTTTGGGTATGAGTGTTATAACTACGGTAAGAATTGGTATCAATCCATCTTAGAAAAGGGGAAAAATAATAGGGGAACAAACATGTTTACGGCTTCGCCGCGTCATCGGTGAATAAACTGCCGACGTTTCGTCCGTCCTGGGTTGCACGAGACATCTTCAGAGCTGAGGCCACTTTGGGATCTGGAACACCACTGACGAGAAAGGTGCAGATATATAAGGCCTCTTCATCTTATCAATGTAGGTTTTCCTACAGGAGCAGGGTACTTTATACACACCGGAAGAATTTGGCAAGAATAAAATCCTGCCCCGTTCTTCTAACTACCTCAGCCGTGTGATCCGTGAATTCATAGAAATACATAAAACTCCTAACAATTTTAACCGAGATCGCAATTATCCTCCCCACAATGCTTACAAACTACTTTTTTTCTACAACACAACATTACACACAACAGCCCCGCCCTGTAACCGCTCAACCACTACAGCCTGACCGCCAATCACAGACACATCAGTCACACATTATCACACACCCGCCCCTCATAATCCCGGTGCCTCCACCTTTCTCGCCAGAGGCGTTCTAGATCCCAAAGTGACCACAGCCCTGAAGATGTCCCGTGCAACCGAGGACGAAACGTAGGCAGTTTATTCACCGATAACGCGGCTCCAACCCGAAAGCCTAGATGCCATTACCAACGGCCGCGGAAGCCTGCAACTTAGATGTTTACGTCTTACAAATGTCACATTTTGTCGCCATCATCAGTAATGATTTTCTTTGCAGCATATAGGTGCCATTAGCACACTACTAATGTTTTTCTTGCAACTACGAGATGTTCTAATAAGTTAGAACTAAAGTACCGAAACAAAACATATTTAGAATTTTATTAGACACTTTTATATATTCGCTTCAGATATAAGTCTGTGTCCATTGTCTTTGATTTGAATTGTAGTAAATAAAATTCTATTCTACATCTTTTCTGTAAAGCTGATATAATAAACATTTTTAAAAGCGACTTGTAATCTTTTATACAGGGTGTTAATGAATTGTAGGGTGCAAACTTCTAGGGTTTGCAAAACACAACAAAGCAAACAACTTTTGTTATTAAATGTGTGGTCAAAAGTGTTTCCTTTCAGGAATAGAGCTTCTCAGAGATTCTTTAAGAAGCGCCTAAATGTAGGCAACTCAATTTACTACCTACTATTTGTTTCCATAACGACGGAAATTAATACAGGATAAATAAAGCCCTCTTTCCCACTTTTCAAATTCAAATTAAATTTAAAATAAATTAATTAACAAAATGTTTCAAAACTAAGCAATAGAAAAAAACAAAATTACAAGGCAAAAATCAACTATTTAAAAAGTTTACAATAACTAATTCAAAAATTAACAAAATTATAGTAAATGTTCAAAATGTCACGTCCCAGCTTCTATACACGAAGCACATCTACGAAGTAAATTCCTGCGCACAAATATACCAGGAGTCTGTTGAACTTCTTCACATGCAGCAAGAATACGCGCCGTAAGTTCTTCTACAGTTTCAACTGGGGTAGCATACACTAACGTTTTAACATGACCCCACAAAAAGAAATCAAGTGGTGTCAAATTTCGAGAACGTAAAGACCACGCCACATGCCCTCCTCGACCTATACATCTGTTGGGAAAAGTGTTATTTAAAAATTCCCTGACTTCCGCTGAAAAATGAGCAGGTGCACCATCGTGCTGCTGCCACATTTGAGATCTTCCAAACGTTCAGGCAGGACATGGCGTAAGAAATTTAAATAAATGGCTCCTGTTAACCTTTGGGGTAGCAGATATGGTCCAATGAGTCTATTGCCAACAATCCCGACCCAAATGTACACTGAAAAACTTTGCTGGTATCCTTTTTGAACCACAACATGGGGATTTTCATCGTCCCAAATGTGGCTGTTTCTACTGTTGAATATTCCATCTTTCGTAAAAGATGCCTCGTCACTAAACAGAAGGTTTACTTGGAATTCTGGATCCTCATTCCACCACCGCAGAAATTCCTGGCAAAATTCTACCCTTCTGGGAAAATCTGCTTGAACCATGGCTTGTACTTCTGTGGATGGTACGGATGTAGCTGCTGCTCATGTAGTACCTCCCATACTGAAACATGGTTCACTCCCATTTCATGAGCGATGGCTCTTGAACTAGTAGAAGGATTTTCAGCCACTCTCTCCAAAACTTCTTCCTCAAAATCCACCGTTCGCCTTGTTCTGGTAGGACCACAGTTGTGTCTGTTGACAACGAATGTACCTTCCTCCCGCAGCCGACGTGAAACTACACTAAAGGCCTTGTGCGATGGATGATTCCTATTCGGAAAATGTTCTTGGTACAGGCGAGCAGCTTCGCGTGCATTACCGCAAGCAGCTCCATACATGAACATCATGTCATGCTGTTCGGCAAAAGTATAATTCGCCATAACACAAAAATACGAAACACAGAACGAAAATAACGAAGAAAATAATTATTAAAAAAATCACAGAACGAAAAAAACGAATTATAAAAGGCACAGAAAGAAACGAATACAAGAAAAGTCAAAAAAATATTACAAAAATATCGAATTGTATCAAAATTGACGTTATTTGAATGCATGTATGTCTAGATCGTTTTTCTTTCGTCAAAATTCCGTGTGACCTGTGCAAAATAATTGAAAATGCAATTTGGGTTGCCTGTTTTCAGGTACTTCTTAAAGAATCTTTAAGAGGCTCTATTTTCTAAAGGAAACACTTTTGACCACGCATTTATTAACAAAAGTTGTTTGCTTTGTTGTGTTTTGCAAGCCCTAAAAACTTGTCTTTACAATTCATTAACACCCTGTATAAACTTGCGAAACACAATATAAATAACTGAAAACCCGTGTGTGTGCGTGCGCGTGGGCTTGCGTCACAAAAAAAGCTTGAGAAATGTGGAAAGATGGGAGAAGAGGGCTATTGCCGCAACAGAGTATAGTGATGTTTTAACTATAAACAAATCAAACTAAGGATATTCATTTAACTTAAACTAAATACTTTATGTACAAGAGATACACAATAATTCCGCGTGCGACTAGATTTTCTGTGGCATCAGCAGCTGTGGATACCAACTGGTGGCGGATCCTAGGTATTTTCGCTAAATTGAAAATAAACAAAATACCATTAATATATGTTAAGTTTGAATAAACTATCTAAACCGTTTGACGGATTTTTGAGGAAATATTACAAACATATTCAAGTTTGTAAATCAGGAGTGAGCGGTAAAGTGTTACCTATGTTTTGAATAAACAATTGAAAGTTTCTGACAGGATTTCAGTAAAATATTTCAAACGAACTATGATCGCTCCATTATTCAAATTTGCGGTTTATTCAGTACGAGCGAGCGGCGAAGTTTAACTTTAGGTTTGAATAAATATTCAAAGTCTTTGACGGGTTTTCTAGAATAATATTATAAACGAACTTTAATTTCTCCAATTTTCAAGTTAATAAGACCGCAGCAGGCGAACTAGTAATTTCTTTCAAGTTTTGCTGTGGAATGGAACTATCGTCTTTCTCCTAGGAAAAAGAAAATTACCTCGACACAACGTTCCGGACCTTTCCTACTCTTACTATATCTCGAGGTGCGTTTTCAAGCTCAGAATAATTCGAAGCGAAGACGTTAACGAACTAGTTTTGAGTTAAATTTTACAGGTTATTGAACTGATCAAGAATAATTTTAACGTCCCAAATTAAGTTCATTACAAGGTCTAAGTGATTTCTCAAGATCCCAAGTACCCTCTAGAAACTTTGAGGGTAATTTCTACATATCAAAACAATGATTATGGTTACACAAATTTGGATCGTATGAGACACGTTACGTAACGGAGCTACAGCCTCCGGAAATGACCTTCTTCCGAAAACTGTCACTCTGTAAAAAGCGTTTCTGAACCTATGTTTATTGCTTTGATATGTAGAACTTGAACTAAAATTTTAACTATTTATTTCGCATCTTAAGGAAACATTCAGACCTGCATGGCACAAAAATTTAGTTATCTCGAAAAGTGTTAGATTATGCGACTTTCGACAAAAACATATTTCTAAGATTTTCTAACCAAATGTTCAAAAATTGTGATTTTCAATACTTAGAAGAAAATATTAGGTGACATCCCACACCTCTAGGCACTAATTCAAACAAAAATTAATAAAAATACTAAGCTCGATAAATAATACTCACGCATATAATTTTAACATTTTAGTGCAACTACAGCGAATCTTATAGACAATAAAGTTATTCGACTGTTTCATTTGCAGGGGCTGTAACTCCGTAAGGACGCGTTTCCGGACCCACGCTTATTAGGAACTTCTTTCATTGTTTTCAGATTTTGAACGTACTGTAAAAGTGGAATCCACCTGTTGGCAATCACCCTGTACGAAAACGCAAGTCATATTTCCCTTTAATGTTACCGCGTTTTCCCCCTAATCGGAATGCGAATTGCAAGATATCACACGTATATACGCAGCAGAACATGGTTCGTACTGTGGGTTGCCTACGTATCTATCATATAAAGTGCTTTTTAAATCTCGTAAATGCTCCTTTGTGGTAAATAATACCATTATTTACTTTGACATTAAGTATATTTGTACAAGTGGCATTCTGAACAAAAAAAAACACTTAATTGTTGATGATGACAGAATAATCTAATTCCCTCGCCTTGTTGCAAGAATAACCCTTATGAATCATCCTTAAATAAATTTAAAGTGTATTAACAAACATCAAGTAAAACAACCAACAACCCATATTTACATTAAATAGATTTTGAAGCTCCCTAATTGAAGAGCCTGATGCCAGAAGGAGACAAGTTGCATTTTTTGAAAAAAAAAAACAGATTTGTGTAGGAAGTTGTAGTAAAATGGAGTTTGCGTCTATAATGCAAAAATGGGATTAGCATTCCGTCACATATGGTTATAGCATCAACTAACATATCTCCTTCGTGACTTTGGCATGAACGAGGTAAGTTTTTTTTACTGAACTTTTGACGCAAAATATAAAAATGTAATGACCTTAGCAGAAGAATATGTCACAGTACAAGATTTTCCAATACGCAAGCTGTATGAAAAGACTCAGAAACAGAAACAGAAGGAATCTAGGGACAAGAAGATGAGTTGGAATAAGATATCATTAAGAGGTGCGCAAATAAAGAAATTTTCAAGCCCACTTGGGCCGGCCCAGCCCTACAAATTCAGAAGTGGGCTAGCCCGACACGGCTTGTTCTTTCGGTACATGATTTGAGTCCTGGCTCGAACGGACAAATTCAAAAACGGACTGGGCCGGCCTGGCTTGTTTTATGATTATATAAATTTGGCCCGAAAAATTAGGCCCGGCAAATTTGGCACGTGAACTCAACTTTCGTACGTTTTTCTGTAACATTATTTGCGCCGGCTGTCTTTTGCTCTGCCAGGTCGGTTAAGCCCTGCTGGCCTGGCGAGGCCCTCTTGGGCACAGCTGGCCCGGCAAAGGCCCTGCTCGGCCCGTCTAGAAATTTAAATAAGCTCGGCCCGGCTCTATAATAATATTTTTGTAATTTTTGGCCCGGCCCGGTCCGTAAGCCCGAATTTTCCCCTCTACGACATCATTATTTTTATTTTATCATATTTTTTATAATAATGTATGTTCTCGTATAAAGGCTGTATGATCAAGAAACTAATTAAACTTACTGTGTCCACGACTTAGTACTTTTCTTTTCATTCATTTTGATTCTTCATATTTACTGTTAAAAATGTTACCTTCGCAAAAAAAATTAAACGGTAGGTACGCAGCACCGAAACATTAAAATTCGTTAATATGTTTTAAAAAATTGTTATCCCGTAAACAAAAAAACCTTTAGATTACTAATCTATATGTTAAAGGCTAATCTTCGGCTTGACTTAGCTTTCGGCTGCTTACGTGCGCGACCCATCTTTCCTACACTAATCCCATTCAGCCTGCACTCATACTCAGTCTAGACTGGGACGCGTGTGCAGAGAAAATGTGTTACAAAGTGATTTCATGACTAAACCAAAATTTCCAATTTCTCACAAAAAAAAACTATTTTGGTACTTTGTTGTTAACCGGAAGTGGAATTCTTTTTTAAACTGATGGATGTGAATATCGAGTTGTTCCTAAAAAACAAAAAATATTTTAAAAAGCTCGTATTTTTTAGCTGATTATAATAAATAATAGCTGTTTTGCTCGAAGAATAGGTAACTATAGCACCATTTAAATATTTTTTTAAACCAATAACATCAATATGTGCATCTTGCAATCGACGTTATTTAACCATTTAGGAAATAGCATATTGGATGGAGGAACAGACAGAGAAACACTAAGAGCGTGCAATATAGTTAATGTCATAATACATAATCATTACAATTAATTAAAACTATAAAATAATTTTGTTTTCGTCGTTGTTCTCTAATAGTTTACAACATTGTGCGTCCTTTAATCATGTCTCTTTAAAACAAACTTTTTAGATGCCGTATCAGTTTTACAACGTCAAAACCTAGCATGTGTGCTAATGTGTAGTGTCGGACCGAGAAGGTCGGGAATTGAGATTCGGGTCGGCATGCCGGTCTGAGGCCCAAGCCCGGACCGGTCCGGACCAGAGCGGCCCGGACCAGACCGGTCTAGATCGAACCGGCCTGAACCGGAACGGGCCGGACCTAAAATAACAAAAAAAATTTCTGGCCTGGCCGGGCTTATTTAAACCCTAACCGAGGCCTAGCAGGGTCTTTGTCGGGCCAGTTGGGCCTAAAAGAGCATCGCCAGGCCAGCTGGGTCTAACAGGGCCTCGCCGAGCCAGCTGAGCTTAACCGGACTGACAGAGTTAAATACAGCCGGTGGCGGTGTAAATAACATGTCAAGTAATGTTACAGAAAAACGTAAAGCACCTACTTATAAAGACAAAAAAGATCTCTCATCGATCACCACAGGACAATACCCGAATTCTGGAAGAGTTTGGTTAGCTGGAAGAAAGAGGCAGCGAGAGCAAAAGCTGAGGCTTTCGAAATCTGAGTTGACGTGCTAAATTTCATGGGCTACATTTGCCGAGCCAAGTTTGCTGGGCCACATTTGCCGAGCTACCCTTTCCAAACTAATAGATCGGCCCAGCCCGTTTTGGAATTTGTGGGCCGGGCAGGCCCTTAAATCATATATCCAAAGAACAGTGCGGGCCGAGTTAGCCTGTCCTCTGAATTTGCCAGGCGCGGCAGTGCCGGTCCGGAAAATTTCATTGGCCCACCTCTAGTCGGGATCCACGTAGAAATCGGGCAGAGGGCTGGCAGATCCTGCAGGTCCGGAACGTTTTCTCCTCGTCAGGGTGGACGAAGGTCCATGCGGACTTGCTTCTGTCTGGGTGGTGTGGGTCTGTAGAAGAAACTGAGTGCAGCAGGGTTTCAGTAGGAAATTGGTACTGCAGTGCTCTAGGAGGAGCTTTTGGAATTGGTTTGCTTCGGTCTGTAAGCTTACGCTCAATTTGGAAGCACAGCTTTACAACAAGCTTGTGTGGATTCGATTCTTGCTCCGGACCGTTAGCTTTGCACGATCTGCAGGCAAATTCTCAGACGTTGATCTGAAATTAACTGACGTTCCTGTGCAAATGCGCTGTTTATATACGTGTTTTGCTGTTGCTTAGTAATGTAAACAAACATTTACAATATTTGTGTATTAACAGACTGTGCTATTTAAAAGGTCAAGTCTGCGAGGTCTACTTAATTCAAAGTAACATGCATGCATCATAATTTACTTGACAGCTGGGACAAAGTTAATATTTTATATTAAATAATTTAATTTTAGACAACGTATAATAGGAATCAAAGTGTGGTTGGGGGCATACAATTTGATAATTAAGTCATACAGTATACACACTACAAGAGTATGAAATTTAAGTCTAGATCATAACAGATTAGAAATTTGGTTTCGAAAAACACGAAACTTACATTCTTTATTCAAATGATATAACTTTCATTACGATTGAAAACGGCTACTTACAGGTGTACCAGTTTACTTTACAATTTGCTCGTGGCACATGACTTTTATATTCTAATTCCTCTTTTTCTGACGAAAATGTGGCGAAAATTCCATCGGCAAGCAACTAGTTGTGCCGGCGCCGGTCAATTTTTTTTTGTAGAAACAGCAGAAAAACGTTACAGCAATCTTTTTAATAATAACCGCAGGTTCTAAATTTCTTACAATTCCCCGACCTTCACCTCTTATGTTGCGAATACAATTTTGTAAAGTACTAAACTTTGAAAGTAGTAGCTAATTGAAGTTTTTGATGTAAAGCTTGAAGAAGTCAAAATTTTTAAATATCTTACTAACTATGGTAATAACCCAAAGTTTCGCTAATGTTTATTTTTATTTTACTGTTAAAGTTACGACCATTAGAACTCGTGCCAGTACAATTAGAGAGTGAGAACAAAGGGGCCTATAAATACGGAGTAAACAGAAAAACGCAGACGCCAGGAAGGAGCAAACATCCGTAATCACAATTCACAACTGTTTATTGAAAATCGACGTATACAATGGGTAAGGGCGAACGGTGATCAGATGTCAATCGTGTTTGAACAAACAACCCGTCGAGCTGCAGCAGTCTACAAGTCATTGTGGTCCCTTAATGCGTGTAATTGGGGAGGTTTAACGGGCCATATGTTCAGCTACCGTGGACCGATGTTTATTGCCTGTTTATTGTTTTTTAAAATAAATCTATTGACTTGCAGGTGTGCACTGGCGATTCAATCAAATATTTCAGAAATTTTTGAGTATGGTCTAATTAATTATTGTGATTGTAATTTCGTGACTAGATCTGAAATCTAGGATAAATTAGTTTGTCAGATTACACAAGCCCAAACTAATTTTGATTGATGGTTTTTTAATTTTCAAAGGCCAATAGCCTACGGATCAAAGTTCATAAAGCGCAGTCACACTCATTATTTTTAATCGTCATTTATTATTCTTATCTAAGGTGTTTAAAAGTACGTGTGCAGTGATGCACGTAATAATAATAATAGAGGTATCGACTCTCTTCTGCGATAGTTTGATGGAAATAAGGTAATGTAACTATAAGACGTAACTTATGGTTTTAAACCATAATTCAGAATATAAATCCTATATAGTTGGGAGACCGCTGTGGGTCAGTGGACTAAGCATCCACCTACCGGTCTTGAGTTCGAATCCCGGTACTATTAAAGAGTGTTTGTGGCTTTTCTTAGTTTGAGTGTTAAATAGAAACAATATGACTGTATATATACTAGCAGAACCTGTGGGCTGCGCCTCTTCAATTTTCTTGGCAACTTCATACCCGGCGCTTGTCATTCCTCCGCCGAGTCTGTCTCCGGAATGAGAGCTGCTCCCAGAAGAAAATCTTAAAAAAAACTTTAAAAGCACAGAAAAGCCGAAAAAATGAACGAAAAAAAACTTTAAAGAATGAAAGATCCTCATAAAATCACAAGGAAAAACATCCACCTTAAAAATTCCTATCATAGCCCCAGAAACAATTCCTTAAAAAAAAGCGGGAAAAACGTTAGTTAAACCGTTAAACTTATCACTTTTCCTTATGTCCAGTGGAGTGCCGTAACGGCGGTTTTCGAATTGTTTTTGGAATTACTAAATACGCACTAAAAATCTTGTTAGGCATTTGCATACTTATTTTCCAAATATAATACTCAGAGGTGGCATAGACCTTGAGGGGATTTAGCGTTCTTCTGTGATACGAAATATTGTGTAATGCAATAAATATTTGATAATAATGTTGATGTTCTCGTTATTAGTGAAAACTGATTATTATATGAAACTGAAAGTCACAGGGCGCGGCACAAGCTTTTGAAATGAAGTGCTGCGTGTGCTTTATCAAACACGTATAAATAGATTAATAGAAAGGCAGCAGCAGGGTTCTAAGAGGATCTTGCTTCACAGGGCTGGTTTGCTTCGAACGAAAAACTTGCGCTGAATCCGGAAACCGGGCTCTAGAAAGAGCTTGCTGTGTTTGCTTGCTTCGTACCCGAAACTAATGCTCGATCCGAAAGCAGATTCTTAAGGGTTAGTTTTAAAACGGTTAGCATATACTCAAACTGAAAAATCAACATACTTTCCTGTGCAAATACGCTGTTTGCATACAATTTTTAATACAAAAACACGCACATCAGCTGTTTTAAACAGATCAGGCGAAGTAATTATTCTGGTCTCAAAACATTAAAATTGTTAATTTTTTTTACCATTACGTGGGAGAGTGAGACGGATTGTGATTGTTATAAGAGAGAGATATAAAGACCGTCATCCGGTCTGTCCACAGCGTACCGAAACAGAAGTCGCCGTTGTAAAAGACGACGCCCATCTCGACGCCGATTTGCCGATGAGTTTAAAGTTTCTCAGCATTTTCTTGACAGCGTAGAGTGAAGATCTAAGGCTGGTCGGAAATATGTATAAAAATTCATTAAATGTAGTCAAATGTTTTTCATATATTTTTAAGCTCCTTATCTTGTTGTTCTGCATTTAAACTAGTCTTATTTAAGGGTTTAAAATTAATTAGTACTAGCGAAACCCGTCGACCACGCCGTTACAATTTTTTGTATATATCTTTTAAAACAATAATAAATATGTTGTGTCGAAATGTTAGACATGTTATTAATACGTTTATCAGTACTTTATATTCTCAAGTATGTAAAGAGTTGCAATTACGAACATGTTTTTTGTAAATTCGTTTGATTCCTGAAATAATAAGCGCGCATATATTGCGCCGTTTTCCTTCTTTTAGCTATATGTATTAGATTCTGGCATAAGAAAATAGAAGCATAATGTATTTAATTGTAAAATGTATTAGACTACTTACATAAAAGCCCATTGTACCCAATGAAGTCGCTTGGTTGTTTCAGTGACCCCCCCCCCCCCTCCCGAAATTAATTAATTCTTGCTACCAAATTATAAATTTTTTTTATATTGAACGATGTTACATTTTTATATTTTCAATCGTCATACAAAATTATTTTGCCTCTTGGTACTGTGTTTTATTTGCCGGAAATATATGTTTAGGTGCGCTACTTATTTGGATTGTTTTATATATTTATTTTTTACCCACATTCGTATTTATATGACATCATCGTAACCGAGCAAAATTGCTAATAAACATACCCGATTGATTCATAATTATAAAGTCTTAAATTTTATAACTATTATTAAATGTTAGCGTCCTTCACAGCACAACTTAATAAAAGTCAACGTCAATTCGTATTTCAGTTGCATTTGGACCCTATATTAAAAAGGACCCAAGTTCAAAGTGGTGATGGAATATTTCGAATGAAAATAATAAAACCATTCGATTATTGAAATATCTCGAGATACATCGATGTTACTATAGAAAACCATTCAAATACAGTTGAACTTCTCTCGAAGTCAAATTGGCAAAATCCTACAAGAAAAATTCGAGTTATAGAAAATTCGAGTTCAAGAAAAACACTTTTAATACATTATTGTATTATAAAAATGAAATAAAAATGAATTAGCTCATACATAAACCCACTACTTGTCTTATACATACAGTGAGTTTTTCTTTTATGTATACATATCCGATATGTATACTTTTATAAAAAACATATCAATGCATTGTTTTACTGCAATCTATAGGCAACCAACTGTACAGAAAATAATAGAGAGAGAAAGGTTATTCCTCATAGTGTGAGGTTATGTTCAATGAGTATGTTTATGAATAAACGCAAAATTATTTGAATATCAAAATTATTTAATATAATAATTATTATTTTAAAAACATAAAATACCAAACAATATAAAAATTTTATGCTAAATTCAAAAAATCAAAACTAATTGCTATTAATTTGACATTAAACAATTTGATTACTGTTTCCACAGCAGACTATTCTTTTCAAAAATTGAAGCTTTGAAATGTAGTGTATAGTTGGTTGCCTACAGATTGCAGTCAAACAATGCATTGACATGTTTTTTATAAAAGTATTCATAGCTGGTAGATATATAAAAAAGAAAAACTCACTGTATGAAAATTAGACAGATTATGTTGAAGTAAAAAAGTCACCCTGAAATCGCTTTAAAATCTTCGTATCCTAATGAATGGGCGTATTAAATAGCTTTTTCCTTAATAATTACACCAGACAATGGTAAATTTCTATCCCTAGCCATTATAAACTATTTAAACATTGCAGAATCCAAATCCGTGTAGGTATGTCAGCTTCGCATTTCTTTTACGCATTTGGTTATTAACGGACGATTCCGCAAATTTTAAAATTGCAGGTTTATTTTTTATTATCGTTGACAAAATACTCTTTGGGATATCATACTTTTCGGCAATATGTGTTTTCTTCATCACGCCACTTTCTATTTCACTTACTATTTTAATTTTGTCCTGAAGTTTTAATATTTTTAATTGCCTTTTAGGCGCCATTTTAATATGGGATTGATTAATTAACAGACTGTTAGCACAAACGAACCAGTTACTAATAAACCACGCATACAACTGAACATGCTTTCGTACTAATAAGAATAACGCACGTATAACCAAGTTAGAGTTTTATACATGTAGTTATAGTTCTCAGAAAGCTGAGATAGGTATTGCTTACACAGGCATCGGCTTACATACAGGAAGTGGAAATTCCCCAAAATTTCGACTCGTAGAAATCAATGTTCACCCTAATGACGGGAAAAAAGTTCGAGTTGAGCTGAAGAAATTTTCGACTTGTAGAAATTCGAGTTAGCGAAACAAATTGTCACACAAACTGCATTACAGCTGCTACTGCAAAAAAAAATTCGAGTTGAAGAGAGTTTCGAGTTGGGGAAGTTCGAGTTAGACGAGTTCGACTGTAGTTTTAAAAACATTTTTACGATTTTAAAATTTTCGGTTTTGCTCACCCGAGGGGTTAATCATTTCAAAAATGAGTGTACACCGAATACAGATTTCACATGAATACAGCAAGTACATAATGAGTACGACCGAATACCTGACTAAGTACATACACAGCAAAGAATTCGTTTGTGTACTCAAGAATACCTATGAATACTCGTGAATATATGGGAATACAAGAGAATACATACAAATATTCGATAGAGTACGCCTAAATACGAGAGCAGAAATTACTGCAATAAAGTTACAATCACGATAAACATTTATGTATTAATATTTATTAGGTACAGGTAAATGCTGTAGTACAATATAGTTGTAACAATATTTTATATATATATAATATAGTTATTGAACAAAAAATAAATTATACATTCTGCAAAGAAATAAATAAAACTTTGACCTTGGCAATACAACTTAAAGTTGTCACAATGTGTATTATACACTGTGTCCATAAAGTAACCCCCCCCCCTCCACCAACTTTTGAACGACTTTATATTTTTCCACAAAATTTGGTGTGTTGTAATGGGAAATTAAATACTTATTTTCAGCCCATATTAAAATTTTGTATCATCCAAAATGGCGACTGGGCGCCATTTTGAATTTTTTTTAATAGAAAGGGGGGTTGAGTGACACCTCATTGGAAAGGTCTTTTAATTCTGCGTCTGATACTAAAGTTTCAAAGAAAAACATTCAGTCATAACAAAATGACAATGTTTGAAGATAAAGAAGTCTATTTAAAAAAACTAAGAATTAAAGCTTAAATTAATTAAATTAAGTGTTAGAAATGTTTACCATTCACTTCTTTGTACATAAAATGTCGGTTAGGAAATTCCTGCCTTACATTTTCATAAGTTTCTAGAGTGATAATTCTGCAAACTTCTATAATGCGTTGCTCCAGTTCTTCAATTGTTTCTGGACGGTTCTGTACACTTTCGATTTCAGATATTCCCATACAAAAAATCTAAGAAAGTTAAATCTGGGGAGTGAGCCGGCTATTCTACAGGCCCCCGCCTAACAATCGATCTGCCAAAAAAATGTCCGTTGAGAAAGTCAGAAACAGGCCTATAATAATGAGGCGGCACACCGTCTTGTTGGAACATAACGTTTTCAATATTATTTCAAGCCACCTGAGATATTTCTGGGAAAATTTAGCTCTGCAAATGAAAAAGTGGACCACTGGATAAGAAAATCAAAACAATTTTGAACTGAGTGAGTCCATTGGTTTAAAATCCGCCATTTTGTTATGGCTGAATATTTTTCTTTGAAACTCTAGGATCAGACGCAGAATTAAAAGACCTTTCAAATGAGGTGTCACTTGACCCCCCATTCTATTTTTAAAAAAATTTCAAAATGGCGCCCAGACGCCATTTTGGATGATACAAAACTTTAATAGGTCTGAAAAATAGTATTTAATTTCCCATTAGAGCACACCAAATTTTGTAGAAAAATATCAAGTGGTTAAAAGTTAGTTGGGGGGGGGGGGGGGGGGTTACTTTATGGACACAGGGTATATTTATTAAACAAAAAATAAATTATAGATCTTACAAAAAAAAAAAATAAAAAACAAATAAAACAAACACAAAAATGTGTATGAAAAACTTCTCGAAAAACATTAGCGATATCATTAGGTGTATTTAATTTTAAGTTATCACTGCTGCTTTCCCTGTCGGGAAAATCACAGTCTTCGTTGTGGGCTTGGTCATCATCAATCTCCTCCAAGCCTACATCAGAGACCTCTGAATCATGATTATCACATGTATTTATTTGCGATATAAAGTCACTTTCAAATATCTTCACTTTTAACTGTAGAAACATTTCTTCAACAGATTTTTTGGCAGATTCAATAGCGTTTTTGACGCTGTTGCAACAGACTTGGGCAATGAATCAAATGAATTATGTAGCAAATAGTTTTTCATGCCAAATATCCATATAAGCTTAAACGGTTTTTTTCTCCGGTTCCTCCAGCGGCTACCGCTTCACCAATTTGGACCATTTTTTTTTCAATGAAAGGTCTCTATCCTCAGATGGAACTTGAAACATTTTTATATTTTTATTCTACGTCGATTTTTCAATCATAATTATTTTAATTTATATATGAAAGTCTGCTAAACGCGCTTTACTTGAGGCGACATCTACACCAACGCCGCGTCTCCTTATGGAACTAATGCATCACATGACTTAGCACTTAGCCGGCCCAGTCAACGCTCAGTCTGTCAGTGCATTGTGCGCTGGGGTAACATTAGTAAGTTTTATATGACCCGTCAAAATTTTGAAATTGATCATATTTTGGTTATAAATCCCATAAAAGTCCAGCCGAGATGCATTTTCCTGAAGGAAAGACTCCATATCTTTTCTGCCAAACTCTTCCATGGCTTCGATGTCGTGATTTTCCATTTCCTTTATCGATACGGGTGTATCAAATCCGCAAAATGTCATTAAATTGATCATATACCTTGGAAACGTGCACTTTAAATAATATTGGAGACGCTTCCAGAAGTCATTTTCTGAATCATTATTATTGGCTTTATTAAGATGACGCTCGCAAGTGTCCTCACATAAGAGTGCTATACCTCGAGTTGTACACTAATCCAATTACATAAAACAAAATATATTAATAATGATTTCCTTTTACAGAAAGCTTGCCAGTAGCTCGCCTTATCTCTAACATTTTCATAGTCCGACATTTCATTTACAATTTATACATACTTCGCATATTACGGTTTTAATGCTTTTAACTCGGTTTTTACTGTTTGTTGTTCACTCGAGTGTTTACTGCATTGTTGCTCACTCTACTCCCTCTACTCACAATTGCAGCTGATGTAAGGTCTGACTATGCTCAATTTCTTCAGAACTAGTCTAGTCTAATCTGCTAAAATCGGCCGGAAAAGTTATGATTGGATTAACCAAGGTCTCACGAATACAAGAGAATGCACGATGAATACGCGAGTACACTAGGAATTCACGCGAATATGGTTGAATACACAGGAAGATGTGAATGCAGATGAATATGTATTCGAATGCTCTGCTAGTGTACACCTGAATACGTAAATGATTAACCCCTCGTGCTCACCAGTCAGACAAAATTTTTGGAATGCCGGTGCATAAAGACGACTTCCGCCTGGGTCTTTCCAGCGTAAGCAATCATTCGAGTTTGAAAATATTTCGATTTTACCCATCACTAGCTTAAAGTAATGTTTTCTTAATAATAAAAATCAATGTAATGGAAGTAGGCCAAAGTATTCAATGGAAGAAAACTATGTGAAGCAGAAAGATTTGCACACCGGTATTTGCAGCTTCGCGGCTCCACTGCAATGTTTCCTCTTTGGTTTCTGTTTTTTTTAATAACAGCTATCAGCAAGTTACGTTCCCCTAATGCAAAGAAATAGTATAAATCCAAATTTGTTTATTTGCATTGAAAACTGAAGCGGTCCAGTGTACAAGCAAATATACGCCTTATATAATAGGCGCGAAAATATGTGGGTTCCAATAGCAGGAGCCCCTTACCACTAATAGTTAAGACAGGTGGACGGAATTCGGATTTAGTATATAGAAGATAATGCTGTTTCGCATGTAATAATACAAATAATAATTTCTCACGAATTTTCTTAACAATAAATGACGTTTCTGCGTTAATGATATAAAACACATTACTAAAAAAAATTATATAAAACATGCTGTGTGAGATGCCATCTCGGCGGAATAAATACACATTTCCTACCCGCTAGAAGCAGAGTGCGACAGTTACGGATTTAATATACAGATAACTTTTATTTGACAAAATGCAGTTCTACATACATCTTGCACTATCAGAAATTCAACAGTAGGCCGTAGGGTCCTTTAGTAAGTTCCCCTAGTGACTCAGCGTCAACAACGTTACAGTTACTTGTAATGTAAACAGTAAACGTAACTTATTTAAGCAACAACAATGGAATTGTGGTTCACGAGACTCTACTTCAACTGACCCTAAGTAAATTATATCATACCTTGAAAATTTTAAATCTTTTCCACTTTCCGTTAACTTCTTCAGTAAAACGTATCTTTCCTAGTACGCGAGATCTTTTGCATTGTAGCTGTCAAAACATCCAGTATTTAACTGCCAAAGGTCAAACGTGCTTTAAGTAGGTGCTTTGGTCGCGTCTTTCTGTAAATATTTTGTCTTTTCAAGAAATAATTAAATATGAAAATATGCACCAAAGTCATCTAGCTTTGATGCACCTAACTTCAGTTCACTGAAGGATCCTATTCAAATCTATTTGTAGTACCTACACACTACAGCTTCCCTAAATGATGTAGCGGTTTTTTGGTATATACAGGATAAGTAATTCTTCCTTAGGACTGATTCGTGTCGTGTAACTTATGATATACGATACTTTTATTGGAATAAAAATTTAAAATATCGGAAATATAGGAAAGTTGATGTACTTCGCCCATTTTCTGATTTTTTCCCTTGGTCTTGCTCGCTAATGCTCTCCGGCTGTTTTCTTTGATTTAATTCTGTTATTAATGATTAGGCAGGGATTCGAATCCCGTTTGGGTACTTATACTTGGAGGTTTTACGGATGCTAACTGTGGAAAGCAAAGAGAAACTAACACGCTGCCGCCGAATTTTCCGCGGGATAGTTTTTCAGCTTTAATATTAAGATGAAAATCGCCAACGCTTTGAAACCAGTGGCAGCTGCTTCAGGGAGGGCAACGGAGCACGCACCACCCAGCTATTTCTTACGATTCGGTATTTTGTTTTCTACTTAACGCCTTTCACGTAGTAGGAGCGCGCGCAGCCCGTAAGTAACCAACGCCTTGAGCCTGCAGCGGGTTTTTACCGGCTAGATTAGATACAGATTACAGTGCAAGCAATTTAATTTGTAAATGCCTGATTTTTTATGAAATACGTCTCAATTCCATATTTTGGCAATAAATCAGAAAAAATTGCCAAAATTATAAACAAAACAAATAAATGTAAATTAATTTTGAAATTTTTTTTTAAATAGAAAGGGGGGTCGAGTGATACCTCATTTGAAAGGTCTTTTAATTCTGCGTCTGATCCTAGAGTTTCAAAGAAAAATATTTAGCTATAAGAAAATGGCGGATTTTAAACAAATGGACTCACTCAATTCAAAATTGTTTTGACTTTTTTATCCAGTAGTCCACTTTTTTATTTGCAGTACAAAATGCTCCCAGAAATAACTCGGGTGGCTGGAAATAATATTGAAAACGTTACGTTCCAACAAGACGGTGCGCCGCCTCATTATTTTATTATAGGCCTGTTTGTGACTTTCTCAACGGCCAGTTTCTTGGAAGATAGATTGGTAGGCGGGGGCATGTAGAATAGCCGGCTCGCTCCCCAGATTTAACTTTCTTAGATGTTTTTCTATGGAAATATCTGAAATCGAAAGTGTACAGAACCCGTCCAGAAACAACTGAAGAACTGGAGCAACGCATTACAGAAGTTTGCAGAAATATCACTCCAGAAACATATGAAAATGTAAGGCAGGAATTTCATAACCGACATTTTATGTGCCAAGAAGTGAATAGTAAACATTTCGAACACTTAATTTAATTAATTTAAGCATTAATTCATAGTTTTTTTAAATAGACTTCTTTACCTTCAAACATTGTCATTTTGTTATGGCTATTTTTCTTTGAAACTCTAGCATCAGACGCAGAACTAAAATATCTTTCCAATGAGGTGCCACTCGACTCCCCTTTCCATTAAAAAAAAATTCAAAATCATTTTGGACGATACTAAATTTTAATATGGTCTGAAAGATAGTATTTAATTTCCCATTACAGCACACCAAATTTTGTTGAAAAATATTAAGTCGTTCAAAATTTAGTTGGAGGGGGGGGGGGGTTACTTTATAGACACAGTGTATATATAGCCCCTCTTGTAACATGCAGAAGACGAAAGAAACACTCGTGCTCTGGTGGGGATTTGAGCACCGAAACTTCCACATTACTAGCGCTCAGTCTAACGGACCAACCCACTACCGTACAGAGGCCGGCGTAAATTTCAAACTCAAATTACCTAAAATTTAATTTTATTGTTCTTTTTCCAAAACATCTTATCATTATACACCCTTTAGGAAGGTGTAAATGCTGACGTTCCTCGTTATAAAAGTCATGACATTTAAATATCGACTTGTGAATAGATTTTCACAAAAGGCACACAATAGAGCGTGCGTAAAGCGTAAACTATAAACCACCTGGTGAACTTAAAAATTCAAAGTGTGCCATAAAAACATACATTGTAGTAAAATGGCAGGGAATGCAGGAGACAGTTGAATGGACCAGAACGAGATGATCTGATCTCGTCTGGATAAATGCAACAAACCGAGTCCAAAGGCAACTTGATCAGTTTGCCGCGCGCCACGAGACGGGTTAGACGTCGACGACGCTTTCGAAACGGATTACGCACGTTGTCGGCAGTAATTCGTCGACTTAATTCACAGCGTGTAAACTTCACACCTATTAATGTCACTGTTGATAAATTAATAATTAATGCTTGTTATTTGCCCAGAAGAAGTGAATTTTCTGATTCAAAAGTTTTTTTTTAACTAACCAGTTTGTGCTCTAAATATTTAAAATACTTTTATAAATTAAGTGTTGTGTAATTAATTACCTGGCCGTAGAAATTAATCTACGTAAAAATAGCAGTATGATAATTTTCTAAAACTAATTAAAAATTAAATCAATTAGGTGCAAGTGTGTTTCTGTTACAAGAGGAGCGTGCGTTTGCGGTGTAAACAAATAATTAATTATATCGGTGGTGCTTTATTAAAAGTTTATAATTTATTGACTAATAAATAAATACACGGACGTTTAGCGGCAATTATAAATGTAGGTAGTTGCATGTAACAATTACGTATTTTTAGTAAAAATTATTACAACGAAACCAATTTTAAAACAACTATATACAGAGTGTTTCAAAATATATTGCTATATTATAATTTTACACGTTTATGTTATAATCAAAAAGGTGTTTGGAAATATGGCTAAAAAATTTATATTAACTCGATTGAAGTCACGACTTTAACTAAGTTTGTTTTAAATAAATATAAAATGTTTAATTTTTATTAAACATTTTTAAAAAGTAAAGTTGTAAATACATCTTGTTTTTTTATTTCTTTTTAAATATATAAAAAACTATCCACGTCGTGAATTTTTAGAAATTCCAAATTTGCTGGCTTTAAATGTTTAAACAAAATGTTAAATGTTAATAAAATTAAAAAATCTACTAAAACTTTCAGTTTTTGAGCAAACAATTTAAATTAAGAAGCAAATAATGTTTTTAAATTCATATACAGGGCGAGGTCTGTACAAACTTTTTCAAACAAATTCTTCAGATCGAGAGAATGAAAAACATGGGCCCCAAAACGCTTCCTTGTGGAGTTGCAACCTCGCAACAGTCCTGACCCAGGGGTAAACCGCGCCTAAAAATTGTGTAGAACTACTTTTGTTAACAGATACTTCCACTTGTAGTTCAGCATACTTCCATGTACTTCCACTTACTTTCACATACTTCCACTTACTTCCACATACTTCCACGTACTTCCACTACTGCTTACTTTCACATACTTCAACTTTTACTTCCAGACCCTTTCACATACTCCCACGTACTTCCACGACCTTGTACGTGTACACCTACTTCCACTCGTGGTTTTCCCCTTGGTCCAGACTTCTCTCTTCCGGAGGCTGTGAATTTGATTGCATTTTTCTCAAAATTTTAAAGTTCATGCAAACTATTTGCGCATCCTGAAACACTCAGACCGTCATCGCAACTTAATGTAACACAGCATTGAATTAACTCAAAAACTATTCAATCTAGCTAGCGCCTTTCAACGGAGTGGTTTTTTTGTCTATTTTACTACCAAAAATACAGTTTTTATAGAAAACATTCAAAAAGTAGAAAGGTTGTAGTGACTTAAAAGATAATATAAGGTATGTGATACGCCCCCTATCAAACACACACCTCTCGTGCACTGAATTTATAAAAGAATAAGTAGAAATATTAAACTAAATGGGTAGGTAACAGTGCCCAGATGTAAACTTCAAAATTCTAATGCAACTAACTACTGCCAAAGTTTTGAGAAAAATGCGAGTTGTAACTCGGTAACGAACCGTTTCCGGACCATATTTATAAAAATTTGTTTTAATGGTTTTGAACTTCTCTTTTAAATTTGTACATATCTTTCAAACTCGCCCTTTATACATATTTTTTGATAAATTTCCATCCGATTCAGCCGACACACTTTATTTTACCTGAAAATATTTAAAATGTAAAAAATAATATGTTAACACCAACATAAAGCGTTAATGTTCTGTGCAGCACTTTGTAAACACTCTGTATAATACTTTATGGAAAATCAAACAGTAACGGTTCACTGCAAAGTTCAGTCATTTATCTTTGATTTGATTCAAAATTGAGGTAATGATAAGTTCCCCACAACGCCAATTTTATTGAGTCTTGTAATAGTCGAAGCTTATGTCACTGGTAAAACTGATAACCTACTTTAGCATGTATTAACTGTAATACTACAGATGTTTTCACTGCTGCTTTATTATAGTATATAACAAACCAACATAGTTGCGGAAGTCGAGTTTACTGTAATATAAGTTAAGGCAGGGGGTCCAGTAAAAAAGTACTTAATTTATATCAGGGTTGTTAGTTTACACGTAGAATATTATTTGCTACATTACACGTAGAAAAGTGTGTAGAATACGTAGAATAGGTTGAATATGTATGTTAAAGAAACTGGTATATCTACTTTTTTCCGTGAAAATTCGCATTTAATTTTATTACGTAATTCTAAACAACTTTTCTTTAAACTTTTTTTAATATTTCTTTAAATAAACTAACTCCCGCACCATTACAAAAACTTCCCACCTATATTTAAGAACGCTCTTTACATATAATAAATTTTTCCAAATATTTGTTGAATAGAATCTCTTGTTGACCGCCTAGACAGACAACATCGTTTTCAAAGCAGAATAATTAAAACAATAGGTACCAACGGAATTCGACCCCACAACCACCTATGCTATAGGTACACGCAAAAAGGTTTTACACGCATTTCCCATCTATGCTACCAAAGAACCTTACAGGACAACGCTACAACATAGAATGTAATTATACTTATCACACTTGGAAAGGTCATACCGCCGCATACGCATTAAAAGGATTGGCATTTCTAATTTCAAGTTCCTATTTTTACCATTTTAAGTTGACGCTCCTTCGATAATAATTAATAAATAACAAATTTTGGTGTAGCCGCCCTTCTATATCTAAGCGACTATTTCATTTGCCATCGCACAATGACTACAGCACCGGTACCGGCTGTTAACATTTTACCAGTACGTCATTGGATAACGTGTTACGTAGTTTACCGGCTATTTAAATGTGGCCGACAGATGACGTGTTGTTTATGTATGTGTTCGTAATTTTAACATCTGCTATCAACAGCCGCCGTGGCCGATCGCTAAAATATGTGCACAGCGGTGTGAGGCATGGATTGCTCGAGAATTCCATTCCCGTGCAGGTTGCATTTTTTAAATTCTACAACTTTTGGTGTACATGGGTTACCATTATTTTTGTTATTGTGATATGCTCGCCTGCTGCTGTTTGTGTTCCTGGGATGTTTTTAGCAATAGTAGCAGCACTGCAGGCGCACTCAAGTGCACACTATCGGCTCACTGACAGCCAGTAACACAAAACATTAAGTGCTCGGTAGTAAAAGGAACAATTGTATGCTACTGCGTGGCTGCTAATAAAGTACGCATCTAAATATTTAAAACATGTAGCCATTTCTACATCTATTACGAGAAATCTACTAAGCCAATTTTGTTCATTTTTTTTTAAATAAAGGTGTTACTGCGTAGATGTGCACAAAAACTCTAAATCTTAAAAAAATAAAAGTTATAGCAAAGCCCCAATTTAAACGTACACATATGAACTTACGCTTCCCACTTGCAGCGCCACCTGTTTCTTACCAGTGTCGGTATTTTTAAAAATGCAGTCAAAATTTAGTATCAGTTTACTACTGATGATGATAGCTTTGCTGTCGAAATACGTATCTCTTATTTAGTTGCTTGTATGGAAGGGTGCTGTATTTTTCAAGTGTTGTTATTTCACAGTTCTAGTGTTTCTACTTCAAAATTAAGAGTATAAAATAAAATTTAGATTACTTTGTATGCCTTAGGCCCAATGCGGTCAATATTCAAACTGGCCAAACATACATTATTATCTATGGCCCTATACAATTGACATTATATATGCCCTTTTATATGAAGTAAGAACATCGTGTTGATATTATTAAATACAAACATCACATATGCTTATGAATAACCCGATTAAATTTTGTTTAACTCTTTCTAGTACCTCGAATTACTTAGAAGTATTTGGAATTACTTCGAAGTACTTTGAAAGTGAGTGGCGGTAGCTCAGAGGTTGGGCGCTCAGTCTCTAACACTGAAGGTCTAGGGTTCGATTCCCCGCCGAAGCCATGCAGCAATAAAAATCTATGCCGCAACCCGCCACTCACATTCCCCAATCCGGTGTAGGCAGCCGTGGGGTCTTAAAGCCTGAAACCTTCTCTGGAATTTAGTCGTTCGGATTCGACGTTAAACTGTAGGTCCCCCGTACTCCACCTTAGCGCTAAGGAGAGTACGTGGCAGAGAAGAGTGTCGGTGCCCAGCAGTGGGACGTAAAGGCTGATTACGACGACAACGACGACGACTTTGAAAGTACCTTGAAGTAACTCGAAATAACCTTGAAGTATTTGAATTACCTCCAAGTACTGGCAAAATTCGATGTAGGTGTACACATTTTTAAGGAGCGAAACACTCCTCGCATTTTTCTACATATTATACATGTAAACTATACAGAATATGCAAACTATGTACGATAGATTGTAGAAAAACCACGTGCATAAAATTTTTGTGTTGACTTTACTATGTAGATGAACGCGTGTGTGCCTAATAGAGGGGGGTGAGACATGCGACTATCCAACGGTACGAACGCGCCTTTTCTCATTCAAACGTACCACACTGCAAAATGTTTTTAATTATCAGCGAAGCGACAAATCAGTTGGCTCCATAGAAATTATACAATAAAACTGCGCTCTTCAAATCGTTACATCACTGTAATTTCGGTACTGGTCGCGATTATTTTACGTTTTTAGTGTTTTATTATTTTGAAATATTTTTAATTTTATTAGTTATTTCACTTTGGCGAGGGGGGGGGGGGCACTTGTTAAGTTGTATACGTGTTCATTTACGTTTAAATCGAGGAAGGTGGCTCCGCGGTAAGCGCGTTCCCCTTCCATTCAGAAGGCTTGGGTTTCCTTCTCTGGCCCGGTCGGCTGTCCTGGCTCAGGTTTTTCCGTGGTATTCCTGACCCACAAGTAACTGGGACAGTATTTCCAACGGAAATCATCCCCTAGCCTAGTTCCTTAATTAATCTTTACCATTTTTTCTCGGGCTAGAGAGAGGCGGAGTCCAAAAGACCCCTATAGCTGCCCGCCCTTTCACGAAGAATGAACCAATAAGAAAATTTTTTTTACAATTAAACTGTCTGATTTTGCATCGATATTATTCTACATGTAGAATATACAGACAAAAAGCTTAATATTCTACATGCAGAATAACCATGTATAATAAGTGTATTTTCATGTATAATTCTACTTGTCCAGCGCTAATTTATATTAACGTTTTTCTAAAAATAGTTCCACAGAGACTTGTCTAACTTCCACTTCTGGAACCAATCCAACCGTCTACATCCACAGACTATCATTTTCTAAAAAAAAAATTTTTGCGTTTTCCTAGCCATATAATACACTGTTTCATTAAAATCCCGTAATCGGAATTTTCATGAAATCAAAAGTCAAATAAAGAACTTGTTTTCTCAATTTATTTTTAACGAAAGACTAAAAACATGAGTATGCTTTTGTAGACTTGTTGGCTATACTATGATTATGTAGAACACTTGTTCGCAAAAATAAACAACCGATAAGTCTCGTCGTAAATGTCAACTAACAAAGCAAAAGGCTGTATTAACTGAAAACAACTTACAATCATAAGTTATTTCCAAGTAACTAGCTCGTTTACTGATTTCACATCAGCATATTACCATCACAGGGATGGATGAAACTCGAACATAAAGTAATTGTGCAGTTTTAAGTTATTTTCGTAAGCAGAAAAAATCATTGCCAGATATTTTCCATCTCTTGTAAACGACTTCTGAAGCATTTGTAGCCAAAAATCGCCATATCTCAAACATACAGCGAAAAGCGCAAATTAATTATTTAAAAAAAACGCAGCAAGTGACTTAATAATTCATATCAGAGGTTTAATTTCTTATTTTATTATTTAATTAATAAACCAAATCCACACTTGGTATGTTCTGTGCACTGAAAAACAATAAAACTAGCAAGGAGACGTTAAATCAGCAGCGCCAATCCCCTTACTCCGTATACATACTATACATGCACCGACATGAAGCTTCTAAATGTGAATTCAATGTTCTTGCGTCTTCCTGCAAGGTTCTTGGTAACGCAGATGCGAAATGCATGTATAACATTTTGCTGCATAGGTGGTTGTGGGCAGTGGCGGTCCGTCGTATTAGACAGGGTAGTCAGTGCCTACGCATAACTTTAAAAAAAATTTAATTCCAACTTCCAAAAAAATTTACTTTTACATACAGTTTTTACTTTTTAACACCACCGCGTAACATTAAAAATTAGGCACCAAATAAACACAGTTTCGCATACGCGAAGGCCGAGCTTGTAGGACAAATTATTGCAGCTACGACACAATCAACCAATCTATTATTTTTCATGTGTTTGCATGCACATTAATACAAATAATGCAATGATTATATGCAAAGGATAGTAGGGAGTTCAGAACGCAATAAGCATTGCAAAGGCACGGCCTCTGTAGTTTTTACTTTACTTGCACCGGCCAGCAACAGTTTATATGATTGTGTATTTAAATTACAAACTAAAAAAAAATTGAGCAATGACTCTAGGTGTGGGCGCCTGGCCGCACGCACGTATTGCTACAGAGGCCGTGGTTCCCACGTGTTCAGTGCGTATTAGTGCTGTCAAAAAAACCTTATAACCAGTTGACCGGTTTTGCAGTTTTTGACCGGTTCTTTAAAAAAAGCGTTTTGAACCATTTCAATCCGGTCTGATAAACGGCCTGAAAAAGCCGGTCGGAAAAAACGGCCTGAATAACCGGTCTGAAAACTCTAGTCTGAAAAAAACGGCCTGAAAAAACGGTTTAAAAAAAACGGTCTGAAAAACCAGCAACGACGATTCTCTTACTGCATATGCGCTTCGTTTTCGTATAGTTCTTCAAAAAAACACCTAGTTAGTGCAACAACCTTGTGTAAACCGCCTAAGCATAACATTGTTTAAAAAAAAATCGATATCAATATAAATATTTGTTTGTTCTCTTGTTTACTGAAATTTTAATACCGGGCGGTGCTTTAATTTTACTTTGTTTAGTTTATGTTGTTGAAAGAATAATTTTATGGGATCAGTACCGCTTTTAAAATTTAAATAAGGATTGATTTTGTCCGTATTCTTATCGCGCTCGCGACGAACTGAACAATAATGATGGGCTTCGTGTGAAGTAGAGCGAAATGTAACTATACTCTCTATACTGGATAGGCAGCAAGATAAGGAGGCCAGCGACAGCCCTCATCTTGTACGTAATTTTAGATTTTCTTCTGTAACAGTTTTAGTTTTGTAAATTTTAAAATTTTGTTTTTACTAGGAGGACGACCGAGATTTTGCGCATAAAAATTACTCATGTTAATTTTTCAAATTTTTCATTTATTTAGCAAGTAGCACGAGTTAAACATAAACCGGGCGTTAATAGAAAACCAAATTTTGGCTTCGCCTTCCTAAAGTTCCATTTTACCCTGAAGAACAATGTATTTGTCAAATTTCAAGGGCCGTTTTAACATACAAAATTTGATGAAAAAATCTTTCTTTTGCAAAGTAATAAAGTACATCTCTACAATTTATACTTATGTAGTAATTGAAAAATTGGGTATTTTGCAGTTTCTCCCTTGAAGGGGTCGTCCGCGATTTGTTTGATTGACGACCACCAGAAACGTGTTTCCCACATATTTTCAGGCGTTTTTATGCAAAGTAAGTCTATTTCTCAAGAAGTTATCACTAAAGTCAAAATTAATGATGAATTTCTGCAGACTATAACCAAAAACAAAGTTCGGCGCCCAGAGACTTAATGCTTGCATTCAAAAATACCTGTAAGCAGTTTCGCTCACACACGGTATAATTGATTATTCAAAGGCCGAAGGTAACTTTAACCATATTAAATTTTAAGTTAAAGTTACCGCTAGTTATATGCATAAATACAACCAAAACAAGCACAACCCTCAAGCCCATCGAATCGCAGATGCTGGTTTTATTGATTTAGAATTAAGTGGCATTAAAATTGTAGTGAACGCAGGCACGTAACAAAATTTAGAGAAGTTTTGTTTTACAAGTAACAAATCGAAAATTCAGGGTTTTAAACAAACCATTGATTAATTTATTCAAATTGAAAAGTTTGAACATAAAATGTGAAGATTAGCTTCCAGAATATTTTAACTTTAAATGGAAACATTTTTAATTACCACAGGCTTTAGGCCAACAAACCATTATCTTCCTTGCGAGACCACAGTTTCCTGATTTAACGGTATTTTTGATGCCAGAAGGGACAGTTGGGAAGGGTTTGCAACAGATTTTTGTAAAAAGGGATAACGTAATCACCCGCGTAGGCTATCTCATGACATGTCTTTCATTAACCATCACTGTTCTACATACAAAAAAATTAAACAATGACCGTTAATTCTACGTTGTATGCAACAGTTCCTTCCAGGTGTTCATCTGCATGCAGAAGAGATACGCCAACGACAGAATTGCGCGGAATTTGTTACATCACGGCTATGCTGTCACCCACACCTTGGAAATTACGAATTTTTAAATTCAGACCGTATCACTATTAGTTAACTCTTTTTTTGCATTCCATATTTATGTTATATTCGTCTCGTCTTCCTATTTTTTAAAACTAAATATTTATCGCACTAAAATTGCTCCTGCTACTGATGCCACTTAAAATGATTGACACAATAATAGAATATTTATTATTTTTATATATTTTAAGAAAAGCTTTTAAACTTTATATAAACATATATTTATTGATGTGTGTTGAAAAAATTGTTTTCTTTTTGTTCTAACGGTTTGAAAGCAAAAAATCGTCGCAGTCAAGTCGCTTAGCCGCTTAAATTGTAAGATCATTAAATCTTGTTTTTAGAATTTAATCCGACACTTAATTATTAAAGCATGGTGTCTAGATATTCGATGCGACATTAAGATAAGATTATTATAAACCACTGTAAAAAAAGTGGCTCTGTACACTTAAAGCAGATATTCTTTATCAGGCTAAGTAAATCAAGTTCACACACCTGTACGTATTGTAGTAGTAACATATGTCTTTGCAAATATTTGCATGTAAATAAGGTGGAATACTGAATATAAATATTGAATTTTTGTAAGGGAGCATTGTACACATGTTCGGGATTTATTTATACGTATGCTAATTACAAATCTGTTTATAGCACTTGTAATTTATAACAGCCACAGAATTAATTCGCAAATTCTAAAAGTGGTGTACACGGAGGTAGTTGCTTTCACTGTAAATATAAATATGCTGGACAAACAAACCATAATTAACTTAACACAGGTATCATAGTTGTTTTGCACATTACTTCTGTGAATTATTATTATCGTTTTTGTTAGAAATCGTTTCTCAATATTTACAGCTACAATTACAAGAATATTTTTCTTTGCACAGATTTGATGTCTCATCACTGGTGAAAATTGTTGTAGGCTTTATTTCTAAATTTTCGAAATCTAGAATAAAAGAATTGCTGAATTAGTAAATAGATTCTAATGTTGTTGTACAAATAAACAATTTTACGCCGCTTGCCTTCAGCTTTATACCGTACAAGAACAGTTAATTTCATTATCTTATCAATAGCGAGCAAAAAAATGAATCAAGAAGGCGATGGAAAAAACCCGTTTTTGATTGGCTCTTATATTGTCATTATTCTGAAATTAAAGGCAAATAACGCAAATTGTGAATCAATTCAAGATATGCGATTTGTTTTACCGTCTTTTTGATTAAATTGTTTTTGCAAGCTCTGTATATTTGTGTGAGGTACGATCAAGTATATAAGTTACGGTAAGCCTACACAATCCGTAAATCTTTACATTTACCTGTAAATGTTGACATTTGCCCTACGTACAATGAAATGTGCTTATGGTATCTACAAAATTATATTATGTATACTTTAACCTGTAAATGTGCACATTAACCGCCTTAACTTGGAAAATAAACAAATTTACAATAAACTTAACCCCTTTGTAGATTATTTGCAATTCTGGTTGTGATAACTGATAAGTGTAATAGTATGGAAACGTTTATTACAATACCCCAATGTTCCAGAAATGAAAACACATAACTAGTATATTTATTTGTTATCATTCAGGTAGACAAAATATTTTCTATGCAGTAAGTTGCTCTCTCTGTGGCCTCCCGACCTGTAAGTGTCGTGATTCTCCGTGAGAAGTCTTGATAACGTCCCAAAAGGAATTGAGTTTCGAGATCACATTATTGGCGAATTCTTTCCCGTTATCGCTTTGCGCAATTGAGGGTACACATAATAGGGCTTTTCTATCCAGCAATTTTTTAGCTACTTATGAGGTTTTTTCATTTTTCAACGGTCTTAAAAAAAACAAATTGAGTTTGATGTACTAACTAGCAGAGGATTTACCACTACGTCGTTTTTCTTTTCTTACCTTTTGATATTTGTTGGCAAATTTCACACAAGCTCAAATAGAACATAATTACCGCAACGGTAATATTTCCTCTACAGCAACAAAATACTTTGTATTATTATTTTCACTTACTACAGGAGATGAAAAATTTTTTTCTATCATAACACTTTACATATTATATCGCTCTAAATGAAGATAATCTAGTATGGTCTTTTGGCTCATCTGATTTTTAGTCTCACTTCACTTTATATCTTCTAATATGGTTGTCGATTTACACAAACGTTGTTGTTATTATTGGTACATGTAACATTATTGAGCAGTTTTAAAGCTATTTTCTGTCATTTATTAAGTTTTAAGACACTAAACACCCAAAGAACTTGGTGAAACACAACAAAATACTAACCTCAAAGTTATGTCAGCAACTGTAAGCACGCTAACTGCACATTTACCGTGATTCACATATCCCCATTAGACTGGATACTGTCAACATTTACCACTAAATGTTTAAATTTGCAGAGTTATATACATTTATACTAAAAACAAGTCCACATTCCAAAATTGGAAAAAGTTTTTTATAGAATTTTGTAGGGATGCACCGAGTATTTGGTGAGCCCAATAATTGGCCGAACATTGTTTGAATCATACCGAATATTTGGATAAGTTGAATATTTTTTCCAGTCAGTCAGTTTTATGCACTAATTGAAAACAATACTAACTTGCAATTTTTTCCAATAATTTGATAGTATAATTAAGGTTAAAATACATTGAAATAAAGTTATAATTTCAGTAGCTAAACGGAACGCTATCCGCTTAAGTAAAGCAATTAACACACGTATTTATTACCAGTATTAGGTACACGGTCGAATAATTATTGGCTCAAATTAGCCAATATTTGGTACTTAGCCAAATATTTTGCCGAATAATTGACATAACAATTCGTTTTCTGCCGAATATTTAACACTTTGGCCGAATACTGGACCGAAATTTTGCTAAATATTCGCCGAATAATGGTCGCATATTCGGTATTAGGCCGCGAGGGACTGGCCGTATATTCGGTACTCGACCAGTGACCAAATTCATTATTCAGTACATCCCTAGAATTTAACTGTACTAAAGTTTTCATTAAAGATTATAGATTTTAAGCCAGAAAATGCATCTTGGCGCTCAAAAAACCTAAAGAAATGTAAAATGTCTGTGTGTGGATCTTCACATCTATGGAATGCCGTTTTACTTTCTTTTCCTAAATGATCGATACTAATTTTTGAAATTTTGGAAATTGTTATCTAAAGGCTTTGTATCAGATTCCGTTTTTAAATTTCTAAAATTTAGTTTACCAAAAAAACATGTGAGACCTCCGCTTCCGATTTTATAATTTCTTTAGAACTTATTTTTTCGGTGAAATTTTGGTATATTCCCAGATTCCAAAGTTCATCGAAGTCCGACCATCCGTTCGATAGTTATAACGTACCACACAGCCACACATACCCACCCACAGACCCACCTACCCATAGACAGACATTTTTTAAAAACCACATTTTTAGGTTTCTGGATGGCCAAAATATGAATTTACGTCACAATTTTGATTACGAAACTTTTCATGAACTCAATACATCTCGATACTGAAAGTATAAGAAAGTAAAACAAATAACGCCAAAAATTACAAAACTACAACTTCTGTAACTCAATAATGGCAATACAGTTTAAAGTTTTTATTATTGGATTGGAATGAGCCGCGTGTGCTTAATATAATTTCTAATAACCTTAGAAACCGTATCCGTTCAAATAAAGAAGTTACAGGAGTATGGGGAGTTTTCGCTGGTACACACATGGTTGTAGCCTATCAGTAGAAGTTTGTAAAAGTACGTGGAAGTATATGAAACACATAGCTATGGAAACAAGGTCACAAGGGGTAAACCGCGATTGAAAGTAGGTGTACAAGGTAGCCGAAGTACGGTGGAAGTACGTAGAAGTTTGAAGAAGTATGTGGAAGTATCTGGAAATAAAATTGGAAGTATTTGGAAATAAGTGGTAGTAAATAATAGTAAGTAGTAGTGGAAGTATGTGGAAGTTAAGTGAAAGTAAGTATAAGGTGAGCCTGAAGTACGTGGAAGTATGTAAAAAAGTATCTGGAAGTAAAAGTGAAAGTATGTGGAAATAAATAAGAGTAAGTAGCAGTGGCAGTACGTGGAAGCATGTGGTAGTCTGTGAAAGTATATGAAAGTAAAAGTGGAAATATCTAGAAGTATGTAGATGTAAGTAGTAGTGGAAGTACGTGGAAGTTTGAGGAAGTAAGAGGAAGTATGTGGAAGTATCTGGAAGAAAAACTGTAAATATGTGGAAATAAGTAGAAGTAAGTAGTAGTGGAAGTGCGTGGAAGCATGTGAAAGTATCTGAAAGTCTCGGGAAGTAAAAGTGGAAATATATGGAAATAAATAAGAGTAAGTAGTAGTGGCAGTACGTGGAAGCATGTGGTAGTCTGTGAAAGTATCTGAAAGTACAAGTGGAAATATCTAGAAGTATGTAGATGTAAGTAGTAGTGGAAGTACGTGGAAGTTTGAGGAAGTAAGACGAAGTATGTGGAAGTATCTGGAAGAAAAACTGTAAGTATGTGGAAATAAGTAGAAGTAAGTAGTAGTGGCAGCACGCGTAAGCATGAACGCCTGTGAAAGTATGTGAAACTAAAAGTAGAAATATGTGGAAATAAGTAGAAGTAAGTAGTAGTGGAAGTGCGTGGAAGCATGTGAAAGTATCTGAAAGTCTCGGGAAGTAAAAGTGGAAATATGTGGAAATAAGTAGAAGTAAATAGTAGTGGAAGCATGTGAAAGTATCTGAAAGTAAAAGTGGAAATATGTGACAGTAAGTAGTAGTGGAAATACGTGGAAGCATGTGGAAGTATCTGAAAGTAAAAGTAGAAATATGTGGATGTAAGTAGAAGTACGTGGAAGTATCTAAAAGTATCTGGAAGTAAAATTGGAAATATGTGGAAATAAGTAAAAGTAAGTAGTAGTGGAAATACGCGGAGGCATGTGAAAGTCTTTCAAAGAATCTGAATATAAAAAATGGAAATATGTGGAAGTAAGTTAAAGTAAGTAGTGAAAATACGTGAAAGCATGTGGAAGCATCTGAAAGTATCTAAAAGTAAAAGTGGAAATATGTGGAATAAGCAAATGTAAGTAGTAGTGGAAGTACGTGGAAGTATGTGGAAGTTAAAGTAGAACTACATGGAGGTAAGTGTAAGTAATCTGGAAGTATGTGGAAGTAAGTTGAAATATGTGGAATTACGTAGAAGTACGAGGAGGTAAGTGAAAGTATGCAAAAATAGTAGAAGTGGAAGTACGTGGAAGTAAATGGCACTACGGTAGATGTACGGTAGAAGTATGTAGAAATATGTGGAAGTAAGTGGAAGTACGGTGGAGCTATATCAAAATAAGTGGAAGTATGTGGAAGTATGTGAAAGTAAGTGGAAGTACATGGACGTATGCTGAACGACAAGTGGAAGTATGTGGGAGTATCTGTGTTAATGGAGGTAGGTGTACAAAGTTTTAAGCGGTTTATCCTTCAATATAAGAAGTTCCGGCATATTTGCCAATAATACGCAATGATCGAAAATATTGATTTTTTTCTTTACTTTGTATTATGTTAAAATACTTATCAATACATGCCCAAAATCGCGCGTCTATTGCTTCCAAGTAGCAGCATTAATGCTTGGGGAGGCGTTCAAAAGGGGCGAAAATTCAGTTTGAGCGAGGGGTTGAGTACCTGAAAAATTCTATTTGCGAGATGTGGACTTTGATGGTAATGAAAATCTGCAATAAATGACGCGTTTTTCGGCAGCGTGTGCGATGGTTATATACTTCTATAAGGATTTACAAAAACTAAAGTGCATACAAAAAGTACACATATGGAAATGTGCAACAGTACATTGCGATGGAGATGACTTGATTTAAAAATTATGTGTCGTTAAGAATTGCAAAACTTTGTTATTAACATTACTGTGTATTTCAATTTTTGCTTTCTTTAAGATAACTGACTGAACTTGAGAAGTGTAACGTTAATAGTTAGCCTATTTTAATCAATTTAAAAATAAAACGTTTGTTTTTATTAACAACACTTTTTTAAGTGTTCTTATTTTTAGTGTTGTATTAAATTCCAACCTTCCCCATCTTTTTAATTTTGTTTTAGCTGTCCGTTCACTTTACAGAGCACGTATAAATAAAAACGTTTTCTCAATAGATGTTCTAACTGCATGCAAACCTCAAACATTATAACGAGCAGCTAAACGCACCATGATACTACGATGCTTTCGTATTTTTTCAGACCAGCTTACAATGAAACCACAACGTACGTTACTGTAGTTCAACGCTCCATAATACCTTAACTAACAAAGATGCGTAATAAATAAACAACGAGAAGAGCCCATAAAGATGCGGACCATTGTTCTAAAGCTGTTTTGTTGGCTATGCCTGGCCGCCACAACGACGAATATTTTAGCATATCAAAATACGAACCCTAATTCAAAAACTGATTACATAGAAACACAGTGGAGGCATAAACTTAATACCAAAGATTACAGCAATCGATACGCTTCTCTTCTGATGAGCAGCACTAGCGGTGGTAGTACCACGTACAAACCACCTTGGTTTAGGTCCGAAATAACCAAATCACCACCATCTCGTAGTAGTTATAGTTATTCTTATAGTAATAGTAACAATAATAATGCAGTGCGTTTAAGACATTCGCGATACCCGCACCTAGATGGTGTTATGACAAGACTGGATAAAATGCAACCAACTACAACAGCACCCACGACAACTTCACCTCCTCCGTATTATAAACATCGGTACCAATATCAAAATACAAAAAACAGCGATAAGTTGTTTCAAGACAGTTATGACGACGACGATCTTCTTGATTATGAAGAAGAAGATCTGGAGGAAGACGACTCTGTGGATAAGGACAATGACGACCTGCCCGACTACGATAATTGGGTAAGTCTTTTTGGTTTCACAAATTTGTCTTCGAACAATGCAGGGTGTTTTCAGTTGCTACTGTAGCTGTACATTTATTTGAAGATATGTATGTAGATAAAATTTGACAAAGGGTTTTAATCTTGGAACTTAATTGTCAAAGCTATCTTACCTTCATCATGAATTGCTTTGTCCTGCTACCTGAATCCGTTCAGGGTGCTTCTGGTATGGTATGTGGGTGATGTATTTATTTTGTGCGTTTTAAACAATATTTCTGGGTTTTTATTTCAAGATAACTGAAAACGAATGGAATTTTTAATACACTTAACGTAGTATTGATTAAAGAAAGTGCAATAAACGTTTAAAGCTTGTCTATACAAAGAAAATAAAATTACTGGGTTTGTATGATAATTTATCAACCGCAAATATCTTTTAAATAAAAAATTCTTCATTTTTGATGACATTATACGATGAGTCATTAAAGCTTGCCGCCTTCTTCCTGTGTGAATTTACAAAAATGTCAATTAACCCCAAACAGGCAGGTTTTTCCACTACTGTGATAGTTTGAGGTTGATCAAGAATTTGGTGATTCATTTCTGCAATAATGTATGCATACTGTTATTTAGTTTGTAAAAAGGAAGAATAATTTAAAACGCATGTTACTGTTTTAATGTAAATTATGACAATAATATTATACATGATAGTGGCAAATATTTGGAATTTCAGATTCAATTTGAATATTTCAGTTAAGCATAGAAAATTTATTTTCGGTGCAAAGCCAAACACATTATTTAAATTTAAGAAAAAAAACAACAATTATCAGTATAGTAATGAATTAATGATGAATATATACAAAGTGGGCCTGAAAAGTTGTTCCTATAAATATTGGTTTCGAAAGGATTTCTCCGCAACAGGGAACAGTCCAGAAAGTTGCCTCTTTCTACGATTAAAGTTTGTACAAATGCACAAAATTACGCTTTTTGAGGAAACACTCAAACCAAGAAAACTGGATTTCACAAAAATTGAATTAGTTCAACGAGTTAACGACTTTCATGTAGACATTTTTTAATATTTAGAATTGATTTTGAATTGTGTGGTAGGCACATGGTGAAACATTATTAATAAATATTTAACTATTAAAAATTAATAGTTTATTAATAAAATAAAACGCTTGGTAATTGTTTCACAATTTGTTGGTTTTTATTTACTCAACTCGAGTTTCAACCATCACGGTTATCGTCAGGAGTTTACAAATCTAGTTTACGAGTCTATCGGACGTTCAATTTACAAATAAGGAAACAGAGCTATTAGAATTAGGATTAAAATTTTCACCAACTACACAACCCAGACTAAAGGATTATAAAACATTGGCAATAGATGTAGATTTAGCATTAGACAAATTAAATTTATCATCAAGAAAGACCTACAATCACAATCCAAACAACAAAACATAAAAATTAATAACAATTCTCACAAAAAAACACTTCAAGGGTTAAAAAAGAAACTTAAAATAAATGACTTAATTGTTTCCAAAGCGGACAAAGGTAATACAGTTACAATCATGAAAACAGATGATCACGTACACAAATCAGATACATTTATTATTAACAACAGTTTTTCAAAATTAGACAAAGACCGCACTACTAAATACCATAACACAGTTAACGAAACTTTAAAATTTTGCAATAATCTCGTACCAAAAGGAAACGAATTTAAGTTCAGAATTATGAACCCACACCCACTACTTTTATATGGACTTTTAAAATTACATAAAAAAGAAAAACCAATTAGACCAGTCGTTTCATACATTAACGCACCCACTTATAAGCTGTGTAAAGAAATCAATAGAATATTACCTATACACATAAACTGTTTCTCAAAGTATTCGGTAAAGAATTCTTTAGAATTAATAGGCAAACTAAAAAATTTTCAGATACCCACTAATGCAAAATTAATCTCATTTGATGTTAGCAACCTCTTCACATCAATTCCAATAAAAGAAGCAAAAGAAATAACGTTCAATAAAATAAACAATAGTAATTTGACGAATATTGAAAAATTAGAACTCAGAACCATGCTCGCAACCTGATTAGAACAAAATTATTTTCAATTTAACAACCAAATTTACAAGCAAGAGGAGGGACTACCGATGGGATCCCCACTTTCACCCCTACTAGCAGAAGTTTTCATGGCTAATTTTGAAGAAAAAGTTTCCAATTCAAACAACAATTTTAGTAACAGAGTCAAAATCTGGATTAGATATGTAGATGATATTTTTTGCTTGTGGTTAGGTACAGACAGACAAATACAACAATTTTTAGATAACATTAATAAAATTCATAATAATATTAAATTCACAATAGAAACCGAAAATAACAATACCCTAAACTTTTTAGATCTAAGCATAAAAAGAGTAGGGAACAATTTAGAGTACAATATTTTCAGAAAACCAACAAGTACAGACATGGTCATACATTCAAATTCTAAACAACCAATCAAAATTAAAAAAGCAGCTTTCAATAGTATGATACACAGAGCCATTCATATCCCACTGTCTACCGAAAATTTCAGTAAAGAACTGAGCACAATTAAATTTATAGCCCCAAAAAACGGATACACGAAGCAATTTGTAGATAACATTTTAAAGAAAAAGCAAAAAGAAAATGTAAAACATCTTTTGTACAACGAACAAAAGGCATCAATTGAAAAAACAATATAGTCAAAAATCAATTATATAGGTAGAGTTAGCTATAAAGTTTCTAACAGGCTCAAAAAATTAAATATTAACGTAGATATGCACAATCCGAACAAACTCCATAAACATCTAGTAAACAATAAAGACACAATAGAAAAATATTCAAAAAATGATATCTATCAAATAGACTGTTCTAATTGTGATGCAATATATATAGGACAAACTGGCCGCAGTTTTAATACAAGAATTAAAAAACACATTAGATCAATTAAATACAATCATAAATCAACCGGCATTTTCCAACATTGTATTACAAACAATCATTTTTTCAAACACACAGATACAAAAATTTTACACGTAGAAAACAAGGGCAACCGTTTAAATGAAATTGGAAAATTTAGAAATAAAAAAGGCAATAAATAATAATAAAAATATAGTAAACGACCACACCGATTTAGGTAATTCACCCCTCCTGGACCTACAGTATACAAAGCATAAAAACAAATTGTGAAACAATTGCGAAGAGTTTTATTTTATTAATAAACTATTAATTTTTAATAGTTAAATATTTATTATACATTTTTTGTGCATTTTTTATGGTGAATAAGTTTGTTTAATAAAAATATGCAAAAAAGAATAACAATACGACGTGACCCTCTCGCTCCCTAAGTGAGACACTTCTGGTGCAATATTGACAACAAAAATTTATTATATATAATATTTTGTAGTGGCGTCTTTTTGCAAATTACGTATTTTATTTTGACGCTCTTATTTACTGTTGCTGTAAAGTGTTGTTGTAAAAACGGATCGTTTTGGAGAAAAATAGTTAAGTGGTAGGTATTTCATAAAATTTTTGAGGTCATGTACATTATTTTGGTCTAAGAGTTTAGTTCATATAACCTGTCAAACAAGATACAATTTTAATGTAAATATATATATTTATGTTTTTTAATGCAGATTAAAATGTTATTATTATATTTAGTATAGGTGTACACCAAAGTTTGGTTCGGTCATGATTTGAACACTCGTGATTCATGTTGGTTGACATCGCTATCATCGACTACCGTGAACGTTTCTCCTACTTTACTTTTTGCTCTTAAAGTTTGTACAAACGCACAAGATTACGCTTTTCGAGGAAATACTCAAACCATGAAAACTCGATTTTTACAAAAATTGAATTAGTTCAACGAGTTTAACGACTTTCATGTAGACATTTTTTGTACATTTTTCTACGGAGAATAAGTTTTTTAATAAAAATATGCAAAAAAATATAAAAATATGACGTGACACTTATGGTGCAATATTGACATCAAAAATTTAATTTTAATTCACCCTGTATATGTTTTCTGAAATCTTACGTGGTTCTTTTGTGTATTCGTATTTCATATATAAACAAACTTATATAAAATTTACTGCTACGTTTCTTAATAATTGGTTTTATAAATTGGCAAGCGAAATGAAATACTTGTCAGTTAAAATAAAGTAAAAACATTACTGTTGCCAAGAAATCAATATACTATATCAATTTTAGAAAATGACGCTGGTTACTAAATAATTCTCTACTCTGATAGGAAAATTTGTAATGTGCCATTATTAGAAAATTTGATGTTGAAACAAACGTTCATGTAATATATGGACAATTTGGAAAACGCCTGAACTTCTGAAAGGATTTGGCAGTAATTTGAAAATTTTATTAAAATGCGAATGGTAAGCAAATATTTTAAACTAAATTATTCAAATTGGCGTAGGGTTTCTTTTATACATTTATCATATGGTAAGCAGTGATGTGGTTTTCCAGAAAATTCTAAATCGAGAAATTTTCCAGAAAAATCCGACAATTTTCGGGAAAATTAAATGAATATTTTCTGTAAAATTATTTGCAAAATGTATCACTGACCAAAAATTATAATGAGTTGATACAAAAAATATAAACAATAATTGTTTTTTTATATGGAAATTACATAAGCACAACACTTTAAAAATTGACAGTATAATAACAATGTTGCCTGCTTTCCAATAGAAAGTAACGAGTAACGTGGCCGGGTTGGGTCTGAATGGGGTCCAAAATCGAAACCCGGCTTCAAAGAGATATCAATCGGGTAAGGGCTTAACCGGGTAACGGGACCGAGTTACCCGGACAGGTACGGGATGCGATCGGGTAACCGGTCCGTTACGAATTGGGGTCGGATTGTATTCACAAAACAAAACTGGTTTAATAAAAATATTAATTGGGTGCAAGTTTGACCGGGTAACACGGCCGGGTACGTGTCGGGACCGAGTAGCTCGGACGGGTACGGCTCGGGACCGGGTAACCCGGCTGGGTGCGGGTCGGATCCGGAATGAGCCCACAAAATTACCCGGTTTCATAGATAGAGATCTCGGACATATCAATCAGATACGGATTTTACTGGGTAACTCGGCCGGCTACGGCTCAGGTTCAGGTCCAGTTCAGGTTGGGTCCACAAAAAAAACGGTTTTGTAGAAATAACAATGTGGTACGGGTTTGTTCGGGTAACACGCTTGGATCTGAGTCGGCTAAGGTTCGGGTCCACAAAACAAGACGCGTACGGGTCGGGACCGAATTACTCGGGCGGATACGGGTCTGGTCTGGACCAGGTCGACAATAGAAGACCAGGCTTAACAGAAATATTAATCGGGTTCAAGTATGACCAGGTAACCCGGCCGATTTGTTTCATGATCGGGTTACTTGAACGGGTACGGGTCGGAACCGTGTATATGGTCGGGTACGTTTTGGGGTCGGATTGGGTTCAAAAAAATAATACCCAATTTAATACAGATCTTAATCGGGTACAAGATTGATCGGGTAACCCGGCTGGGAACGAGTCGGGACCGGGTACAAGCCCGGTCGGATATCGTCCACAGAACAAGACCCGGTTTTATAGCGATATCAATCGGGTAAGAGTTTTATCTGATACCCCGGCCCGGTAAGGCTCGGGACCGGGTAAACCTGATGGGTACGGATCGCAAGTCGGTTAAGCCGAATGGGTACGCAACAGGACCGGGTAGTACCGCCAGGTACGAGTTGGTGTCTTATCCGATCCACAAACAAGACACGGCTAGATAGATATATCAATCGGGCACGGGTTTGATCGTGTAACCCGGTCGGGTAGAGGTCGTTCCGAATTGGGTCCACAAAACAAGGTTCGGTTTCATATATAGAGATATCAATCGTGTACGGTCCTACAGGTAACTCGACCGGGTACGAATCGGGTCCAGATCGAGTCTACGAAAAAAGAACTGGTTTTGTAGAAGAAACAATCGGGTACGGGTTGGTTCAAGTAACCCTGCTGGTCCAGAGTCGGGTGAGGTTCGGGTTCACAAAACAAGACCTGCTGATGGTAAGGGTAACCATTTTTTGTTAGAGAAAGACGACAAACTGTGTTTTTCCGGATTTTGTAGACTTTTGCCTTATTGTGTAATCTAAATTTTCCGCCGTAGTAACGCCAATGAAACACGTCTGCTAAAAGGTGGTAGAAATGTGTTAGACGTAAGAGATTTAGCAACTTTGTATAATTTTCCTACTTTTCGGAACAGACATTCTTCTCCTGCAAGAATTACAAGTATAGAAAGAATCTTTTGGCAAGGGTGCAAAAAATTGCTATTTTTATAAAGAAATCAAAAAATCGATTTATTTGATTTAAATGGATTTTTTTGATTTAAATCGATTTTGTTTTGATTTTTTTGCAACAGTGAACCGTTCACCTTTATTTTCCTATTTTGTTTATTAAAATAAATAAAATTTAGTATAAGTAATATATGCACGGACACTGAAGCTTCCGGTTTCACCGGAAGTGACATCAACTTATTTTAAATAAAACACCCTGTCCATTGTTAACTTCAATCAATGATTTTTTTTATATAAATCAACTTGATTTCTTTAAACCTTCGCACCCTGTTTTTGACTATAATATGGTACAAATTATAGGAAAAGGTTAGGAGCAGAAAAGCGAGAAAAGTGGAAAAACTGTTTTTCTTGCAACCATAATGTGAATTTAAATATATTTTATTTTAGATGAAAGTTTGGAAAGAGGCGAGTTTTTCCCAAAAAAGTTTAAGACAACACGGGTGTTTTTATTGTTAATTGAGCTTTTGCGATGGAGCGCGTGTTTCCAGAGTAAAACAACGGGCAAGCCTCTCTGAATTTTTCCAAAACAACCCTGCGTTAAGTCAACTGCAACAAACTCAAAACAACGCGAAAGCAAGTGTTTTGGTGCGCGTTTGCGACCAAATCCGATATTTGAAACCTGGTCGGTGCTCGAGACCAGGGTTCGAAGCCGAGCCCGTATTCAGAACCGGGTCCGGGTTGGTTCTGGTCGATTATTATGAATATATAGACCCGTTGACATCGTTGACTAATCTACTCACTTTATCTGTAATAGCCTGATTAATTAAACAGTGTTTTATGTATGTGTATGACTAGGGACAACATAACAGGCTATAATAAAACACCTTTGATTTGTTTACTGTATTCAGGGTGTTCGCCTATCGTCATACGAGAGAATTTTGCAAGCAGCAATTTTTTTTTTAAACATTGAGAAATTTTACTTGAAACTTACGTCATTTTCGTTAGAAAATTTTCCATCCTAGATCACTGATCGGTAAGTTCTCATTTGAAGAATAAAAAGCGGTAAATAAACTAAAAACTCAAATTACATTTTTATTTGTTTAATTTTAAACAAAACGGTACATTTACATACACAACATTTCCAGTTTATTTATCTTACTGTCTGGTAACTGTTGATACTTTTGCATTAAAGACGCATCGCAGCTGGGAAAAGCCAGTCTTCAAATAAATACCGGACACTACTTGATTATACAAGGAAGATGTAAAAAAGTAATTGAATAAACCGAATACCTAAACGTCAGGGAAGTATGTATTTAACTATTTCTAAAATTTCCGAAAATAACAGTATTTCTCGTGATTGGGTAATTAACTTCGGCGGAATTTCAAGAATTTAGCGTAAATAAACATATGGTAGTGCGCTACAGAGAAGTGAAACATTTTTAAACCAATCTTCACAAAATGATGAACGGAAATCTCATGAACGCCTATCAAAAGCCATAAGACTTTGCATGCTAATGATATACAAGAAACTATCGGTTATTAGCCTTTTTTAGCGATTACTTTAATGCATTGGCAATATAGAAACAAAATAGATCTTACGCTTTGGTTTTACAAATGGCCAGGGTCATCCTCGGTTAACTTAATCATTAAACTAAGTGACCGCTGTAAAAAATAAGTCTAGTGCACACCGCCAATAACTTAATCGTAAATATTGGTCATAAATTATTTATATCCAACGATAAGTCGTCTTGAAAACTATTAATAAACACACAGAAATGTAATTCGGGGAACTACTGGGGAGCCTTGCACTTTGGTAATTTCGATTACTTCGAACAGACTCTTCTCAAATTTTTCCTCGGTTATTATTTAAAAATAGGCGAAGTGCAAACGCGTGTTAGTAGTGTTCTTATAATAAAAAGTTCCAGCTATCACAACGACCACGAAAGTATTTTTGGATTACATTTCGTCTTCAAAAATGTAGGCACCACTAAAAAACCACTTTGGATGTGAAAGTGTGTCCAGTTTGCCAACAAAAATAACTTTATACAAAAAATGTAAAAAAAAATATTTTATGCCTCGACGCATTTCGGTAAAAGGGTCGTCTGCAGTATAAATTGGCGTGACTTGCAAGAATTCCTTACTGAATTGCTTTAAAGTAGTTTTGGTTGAAAGTTGTTAAACAGTAATCAATGCGATTAATCGGCGGTAAGACTAAAATAAAGCGTTTATTTTTGTCAAAAAATTTTAAGTGTTTTAAAATCTATACCAATAAAAACTCGTTTCGTAAAATTGTGAGGTTTTCGTCAATATCTTACGAATTTTTAGCATTTTCCTAATCACTATAATTAATTAGCATTTCGTAGACAAATACCGCAAACCGTAGTCAAAAACAATACGCAATTCAAAAGATTCTAGGAATTCCAGTAGGCAGCGCACGAAGTCCAAATTTTTGGAACTCTTATGATGGTGTCATCATAAATAATACAACGAGTGATTGAGATTTTTCGATAAAATTGTTGTGTAAGCACAGGACGGTAATTCCACGACCGCGCAGCGCCAGTGAAATTACCTAAATCTTAACTAGCACGAGTTAACGTACCCGATAATTTTTATCAAAGAAAAATCGTATCACGAGTGGTATTCGTCTTGACTATACCACTCACATTAATTTTGATGCATTTTTGGTAATACTGAATTAGTCGGAAATGCTCGGGTGCTTTCGGGAATCGGCGCTCTTAACATGGTATTGTTTGCTTGTTTTCAAATGTTTTGTAGTGGCGTCCTTTTGCAAATTAAATTTTTTATTTTGACGTTCTTATTTACTGTTGCTGTAAAGTGTTGTTGTAAAAATGGATCGTTTTGGAGAAAATCGTTTAGTGGTATTTCATAAAATTTTTGAGGGTATGTACATTATTTTGGTCTAAGGTTTTGGTTCATATAACCTGTGAAACAAGATACAGTTTTAATGTAAATATATATTTATGTTTTTTAATGCATACTAGCATATTATTATTATATTTATTATAGGTGTACACTAAAATTTGGGTTGGTAAGGATTTGAATTATGATTTGAACACTCGCGATTCATGTTGGTTGACATCGTTATCATCGGCTACCGTCGACGTTTCTCGTATTTTGCTTGTGTACGACAGACACAATTATTGCTTTATAATTCATAAATTGTATTATAGTTAAATATGATACCTACTTCTGGCCGAAGCAATGAAAAACTGTATTAAAATATAATAATAATAAATATACGCAAAAGTCAGTGGACATCAGTTTTAAACGCGTTAATTTACGACTTAAGAGCGATTATCCGAAGCTTCTGTGGGTTCATCACTTATTTAAACAGCACCATGCAGTTTAATCAGTATAAAACAAACGTGATTTGTTCGTTTTATGAAAGGGAAGTTTGTGATTGGTGATGAAATGTGAGTGGTATAGTCAGTAGCAAACGTTTGCACTTCCGCAATCGGCGTGTGTTGTTTGTAGTCATTTAGAATCTTACAAATTCCAATTATTATATCCAGATATGGCAGGTAAATTATTATTAGGTTTTTAATTGACACTTGTAACTGGGTGCTTGTGATTACGGTAAATTCTACAAATACAGATAATTTCTAGAATTCTAACATAACATAACTTCCGGAAATATTAATTGCTGCAAAATTCTCGTGCAGTAAAGATTTTAAAATTAGAAACATTAAAGTGATTCTGCAGTTTCTTGAAAATTTCTAAAAAGGTATTTCTGGAACACTTGGCAAAGCTTTTCACGTCTTTATAAAATTAATAACAAAAATCCCCTGTACTTTTGTTTTCATCGCCTTCTCTTTTCCGTTCTCTTGTCTTTTACTTTTTTTTTCTGTCTCTGTCTTTTTCTCTCTTCTCCTTACTCTCATTTCCCCTTTCTCTCTATCACCTTTATGATTGCAGTGTACATTATGTTATTTTTACCTTCCTTGCTGCACGAAGTATGGTTATATAGAAAGGTATTGTGATCGTCAGGTTGGATTTGAAGCAAATGCGTTCATTCGGCGAAGTTTTTTTAGCCCTAAGTTTAGTGGCTGATATACGAGTTACGCTCAAAAGGAAGGTACAGTTTTATGCCAAACATTTTTAACCTAAACATTTTGACTAATAAGCAAGTCAGACAGTCGAAACGCCTTAATGAAGAAAAACCAAAATTTTCCAAATTATCAAAAAAATTTCGTAAACTCTTAATTAAAAATTTTAAAAATTTCTTAAAAATTTCAAATTTTTTCAGAATTTTTAAAAATTACCAATTAAAAAAAATATTGACTAGAAAACTTTTAAAATTTTAGCATTTTAAAATGTTTTAAATCTTCAATAATTTTCAAATTTTCATAAATTTTGAAAATTTTTTAAGTGTGGAAAATTTTGATATGTAAATTTTATAAATTTTGAAAATATCTAAAATTGAAGAAACTTTTGAGTTGAAATATATTTTTATTTTGATAATGTTTGAAAAATTTGATATTTATTGGCAATTTTGACATAATATGAAAATTTGAAAATTTTAAGAAATTAAAGTTTTATAAATTTTGAGTTTATGAAAATTAAATTTACAATAAATTTTGTTTTCACTCAATAACCACTGTTACTATCAAGAGGTCCAAAAAAAACTGATCCTCAGCAGCGGGCTGTGGAATGAAAAGTCACGTCTTTGCTAGAGTGAGGGAATGTTTATAATGTCAATTTCAGGTTAGGTTTTAATTATTATCTGACGTTATAAACATTCCCTTAGTCTAGCAAAGACGTAACTTTTCATTCCACAGCCCGCTGAGGATCAGTTTCTTTTGGATCTCTTGATACGTATTTGGTGTATTGTATTCAATCAGAAAAAAACTGAAATATATAAACAAATAGGATATTTTAGCTGTCGCAGTAGTTCAGTGGGTTAAAAGCCTGCCGACTCGATCGGAACCCGTCGTACCCAAATTAGAAAATCTGTTTAAAAAAAATTCGAGCAACTAGGGTCGGTTTAAATACTTAAGTTGGTGATTTTTAAGGTGGGATAGATTTCTGCCCATAAAATAGCACTAAGTACGCCATACCGCTACATTCTGGGTGGGATGGAAACTCTTGTGTTGCGTTTCGCAACTACAGGTTTCTTTGAAGAAATACTAATTTTATTGCACGTGCCTTTAATATCACTGAAGCTAAGATAATAAGTTTTTAATTTCCAATACATTAAGATCAAATCCTTGTGCGCCCCAAGCTTCAAATATTCCAAGCACACGGCCCTGTTTATGCAGGCAAGAACCACAAACAACTATGGCTCAAACTTTTAGAGCAAATGCTTGTAAAGGCAGACAAGCTACAGGTCGGTCCTTACCTGATTATGCTGGGTGTATTACTCAAATGACGACGCGGTCTAAGCCGAAAGTAAATTGTAATGTTGAGTTGACAATATACATTTTATTTTAACTCATTTAAAATGAGTCTCACGGACGCCAAACACTAGAGCAATTTCTAGTACACCTAAACTCAATTCATAATAATATCCAATACACAATGGAAGTAGAGGAAAATGGCAGTATTCCATTCTTAGACGTACATGTTACACGTAAACCAGGTGGTATCTTGGGGCACGCAGTTTACAGAAAGAAAACACATACAGACAGGTACTTAAATGCAAATTCTCATCATCACCTGATGCAGAAAGCAACTGTGCTAAAAACTCCGGAAGGCTTAGCTTTTCTACCTTACAGTAAAGGCATTACTGATAAGATTGGGCATGTTCTTAGAAGGTACAGCATGACGATAGTCTTTAGGACTAATCAAACTTTGGGAAACGGTTTCAGATCCGCAAAGGATCAAATACCATATTTAAAATCAGCCGAGATCTACAACATCCCTTGGTCTTGTAGCTCAAACTACATCGGACAAACTGGTCGTTCCATTAAGTTAAGATTTCGAGAGCACAAAGGTGATTGCAAACATAAGCGCATCACAAAATCTGCGGTGGCTGAACATACTGGTTTAACTGGGCATAAGCTGGACTTTGACAATGCTCGGGTACTCGCCAGAGTACCTCATTACTTCCCTCGTATCATACGTGAAACAATTGAAATTGAGAAACAACATAAACAGGGAACATGGTTCTAGACTCATTAAAGCTTGTACTTCAGTGGTTTATCCTCTAAGGACTCATAAGCATCATCGATCTCACGATCACGCTCCACCGGATCCGTATTTGCCCAACGGTGACAGCCAACCAGAACTCCGCCGTTCTGCCCGACTCGGTCAAAGAGGTTTAAATACCTCCGCTTCTCGGATTTGAATTCACTCTGAAGATGCGAGCTGCAATGTCTTGCGAAACGTTAGTTTGTATGGGTTCACAAACAGCTAACAAGCATAAGCCGATTAAGTATTATTGTCCTGGCAAACAAAATACATTAAGATCAAATCCTTGTCCGCCCCAAGGTTTAAATAATCTAAGCACACGGCCCTGCTTAGGCAGGCAGGGCCTACGAACAGCTATTGCTCAAATTGTCAGAGCAAATGCTTGTACAGGCAGACAAGCTACAGGTCGGTCCTTACCTGATTATGCTGGGCGTAGTTCCCAAATGACGACGCGGTCTAAGCCGAAAATAAATTGTAATATTGACAATTCGAGAAACCGCGAAAGCCTCAAAGAATATATTTCATTTAAAATACTAATTAATGTGCTGTACAGACATAAATACACAACCAGTGTAATTCATAATACTTTTAGGTTATGCCAATAACGTAACAAGTTATTTTTCTCTTTACAATTTTTTTAAACTAGTATAGCAAAGAAGTTCTAAAACCACGCACTAATAAATCACCCTGTATAGTTTCATGTCACATTTGAGTCTGCATAGTGGTTAGGTATTTATGCTTACTTAGTTATTTTCCTGTTTTTGTTTTGTAAATATGTATTTTGAGTATACTTCATCTCGTCAATTACTCTTTCTAAAATAAAATATTTTGTTTGGAGGAGGGACGGGACTCTAGGAGTAGGCACTGGGGCGCCGCGCCGTGCAAACGCCTTGGGTTTGGAGCAGCCGGCTTGTACGTGGAGTAAATTGAAAATTTAAATCACTTATTGAGGCGAGACTATTTAAAACTTAACAGATGAAAGGACCAGCGGCCTTTTCCGCTTATTTTTTTTTCTGTTTTTTTGTCTTTCTTATTTATCCCCCTACTCTCTTGCTCCCTCTTTTCAATATCCTTTTTTTCTGTCTCCTTTTGTTTGCCTTCTAGTCAAATTGCAGTGATTCTACATAGTTATACAATCTCCCTCTTCCTCTCTCACTCCCTCCCTCTCTTCCTTTCCCTTTCGCTGTGTCTGGATTTTGGGTTCCGCTTTTGGTTCAAAATAATGTGGTAACCGTAAGTGTACTAATTGCTGATCTCACAATATGATCATGGTAAATAACAGTGGCGTTCTGTGGCTTCAACATTTGGGTATGCAATGGCTAAAGTTATTTCACATTAAGATTGAAAAGTAAAACATTAATTTTATAACGTAGACTTTCGTCTAAAGCCAAGTTAAATGCGTAATTTGCCAAATAATTTTAATCTAACAGTTGCAGCTGAATTGCTTTGGTTGACGCACTTTATTAATTGCAGCTGAAAATTTGTTTAAAACTGTATCCTGTTTTAGATTATACTTTTGAGGTATTAGATATAGATGAAAATGGTAAGCAATTCCAGCAAAATTGCTTATTTTTATAGTTGCTTCTAGTTAGCCAGTCTATTCTTTTATACCATTCAGTATTAAACGACCTAGATTTCTTCCTACTGTCTATCCTTAGGGCTCTAGTCATTTTGAAGGACATCGGCCATAATTTTTTTTCTTTGTTTTTTGTAAGAGTATCCGTTAATTTTTTTCTTTTAAAAGCTGGTCAAAGAAATTTTCCATGTTTGCTGCAAATTTGCAAACTACGTCTGAAATAAATAATCAGCTTTTGCGCTGGACGTGAATGCCGCTGACCGACGCTAGTAATTTAAAGAACCGACTGAGGCCGTGCTTTTTCGATGCTAAAAACATTCTGAAATTTCAACTCTTTCTTTCCATCTGATCATTGCATTATTTTATAAATGTACATGCAAACGTAATAAGAATAATAGACTGGCTGATTGTGTCTGACCTGGAAGAATTCGGCCCGATAAGCTGGGCCTCGCGTAAGCAAAACAGTGTTTTAAACGCTTGTTTGTTTATTTGCGGTCGCTTTGTTTCTGAACTATTCTGCTATTGTTGCTTTAACTGTAAGTGAAATTTGATTGCATGCTGCTTAATACATTTACTGCCACTTTTTGTTTGGCGCTCAATTTTTACTACTACGGGGTGGTGTTAAAAAGTAAAAATAAAAACTGTATGTAAAAGTAGCTTTTTTTTATTGAAATTTAAATTTGATTTTTATTTGAACAATTATGGGTAGGCATTGCCTACCCTGCCTAATAAGACGGACCGCCACTGATACATTGTGTAACGATATCGTATGGTATAACAATTTTAATACTGAAAAACAAGTTTTAGTATTAACTAATAAAATACAAATCTGAGAATTTTATGTAAAACTTGTACATGTATCGATTTCCCCCTTCTCTTCAACAGGATGTACATATACAAATTGTGCGTTAACGAAGACGTTACTAACTTCAGATAAATCCAATAAAGGTGCTAAATTAAAGTATCAGTTACGGTTTACAACTACATGATGCCCGTATAAAGTCTTGAGTAATCGTTTGCATTGATTTACGCTCTAAAATCGTAAATAGGCATTGCCTCTTAATTGTAAATATAGAGGAGTCGAATAAACTCGCAAATTAGTTTCGCTTTTCATGGCGTCTTTGCAATTCATTGCACCTGCAATTAAACGCATGTATATATGTACTTTCACTAGCTTACCGTAGATTCAATTATGTAAACCTCATTAGCAGCTGTAGGTAAACCGTCGTCCTTTCGCGTTCATTAATCGTTTGACATAAAGTTCAGTAAATGCAAATTTCTACATAACGCAAATTAGCCGACTGTTCATCGTTTTAATCCTACTTGCGCTGCTACCAGATAAAGCGCATTAAAGTGCACGGAAACAAGGATTTGATTAGAATCACTTAATAAGGAGTAGTCGTTTACAGACCAGCTACTTGTCAATCTCATTTAATCTAATTAGCTTTGCCGATCCTATTAATCTGATATCAAGTTCTGAGTTCGAACTGGTAGTTGCAAGTGATCGTCTTGTTAATAAATGATTTAATGAAACTCAAGGACAAACAGATGTTTATATTAATTTCAAAATGCAAAAAAAAGAAACTTATTTCAGTAATTTCAATTCATAATTGTGCTATTTTACATAAATGGAGGGAAATGTGTAGTATTATCGTTAATAAATATTTTATTAGCCATAAAAGTGCAATAAAATACACGTCAAAATATTCAGTTCATTATAAAATTGGCTTGCGTAATTTTAATTTATGAATGGTACTAAATAAACAAAATAAAAATTTAATTGACATTAAATTCAGTATGGCATAAAATACGATTCTTTAGAACAGTGACGTAACTAATATTTCCTGGAAGGGAACATCTTTAAAAATACACAACTAATTACTAGTAGCGGTCCGTTCTATTAGGCAGGGTAGGCAGTGCCTACCCATAACTTGTCAAAAAAATCAAATTCTAATTTTTAATAAAAAAAAGTTACTTTTACACAGTTTTTACTTATTAACACCACCGCGTAACATTAAAAATTAAGCTACAAATAAATAAACCGTTGCTTTTAAACACAGTTTCACATAATTGAAGGCTGATCTTATCGGATCGAATGATTCCAGCTACGACACAATCAACCAATCTATTATTCTTAATACCTTTGCAAGCACATTGATACAAATAATGGAATGATCAGATGGACAGATGCAAGGAAATAGTAGGGATTTCAGAACGGAATAAGCACGGCAAAGGCACGGCTTCTGTAGTACTTTACCTGCACCGGTGGGCGGCAGTTAGTTGCAGCGTACAGCTATTGTGTATTTATTTATTTCATACGTAGTTTACCTATTTGCAATAAATATAAAAATTGTCGTAAACCAGCTTTGAAAAGAAAAAGAAATAGAAATAAAAAATCATAGGCGGGAAGTGGAAAGAAATCTAGATCGTTTAATACTGAATGGTATAAAAGAATGGACTGACTAACTGGTACCGATATTAAAAATAAACTATTTTGCTGGAATTGCTTATTTATTTTCATGTTTATCTAACCCCTCAAAAGTATAATTTGAAACAGGTAACACTTTTGTACAAAGGTTTTTGGCTGCAATTAAAAAACGTGCGTTGACCAAAGAACATTTATCTGCAACCGTTAGATTAAAATTATTTGGCAAATCACACAATAACTTGGCTTTATACGAAGGTTTATGTTTACGTTTAAGTTCATATGTACATATGTCCGAAAATGCTTCCTTACGGAGTTACAGCCCTCTGAAGGAAAATGTCGATAACATTCGCAGTACTTACACTAACATTTTGATATTTTATATGTCAGCACTACTGCTTTAGCTTAGTATTTCTACTGATTTTAGTTCGAATAGGTGCCACCAGAGGTGTCTCATATTAGGGGGCCACGTAATAGTTTTTTCTAAATATTTTAGATCTTTACAATTTTTGATGTTTTGCCTAGAAAATCTATTCTTCATTCACATATACACAAAAATAGTTATTAAAAGTCGCTATATCTAACAGTTTACGAGATAATTCAAGTTTTATGAAAACTCAAGTTGCCATTAAGGTCTGAATGTTTTCCTTAGTTGCGAAAATAGATGGTAAAAACTTTGAGTATAAGCTCTACACATTGAAAAAATTAAATAAGTTTCCATAAACATGGGTTTGGAAATGCTTCCGTACGGAGTTGCAGCCTCCGGAAGAGGCAATAGTTTAAATTGTTGAAATTTCCCACTTTCGGAGGCACTGCCTCTGTAACGAAGCGTATCCGGACAAATGTTTATTGGAACTTTCTCATTCTTTTCATGTGTAGAACGAACGCACTTTCAAAGTTTGTGGAAACTATTAAGACATTTGCGAAAACACTTAGACTGTCATAGTAACTTCATTTTACAAAAAATAATTGAAGGGTCTTAAAAACTGTTGAATTTTAGATATAGCGACTTCTAACAAGAGAACCTTTTTGTGTACTTTTGTAAGGAGAATAGACAAAACTTCAAACATTGTAACGATACAAAATATTTAGAAGACATTATTACGAAGCCCCCCATATGAGACACTTCTGGTGTACTTATTCAAACAAATATCAGTAGAAATACTCGCATATAAAATTTAAAAATTTTAGTGCAACTACTGCAAAAGTTATCGACAAAAAACTGTAGGTAGTAAGGAAGCATTTTCAGACATAATTATGTTCATATAAACTTTTTTTTTGTGAAATAACCTAAGGAATCACCTCCTGAAGTTTCTGTGCGTACTTAGAAGACACCCTGTATAAAATAAATTGTAGTTAAATGTGCTTGTGTGTGATATAGTAAAGGACGCTCCATAGGTCGTTTACTAGGGGACTAGCCAAAGTAGTTTGTTTTAGCATCGGGTTTTTGGGTTACAGACCTCTCCCATGGAAAGGGACCTCCTTCAGGAACTAGTTTAGGGAATGCTTAAGTTGGCTGTACACTTCCGTCCCATGTGAAACCCACTAAAAATATTCTGCAGTTATATTTATCCGATCAGAAAAATATTCCTAGATTATACAACAACGTAGGCAAAAATGTGATGGGTACTTTGAGGCAAATTCATGGAAACATTTTTGCTAAACACATCCTTACGTTTAAGGGTTGCCCTAAATAGGTAACTGCTGAAACATGTTTGAATCCTTCTCAAATTCAGAATTCAGAGACTATGCTTATGTTCACGCTTCTAATTCGCTAAAGAAAATATGTTAAATTATTGACCGTTCGAGCCTCTCCTTACACTTATAAGCATAGCAGATAAAGCCGATAAGAGTAGGGTTATCAGTATTGGGTAGTTGTTTTGGCAGCTTCACGTAGGCTGCCGATTATGATTGTTTTTAATGTGTGTCGCTGTTTGGTATTTTAGGATTTATTTTAATTTGACTGAAATGTGTCAAACCTCTTAAAACGCGTTTAAATTGGCCACTCCTCCATTGAACAAATATTTCGCATGCGGCTATTACTCGGTTATGATAAATACAGCCCCTCTTCACACCGTCAAATCTTGGAACCGCCTCCTCTTAAAATAAAATAAAAACACTTACGTCTACAATTTGTCGTCACAAATTATTTAGAGACTCGAGGAAAAAGGAATTTGGTTTTTCCTAACTCAGGATAAAAAGTAAAGCGACGTTACACACACACCTAAAATATAAACCTAAGTTTATCGGAAGATCGGGATCACTAGTTACATTACTTGTGAATTACTCCTCTAATTCCCTCCCCCTCCAGGGGGGGGGTTACGTTCATGGATATTGTCAACACAGATATAAAACTTAACCGCGATTTTCTTGTTTTAAAATTTGCTTGATAGTAAACTTGTGCTAGTTAATTTTAAATAATTTTATTTACAATTTGCACCCCTACGAAACGTTATTTTACTTTTATTAATCATTTATTCACGTCAAAAAATATTTTTGTAGTTAGGGAATACATATTTTACATAAAAATGTTTTATTAACGCAAAAACATATTATTTGATATCAAAAATGTCTTCTCTGACGTCTAAAATTTATTTTTGACGTCAAAAAGTGACGAATTTTTTTAAGTCTGGAAATTACTCGTTTAATGTACGAATTTAAAAAAAACTTTAACACAGAGTTAATAAATAAAACGGGTTTTTAAAAAATTAAAAATTGTTTTGTGTTCAACAATCGATTCAAACGTCAATGAATGATTCTTTGGCTTCTAAAATCGAATTTCGACTTTTAAACATTATTATGTATTGACTTCTGAAAATGTTGCCATTTAGCGGCGCAGCTGGCTTAGTAGCAAAGTTGCCCGTATTTAATTTAGTTACCACAAGAGTGCGCTCTAATTGGTTATATACAGAGTTGATACTAAAAAGTATTTTGTGCTATGCAAAGAACTACAATTTGACGATTCACGTATCAACCGCTTGCTTTATTATTATTATTAAATTATTGTTCATTGTGCGTTGACAAGCCATTGCGGATGTATGTGGACTCTCTTTTGGCAGGTAGCGGTATTAGTCAATATTTGCAGTATAGTTCTAGTCCACACTACTAGCATTCCGTTAGGTGGCAGCATTTTCCGACATCAAAACTTAATTTATTGACGTCAAAAATTCATCTATTTTACGAATATTATTTTTGTTTCAAATTATTTTATTTTACATTTCTTGAACGGTTTGTAAATGTCAAGAAATGTTTTTTTGGCGCCATTGAATGGATTTTTGACATCCGTAAATACATTTCTGCCGTTAAAAATTCTATTTCAAGATGTCATACGTAAGCACAGATTGCTGGTTCCAGAAATATTATTATAAAAATTTAATGATTTTTCAATGTGAAAACAGTAGTTTTTGACGACAAAAAAATTAGTTTTCAATGTCTAAATATAACTTGTGGCGTGTAAAATTTAATATTGACTCATAAATTGTTTACCGACTTGAAAAAATGTAATTTTGTTTTCCACAATTCAGGACAAAACAGAAACGACGTTCCGTACCCTCCCAAACAACAAACCTCAGTTTATCGGAAAATCGGGATCACTAGTTATATTACTTGTGAATTACTAAGTGTATATTTAAAATATCCGTTGACACATAAACTTTACAGCTAATACCTGTTTTCTATTATCATTTAATGATTATTAGGTTCTTGCATTTGACTTTCTGCGAAAATCACTATTTCCTTATTTCAAAGTGTTAAAGTTTTGTGCTTTTATTGCAGTTGATCCCGATTTGGTCTGTTTTGATAGTTGAAATTTAACCAATTATGATAATTTAAATAATTGGCTATTATCTATTAGATTCTCGAAGCACTTGACTCCATCTTAATTTATTATTCAAAGAATCAAATTTAAATGTATCACAAACAAGTACATTAAAAAAGAAGTGGTCGGAGAATATCATTTACTATAAATGTATCAATCAATCAACTGTTGATGTATCTTATATACATTTTTATATTTAAGCATGAATAAGTACACATTTTCTAAAGAATAAAAAATAATATCAACTTTTATGTAACAACAAAGTATGGTATAATGAGAATGCACACTTTCGCGGTAAGAAAATTGAAATTTTAAAGACAACCAATAAATTCAAACCATAAAAAATCGAAAATATTCAACGGATGTGAAAACGGTTTGTTTCTCAATTTGGTTAGCTTCTTATTTTGAATGAAATTGGAACGGAAGTTTTCACTCAAAAATAAGTATTAAACTTTTTTTTTGGGTGCTTGAAATCAGATTTGCAGAAGATATACAACAAAAATAAACGTATTACTGAACATGTTATGCGGAAAACTGCAGCTACAGACTAAACACAAATGACAATGAAGCTTCACAGGCTCACAGCTGGTGACCCCTTTTACTATAAGATACAACAAGACAAAATTAAACCATTAACTAGGACGTGAAAAATTTATGTTAAGTTTAGAAAATTCCATTTATTAATTAACTCAAAGAAAAAAAATTAATCGATTCTGTATTTTCTTTATTTTACTAGCAACCTACACGCATGCTCTATTTCATTTGTAGATATCATTTAATTGAGCTAATCTTGCTCTAGAGTAAATTTGACATTCAAAAGGAAAGCTTGAATTTAAAATTATGCAAATCTTATATCATACGGAAGTCTCATATTTAAAAATATAGGCAATTCATATCACTTGCACTTTCTCATTACTGTACAAGTGCTTACTTTTTATATTTTCAGAAATATTATTTATTATAAACATTACCGCCTTTGTGATGAAAGTGTATTTTTATTTAAACATAATTTTTATTTATAATTATAACATCAAATAAATATAAAAACAGTAAATTAAACAATCAGGATGGTCGAGGGCATACAAAATGGTGGATTATGTCAACATTCTTCTTCTAGCAGTTTTCTAGACTAAAATACACCTCACATTTTACTACTAGCATTGTCTATTCATATGACTCATGCAGTGCAACATTGAGAACCCTGAGGTGGCAGCTTGTTCTCTTGAGTTTGGTAAATATTCCGTTGTGATGGGTTTAATCATATACTGCTTAAATATCTTTGTTAGAAATATATTACACAACTTTCTTTCGTTATGGGTTCTAAGTAAGCAGTTGTAAAATACGCATAATTACTAATGAACACTCTATCCTACTCTTTCTGGGGCTTGAAGGCCAGAGAAACGGGGAAATCACGCGAGCAGCTGAGCTACCTCTAGCACAGGGCTAAAACTCGTAAGCTGAGCTATTTTGAAGCCCTAGGATGAGCTGAGGTAGTGCTGGGCCGAAGCTATCTCGAAGCGTGTACGTCATGCCTCATTGAAGATGCTTTAAACAAATAATAGTGTAAACTTAGTGAGAATCTTTTGATTTATTTAACTACCGGCTACAAAGAAAGAATAGTGAAAGGTCGACAGGTCGGAAAAACCGGTCAACGCATGGGAGTCAGAAAGAGAGAAGGCAGGTGATATTTTAAAGTAAACTGATAGTACACTGAATGTTTTTTAAGTTTCTTAGTAAAGAAAATAGATTATTTAATTTTTTTGGAAAAATATTTCTTGCGATTTCTTGTTATTAAAAAAACCCAAAAACGGAAGGAGAAATTTGTCTACCAAATATTGAGGGGGGAGTAGAGAATTACCTCCCCACTCCCAATACTGCCATTATGTAAAAATTAAGTTGAGAACTTTATTCTACTATCACTCATGAACAATTTAGCCTAAACATTTTTTTTTTATTTTGTAGCTCATTCCCATCTCTATACGCTCGCAGAATTAAAAACAAAATTTTGAAATATTTTATTTAGTTTAAAGTTTTAATACATTCGAAACTTTTTGCCAATAGTAACATTTTGCCGTTACAGGGCTATTTTTATAGACAATTTGGACCGGACAGTCAATTCGTTTTTTAAGTAATAGGGCGCTAAACTCAAATTTAAAAAAAATCGTAGCAGCGCCAGAGCGACCGTAGCTCAGTCGTAAGCGCGCGGGCTAATAATGCAGCGGATGCGGGTTCGTTTCCCGGCCCGATCGTTCTTCCTCGCAAGGTGGATATTTTCCCAGGAAAACCTCTCTGGAGAAGCAGTGCATGCACTTCTTGTGGTTCGGAGCCCACGTTAAACTGTAGGTCCCCTATGTCTGTCTGTGCAAAAAATCTATCTTCGCGCACCAGATACAGACATAAGAGAAAAGTCGCCTACGCAACGCCCTGAATAGGGTATGGCACGAGAAGAAGAGAAGCAGTCGCCATTTTGAAGCGTTCGTTTTGCTCTAAGAGTTTCTAGATGATTCTGTTTTCAGATATACAGAATTCGTTTTCACGAAAAGTACCCCCAAAAAACGTGTCTAACTTTTGCTTTCTTGGGAGACCGATAAAGTGAACGCTGCAGTGGTGTCTGTGTCTGTATGTCTGTCTGTCTGTCTGTACACATTTTACAATTCAGACGCCTTAACGTAGGAAACCCAAATTTGGCTTGAGGGTTGTTAATTAAACTGAGACGAAACCGCAAGAAAAGGAGGTTGGTGCGCCAAAAAAAGGGGGGCAGAGAGGGATGCACTATTTTAAAATAGACGTGCTTGAATAAGAACCTTAGATTCGTATTCTACGCAGATCGAATAGCCGATCTGCGCAAACGCGAGCTCCCTATCACTCCCTACTGTCCTTCATGATCGATTTTTCCGTATTTTCAAAAATGTATGAATTTCGGTTTCAAAATCAATAACAACCTTAGATTCGTATTCTACGCATTTCGAATTACCCAATGCGCAAGCCTGATCGAACGAATTTTCGATGAAAAAAAAAGTAGGAATTTCGGCTTAAAAATCGGTATGAACATGTTAAATGACAATAGGAACAATCTCCTATTAGGAAAGCACCTCGGTAGGTTTCTCTTTGGTCGTTTACCGGAACAGTTTAATGTTGGATAATCGACAAAAAAAACAAAAAATTTAAAAATAATAATTTTATTACTTTTAAATTTTCTAAATGTAAGAAAACTTACGAAATTTCTTTTTTTTAATTGTTAAATATTCAAAAAATTATCAAATTTCAAAATTTAAATGTAAATTTTTAAATTTTTTTAAATAAATTGAAGAAACTTGAAAATTTTCAAAAACCTTGAAAAGTTTCTCTTTAAATTTCCATAAAATTGTCAAAATTTTTTAAATATATTAATCATTTTCTGTAAACGCGAGGAAGGTCCCGTGACGGTTGCCCGACAGCTTTTTGAAGCTTATTTCCCCAATCAATTTTTGACATACCCTGACATTCCGAAACTCATTGAAATCGGACCATCCGTTTCGAATTTATGAGGCGACCTATGTACATATACACGCGCACAGTCGCTTACACACACATACATATTTCCGTAAAAAACTCGAAAATGTTCATGAAATGTACTGAAAGTGAGGACCGTAAAAAGCATAAACCTGCAATTATTTTTAATTTTGGGGCTTTAAGTGATCAGCCGGCTTTGCACACCCTCTCAGAAAGTCTGTAAGAATGCAAAGGTAAAATCTGAAAATTTTACATTACTCAGAAAACTAAAAAAGCAAAGAAACTCGATTCTGAGCTTACGGCGGAAAAATGGTTTAAGAGAAGAGAACACCACAAACTGGAAAATAAAACCTTGCGTCAAAAAGTGGGGGACACAAACAATGTGGCCCCAAAAAATAATGTTAACTGCTAATTTTTCTTATGCCAAGATAATTAATTAAAATAATTAAAAACGTATACAACGTGACAAGACAATGGAAAATAATCCAAAGTATACATGGTGTTGTGGAAAACATGGGCTCCCGTTCAGAGGCAGGTTCTTTAGCTAAGAATGTGACAAAAAGTTCCTATAAGCATGTTTGCGCAACTCCTTAGTTTTCGAGATGCAAGGTGTTAAAATTTTTATTGTTTTATGGCTGTTTCGAAAAATTTCAGCAACGGCTTGGAATATTACAGTGAAATTTCTCATGCCTTAAAACATAACCTTTTTGGCTGTAATTTAATTCCAAAAAATTATTTAATTATTTATTAAATTTTTTCATCTTATTTATTTAATTGACCCGATTAATCGCACGTACGCCACTGTCATTTTTGGAATTTAATTATAGCTAAAAAGGTTTTGCTATTTTTCAAAACCTATTCCATACATTTTAAAAAATAGATTAGAACTTGAAATGTCATGAGACACTCATAATCAACCAAAACTAAAAAAGTATCACAAGGTTGTTTTGATTAGTCAAAACGAATAATATATTCAATATTCAAATTAATATTATTCATTAGTAGATTAGAACTTTATAGTCCAATTACGTAAGCTGCTCGTTTTTGTATTTTATCATTATGTAAAATATGGTAATATATTGTCTAACTGGCGCCTCTTTCTGTCACATGTGTTCGTAAGAACATGATTTATAGTATGATATTTATAAATCTTCTCCAGTAATAATTTCCTTATTACTAAAGATTTTCTTAAGACATATTAAGGATGAATATTATTGATCTTAAAATTAGTTAGTTACCATATGGGTAAGTACAGGTATTTCATTTATATTGCATACTCAAGTTCAAACTAATATTTTGCATTTTTAGATAACAAAATTAATAACAATCTTATCATAAAATTTTAGAATTTTTGTAAGAGCTCAAGACGGGCCATAGACCGTAAAGCAGTTGTAACAATTTATAGTACAGCTCTGGGTTGATTAAACATTTTAGATTTAAATCAGAATCTTAGTCAAATTGCCGTTATCAGAACACTTAACGAAAACAACTGTAAAGTAGATCTGATGCAAGAACTGTCAGAAGATGATCGAAGCAGTAGTATGTAAATTTGATAGTCAAGAATGGAAATCTTCTAAAATGATCAAAATTTTATTCAACTTTAACACCTTCAAACGTTTCAGGTATTTATTTGACAGACAAAATTATAATTACCTAACATAAACAAATATAACAACAATTAAAAAGAAACGGATAAATTAAAAAAATACTTACAAAGAATAAAGAACAAAACAAACAATTAATTTAAACAACGAGTTTTACATAAACAAATTAGTTCAAAGAACAGGGGACTGGAGCTGCCCAAAGTTGTTGTCCTGGTGGTGATCCTTGAGCGGCACTGCTTTGGAGTCTGGGATGATATGGGGGCTGCTCCCAGACCTGTTGTGGCTTCTGATTCGCTCTAGGTCGAGCTTCTGGGGTCGTTTGGCTTTGGACCGTTCGTTAGTTTGATCCATAATCCGGGTCGTAATGCTCGATTACGTGGCAAGGTGCAGCCCTAGTAAGAGCTGCAAGGTAGGTCTTTGAGCCATTCTGATCGATCCTGAAACTCTTTTCTCCCTTTGGACCGTTTTGATTGACCCTGAAGAAATTAACTGTGGTTCCTATGTAAACCTATTGTTTTATGTATATGATTTTGTCGCATAGAACTCTCAACAAATTGCATAGCAACGTCTCTACACAATACAAAATAAAGCGGAGCTAATTTTTAGTTGTAAACGGCAATGCCCACCTTGACTCTGACAAGCTATTAACCTCAGTATTCACAAAAACTAAACGTCTAGGTGGGCAGCACATTATCGGTCCTTACTTTCTACATAGTAACCTAGCATAGCAAATGAAAATCGTAATTGGTTTTTTTTTGTAAAACGGTCTCGTTCCAGAAATTACAAAAACGAACCAGGTAGGCCGAATGAATAAAGATCTGGTTTCAACAAGATGGAGCACTTCCACATTATCGAATCAATATTCGAAGTTAATTGGACAAGGTATTTCCAAATTGTCGGATTTCAAGCAGACGCAACCTCGTTTTCCATCCTTAAGCGGTTTATTAAGCAGTTGAAATGAAAGTAGTCAATTTGAATGTTTCTTGTAGCTACTTTAAGTATATTACCTACCTGAACTAAAAACAGTCGAATTGTGGAATAACAACACTTGAAAGCTATCATCACCAGTTTACCACTGACGATGATAGCTTTGCTGTCGAAATACGTATCTGGTATTAAGTTACTGCTGTATTTTGCAAGACATATTACTACCTATTTAGTAAATATTTTCACAATTTTTTTAATATAACCCCGTACAAATACTAATGTTAGAATTATTAAAAATAAAAATGAATTAAAATAAGAAATATGCGAACAATTTGCATTAGCTTTATATATTGCTATTCACCGTTTTTGCAAAAGTACATTTATTTAACGTTGTACCGTCCAACAACTATTCAGACCACTCCACCCGCTGTGACTTGTATCCTTGCCCTCCCGTGTTGGTTATAGTGAATACTCCGCCTGGCCCATTAGTTCCGCTGGTCGGGCATACCGTTGTAACCGAAATGCTGGTGCGAGTTGCCTGTAGCAGTAGTAACCTGCTCAGTATACCTGAGTGAGTTGAGAAACAAAAATCAATTTTATTCTTTGGGATTAAAAGAAAACCAAAAACAAAAGGACTAATTCGTCCGCCATAAATTGGGTGGAAGGGGGAAAATGTACCGCCCCCCTTTCTCAATATTGCTGCACCTGTAAAAGTAAGTTGTGAACTTTATTTCACTATCACTTATGAGCAATTTAGTCGAAAATTACCTAAAGAGGTAGGAATTCTCGATTTTCAAACATGCATACAAGGCGTCACAGAGAAACTCCCTTTTAGTATACCTGAGTTACTGTTGAAAAAAATTTTATTCTTTGGGATAAACAGAAAACCAAAAACAGAAGGAAAAATTCTTCCGCCATAAATTGGGTGGAAAAGTGAAAATTACCCCCCCCCCCTTCCCCAATATTGCTGTACCTGTAAAATTAAGTTGAAAACTTTATTTCGCTACCACTTATAAGCAATTTAATCCGAAAATTAACTAAAGGGGTAGGAATTTTCGGTTTTCAAAAATTCGTACAAGGTGTTGCAGCGAAATTAGCGGACCGAGACTCGAACCAAAATTCTGGTCCATTAGCCTACACAATTCATTAAAAAACCATGTCCCCTTTTTATGAGCAATATTTATTTTGGAAATTTCTAAAATGTTGAAAATTCGGAGAGGTTATCGATGTAAAGAATTGAGGCGTGCAATTGTTGCATTAAAAAAAGATAGCCAACTAATAACCTTCTGTGTTTGGCTGCAAAATCTTGAATCTAGAAAAACAAACCAAGAAAAAAAATCCACGGAAAAAATTCAGGAAAATAATACAAGGAAACAACAGGATTAATAATCCACTGAAAAAAATATAAATTATAAAATCCATAATCCTTTGCATCCTGGCTTCCTGGGATGTTTTCACTGGGAATGCTTGTTAAAATATTCTTAGGTCCAGGAAGCCCCCGTTTCAAACTCGACCATCATTTAAACCTATCGACTTTGGTTAGCCAGGGCACGTGCAGCAGGGTCACAAAATTTTTTAAACAAATTGGAAACTGATTTTGCATTACATGGCGTTAAAATTCATAGAAGAGGAACTAAACGGGGGAGCAAATTGTATTCATTGGGCAATATCAGCAAAATTTGGTTTTTATCAATAGAGTTAGCCCGACGAATACTAGCCGGGTGCTGCAAACCGGTTCGGTTAACTTGTAAATTTAGCCGCCAAAAAAAAATTATAAAAAATGTCTTCAGCTGCTTAAAACTCTTTTATGGATTTTTTAAGTACAAAATGTTGAAATGGAAGAAAATACGTTGATTCGAAGTGAATAACGACGGAAAATAAGTGGAAACAATTAATTAATGTGTTACATAAACAAGTTTACAAATATTTTGTAAGCTGCGAAGAAATCTTAGGAAAAAAATCCCAAAAATAAACCTCTGAAAAGATGCTACGAAAAAAAGATCCGATGGAAAACAAATTCTTGTAAAAAATTCAGACAAGAGATTTCAGTAATTGGTACTCTTTAATAACTTTGTCAATGAAATATTTGTTTATTTTTTCAACATTTCTATATTTTTTATGTCACTGCTGTCCCAAAATCCTTACAACATATACGGCCGCGTGCCAAAAACAAATGAAAATTTTAACTAATGCAGTTGGCAAATTGAAGATTTCTCCCCCCTCCCACACACACACGCAGAGACACAAAAGTTGATTGGGTTCGTCTTTGGGCTTACTTCCATTCTGGCGGATCGGGAATCTCGCATTTGATATCATTTCTTTAAGTAACAGACAATTATTATAATAAAAGCACTGCACACAGAACATTATTACAATTTTATTAATACAAATATGAGTAGAATTGAAATGATAGGACAAGTAAAGGCAATAATTTGACAAATACTTACTCATGCGGACAAAAGAAATAGGCAACATTGGCGGCTCGTGGTGTGGCATAGTGGGAGGGTAATTTATGAAAATATGGGAAAAATGTGCCGCAGGCAATTTTTTTCAAACGATATCGTGGTCTATTTAAACGTGTTTTAAGAGCATGTTTGTTTTATATTTCTTCAGGAATAAATTTAAATTTTGAACAATAAAGTGATAGGTAATAACTTTCTTGGTCATTTTAACAATTTTTTGAGCTTTGAACGAACACACCTTAGTTAGTTTGTTTAAAAATAAAATCCATGCGCTTTTATTTCTGATGTACAAAATGTTCGATCACTAGTTCATTAAAGTTTGGAGTAGTGCCTAGTTGAAAGTCTTTTTCGATTGTTAAAACACACAGTCTAGTTTCCTGATTTCTATCCAAAAAGTTTTTATTTTCTGTAGGATTAAAAATACTTTTTGCTCTCTGCCGACGTCGATGGCGGTTCTCGGATTTTAAACTTTATTTTAACATCACAAATTAAATTATTTTGTTTAATTAACTTTATCACACTGTTTGCCGCGAATAATTTAAAACAATAAGACACTTATAAGTACCAAGCAACGAGCATTTATTGAGTGAAACACGTCTACATTCGACCGCAGTCTGAATTATTCTCCCTTCGCAATTATATTTGTGCGTATTCGGAACTTTTCCAATTCCCAATAAATGTGATTTGCACATCCGGTGGTGTTTGCTGTGTTTTCAATGTGCCAAACTGCTGCGATAAGGTGATAGCGGTCAGCGGCAAAACTGGCGATAATAAAAGGCAATTGTATTTAGTGCCCCCATTTGCTGTTTGAAACGAAATGTGAATCACTTATGCTCTGGCAGTCAGTTATTGTAGCGGTAAGGTGTCATATTTTGAGATGCCCAGACCACTTGCTATTCCAAAAACATTTGTTTCATTGTAACTAATTTATACTATCTCAACAAAATTTGTTTTCTTTGATTTTAAATTATGTAAAATTTTTAAACAGTAAAAACAAACATAGAATCGTAACAAATAGCTAGAAGGGCAGTGCCCGCTGCTCTCCCTGTACCAGCTGCCACTGATCGGCAATTGAATAAGCAACAAAATAACCATTAAACCAAACGAATTTTAATATTTACAACGGAAACCAAATATTTATTTTTCCTATGAAATAATGTCTGTCTGTCCGTTTGCTTCTAATACTACAACTAAGCGGGTCTTTACATTACACAAAACAACTTAAACACATTTTGCTTAGAACGTTGTAAACATGTCTAGCAGCTATCCTGTTTACAAATTCCATACTTCATTGACCCAAATATTAGGAGCTCCAGCTAAAAAAAAACGCTTAAATTTACGATTATGAGAATTAGAACAATTGAAAATTAATTTATCAAACTAGCCGAACCAGTGGACTACGCCCCATGCTTTTCTTGCAAAGAATACTTTTGACTAACCCTGTATATAGAATCATGTACAGCTTTAGTTGATTGATACAATCGATACGACAATATCGATTTCCCGATCAAGGACTAATTATAATTATACGGTTTTCGGAAAATATAGCTTTTACCAGATTGTAGCTAATATCAAAAAATTTCCTTTTACTCATAAACATTTAAGGAAGTGTAAAAGCTAAGATCTAAAATCGCTTTTGAATATCTTCATTCAAGTTGTTTAGTATACCTGGATCGTTTTAATTAAAATTTAGCGAGTTATTCAAGGCCATTCTAAACATACCTCATGCAAATTTAACATCTCGCCACACTTAGCATTTAACGAAACCTGAATGAAATTTAAATGTTTTTATGGTATCGGTTAATTCATTCCTCTGAATGGTATGAATGGAAATCTATTCAATGAATTCTCCTAATTGGGTAAACAATAAATTCCATTAATATCTTCTTCTTCGGCAATTACAGAACTAACGGTTAGAATCTTAAAAAAGCTTTTAATTTTAAATAGCAGCATTTTTCTATATTTAAATTTGCGTATTGTAATTATTATTCCTTTTAATTAATAATTTATCGATAATGAATTAAAATGCAGAATATTTATGTGCCATACAATCGGATAATTTCCAATTTAAAATACTATTAATTAAATTTAATTGACGAGTTAAGCTTTATATCTGATTATTCAAACGTACCTAAAAGCATTTTTGATTCGCCCACGTTTTATTGAGAAATTGTATAGGGTGTTTATACTTAATTATACTTCACATCGTTTTCCTTGAGAATTGACTCGTTTTTTTGAATCGTTTGTTGCCTACAGCATAACTGACCAAATTTGTTGGAAACACTTATAAGTGAGTTTTAGGTCAAAGGTTGCATTAGAGAAAGCTTATGCGTAAGTAATAAGCATTTGAATAATCTTTTTACACGCACATATTTTACTGCTTTAAGACTGCAATTTAGCCTTTATAATTTGAGATATACAGGCTGAGTCAAGCTATACGCCTTTTTTTTAGTGAGTTTATTATTAGGAATTTATTAAAAATTTTTGGTGTGCATATGTTTCGAAGGGTGCTCTACAACCTGTCGCAGTCAGTTTTTTGATTGGACGTCAAATGTCAAAATAGCGATTTTCAACTGTTTATTTTTAAATGGAACGGTACCATTTTTTTTGGCTTAAACAATGCTGTATGATGTTTACAATATGATTCTTACTGAATTTTTTCCCAATTTTCACGATTCAGCCGTAAAATATGCATTTATTATGTTAGTCTAGTAGGCCGAGACCTATGATGTATTTGCACAAAACGATTTAATGGTTGTCAGTATGCATAGTGAAATCATTATTATAATAAACATAAAAAAAAACAGAAACTCAGGTATTTAGATTACATTAAATAATAGTTACTTCAATATTAGGATAACATCGAATGAAACTATAAGACTATAAACTAAACAAAATTTAAATAAGAAACTAATTAGTTTTTATTCAACAAGAAACTCGAAGAAGTAGAAATGTTTACTTACAAGCAATTGTTTCATCAAAAGTTTACTTATTTTACGCAAAAACACAACGCCTGCGTACGTACCGGCCTACTAGACTAACATAATGAATGCTTATTTTACAGCCGAATCATAAAAATTATGAAAAATTCTGTAAGGATCATATTGTAAACATCATACAGCATCGTTTAAGCCAAAAGAAGTCGTACCATTCCATTTAAAAATAAACGTTGAAAATCGCTATTTTGACATTTGACGTCCAATCAAAAAACTGACTGCGCCAGGTTGTAGAGCACCCTTCGAAACATATGCACACCAAAAATTTTTAATAAATTCCTCATAATAAACTCACTAAAAAAAAGGCGTATAGCTTGACTCAGCCTGTATATGAGACATACTTTTTTTTACATTTCTTAAAGATTATGTTTTATGTTTAAAAAAATATTTTCTATCAGAACTTTCCAATCACATTTAGTATAAGATGAGCACCTAACGGCGGTAGTTGAGACCAGGGAAGCCAGCGGCTATTCTCATTCACAGCGAATAGATGTCAATGTTTTAAATTGTGTAAAATATAAATTACTAATGCTTGGATAAGAACCAAATTATAACATGGAGTTGAAGATTCTCCTGCAAAATAGGTGGCGCTAGTTTTAAATTTTTTTTTAAAGAATCATGAAGCCGTGCGTGAGCACGACCCCATGATTCCTATCCCACCCCCTTACCCGGGCTCAGCGGACTTGCGCTCTTTCACCGGTCTAACATGCACCCCACCCCTGAAGACATGCAACCCAACATACACACCTACATACACCATCCATGGACCCGTCGGATTTAACTTGTTCAGAAAAATTACCGCCGAGCAGTGGATTCGAACCAACTGCCATTGAGAGTCTAGTTTCAAAGCCTAGGACTTTAACCACTAGACCACCCGCCGGCCCTAGGTGGCGCTAGTAAAACTGCGCATAAAAGCATATACCTAACAATTTTGTTTTGGCTAGCAATTAAATAAACATGCAGAGCATATGCAATTATTTATTGTAAATTCGCTGGAATTGTTTGGGAAGTCAAGGAATTTAAAAATAGGCAGATAGTACGGTTTTGATAAAGTTTAAAATGTGGAGGTACATCAAAAATTCATCGAGAATATTAGATTTAAAAAAATTCGATACTGAATGCAGAAGTTATACATGTTAGTTTTTGGTTTTCATATGGGAGCAGAATATAGTAGAAAATATCAAAACAAATGGAATGCTTATTTTCCGAACCCATAGCTTCAAATGGCGATCCACAAGATTTTTTGGTAATTTTAGCAATAACGCTTGTTTACTCAAAAATCAGATCGGCATGAAATTTGGTAGCGTATTGTATATAATAACATTGCCTCCCCCTACAATTATTGTAAAGCCAAATTTTTGCCGATTTATCATTGAGTCAACGCATATCTCATATTTTTCAAAACATTGTTTTAGCCGCTATTTTGTAGTTAGAGAATTTCGCTTTATCTTGCATGCTTGATGTTTCTTAACAGAATCCCAAGTTTAATATACGAAGACTGCTGTCTTTCCTTATCATTTATAATAATATAAATATTATAGTGTTATTTGCATTTTACATACATAAATTAAAATTGGTCGTATGGGAAGGCACAACTCTACAATAATTTACTTTAACACACAATTGTTTTCAATAAACTATGTTGCAATAATTTCTTTATGTTTGATAGAATGTCCCTAGTATACATAACATTCACTAGTTTAATTTAATTTACAGTTAAATACGGTAAGAAGACTCTTAAAAAAATGTACTTTTTCAATATTGTTACAAAATATTTTTAAGTGTTTCTTTAAAACATGAAATATCTCAGGTCATCCAAACATGTGTTAAATACGTGTTACAAAAAGATGGTAACATACAATTTAATATTGTTGAAGATTATTATAAAGTTGTGGGGAGCAGCATTTTTATATTAAACTTGCGCCACCTTAAGCAGAATATGACCTTCTCTCTTATATTTTAGACACCTAAGTAAGTCTACGCCTGTCTAGTGCAATTCGAAGTCCTCGTTCACGAAATACAGGTAACTCATAGTAGTACTTGCTTACACTCGGAACGCTTATAAGAATACAAGATGTTTAGTTAAAAACCAAAATTGCTTAAATCCCAGAAGTTTATTCAACACAAACAAAACTGAAACTTTAGAATCTGACTCGGCTGTCTTTGATTATGATTACGGATTTTATATTTTATTAATTACAAAGGTATTTACTTTCCGAAAGTTTGTATAGAACGTTTTACGAAAATGAAGGCTAATGAAAAGAAATCAAATTAAAACACGTCCTGAGTTCCATCTGTTGACAACATCACAGAAAATTGAAGAGCAGTATTATAAATTTTGAAAATGTATACTTTTGTAATATGTTTTGCAAAATTGTTGCACTATTTCCCCACAACATCTGTTTTGTACACTAACTCCGTACCATGGCCACATAGAAAAAAATCGACGGGTTTAAACTCGGAGATCGTGATGGCCAAGGAATTGATTCGTCACGCTATCAGCATATGCAGCGTTCAAATATTCTCATACAGAACGGTGAAATGAGGTTTTGCCTTGTTGTGGCTGTTCGTTTAAGAGAACATAAAAGCGTTTTTATCGAAGCTATTTCAAATTGAGAGTACTGATTATTAAAATCTATTGTATAACTTTAAGGTCTTTTTAACTCGATCCGGAGAACATCTGTTCATATGTTGTTTTACTTACTTTGACATCTTGAACACGTCTTCAACTGTTATTGTTATATTTTTCTAAACATTTTTTGACGTCAACGATTAATTTTTGTTGTTGTTTAGAAATATCAAATTTCGGATAAAAATATGTATCTAGCAAATCCTGTAAATAAACTTTAGTCAGATTTACTGACGTCAAAATTTACTGACGTTTTAGGACGTCAAAAAATCATTGCTTAACGTCTCAAAACCCTCCAAGCAATTTAAAATAGAATAATAAAGTTTTAAAAAAATATTTGTAGACTACAAATGAAATGTCAATATATCAATTTTTTACGCAACGAAGAAAAAAAAACCTTATTGTTTGACTTCGGAAAATGCTGCCACTTAACAAGATACTTATGGCAATGGTATAGACTAGAACCATACTGCAATATTGACCGATATCCGTGTTGTGCGAGCATACTGGATAATAATTAATTATAATGTAGTGTGCTCACTAGGGCGAATGGGTGGTAAAATAGTTCGTGGGATGGGGCGTTTGAACATTATTTGGTGTAAACCTTGTAAGGCGCACTTTTTTGCCAACAGAAATAAATACGGACTTTCTTGCCTACTACACCAACCCAGCTGCGTTGTTACATCGCAACATTTCTCAACGTCAATAAATACGTTTGTGACGTCAAAATCATTTATTACAGTCAGAAAATAATTTATTGTTTTTAAAGAACAGCATGTATGTCGATCTATTTAATTCTGAATTGTATGAGCGATTTTCATACGCCAACAAATGCTTTTATGACTTAAAAAAATTGTTGTGGTCAAAGAACCAATTTTTGACAGTTTACGGTCACCTGAAAATGATTTTTTGACGCCAAAAATACAAATACCGACGTTAATTAATTTTTTGATTTCAAAAAAACATTTTATGATCAAAATACATTTTGTGAGGTCAAAATGTATGTTTTGACGCCTAAAAATATATTTTGATTTCAATAAATGTTTAGTAAAATGTAAAATGGCGTCACACGGACACACGCGTGTATTGTCGTCAAATTAAAAAAAAAGCGAGTTTTTAAATATTTCTATGAAATTTTCAATGGCTGTTTCAAAATTTTGATTATTTTCGAGGATGATATTAGGAACATTTTCAAAAGCTGAGTTATCCTGAAAACTGCAAGGTAATATTGTCCAATATTTTCAATTCTCTGGATTTCTGTGAATTTTAAAAAATGCTGCCAAAATTTGTTGTGAATGCTAAAGATTTATTTAAGTACAAGAATTCGTGCTTAATTATTCGAAAATTTGTACCAGATATTCATAAATTGTCATCAAATACAAAAAATGAGCGAAACGCTTCGCCTGGACTTTCCTATACATTTAAATACATTGTTTTATATTTTCCAACACTTTCGATATACACCTGTCTAGACACGACTAGTTAAAGTAAATAGTTCTTATAAGTTGTAACATCTTGAAGCGCTTGAAGAAAGACCGATCGCTGCGCTGCAAGCATCAGGTTGGGTAAAATATTCGGACTGAATCAACGGAAGCGCGGAAATTGATATTTGAAAATATATTAATAACTCGAGAAGTATTATTTTTAGCAAGAAATTACTCTTATTAATTTGTATTTAGAATTTCAAAACCTTTCTGATTTTAAAGCCAAAATGCCAAGTTTCCATTTAAAAGAAAGTTATATTTTACCGTGGCCGCCATATTAAAATTGGAAACTCAAGTTTTTTTCTTAAATACAATCGAGAAGAATTTGCCCTACAACTTTGCTCTTGGGTTTGCGAGTCGATCTATTAAAATAAAAAAGTTAGCCTACACTGAACATTAAACGACCTAGTACAAGAATACAACTGTTGTAGAAATTTTTTGTAAAAAGATTCTCCTAGAGCAAACAAAACAAAAAACCAAATTTTTAATTTTTTATCGAAACAATTTGGGGGGAGGGGGAACAGGAGCCTTCCTAAATATGAAATTATCGAAAAAATGTTATTATATTCGGATTTTGCTATCAATGGTGAGCTATTTCACATTAACAGAAATAGTTTATTGCACCCCGTTAAATAAATAAACACAGTGAAATTATAGCAATGCGCAAAAAAAAACAAATTGTAGAAGATTCCCAGCTCTATCGGCTTAAAAAGTTTAAACAAAAACGTGTGGGCAGTTTTTGAGAAATATTTTTTTGAAAAATTCCAAAATTTTGGAGTGATGACATTGCGATCGTTTTTATATTTTCAAAATTAATTATATTTCATGGTATAGTACCCTTGAAGTGCTACCAAACAAGATGTAGTTGATTCCAATCAAACAACTGGTTTTTGAGTAAATGGGCGTTAAAGTCGAAATGTTCAAAAAGTCTTAGTGGCCGCCATTTTAAAGCTAGAGAGTTCGGTAACAAATCGTTTGATTTGTCCTAAGGCCGTCTTTAATCTCCACTATTAAAATTTCCAAAATTCAGTTTCTGAAAAAAATGCTACCAAAAAAACATGTCTAGCTTCCGCTTCCGGTTTCGTTTTTTTTAAAGCTTATTTTGTCGGTGAATTTTTGATATACCCCCTCATTCCAAAGTTCCGGAGATATGGAGCGTAACACACCCACCCACCCACCCACAGACAGACATTTTTTTTAAATTACTTTTTTGGGGTCCCCGACTATTTCCGTTAAAATCTCAACTTTGAAATTTTGCATGAAATCAATACTTCCCTATACTGAAAGTATAGGAAAGTAAAAAATTGTTAAATATCGGTAGATTTCTTCAGCCCAATAAAATTACTTTGCATTAAATTAAGTAATTTTCCCAGAATTAATTTTAAAAATCTTCGATTATTACGAAGCTTTATCAAACAGATTAAAAATGGGGGAAATTGTGTTATACCAGGTGACTACGAGAACATATAACAACCGGCCATTTTCTCAGCTTCTAAATTATTAATTTCAAATTGTTTTTATATAATACACACATAAAATGCATATTACGACGAAAAATAGTGTTAATTTGGACTTCCAGTTTAATCGGAAGTGATAAAATTTTTTTTCATTTTTAATAAAACACCCTGTACATTGTTGCATATTTAGATAGATTATTAAATTTTTTTTACAGCTATGTATAATACTTACCCTTTAACTTTTAATTTTGGTCGACAGAGGGCGTTTTAAAAAAAATTAAATGCCTAATAATATTCATAATTAAATTTGTTTTTAAGGTCACTTTGAAAACAAAAGAATAATGAACTTTAAGTGTATTTTTTTATTAATTTGTTTAAACGTTGTATTGTGGCAAGCAGATATCAAAATTTTTTTTTTTAAATCTTCAATTTTTAAAGGGTCATAATTTTTTTTAATTCTCCTACGTGAGTTTTATTGCGCTTTTCAACTTACCATTTTACTTGCTTTAATTTAACACCTAATTATAAATACCGGAAATTTAAAGGTCTATCGAAATATGCAAAAATATACAGGGTGTTACGTTAAAAATAAAAAAATTGTTATCACTTCCGGTTAAACTGGAATCCAAATTAACACTGTTTTACGTCGGTATATGCATTTTTATGTGTATTTTAACAAAAAAAAATACATAATTAATAATTTAAAAATTGAAAAAATGAACAACCTATCATTTTTAAATGAGCAAATTGCCATAAGATTTTTTTTGTTATTTAAAAGGGAATGGTTTTCTCGTGTTTACTTGTTGACAGTAAATTTTTAAATTCATTTTAAGACCTGTAAAATTTTGTATTAAAAATAACAGAAAATGCCATAGTTTAACAAACATTTTCGGTGTTTGCCATAACGTTTTCAAGGCTCTAATGTTCAAATAAATTTCTTTTGAGTTAACAAAAATTGAACTTTTCCTTTGAAATTTCATCACATCTTAAAGAAAAGTTGTAAAAGTGTTATTCTCACGAAAAATGAAAGCTGCTAGTTCATAAAATGGCCTACGCGTTGCACGAAGAGGCAACACATTATTGTCTTGTAAAACATCCTTTGTATCCTGACCTTTGCTCAAAATATCCTATTGAAGTACGAAGAGAAGCACTTATCGCCAACGCTTACTATGATAGTATCTTGCTTCAATCCAACGTCCTGGCGTGCAATTATATTAGTCAGTGTCCTTTAAACCGTAAATTTATGTGTGAAATCGGTAAATCTGAATATAAACCCACATTCCCAATGCTGCGCACCTGACCAGCATATCGAGGTGTGTTTGTAGTATAAAGAAAACGTGTATTAATTGGTTTCTTCATTGATTTTTAACTACAAAGAATGACGCGTAGGAGTGGATATTCTTCTCGTACCGCTTATAAAATGCATCTTCCTCTCTGGATCTTGGGTAATATATTACAGACCTACGCGGTATATACTACGTTGAAAACGTTATTTTTCCAAATGTTTTATGCATGATGTCGTGTTTACCTCAAGCTTATGTAATTATTTATGCTTTAGTGTTAAGCTGACAATAAGGAAAGTTAATGTTGATATTATTAAATAATTGTATCAATTAATATTGTCTTTGTTGAAGCAGATTAGCCTATTTAAATAACATTTAAGTTGTAAAGAAACTATGGTTTAAGTGAACTTTCGAGTTTCTTGTAAAAATATGGATTTATTAGTCGCTGGAGTATTATAAATTACGTCTTTATAAATTGTAAATTATAAGCGGAGCCACTCAAAGGATTTGATTTATTAAGTGCTTTGTAATTTATATTAAAAAGAAAAGCGCGTGTCGTCTTACAAATATGGACTTGCTATTTTTTCCTCCATTTTGTTACTTTCAAGTGCGACTTTTCATATTATTAACAGATAAAAAGGAACCTGGGTGGGGGAGATAGAAATAAAGACAATAACAGACAATGAGAAGGAGTAACAGACAATAACCTACATATTTTGCCTAAAAAGGTTGTCGGGTCACCGCCACGGGACCTTCCTCGTATCTATTGAAATTTAAAAAAATATTTGGCAACTTTTCACAGTTTCATGGAAATTTTGAATATTTATAAAATTCTTGAAACAATTTTAAAAACATTTAAAAGTATTGATGTTTAACAATATTTCTCTAATTTTTGGGAAAATTTTGACTGATATCCTAAAAACATTTAAAAAAAAATTTATAAATTTTTTATAGTTTTTTAGCATTTTAATTTTTTCAAATTTTAAAGCATTTGTAATTCAAATGTTTAAAAATTTTACTATAAATTTTTCAATATTTTTAAATTTTCAATTTTTTTTACAATTTTACCGTTTTTAAATTATCCCGCAATTTTCGAAATTTAAAGTTTTTAATTTTTCAACATTATCAAAATTTTTTAAATTGTCAGAATTTTCTAAATTTTCAAAAACTGTCAAATTTTAATACTACATACAGTAAGTCTAAAAATTTTCAATACCTAAAATATTTTACATTTAATTTCATAATTTCCATAACTCTTCAAATTCAAATTGAAATTCTATATCTCAGCAATGCGCATGACTAATCCGGTATTTCAGAAAATTAAAGTTCACTAAGTAAGAGATAAACATTTTAAAATGTAGCTTCCCTATCTTTTAATATATTAAATTATTAATTGGTGGCGCTTTTACGACATACCTATAAATCGAGTTCTAAAACACTTTCAAAAGTTTAAAGGAATGTCGTAAGTAGGTTGGAAGTATTTTTGCATATCCGCATGCGTATACTAAATGCACCAGAAGTGCACACTAAAATTGCTATTTTCTGCACTGTCGCGTCTTCTAATTTATCACTCTGAAAGATCAAATTTTTATGGAAACTAAAATACAGTAACTGTTTTAGTTTAGTTTTAGTTAGCAGGAGGAACATTTTATTAGTAAGTTGCTCACAAGAGTTTCATTGTAGCAGTTCTGCTTCAGGGTTTATTGTTATTGAAAGATATGTAGGATGCGTCTTTGATTTCATAGAACGCAATTCAGCAAACCTATCAGTCTTATGTGGTCATTTTTACTTCCTCGCTACATGTAAGTATAGCTATAGAGGCAGGTATTGTGATCGACATGTAGAATTTGGAGTAAATGCGTTCATTCAGCAAAGTTTTTTTCGCTTTAAGTTTACTGGCCGATATACGAGTTATGCCTAAAAGAAAGGTGCTTTTATGCCAAAAATGTTTAACTTATACCACAGATAAGGTTAACACTACAGATATATGACCCCTTATACAATATGTCCGCTCATATTTGGAGACGAAATTAGCGTTAGTTTGGCTGCAACACACCTGAATGGTATCAAAGAATGCACTGGTTTACTGGTAGCGATATTAACAATTACTATTTTGCTGGAATTGCTTACTATTTTCATCTATATCTAATCCCTTAAAAGTATAGTCTGAAACAGGATACTGTTTAAAAAAAAATTTTCAGCTGCAATTAAAAAACGTGCGTTGTCAACCAAAGAACATTTGTCTGCAACTGTTACATTGAAATTAATTGGCAAACCACGCATTAACTTGGCTTTAGACGAAGTTTTACGTTATCAAATTAAAGTGCATAATGACAAAGTGAAATTTAATAGGGATTTTATGCGTAGATTAATTCATTTAACAACGGGCCTTGGTTAATTGGAGTTGTCGTAGTTTTTTTTATTTTATTCTTAATCAAATTTTGAACCCATGTAACGCCTCTGGTAGTTACGAATGTAAAGTTAAATTTTCATAAACGGTTAGCGAGTTAAATGTGGGAAGGTGGCATTTAAATGACTCACCCTGTAGATGTACTGAATTCAGAAACCACTTAATTTTTAGCCAGAAACCTGACTTGGAAACTGCAAGACAAACCCTTTACTGGATTTCTACCATGATGAATAGATTAACTTCGAAGAAAATATTTGTCGATGTCATGATGTCATAAATACGTGATCTCTGCGACATTCCCGTATGGTGTCAGATGTCATGTCGTGTACTGTATGCATTGTCGTGTAGCAGATGCGGATGATCCATGGGGCACGTATTAAAGCCCTAAGAACGCCCCACACCGTGGGCACATGCATACCGAACATGAGACCGCATTATAATACTTCCATTACCACATAATCGCCTAACAGAAACCTCTTGTCAACTTTGAACTAAGCCCACGTTAGGGTGCATCCACACGTGCGAACTGTTCCGCCTCCATAATTAACATTTTGTACATTTCTGGTCGTGTAATAATATGTTCCAGCAAGAAACGGTTAGAAATGACGTTTTGCATCCCTTTTGTTAAATAATTTAAAATAATTTTTATTTAACAATTTGATGACATTGTTTGCTGACATAATGCAGCACGCGAATTGCACTTACAAGTTTTTTTAGAAAATATCTACGCAAACCGAAAAAAAATACCATTTCCGTTTTCGGTTACGGTTCAATTTTCTTTAAATTTCGATTACGTTTTAGGTTGCTTCTATAACTTTCGACTTCGGTTACGGTTATCGGTATTTTTTGGTTTTTCTTTACAAAAAGCAAAGAAAATTCTCGACAAGATTAAGCGAAAAAAAATTCCATGCAAATTAAAAAAAAAAAACGAAACAATGGCAGCACTAAAAAATTTTCTTGTAACTGTAGAAAAACCTGCTCCTGGGTGGGGGTAAATCAAAAATAGAGTAGATACGGCCTTCCGACGTAGTCTTTCGGAAACCTGATAAGATTGTTTTAGAAAAGTCATGGATAGTAAGTTACTCTATGCACAGATTTCTATACAGGTTTACTAGATACAGAACTGCTATGCAAACAATGAAGTCCGACGCCATTTTGTAGAAGGTCAAACGCAGTTTTGTGACATTTTACAAATACAAATACCGCATTGCATTTAAACGTTAAGATAAGTCGACATAACTAATTAAATTTAATTTTTTAGTTCTAAAACCTAATTCTATAGGCATGCTGCGAGCGCGTTGTGCACTAGGGATTTAAAAATCGCTGGCAAAATAGAGAAAATTTGCAGTTTTTTTTTAAATTTAATAAATGTTTATGTTACTTGTTAACACATATTTCCCAAAAACGTTTACATAAATAGATAGAAGCTGTAAACAGAGAAGATTTTAAACCTACAAAATAGACGGTTATTCGCAGCAATTTTTTACATCCAACATATATCTACAAAAACCTGGAACCAGTGTTCTACGTTCTAGAAATGAAGCAGTTTATTCGCATGGCTTATACAAGACACATTACCAGTAGAACTTTCAGAACCTGTCTACATTGAAAGAACTAAGTCTTCTGATATTAATCCTCTAATAGTTTCTTCGCCTCTCCTTCGCGCTTTCCGCTACGCCCCGGGCACGGATATTTCATTAAAAACATCCAAGACTGCATAAACAGTAGCATTCTACTATGTCCACAATAAAAAAATAATAAAACCCATGTACAGGTACAGTACTAATGGAAAAATTCAGCTTGAAAACATTTCAGCGCTCCGCTTACCAACATCGAGGTCAAAACTGTGCACATAACGTTTTTATAAACCATTTCTGCAACAAAATCCTTTTTCGCTGCGACCTATAGGTTACAGGCTTCAGGTTCTCATCTGCATATTTTGTATTCTGTCAAGTAAAATGGAACTTTTTTGTGTAATCGCATAGGCAACTTACTACCCCACAAGGTTATCCTAACTTCTTAAAACGAAGCAATTATTACAGAGTTGAGCCACCCCTCGCTACCACCACCTGGATTTTTTGGCTTTTGTTGCGTTTTTAGGTTTGTTTTTTCTGGATTTTATTGAAAATTTTCAAAAAATTCATCTTTTCTACAAATTTATAACACGGCCCAAATATTATTGAAATAGAATAGTTTTTTGAATTGATTGTGTGGTAGGCACATGATGAAACATTTGTTATATTTTATTATTATCAAAATTAAATATTAACGTAGCTATGCACAATCCGAACAAACTTCATAAACATCTAGTAAACAGTAAAGACACAATAGAAAAATATTCAAAAAATGGTATCTATCAAATAGACTGTTCTAATTGTGATGCAATATATATAGGACAAACTGGCCGCAGTTTTAATACAAGAATTAAAGAACACATTAGATCAATTAAATATAATCATAAATCAACCGGCATTTCCCAATATTGTATTACAAACAATCATTTTTTCAAACACACAGATACAAAAATTTTACACGTAGAAAACAAAGGCAACCGTTTAAATAAATTGGAAAATTTAGAAATTAAAAAGGCAATAAATAATAATCAAAATATAGTTAACGATCACACCGATTTAGGTAATTCACCCCTCCTCGACCTACAGTCAACAAAGCATAGAAACACATGTGTTAACACTTAAAATCAGGGCGGCGACGACAGAATTCCAGAAATGGGTAGTATTGTACATCTTTAGGTTTTAGTTTTAGTTTTATTTGTAAACTCCTGAAGATAACCGAGATGGTTGAAACTCGAGTCGAGTAAATAAAATCCAACAAATTGTGAAACAATTACCAAGTGTTTTATTTTATTAATGAACTGTTAATGTTTAATAGTGAAATAGAATAGTTTTTTTTTGCTTTTTAAGTTGCTTTTTACTTAAATTTATTTATTTACAACGAATGTTCAAGCCGATATTGTGATAGACGACACACGCATTGAAAGAGTCCCTAAATTTAAATATCTTGGATGCTGGCTAACATAAGACTTAGACCCGGATTTAGAGGTACGAACTCGAATAGAGATAGCGAGAACAACCTTCATGAACGTGCAGAAGCTGCTAACAAATCGCAGCCTGAACGTTACCACACGTTACCGTTTTATTCAATGTTTTATATATTCAACGTTGCTCTACGGTGTAGAGACATGGACTATGAAAAAGAATATAGAAAGAAAACTACAGGCTTTGAGTTCTGGGTTTTTCGACGTATGCTTCGTATATCATGGATGGATCATGTCACAAACGAAGAAGTATTAAGAAGAATGGAAATAGACAGAGAACTATTATGCACGATAAAAAAACGAAAAACATCTTACCTTGGACACGTTTACCGCAACAACAAGTACGAACTTTTACAACTACTTCTGGAGGGAAAAATAGAAGGGAAGAGAGGACCAGGTAGAAGAAAGTGCTCGTGGCTCAACAACATTCGAGATTGGACAGGAATGAACAGAAATTCACTAATAAGAACAGCCAAGAACAGAAACGATTTTGCCCAAATTGTTGCCAACCTTCAATGATGAAGACGGCACCGTTAAGAAGAAGATTTACAACGTACTAATGTATGAAGAATATAAACTTCTAATAATATTTTTCTGGGTTTTATTGATTGGGTTGGGTTTTATTAAAAAACCCAAGTGGGTTTTATTGGGTTGGTCAAAATTACAATAACCCTGTGATATTTATTATCAAGATTATTGTTGTATGTAAATAATTATGTATAAAGTTTCACTCTTTTTTTCCCATTTGACATAACTCATATTGGCACAAGTTACTGTCGCTGATTCTGACACACTCACTCAAGACAAGTTCGCAGTAAAGAACTAATTTTGCCTACTTTTGCTGTCGACGCAGTTCACATATGCATTACTTGACCAACGTAAAAATATGTTTGGCTATAAACCTATGGCCAACCAAAAGGGATAACAACGTGGAATATAAAGGTCAACTTGTTATTATTTGTTACAATAAAGAAATTTCAGTTTGAAATTTGTTGCAACAGAAACATACAGGAATATTTAGAAAAAAAAATAGGGTTGCGGTATTCGATTGCGGTTCCTAAAATTCTTAATTTCTGTTTTTGGTTACGTTTTGGTGCACGTCCCCTTCTCACAAGCGTGAGAATGTAAAAATTGGCGAAACACTTCGCCTGGAATTACCAATGCTTCAATATTTCATACTGTTAATGTGCTTCAAACATGTTTTATAAAGTTGTAACTCCATCAACTATTATTAGATTACACTACCCTTTTAGTGTAATCCTCTAATAAAACACTAGAGGGATACTTAGAACGAAATTATAGCAAAAAAAGCATTTATTAGTATTTTCGCAATATAAAAACTAGTACAGGGTGCCGAAAATCTACTAACCGTTCCTGGCAGTATAGTTTGCGATATTTCGATGCACCACACACAAACATTTAAAAACAACTTTTGCGATCCAAAAAAATGCATTTCCGTCAAAATCATAAAATGGATGTTTGTTTAACCATAATAGAATGATATGTGACAATAATAATAATTATTATTAAATTTGAAATAAACAAAAACAATGGCCGGAATAGCAGTTACGTATACGAGCAGAAGTACCTGTTTATCTACCTATAAAATCCGCAACTGTCTCACCATACCAAAACAGTCTTACATCTCACTATCAAACAAATGCGGCCGCTTGCATGTTGGCTTAATTTGTTGTCTTCAGTTAAAGTTTACGTTTGCTGTCATTTCTGTTGGTGAAATTTAGTTATTTATGATGCTAGCGGGTTAAAAATCTGTATTTATCCCGCCGACATGGCATCTCACACAGCATATTTTACATAATTTCTTTCAATAACAGACAAACAAATTTTATTACTGAGGCTGCTATTTTTGCCACTTTTATTAATAAAAATCTGCAGGACAACGCCGCAACAAACGTCTTTTCATCGACACTTTACAAATTAAACTAATATACGCTACGCATTCCACACTCCATTGAGTTACATATTTTGAACTACAGTAGCCATGACATTTATGTTCGCGTCAACAGCTACGTGTACATTATTAGCTCTTATTTAAAAAAGAATTCCTGAATCCGTACGTTTTTGTACTTTCCCATACTTCCAGTGTGGAAATGTATTGATTGTGATCATGAAAATGTTTGAATATGACATTTTGACGGAAATACATGTTTTGCTCCCCCCCCCCCCAGGAACACAAAACAGTTGGTTTAAAAAAAAACGCTCTGTATGTGCAAGTCTGTGCAACGCAAAATCTCCGGAACTATTACACCGATTTTAATAAAATTTAGTATACCTAGGTACAACGAAAAGTTGTATTTAGGTATACCAAAAAAGACGGAAGTTAGATATGTTTTTGGTAGCATTTCTTTCACAAACGGGATTTCACAAATGTAAGAACAAAATATGATACACGGCGTTAAGACAAATCTAAAGTTTTTTCTGAGCACTCAAGCTTTAAAATGGCTACGGTATTTGTAAATTTTCATTCATTACTTATTTAAAACCGAGTTGACGGATCGAGATTAATTTTGGTATTAGAACAGCCCCAGATGAACATTATTAATAGGCATAAAAAATAATGTTTTTAACAAATGATAATTGTTGAGTGAAACTATTGTCAAACTATTGCTCAAAACCTGCCCACACGATTTTCGTAAACTTTACAAGCTCAGAGAGCTAGGGATAGGCTTCTATTTGTTTCGCGTCCCAGTCAACTCATTTCTCTGTAACGCCCACTATGAATTTTTGAAAAACTATCTTTAGTAAGCGGAGGATGATTAAAAATGTCAGTTACGGCTAAACTGTTTATGATTAATAGTAGCATAAGATTGAAAATGTATTTTTAGGTGCAGCAAAGTTTAGGGAGGTTAACTCCCCCCCCCCTCTAACTTTGGCGAACAAATTTGTCAAAATCGATTTATATAGAATTAAACCAATATCTATATAATTCATAAAACTAGGACTACAATCCACGGCTCGCTACACTGGCACCTTCAGTAGTGAGGCAACGTGAGGCATAGCCCTCGGGTTCCGCTAGTTTATTTGAATTGATCGGCTACTTTAAAAGGCCATCCCCGACAGTCGAGGATGTAACCGCCTTTGTTAAAACTACGACAGTCGGAAACTTAAATTCTGAATTTTTATATTGGTCGTCAGTGGCCCTACTTTGTGCACATAGTTACGCGCTAATAGATCGCAACTTCGCGAGCACGGCCATTCCATTAAAAACATCCCAGAGAGCATAATCAATACAATTCGACTATGTACACCACCAAAAATAAATAATAAAAACCCATGTACAACTTTTTAGATAAGGAATGGAATTACACAAAATAGTTAACCTCTGTCGGGGTTGTTCATCTGACGACTACATTAATCTACCCCATCTGCTTACAGCAACATGGAACAACTGTCGTAGGTATAGCTAACCATTTGCTTGGCCTAAGAGTGTATTTCCCATTACAAATTTAGTTTTATTACGAAATTTTTATTAACATGAAAAACATGCAAATTTTACCGAGTTCATAATCTAAATCTACTCAAACTGCTGTAAAAGTTGACTTTGCATGTCTGTCCCTAAAAACTGTCATAAATAAAGACCCTGTTTTCGCCAGTTATCCGGTACATCTTTTGTGGTTTATTTGGAGCGTGTTTATTTGCAAAAAGCCTTTGCGTGAAAATTCCGCTCCATTATGGCGGTGTTTAAAACGCAATAAAAGTTGTCAGCACCAATTATTCAACCATAAAAAGGGGGACTGGGGCTGCATACTATTTATTGCACCTTTGCATCATCCTTCTTTTTAGTGCTTTTCTAGGAATAATGAAAATACTGGTGGCTCATTTTAATGTAAACGGAAAACATTACAAAAATGCGCAGAAGAGAACAATTGTCAATAATTATTAAGAAACGCAGTTTTAATTTCAGAAATTCATAGACGGCGTCACAAAGAAATTAACGAAATGGAAAAAAATCTAATTGTAGCTCAACGCATGAATCCACAGTACCGGGAGATCGAGAATGGTTGTCCGAAAAAAACTACTTTCTACAGAGAGTATATCAATCTTTACATCCTCCACCTGTCATGGTGCTGTCATGTAGGGCATGAAGTTAGCAATTTCTGGTAGATTCAAAAGAGGAAAATAATTATGAAAATAAGAAGTTATTTGCAATCAGTTTTAATTACGGTTAATAATGGAATTAATTAGAACATTATTTGTTTTATTAACTAATTAGAATATTTAAATTTTGGTTAAACCAATTGCAGAACTGCACACGTTTTTCATAATCGGGACGAAGTAATTCTTGCATTACTGAAATTTTATATGGGTGTAAATGCAGTTTTCGTCTTACTGCCTTTTGACACGTTCCATAGCTTAACCCTGCAATTACAAATTATAATAAATTTTATATGCAAAAATTTATAGTTTACAAAATACACACCTGTTTGTTGCGCTAACTGTCGTAATGGTTTTTTAGGGCTGCGTTCGATACGCGTCTGTATATCCTCTAATGTGTCCTGAGTTAAAAGGGTTGGTCTTCCAGGAGATTTTTGTGTATCTACACCACCCGTTGTTTGGAAACGATGTACGATGCGCTTTACATGCCTGCTTAGATTATCGTAATCAAGGTCGACGTCGGGGAAACGATTATCGAATTCATCTACACACAAATTTACTGAATATTTCCATTCACCATCATTTTCATTGCGTTGGCCATTGCGGAAATAAGATTCAATAATAAACTTGTTGTGTTCAACGGAATACATAACCTTAAATTTACAAACAATTATTACCGGTTTGTTGCTTTGCAACTTTTTCTCGCCGCACATAATAGAGGGCGTTATTAGTTTAATTCCCCGTTAGTTTTAATTATTACTGTTTTCAATTAATTGGAAACACTGTACTTACTGTAAACTTCGTTTAACAATCCCTAATTAGTATTGAAAAATACTATTTGTATAATAATAACAGCGTCCAAGAATATAAAGTGAAATTAAGAAACGTAAACACACGGAACAAGCATAAACAAACGACGGAACAAACGTATTTCGCAGTATGGCTAATATCACACTAGAAAGAAACATTGATAACTACTTAGAAGGTAGTTTTTTTTTGGACAACCTTTCTCGATCTCCCGGTAGTTCTTTTAGTCAAATTAGACGTTACCATTTAGGGGCTGAATTTGGTTCCATTCAATGATGGTTTTTTATTTGAATTCGATATTGTATGGAACAATATTTTGGTCTTTTGGGTGGAAGCGAATTTGCACAAAATAAAATTATAGTTATATTAAGGTTTTAAAAATATTCCAAGGAAATTATTAATTAATTATAAACACCTTAAATAATTATAAGTTTGTACTGTAAGTATATTTAAACTAAAAATATCTAAGATTTTTATTTCCCTGTTTAGAAATATCCTATAAATATTTTGAATATTTAAACGCAATTTAAATGTAAAGTATCTTAGATATTTTTAATTACGTTTATTTTTCCAATATCTTAGATGTTTAAAAATTATTTAAAATATCGTAGATATTTTTAATTTAAATTATACAATACATTTAATTTAAAATATTTTAGAAGTTTAAAATAAAAGAATTGTCGAATATCGAAAATATACGGAAATTACCGCCGTCTATAAGGTTTGTACTTCCGCAAAGTCGAACTACGTCTGGCGGCGTTGCGACTTGCGTGGTTTAATCGCCGAATAAACGGCCATCACTAAATTATGAAATCAATTTTGAGATTTCAAAGGATAATCATTTCAAACTGTTTAAATAAAAAACCAAAAAGAGACCGCCCAGAGGTGCTTTCTCAATGAAAGATTGTTCCTATTGTCATTTATCATGTTCATACCGATTTTGAACCCGAATTTCGTAGATTTTTAAATATCGAAAATCGGTGGTGGGGGACACTGGAGGGGTGGCAGAAAAATGGAGCTTGCGCAGATCGGCTGTTCGACATCCGTAGAGTACGAATTTAAGTTTTTCTTTGAGAGCCCCTATTTTGAAGTGGCGCACCCCTTCTTTTTTTGGCGGACCAACCTCATTTTCTTGCTGTTTCATCCGACTTTAAGTAACAATCTTTTATTCATATTTGGGTTTCCTGCGTTAAGGCGTTTGACTGTAAAGTCTAAGTTGTTCGCTTTATCGGCCCCCCAACGCCCTAAAACCTGCTTATTAGTCAAAATGTATAAGCACAGATAAGGTTAACACTACAGATATACGGTAGATATGTGAGCTATCGGCAGCTTGTTTTATATGATTAATAATCTGCAAAAAGATGGCGCTACAATGACAATTTGTACTCTCACAAATAATTGCTCGATATTTTGAAAACATGTCTCAGTCTTTTCCAAACTTACACATGTGTGTACCCCGAGGTGCACGCTTATTGTAAATACAATCACCAGCAGCTCAGAATTTAATTTTATAAAATACACTTTGCTTTGCGGCACCTTGTATACTAGTACTAAACGATCAGATTTAATAAGATATTTACCTGTTAAAAAAAGTAAAAAAGTGTACTTACCAGAGTTAGTAATCCACTGTTTACATCGTTCCCAATTTGTAGGAAACCGGTACAACTTTAATCCTGCTTGCACTCGCGCCGATAAACCGCAGTTAAAATATTAGCATTTATTACCACTAGCAGCAGTCGACATGTTGAATATTTATCACAATTCAGAACTACTGATACTTTTTCTGAAATATCAAATTTCAGTAAACAGTAAAAACAAGGAAAATATAAAATACGCGGTTTAACCAGATCCCAGATAAGGTTAGGTTTTTACCGTTATCTGTGACAGATGCACTCAAATCCCCGATAAAACAGTTTCCAACACATTTGAACATTAATAAACGAATGGCGATAGCAGCGCCCTAAAATTGGTCTGTATTAAACGATTTAGATTTCTTCCTGCTGTCTGTCTGTAACGGCCCTAATCATTTTGGAGTTCATCGCCCATGGTTTTTTTATTTCCATTTGTTTTTCGTAAAAGTTTCCATTAAATTTGTCTTTTAAAAGCTAATCAACAAAAATTACCATATATACTGCAAATTTTCATACTACCTATGAAATAAATAAACACACAATAGCTACACCCTGCACCTAACTGCCGCTGACCGGCGCAAGTAAAATAAAAACTACAGAGGCCGTGCCTTTGCGGTGCTTATTGCGTTCCGAAATTCCTACTATTTCTTTGCATCTGATCATTGCATTATTTGTATCAATGTGCATGCAAACGTATTACGAATAATAGATTGGTTGATTGTGTCGTAGCGGAATCATTTGGCTCGATAAGCTCGGCCTTCGCGTATACGAAACTGTGTTTAAAAGCAACGCTTTATTTATTTCGCGCTTAATTTTTAATGGTGTTTAAAAGTAGAAACTGTATGTAAAAGAAACTTTTTTTTATTGAAAATTAGAATTTGATTTTTTTTTAAAACTTATGGGTAGGTACTGCTTACCTTCCCTAATAGGACGGACTGCCACTGGTAACTACGCCATGTAAAATTAACATACATGTATCTATATGCTCTATGCAACTTGTACTTTAGTATACTACGCAAAGTTACATTTTGTTGCTGAGTCCATTTTGAGAATACCAAGAACATTTTGAATTTTGAAATATCGTACATGTTTAGTGTGCCAAAATCACAGCGATTAACTAGAAACGTGGCTAAATTTATAGACTGCTTGGCAGTGGTTAAAAGACACCTGTTATCAAGGATTTATTATTTCTGGACACATACTACCATTGTGTACTATTTTACGACTTCCAGTACAAACAAATTTATTTTGGCAGTGGTTCCGAATTTTGTTTAGCAAAGCTGCTTACAAAAAAAGTATCAGGCGCCAGCAACTAACTATTTTTGTAAACCACCTGTATATGAAACTGAATTAAACTTAAACGTGTAGAGTAAATTTAGAAAGTAACATGAAAAGGTTCTTAAAATAATTTTCTATACGAATTAAAAAAAATTTAAAAATACCATTCAGAACATCAGTAAAACTTTTTAAAATATGCCCCCCTAATTCAGACAGAAGAACTTTGAGCTCATAAATTTCAAGCAGAAAATAAATCAATTTTTTTCGTGGATTATATAATTTTTAAAATTTTGAAATTATTTGACAATTATAAATATTTAGTAAATTTTGACAAATAAATTTTATCAATTTAGAAATTGTTTGATTATTTTAGGAAATTATGAAAATATTAACCCTATCTAAATAGTAAATTAAAAAAAAAAAGTTTATTAACTGAAAATTGTGAATTTTTCTGTTGCAAGTTGCAATCAATATATTTATTTACTCAATAAATTCTAAACAAATGTTTAAACTTTCGTCATCGTCAAAACTAGCAAATTTCGGAAATTTTTAAATTGAAAATTTTGAAATTTTAAAATTTCAAATAAAAATTTTGATATGAAAATTTGGTAATTTTGGAAACTCAGAATTGTGACTGTTTGATTTTTTAAAAATCTTAGGCATTATAAAAATGTTTGAATATTTCTAAAATGTTTGAAAACTTGAAACTGAAAATATTGAAGTATTCTAAAATTTTTGATATTCAAAATTTGGAAACTCGAAAATTTAAATAATTTTTTGAAAATATGAAAATTTTCAAAATCCTCAAACCTAGTAAATTACCTAAAATTTTCAAATTATAAACTGAAAATTTTGTATTTATAAAAATTTTGGCTATTTTGAAAACGCAAAATTTTAAATTTTTTATATTTTAACTATCTTAATAACTTTTGAATATTTTCAAATTGTTTGAAACTGAAAATTATGAGTATTCAAAAATTTTGTGTCAAAATCAGCGACAGCAATTGTGCTAACTTTAGTTATGCCACATGGGAAGAAAAGTAAGCCACCTTATAAGTAAATTATTTACATACGAAACTAATCTAGATAGTAAATAACAGGTGCCTGCTTACTTTTAAAGAGTTTGTTAGGGTAAAAAGTTAGAATGCAATTACACAAAGAAGTTCCATCATTGCTTGATAAGGAGTACTCGGTATTTGGTAAATATGCAGATAATAAACTTGGGGAAAACTCCGGAAAAATTGGTAGCAATGGATAGGGAGGGAGGGGGCGGGCTATAAATCATATTAACAAAATTGTAGTAGATGTAATTTTAATGTGCACTTGATTACAATAAAAAAACGTTTTGCCACGCAAAGCTTAATAATCTTCCAATTAGTAACGTACAAGGATTTTTATTATATTTGTTATTGCGTAGATGCGTGGATGCTCTTGTCCGGTCTTTTTGTGCCTAGTTTTCGTAGCCAATTTTGGACCAAGCAGCAGGCAAAAGTAAAAAAAAGTTTGGCGCTTTCTAGCGGCCTTATTGTTAGTCGAACAAACTAAACTCACGTACCAGCATAAAGGCCGAGACGAGGACATCCATTCCTCCTGCTTGGGTTTTTGATATAGCACGGAAACCACGTTGCCCCCCCTCTCTTCTTCCGCAAACCCCTGGATTTCGATGCCGTGCGGTGCAAAAAAAGCTTCAATTGTTTTTACGATTTTACAACGCAAGTCCGGACTCCTGGCGCGCCCGCAAGTACCTAATGTAAACATAAATTGAATAAATCCTGAAGATGGTCGAGTTTGAAACGGGAACTTTCTGGAGCAAAACTCGGCCCCATGGGGGATTTTTATTCGAGGTCGTTCTCACCGCGAGCGTGGAAACGGAAGCTATTTTAAATTTCGAAAACAAGCTTAAATCGCAACTTGATCTTGAGCGGCGCTACATTTAATAGTTAAGAGGCCCTCCGGGTCCCTTCAATCCTCCATTTAGAAACTTGAATGGCCCCAACTATTTAATGGGCCTGCATTGGTTGTAGACAAGTGGTTTAGGTATAAGATGAAAATATTTTTTGGGAAATATGAAAATGTTAGTTTCTCAAAATATTGGACATTTTTGAAAAATTCTTCAAAAACTGACCACACCATTTTTTTTTAAACTTTGTGAGCCGATGGAGCTTGCAAATTTTCTTTAAACGATCAAATAGACGATGTGAAATAGTTTACTAGGATAAAAAATAATTTTATATTATTAAATAATTAAGATGTTTGATACCTTTTAATATCAACAACGCGTTTTCCGGATGTTACGTTGTTTTAACTACCCCTATCAATTACCGCTGGTTAAAAAATTATTTTTTATTTTTTGCACATTTTTGATAACTCTTCAAATAAAGCTTTTGTAGCGGTTTTTTGGTCCGAATTTCGAAGCCCATCTAATCAGTTGAAGGGCGGCTGTTTGCCGTCCTGTGCGGCTAGTCGATGTTGTAGCTTACTATTCTTATACAAAATGCGATATCATATTGCGCGTTGTAAGTTTAAATCATCGCTGGGGCGTTGCTTTTTTAAATTCTTTTTTGTTCTTGTTGTAATTGGTGTTTAAACAATGTTGTTTGTTCATTTAATGGCGCGAGAATATTTAATACAATAAAGGTATGAAAAAGTCCAGCGACCTGTTTCGCAAATTTTTACTTTCCTATACTTTCGGTATAGGGAAGTATTGATTTCATGCAAAATTTCAAAGTTGAGATTTTAACGGAAATAGTCGGGGGGGGGGGGGGGGGGTCAAAATGGACCATGGACCCCAAAAAAGTAATTTTTAAAAAATGTCTGTCTGTGGGTGGGTGGGTCCTTTACGCTCCATGTCTCCGGAACGGCTGGACCGATTTTGATGTGCTTTGGAATGAGGGGGTATATCAAAAATTCACCGACAAAATAAGCTTTTAAAAAAAAACCGAAACCGGAAGCGGAAGTTAGACATGTTTTTTTGGTAGCATTTTTTTCAGAAACTGAATTTTGGAAATTTTAGTGGAGGTTAAAGAAGGCTTTAGGACAAATCAAACGATTTTTAGCGAACTCTCTAGCTTTAAAATGGCGGCCGCTACGAATTTTTGAACATTTCGACTTTAGCACCCATTTACTCAAAAACCAGTTATCTGATTGGAATCAACTACATCTTGTTTGGTAGCCCTTCAAGGGTACTATACCATGAAATATCATTAATTTTGAAAATATAAAAACGATCGCAATGACATCACTCCAAAATTTTGGAATTTTTCAAAAAAATATTTCTCAAAAACTGCCCACACGTTTTTGTTTAAACTTTTTAAGCTGATAGAGCTGGGAATCTTCTACAATTTATTTTTTTTGCGCATTGCTATAATTTCACTGTGACGCCCTCTATGAATTTTTGAAAATTGAAAATCGGTACCCTTTTATTTATTTAACGGGGGGCAATAAAATATTTCTGTTAAAGCAATATAGCTCATCATTGATAGCAAAATCCGAATATCATAATTATTTTCGATAATTTCATATTTAGGGGGGCTACTGTTCCCCCTCTTCCCAAATTTTTTTGATAAAAAATTAAAAATTTAGTTTTTTGTTTTGTTTGCTCTAGGAGAATATTTTTACAAAAAATCAAAAAATCAAAAAAATCGAATTTTTTGCCCCTTAATAATCTTTTTGTCCTTAGAAGAATTTCACATACTTTCTACAGCAGTTGTATTCTTGTACTTGTCGTTTAATGTTCAGTGTAGGCTAACTTTTTTATTTTAATAGATAGATTCGCAAACCCAAGAGCAAAGTTGTAGGGCAAATTCTTCTCGATTGTATTTAAGAAAAAAACGTGAGTTTCCAATTTTAATATGGCGGCCACGGTAAAAAATAACTTTTTTTTAAATGGAAACGTGGCATTTTTGCTTTAAAATCAGAAAAGTTTTGAAATTCTAAATACAAATTAATAAGAGTAATTTCTTGCTAAAAATAATACTTCTCGAGTTATTAATATATTTTCAAATATCAATTTCCGCCGTTCCGTTGATTCAGTCCAAATATTTTACCCAACCTTATGCTTGCAGAGCGCAGCGGTCGGTCTTTCTTCAACCGCTTCAAGATGTTACAACTTATAAGAACTATTTACTTTAACTAGTCGTGTCTAGACAGGTGTATATCGTAAGTGTTGGAAAACATAAAACAATGTATTTAAATGTATAGGAAAGTCCAGGCGAAGTGTTTCGCTCATGTTTAGAATACTCGTAATTTTTGGCTACCAATTTATTTTAGCTTTGATTTGAATAAATGTGTAATTTTTCAGAAACGATGTATGTTTAAAGAAATTGCCGTAGGTATTTTGTTAGTTATTTAGTAGAAACTGATACTATTCATAAATGAAATTCTGTTAAAGAAATTGAAAGCACTGCAGAATTTTCAGTGACTGAATTTGACTGAAACAGGCGTCTGTACTGCAACAAAGACGTACTCCTAAAATTGCATACACAACACTGGTCAACCACTTTCATTCATTTTTGCATTCGTTTATTTGGTGCAAGTTGTTGTTTGTCAGTTGGTTGGTTATAAAAATAACTGATTACCGCGTACGAATTATTAGTCAATGAGTTGGAATGCGCTGCGCTAATGTTGATCCTGTTACAGGTAGGTAGGTAGGTAGGTGATGGCTGCTATACATAGTTAGTTATAGGTCAGTGTTAAAATAAATATGTGTACTATCACTGTCGATGTTTGGGTTAGCGGCAACTCGCGCCAAACAAACACTTCGTTTTGTTTACAGGTTTCGTTGCAGCAGACGTGCAAATTGCAAGGACAACACCTTGATTGACCCAACTCAAACTACACTTTCTTTTTTAAACGCACGCTAAAGATGAAAGCGAACCGTTTTAATGGCTTTGTTTACTAAATTCAAACGACCGGTGGGTTTTATGGCAGAGCTTTGAAAGTGGTGATTTAAGTGAATGCTGAAAGCTATTTGTTTTCAGTTCTGTGAATTTTCTTAGTGTTATAAATTTTCTGAAGAGTTTTACTGCAGCTTGGCTGGCGCATCCACCTGAGATGTTTTTAGAACCAGTTGCAGAATTAAATATAAGTACCTAACAGCTTCATTTATTTATCTTGGTGCGTACGTGCGTTCTTGAATTTTTACTCATCATCGTTTATTGTATTTACAATAGTATTAGGATGAGTTGATTAGAGCTTAACGCAAATTAACAAATGTAATTAGAAATGGGGATCTTTTTGCCACGTAAAATTTAGGCGCGCAACTACGAGAGGCCAGGGTGGGCCCGTGCCCACCCAAAAAAATGTTTGCCCATCCACTGGCGCACCCGGCCAACAACTACAAAATTAAACAATTTTTCTGGTGATCAAATTGTTTGGAAAACATAAAATGTATTATTATTTATTGCAAAATCTCTTTTGCGCCAATAGCGACGACAGCCAAGGCAATTTAAGCACACTGCTTATGCCATCGCTTATACAACTTTATCAGAAGAATTGGTAAGTTTTCTCAAAATTTTTGAAAATTATCCAAATTTCCAAAATTTCCAAACAATTTTAACGTTTTTAGAATTTTTAGAAGTTTCCAAAAATCTTGTAAGTGGGTATTAAATTTTTATCAAAATTCAAATTTTACAAAATTTATTAAAATTTACTAAAATATTCAAAACTTACCAAAATTTTATAAATCCTTAAAACCTCCAAAAATTTAAAAATTTTAAAATCAATAAATTTTCAAAAATTTTCAAAATTGTTTTAATTATTTAAAAACACGAAATATGAAGCAGAGATCCCTTTTTGCGTAATGACAGTTTTTTGTCTAATTTTAATTACCCGGATGCCAACGCATTTTGTTTTCTTAACGAACACATCATTTCAAGTATCTCTAAACACCAACCTCTACTTTCAATCCTTTAATGTTTACTACATCTGTCATACAGTTAGATTACAGGAATTATACCCTATTTGTTAAGCGTTTCTTGAATTCTACAATAAAATAGCAGAACCCGTGGACCATGCCACACGCTTTCCTTTACAAACGATTACTAACAAATTTATTAGAAGAGATATATTGATGTAATTCATACATTCCGCCAGTATCGAAGCTTCATGTCACCGATTGCACTACTGGATTGACTGTTACATAAACATTGAAACCCAAAAATATAATAAATAAGGCGCGTCGAGAATGTTACTGAATACGTCATCACTAAACGTTGAGACAGAGAGAAGGGATCCGGATTTACGATAAGCCCGCTACGCTACTTACTTTATTCGCTTATTTATTCTTATTAAAAAAACAGGGCAAGGGGCTCCCACTACTAGAAGCCACATCTTTACGCGTTCATTATAGAAGGCGCGTATTCGTTGGTACAGCGGACCGCTACAGTTTTCCTACTTTATTCGCTTATTTATTGTTACCAATAACTACGGAGGGCATAGCTCACGGGTATTTATGTAAATCGGGAACTCTTCTGTCTAACTTGACGTTTATTGGCGAGCGGACCCCGCTACTAGAGCCCACATAGTTACGCGTCCATTATATAAGGCGCATATTTGTTGGTACGGCGGTGTGCTACAGTTTTCTATGGAAATAAGAAAAATTTAATGCTTACAGTTTGTGTGTACAATTAAGACTAAATCTGCCAATAGCTGGCAATTCCGCGTCAGACTCCTCGGGAAACAAATATTTTGGGTTACGGATCTCTTCAATCGGGCTAGACTTTTACTTACGGCAGGATCAGGGACAGAACAGTACTAAAAACTGTGGAGAGAAGTGCAGGTCAGATCACGCAAACGATGCCGCGCGCGAGATAATGATAAATAACTAAAATGAGATTTGAAAATTGCATTGCAGCTGAGATTTCAAGAGACACTAATGTATTTGAAGGAAAGGTGGGTACTTTTATTTTAAAGATTATTTGATGTCGATCACCTCAATCACGGTAGATAGAGACATCAATACAAAATAATAGACATTCGCATGATGATCTTTTGACGTTAAACAATGAATTTTTAACGTTAAAAAATTACTTATTGATGTCGGAAAATGTTGCCAGTAAACGGCGCAGCTGGCGTGCTAGCGAAGTCTTAGTAGGTCGCCACACCAAATTATTGGCCGTATTAAATCTATTTGCCACAGAGTACACTTTATGCTGGGTTCGTGCATGGTTTATACCAAAGAATGTTCATATGTCGTATCTTAACAATTATTTAAGGTTGGGGTTTGATTTACGCATTACCCATTCGCCCTAGTGCGCATGCCGATTATTACTAACCATTATCAAAGCTGCTTTGACAAGCCGTCTGCGGATGAACGGGCGCCCTCTATTGGTAAGTAGCTCTTCTATCAGTTAATATTACACTATGGTTCTAATCTACGCTACTATTAGTATCCCGTTAGGTAGCAGCATTTTTCGACGTCAAAAATACATTTTTTATGATGTCAAAAAATTGTCTCTTGATGTCTGAAAATAATATGTTTATAGTTTACGAATGATTTTTTCGTTCTACGATTATGTTATTATAAATTGCCTAAATGGATTTCAGACGTCAAGAAATAATATTTTTGACTTCAATAGATATTATTTGATGTTCTACGAGTTTTAGGCATCAATTTCCAAAGTCTGAAATCCAATTTGTGACGCCTGAAATTAAATTTTGACGTGAGAAGTTATTTAGCGTTCAAGGAAAATGTGATTTTGGTTACCATAGTTACTAGGGTAAAAATAAAACGCCGATCCATGTGTCTAAATAAGTTTACGGTGGCTCCACCAGTGAAAGCTTCTACGTAAATTTTGCAGAAATTTATCAGTATGAGGCACACTTTCGTTTAATAGGTGCCAAATAACAATTCTAATTATAGCAAGTGTGTGTACATTAAGATAAAGATTCTGATTTTGTTTTCCGCAGGTACTGACCAAACTATATATAAAATTTTCTTGATCACACTGTATTTAATATTGCTTGATACTTCTCCTAGCATAATTTCCTTTAATCCCATCATTAAGCTTGTATTGTTTTTTATTGCCTGTAATTTATGCTATTGCTTTTTGTATAAACTGACATTCTTTCTTTTATGACTTTAGATACTTGTGTATGTGGTACTATTATTCAAATAAATTACTTATTTGTTAAAAAGCAATTGTTGCGCTTCTGCAGGTGTGTAGTAACCATAATGTATTGTGCAATTTATTACTTTCCTTGACAACGTCATTCATCATTTGTAATAAATAAAGAATCTTGTAACACAACATTAACATTACATTCAATAATTTTCAATGTATCGTATGGGTCACTATCCTCCATAGCTGTAATACAAAATTTGAATTTAACACAATAAGATTGTAATTCGCATAAACCGTTGCAGTGGTACAGCAGAAGTAACATTTATTATTAATTCATAATAAATATGCAGAGGGTGAACTAACCGCGTTCAAGCATACGAACAACACAAGGTGTTGACTGTTAAAGCTTTAAAGCGCAATGCAGGAGCAGGAGTTTATTACAGCAACCACTGCAGAGTTTATAATAAAAAGACACGCCATTTCGCTGTGGGGGCGGACAAGAAATGCAAAGTTTTTTTACACGATAACTATACTAGAAACTTAATTGTTTAAATAAAGCAGCCACATATTTAAGTTTCATAGGCTTAATATACAGTGAACTCCAAATTAAGTAGAACATAGCCGAACAACATGTAAAAATTGAAATTTTATGTCCCTAGAAGAATTTTATTACTTTCTGTAAGCCTAAATAGAAATATGGCATTCTTTTACATCACTTGATGGCAATTTACTTTGAAAATTCATTAGAACAATGCTTTAAACGAAATATTTAATAATAGTCAAGCCAGTGGTTGCAAAATGGATTTACAGATGTCTTGGTAGCGACGAGCTAGAGGATTTGTTTCGTTAGCGAGACGTTATGAGTTCAAAACTTGGTAGAGGTCTACTTTTTTTAAATTACTGTAAAAGGATAATCAGGTTTTAATTATTTTAATTACAAAGTATATTTATTATTTTTTCAATGTTACATTAACAACAAAATTAATCAGGCGAAACATAAAAATTACGGTAAAACTTTTTACATATGAAGAAAATAAGTAAGTACATCAACTTAAACCTTAAAACTGCACTGCTATTTTACAAAACAACTAAAAGTAAACATTAAGTTTGAGTTTTTACACCAAAATGCTTCAATTTTACCTATTAGCTGCAAAAAGTTTATCTTTAACTTTGTATGTTTCCCCTGATTAATTTTGTTGTTAATGTAGAATTTAAAAAACCTAATTATCTTTTTACAATAATTTAAAAAAATAGACCTCAACCAAGCACTGAAACCATAACGTCTTGCTTACGAAACAAAGTGTCTAGCTCGGCGCTACCAAGACATCTGCAAATCGATTTTGCAAACAGTTAAATCAGCGCATTTCTGGCCTGATTATTAATAAATAGTTTTTTTAAAGCAATATTTCTAGTGATTTCTCAAATAAATTGCCATCAAGTAATGTAGAAGAATGTCATCTTTTCATTTAATATTACTGAAAGTAATAAAATTCTTCTAGGGCATAAAATACAGCTTTTTAAATTTTGTCATGTAATTCGCCCATGTTCCACTTGATGTAGAATTCACTGTATAATCTTGCATACGTACCCAGTTAAGTGGGTACCCCAACTGTAAATCTTGGTAATGGTGTTGCTAATTGCATAAACGGTCAGTATTTTTGCTTACGTGTTTTTTTAAAATCATTTTAGTACAAAAACAGTACAGTGTTGTACACAAACAAATTTGTTGCCCTGTATTCAACCTTTTTTACTCTTTCTATCTTTTTTGCGGTTACAGAGATAGCACAGATGTTGGAGGAGCTAAGCTGGGGTGCAAAGCCAATGCACTTCACAGAAAAATAGTTATACAAAAATTTTAAGCAATTACGCAATTTAAGACTGTAACAAAATACCTCAAGAACAATAAATGAAATTCCTAGCTTGATTGAACCACTAACTAACATCTACAACAACAAAACACGCGTGGGGTGCGATTGCACCCCGGTTGGGCCATGAAAATTGGCTAATAGCACAAGACTCGTGTAGAAGGCAACTTTTCCAGTGAAATTCTCTTTTTACAAAGCTGCTTAATTACCAACAACGTCGCTAATTTTATTATATATTTTATTATGTTAATACAAAACTTAAATAACCCGTCTTTATTATGTCAAAATTTCATAGAGAATGTTTTGTTCTACTTTTGCAAGTACTAATTCTTCAGCCGAATAATCCGTTTGTCTTCGTTTGCACACAAAAATTCATTTGATGTATAATGCCGCGAAAGAGGTCACAATGTTTGGCAATTGTCGCTATTAGTGATGATATTGTACCTAATTAAAACTGTGGCAAAATAATTGACTAATTTTCGCATATTAAGAACAAGATGCAAGCAAATGTTTGGTACTGTAGCTGTTTTACGTATGTTTTAAGTTCTGTTGATGTATTTGGAAATTGTTTATAGTTAAATTACAACTATGTGAATGGGGTTGCACATTTTTACTATTACTACTAGCTCACCAAAATGTAAACAATAAGCTAGTGGCCCTTTTGTGGAAACGCATTTTTGAAATTATTATTATTATAAGCCGTTGGGCGTGATGCAGAAAACCCACTGTACTGAAGCTCATTGGCTTAATGTACCCCACACGTGTTTCCTACCCCGTCAAGCAAGTCGCACTGATGAAGAAAGCTCAAGAAGTTGTTGACGGCCGCAGTAATCAGTTCTTCAGGGATTCTGGGAATTGAACCTCGATGATGTCGTAGTCCTTTGACCCTCAGAGCAGGGCATTCAGCCATTCGTAGAGAATGTGGTGAGAGGTTTCGTCTTCCTTTCCACGTAGTTTGTAGGTTGAATTCTCCACCATCCCGATGTTGTTAAAGTGTTTCCTGAGACAAAAGTGTCCCGTTAGAAGTCCTGTTATCATTCTCAGTTGCTTCCTGCTCATTAGCAAAATTTCGTTTGCCTTACGCTTAGATGGGTCATGAACTTCCACGATTGCCTCAGTCCAGAAGCCCCTAACCAGTTTAAGCGATGTTGTTCACTTAGTAGGTTTTTCACAGCCCATTTCGCTACCATACCCATATGAGTCTTCTCCGCCCCCCTTTTGGCTAATTGATCTGCCTCTTGGTTTACTTCTATGCATTGGTGTCCCGGCACTCACTCCGGGATTACCTTACAATTCTAACTTCTAACAGCTTTTTATATTTTAGCCTTATACGTATTACGACATGTTCTTTAAGTATATGTTACTTTACGTTTATCTTGTTGTATTCTCCCAGTGTCACTACAGCTGCAAAGCATTTTTGTACTACTTTTCAGTATATTTCTACGCCCTCTAGAGCTTTTACAATCGCTTAGCTAGCTGTCAGGATGAAGATTCGTCTATTAACATATCCCTTCGCCACCACACTCTGCGCTCAGGTTGTGATTGCTAAAACCTCCGCCTGGAAAATGGTTGTGAGTCTACCCAGGTTCATGCTCAAGCCGTCCCATGTGCTTTACTCAAAAATTCCTGCTCCAGGACTATTTTCCGTGTTGGATTCGTCCGTAAAGCAGACGGATCCTACAAGATTTCTCAGCTCATGTATTGTGTCCGCCAAGGGCTTCTCAAGTATCACCACCCTGAAAGGCTTCTTGAAGTTGAAAACAGTGATGATCTTGTCTGACTGCATACTTTAAAATGTAGCTTTCTTCTATTTTATAGAAGATCTCGGTATGGTATCCCGTCTCTAGAGGATCCTCTCGTTACCACTTGTTTTCATCCTGTATGCCGTCATAATTGCCATATTCTTACACAGGTAAGCCGTTGTAGCTTGCCGAGCTTGTTTTTCACAACTGATTTTCTGACTGCATGCCACCAAATTAGAGAGGCATACGTAGTCGTGGGTACTAACACCTTATTATGCAACCAGTGCATCATCCTTGGCTTTAGTTTCCACGTTTTTTCCATCATTTTTCTACAGCCCCATAGTGCCCATATCGCGCTGTTCGTAGTACTTTCCACGTGGGAATTGAAGGTCAACTTTGTGTCTAAATAGACCCCCAAGTATTTGACCTCCAACCTTCTTTGCAGGTCCTGTCTATACATCTTAAGTTCCTTCAAATCTTGAAAGTTTCTCTTTTGTGTGAACGCCACGACTGAAGTTTTTGGCGGATTCACCGATAAGCCGTTTCTTGTGCACCGTCTTCTGTGATCCTTAGGAGAAACCCATTATGGTTTTGTTTTTAATGCTTATATTCTTCACGAATTTGTAATATCCTTACAACTTTCAACTTTAATCAAACTTGCATCCGCTTTTCTATACTGGAAGTATGGTCAAGTAAAAACGTAATTATTATCTTATACGGAGCCAGTACTGCTTTATGCCAAGCCAGCGTTGCAAACTCATACAACTGATATACCATAAACCATATCTCATGGTATCATCATGATAGATATTCTTGGGAAATTGGAAGTATACCCACCAAAAAGTAGACACGGAAACCTTAAACACGGCATCAGGAAAAAATAAAAATCACAATACCACCTACCACATCAAAATTCAAGACTGCTTCAGCTGCAGCCGGCCTGGCCTAGCTGCACGCGTTTATTTTTAAAGTTGCCTTATTCCTTAGTCCTTAGCAATTCTACTATAAATACTATAATTATAGTAGACCTGGCAACACTGCGCCAGGAACCTCCCATGCAGTAGGTGGTGGGTTAGAATGAAGTGGGGTGATGTAGAATATTGGCATACCCACGATGCGTCCCTCCAGGCGCACGTACCGTTCCTTCTTCTTCTTCTAGTGGTTTTCCTATCGGAGGTTTGCTACTCGGTTCGCTATCATCATGCGACGCTCTTTTTCCCAGTTGCCTATTTGGCAACTCTGTAGTCCGGTAGTTAACTTGTATTTTGTTGTGGGCGGGATTATACGGCTGCTTATGCGTATAATCGCTGGGAAATTCTCGGGCGCCAGATTTTATATGGAGTTTACTCTCCAGAACGGCTTCGCTGTAACAGAACGGCTTAGCGAAGACCTGGGTAACTGCAGTTGAAGATGTCGGTCTCCAGGGGTCTGTTTGATGGAATGACAGCCTGCAGGTTCTTGAAGCAGCTCTATTTAACTCGGGTGTATTCAACAAGTCAAGTAAAACAACGTAGAATGGTTTAAATACGTCTATTACATAATATCCAATCCAAATTAATAATATACAAGCAAAGCGGATAATATTAAGCAAAAATACGGTAGCAAATACAGTAGCAAATACGGTAGCAAATACGGTAGCAAATACGGTAGCAAATACGGTAGCAAATACGGTAGCAAAACAGTAGCAAATACGGTAGCAAAACAGTAGCAAATAAGGTAGCAATACAGTAGCCATACGGTAGCAATACATACATACGGTAGCCAATATATATACAGTAGTCACCAGTATACGGTCGGAAACGGTACCAGTTACTAAAGCAAACAAACTGTTATCTTGACACCAGGCGGACAAATTCGCCACTATGAATCACACAACAAAGCTCTCAAACAAATAGAAAAGAGAAGAGTAAACTTTGCCCAGGAATTGTTTCGCGTAGGCGAGTTAGAGAAGTGCAACCTCAGGAAATGTTGCGCATAAGGTGCACTCCGGAAAATAAAAGAGTCAGAGAGAGAAGAGGAAACTTTGCCCAGGAATTGTTTCGCGTAGGCGAGTTAGAGAAGTGCAACCTCAGGAAATGTTGCGCATAAGGTGCACTCCGGAAAACACAGTTTACAAATATACAAGAGAGAGAGAGAGAGCAATATTTGACGTTACTAGTAATGGTGTCAAAACACAGCCTGCTTATCCCAATATCCTGGATGCGGTGGTCGGTTACCTCGGTCGGAGCACTGGTGACTTGTAGAAGTGGCTGGACTGGTACTGGGCTGAAACATCGGCGAACTGAACTCGAAAATTCAAAATTTTGAATTTATAGCCAGTCGGTATGCGCCCGAAATCGAAGCGCATCCCCACTCTACGAGAGCGGGGTTGACATAGCATCTCTGCGGCTCGATCCGCAGACACGCGGTTATCTGATTTCCGGCCGTAAATGAAATGTTTGAAATCAAATATACATTAAAATTACAATTTTAAAATACTGAAACGGTTGCTAAATTACGGAAACTTGCACACAATGAATATAAAGCATTAACCAACGGAATACTACTTATAAAAATAAACCCCTAACGGTAACATAATATTGTAAACGGAAAACGGCATATAAATTAAATGTAAAAATTAAACAATTCTTATAAACTCAATGAAATTAAATCAAAATTAGTAACGCTTCGTTACACACCCCTCCTTCTTCGGAAAGAAAAGGATTTATCCTTTTCGGCACAAAACAAATTTAACTGGTAATGTTGAAACTAAAACTCACGGAACGAAAAATTTTTTTTTTACGTGGAACCCTTGTTCACCTCACTCGATAATGTTGCACTGCACACCCCGGTCACAACACCTGGTGATGCTGGTCGACGGTGGTGACGGTTTCGGTCCCCTCGGAATACACCAGCATGTCCTGGACATCTTCCCTACCAGACCACAGCGGGAACAGAACAAAATCCTGGGACGGCGGCATGTCTGGCGATGGTGTCCTGGTTGCCCACATCTCCAGCATAGGTCTCCAGACCACACCGGAATGCGCTGCTGCGGAAGGTCAATGTCCATAATCCAATCGTCCTCTGGAGCATCTTCGGTGGTGGCCTCCCTGTTGATAATAGTAGTGATTGGAGCGGCGGTGCCTTCGGCTTGCAATTCGTGCACATACTGCAGAAAAGCTTCGTCGTTGAATTGGGTGAGGGTCGGAGCGGTTTCCATACTCGGGGAAGGAGTAATGTCGGTGATAACATCGGTTGCGGTTTCGGTGGCGTTATCGGCATCGGCGGTGGTGTCATTTATGGCGTCGGTCAACTCTTGGATGAGATCACAGTCGTCTAGGCTTAATACTTGATTCTCCATCTGTATCCAAAACTTGAATTATACGGTATGTCACCAAATCTCGGTTTTATTCGGTATTTACAGTATTTACAAGTTCGGAAATTAAAAAAAAAATTTTCTTAGAATAAATAAACTTTAATGTCGGAGAAGGTAAACTAAATCAAACTGTTAATTTTAACTAAACAAGACTTCTGTGTCGGTAAATGTTAATGCACACTAACAAAAAAAACATTTCTTTATAGGGAAAAAATGTTCACCCATTTCCCCGCCCCTGCCGTGGTATTGCACCTGTATCGGAACCGTTTCTGAGGCGGCATATTTGGTGGTCTTATCGCTTGGGCATCCTTCTGTAATTGGTAGGGCCACTCATGAAATGGCCTCTGTTGGCGGGCCATCCAGTCGATTGTTCTCTGCCTTCTTGCCTCTGCAGAAACAACTACCGGGATCCTGGAGATTTCGGTGTCTTTGGTAACGGGTTCAGTGCCTTTGTTGGGCGTGGGTTTAACATTTGGGATTGTCGGTACTCGGGTGGTGGTTTCCGGTAACCGAGGTCTAGTGGCTCGCCTAACCGTCGGATCATTCTCACTCGATAATGTTTGTCTTACGGTCACGGTTTGAACGGGCACCGTCCGGGGTTTCATCGCCTGGACCCCAACTCCGGAAAATCTGGCCCGCAAAGCGGCTGCGGCTCGCCTAACCGCGTTCAAGCTTGCCGTGGTCTTCCCTGGTTTCCTTACAGGAAATGATGGAACTGACTGCGGCTTTCCGGTCTTCATGATCGGTCTGTAACATGTCGGTAAATGGTCTATCGTGGAAAGTCGGTACAGATTATACATGGGCCGGTTTAAGATCTTTAATATGAACGCGAGGAACACGTTTGCCGGTTATACCTTTTAATTGATAAACTACGGGTGAAAGAACTTTAGTAACGGTATAAGGACCGGAATATTTCGGAGCTAACTTGGCCGCAAACCCTTGAGCTGCGGAAGATAGGTGATGTTCTTTCTTCATCACTTTATCACCTATATGGCACTTCCAATCTCTTCGGCGTAGGTTGTAATGGTGTCCTTGAGTAGTAAATGCTCTGGCTAGGTTAACTCGAACTAACTCGAACACTTCTTGTAATTTCTTAATTCGGGTCTGATGGTTTTCAGGAATGGTATCATCCTCAGGTTCGGTATCTTCGGTCGGATCCTCTGCCCCTCGTCTGAGAGTGTTCGGTAACTCCAACTCTCTTCCAAAGTTGAGGAATGCGGGAGTAAAACCACTGGATTCATTTGGTGCGGTATTTATGGCTAGCATAAATTCGGATAAATGCTGGTCCCATTTACGGTGGTTACCTTCACAATACTGAGCAATCATGGTCTTCAGCGTTTTGTTGGTCCTTTCAACGGGGTTAGCCTGCGGTGTATACGGTGGTGTAAATCGGTGGTTGATGCCAAAATCTTTGAGGAGCTGACTGAAGGTACGGCTATTATACTGAGTTCCATTATCAGTAATGACGGTTTTCGGAGTTCCAAATCGGGTTATAATGTCCTCAAAGAGAGCTTTACTTACGGCTTGAGCGGTAGCTGTACGGATAGCTCTGCACTGCACCCACTTAGTGAACCGATCTTGAAATACGGCAAGGTAACAATTACCTCTTGAAGATCTTGGTAGTGGTCCAACTAGGTCGGTACTAACGGTTTACCACGGTTGTCGGTTGGCGGACGGTTGCATCTGTCCAGGTGTCTGCTGCTGCGATGTTTTATAGCGTTGGCAGGATAAACACTTCTTGACATATTTTGCAATCTCACGAAACATCCCCGGCCAGTAATATTGTCTGGCAATCCGGGCTATGGTCTTGGCTATCCCCATATGTCCGGCGGTTGGGACGTCGTGATTTTCTTCTAGCACCTTTTGGCGTAGAGGGGTCGGAACGCACAACTTCCATGGGTCGGTAAACTCATCGTCCTTCAGACTGTTGTCGTAGAAGTGACGGTACAGTTTCTCATTTCGGATGACATAATCGGGAAAATCGGTAGGTCGCTGTGTGACTTCTTTGTACTTGCGTTGATACCAGGCGCAGTCTGGCACATTGACAGCACACAGTTCCGGATCGATTGGTTCTTCGACATTCGGTAACGGTTCACGGGACAGGGTATCTGCAACACGGTTAAGTACTCCCTTTCGGTATTTTATTTCGAAGTCGTACTGCTGCAGAAAAACACTCCACCGGGCTAATCTTCCAGCTGGGCTCTTAATAGAATGAAGCCAGCGAAGGGACTGGTGGTCGGATACTACGGTGAAATGATAGCCCTCTAGGTACGGTCTCATCTTCTCGATTCCCCAGACGATGGCTAAGCATTCTTTTTCGGTCACGGAGTAATTCTTCTCAGCTGGAGACAACGTACGGCTCGCGTAGGCAATGATCTTGTCCCCGCTGCTGGTATTCTGGGTAAGCGCGGCGCCTAACCCATGATCGGAAGCGTCGGTTTGCAGAATAAACGGTTTGTTGAAATCTGGACACGCCAGGACGGGTGCTTCGGTGAGGCTGGCTTTTAATTTTATAAAAGCTTCTTCCTGTGCGTCGCTCCAACACCAACGTTGTTGTTTCCGGAGTAGCTTCGTGAGCGGAGCTACTATATTGGAGAATGACGGTACAAAACGGCGGTACCAGGAAGCCACACCCAGAAAACGTCGCAGACTTCGAACATTTCGTGGGGGCGGTATGTTACGGATGGCTTCCACCTTCTCCGGGTCGGTATGGATTCCTTGCTCACTAACGGTATGCCCCAGGTATTTCAGGGACTTTCGGCAAAACTCACACTTTTCGGGGTTGAGCTTGAGGTTTGCTGCACGGAGACGGCGGAAAACTTCCTGCAAATTACTCAGATGCTCTTCGAAAGTCTTCCCCAAGACAATAATGTCATCCAGGTATGCAAATGCCCTGGGTTCCATCTCTGGACCGATGATGGTGTCCAGGAGACGCTGAAACGTGGCGGGTGCTGAATGAAGACCAAACGGCATTACACGGAACTGGAACAATCCTCTTCCCCCAACGGTAAAGGCTGTAATCGGTTTGCTGTCCTCGGTCAACGGTATTTGCCAGTAACCTTGTTTGAGGTCAATACTGGAAATATAACGGGCTTGTCTCAGTTTGTCCAAGATAGCATTAATGTACGGGAGCGGATAGGCATCTTTCATGGATACCTCGTTAACTTTACGGAAGTCGATACAAAACCTCGGCTTTCCATCCTTCTTCTGAACCATAACTATGGGAGAACTCCATGGACTGCTTGACGGTTCAATGACCCCTTCTTGGAGCATTCGGTCTACTTCGATGTTGATGATTTCTTGCATTCGGGGATTCTGTGGTCGGTAACGCTGTTTAATCGGTGTGCGGTGCATTAAACGGATTTGATGCTCCACATTCTTGGTGGTACCCTTAATACCTTCAAACAAGGGTAACTCGGTGTCTAGGAAGTTGTTGAGCTGTTGCACTTCTCTCTCGGTTAGAGAAGCCAGTGACGTTGACGCTTCTTGCACCATCCCTACGGATACGGCATCCTTTTTCTTGATGGACACAATGCGGTTTTCCAGAAATACATTGCCGGTAGTTAGGTTAATGTGGAAATTCATGGACTGCAGAAAATCCATCCCTAACAAGATGTCGGACACCATGCCGGGTATGTAGTTGAACTGGTGTGTTTTGTTCTGGCGGTCTACCTGGATTGGAACAGCATAGGCTCCTTGTACACGGACGGTTTGACCATTTAATACGGTAGCGTTTCGGGTAAGGGGCGGTTGTTCGGTTATCTGCAACTTCTTGCAAATGTCAGCTACTCGTGGGCCAATGTAGGACAGTACGGCACCGGTATCTACAAGTGCAGAAAATGTTCGGTTGGCTATTAGGACGGGCAGGTACGGACGGTTATCCCCTGGCAGGGAGGCGGTATTTGTCGGGAGCGGTTCAGGCCTCCTTACTGAGTGGCTCCGTTTGCGTTTCCCGGCTGTTGGCACTTACAGTCCCGGGACATAACTCCTCGTGTGCCACATCTGGAGCAGAAGAGGACCCTCTTGTTGGTACATTGTTGTCGGTAATGACCGGTCTGGCCGCAATGCCAACATACTGCGGGGGTGCTCTTACTCGTTTGGTTACTTGTGGTCGGTACTTCTTTGGAAGCGGTAGCATACGGGTTGTTCTTCCATACGGGTTTCGGATTGGTTCTCGGATAAGTCGGACCGGCTGCTACTACTGGTGTTGGTGGTATGCTAGATCGGGTAGCTGTAATCAATGGAACGGGCTTGCGGATGTCTTCATATTCTTTGACTGCAGCTAACAGTTGGTCTACGGAATGGCATGTGGATCGGTGTATAAATAAACGGTAATCAGGGAGCAGATTACGGTGTAACCAGAATAATTCTTGGTCCGGTGACATCGCTCCATGTCTTCTGATCAGGGTTTGCAAGTCGATGATGTAACTCACCGCTGTCTCATGCTTCTGCTGTACCCGTTGGCTGATCTGGGCTTCCTGGTTAATCAGGTAGTCGGCAGGTAGGTAGAAGGCTCGGAAGTCATGAAGGAAATCGCTCCAACATCTCCAACGCTTCTGGTTATTTCGGTACCACAGCAGAGCGGTGCCAGTAAATATCTCCGGTAGCACTGGTAACAATTGCTCTGCCTGTATGTTGTAGCGCAGGCAGATCTCGTCAAGTCGTTCCAAGAACGCTACGGGGTCGGTGCTTCCATCAAATGTCACATTCCATTTATGGACATTCAAATTATCGTTCCGGGGTGGTTGGGTCGGGGTTGATACGGTCACTGGTGGCGGTGCTTGGTACATCGGAAAGGCTGTAGGCAGATAATACGGCATACCTGCGGCAGCGCTGGTTACAGTTGTACGGGTGTTCAAATAATCCTGAGGTACGGATGCCGATGCTGATAACGGTGGTTGATACGGTGTAAATGACCTCGGAAAGTGATACGGTATACCAGCGGTTGTGCTGGTCGTGGCGGTTGACGTCTGGGTATACAAGGTGCTCACAGTCGTAGAAGTCGGTGCAGACATCACGGGTACCTTCCACTGAAATGAATCTTCCATACTCGTAGCTGCATAGCATACGGTCGTTGTTGGGGTTGCTGGTGGATCGGTCACTAGTGGGGCGGCTGGTCCTTCTCGTATGAACTGAACCAGGCGGCGTCTCAATACCTCCGTCGTACCTTCTGGTGACAAACGGAACTTGGTGGCTTCCTCCACTAGTTGTGCCTTCTTAAGGCGGTACACCCAGCTAACCCGGCCATCGGTGAAGTCAAAATTTCTACCTGGGTCGGCGTCATCTTCGAGTGGGTTGTTCTCTACGTCGGACTTCTCAGAATCGGTCATAGTTGCGGTGTTCACTTGTTGATATACTTGCTGGAACGGAAATGCCCTCCAAGTCACGTTACGGGACGGTTCTTCTTTGGGATAGACTGGACAAACGCGGTCCCTGCTCGGGCGCCAAATTTGCGACGCTCTTTTTCCCAGTTGCCTATTTGGCAACTCTGTAGTCCGGTAGTTAACTTGTATTTTGTTGTGGGCGGGATTATACGACTGCTTATGCGTATAATCGCTGGGAAATTCTCGGGCGCCAGATTTTATATGGAGTTTACTCTCCAGAACGGCTTCGCTGTAACAGAACGGCTTAGCGAAGACCTGGGTAACTGCAGTTGAAGATGTCGGTCTCCAGGGGTCTGTTTGATGGAATGACAGCCTGCAGGTTCTTGAAGCAGCTCTATTTAACTCGGGTGTATTCAACAAGTCAAGTAAAACAACGTAGAATGGTTTAAATACGTCTATTACATAATATCCAATCCAAATTAATAATATACAAGCAAAGCGGATAATATTAAGCAAAAATACGGTAGCAAATACAGTAGCAAATACGGTAGCAAATACGGTAGCAAATACGGTAGCAAATACGGTAGCAAATACGGTAGCAAATACGGTAGCAAAACAGTAGCAAATACGGTAGCAAAACAGTAGCAAATAAGGTAGCAATACAGTAGCCATACGGTAGCAATACATACATACGGTAGCCAATATATATACAGTAGTCACCAGTATACGGTCGGAAACGGTACCAGTTACTAAAGCAAACAAACTGTTATCTTGACACCAGGCGGACAAATTCGCCACTATGAATCACACAACAAAGCTCTCAAACAAATAGAAAAGAGAAGAGTAAACTTTGCCCAGGAATTGTTTCGCGTAGGCGAGTTAGAGAAGTGCAACCTCAGGAAATGTTGCGCATAAGGTGCACTCCGGAAAATAAAAGAGTCAGAGAGAGAAGAGGAAACTTTGCCCAGGAATTGTTTCGCGTAGGCGAGTTAGAGAAGTGCAACCTCAGGAAATGTTGCGCATAAGGTGCACTCCGGAAAACACAGTTTACAAATATACAAGAGAGAGAGAGAGAGCAATATTTGACGTTACTAGTAATGGTGTCAAAACACAGCCTGCTTATCCCAATATCCTGGATGCGGTGGTCGGTTACCTCGGTCGGAGCACTGGTGACTTGTAGAAGTGGCTGGACTGGTACTGGGCTGAAACATCGGCGAACTGAACTCGAAAATTCAAAATTTTGAATTTATAGCCAGTCGGTATGCGCCCGAAATCGAAGCGCATCCCCACTCTACGAGAGCGGGGTTGACATAGCATCTCTGCGGCTCGATCCGCAGACACGCGGTTATCTGATTTCCGGCCGTAAATGAAATGTTTGAAATCAAATATACATTAAAATTACAATTTTAAAATACTGAAACGGTTGCTAAATTACGGAAACTTGCACACAATGAATATAAAGCATTAACCAACGGAATACTACTTATAAAAATAAACCCCTAACGGTAACATAATATTGTAAACGGAAAACGGCATATAAATTAAATGTAAAAATTAAACAATTCTTATAAACTCAATGAAATTAAATCAAAATTAGTAACGCTTCGTTACAATCACAGCAATCCGGACTTTATTGACTGCAGCTCGAAATGGTTGAGTGTTACTGCAATCAAACCAGTCCTTCAGGTTTTTAAGCCAGGATACACGGCGTCTGTCAACATTTGTCTTTCCCCTAATCTTCCCCTGAACTATTAATTGGAGAAGGGTGTATTTGGGGCCTCTCATTATGTGGCCTAGGTATTGAAGCTTTCTCTTTTTAATGGTGTTAATAATTTCACATTTTACCGTTCCTACACACTATTAAACTATGAATCAATGGATCTTTTGAGTACGAGGGCGAGAACAGTTAATAGTAGATGTTTACGACTGTAGCTGATCTCCATTCTTTGCTTATTCAGTTGCCAGATAGTTTACTACGTCTTTCATCTTTCCTTAGTCTCATAGAACCCTCGCATTTTTTCTCTTTTTTCTAGTTCTTCCTTTCCGCTTTTGTCTGTTTGTTGTTTCTCTTCCGGCGTTTCATTGTTCGATTATTTGATCCATGCGTAGATTTTTCCCGTTTCTCTTTTTGCCGATTCTCCCCAACTTTGTTTGTGTATGCCCGAGTTTTCTATGTCGCGTTCCAGTGCAGTTATCCAGCTATAACATGGTTTTTCTATTTTCTTTTCTTTTGTTTGCATGCTGTAGTCTTGCTGTAAGGGATGGTTGACCTGTCGTCTGAGAATACCTAGTCATCTGCCTCTAAACGGTTTCCAGTAGTCCGTTATCTCTCTGCATCAGTCTCAGTACCTTACCATTAGTAAAATAATCTATCCACGATATGCGCAGCATTCTGCGGAATACCCATATTTCTAAAACCTGTAATTTTGCATTATGTTTTTCTTGACCATCCAAATCTCGACGCTATATGACAAAGTAGAATAAACATTGCGTTTTTACAAATTTCCGTTGTGTCTCCAGACAAAGACTTGGAGAAGTAAGCAGCTGCTTTAGTCTCGGTTTTACGAAGGTTGTTGTAGCTATATATATTTGCACTCGAACTTCCAAAAATGGGTACAGTGTTTCTCCCCCTACAGATTTTCAATGCAATTTATGTCTTCAACGTGTTGGATGTCATAAAGAACTGTCTATTGCACAGCGAGAAAACAAAGTAGCAAATGTACGATTGAACCGCTCAAGCTGGTATCAAGATGTCGGTCTGTGTCCAACTATGTGCGCGCATTTTTACGTTTTCCGTTCTGAGAGACCGGCGTGCATATACTCGCAAAATGCCTGGTTTTAGTTTCTTCATACCTTTAGATTGTATAATGACTTGTTTTCTGTTTTATTAATAGAAAACATGGTTTGGTGTATCTTTTATTGAAACACACAAAAAACAATTTCATACCAAAAATTAACTGCAAGATTGCACTACAGCTTTGTCCACACCTGGTGAGAAGTGCTTAAGACAATGTAGAATAAGTATAAGCAAGTTATATTTTAAAGCAAATACGGTAGCAAGTAAAATACGGAAGCAAATCTCAAACAGTAGCAAACGGTAGCAAAGAAGATACGCTAGCAACCAATTAAGCAACACTGAGATGTTCTGGCGCAAACGTTACTGAATTGAATTTTCTAATGCGTAAGACAGGTATAGCGAACTACCGGGATTATGACGGATATAAGAAAGCAAGAGTAAGACAAATAAAGAAGAACTGCTTCGTGTCGGGTTGCCGCGACAGACTTCAGAAATAAAGAGTAATATAGAAAGAATAGAGAGAGGGAGAGAGAGAGAAAGACGGAAAGAAGAGAGAAGGAATAGAGTAACAGGTATTCAACACAATAATAAAGTGAATGCAAAAATCACCACAATGGCTCAAGCAATATTCATTTAGTATACTTCCTAGGATCGGTTACCTCAGCTGATTTTCCTGGTATTTGGTTGTAGGCCTGGACTAGAGACTTGAAGTTGTGAAGATGAACGGTGCTTACTACGGTCTTAGTTTTGCTTTAAATCCTACCGTATATTGGGGACTAAAATATTTTAATTTCTACTCTTAAGTCGATGCGCGCGGTAAACCCAGTTCGGGACGCTGCCGCTCTCCGGTGGCTACCTCTAAGCCACACGTAAAATTAAATTACATTCTAAAATAAAATACATTTCAGTACTTAAATAAAATACATTTCAGTAAAATAAATAATGCATCATTATAACGTTGATCGATGCAATTTTGTAATAATAGCTTGCTCCGGATCAGGTTTGTGTCCCGAATCCCTGAAAACAACAAGCAATTTCTTTTACTTTAGAAAGCATGGCATGGCATGGTCCTACAAACCAAAAAATAGAGTTCTTTTATCTAGTGCTCTTACATATTCAAACACTTTTCCATGTAAGTGCACTTCATGTAAATCTAATTACTTGAAATTACTTTCATTTTCATGTGTGACTTTGTAGCATACGAACACGCTTTTTAAACGTACAAAAGTTTTGCTAATATTATGCCAATGCATTATTAAATTAATTAAGTCAAAGTTCCTCGCATCATTTTTATGCATATTGTACTAATCAATTACTATCATTAATCAATCAATCTCGTTACGTAAAACATTAAAGTCGTAGGATGAGCACAAGCACCGCACCTTTATTTAAATTATTCAAATTTAATTATTGACATGCTTTTTGTTGTTGTGGGTACTTGTTCTTCATCTATGGAGAAATTACCGACATGATAGGTAGGTACTGAAATGATGTCTATACCATACTCGAATTTTGGTTGTGACCCAATTTTAAATTTAAAACCGTTGTTTATTTTAAAAGTTGTACTACAATGCCAACTTAGTGAATGACTTGCCAAGGTTTATATCTATTATCGAGCTTTCGTTTTGGAAAACAATAGAAGCGGTTTTATTTTTATCCTTATTGTTTGTTCATGTGTACATTTGAAGGATATTGTTATTAAATATGTAATAATTGTTAGAGAATTTGAATTATTAATGTTACTTCGATATAGTTCTCTATTTACAGATTTTTAGGAAAATGAAAACTTCGAAAAATGATAATAATATATAAATTTTACAGTATTTAAACACAGACTTCTACGACACTATTATAACAACTATGAATCACTCATTACGCATTTCTAAATTTACACAAATATTTGCAAAAGTATAATATCAAGGAAATAAATAGGGAATCCCTGAACTCCAAGTGATAGTGGCAAAAACAGTAAACTTAGGTCATAAAAAGTATGGTAACCAAGATTAAATCAGAATTTGTATTGGTTGAAATATTATTTCTGTGAAATCTTCTATTTTAAAATAAATGGAAGTTTAAAAGTGTTCTCATTAACAACTAAGTACTCATTTAATCTATTTGCTGATTAAGAAGTAAAATATAAATACTACTATTTGGTAGCTGATTCGGCGCAATATTTAAGATTGAACTTGATCTTGAATAAAAATAAATCATAAATGCATAAACACGTAAAAATACAAAAGGTCAAGTTCAAGCTATCTAAAATTTATATTTGCTTGTTAATTTTTATGTAGTTCACCCACGAACATTCGCAATTTATATTTTAATAAATAAGAAGTTAGCACATAGATTGTTATCTCGGCAAAAGATAAAAATATTATTTAATAAAGCCGACACTCGGTTGCATTGCAAATATGTTTGTGGGGTTGTTGAGCTTTATGCAGATTCGTAAAATTCCTCAAAATTCTTGACTTTTCGCCAATGTGACAGTGACATACACTATTAGAATTTCAAGCGCGCTGAATGTCGAAAAGGTTAAATTATCGCAGCAACTGCATTTTAAACAGGTGAAGCGTTAATCGTTGAGTGTCAGTCGTGAAACTATTATGGCTTAAAGCCCTATAAGAGAAACTTGAATAAATTTTGCCAAGGAAAAACTAACATCTTCGGAAAACTTTTTTTTTAATTAGCATTTAAAGGTTAATATTACCTGAATATCTAACAAACCTTAAAACTGTGACGCTCTTTTGTTACGTGTCAGTGGTGTGGGTGGGATTGTACTAGTGTTGTTGCCAAGCCAAAAAAATTAAATTTTAACAAACTCTTAGGTAAAAGGTTTTTAATATTTCACCAATTTTTTCTGTAAAACAATAACGATACTAAGAAAATGTTGCTTTATTTAAAATCGATTAAAAACTCAAGTCTTATTAGAACAATCTATAAACTACGCACTAGCAAATTATACAAAAGCAAAAAATGATGTTTACTCTCCAAACGATGCGAGGACTTTTCCCTAGTAGAATTGCACTTTTGAGGAAGGCTTTTCCCCAGTTTGATTACACTTTTGAGGACGACTCTTTTCTAGTGTGACTGCACTTTTGAGAAAGACTTTTCCCCAGTCGGTCGTCACAGTTCCCTCGTACCCAGTTAAAAACCTGCTTAACTGCAGTGAAGATGGCGGTTTCCAGGGGTCTAAATAGTTTTACTTACCAAAAGTATTTGTGCTCATAAAATGTCAATGAGCAACACAACTACAGCATTAAACCATATATTGTTAAATAAAGCAAAATGTTCAATACAGGAACTATTTAAAAAACTAAATGTTATACTAAAACGCAGGTATTACAAGCCAAGCAAAGCAGGATATGAACAAAATACGGAAGCAATACGGGGCAAGCAAAATACAGAAACGGTACTGTAGCAAACGGTAGCAAATAAGATACGGTAGCCTACGGTAGCAAGATAACTTAACTAATCAACAATGAGACGTTCTGTTGCAAACTTTAACGAATCAATAGGCAAGATAGGTATAACGGGATACAAATGGGATTCTGATAGATATAAGGAAGAAAGAACTACTGCCTCGTGTATAAACCTAAAGTCCGCGACAGTTAGAAATCAAGTGAGAATAAATCGGCCTCGTGACAAACAGCCCCGACAGACTAGCCTGAAAAGGAAAGATGGAAGATCTACCTCCTGACAAACGACCGCGACAAATCAGAAAGAAGATAAAAAGAGAGAGGGTCTGCTTCGTGACAAACAGCCGCGACAGACTAGAAATGAAGAGATGGAGATATGGAATGGAATAACAGGTAATCAACACAGTATAAAGTGAATATAAAAAAACACCAGAATGGCTTAAATATTACTTGCTCAGTATACTTCCTAGGATCGGTTACCTCAGCTGTTCGACTGTAGACCTGGAGTTGAGTCTTGAAGTGAAAAAGATGAACTGTAAAACTGTGCTTGCTACGGTATGTAATCTGCTTTTATAAGGAACGCGCATAGTGGGGAACTAAAATATTTCAAAAAACTACTCTAAATCAAAGTGCGTTTCAAACTTATTTTTGAGCGGGGATCTCGCTTTGCTTGTCGGCGGCCGACTCGAGGTCACGCGTAAAACTGAATTACTTGCCCCGGTAAAATATATTTTAATTTTAATGCTAAATTAAAAATACATTTTCAAAAAATAAATTCTAGAATAATTAATTCAAATTATATGCTGCGGTAAAATTAATTTCCATACTCAAACGAAATATATTTCAGTAAAATAAATAATGCATTATTACAAAACAATTAATTGAAAGTTTCATTAATATGAGTTACTAATTTGTGTTTCAGTTATTAGAAAAATGTTTATTGAGCTTCTAAAAATTGTTTTCAAAATAAGTATCGTATAAAATACTGTATTTCTATGACAAAACCCGAGTTTTGGACCAAAAGTTTTTTTTTGGCTTTTTTTCTAGAGTTATGTCTAGTTGCTTGTTGAATAACGTTGCAAAAGATTCGGCACGTGTAGGTTTTAAATCCGTCAAAACTGGAAGTGGTGTGACACTTTTCGAGAAATAAAACATATTATCCAATAATATTTTGAACAAAACACTTTTTGTATCAATGCTTTACGCGCCGACCGTGGCTATAGATCCCACTACGGCCACTACTCTAACGGAGCAAACAGCAAATTGGGGAAATCATAGCCGTTGCTATAGCCTCAGTACTGCAGATAACCCAACGTTTGTTGTGTAAAAAAATTTATTAGTTTTATTTTTGGAAAACAATCCGTAAGGTTAAAGGAAACCAGAATCGAAAGAAAAAAACCTCAGCTAAACATTGGGTGGGAGGAAGAGTATAAACACCCGTTAATGTTGCTGAACATAAAAATTCAATTGTGAATCTTTTCTATTTTCACTCATGACTAATGCAACCAAAAATATGCTTTAGAAACGGTTTTAGGTGCTCTATAAATATTGCAATATGCTCTAACAAAATTCTCTAAAAAAAACAAATTTTTCCTGAAAATTTTAAAAATATTCCATGGCAACCGATTAAAATGACGAAATACAAGAAACTGAATGCAAAGTTGTTTGCATTGTATTTATATTTATTGTTAAGGACAGTCCACAAATTTGTTTATCATAAACGAAAAAATAGGATAAACTAAAAAAAATTAAAGGATGCGCTAAAGGTGGCACTTGGTGGAAAGTGCGAAAATCATCGGGGGGGGGGTCTACGTCACGTTATAAATTGGACAGCTCTGCGTTTTCGTCACGAAAAAAAAGTTGGGAATCTAAATAAGGAAAATAATTACTAACTATTGTCAAAAATTGCAAAAAGAGCAATCAAAATATGCTCTTGTTTCTAGAAATGCTGCACTTGTCTCCATTTTCCCATTCACAGTGGAACTGGAGACTGTCTGACCTGTACGGAGCCGAGTCACGGGTGAAATATGCACAATGCAAAAATATGCCGTAACAAATAAAGTCAAAATGCTTAAAATGCACAGTTCCTCTTAGAACGGATTTATTTCTGGTTTATTCTTTTATTAGTCGCATAAGAAAATATGCCATAGCATACTCTCGATGGTCCTACTCATAAGTAATTTAACTTAAAAACAGACATGTTTTATCGTATCCCGCTTGTTAAATAAAGAAGTTTGAACGTACGATTTTCAAAATGCCTAGAAGGCGTCACAGAGAAATTAAAAGACTGGGACACTATCCAAATCATAACTTATTCCTAACTCTAAAGCATACAAAATTTTAAGAAAATCGTACGGCCGCTTTGTTGATAATTTTAAAAATTTTTAAAATACCTTTCGCTTCGCAATTTTTATTCTTTTAACAATTCTCCCATACAGGCACTTTATTTTTTCCCTAGGGCTTATAATAACTAAAGTTTATATTTATCTGGCAACTCGTTTTTGAGAAATAAGGCGTTCGCATCATCATCAAGTGATTTGTGGCCATCATGATCCTACGATCCGCATGTATACAAGCTACAAACATTAACGGATCGTAGTGTCGTCTTATCTCGTATCATGTATTCGCAGTAGAAAATTCCAGCTGGCTAATGTACTGGGTATCGCTTCAACACCCGCTTCCGAAATGGACAAAACCGAAAATTTTAAAATTACAAATCGTTCGAATGATTTTCTGTAATTTCTCGAGATGTCTAGAAATATTTTGATAATCGAATGTTTCGTTTATTTTCATTCGAAATACCTTATCACTAAAATGAAGGATAAATAGAAGTCACTTTTATATTGTCGCGAGTCGACTTAGTCTTATTTAGAATATTTAATATTAATTATTCAAGTAATTAAAATATTACCTATTTGTCACATATGGTGCAATACAGATCAATACGACTTGGTCACCTGACATGCCTCAGGTTATTCTAAGATTATCAAGGGATTGTATGCAGCCCTTCTTTGTCACACACTTACTATTGATTGACCTATTTACAAGCCAATCCGGTCTCAGATGTATCTGCACTGCATCATATTAATTATTAATAAAACCATCCCTACTCTGCATCACAGAGTATAAAAGGATTCCAGCTTACTGGTACAACAACAGTTAAACCAAACTCAGCTTAGAATCGACACGAGTCTCTACCATCTACAATAGCTACGACTCAAATACCTCTCGCATATTGGGGGCCTTGAGCCCCAGATTAACAAACTGTATTGTAACACATGTAAGTAATTTTAGTTTAGTATTAAATAATAATGTAAATCATTAACTAAATATATCTCTGTTGAATTTTGGTTGTTCTTATAATATACCTACACATTATGTCACTCGCTACGACCCCCGACGTGACAATATTTCGTGCAATTTGTAATAATTTTTTTTAAGTAATATTTTTTTCGATTTAGGGAATTTGAAGCGCCTCATTGAGTTTGAGCCCCTAGGCCCAAATTCTGCTAAATGTCTTCTGTCAGATTCCGACGATAATTTCATACAATTCAAAGTCTGAAAAAAACATACCGCTCTCGGTTTCACATTTTTTTGAAAACTCATTAATTTGTCGATGAATTTTTGATATAACAGCGCATTCCAAAGCGAATTGAACATTTATATCTAATTGTAAAATAAAGTTGGTCAAAATAACATTCATTCTTAGGAGAAGTAACTCGTTTTAACAACTTTTAAAAACGTCAAGATTTATCCCGTTTAAACCATACCTACCACATCTAAAGCCTCCACCTGTACCAAACAATCTTGCACCCCACCTTCCAAAAATCGAAAGTAAGAAATGGCAATAAATCGTTTCATAATCCATCTTACTACCCCCCCCCCCCCCCCCCCCCCACACACACAAAATAACAATTGTTTTTAAAAGGCCATTCTCAAAATATGTTCTGGTAAAAAACTGGAGAATTGTAAATAATCATATTGACACAAGTAAGCCTACCAAATCATGTGCTCCCCAAGCCCTAACATATGTATAAAGATTTCTAAAAAAATAGATACTTACCCGTTTGGAAAAAACCACCACCAAAGCTCTGTTTATTATACCCCCTAAAACAAAATTTCTGATAACACCGAAAGAAATCTATATTTTAAAAATACCGCTCCAAATCAACCCTCAGAACTTAAACTGTCTAGAGTCTAGATTTATAACATTTTAAAAATATCACTTCTATACCAGCACTAATACACCCCCACCCATAGGCAATAAAAATTTCTAAAATTGTCTAAAAGCATGCATTCCACTTTTGCACCTGCCTGTCTCTCTATGCATCGCGGCTTATCTGTCGATTCTTGTTATTAAAATTATATTTTTCCAAAAGCAAAAAGTTATAAAAGCAGTAAATAGTGTAGATTAATTAGTAAGTGGCAAGTAGCGGCAAATGAAACTAAAATTTATGAAAACTTGTAATTTTTCTCTACGAACCCTAAAAATTACATTTTTCTATTTTGGTTCTTTACTGACTACTTTATGAAACTCATTTGGATTTCATTAAGCAACTCTTTAAAGAATTCAAAATTTTATTTTGTTAGGTTGGTAACAACCATGTGACTAGAAAACCTTCACGCGTTATAAACATAACCTTTAAATTGTAAGTTCTAAAAATTAAGATTATTTAGCGCATTTTCCGCTACTTTGCGTAGCTCGGGTGGGTGCAAGATAATCCTTCTTCCATCTTGTCTTCAAATCTTAGGTATTTTAAAAATTAAATCACTTTCAAACACAGTTTGTCTCAATTTTAATTTGACAGTAGTTTGAATTGTTTGAAATTATTTTAAATGTCACCAACAGCCACAAAACCAAAACACAATACAAGAAATTTTCCTATCGATTATATTTTTAAATTAAAATATAAAATACGGTAATTTTTAACTTTTTTGGACCAAAATAGAAAAAATAGTATAAAATACACGTTTCATAAGACATTTAAGTGCACTTGTCCATTAGAAAACTCGCCGCAAGCGGCTCGTTTTCTAACTTGGACGCGTGCTCTAAAATCATGTCTTATGAAACTTGTCTTTTAATATACTATTTTATTGTTGTTTCTTTGATTATTTAATGTTTTTCGCAGAATTGTCCAAAAAACACTTTTTTCATAGATTTCTGAAAATTTTATTCCCAATTATGGTTTAGATTTGTTTGTAGTTTTTTTGGGTTTGATAAGTTTCTGAACAACGATTGAAAGCTTCGGTATGGGAAAGTATTGATATCATAAAAATTTTCAAAATCTAGATTTTAACGGAAAGTCACGTTTTGGGGCTCAAGGCACCCAAAAAAGTGGTGTTTGAAAAATGTCTGTCGGTGGGTGGGTCGGTGTGCGGGTGTGACGCCCCTAAAAGCGAAAGTTATGGACCGACTTTGATGAAATTGCAAATCAAGATTTATTGTAGTTTGAGTTTAGCTTTTCAAAAAAGATTTTTTCCGAAACTAAATTTTAAAAATTTGAGTCCGGAATCAGAAAAGTAGCAAATCGGAAACTTATTACTGAAATCTCTAGCTTCAAAATTGCGGCCGCTACAATTTTTTGAAAATCTTGATTTTAACGCCTATTTTTCTCAAAAATCAGTTGTCTGATCGGGATCAACTGCAAATTATTTGAGAACTCTTTGTGGGTACTACACAATGGCGTAAAATTAATTTTGAAAATTCGAAAACGATCTCATAGCGCTTCTTCAATGTATTTAAAATTTTCAAAAAAATATTGTACAAAAGCTGGCCACACGATTTTTTTAAACGTTCTGTGCCGATAGAATGAACTACAAATTTGTTTTTTACTAATCTTCCAAATTTTACTCTGACGTCGCGCCGTCCAGGACTTTTTCAAATATGTGGAATTGATTATTTATTCAAAAACGCAAACGCCAATCGTTAAAAACTTTCATCACTTCGATAGACTATTCGAAGTACTTTATTGGGATCAATAAGAATTATCAACTATTTTAAAATTTAAGAAACAACGATACATTTAATACCAACAACACGTTTTTTGGCAGTTACGTGATTTTAACTACACATATTAATTAGCTCAAGTTAAAAAATATATTTTTCATTTCTTGCATGTTTTTGATAACTCGTAAAATGAAGCTTTTGCAGCAGTTTTTGACCGACATCCAAAGCGAAATTTGTAATTAGCAGCAGGGCGCGGCGCTTACCTTGCTTTCGTGCAGTTTAGTCGCTGCTACTAAGCGTACGGTTACGATACGTGAACCAATTGCACAGGCTATCGCAAGTTCAAATTTTCGTTGCTTGTTTTCTTAGAAATTATAAAAAATTACACTTTTGCAAATACGGCAAGTATTAATATCTAGTATGGGAAAGTCCACTCGACGTTAACACTTCAGCTTATTTTTCCCATGTTTGCTTGTTTGCTCACTCACGAAAATTGTTCTGCTAGGTGTCTCCATGCCTTTATCTTTATGACCAGCTCAACCGATTTTGTAATAATCCTCTCTGCTGCTTGCAATGCTGATAATAATAATTTACTAACCGTTAGATCAAGCATTGGCAACCTTTTGAGTAGCTGGGGCCAATGGAAGAACCATTTATGTATCGCGGGCCGTAAATAAGATAAAAAAACTATATTCCTTTGGAAAAAAATTTAAAAATATATAAATACAAAAAAGTATACAACAATATATTCAACAAAAACAGAAATTGTTTAATATGCGAAAATTTAAAAAGTAAAAGGTATACATAATATTTCACTTTCGCATAAAGCCGGCGTAGTCCGCATTTTTTTCTCAAACAAAAGAAATAATTCGTTACTCTGGTTTATTTGTATCAGTTTAAAATAATAATCTGTCTCGCGGGCCGGATTGGTGGTTAAATGAAACATGTCTGGCGGGCGGGAAAAAAGTTGTAAGCGGGCGGGCCACATACGGCCCGGGGGCCGTAGGTTGCCCATGCCTGCCTTAGATGATATTTGAACGAACTAATATCGCCCAGTATTTTAAATTCTAAGTGTATTTGAATCTTTTACATAAATTAGAAACGTTTATAGATGTAATTTTAAGTATCTACAATCGTTCCTGCAAAGTGTAGATATTCGAAATCCTTTTTTTTTTCCTGCAAAATCGCGCTATTTTTCTTTAAATCGAGTCTGTTACCAACAAGACAACAACCATGCAAGCGTTTATAAAACGCATTAAAGACAATGCCATAAAAGTAGAGACTGCTGTAATAAAACAGACAAATACGGAACGTGTAAATCGTTTAAGGAGTATTAAGGTGTCAAGTAGACGTGGTTACCCCACATTTTATTTACACTTCCCATATCCCACATCCACTTCCCACTTTTTACAACCGCCCCGCGTCCACACATGGTCTGTGTTTGCGTGTGAGTTACCAAAGAAAGTGCTATAATAATAGAAACACTGAATCATTCATACTTTTTTGTATGTAATAAAGCTGTACTTTTTTTGACATTGTCTTGTTGTTATTTAAATGGAGAAATTGTTTTTACGTTTGTACTGTTTGTGCCTATACCCATGAAAAAAACTTTAAATTTAGTAGCAGAAATAGTTTAAATGTTTAATTATAAATCCAGCAATGTTATCGTTACCATAAAATCAGAAATAATTTTCACTACGTTATTGCTAAAAAATTACTGCATAATAATGTATCGCAGCATAGAATTTTTCTTTTTATCAAAGCCGATGTTAGATAAACGATGACCTGACCTAAATGAGCCAGTTTTGTAATCATCCACTGCCAGATGTTATAATTAGGTGTGTTTTTTTATATTTTCCGGAGATTTAGCAACTGACGGGTATATTTTTATATTTAAATGTCAGCTCTATGAATGAAATTCAAGAATGAATGATGGAATGTGCTTCAGTTTATGTTCTGTCGGTCTGCCTGCGAGCGGTTATTGTAGTATTCACTATCATTTATCACATCATCACTTCTAGGATTCGATCAAAAAATTCTGCAAACATGTTAAGTGATAATTTACATTAAATACTTTGAAATTTTACATAACTTTCACATATTTTCAAAATTCCCCTGAATATACAGGGTGATTTATTAGCTTTATTGCAAACTTTGGCAAATGTTTGTTGATACTATTTCAAGAAGAAGAAAAAGAACAGTGTGCCTAGCACGCAAGTTCTATGTGAAACTTCTTAAAGATTTTTTATTAATTCTTTGATTTTAACAGAAAACGAACACGGTTATGGATGGTATGTTTCAGTTGGCTGTAGAAATAGCTATAAATGTGTAGATGTGTAGATGCATAGTAATTCAACGTAGTCTGCGCGTAATACCAGTGGGTAGTGTCGCAGCGTTTTGATGCTGGAGCTCGATCTGGGAGTAGTACTGGTGATTGTAGGCTACAACTCGATCTAGTGGTAGTGCTGTTGACGAAGACTAAAGTTAGATCTGATGACCGTAAGCTACAGCTCGATCTGGGGGTAGTACTGGTGACCGAAGGCTGAAACTCATTTGGTAGAGCTCGATCTGAGAGTAACCGTATGCTAGAGCTCGATCTGAGAGTGACCGTATGCTAGAGCTCGATGTCTGGGTAGTGCTGGTGACCAAAGACTAAAACTCGATCTGATGACTGGCGGCTAAAAGTCGATGATTCTCAAGCGCTTATCTTATGACCGATCTTATTCGATCCTAAAGATAAATTGATTTTTCTGTTTTTGCGTTTGGTTTTGTTTTTCCTTTTCGTTGCCATGGATGTAGAGTTGTAGCCCTCGGGGTGAATTTTGTTATCTTTTTGTTACTACGATTTTTTTAGAATGTCGTGAAAGAGTAAGACATACCGTGGTTATGAGGCAGAGGAAAATACAGAGAAATAAGAAGCGGTTTCCATTCCCTTCCAGAAGTTTAACTTGTATTGGGGTCGGACCACACCCCCAGGGGCTGCTGATTGGCTGGAGCGCGCACAAAGGGGCTGGCGCTGTAATTTCTTTATCGAACTTTGTAGTGTTCCTGTTCACTTCAAGTTGCTGCGGGGTTAAAGTGTTTTTTTTCACTTTCAAAGCATTCAAAGCTGTATGTTGGTGGCGGTTTCGGTGTTGTCGCGGGCATTTGCTGCTGTATCATCATATACATTTTACCAAATGTATTGCAATGATATGCGTGTGCATGTACTCACTAGAAAACAATTCCCTAAATGCCCGCAATTAACGCAATTACAAATTATATTTTCTATGAGACTCTTATTAACTTTCTCAGGGTCGTTATTTAGCTTGTAAGACAAATTATTAATAAATTAATTTGAAATAGAATAAACACAAAACAATATCAACGTTACAAAGAAAAGGTTTTATTTAATAAATCAATTTCTAAATGAAGTTTTCGAAAATCAAATAAATTTTACTAAATACTATCGTCTTTCTAATAGAGATCACTTATCTTAATGTCTCCTTACTGGGATATTCTTCACTCGAGCAAACGATGCATGTCGAAACTTTTACTTCACTAGTCTGCTGGTTCCTCAAGTAACCACAAACACTCGCCTTTAATTTGAATCCTGCTCTGGACTGCTTTTATGTTATTTTGGACTTGGTTTTAACACCACCACAACTGGAGAAACTTTCTGGATCGCTTTATACTTGTAATTCTTCTGGATTTTTTTTTACAATTCGTTGATAATTCGTTGTATTTTCTTCTTTTATATTCGTAATCACTTTTATATTACTTTTAAACTCGTTTTTCCTCTTTATTCATCCAGAGGATATAAATTTCTCTGTCTTTGTTTACAACGAGTCGTAACTAACTAAAACAAATTCTCCATTCTTTTGTCTTCCTTCTTTGATTCCCATTCTGAACAAACAAGTAAATCTCATGACCATGAGTATACTTTAGTATGTTTGTGACATTGACACTGACATCCATAATGACATTTATTGATGCACACACAAGTAAGACTAAAACTTCTTATAAATTAAACCTTTTGAACAATTATGAACTAAATTATAATTAAAACTAACCTAAATAAAAATCGTATCAAACTGATTGTGTTTTTCTTTTCTTTCAGTATTAACAAACCTCATAAATATGAAAAATATAAATTATTAGAATTTATAACAAGAAATTACAGCAATAATACGCAACCCATGAGTTTAAAAGTTAGAATATCAAAATCTCATAGTCTTCACAAACCTCCAATCGCAAATTGAATTGCAGCAAACATCCCAAAAATTGCCTTCCAGGAACTACAGCACCCCAGTCAAAACATACACCTCCAAATATCATAGCAGTATTTAATCTTACGTGCGTAACAAAATATTCCAACGATATAACTTTGCATTATTTTTCGCGTACCTCAGTTTGAAGCACAATATTTATAAAAGAACTGAAATTTTGTTTTAGTTCCATAAAAAAAAATGTTAATAACCAAATCAGAGTTATCTGCGCTGCGTCGTAACACCTTAAAGATATCCAACTTTTCGATGGAACAAGCTTAAGACCACTACAATATTATCAGAAGTTTTGAAGAGTTCTTCAAAGATAAAAATGATAAAATCTGTCGAAGATCTGTTTAATGTCTCGAAACTTTCAAATATTTTAAAGATAGACATACAGGTAAAAACTTGAATTACCAAAGATTTTCTAAAATCTCAAAACATTTTGGAACATTATCAAAATTTTTCGGAGTATCTGAATTCTTAAAGAAATGGTCAAAAATATTCAATTATTCAACAAAATTTTGAGACAACAACGCACCACATTTTCGCAGCAAAAAACTCCGTGAAAATTGTAGTTAAGATGAATCTTTTCGCATTTAACATAGTTTTTTACATTACATAATTTTTACCGAACCTCATAAAGCTTTTCCTCTGCTATTTTTTGTATGTTTGTTTTAACTTAATGATTATTTATAAATAACAGACAATCAGTCAATCACGGAAGTACCTTCATAATTTACAAGATGTAAAAAAGTATATGCAATAAAACTGAAATTATAGGTGCACCAAACATTAAATTTTTAATAATAATGACCTATTCGTGCTTGAATTTCAAATATTTTAATTACGTTCACTTAAACTTTAAGAACCCATTACCGTTGATGTTGCATGCAATGCCCTTGTAATTATCCACACATTTTTAATAAAAAAAATAGTCAATCATCGTGATGCCTTCTTCCATTATTGCACAAGGTCGATGATGAATGTATTCGAGGTGCAATCTGTAAACTTTAGTTGCGACAAGACGCGCCAGACCATTTGTCAAAGCAAATTTACCGAAGAAATGTTTCGAAATATACACGAGCTTCTTACAAACACGACGTTATAAAAAACGGTACTCGGACACGATTTTTACAGCGGAAGCGATTTTTCAATGGACGACGGTGAGATTCTTTGCTTAGTATGGGAACTGGGATGTTAAAGGTGATGGAAGCGATAAATGTGGATATTCAAAATTCTGGAATTCCATAAAGTCTTTAACTGTCGATAAATGAATATAAATGTCATGATACTCCATCCCTATTGTCAATAAGTCACAGTAGCAATGTTTAATTCGTCTTTATTTTTTTAGAAGACTGTGTGTGTTCAAAGTTCGATGAACGGAACTACTTGTCCTTTTGTAAGGCTGCCACATAAGATTTTGAATTTTTATTACCGTTGTTACTGTTTGAGAATATTAATCCATAACAAACAAGGTTACAATTGAAAATAATTGCTATTAAACTTCTTCGCCTATCGGTTTCCAATCAGCACCAGTTTAGTACATTATTGTTCAATTAATTATCCAGTTTACGCTTTTGAATTGCTTTGTAAATGTAATAACTTGATTACCTCGTCTAGACATACCTGCATGAAAAAACTTCTGCATTGTAACAAATGGGGAGGGGGGGTGGGGCTGCAAAAGCAATTTTTTTCAACGTCGAATTCGACTGTTCAAAGGACGTAGAATAAGTCGCCCCCCTCCGCGTATTTTTTTCGGGCCATGTACTTTGTATGTAGCGCTGTTTGGGCCAGTTAAAGGATAAAATTTAAACAAATTTATTTAAACATTATTAATTTTAGTTTTGTTTGCATAGACGGTATAAATTTTTTTTGGAGAAATTTATTCTTTGTGTAGCGGATAAAAAAAATGTAATTTTGAAAACATTTTTTTTTCGACGCACAAATTTATTTTTAATTAAAAAAAATGTATTTTTTGTACAAGAATTTTGTGTGAAAGCCAAAAAATAATTTTATGAATAAAAAATTATCATTACGTCTAAAACTTTTTTAGTTAACAACGATGATTTTGTTTGATGTCTGGAAGTATTATTTTAGTATAAGAACATTTATATTTGCGAACAGAAAAGCTTCTATTTGTTGACACGAGGTGGCGCGGTAGCATTTTTCCTGAACTGGATTCAATATGAAATCGAAATGTTAGCTAATGCACGACTCCTTGTATAAAGGCCGCACTTTAACTACTGGAAACAATTAATTGGCTAAATTAAGGTAGAAATAAGATATAACACTCCTACCATGTGCGTTGCAAACAATCTTTGATTAACTTAATTTTTTGTTTATAATTTTGCCATGCACCAAAGAATGTGTGACAAACAGGTTGGATTATAGCCAATTTCTTTTAAATAAATAAAACAATTATAGCTAATAATTGGCCTCAAGGCAATTAAATTTCTCATTACTACCTTAATTTGGGTAGGAGTCGTGTTGGCTACAAGTATAACATTTCAATTTTACCTTGAGTCCAGGTAGGTAAAATGATAACTTACTGTAATCTACACAAAAATATCTTTTAATAGCCGCAGTAACATTTTACAGTATCTGTAGAAATAAATAAACTACAACACCCAATAGAAATGTTAAAAGTCTCACTTGTTGACTGTAGTTCAAAATCAAATTATAATTTTGTATTTTTATTTCTGCCATTGAATTCGCCTTAAAAAACTGACCCAATAACATGCAAACGGTTTTTTTATAACTATAATATTAACAAAGTTAGCCATATAACTACATCGAAAATGAAACACTCTGTACATGGTTTTTGGCAATATTCACATTACTATCAGTATGCGCAATAGCTGTCTGGCATCCGCGTACTGAAACGTAAATGCATTATTATTTAATAAACCATTATTCAAATCGTTGATGTCTTTATTAAACAAAAACGGCCCAAGAATTGAACCTTGCGGTACGCCATGGTTAACTAAATTAGGAGTACTGTATTTATCCCTAATGTGACTTTAGTTGGGGTTGCCCACACATCATCAATAGTTATTCCAAAAACAAATTAAATGTGGGGACAGTAAAAAGTAAGAGTTAAATTTTCATTTACAAAACAAATTTAGGAAAAAATACATTGCATTATTATTCCATTGCACGTAAGCAGAATAACAAACAAAAATATACCCTACTTTTGAAAAAGGGGGGAGCTAAAAGTTGAATTGTTTGGACAAAAACTACAATTTCAGGTATCAATACTGCAAACTAAGCATAGAGCATATACAGGGTGTTTATAAAGTGTGAGACGTATTTTAAGGATTAGAATTTTTAACAATGAAAATATTTCTATAATCATGGTCTGGACACGCTTCCCTCCGGAAGATGTAACAGTTATATTTGATCATTTACCCACTTAGCTTACTAATACTTCAAAAATGTATTAAAAAATAATTTAAAAACATCTTTTTATGATGAAGTTAAGTGTCCACTTGGTAAAGGTTGAATTTTTTTTAAAACTGTGTTGGTGGTTTAGCGAGCGAGAAAAATAATATTTTCCGTGGTTGAATTATAATTTTCTATTTAAAAATAATCATTTCAATCTGTAGTAAGCACGCAGCAAGTCGATAGCACATCGTACATCGGGTTTTTCAATTCTAACAGAATTGCAATGTGCATCACGTGCATCTTCAATGTCCACCTGGGCAGATCGTGTATTCAAGAGGCACGTAATGATGAACATAAAGAAACGCACACAAATATAATGGGAATCGGTGAATGAAACTAAAGGGGTTCATTACCGTATACAAAAAGCAAATAATTGATTATTGGCGTATTGCAGACAAACCAGTTTCGCTTGTAGAATTTGCGCTGGGCCATTGTTGAACTTTGTTAAGCTTACATCTGCTGCAGAATTCAAGGACGCTCGATGACATTTACCGTGGAATACCGCACTTATCCATGTTTGTATGTACTTCAAGTTGCGCAATAGATTAGCCTAGGTTATGTGAAATTGCAATCTCCACATCTGCATACCTCCAACTAACTCGGTAGGCGTTTTATTGTACTATTATACAAAATTAATGTCTTTTATGGTGGTCGCATACTATTATTACCATATTGAGTGCAGTTTTTTTTTTATTTCGAGCACTAACTTCACATTAGAAAAGCAATTAAAAGATAATTCTGTTTGGTAGTTGCTGAACTCCCAGGAAAATGATTTATTTTTAAAAAGACTAACCTTCAAATCGTTTAATCTAAGTTTATGAAACCCTTTTTAATTTTTTATTCAAAAAATATTTTTGCACGACATTAAATAATATTTGTCGTCATAATTTGATTTTTTACGTCGAAAATCACCAAATTTCTAATAAAAATGATTTAATCGAACTTTTTGACGTCAGAAATTCAATTACTGACATCAAAAATGTATTTGCTGACGTCAAAAAATCATTTTAGGGCGTCAAGAAACCATCTCTTGACGTCTGAAAATCGTTCAGACAAATACTAAATTAAATTATGAAAGAATGATAAAATAATTCTTGAACTATAATAAATAGATTTTTGACGTCTGCAAATAAATTTCTGACGTCAAAAACAATCAATTTTTGACGTCAAACTGCACCTAACGGAATATGTGGTAGTAGTTTGGTCTAAAACCATACTTCAATATGACGGACAGGAAAGCTACCTGCCAAAAACAGAAGGATTTGGGATATGTACGTATAAACATTTTTTGTTGTAAACCTTGTACAGAGCGATCAAAAAGCTTGAATAAAGAGGGAAGGGAGTTGAATAAGCAACCGCGTGCCTTTGATAGACTTTTAATGCTATTAATCTTAAATTAAATAGGGACTACCAAAATGTGTATTATTTTGGGACATGTGATTTTGATTTCATCTCTTCCCCCTCTTGATAAAGTTTTTTTCTAATAGCTTTGCATCAACCCGGTATAAAGAACACTCTTGCATCAACTATATCAAATACAAACAAAGAATTTGGTGTAATGAACGTCTAAGAGTCCGTTACTAGCTCAGCTGCGTCGCTAAATGGTAGCGGACGTAAATAAATGATATTTTGACGTTATTAAATACATTTGACGTCAAAAAACTAAATTTTGACTTAATTATTTCTTGATGTCAAAAATTCGTTAAATTTATAAATAGTTAAATAGGTTGTTGTAAATTCATGCATTAAAAATATTTTTTGACGTCACAGTGAAATTATGACTTCAAAAAATAATTTTGGTTGTCTGAAAATGATTATTTGTCGTTTCAAAGGCAAAACCTATTAACCAAGTCAAAAACTGTTTTTGACGTAAGAAAATAGATTTCTAATTTTTTAATGTCGATACATAAGTCAAAAATGTTAAATATGGCAATATTCCTTTGGCCGTACGTTTAAACTGTAGGCGTTAAGTTGCTGAAAATTTACATTGGGGACGAAAATATTAATTACGAAAAATATTTTTGTCGTCAAAAAATATTGTTGCACGTCAATAAATAAGATTTGTTGTCATAATTGGATATTTGGCCTCAAAAAATCACTTTCAGGTAACAATATTTTATTGACGTCCAAATGTGATTTTGTATCTGTTATTAATGTAGTATTAATGTAGGAATTAAAAAAGAATATTTTTAAATATTAATAAATAAAAATGATGATTTGACGTCAATAACTTATTTTAAAAATTGATTTTGTGCCGTCAAAAACTCTTTTGTTGACGTCTGAAAATCGTTTGCACAATTTAAAAATTAAAAATAAATTGACGTAAACGCTATTTGTTCAAATTATTTTTAACGCCAAAAATGTAATTGTTTACGTCGGAAATGCTACCATCTAACGACGCAGCTGGCGTTATAGCAAAGTCTTAGTCGGTTGCCTTACCACATTATTTGCCCGTATTTGATCTACTTGCCACAAGAGTGCGCTTTAGGCTAGGTTTATAGAAGGTTTACATCAAAGAATGTTCTTACGTTCTATTTTAAAGACTACAATATCTTGTGATTTTATGATTGCAACATGTCACATTATTATTAATTAGTGTGTCTTGACAAGCTGGTGCGGATGTATGTGCAGTGCACCCTTATTGGCAAGAAGTTCCTCTATCGATCAGTATTGCAGTACAGTTCTTGTGCATAGTACCATAAGTGTTTCGTTAGGTGGCAGCATTTTTCAATGCCAAAAATTAATTTTTTTGGCGTTTCAAATTTATTTATTGACGTCAAAAAATAATTTAGTGATATCTGAAAAAAATGTGCTAGTAGTTTACGAATCATGTTTTCGTACTTTTATTTATTCTTTTATTTTTAACTGCCTGAGCGGTTTTCAGTTGCGATAAAATGATTTTGTGACGTCAAAAATTCAATTACAGAATGTATTAGATACATGCGCCACCGATAGGTGTAGCGGTGTAGGACTTACCCATTCGCCTATGGTTTGATTCCCGGGCGAAGTAACATCGGATTTACAAAAACAGAGATGCTTCGTTGGAAGGCAGGAGACAACCACCAACCCACTGTCACTGGGGTTGCCTATAGCTCTTTGAGGGTCATTTAAATCTGTAGGTTCCCACTGTTCTGCGCCACTTTAAGCACTACACAGGACAGTTTGTGAGAAGATATGCTACACCTCGAGAGGTATGCAACCATAAGAAAAAGAAATAGATACATATTTTTATCTTAAATTCGATGATTTTGAGACGTTACGAAAATATATTTGTGGCGTCAAAAAAACACTTTTTGACGTCTAAAATTCCATTTGTGACACCAGAAATTATTTACTACTCAGAGAAAATGTAACTTTATTTTCCATAATTCACTTCATTGTCTTTATTATATTGGTTTTTCCTTCTCTTTCCAAAAATTAAAAGTTCTATTAGTTTATCTAATTTGAAGATTGCAAACACAATTCCAAACTAGGCTACAGACCATTATTCAGCGACTGTCCTTGCACTGAAAATAACAATAATGGTATTTCGCAGTCATAATTTGCATATCTAAATTGCGTTTTTGTAGATAGAGCACCTCTGGGTGTTGTAATTTATTTGGTTTGTCCTATGTAAAAGCAGACATCAAATCAACATTCCACTCAAAACCAAGTGCATGTGGCTGCGTTTGCGAATAAATAAATCAGATAAGACAATTCAAGCGTCCACGAACTCATTTAATAGTCATCATTGAATGCTCTGATTCACGACCTCAGATATACGCGCTCTGCGTACAACTTCATTACATCGGAATTTACCACGACTGTCTGCATGGTGGTAGATGAAGACTGTAAACGCCAGTATGTGTATCAACTCGATGACAATAATCTCATCATCAATATTTTCGTCGCAATGTAAATTTGCAGCAACATAAAGCTCATATTTTTACTCAACGGCCAAAGGGTTATTGCGGAACGCCTTTTAACTTTTTGTTAAACATTTATTTTTTGACGCCAAAAAATGATTTTTTTACGTTAGAAAAAGAGTAGATTTACCTAAAATTTAAATCGTCATCGGTGTACCTCCTCTTATCATACGAGACGAAACGTTCATACAATTTAAGAGTTATCATTACTCATTAGTAGGGATGCACCCAGCATTCGTAAAGCCAAATAATTAACCGAACATTCAGCGATTTTTACGAGTTGTTGAACATTCGGATAAGCTGAATATTTTATCCGAGTCAGGATGCTCTAAATGAAAAGAAGACTAATTGAAATTTTTAATTAATATGGTGGAATAATTAAGTGTAAAATACATTGAAACAAAATTATAATTTCGCAACACGTACTATATGTGACATAACTAACTCATGCATTGATTATTACCAATAAGTGTTCGGACTTGCCCAAATGGTTGGTTCGACTTGGCTAATATTTGTTACTTAGCCGAATAGTTGGGCTAATATTTACACTTGGCCGAATATTTGCTGAATACTTGGCCGAATATTGGTTATTAGGCCGTGAAAGGCTGACCGAATATTCGCTATTCGGCCAATGACGAAACTCAGTAATCGGTAAATCCCTTGTCATTACTACCAGTGATGGATAAAGTGTCATTCGTCATTACGTGAAAGAAACGTCAACTGCCCTGTCATCTTATTATAATCACTGTTGGCATATAAATGATTGATACACAAATACTTTTAAAAATATAATAAAATAATAAGCAACAATGTTTTTAACGTATGGAAAAGTTTAGGCGAGGTGCTTCACCCATTATTGAATTCGGGATAAAATTCTGCATACGAAGCTGTTGTATAACCTAAGTTTTATGTGCCATAAAAATGTTTGCTCCCAAAAATCAAGTCAAACAACACCGTCGTATGTAGCATTTCATTCTGAACTCAAAAATGTAACAATATACATGGTGTTCCACTTAAAATAAGAAAGTTGATGTCACTTCCGGTGAAACCGGAAGCTCCAGAAAGTCGTAATCTGCGTCAAATAGTAGGTGCCCATGCATATATTACCGATATCAAAAATCATTTGATTATCTTAATAAACAAGAAACAAAATAAAGGTGAATCTCTGTTGTAAAAAAAATCCAAAAAATCGATTTAAATTAAAAAATCCGATTTAAATCAATTAATTCAAATGTATCGATTTTTTGATTTTTCAAATTAAAATTGCCGCATGTTTGTACCCTGTTTTGTGATGTCAAAAAATCATTTTCAGACTCCTAAAATTGCTTTTTGGCTTCAAACTTTTACTTTATGACGTCAAAATTTGATTTTTAGACACCTTACCATGCCTGTTGACTTGATAACTCGTTTTGTGACGTCAAAAATTCATTTTCAGATTCCTAAAAATTGTTTTTGACTTCAAACTTTTGTTTGCTGATGCCAAAAATTGATATTCAAGAACCTAAAAATTACTTTTTCACTTCAAAATTTCATTTCGTGACGTCAAATATTTATTTTCAGACGCTCTTGTAAAACATCAGTATGGTTTTAGTGCAAACTAGTACAATAAGTATTCCGTTTACGTGGCAGCATTATTTGCCGTCAAAAACTATTTTTTTTAACCTGAGAAATGTATTCATTGCTATTAATTTTTTGACGTCAAAAAATTATTTATTGGCGTCTAAAATAATTTATTTATAGTTTACGAATAATTTTTTTGTTCTTTTAATATTTTATTTTTAATTGCTTGGAGAATTTTCAAACGTCAAGAAATGATTTTTTGACGTCATAAAATTGAATTTTGACGTCAGTAAACGAATTTCTGACGTCAAAAATTTGATTGCGGGGTTTAATAAATGCATATTTTTAACAGAAGTTTGGTGATTTTTAATCGTCAAAAAATTATTTTTAGCATAAATAAATTTATTTTTAGTGCCAAAATATTATTTTCGGCCTCTGAATTTCAATTGTGACATCAAAAATTAAATGTTTGACATCAGAAATTATTATGACGTGGAGAAAAATTATCTACCTACTTGGGGAAAAATTATCTACCGACTTGGGGAAAATGTTATTTTGTTTTCCATAATTTAGAATAGAAAGGAAAACGGCGTAGCGTGTCATAAATTAGTGATTCAAAACTCTAAGTTTTGAATCGAAACTGCTCAGCGAGCGAGAAAAGAACTAAAACGCAACATAGCTTTCTACTTAATTTTTTTTTGCATACATGGTGTGATGCTACTGGTTATGCTCTCTGTAATGTTTTTATTGGATTGGCCGCACCAGCAAGTGCGCGAGCTATTAACGCGCAATGCGGTGGCAAAACGCATAATTTAATAATAATTAGATATGGCAGTGTTTGGTTGTTCACATACACCCAGAACGAGCTGCGATTTTTTTTTGATTTTGCTGTTTAGGCGTAACGCAAACAAAATAATTCTAATTTCAATTGTAATGAATGGTAATTTGACTTCTTATGCTGCCTTGTTTTCACAATGTAATTTATAGTTTCAAACATACATTTTAGGCAAAGTACCACAACTTTCTACATCTAGCCTTAAACAAACGGACCTTAAGGTCGCTTATTCTTCAAACATAATAATTATAAGTCGACATTTCCTGCAATTGATTTTAACTTTAATAATTTTTAATTCTATTAATAGCTATTTAAGTCACCGTAACAACAGGATGTAAATTGCTTTGATATGTAGAGGTACTGCTTTATTGGCGTCATTAATCTCCCAATAACAATTTTACAGCAGTAAAGGAGCCGTTTTTCTTGCTTGTATTACAGAGCCCACGTTTATGAATATTTGATTATTTAATAATTGCCTATAAAAATGATATAGTTGACGGTTTCCGTATGAAAAAGCAGTAAATATTGTGAACGTTCCGAAAAAAAACCAGCGCCATGAGCAATTTTGTGATGATTTAAATCGTTTATTTATCTGACGGTATGTTAGACACATTTGTATGGCACACCGTTTTACATTTTAGTGGAAGTGAATTTCAACAACAAAAATATACATGCACATGTTAAAAAAATATTTCAGAGATAATATAATATATTATAAATATCTTAAAACATTGTAGGTTTCTACTGTAAATATATTTGAAGAAAAATATCTAAGATATTTTTCATTATTTAAAAATATCTACGAGACATTTTTAATTATTTAAAAATATCTGTGAGTTATTTTTAACTATCAATTAAGAAATTTCATTTAAACACAATTTAAATTTGAAATATCTTAGATATTTTTAATTAATGTTATTTTCTCAACAACTTAGTTGTATAAAAAATATTCTATTTCGAAATATCTTACATATTTTGAATTAACATTAGTAAATTTTAATTTTTAGATATTGTTTATTATATGTTTATTTTGGTTTTAAATTCAAACAAAAAAAATTTGATATTGTAAAATTTTTTTTTATACGGAGTGGCTAGGGAAACCCCGGCCACTATTCTTGCGGCGGTCAAGAGATGGCGCTTTAGTAAAGAAAAATTAAATTAAAATCCAAGACGTTTTAGTTATTAAATACGTCCTATATTAAATCAAAACAACTAAAAAGTCTTGGATTCTGCGTTGTTGCCAGTATTTTAATTTAATTTTTTTTACTAAAGCGCCATCTCTTGACCGCCGCAAGAAAAGTGGCCGGGGTTTTTCTAGCCACTCTGTATTTTTCGTTTTTAAAAAATTCGGCTTAAAATATTCAAAATTTTTAAAACATATTACAAGATTAGTTACGTAGAGCAGTGTGCAAAAGAACCCTCAATTTTATTTGCAAAAATCAAAATAATCGGTTTATTTGATTTATATCGGATTATTTTGATGTATATTGTTTTTTTATGTAAACTAATATATACTGCCATTAAATAAAAAATACATGTAGATCTGGTTACTTGCACAAACAGATACCTTATTATCTGCAGAATAAATGTATGTGTGAATAAAGAAATGTTTCACATACACAATTGCACATGTTATACCGGGTGTTTGGTTCACTCCCAATTTTTTCGTTATTTATGAAGATAATTAATTCTAATTTGGAATGGTTATGATGCGCATGAGCAACCATTATTTGACATAGATTGCGGCTTTCTGGAGCTTCCGGTTTTACCGGAAGTGACCAATATGCATTACCCTGTATATTTTTAAATTTTTGAATTGGGGATGAAATTCTGCATATGACAATCTTTAAATATATGAAATTATAATTAAATATTTTTAACTTAAAAAAAATATCTCAGATATTTTTAATTATTTAATAATATTTGTGATATATTTTTAATTATCAATTTGGAAATATTCTATAAATACTTTATACTATTTAAACGCAATATAAATTTTAAATATCTGAAATATTTTTAATTAAATTTATTGTCTCAATATCTTAGATAGTTATATAAAAATTATTCTATTTTGAAATATCTTCGATATTTTGAATTTAAATTTTATAATGTATTTATTGTGAATATGTTAGAAATTTCAAAATAAAAGAATTATCAAATATCTTAGATATTCGAAAATTACCGGCATTTATAAGGTTTTTAATACTGCTATGTCGAACCACGTTTGGCAACGTTGCGACTTGCGTGGTTATATTATAACTTCATTTAATAATGCATTTATTTATGTATTGCCTGCGCAAACTGGGTTGCTAGGCAATAGAGAATAGACTATTGCTATATGTTTTTCGGCTGCAACAACAATTTAGAACGATCTTGTTTTGCAGGTTATGTGCAATAACCATGTCTACAGCTGTTCACTGTTGCCAAATTACAGTTTTAAACTTAGCAAACGTACAAACATTATAGATGGCGGTAACTTGCAAATATCGTAGCTATTTAACAATTGTTTTTTATATTTTAAAATATCTGAGATATTTTAAAATATACCAATATTCAAATATCTAAGATATAAAAATTAATTTATTTAATATCAAAGGTGTTTTAAATTAAAATTGTTTTTAAATACCTTTTATATATTTAATTATAAATCTTTTTAAAATATCTATAAGATAAATAAAATTCCTTAATAGTAATTGTGAGATACTTCGAAATAGTTAAATTCGAGATGTCTTAAACGCATTTTTAATACCTTATAGAGATTTTTAAAACATTAAAAATGTACAGAGGTTTTTTCCAGTAAAACATCAATATCGAAGATATTTGTAATATAATCGGCGCGGCGGAAACAAATTAATTGTAAACGTTTAAGACATTTTTAACGACATAAGACTACTTCTTGACTAATTTTATTAACAACGAAAACATTTCGAAACTACTTTTAATTAATTAATTTACAAATATCTTACAAATATCATCTTCTTATTAAAAATAACTAAACCTAGTTAAAATAAAACAAAAAATATCTTAGATGTTTATTTACAAAATTCCGACATTTCCAACAAAAAAACAATATCTTAGAGATTTTAAATTTAAGTACAATTATAAACACACGACGACTATTAAATAATAACACGAGGGTGGAAAAAAAAATGATTTTAAATTATCTCTAGGATATTTTCAAATTGCGATTTAAAAATTTTCAGAAATATTTTTAAACAATTATGAATATCGAAGATAGTTTGGAATAATTACAAATATCTAAGATATAGTATACAAATATCTCGGGTTCGTTTCGTTTCGGTGTAGTTTGAAATTCAAGATTTAAATGAATGAATGAATCATAAGAATACAAACGAATTATTCTTTTGTAGCACTACCATACAGATTCAAAAGCAATAAAACAATCCGCTATCAAACGCAATACATCCACAACAAGCAATAGAAATCTTTTTAATACATCTTGACGTCTATTATAGTATATGATTTGATGCCTCGATAGGATGCCAGCAAGGCAGGAAGAAATTTCACACGTGGTTGTGTATCTTTGACGCACGTGTGAATGTGTGCCATGATGTAACAGGTGCCGTGTGGTGATGATTTATTACAAAAGACCAACAAAAAATCAACTGGTTGCATCTCAATATGAAGATTTCAAAAGGCGTAGTATTACTTGTAGATTTAAACCAAAGAACGATTAATTGCAGTCGCGATTCACGACTTAAACGTGCTGAAACGTTGATAAATTCACACCTCGGGCTTAAACGCCTTTTCTTGAATTATAGGAGAACAGGGGCGTGGATGGTAGTAATTAATAGCAAATAAGATAATTATTGGCGGTATTTATGACTGTATTGTTTTTAAATGTATAAAATGAGAAACGTGAATTTTTATAACTAACGGCACTGGTAATTTATGTCATCATGAGTGTAATTATCATAAATTTAATTAAAATGTTAATTGCCTGTTTACGTGCATGTCGCTGTTACTGCAATTTTCAATAATAAAATGACATTGAAATTTCGAAACCTTTAATAATGGGTTATTCTCGGATTAATTGGTGAGTACAGCGCGGCAGACTTTTGATTATTATGAAGCGAGACAATTTAAAGGATGAACACATTTCAAATCAACTCTATGAACTTGCAATCAATTAATTGAAATTTAGATTTATGAAGTTATTATTGTTTGGTTCAACCAAGCAATTAGTCATTTTTTTCCTTAATATTGTGTTGATCTGTAACTCGTGAACAGTGCAGTAATTTTAATTACACTTTTTTTTACCTAAGACACAAAAAATGTAGAACGTAAATAACGACCACAAAGGTTATGTCAATAAAAAATTCCAAAATAAGCTGCAATGGAGGAGGTCAAAAATTAATTAAAAAGCATCGACGCACTAAAATTATAAGTGACTTGATTAATGAGTTTATGGTTTAACTATCACAGACCAGAATGCAGATAGCGTCCTCGTCTTGTAGTTTTTCTAATTATATAACTACCAGCGGACGATAGGACTCGGATAGATTTTGATACACATTTTGCCTAGTTTTGGTTTCAAAAGAAATTTCCAAACTTAAAATAATTTATTTGACATTCCGAGTTTATTCCGACAACACGTTACTTAGCTTTATGAAATATTTAATGATAAACTAGCTGAACCCGTGGTCTACGCCCAACGCTTTTGTTTGGTAACTTTTTTTAAAATGTCAAATATAAGTTGTGTCGAGATGAGACACATGTACCAAATTCATCCTACAGTAATGTATATTCTCCAATATGCCGAGTCAGCGACAAACTGAACATGCGTAACTACTAAGCAAAGTCCACAGATAGGTTAGATTAGACTAGTCTAAGTCTAGCCTATCTATGGTATCTGGTTACTTAGAAAAAGTACCTATGGTATCTAACATTTGCATGGTTACTTAGTAGCAAAGTCTGTAGAGAAGTTAGATTATTCTGAGACTTATTGCCATTCGCAAGCATTTAATAATCAAATAATTCGTTCGGATAAAATCTTTCGGATATTTCTATGCGGTAAAAAGTAGTAAAAACGCTCTCCGCTTACTTTGCGAGTGCTGCTATGAAAGAATTCTCGTTCTCATCATTTTTTATCGGGCCGCTCGGCAAAACAGCGTAAACCTTCAACTTTAAATAGTATTTTTCTTAATTTTATCACATGTCATCGCTAATCCCCGCCTTTTTTTAAGTAATATTTCCATAGCCCGGGAAAGTAAATACATTTTTCTGTTTTATAAATCAATTACTTGTGTAAAATAAGACCAGGGACAAATACAATATCCGATTATTAATTGCCATAATTATGAATAATTAATTTTCGTTTCATATATCTCTAGTTTTTATCAACAGTAATACAGTATTGTTCAAAAATATTAATACATTTTTTATATTTTTATATTTTTTTTTGTTTACGCTTTTTAAAGCAATATTAAAATTGTGCAATACGACCCGCGTTGAAATGAGCACGTGAAACAAAACTGCTGTGTTTACTATTGCTAATATCAGTAAAATTCGAATGTTCAAGTCACAACATTCTTATCTCGTTGTGTTTGTGCGAGATAGACTCTTGGACCGTCGATGCAATCGCATTCCGAAAATTGTGTATTTGCAACATAATACCACGACTGGTGGTGTCACCATAAGTATCATATATTTGCATTAGGTATTTGCAATTGGCTACTTTACGGGGTATCGCTTCAACGCCCGCTTCCGAAATGTACAAACCCGAAAATTTTAAAGTCGTAAAATCATTTGAATGGTTTTCTGTAACCTTTCGGGATATCTCAAGATATTTCGATAATGGAATGGTTCGATAATTTTCATTCAAAACATCCCATCACTTGAAATACATATACCAGAAAGGGACGAATGGAACGATGAAGAACTAATCGGAAACGTCATTTGGTATAGAGATGGATCTAGTACGGACAGTGGTACAGGGTTGGGCATTTACAGAGAAGGGCTAGGCAATTTCTTTAAAATGAACCTGGACCGCTTTGCAACAGTGTTCCAGAACGAAATCACAGTTATTTTTACCCGTGGCCAATTTATGATGCAGAGATCTTACAGATGTGGAAGAATTTACACTATGATTGACACAGCCATGATGACCTGCCAATTTAACTCCAAATTGGTTCTGGGAGAACAAAACAGGCTTCGCTTGATTTGTGTACCAAGCCGCCAGAAGGTACATGGCAATCAGAAAGTAAACAAACTACCAAAAGACTTTTTTAAGTCCCTCATCTGGGCGCCATCCAAGAAAGTGGTTGAAAAACTAACGGAACATTGTTATATGAACAACACTGAACCCTGAAATGATCACAAAGAAAACTCTATTGACGACACCCTGGTTTTTTGAAGAACGACGAAGCGACTTTCCCGGGTGGACGTAGTAACTACTCCGGGAGTCTTATGAGGGTCAGGGTCTAAAAAGTATGAATTCCTCCAGAGGTCGGACAGGATGCTGGCAGTCCTGGTGGCCTGGAACTTTTGCTCTCATTCGCTGCTGCGAGGTTCTAGAAGGAGCTGGTTGCGGTGGGACCAAGCTTGTTCTTAATACGGAAGTAGGGCTCTAGGAGGAGCTTGCTGTGCGGGGTTGGTCTGTTTTGGGCTGGACGCTTGCGCGTTATACGCGTTAGTTTTGGGGCCGTTGAGTTAATTTCGCTCTCAAAATTCAACAGACGTTACCGTGCAAATTCGTTTCTTATATACTTTTTTCAAGTTGTTATTGCGTACTTATGCCTCTGCAACACAAATAAACATTTACAGCGAAAGGATTTTAATGTGAAACAGAAGTCACCATTGTATAGCAACGTACAGTACAAACAAACACATAATTGTTTATTAAGCAGATAGGGCGAAGTAGTTAATTTTATAATAATAATTTTGTTTGGAAATAGTAGAATACCGATCTGGTTGAGGTCATAAAATTGGTTAATCATATCAATAACAATGTGACTTGCTATAACTATTACGATACAAAATTTTAAGGTTTTTTTTATCGTAGCGGCTGAGAATTTGAAGCTAGAAAGTTTGGAAAAAGGCATTTGGGAATTTTTTTCAGTTCAGTTTTTCAGGAACCCAAAAATGTTTTTGTTTTTGGGTTTAAAATCTAAACCAAGAAATTGAAATTTTTTATTAATTTAATACTTTGCCATGTTGAAATTAAAAGAACAACAAAATCTCTAAGTGCATTTAAATTAAATCCGAGAAATCCATTTGCAGTTATCTAAAGTTAAGTGAAAGTACTTGCAGAAGCTTAAAATCAATTAAAATCAGGGGGACGTCCATCAAAATGTAACCAAAAACCTGATAAAATCGCAAACAATTTTGATCGTAGTGTAAACAAAAACCGGAATTAACAATTTTCTTGGCCGCAACCTTAATTATTTTCTGAATTTGCCCGTATTTTTGGTTCCTGCAAATGTCGAACTGACATTTAATTACTATAACCATATAATTCCGCGTGGTTGGCTCTTTCGGTGGGTCAATAGATTTATAGCCATAACGATGATAATATTTAATAATGTTGCATAGCACAAAAATTGCGAAATGCATATTCTGTACTGTGAGCGTATCTTGAGTGTGTCAGAATCAGCTACAGTAATTTGTGCTAATTTTAAGTTATGCTAAATGGTAAGAAAGAAATGAAATTCATGCGTAAATTATGTACATATAAAAACGTTGTGTACATGGTGCTATGCTACTGGTTATATTTTATGCTGTCTGGAATGGTTTTAATAAAACAGCCGTGCCTGGAGCGTAGTGGAGGTCGCGTTGTTATTAGCGCACAATCATATTGTGTACAGTTGTAAACGGTGGATTAAATTCTTTATTATTTTATGCCATTACTATTTCTTTAAAATTTTAATTTTGTAGTGTTTGATTCAATTTGCTTACCTGCATATTATTCTTCCTCCCCATATTAGTCAAAATTTGAACTTTCAAGAGGTGCGTAGTTTTAATAGTTGTTTTAAATTCAATCTATTCTTATACATCTGTAAGACATTAAAGAAATACCGTAAAATAGCGTAATCGAAACCGAAATTTGAAGTGGCGTTAAACTGTAAGTAACCGAAAACGTAAGCAAAGTTTAATATAATTTTCATCGCAAGTCCGCAACCAAAAACCGAAACGTTGTTTTAATTTGGTGCATGTTTCTGATTTAAATTACCAAACTTTACCGATTACTATTAAAAATTGGGTAAAATATATGATTCGCTACAATAATTTGTCATAAAAATACTCGAAACTGCCTGAAATTATGTTGAATCTGAACCATTGAGAATAGTAACTTTGTTGGTGGTCGCGTTGTAATTTAGAAATCAGCATATAACATTATGATTCTTTTGACACGCCTGTTTTATAAATCCAGTCTCCAACGGCGCGAATAAACCTTTGATGTCGAAGCGCCGAAAAGCGCTACAATTCATTCATTCTTATTAGAAGATTTCCTCTAATTGGCTAAATTCCAGAATCTGCCTAATGGACATATAATTATAATTTCTGAATCCCAAACACGACTCTACTTATAAATATGGGTCATATATTTTTCTAAAATGTGATTTAACACAAATAACCGTTACTAAAACGGCGTCTTGTAGCACGATACAGTGGCGGTCCGTCCTATTAGGCAGTGCCTACCCATAACTTTCAATAAAAAAAAGGCCACGTTTACACAGTTTTTACTTTTTAACACGGCCGCAAACTATAAAAATAAGGCGTCAAATAAATAGACAGTTGCCTTTAAATACAGTTTCGCATACGCGAAGGCCGAGCTTATCGAGCCAAATGATTCCAGCTACGACACAATCAACCAATCGACTATTCTTAATACTTTTGCATGCACATTGATAAAATAATGCAATGATCAGATGGAAAGATGCAAAGAAATGGTAGGGATTTCAGAACGCAATAATCACAGCAAAGGCACGGCCTCTCTAGTTTTTAATTTACTTGCGCCGGTCAGCGAAAGCTTTTAAAAGAAATATTTAATGGATACTCTTATGAAAATAAAAAAGAATTAAAAAAATCATAGGAGATGTACTTCAAAACGACTAGGGCCGTAACAGACAGACAGTAGGAAGAAATGTAGATCGTCTAATGCTGAATGGTATAAGAGAATGGACTGGCTAACTAGTAGCGATATTAAAAATAAGCAATTTTGCTGGAATTGCTTATTATTTTCATTTTTATCTATCTTCTCAAAAGTATAGTCTGAAACAGGATACTCTGCTTTAAAAAATCTTTAAGTTGCAATTAAAAAAAGTGCGTCGACCAAAGAACATTTTTTTGAAACTGTAGGGTAAAATTATTTGGCAAACTACACGCATTAACTTGGCTTTAGACGAAGGTCCACCTTGTCAAATTAAAGTGCATAAATGACAAAGTGAAATTTAATAGGGATTTCATTTTTTTAATTTTTAATTTTAAGGTAAATGAATTTTTGCCATTGCTTACCCAAATTTGGAACGCAAGGAACGCCACTGAGCACGAACGGTTTTAAAAATTAAATTCCGTGAAAATTCTTTGTAAAATGAACTGCGAAAAGCTTTAAAACAGTAGTAGAGCAATTATCATTAAAATTGGCCTTTTGCCAAAGACCAAGTCGTTGCTGATAAACTAATTTTGTATACTTAAGAGCCATAATGGCAGTAATCACGATCCTTTGCATATCCATTAAAAAACCGTTTGAAATAATCATAAAACCCACGTTAAAGCTGTCGTAATTTATAAGAATGCATTTAAACAAGCCGAAATCAGTGCCAAATCGTGACTTGTCAGTCAACGCAGCGCATTAACGCAATTGAGCCAAAGTTACTTTAAGCTAGCTCTAGCTGCCTTAACTTAACACTTCCTGGATCCCTGCAGCTTTAGAAGTATAATGCAGTCCTAAGCATAAATTTAGGCGAAATGTGTAGAATATTATTTTATGTATACCTAGTAGGAAGGTGCAGTGGAATCAGGTGGGCAGCACTGAAATACCGAAATAAAACGTGATACGTCGCGCGTTCGTGCTTTAGAATTTGGTCGGCATCATTATTACACAAGCATTTTAACGTGTGTGTAACTATTTCAAAACACACGTGCGTACTCCACATATTTATACTAGAATTTACAAAAAAAATTTAGCTGTAATTACGTGGTAACTACTCGTTTCGTCAGAGGTGAAAATGAGAATTTTATTAGATATTAATGTGGTGTAGATTTTTTCAAGTTAAAATGTAACTTAATTAGATTAAAGGCCTAGGAATTAGAAAAAATCTACATTTTTTGATTTTGCCTTGAAAACTCTTGGTTACGAAATTTCAAGTCAGGTTCTTAATCAATTTTTCCTTTCTACAGATGGAAATGTATATTATGTATTGTGATTTTGATAAAAATTCATGGTTTTCAGAAATTGGTGTATTTTAAAAAAAGTCTTATTACCTACCGCCCATCCCAATCTCAGGAACTACTGGAACGATTTTAATGTAATTTAAAATACTAGAGGGAAATTTTAATTCACAAATAAAATTTAAAAAAAAAAGAAACAAAAGCAGATGTTAATTAGAGCGTCCACATAAATCGAGTCCCTTTTTTTTTGAAAATTTTCACTTTTCAATTTTCACGCCTGTTCACTTAAAAACGATTTTGCAGATTGGCAATACTCAGGGTTAAAGATTATGACAAAAAAAACGTTTGTAAAGCAGCTAAGATGTAAACCAAGTTGATCAAAATCGTGATTTAAATCAAATTAATTGAAAACGCGATTTAAATCATGATTTATATCCTTGCATTTATAAAAGTGTTTTTAAATTTTTTAATATATTTCGAAAACTTTCACAATTATATGGAAATTTAGAATGTTTTGTAAATTAGCATAACAATTTCGAATATATTTTATACGGATGTTTTTTCAGCACTGAAGAATTTTATGCATTTTTTGAATTGTAAAATTTTGAAAAATGAAATGTACGAAATTTTGTAATTTTGTAAATTTATGAAATTAAAATTTTTGCTAGTGTTTGGAAAATGTAACTTTTTTTAAGTGTTTAAATAAATAATGTTTGAAAATTTGTGAAAAATGTTTTTTGATTAATTTTGAAAAATTAAGTAAAAAATTTTGCAATTATTTGAACATTGTAACATTTGATATAATTTAAAGAATATTAAAATTATTACAAATGTTGAGAAATTTGAAACTTTGGAAATTTTCAAATATTTTAAAATTATTTAAAAAGTTTTAAAAATTTGAAAATTTGATAATTTTTCAATATTTCTAAAATTTAAAACAATTTTGAGTTGAAATTCGTTTTTATTTTAAAAATTTTTAGAATATTTAAAATTTTTGAAAATTTTAAAGCCTAGTTTCGGTTTTCTGCGTTACGGCGCGGCGTCTGGACTGTAAAATGAATGCAGACACTCAGGCATTGCTGCAGCGACCGGTCTTCAAAGCCCTAAAACCTGCTTATTAGTCAAAATGTTTAGGTTGATAATGTTTGCCATAAAAGCACCTTTCTTTTAGGCATAACCAGGAACGTAAACCTAAAAAATAACGTTTCGGTTTTTGGTTACGGTTCAATTTTCTTTAAATTTTGGTTACGTTTTCGGTTACGGTTTACTGCTAATAAAATTTCGGTTTCGGTTACGGTGACCGGTATTGTATTATTTTTCTTTATGAAAAATCAAGAAAATTCTCGAAAAGATTATACGAAAAGAATTATGACATGCAATTAAAAAAATTGAAATTATCGCAAAAAAATGACAGCACCGAAAATTTTTTGTTATTGTCAAACCTTAGAAGTACCTGCAGTTGGGGGTAATTCAAAAATAGAGTAACGTAGTAGTCTTTTGGTTAAATACCCAGCCACATTATGAAATAAAAGAATTTTTTGAATTAATAAAAAAAAAACGCTTTCGACAATAACCTAGGAACCCCGGAAACATGACAACATTGTTTAAAAAATCATGAAAACTAAATTACTCTATACAGGTTTACTAGATAGAGGACTGCTGTGCAAACAATAAAGTCAGGCGCCATTTTGTAGAAGGTCAAAGTCCGTTTTGTGACATTTTACTAATCCAACAACTGTTTTGCATTTTAACGTTACTATAAGTCGACATCCATACATATATAAAAGCACAAAGGGTGTTTTTCTACGGTCCCTCCAGCGGCTACCGCTTCACCAATTTGAACCATTTTTTTTTAAATGAAAGGTCTCTACCCACAGATGGAACATGAAACATTTTTATATTTTTATTCTACGTCGATTTTTTAATAATAATTATTTTAATTTATAATATATATGAAGGTCGGCTAGACGCGCGTCACTTGGGGCGCCATCTACAATAACGTCGCGTGTCATTATTGGAACTAATGCATCACGTGACTTGACATTTCGCCGGTTCTGTCAACGCTGTCTGTCAGTGCATTGTGCGCTGGGGTAACACTAGTAAGCAATTAAATTTAATTTTTTAGTTGTAAAACTTAATTTTATGGGCATGATGCAAGCGTGTTGCGCGGTAGGGTTTAAAATTCGCCGGCAAAATAGAGATTTGCAGTTTTTAAAATTTTAAGTAAGGGTTTATGTTAATTGTTGAATAATTCTCTTGTCAAACAAAAAAAATTAAATTAAATAGACAAAAGCATTAAACAGAGAAGATTTTAAACTTACATAATGTACGGTTAGTTGCAGCAATCATTTTACACCCAACAATTATTTACAACAACCTGGAACCAGTATTTCACGTCTTAGAAATGAAGCAGTTCCATGTGTACGTTCATATGCTTCCCAAGAATTGTACAGATTGCAAGGCACATTACCAGTTGAACTTTCAAAACCTATTCGGTTTACATCAGAGAAACTGAGCAATCTGATATAAATCCTGTAATAGTTTTTACCCAAAAAGTTAAAACAGTGCAACAGATACCAAACATCACCAGTTTACTAAACTAATCTTTGTTAGTAATATGCAAATGCAATAATGTGTTAAATGTAGTACTTTTTGTTGTAGGTGTATTACTGTAAGTGTGCCATTTTGCATTTTAGGTTGCCATTTTGACCGTCTACAAAATGGCCGCTTGGCTTCACTTAGTTGATGGTTTAGAAACTGGAATCTTATTTCTAATAAACCTATATAGAAATCTGTGTAACTCTAATCGACTGAGACCATGTTAGGGCTTTTTACGAAATGCCCGATTAACTATCTCTCTGCGATATATCACAGTGACTAGCTGTCCGATGCCGGATGGCAACATTTTGCCGGTATACAGTATACCAATATCGGATAACATGCAGCGTAGTTTACCGGCAATTTAAATTTGGCCGGCGGATGACGTGTTGTATGTGTTCCATATTTTAACGTCTGCTATCAACAGACGTCGTGGCTCAGTGCTAGAATGCGTGTGTTGCGTTGTGAGGCGTAGATTGGTCTAGAGTTCGAATCCCGTGCGGGTTACTTTATAAATTTTGCGTTTTTGCCCGGTTTTCGTTTCGGTTACGATACACATCCCTGGGCATAACTGGTATATCGGCCCATTTTCATATGTTCTTGAAATGTATTCGTATTGATTAACATTGAGTTATGACACCTCTTTTATGAAAACCTTCCGTACGGCTAGAAATAAAAATCAAACATGTTAAAAATATGGAATTTGTGATTCCAAGTGTTAACTACATCACTTGCTATTTATCAAATTCAACTCAAGAATGCAAGTGAAGTGTATTTGTTGCATCCAATGTCACAACACTTTACTTTGACTGTCTTTTGGCGGTTCTAAGTAAATTTGTTTATAAAACATGATCTCATTGTGGAGAATTGTGCAACTGGTATGAGAAAATAAATAGACCCATTATTAACCTGTCTACATGTTATAAATATACATGGAAAGCGTGAAACACTGCCACAGAATGCGCCACAATATTGTCGTATAATAATTAATTTATCCCGCCCACTTGATATGCGCACACTTGCATGTATGTGGAATAAATTTCAATTAATATGACATTTACATTTCAACAATCTAACTTGGCTTTTATGTCCGTCATGAGCTTCTTAATCTTTAGACAGCTCGAATCCGCCTTCATCAACCGCACGCTTCGTAAAAGTGCACTTATGTGCAATTATGACTTGCATCAAGTTAATCAGAATTTTAACTGTATGTTGTACTGATTTTTTTAAATATATGATAAACAAACAAGAAATTTAGTGATGCTAAAATTAGAACAAGCCGAAAGAAGTATTAATTTAGCAGTTTGTAATAATATGCGTGTCTATAAACATGTAATGACTTATTTAATTGAAAAATGCAATAAAACTAGTTGTAAGTACTGTTGTTTAATTGCTTAATAATGTTAGAATTTAAAGTGGGTCGTATTATACCATCCAGATGTTTCTGTTTTAATTTATGAATTTGCATATTTTCTCACCAAGCATACAAATGTGAAAATTAAATAAAAAACGGACCCAATTCTATTAACAAATATGTTACTTATATGTATTTGAGCACTATTTCAGATGTTGTTCTCTTTGAAACTTAGGAAACACATGGGTGTAACATGTACAAATTTTGCTCTTTAATTTTCCTATTTAAATAAAACAAATACATGCGGTGGATTGCGTGTATTATAATAATTACACTTTTACCACTTCACAATGTGACAATACAGTCCTATCACTAATAATAGAAATACAAATTGTTTACTATGTAAGTACAAGTTATTGCCGATTTGCACCTGTAGGCCATGACCAGTGGTAAAATGTGTGCGCCTGTGCCGACCGCGCATATAACGGACTAAAGTGCAGAATAATTAAATACTAGCGAAACCCGTGGTCTACGACCCACGCTTTTTTGGTAACTTCTTTTTAAAATGTAATAAATAAGCTGTGTCGAGTTGCACATGTACCGAATGCCTCCCGCAGTACTGTATATACTCAAATAGGTACGGAAAGTCGGCGACTGAACTGAACCTACGTAACTACTAAGTGATCATGCGAATGTTTATTTTTTTTTATTTATATCCTTATCTAGCGTGATCAAATAATTATAAAATAAAAGTACCCACTTTTCCTTCAAATTGGCGCCATTCATTAGTGTTTTCAATTTAAATTTTAAAACCCTTCTAACTGTAAAAATGAATGTCCGTCCTTGTTTTCTATTAATGGTGATTGTGTATGGGGCGTGTTCGGTTAGGTAAGGTTATTTTCATCTTAAATTTTATGTTTTTGAACTGTAAATGGTAATCCAGTACCCGAGGGTTATAAAATAATCGTAGGTAATAAAACAGCATTTCCAGATATCTGCTGCTATCTCTTGAAATCTCGACTGCAATGCAATTCTTAAATTTAATTTGAGTTATTTATGATTATGTTCGCGCACGGCATTCTTTGCATCATTTGACCTGAATTTATCTTCAAAGTTTCTGGTACTGATCTGTCCCTGATCCTGCTATAAATAAAACTCTAGCCCAGAGGAGTCTGACGTGGGATTGCCTACTATCGACAGATTATGTCCTAATCATACACACAAACCAAAAACATTTAATTTTGCTTACGTTTATCGAAAACTGTAGCGCTCCGCTGTACCAACAAATATTCGCCTTATATAATAGACGCATAAATGTGTGGCTTTTAGTAGTGGAGGCCCCTTGCCAATAAACGAGTCAGGTGAAAGGAATCCCGATTTACATAAAAACCCGTGGGCTATGTCCTCTGTTTTTTGGGTAACTATAAATAAGCGAATAGCGTATCCCTTCCCTCTGTCTCAACGTTTAGTGACAACGTATACAGTAACCTTATCGACACACCTTATTGTTTATCTTTACGGATTACAATGTTTATGTAACAGTCAACCAGTGTAATCGGTGCCATGAAGCTGCAACACCAGCGGAATGTTTGAATTACATCAATATATCTCTTCTAGTAAATTTGCTAGTAATTTTTTGTAAAGAATGGCGTAGCCCACGAGTTTTGCTATTTTATTTTAAAGTTTAAGACGCGCTTAACAAAGAAATTTTATATAAGCAATAAAATCAGCTGCACTTAGCAATAGCTTGTAAAGAAACGCATGTGGCGTAGTCCACGGGTTCTGCTATTTTACAGTAATGTTTAAAACGCGCTTAACAAAGAAATATCATATGAGCAGTAACATCAGCAGCAGTTAGCAGTTGTTTGTAAAAAAAATTTTAATCTTAAAATTTTTAAACTTCACGACGCTCAAAATTAAAACTAAAACTACATGTTGTAAAAAAACCTTTTTGCAAAAAACTTTCTGAGCAAAAACATGTTTTATTTATTATTCAGAACTAGAACGTAGCTTTAATTTTATTTATTACGCCCTAGTTTAAACTGCAGCGGCTGTACCTACTAATTTTTTATTTCATTGTTCGGGCTGTTTTGGCTTTAGTAATAAATCCTTCACTTTCACCTTTCCTGTTTTCTACTTGTAACCAATGTTTATCTATTGAAATCTCATCAAAATCGATATTGCATTTCCTATAATATCTTTAGGACTTTTTCGGAAAAATCCACAAATAAACTGTTCAGGTAAACGACTACAAGGAAAAGTTGCAGAGGTATTTCTTTATTGAAAAGTTGTTCCTACTGTGAGTTAACATATTCGTTCTGATTTTAAAGCCGAAATTAGTACATTTGTGAATAACACCACCAAATTGATGGTGGGGGTGACAGGGGGACTAAGAAGAGCGCGCGTGTGCAAATCGATTATTCAACTTGTGTAGAATACAAAGTTGGCTAAAATTAAGTTTGCATATGTTTACAATATTTTATGGGGGCACTTTTAGAGAATTCTAAAAATAAAGGGTACTTTATGAAAAAAGGTTGAGAAACACTGTTCTAAGTTAAGATATCTGTCTTGGTAGAGCGTATTATTCAGATGACCCCATAAAAATATAAAGGGTTAAAGTCTAGAGACCTGTCTGGCCAACCAATCTACCCTCTCCCTCCGAATTATCTGTTTGAAAACCGATATTAGCAAATATACAAACCGTGCTAGGTAGAAATACCAGTTTGTACCAAACCAGAATTTATATACCTTCATTCGAAAATAAAAAGCAAATATCGGTTTTTAATTTTACTAATTTAGTAGATTGTAATAATTGTATCTTTGAATGTTTGCACACTTATATATGTACCTATAAATTAATGGTACATTGGTACTGAAACAATTAAACTAAAATAGAAAACAATACAAGGGTCGGTTCATTTTATAACGTCATCAATCAAAAAATAGAAAAATATAATCTGCTTTTTACAGCATAACATTGGTTTGAGTCATTTTCTGAAAAAATGAATATTACCGTCAGTAAAACCATTATTTCGTGCCTTCTGGTCATTCTATATGCATGTTTGGAAAATATTTGCACCAAGATTATTTCTTTTTGGGTATAACTGAAAGAATAAATACCACATCTATTTCTTGACAATACAATTTTTACGCTAAACTATTAAAATTAATAATAACATTTTGTTTACAGGACAATGAAGAAGATGATACAAATAACGACGATCTCAACGACGATGATGAAGATCTGCTGGATGATGAAGACGATGGTTGGCAAGCAGAAGAAGCTACGGAAGCAGCACCGTCTTCGTTAACAGAATACAAATGGCAACACTTCGGCACCAGAAAAGATGTAGAACAAAGCAGAAGGAATCAAAATTATCCAGAACATACAAGCCATTGTAAGTACTAAATAATGAACTATTCTGTAAACACCTTACTTTGCCGAACGTTTATAATTTTATACATCAAGTTTACAGCATAGGTATTCCAATATAATATTTCATTTATTTTTCAAGTTACCAAAATTAGGTTTTGCAAGCGTTCATGATACTTAGAAATCTTTAAATTTGTATTTTTGTACTTTTGCCATGAGTTTCATACGCACACGAGGTCTAAGTGAAACTTCTTAGCGTGTTCTCACTAAAAGTTTATTGTGTGATTTAACAGAATATCATTTGCGGGGTTACTCCTGCCTGCAAAGATCACACTCACTTTGCAAGAGAAATCGGTCGGAGGGGTTATAGGTTAATAAGTTACGATTTTCCAAAGCGATGAGACAAAGCTTACTCATGGAAACTTCAATTTCTATTTTATTTTTATATAAAAATATTACTATTGTTTCAAATGTTAATGTTTAGATTGAAAATTATGTTTCCTTTGTTTTTGTAGAAAGGAAATACAATGCGACAGTAATTCAATTTTACACAAATATATTATAAATCATATATCTCGCATGATATTTGCTGGATGTATAAGCAAAGCCACAAAAAACATTTGTTTGAAGGTGTGTTTCTGTGATGGCACAACTAAACGTTGTGATCGCTTCAGTTTGCATCTTGGCAGATCTGTTCAGCGGGTTAGCGAGGTCCGGTGTTTCCGCCTAGCACTTCCGTTCTAGCATTCACGTGGTTACTCCTGCCTGCAAAAAAGTTTCACTTTCAAGCTATTTGCAAGGTTTACTTAGATATTTCTTAGAAGCACTAGTCTTTCAGACACGGAAGGGTTTGTTTTTTCATTCAGGAAAAGAATCAGAAATAAAGTTGTAAGTAAGTATTGAAATTTTCGGTTTTGACGTTTTGACAAAAAGTCATCGACAAAATAAACTTTAAAAAAATCCGAAACCGGAAGCTAAATTTCAACATGTTTGAATATTGTGAATTTATGTGCAGAATCTGACAGAAAGCCTTAGGGCAATTCGAACGCTTTTCTACCGAACCTTCTAGCTTAAAAATGCGGCTTCTACTTTTTTAATGAAAATTTTCACTTTAACGCTCTGTTACTCAAAAACAAGTCGCTATATTTGAAAACACTGTAATAGCTCTAGTGGAACACAATGTTACTGTCTACGGGAATTTTTGCAAAAATGATAACAGTAAGGTAAATTTTTTTTTTAATTTTAGAAATTAACAAAAAATATATTGCTCATGAACTGACCATAATGATTTTTTTTAATTTTGTAAGCTAGGAAAGAGCTACACTTTCGTAAATGTTTCAATCCGCTAATTTTTCGGTATGCCGATGCATTTTTGAAAATCGAAAATGTGTTCTTTTTTATTTAACAATGAACAGGAGCCGATAAAGCATTTCGGTTTAAGCTAAATTGCCCGTGAGTGATAGTAGAATAAGATCCAAACCCTAATTTTTAGACGTTAATTTTTGGCTGACGAATTTCCTGCTTGGTCTGTGGTCTTCAAATCCTAGGAATATCCCCCCTCCCAAAAAACACTTTTTTCCCACAATAAAAAGATTTATTTTTACCCAAAAATGTAAGGAAAACTCGGTTACAGTAACGCATGCAGCTGATTGAATCAGCGGCTATGATGTGCTTTTCGTAGTGCGATCTACAGTCACCGTTGGTGTGTAAAGTTTATTTTTGAAACTATGATAAGTAACATTGTATAAAGTATAGAAAACTCAATACGAAGTATTCACTCGTATTTTACCTTCCTTGCCGGTAGTATAGCTGTTTATATTTCTGTCGGTCTATCTGTGTCTCCGTATAGATTTAAGATCCCAGACGACTTAACATAGAAAAATCAAATAGGCGCAAAAGATTGGTAACAGAACTTTAATGAAAACGTGGAGAAACGAGGTTGGTCCGCCAAATGATAACAATACCTTACATAAATATTAGCACATCCGAAAAATACGGTCTGTGTCTTATGCTTAGGTTACCATTACCAAATTGTAGATTCTTATCTTTTTCGCTCGCTGTTCGCCTCCATCGGTTTTTCGTTATCTGAAAAACTATAAAATTTCTGTAAATTGTAGTTTAGGTCAATTACCTGAACGCGTTAAGTGAACAATCGGTAAAAATAACAAACTTTACAATACTTAAATTTCGTTCGCTTTGGCAAAATTTGCAAAATCTAATGTTCTCGATGCATTGGTACGGGAAAACATTAATTTTTCTTTCTTAACGGTTAAAGAAAGTGCATATACAACAGGATCACTATCCACTTCACATAATTACCATTTAAAAGCTGCCATTAGAAGTAATTGTTGTGATAGGCAAGCTATGCAATCTAAATAACTTACAAGATCTAATTAGTGAAAGGAATAATAAACGGGCAATTATTTACAGAGTCCAGTTAATAATGTTTTTAAACCGTTACCGCTTTCCACCATCGTTACCTGAAATAACCAATAAACTCGAAGAACTAGAACTATTAATTATTATTTAATGTACAATTTTATTGAACGTAATGAAGAGAAGCGAAAAAAACACAAACTTGCTATTTTACACTTGAGGTTGCGCAACCTATTGTTAACTACCATCCCGTGTCCCATGACCACATTATCTCTTCCGTGGGCACTATCGAATTATTCGTTTGATATCAACTGTTCGAATTAATCGATAGTATCAAAACTATTCGAATGAAACTAATTAAATTTAATATTTTCAGTTGTTTAACGTGATAAGTAGAGCGCTTACTCCAAGCATTTTGCTTATGCACTATTATTGTAAGCAAATGAAAATCCTCCACGATTCATGAAAAATGTAATCATTTGACACCACTTTTATTTTGTTTATTTTCTCTATTTTGCTGCTTATTTTGCTCCTCATGTGCGCTTATTTTAACTTTTATACAGTTTAAAATTTTTAGTTTGAAAAATCTAATGTTTAAACAATAATTAATTTACTATTTTACGGTTTAAACGACTGCGAGTAATTTACCGAATGTTTACACCACATTCCCCAAATGTCCTGCAAGACCAAACAAACATCGCTCAGAGAAACAAATAGTGTGCTCGTGGAATCACCAAGCTATTCTATCGAAAGCCACACACAAAGTATATCGCATTTATTTGTAAAAACATTGTTTTGTCTTTTGTTAGCATTAGTAGTGTAGTAGCGTAAGCTTAGGATGCCGAGTCAAGAGACACGGTCAAGGGTTTGACAGTTGTTATACAGAACCCCGAGTGTAAAGACGCAACATTATTAAAGTATAATATAACAGTATTGTGTTATATTCAATTAACAATACTACATTTGGCGACGAGGTAAAAAGAAAAATTATAGGACAAAGCAATAATGGCTAGTGATATTGGAGCAGTTGCAAGTTTTGATTGTAAAAGTGATATCGGAAATATTGGCCAACGCTGGAAACGATGGGTGAGGTCGTTTACGTTCTTTATGGATGCTAGAGGCTATGCAAATGCACACAAACAGAAATCGTTGTTATTACATTGTGCAGGAATGGATGTACAAGACATTTTCGAAACGCTAACGATACCTGTACAACCACCAGGAGAAGCGCTCGTAGATGTGTACGAACAAGCATTGCAAATGTTAAATCAACATTTTGCACCCCAAGTCAACTATACTTTCGAACGACACATTTTCAGAAAAATTGAACAAAAAGAAAATGAAACAGTAGATCAGTATGTAATACGACTAAAACAACAAGCATCGATATGCAACTTTACGAATGCAGATGAAGAAATTCTGAGCCAAATTATCGACAAATGTAGGTCAAGTCAACTTCGAAGGAGATCGATAGAAAAATCAACTACTTTGAAGGAAGCTCAAGATCTGGCTCGAGCAATGGAAAATTGTGAGCGTCAAGCAGCAGCCATAGAAAAAACAACTGCCGAATAGGTAAATAAAATATATGAGAAAAATCAGAAAGAGGTTATTTGTTTAAGATGTGGAAATAAGGGGCATTTTAGTAGTGATAAAAAATGTCCTGGAAAAAAAATGACCTGTAAGAAATGTAAGAAAATAGGGCATGCCACAGAAATGTGCAAGACAAAGGGCAAGAATCAGTTCGGGAACAAGACTGGAGCTAAACCGAAACCAAAAAGAAGCAGCAACAGCTACCAAGTGGAAGAAAATGGAAGCAGTTCAGATTCGGAGTATGCATTTATGGTGCATACCGAAGAAAAAGAAGGCAATCAATCACGTTTTATCAAGTAGGTGTAGATAAAGTTGAATTACGAATGATGATAGATTCAGGGGCGAATTGCAATGTGGTTAGTTTAAACACATGGAAGCACCTTAAAGAGAATAAAATAAAATGTTATTCAATGAAACTTGACAAAGAAGTAGAGGTATATGGTTCAAACAAAGTCAAAGTAATAGGAAAATTTACAACCGAGATTAATTATAAAGATCGTACGGTTGAAGCTGAAATTTTGGTAATAGAGCGGAATGGAATTTCCATATTAGAAAGAAAAACGTCAACAAAACTAGGAGTGTTGAAATTTGGTGATGTTAACATAGTTGAAGAGAGTCCAGTAGGAGAAATAATAGATCAATTTCCAGAGGTTTTCAGTAAAGAAAATAAAATTGGAAAATTAAAAAATTTTCAGTTGCAAATAACTATTGACTACAAAGTAAAACCAACAGCACAGCATCCTAGGCGAATACCATTTAATTTAAGAGATTCAGTAGAAAAGGAATTAAAAGAATTAGAAAAAAAAGACGTTATCGAGAAAGTTGAAGGTCCTACGCCATGGGTTTCACCAATAGTGGTGGTTCCTAAAAATAAAGGACAGGAAGTAAGGTTGTGTTTAGATATGAGAGTAGCAAATGAAGCAATCATAAGAGAGAGAGGCATCAGCTACCAACTTTTGAAGTCGTACAAGAAATGGGAAAAGCAAAAGTTTTTAGCAAAATTGACATAAGAAACGCATATCATCAAATTGAGTTAGACACACAATCGAGAATGATTACAACATTTAGCACATACCAAGGATTGTATAGATACAAACGATTAAATTTTGGAATCTCTTGTGCACCCGAAATGTTTCAACGTATCATGAGTCAAGTGTTTGCTGGATATAAAGGGATAGTAACGTTCATGGATGATATGGTAATTTATGGGGAAACCCTAGAACACCGTATCAGATTACGACAAATATTAGGAAGAGTGAAAGAAGTTGGACTTACATTAAATGAAAAAAAAATGCAAGTTCGAACAAGAACAAATTACTTTTCTAGGACACGAGATTAGCTCAGAAGGGATTCGGCCAGGCAAGACAAATTTAGAAGTAATTCAAGAGTTTAGGCAACCACAGAATGTAGAGAAAGTGCGTAGTTTTTTAGGATTAGTCAATTTCTGTGCCAATTTCATTCCAAACTTATCAACAATAAATGAACCCTTAAGGGAATTAACCAAGAAGGGAAATGCATTTCATTGGGGTAGGAAACAAGAAAAGGCGTTTGAAAACTTAAAAAGCACATTGGCAAATTGTAATGTATTAAGTATTTTTCAAAAGAGTGCCAAGACACAAATAATTACAGATGCAAATCCAGTAGGCTTAGGAGCGGTACTTACGCAAATTCAAGATGGTGTTCCAAGATTAATTTCATATGCAAGCCAAAGTCTTACAGAAACGGTAAAGAAGTACTCACAAATAGAAAAAGAAGCGTTAGGCATCATTTGGGGAGTAGAAAGATATCATATGTACTTACTTGGAATAGAGTTTGAATTGATTACAGATCACAGACCCCTAACATTCATATTTAGTGAAAAGTCTAAACCATCAGCACGCATTGAGAGGTGGGTGTTGAAACTTCAACAATTTAAATACAAAGTGACGTACCAAAAGGGAAAAGAAAATATTGCAGATCCACTATCACGATTACTGAAAACTACAAAGATAGAAAAACAAGAGGTTTATGTGAAATGGATAGCTGAAATGGCCACCCCTAAAGCTATATCTACAAGAGAAATGGAAGAAGAATCTGCTAAAGACCCAATATTAAAAGAACTGAGAGATACATTAAGAGAAGGAAGAAATTTTGGAGAGCATTTACAACAATTCACAAGAATCAAAGACGAACTGTGCATACTAGGAAAACTTATCCTTAGAGGTAGTCGATTAGTAGTCCCAAACAGTATGATAAAAAGGATTTTACAAATTGGACATGAAGGACATTTAGGCCAAACCTTAATGAAAAAAAATTTGAGAACAAAAGTTTGGTGGCCAAATATGGATACTCATATTGAAAAATTTGGGAGAAAGTGTCATGAATGTCAACTAGTTTCATTACCCAGACCTCCAGAACCGATGAAAAGAACCAAATTACCGGAAAGGTCTTGGCAACATGTAGCTTTAGATTACTTAGGTCCACTACCTTCGGGACAATATGTGTTCGTGATTGTAGATTACTACTCAAGATTTATAGAACTAGAATTTATGACGACTATAACATCTACAAAAACCATAAAAATTCTTACTAAGTGGTTTAATAGATATGGAAACCCGGAATGGATACACTGTGACAATGGGTCACAGCTGATAAGTCAAGAATTTAAATCGTTCGCTTTAGAAAATGGTATTAATATTTATTACTCAACACCATTATGGCCGCAAGCCAATGGCGAAGTAGAGAGACAAAATTCTTCAATACTTAAAAGATTGAAGATTGCAAATATAGAAAAAAAGGATTGGGAAGAAGAAATACGGAAGTACTTACTCATGTACCACAGTACACCTCATTCAACAACTGGAAAAGCACCAGGTGAACTATTTTTTGGGCGCATGTTCAGAAACAAGCTACCGCAAATAGATAGTACCAGAGGAATCGATGATGAAGAAGTACGCGATCAAGATGCCAGAAAGAAAGAAAAAGGAAAACAGTACAGTGACAAGAGAAGAAAAGCAAAGGAAAGTGACATAGAAGTAGGTGATGTAGTGCTAGTTAAACAAGAAAGGTTGAATAAATTATCTTCGACATTCGGAGAAGAAAAGTTTACAGTAACTGAGAAAAAAGGGAATGAAGTGATTTTAGAATCTCCAAAAGGGAAGCAATTAAGGGGAAATTCGCAGTTTCTCTAAAAATGCCATGAACCGGACGGTGTACCGGCTAACGAGAACATAACCACGGAAAACAAGAACCAAAATAGATGTGATAGTGGTGATTTAAATCAGAGTGATTTCGGGAGTGCTACAGGGACATCCAAACTTCACAGAATTAGGAAACAACCTCATTACTTGAAAGACTATGAGTTAGATTAGAATGTTTGTATGATGTTAGTTTACGTTAGCATTAAGACTTCATAATATTTGTTATTTTGCTTTAGCACTAAGAATTGAAGTCTTATTTTTGGTATTAAATATAAAGGAAAGAAGAAGTGTAGTAGCGTAAGCTTAGGATGCCGAGTCAAGAGACACGGTCAAGAGTTTGACAGGTTGTTATACAGAACCCCGAGTGTAAAGCCGCAACATTATTAAAGTATAATATAACAGTATTGTGTTATATTTAATTAACAATACTACAAGTAGTCAGAAGCATTCCATTGTGTTGTGATGTTTTGTGAATAATTTGAATTTGAAATTATAAAATGTCTAAAGTGAAAGATAAATCCGTAGCGGCAACTTGGGGGAAAAGATTTTCCTGAATTGGTTATTGAAAAAAACAAAATATTTTGCAGAATGAAAACCGTAAGTTATGCCTTGGTAATATTACTTAATTTTAAATGCTTATGTAAGTAAATTTCTGTTGTTTTCACACAATAGGCTTAAGTTAAATTTTTAATAAATACATCGTTTGAACGGCAAGGAAATTTATATCAAAGTATATTTTTATTTGTTGTTAGTTACATTTTCTGGTTTTTATTTAGCATTGAAATATTTGTAACAATACCTTATTCTTTTGGAAAACAAATAAAAATCGTTTGGCTTTTTTGTATTTTGTGATTTTTCATGCTTTTTTTTGTTTATCGACCTTTTTATAAGCCCCGATGTTAAAAAAATAAATGCTTATAAATCCGCGCTCTGGTTATATGTCAGAATTTATTAGGTACATAGTCAGCGCCTGCACGTCTGTTATCGGTATTCACGAATTTATCGTTAAATTCCTTCTTATAAATTATTCGAAGAATTTAATTGATAGTCATTCATTCAATCATTCATTCATTCATATACTATCGAACTACTCCAGACCAATCGTGTATTTGGCGAATGTTAGTTATTCTACATACTAAGCAATAAGGAAATGCAAAAAAAACAGCAAACATGCTATTCTACACTTGAGGTTACGCAATTTATTGTTAACCATCAGCCTGTGCCTTACGATTACATTATCCTTTGTGTGGGCACTATCAAATGAAAACTATCGAATTATTTGTTTGTGAACTATTCGAATTATTCGATAGTAGAAAAAATTCGAATGAAGCGAATAAATTTAGTAAATTTAATATTTTCTAAATGAAGTAACGCTTAATGATGCAGCATCTTATTGTTAATCGCTGTGAAACCACGCGAGGACCTCTATAAATATTAGAAAGTATAAACATCATAAATTCTTAGAGTTATGTGACAATTTATTATGTCGCATTGTCAGTGCCTGCACGTTGGTCGTCGGTATTTACGAATTCTTCGCTAAATTCCTTCGGATTAATTATTCGAATGAATTCAGTCGATAGTTAAAATCATTCATTCATACATATACTATCGAACTACTCCAGACCAATCGCGTATTTGGTGAACGTTAGTTATTCAGATACTAAGCAATTAGGAAATACGAAAATAACAACAAACATGCTATTTTACACTTCAGGTTCAGATCCAGACTAATGTTCGTTATTCATGTATCGGTATTTGCCAAGTCAGACCACAATTCAAAGGAGAAGACGAATGGCTAATGCGATCTGAATCATTCGCGTCTTCTCTCCATACGACTCGCCAAGTAAACAAAGGCAAATAATTGTTTGGTGCATGTCAATGACGAGGCAAACATTTGATTCTTAAATAAGCGAGTCTAATAAACCGAGTCTAATAAACCGAGTGGTAAACCGCAGGGGAAGTCCGTTGAAGTCGGGGAAGTCCGAAGAAAGTCGGGGAAGTCCGAGGGAAATCAAAGCGACGTCGGGAAAGCGCAAAGATAGTCGGGGGAAGTCTAAGGGAAGTATGAGGGATATCCGCGGATGTTACTAGAGTTTGTGCAATCCCATAAAATAGTATGGCGTTCACACGTGCCCTCGAATCCAGTTCCAGTTCATTGAATGTATGCTTCTGATGCTGATGTACATGCCTCCCGAAATATGCCAATTTGTCTTATTTTGTTTTCATAATACCGTGATCCGCTATCAGAAATAATTCAATGTAGAGAAAAGTTGAACCCGTGGCCTACGCTCACGCTTTTAATGATAACTTCTTTTCAAATACGCAAGTATTTGAAATGAAGTGCAAAGTCCTCCTACGTGATTGTTAACCAGAACAATCGCTCCAAATACTGCTAGCAAACTAATAAATAAGCTGTGTAGAGATGTAAAAGCATAGCCCGTAAAATTACAGCCTATCATTACCAAAAGCTGAGACAATTTCGTATTTAATATATAGACTAGTAGAACCCTTGGGCTACGACCCCCCCCCCCCGTTTATAAAATAAAAAATGCGCGAATGATGCAGCGTAACTCTTGTTATCGTAGTCCTAAATGCGTTTGTTATTTAACTTGAGCTCCCCATATTTGAGTCAATGAAGTGTGGTGTGAAATCGTAGCCTGTTTATTGTCTGGTTCCTTTACCTGTACATATCTTAAAGAGTGTCCCAGTAATACTGTATGATCTTTTGTGGCACAACTTTATTATTGCGTATGTAAATATGAGACCTTGCATAATGGACGCGTAAATATGTGCGTTCTCAAAATTTCGCAACTTTTAAAAATTTTATTTTTTTTAATTCAAGATTGTCAAAAATTTAGGGAAGTTTATAAAATTTGAAAACTTTTGAAAATATTGAAATTGAAACATTTCGTATATTTCGAAAATATCGAAAATTAAGAAACTATTGAAAGTTTTCAACATTTTAGAAAAACAGTTTTGTACAATTTTGTATCTTAAAATTTGAAAATTTTGTATATTTTCAAAATTAGTTTAAAGAACAATTATGGAAATTTTGAAATTTTCGGATATTTTTATAATATTTAGAAAATTTAAAATTTATTTTTAATTTTTTTTTTTTTAAATTTCGCTATATTGATAATTTTAAAAACAAACCATTTAAAATTATCAGATTTCAATTTTCTAAAAATGTTATTATTTTAAAAATGTTAGGTTAGTATTTTTTTAATTGCAAACAATGTGTATCCGTTGAAATCTCAAAATCGACTTCCTAATTTGGTTTTTTGATATGTGTAGAACCCATATCCGAGTTTATTTTTTTAGATGAAAAATTTTGCCATAAATGTACCTTTCTTTTAGGCATAACTCGTATATTGGCAAAGGGAAAAATAAATACATAGTCAAAAAAATATGTTCTAGATATCATAGACTTCGTATAATTCCATTTAATAATATTATTCGAGGTTTACTGCAGTATATTTTATAAGCTTTTTATTATTACTTACATTTTAGTGTTACTTACATTGTTTTAAAATATATTTTGAGAACGTATGTGTATTTAAACTTCAGAATAGTTTTATACACTATAACTTTGTAACTACAAAAATGACATTAATTATCGAAAAGAAATTTATATGCTTTTGTATGACCTATAATTATACTATTTTGTACACCAACTTGCACATTACATACAAAATTCGGGATTACAAAGAATAATCCAAAAATAGTCTTGGGGAAGTCGGGGAAGACCAAGGGAAGTCGGGAACGTCCAAGGAAAGTCGGGGAAGTCCGAAGGAAGTCCTAGGGAATTCCTTTGCTAAGGGGAAGTCGGTGTACGACTTTTAGCCTGCGGTTCACCCCTCGTAAAAAACTACACAAGCATTCGCATATTCGCCAAATACACGAATCGTCTGGAGCCAGTATTACATCAATACACGTAAGAAAAAAAATTAAGCCCGCAACTTAAAAAGTTTTAGATACATAAAAACAAATAAAATAATTAAAAGTAAATTATCAATAAATTTACACGCAAGCTGCGTATAATTACAGTGGCTTCCAGCACTGAACAGGTTTAGATGTATTACACTAATCGAATGGTAATTCCAGTTTGTTATACCAACAGAAGCCACCATCAGCGTCGAGTTGTGCAAAGATATCTTAATGTATGTTAAATTTCTCTTCTTACCTATGTAGTTGCATTAGCACGGAGAAAAGCAGTAAATTTAGCTCAAATTGCTGTTAACACAGCCTCGAGTATTTCTCATTTCAAGTTAAATGCACGTTTGGATCTGAGCAAATACAAATTAACTGTTAAATAATGAGCCCTCTGGTATATAAACATCAATTTTGGTTGCTGAAAAGAAAATTTAACTATCGATAAATAACAGTTGCACGCTGTTTTGGAATGCCATTTTTGTTTACGTTACGGAATATAACAAACTGAAGTAGTAAAAGTGTTTCGTTCTCTTGTTTGTTCACAGATTTATTTTCCGTTAAATTGCGTGACGAAACTAATTATAATCAAGTGTTGGTATGCTAGATAACATCCGTATGAGATATATTATAGGTTTTTTTTGTCCAAATGCATGTAAACAAGTTCTTATACAAATTCTAAAAATCGTCGAAGGTTGATTGAGTTTATGTTTAATAAACAAAGTTAATTGAAAGTCTAGACGAAAATTTGTTTGCATAAGTACTAATGCTACAATGTAATTAGTGAATTTTAGGCATATTTTGGACTGGGCTTCATACCAAAAAAGCCCTTCCCACGTTGGTAACAATAAACAAAAAATAATTATTGAAAATTAATACAATTAATAATATTTGCTAAAACTTTACATATGACTCTTACACATTCTACATTTTTTAGCAGAAATGTATCCATGGAGCATGTGTCTGACTAGACGTGAATGCGGCTAGTCGTTAATTTTAATTAAAACACCTAGATAGATATTTTGCACAGACAGACATAGTGGACCTACAATTTAACATGGGCTCCGAACCACAAGAAGTGCGCACTTCTTCTCCAGAGAGATTTTCCTCAGAAAAACTCCGCATGTGAATCTAAACTGTTGTTATGTAAGGCCAAAATTATCCACGTCAACTTATTTATATTTATTTAAATTAAATTCTTACTGTGCTGGGGGGGGGGGCGATTTTATTTTTAGACATATGTAAACGTTATAGATCTTCCCAGGTTAACTGCAAGCAAGTATATTAAAATTCAGATTTTTTTTTATTAGTTTCTTCTCATAGTCCCATACCCTATTCAGGGCGTTGGCTACCTCTCTCCTATGTCTGTGTTGGGTACGCGGCGATAGATAATTTGCACAGACAGACATAGGGGACCTACTGCTTAACGTGGACTCCGAACCACAGGAAGTGCACGCACTTCTTTTCCAGAGAGGTTTTCCTGGAGAACAATCCACCTCTCTGGTTTCCCGTTGTTTGCGAGGGAGAACAACCAAGCCGGGAATCGAACCCGGATCCGCCGCATTGGTAGCCCGCGCGTTTACCACTGAGCTACGGCCGCTCGGTATATTAGTTTAGGATCTCTTATTATTATTATTATTATTATTATTATTATTACATTATTAACTATTTTTTTTAAGAACATATTTTGTTGAACAAAACGTTATTTTTAATGACAATGTACAAAACTCGTCCAGAAGCTCTCGGTAGTCGCCTGCAAACTTTATTTTTTATTTATCTATATCAGTGGCGTATATTGTTCCCAATCTGAAGCAGGTACGAAGGTGAAAAACGCGCCTTCATATTATGCATATATTTTTGTTACGATTTTTTAACTACATAATTTTTCACAGATACTTAGACCAACACAGTATAAATTATTTGTGTATATTAACAAAAAATTGTCCGATAAACTATAAAAAGCAGAACAGCTTCCAACAACTATTTTAATAGGTGTAATGTAAACATGTTATTTATTATAATGGCATACTAACAGAACTCATGAGCTACGCCCCTTTCCTCCAATTTTTTTTGGTAACTTCATAACCAGCGCTTACCGCTTTCAATGTTTTCTGGCTGAGTCTTTATCGGAAATGAGAGCCGCTCCCGGAAATGCCGTGGAAATACCAAAACAAAACCCGAAAAAAACCAAACTAAAAACGGAAAAACAAATTTTAAGAAGGACAACCCCCTGTAAAATCTCAAAAATTTCTGTTAAAGCACTTACCTGGAAAAGAGGACGAGTGATAAGTTTAACAAATTTTGTTCCCGTTTTTTTAAAGGAACTGTTTAGGGGTTATGATAGGGTTTTTTTGATAATGTTTTCTTGAAGATTTTACGAGGGTTTTTCTTCAAAGTTTTTTTTTAAGTTTGTTTTTCCGGGCATATTTTCGTTGTTTTGTAACGTATTTTATTTGCGAATGCAACTCTAATTCAGACCTTAGCGGAGGAAACATTCGGCGCAGCAATCGCCGGGTATGAAGTACAAAAAACATCAAGGGCGTAGCCCACGGGTTCTGCTAGTATTTTTTAAATAGCAATTTTTTAGACAGTTTTTCAATAGTAAATTTTAGAGTTTTTCAGTAGTACGTTTTAGACATATATAATATGAATTCCATATATCTGCAGCATACTCTTGGCTTGTTGTGTTTAATAGTTTAACTACCGTATTTGTATTTTGAAAATCTTTTGAAATTTGAAAAAATGAAGCCTAAGAATTTATAGCAAGCATTTTGTAACGTAGTTAAATGATTGAAAAGACCGTTTATTCTTTTTTTTCTTCTGTTAAGTTGTGTGTTACCAATGTTGTAGTCACAAATTATACTTTCAAACTTTCTATAGTGAGATGTAACTAAACATTAATTACTATGTAAATGCAGTTTCTTGTTAAGTGACCATTTGGGTATAGTGCAATAGCTGACAATCTCTATATATCTGTATCGTAATCAGCCTCTACGTTGCGCTACTGAGCTCCGGCACTTTTCTCTGCCACGTACTCTTCTTAGCGCTGAGGTGGAGTACGGGGGACCTACAGTTTAACGTCAAGTCCAAACAACTAGATACCAGAGAAGGTTTCAGGCATTAAGACTGCCTACACCGGATTGGGGAATGTGAGTGGTGGGTTGCGGCATAGATTTTTATTGCTGCATGGCTGCGATGGGGAACCAATCCCCAGACCTTTAACGTTAGAAATCAAGCGCTTAACCTCTAAGCTACCGCCACTCTTATGTATGTATCTCTTTAAATGTTTTTGAATCATCGGTGAGTACATCAAGAAACTGGAGTGTTTATTATAGTGCTGAATATCATTGATAATTTGTTAATTGAAAAAACAGGAGACCTAAGTTGGTGCTCACTGGTCTGAGGAACGCCCTAAAGGAACAATGATTGATTGAGATATAGAGAACTTAGGCTTACATATTCCATATATTATTTTCTCTCTGTTAGATATGATATCAACAGTCTTATTACATATTTGGAATAACCATTTCTTGACTTGTTTTGCAATAACATATTACGATTTACTTTGTCAAATGCCTTGGAAAAATCAGTGTATAGTATCAAAACTGGTTTCTATTTTCCAAGACATTTGACCGTGTAAAAATTATACATTTGTTACAGTGGATCTACCTAAAACAACATGTTGAGTTATATCTATGTTACGATAATATACAGGGTGCCAACTTTAACTTGTCCACCATTGCTAACTTTTTTATTTTTAAATATAGAAAGTTGGTTAAATGGGATAAAATTCAACATTTCTGACGATGATTTTGAATAGGAAACTTAATCTTTTATGATATTTTCGATTTAACCGGAAACGATACCAACTATTGATTTTTAATTTACATAAAATACATTTTTGGATAGGAAACAATTTTTGCTTTGCAAAATCATTGTACATATGTATGTTTAAAATCGTTCATAACCAAGATATTTTCAATTTCATTTTGCATTTTTAACCAAAATTGCAATTGCCATGAAAAGTGAAATATTATGGTTATAAATGATTTCAAGCATACATATGTATAATTATTTTGTAAAACTAAAATTATTCTAAAACGGTCCGGAGATACGGCGGACGTTCCGTAGAATCGTTCCGCAAAACCGTTAGCCGACGGAAGTTAGGTTAAATCACGTCGTCAGGAGGATATTTATATTGTCGGCGTTAGGTTAGGTTATGACTTCACTTGCAGGAGAAAGTAAGTACTGCCGATAAAATTACTATGAATTAAAAAACAAGTATTTCCTTATTTGTTGCGCGTTGCAGACTATATGCCTGCTTAGAAACAACTTTTTCCGAGACTTTTCGCTAGGCTCCGTAGAGTGTAAACTTAATTTTCTTATTTGCATCGAAGATGTTATGACCTCATACATACCAGTACATAGCAATATTCGCTTTATATAATGAACACGTAAAGAAACTGCTTCTAGCGGGAACATCTCGTCACTAAAAGTTGAGACAGGTGTAAGGGATCCGCATTTAATATATATTAAATCTCTTGCCTTGTTTTATATCTTTTGTTCCTGTTATTATTTATAGACAATGTATTATTTATTTTCAGACTCAGAAAGACTGGAGGCAATTAACCATGTGTTAAAAATGGACAGAGAAACTCGTTGTCGTCAACCATCTCGACGAGTCGTTTCTATACAAAAAGAACATCCCGATCCTGGAAAATCGTACTCGCCGCGCTGCACAGTACTGCATAGATGTGCCGAGGACACCGGATGCTGTCCAGATCAGGCCAAGAGATGTGCTCCGAAAAAACAGATCAAAGTGTACCTCTACTTTTACGTAAGTTTCTTTACATTTTTTATTGTTACTATTGAGGACTTACCGAATGGTCATTTTGGTCACTGGCCGAATACCGAATGTTCGGCTGGTCTCTTACGGCTTAATAACGAATATTCGGCTCAATGTTCGATCAAATGGCGAATATTCGGCCAAATAATCAGTCAAGTATCAAATATTAGGCTAATTATTTGGCCCAATATTTGGTCATATAGTCGTCCAAATGCTAAATATTAGGCTAGCTGTTAGACTAAGTGCGAGTACATTAACCAACTCGAGTCACTAGTAATCAGTGCGTGCGCTAGCTGAGTTACATACCGTGATAGCATTCCCGTTTGGCTATCTAAATTATAAGTTTGTTTTGATGTATTTTAATCTCACCTAGCGTGCTCTACGCCTCATGCTTTTTTGGTACTTTTTTTTTAATAAGCTTTGTCGCGATGTAAGGCTTAAATAGGCAAGAAGTCGGGGATTCTTAAATAAATACTGAACTACGTAACAACTAACCGATCACGTTAATGTTAATTGTTTTGGAGTACACTCCCGACTGAGCGAGAGCGGATGCTCATTAAAATAAATGTTTAGAAATTATAATCCTCTTGATTCATTATATACAATATTTTTAGTAAACATTCCCACTTTGCCTTTAAATGAGTTCTGTTCAATTTTCAGTTGAAACTTCTTGAACTGTAGAAATTGGGTTATTGGTAATGTAATCAAGTACCAGAGGGTGTTGAAATAATTGTAGGTAAAGAAAAATGCGAGTTTATGACCAATGCATACTTCCGGTTATAACTTATGGAGCGCAAACCTGGGTATTAACACAACAACTAGCCTACAAACTAAGAGTCACCCAGAGAGCAATGGAAAGGCTCATGCTGGGCATCTCTCTTAAAGACCGAATACGCAACGAACGCATAAGAAGCATAACTGGCGTGACTGATGTGGTTCAACGAATAGCGAAATTAAAATGGGATTACGCGGGTCATGTAGCCAGGTACACAGATAAAAGATGGTCAAACACTATTATACACTGGAAGCCGTGGTTAGGACAAAGAGGAAGAGGGCGACCGCGTACAAGATGGTACGATGATATTAAGAAAACGGCAGGACTAGCATGGATAAGAACAGCAAGCGACCGGGCAAGATGGAAAGAAATGAGGGAGGCGTATGTTCAAACATGGACGGCGGAAGGCTAAAGAGAAGAGAAGAAAAGAAAAATGCAGTTTCAATATAATGTGTGAACCTTATATTAATCAAATAGCATTAACCGCGCGTTTGCTATATGATCACATCTACATCCGAAGCCCTACTATCTTCTCCGAGGCCGGACACCATGTGTTCTCCGCGGAGTTTGGGTTGGCAATGTCATACAATTTAAATTCAATTTTTTATTTTCCGCAAAAACGTTGCTGGTTCCCTACACATCAGTCCATACGAACATGAGCCTTATATAATTCACGCGTAAAGATCCGGATTCTAGAAAATTGACGCGTAAAGATCCGGATTCTAGAAGCGGGAGCCTGGCGACATTAAGAGTCTTCTCTACCTCCGTGGGAAAAACGTAGAGAGACACAATATAGTACGAAGTGTATCACTGTACAGCAAAAACTCGTAGACTAAAAATTATCGTTAAGAGACTTTGTTTATGACAACCCTCCGATATTTACGGAATGACACTGTAGTTAGAAAGTAGCAGGTGGACAGTTAGTTGTAGCTGCAGTCGACCTAGTCGAGATGTGAGATAGTGTATTGAAAAGATAAGGGACCGGAAAAGTATTTAGATGTTTGAATTTTAATGAAACTTGCAAATTTTCGATTCTTCCGCTTTTTACTCAAAGCTGGGTTGCCAGATCGGCATAAATTTTGGTTATTTCAATAACCGTAGGGGGGCAGAATGTTATTAGTTACGGTCTTTTTTTCAATAAAAATGAGCAAAATTAGAAGTTTTAAAATTTTTTGAAAATTTAAAAAAATGATTGGCCAAAAATTTCCCACACGATTTTTTTTTAAATTTTGAAAAACTTTAAGTGCTAGAGATAAGGTACAATTTTGTTTGTTTCTCAAATGGTATATTTTCATTGCGTCCAACATCAGTTCTCTAATCTCTCTTTAAATGTCTAAAAATGTTTATTTTAATGGTTTAATACTTGTTACTACAAACACTTATACCTTTTCAAGTTTTTATGGAAGCGGGCGCCCACATTAAACGCATGAACTATGATGAGTAATAACATCCAATTTCATATATCTTTTAAAATATCACCAAGAAATTAGAAAAAATAATTTCTTTAGAAAGTAGTGCTGACAGCAACGAAAAGACGCTCGTAAATCAAACGTTTGGGCATTTCATTTGAAATAAATTTAATTGTCGCTTTATCACTTAAAAAATAAAACGAATCCATGATAATACGTAATCTATTTTAATTACCAAAGAATTTTTTTGTCCTGATAAACAGTAGCCTTTTTGTTATAAGCAGCTGTTGTTTTAAGTTCAAAGACATACTTATTACATCAACGATTTGTTGTTATTGATTTTGGATAAATGGGCAGTTCCTGTATTTACTGATGTCTTGAGCAAAGTACAAACAAAATAAATTTAATAATTAATCTACAGGGTGTTTTATGGAACGCCATTTTACTCTTTATTGCACCGATTTTTGCAAAATAAAAGCAAAAATGTACATAATTTAAAAATATCTCATAGATATTTGTATTTAATTAAAAATATCTTGATATTTGTAATTATTTCAAACCATCTTTGATATTCGTAAATATGTATGGTTAATTACACCGGTGAACAAATTTTTAAGTTTTTATTATTTCTTTACTATCTATATACAATTTATTTTTGTTTTCTACTTCTAATTACATTCTTAAAAAGAAATTACGTCTAGCAGGTCAGGTTTTGGAAAAATTAACTTAAAGAGTGAATAAAAGATATTAAGCATAATAACTAATAGGTACACTACTGCGTTACAATTAGAATGTTTTTCGCTTCACTTTTCTTTTGTATGGGTCTGTGGAACTTTCTGATATCAGTGTCCAGCAGTAATCAGCAAGCATTTCGCCGGTAACGTTTTTCGATAGTGGCAATGTCTTGATGGAACCGTTCTCGTTCTTAGCACTACCACCAAGATTTGGAGGGAAAAAATCTAAGTAGGGCTCTAAGAAGTGTATTTTAAGGCTCATGTTACAACCTAATGCAGATAACTCCTAAGAAGTTCATTGATAATTTCTTTGTAATTTTCAGATTTTGTATTTCCCAAAATGTTTTGTTTTACCGCTTTAAAAGCATCCTAAGCAGAAAATTGTGTCACGCTCAACTAGTGCCGGATGGATTACGTTTTTTTGCCTAGGAATATGCTGCTCTCTTGGTGGCCATTGTTTAATAAAATAATTAGAATTTCTTGCTCGGCTGTTCCACTCACAAATGAAACAACAATGCTTCGTGTATCCAAGTTGTAAACCAAACAAATTGCCACGACTTCTAAATCAGCACTGGGAATTATTTTTTTTTCAAGAAAGCATACCATGTTTTCATAGGATTCTTTTATGCGATCATGTCCAACAGGCACTGAGTGGTAAATATTTCCATTGTGTAGAAGAACAGCTTTTAAGCATAGTTTTGAAGCATCTGTGAATAGACAACATTCTTCTGCATTGTGTTCATAGTCTAATGCAAGCATAAAATTGTCAATAAGGAAAGACCCTCTTTAATTGAGAAATACTGTGACAATTCTTTATGACGATTGCAATATGTTGAAATACGCGTATCTGAAGCTAACAACTTCCATCCTTTTAATCTTGATCCTAGTATCTCTGCGTGAGTTTTTGATAAATGCAAATCTGAATCAGGTCATTAATTCTAGTTGAGTTACTAAATGAGGTTTGTCTTCTTAAGATGGTAAAAATTCCTCATCATTGTTTGACAGTCCTTCAGTTGTTCCTTCAGTTTCTGTATCAACTTGTTCTTCTTT